>CM067339.1:2535000-3875000 GCA_034376525.1 Nicotiana benthamiana | reverse complement strand
CAAATAATTTCATCTTATTATTATTGATGTGCGGTGTATATTTTCATTAACACCATAATGCACAAAGATGAACTCTCAAAGTTGAGGAAACAAGTTAGCTTTTCTAACATGAGGGGGAGACATGATAAACACTTGAGAAAAGGTTACATGGGATGAATTATCATTTGTATATGTATATCCCCGAATATCATGATATGAACCTGAAGTTCATAAAAGGGATAATTCAATTGCAACATATTGCAAAGCATGCTATACGCATTTGCTGACATAAAGAAAGTAACTAAATGGAAGAGATTCAATTCAAGAAGAATTGATTCCATATGAAAGACATGTAGTTTTGAACCTATAGTTCAAATGCTTGAAAGTATAAAGTCAAAGGTATGTATAGTCAGTTTTCGATATCTTATTTGTCTAGCATGACATGGAAAACTTGATATGCATCTAAAGTCTATTATATGGCTTATATGACTTAACTTGAAAGATTTAAGTTGCTTGAAGCATATGCAATTCTTGGTCTTGAAGTACCACATCCCAAGTACAATTTGTGTACATATGTATCTTGCTATAACTATAAGCATGATGGCATTGAGAATGCATCTATGGAGATATTGAAGAGTTATTCCACGACATTATATGAAGATGTTCATATCTATCAAGAATGATGATTTCAAGGTGCGGAATATTTATTTAAGTCAATATGGTTGATTTATTTATCAAATCTCTATCAAAGATCGTTTTGAAGATGATGCACAAGATTGGAATGCAAATGCTCAAGGATATAAATTGATGTACTCATTAGGGGGAGTCAATGCGCGTTGCACTCTTTTTCCCTTACAAGGTTTTTTCCCACTGGGTTTTCCTTGCAAGGTTTTTAACGAGGCAACCAATAGGCGCATATTCAAACATGTGTACTCTTTTTCCTTTCTTTAATTTTTCCCAATGGGTTTTGGTTTTAAGGTTTTATGAGGCACATTATTGAATAGACATTCAAGGGGGAGTGTTATAAAATAGAAGTCTATTTAGAGTGAATGTCTAAGAGTTTTAGCTTGAAGCTAAGTCATTCCTCTTCCTATAAATAGAGGGGTCTTACCCCATTGTAAATAACCCCAAGTATTAATAAGAATACTTCTCTCTCTCCCTATTCTCTCTCTATATTGTTCTTATTCTTGCATTATTGTTCTTGTCTTTATATTATTTCATAACAGTTTTAATTTATTTCTAAATAAAACAACGTCAAGACGCTGCGGTTGGTGGACCAATACAGTACAACTAAATAAATTCATTCACGTGCAAATGAGAAGTGGTGACTCGGTTCTACGTTTGGTTGTACTAGAATACAAAGTACAAAAATTAAATAGTAACTTCTTCTCCTTTATTAGGTACTTCATCCTGTGCACAATAAATAATTTATTTATTTTTTATTTTGATTTAAAATAAATATTATTTTTATAATAAAAAATATATTAAATTTATTTTTTTAAATTACTCTTATGTATGTATTTTGTAAAACTCACTTACTCCCCACCTTTGAGAAGTTATCCTATAATAATGGTGGAACGCTTGAGGAAGGATAGTTACCATTACTTTATTGGTTAGGTTTGTACATGCCGACGAATTAATTATTGTACTATGTATTCTAGTTACCAACAGGGGTAGATTTATATGGTGGTGAGCGGCGTTACGAGATACCGCTTCATTAAAATTATTTATTATTTATATATATGAAAATAACAAGTAAAATAAAAATATAAGATAAAATTATTAAAATTGACACCATTTGCTATAAAACATCTTAGTAGTTTAATGGTTGTTAGCTTCAAGTATTATGTGAGAAATCTTGGGTTAAAACTTCCTTGACTCCACAAAATATTTTTTAAACTGACATTACTTATAAAAAATCGTACACACGCTACTAGTTACCAAGTAGCACCACGTGATAATCTTATCAAAAAATTTATTGAATAGAGACCACATAAGCATAATTCATGAGGATAGATAGTACGACATATATATATGTGACAACTACGAGAGGCAATTTGAGCCTAATGTAAGCGGTGTATAACGGGTGAAGTGGGTCGGGTTGAATTGGGTAGAAAAAAGTTGAAATTGTTCGGATTTTGAACAGGCCAGTTACGAGTTAGGGATTACTGAATTTAATGGCTCCACGTTTATCCCGATAAAAAATGAACCGAAATTATTGCGGATACAAGGAGCCGGGCCGGACCGGGTTATTTTTTTTAATATTTTGTATAAGTATTGTAATTTATATTAATGTAAAGCAAAAATATAAAGAATACAATGAAGATGGAAAAAAATTACACTTATAAATTACAAGTGATACATTTATTTCAAAATTCAAACTTACAAACTGAAAAGAGTACATTTAACAAGTAAATTAATGTAAAAAGAGTAAATTTTAAGATTTCGCATTGCCTTAGGCTCTACCTTTTAAAAAAATTAAAATTTAGCCATTAAATCGGATCGGGCCCAAATAACCTTTGTACAAATTATTGACTCGCTCATTTATTAATCTGGTCGATTTTGATATGTTCAAAATCAACCTAACCAGTTCATTTGACATCCTTAATAAAAACTAATAAATGAGAGGAAATAATACTTCGATTTCCCCAGTTATGATATATTCCCATATTTGATCCTCGTAATTCTATACTAAATATATTTTCACAATCAATTAACTAAAACATATTTTTATAGTCTGTTATCAAAAACATGTTATATTTAAAAAATTTTGAATTATATTACCCTGAAGAATGGAGTAATAATAGTACAAAATTAACGTATCACATGGCTAACGAAATGGTGTAAAGATTAAGAATTCGACAAATTTGTGAATATTCACAAGCATATACGTAGAAAGGTAACACATTTTTTACTATTGAGGTCAAATATTGAATACCATTTTCACATATTACAATTAGGGGTGTTCAACCCGGACCGGAAAATCACACCAAACCGAAAAATTAAACCAAATCGATTAAAAAATTCGACTAGATTTGTTTTGACTCGGTTTGGTATTGAGTTAAAAAATCCGAACCAAACCGACATATAAATATATAAATTTTATTTATATTTTTAGGACTTTATAGTGAATTTTCTTTAGAAAATGAAAAAATATTTGGGATCCTCTCATGTATTAACCTTGAAAGTTTAAATTAGCGAAAAAGTATTGTTAGACGACTAAGAAAATAGCTATCATGTGTTATTAAAAAAATTCTTCCATTAGAATATTTTAACAGATCATAATATTTGAAAAAAATTTCTCATATTTATTAAACATATATTCACTTATCAAAGCTTTATCTATAAATTAAACAAAGTTAAGATTAAAATAATATTCATGTAACAAAAAAAACCCGAAAACCCGACAAAACCGAACCAATTCAAACTGATATAGTTGGTTTGGTTTTGTTTTGATAAAAATCGAACCAACCCGATCTATGTAAATCCCTAATTACAAGGATTAAATTAACAATTTTCAATATTCAAGGACTAAAGTTTCCGAAAACAGAATTCAGTAAACATGAATTTTTATAAATTATTGATATTTTGTGGCGTAGTTGTTTTACTATGTACCAGTAAAATGATAAATTTGAATTTATTGTGTGGCTTATAGATATGCAAACTGATTTGATCCAAGAATGGTAAATAATAAGACTAAAAGTAAGACTTGGCGATTAAAATTGAAGAAGATGACAAGTCTGGCTCCGAGAACAACATCTTCGAGGACAGAAATGATAACAATATAAAAGAGCAAATAAAGTTGTTTAATTGAGAGCGAAAATGGAATACGACATATGTTCTACCGAGAATTTCGTGTCCTACTATGACTGTTGAGCCTGCTATTTATAGCTATATTTAGGGAAATAAGAACCTAGGATCAAGCCCAACGTAAATGATAATAAAGGAGTCATTGATGAATATGTAATGTTGTAACGACCCGACTCGTCGTCTCAGGTATCTCCGCCCCGTTTTTCCTGTTTTATGCTTTTTATATGTTTCAATATATGTGTTTGAAGAGTTTGAAGTAAGTCGGGTGGAGTTTGGGTAGAAATGAGACAATTAGTCTCTTTATGTGAAGGTTAGTTTGGAAAAGCCAACCGAATGTTGACTTATGAGTTAGAGGGCTCGGAATGGATTTCTGATGATTCTACTAGTTTCGGGTGATGATTTCTGACTTAGGAGCGAAATAGGAACTGAATTTGGTGTTTTGGTGTAGAGTTAGGTTGAATTGACTAAGTTAGAATTTTGGCGAAGTCCGGTTGATAGGTAAGTTTTTGATCCGAGAGTCAGAATGGAATTTCGACAGCTGGAGTAGCTTTGTTTGGTGATTTTGGATATGTGTGCAAAATTTTAGTTGATTCGGAGGTGTTAAGGTCGGGTTTTGGATCAAATGCAAGTTTCGGAAGTATTAGTTTGACTTAGGCTTGAATCCGTGCTAAATTGATAATTTTTATGTTTATGATAGTGTTTTTATGTTACATGCAAGTTTGAATGAAGTAATAGAGAGTATCTCTGCTTTTGGTTGAGATCCCAAGGGCCTCGGGGTGATTTCGTATGGCTAACAGGAATTTTTCAAGTTAAAAATGCAGCAGAAAAATTGCAGAGGAATTTTCCTCTATGCGATCGCATAAGTTTGCCTGCGATTGCATAGAAGTCCTGGAGGAGTCCCAGAAATTTTTCAGCGCGATCGCGTACGGGGGCTTGCGATCGCATAGGTATGGTCCTTTGTTCAGTGCGATCGCGTAGGGGTAAATGTGATAGCGTAGTAGTGGGGCTCAGTGATATGTGATCGCATGGAGTATTATGCGATCGCGCAAAAGGAAATGGGAGGGTCCGGAATTTGTTCATCGCGATCGTAAGGCTATGGCCGCGATCATGTAGAAGGAAAGCGCTGGGCAGAGAAGGTTTTTAATAACATTCCATCCGCGAACCAAACATAATTTCCTCCATTGCTAAGCAATCAAGAGAGGTTTTTGAGCAATTTGAAGTGTTTTTTCAATGGGTATTGATTGGAGGTAAGTCTCTTGACTCGCACCTATGGCATGTGCGGGATTGAAAATGATTGGGGATTGTGACTTGGTCCATCTCGAGAGCTAAATGAAATTATTGGCGGCTGATACACACCCTGTAGTGAATATATCTGGGCTTATTGCCATGTTTGGGGCCTTATGCCGATCTGTAGTATCTGTCTCGGATGGATATCTTTGTGATAACGTGATCTGCATAATCATTGATTTCACTCCTGTGTTTAATCACTGTTAATGCTAAGTCATCTTTTTTCCTGAAATAAATTAACTAAGTTATATTTCCTTAGTAATTGGAAACTGAGAATTTAATTGAATATGTTATGTGGCTCATTTTGCATATTGTGGACTGAGCATGGGTCGGGCTACACGCTGTAGCATTTATTATATATTGATATTGAGGCCGAGAGCCTGTTCTACGCCAATACTTGGCTAATATTGTGCTTGGGCTGAAGGAGCCTCTCCGGAGTCTGTACACACCCCCAGTGAGTGCCTTCGACGTTAAACGGGTCGGGCTGCACGCCGCAGCGTATTCATGTGCATTGCATTGTATCTTTATCTGATACTTGTGTGTTATATTTGATGTTGCTTTGCTGCTAATTCGTAGTTAAGGTGTAGGAGTGTTAGTTTTAGCTTTGCTTTGTGGCATTTCATGTATTTCTTATCTTCAGATATTATATATGCTCATTACTCACTGAGTCGGTGGTACTCACCCCTACTCCCTGCACCTTGTGTGCAGATTCAGGTACACCGGAGGCTTAGCAGACGTTCGTAGTCACCAGATATTTTTCAGAGTCGTTGAGGTAGATGCTTGACGTTCGCAGGACCTGGCTGCTCTTCATATCCCAGTTCATTATTATTGAATACATTTCCGGACTTTTATATTTTTGTTCAGCTATTACTATCCAGCTTTTAGAGTCTCTAAACTCGTGACCCGGATCCTCTGGTTGTGTTTGTCGGATGTTCGTATTTATCCATATTACTTTAATAATATTTTTGGATTATTATTCTTAAATTTCTATAATATTCTTAAATTATCGGTTTTGAGACATAGTGTTAAGTCAAAAGCGATTGTTGGTTAGGCTTGCCTAGCTTTAGGGTTGGCGCTATCATGACCAGGTTTGGGTCGTGACAAGTTGGTATCAGAGCCTAGGTTATTAGGCCTTGCGAGTCATTAGCCGGTTTAGTAGAGTCTCGCGAATCGTTACGTAGACGTCCGTATCTATCCTCGGGAGGCTACAGAACCTTTAGGAAACACTTCACCTTCTTGAAATCTTATTGTGCGTCCTTGATTCAGCTTGAAAGAGTAACTCTTGAAGTTCCTTCCACATGTTCTCCTTCACTCATGAGCGCTCGGTATTATATGTACTTAGATGGCTTGCGATTCCCCCGATTGAGGGGCAAGATGTAATCTTCGTGAGGTTGATGTTGGGCCAGTCTAGAGGACTTGAGGCCGAATATTGCCTAGGGCTTGAGCACTAAGGTGCTGATCATGTTAGCAAGTGTTTTAAATTTAGATGTTCGGTATGGTTGCTATTAGCCAGAATGGCAGTTTGGTATCCGTGCGATGAGTATGCTAGTGTTACGAGATACAATTATATGACTTGGAAGTGATGAAGAAGTCTGCTAGATGATGGATGAATTGTTAATCGATTTGTTTCCTATTGTGGTTCGATGTGTAGCCCGAGTATAAGCGCATGAAGAATCTTTTCAAGTCTCCTGGTGGAGTGAAGTAAATTTCATGATACGATATGAGTTCATACTCGGGAAGACTAAGTAGCGGTGTAATGTGTATGACGATGGAGGGTATGCAGAGATGATATATTAAGGTGAAGCAGGTGGGTTATCTCCTGCAGATTGTTCTGAAGTGATGCGATTCTTAGTATATCGTGAAAAGATTTCATGTGTAATTGAAAGGTATTTTCTATGTGTTATGATTCGAATAGGTGCAACACATGTCCATATATCAATTTTGATAATAGAATACATGTAGTATTGAGATTAATATTGTTGATATACATTGTGATGCTTTGTCAAGTTGTGGACGTGCTGTTAGGATGGTTTTGGTGATTCTCTGGCAGGTGGATAGGCTCAATTACAAAGGGAACTCTGCCGAAATTTTTGAAAAATTTGGGACTTAGTAAAAATTTTGTCGCCTAAAGAGTGGGCTTAATCGTTGTGTGAATGAATGCAAGAATTACAGAAGAGTTAAAAATTTCTGATGATTCATGTTTCCACAAGCTTATGAAAAAGTGAGTTTAATATCACCATGTTATTACGATAGTAAAAAAGTACATGTGTTGTGATATATATGACTCAAGCTAAGTTGGGGAGGTTGTTGTCGATTAGCTGATTGTATGATTATGTAATATCTTAGTTCCGATATGATACATGGGGGTGAATCAGTTCTGGTTACAGAAATTGATCCGATGGTGGTACGAGTGAATCAAAATTTCGACAAAGGTTATATGATGCTTCGTAGAGGAGAAGAAATAATAGGATGTCTTGAGTTGTGAGTAAGGAATGCTTAGTGTAAAGGGAAGGAAACTGTTTGGTTGTATCGGAATGAGATCATGTCCTGCGGTGTCAGACTGCTGATATGGCACGAGTGGTTAGATTCGTTAAGTCAAGTAATTTGCAGTGGGCATGAGAGTGGATGACTCTCGAGAATGGTTTGAGGTGTGCAAGATTCTATATGTAGCACTCAGGTGTTTTAAGGTTGAGTACGTAACCAAGTCAGTGTTTCTGTTTGAACAAGTCGAGACTGGTGGTGTTTTTACGTTAATTACGGGATTCTGTGTATCAGTATCTGGGAAGCAAAAGGTAGCGGACTTAAACTCGTAAGAGTCCTTCAAAGTAGGGTATTTTAGAAGGTGGTATTTTAGGGAAAGTTTGAGATAGTATATAGTGGCCTATTGGTCTTTGATAGTGTGGTCTTACGTTCGAGTCTTGTGTGGTAAGCCAAGGTTGAGGCATTGTGGTGCTACAACTAAAGAGCATATCAAGTTGAAAATGAACCAAAAGGGAATACAAACAAATAAAGTAGCTTGCTAGTGGACCAAATCGGTGTGGTAAAGATATGATCAAGTACTTGTTTATGTTCGAGGTAATGAGCCCTTACGGGTATTGGGCGGTAGAGCTTTTGAGTTCGGGAAGCTTGCTTAGACTTGTGTGGATAGAAGGATTTAGTCTTGACAGTTTATCTTGTGGCTAGGACAAAGGAGATGGAGTTCTCAGGTTATCCTAGAATGGTATGGTATGTGCGATATGTTATGGAGGATTGAGATTTGTGTTTGTAAGGTATGGTTCAGCTCCGAATGGAAAGTCATTAAATTCTTAAGCAGCACGGGCAGCTGCAGGTGGTTTAAGAATTGACCCTCGGGTGAGTAAGGAAAATGGTATTATGGTTTTAGTGATTTTACGGGAGTATACGCTCAGTAAGAGGGGAAGGTGATGTACACTAATAACGCTTCGGTAGGATTCCGGCAGTTTCCTATTGGACCGACTGTTGACAGTTGATTTTGTTAATGGCACAGGGAAGTTTTAGAATATCTTTTGTGGAATGAACTAGTACTTGATGTGTGATAGGCGTCCATACAGCGGAATGTGGAAATCACGTATAGTGATTTGTATGTTATATGGAGTTGGAGACTGGAGTTCTCCGATGCAATCTATGTAGTGGTTGTGGATCGTGTGCATTGGCACCGTTAGCGGCTATTGGGATTTCGAAGCCCGAGTGAAATCTTTCTTGCTTGGTATGTTAGATTCGGATATGATATTGGCGTGCAGAATGGTTGTCTCAGTGTTGGGTTATTCTAGACTATTGTGCCATGGGCTAGGACGAAAAATGCCATAGGTTACGTATCGAGGTGCATCCGATTATGTTATAGCAAGAGTGGTTTGTACTCCAAAGATCAACGGACAGCTGGGAAGAATTGCTCTACTTAATTAGGCCTTTGTGACGGATGTTAGTATAGAGGGTTCTACCATCGATTCAGTTCCGATATTGAAGGACTTTTCGGACGTGATCCTTGTGGCCGGTTATGTCGCCGGGAGAGATTGTGACTTTCAGTATTTATTTGGTGTCGGGTGCCGAATTGTACGGCTCTGGCATGACTTAAAGTAGTGGAAGATGCAGCTTAGGCTGCTTCGTAATGAGCTTGTTGGTAAGCTGGTTGGATACGTGTTTAGCTTGGGTTGGCTTGGTTAGTCCTAAATTGTATTAATAAAGTATGGGTTGATTCGATTGTTATTGGACCTACTAGTAATCTGGGAAGATCTATGGGTTGCTATTATGTGTTGCGAGGCGTTATGACTTTGGGCAGTGGCACATGTATTATGGTGCTATCGAGATTCATAGTGGAAGCTGAGTTTTTTTAGTTTACAATGGCATAAGTAGATATGACTATGCACTTAGTATGCTTACGACCGATACTCGATATTTTGTTATAATGAGCAAATTTGGCCTAAGGTGCAACTCCCTATGTGAGATATTTGAGTCAATCGGTTGGCACGCTACCACAGGGTATGTTATCTGGATCGGGTTGCACGCCGCAACAATGTGATATTGAGGATATTTTTCGTATGTTACTTGATTTGCTTTCTTCCTGGTTTCTAAGGAAATCTATATTGGGAGTTGCTCAGCGAATAGTCCATCGACTGGGTTCTTTTAGGATTGAATAGTATATATAACTTGCTTCACCGAGGGTGTCATGGATTGCTTGATTTAGACATCAATCTGTGCGTGGTTGTCAAGTTCGAGTATAGAAACTTGAGGTGCTTTATGTGAAATAGTGTTTGGATGAGATCGCGCATTATAGGAAGGCTACGTGGAGATTAGACCCTCCGGGGAAGATTCAGGTATTCCATTTCTATGATGTAGGACGAGGTCCCAGCCTTGTGTTGTAATGGTATTGATGAGCTTAAGGTACAACTCTTTCGTTTGAGTCATTTTCATGACTTGAGTATGTTCAGACCGTCTCTTATTGGTATGTGTGTGTTATGTAAGTTGTGGCTTAGGCGGTATTGATGTTTCATATCACCAGGATTGTGTGTTTGGTCAGAAGAGACCTTTGGGGTCATTAATGGGTATGAACGGATTTGGTTTCATCTTGTTGGAAGGTTAATATCGAGTTTAGGCTCAGAGTCTATTGTGATAGTAGCCAAAAAAAGAGTGACTTCATGAATAATTGGTCCGAGAAATTGTCATAAGTGATTGCTTGTTTCATCATCGTTGGCAGTATATGAATGTGCTGGAATAAGACCTTAGCTAATAAGATGTTCCTATCGATAATTGAGCTTTTTGGGCAATTGTTGTGAATGGAGACTATCATTTTGAGTGTTGGATTGTGGTTTGTTACATGGGTTCACCTGAGGTTGCAGGTATTGGTTATTACAGCTGGTTCGGGCTTATTTTGAGTACAGATATGAGGGTCTGACCTTGTGTATGATTTCGAAGAGTGCAATACGGCCCTACGGTATATGGGTTAGATGGCCTGTGAAATTTTTAGCTGTGTTGTATTATCGGGCATATGTGAGTTAGGGTGATGCGAGATCACCCCGGGTATATGATTAGTAAGGTCATTCGGAGATTGGTTGGCTCCTGGTGCAACCCTGGGCACGCTCGAGGACGAGCGTTTGTTTAAGTTGGGGAGGATATAACGACCCGACCCGTCGTTTCAGGTATCTCCACCCCGTTTTCCTGTTTTCTGGTTTTATATGTTATATATATGTTTGTAGAGTTTGAAGTAATACGGATGGAGCTTGGGAAGAAATGAGACAATTAATCTCTTTATGAGAAGGTTAGTTTGGAAAAGCCAACCGAACATTGACTTATGTGTTAGAGGGCTCAGAATGAATTTCCGATGATTCGACTAGTTTCGGATGGTTATTTGTGACTTAGGAGCGAAATCAGAACTGAATTTGGAGGTCCGGTGTAGAAGTAGGCTTGAATTGGCTAAGTTAGAATTTTGGCGAAGTCCTGTTTATAGGTAAATTTTTTATCCGAGGGTCAGAATGGAATTCCGACTGTTGCAGTAGCTCTGTTGGGTGATTTTGGATATGTGTGCACAATTTCAGTTGATTCTGTGGTGTTTAGATCGGGTTTTGGATCAAATGCAAGTTTCAGAAGTTTTAGTATTAAATCGAAAGCGATTGTTGGTCAGGCTTGCTAAGCTTTAGGTTTGGGCGCCATCACGACCGGGTTTGGGTCGTGACAAACGTCATGCTATAAATACAAATATTCTCTGCAACTGCTTCCAATTTAATGTTAGAGAATATTCTTGATTGAGTGTTATCCAAGTAAATATTCGATCTGCTCCCATTGGTTATGATCCCTTCGAGGTTTATCCGATTTCAGTTATAGGTTTTGTCCCTGAATTAGTTGTCACTTGATTTGCCTATTGCCTGTTTTCGACCTCACGTATTATGCTATCATTCGACTATTTATTATATATTAACTTTACCCAATATATTTACAATGTCAAGAGATTATAGTCCATTGGGTTATTTTTGTTTGCAAATTTAGCAAAAAGGTGAAAGAGACATTTAGTATAACATGTGTTGTATTTTGCTTATTTATTGAAATTGAGGTCTCATGATATATCACTGCCAAAAAGTTCGGCGCCACAAATTATTGGTCTAAAAAAAATCACAACAATAAACGGCAGGCAAAAGTGTCAAAATTGTTATTGAAAGATATGAAATGCTACATCCTTGCCCTATGTTAATATTTGAGCTTATCCAGTATCCATGTAGATTAATTGTGAGTGTTTTAAATTCATCATTTTTCTTATAGGGGGTTTCGGTTTATGCATTCATCACAACAATTCGAATAGTGAATTATTCGTTGAGAAATTAATGATACAGTGTTGTCATATATTTTTAAAAATACTATATGAGGCACAACGTGACGGGTTAAAGTTTGCGGATTAAAACAAAGAGAAATTTTCCGAAATTAATATTGTTTAGTGGCTATTAATTTCCTATAATTAAAAATACCTTAATTACTTTTTACAACTACTATTTAATTGTTAAGGTAGTGTATTTGATGTATTTGCGCTGCTGTATTCATGAATATAATAACAAAAGGCGCCTAAAAATGAGGGCAGTCCAGCTATACGCGCATATATTCACACGTATTTGCGACATGTATTCATGAATACAACAACAAAAAAAGCCTAAAATCACGGCAGTCCAACTGTACGTTCATGTTTCGTATATATTCGCACTGTTGTATTCATGAATACAGCAGCAAAAGGCGCCTAAAATAAGGGGAGATCAACTTTATGCGTATGTATCCACACCATGTATTCATGAATACAGTAACGACAATTACCTTAAAAAATAGGTATGTTCAGCTGTCTAATTGAAAGAAAGAGAGAGGAAAAACATAAATAATGTATTTCATGTCTTATTTCATGCATCGATGACATTATATACTATAATATTTATTTTTCTATAAATATAAAATGTAACTATAAAAAATAATATTTTAAATAATTTTAATTTATATAAATAAGATATATACCTTTTTGTGCGGGTGAAATTATGAGAAAAGGACAACACCACGTTGTACACGTGGTATTTATTATCGCATCACAATCAAAACCTCATCAGCCTCTTCTTAAATTTCATTACGTTTATAAGTTAACAGTCTGTCTTCAGGGACCATGTGTCATGATGTGAATTGCTTGGACACATTCATGACAAGATAGTACGGATTATGAAATATTCTCCGTGAATTTATTTTATTTTTAATTCGTCCCAAAAAATGACTTATTTTTTTATTTGAAATAATTTATTTTTATATAATAATTTATAATCACATAGAATATGTGTGCTTTATTCTACATCATAATTTAAACTTCGTATCCAGTAAAATAGGTTAACATAAATATAAATATTCAGCACAAAGTATTCATTTACCTTGGAAGTATAAAACAATCAAAATAAACAGAGGGTCAATCATAGCATATCGTAATAAATTCAAAGACCAAAGGAATAAAATGTAAGAGAGAATAGTTACAGATTAAAGGGAGGAGTGTGAAGATCTTTTATTAATGATATTGGTTTGACCTGCCTCTCCATGGAGAGGTTCAGAGCCTTACAATGATGTATTCCCTCTTCTTTTTTATAGAGGTGTGAAGAAGAAGAAGCAGCACCCCTCCTAGGGTTCTTCCTCACGAGGGCGTCTCCCCTATGTGAATGTCGTCGACGTTAAACGGGTCGGGCTGCATGCCGCAACATATTCATGTGCATTGCATTGCATATTTATCTGATACTTGTTTGTTATATTTGATGTTGCTTTGCTGCTAGTTCGTAGTTAAGGTGTAGGACTGTTAATTTTAGCTATGCTTTGCGGCATTTCGTGGATTTCTTATCTTTAGACATTATATATGCTCATTACTCACTGAGTCTGTAGTACTCATTCCTACTCCCTGCACCTTGTGTTCAGATCATATACACCGAAGGCTTAGCTGACAATTCATAATCTCCAGATATTTTCCAGCGTTGTTGAGGTAGCTGTTTGACGTTCGCAGGACCTGACTGCTCTTCATATCCCAATTCATTATTACTATATACATTTACAGACTTTTATATTTTTGTTCAGCTATTACTATCCAGCTTTTGTTTAGAGGCTCTAGACTCGTGACCCCAGATCCTCTGGTTGTGTTTGACGACTGTTCATATTTATCCATATTACTCTATTAATATTTTTGGATTATTATTCTAAAATTTCTATAATATTCTTAAATTGTCGGTTTTGAGACTTAGTGTTAAATCGAAAGCGATTGTTGGTCAGGCTTGCCTAGCTTTAGGGTTGGGCGTCATCACGATCGGGTTTGGGTCGTGACAAACGTCTTGCTATAAATGCAAATATTCTCTGCAACTGCTTCCAATTTAATTTTAGAGAATATTCTTGATTGAGTGTTATCCAAGTAAATATTCGTTCTGCTCCCATTGGCTATGATCCCTTCGGGGTTTATCTGATGTCAGTTATAGTTGTTGTCCTTGAATTAGTTGTTACTTGATTTGCCTTTTGCCTGTTTTCGACCCCACGTATCATGCTATCATTCGACTATTTATTATATACTAATTTTACCCTATATATTTACTATGTCAAGAGATGATAGTCCATCTTTTTTTTTTTTTGGGTTATTTTTGTTTGCAAATTTAGCAAAAAGGTGAAAGAGACATTTAGTATAACATGTGTTGTATTTTGCTTATATTGAAATTGAGGTCTCATGATATATCACTGCCAAAAAGTTCGGCGCCACAAATTATTGGTCTAAAAAAAAATCACAACAATAACGGCAAGCAAAAGTGTCAAAATTGTTATTAAAAGATATGAAATGCTACACCCTTGCCCTATGTTAATATTTGAGCTAATCCAGTATCCATGCTCACTGATAAAAAGTAACGAATAATTCCTCTAATTTATTCAAGGGTTATCATTTGACACCTCTTAAAAAAATACATTACGTATTTAAATAAAAGAAGCTATTTCGTGGGTTTAGTTGTTCTATATAAAATTTATAAGTGGCAGTAATTTACGAAATTTTTATTTTTTTATAGTGTTTCTGTTAGCTAGGTTTGAAATAAAAGTAAATATGTCACTTTCTAAACAAAGACATGAATAGATCCAATAATTAATGAAGGTCAAAGATAATAAAAGGAGCATATACTAATGATATCAGCACATTATTCTGTTGACCATTTTAGTAGTTGTTACCTCTCAATTCTCATCATTCATGTTGATTAATTGTGAGTGTTTTAAATTCATCATTTTTGTTATAGGGGATTTTGGTTTATGCATTCATCACTACAATTCGAATAGTGAATTATTCGTTGAGAAATTAATGATAGAGTGTTGTCATATATTTTAAACATACTATATGAGGCACAACGTGACGGGTTAAAGTTTGCGGATTAAATCAAAGAGGAATTTTCCGAAATTAATATTGTTTAGTGACTATTAATTTTCTATAATTACAATATACCTTAATTACTCTTTACAACTACTATTTAATTGTTAAGGTACTGTATTTGATGTATTCGCGCTGCTGTATTCATGAATATAACAATAAAAGGCGCCTAAAAATGAGGTAGTCCAGCTATCCGCGCATGTATTCACACGTATTTGCGCCATGTATTCATCAATACAATAACAAAAAATGCCTAAAATCATATGTATTCGCACTGTTGTATTCATGAATACAACAACAAAAGGCGCCTAAAATAAGGGGAGATCAACTTTATGCGTATGTATCCACACCATGTATTCATGAATACAATAACGACAATCACCTTAAAAATAAGTATGTCCAGCTGTCTAATTGAAAGAAAGAGAGAGGAAAAACATAAATAATGTATTCCATGTCTTATTTCATGCATCGATGACATTATATACTATAATACTTATTTTGCAATAAAATATATAATGTAACTATAAAAAATAAAATTTTATATAATTTTAATTTATAATAAATAAGATATATACCTTTTTGTGCGGGTGCAATTATGAGAAAAGGACAACACTACGCTGTACGTGTTATTTATTATCGCATGACAATCAAAACCTCATCAGTCTCTTCTTAAACTTCATCACGTTTATAATTTAACAGTCTGTCTTCAGGGACCATGTGTCATGATGTGAATTGATTGGACAGATTCATGACAAGATAGTACGGATTATGAAATATTCTCCGTGAATTTATTTTATTTAATTCGTCCCAAAAAATAACTCATTTTTATTTGAAATAATGTATTTTTATATAATAATTTATAATCACATAGAATATGTGTGCTTTATTTTATATCATAATTTAAACTTCGTATCCAGTCAAATAGGTTAATGTTATAAAATATTCTATTTAAGGTGAATGTCCATATTTAGAGAGATCCTAGGGTTTACTACTTGGTGGCTAAGTCACTATCTCCCTATAAATAAAGGGGTTCTCTCCCATTGTAAATCATCCCAAAGTATCAATAAGAATACTCCTCTCTCTACTTTTCTCTATATTGTTCTTGTTCTTGTATTATTGTTCTTGTTCTTATATTATTTCATAACACGTTATCAGCACGAGTCTCTAACCAATTGAATTTGATTTCTTCCTTCTTCCAGAATTTCTATACGGAAAAATAGAAGAGATGGTATCATCATAAAGTAATGCAACGGGATGGAAACTCAAGAGGTATATTTGATATCACAACATTTATTGGTATACCTTAAAGGTAAGTAATTTACTTTTCCCTTTCAAATTCTTGAAATTCTACGATTTGATTTCATATACAAACATAGACAACAAAGTTTGATTATAACTCTAATGGAGTTTGTAAGGAATTATAACCACGTGAAGTGGTAAAAGTTCTATGTCTTGCCATGATTAAATTCATGTATGATTGTGGGCAAAGAATTGGAAATCCGTCCCATTGAATTTGCTTCATTCTCATTCCCTTTAGAGAATGTGATAGCAGTATGTGATAAGTCTAATAGAAGACAAAATTATTACCGTGAAGGTATCAATGGATGTGGACGTGGCAATAGACGGAATTATAATCGTCATCATTGTGATAATGAGAATAATAAAGATTCTCAAAATAATCTTTCACTTTATGAAAGTAATATTTGACATGAGATTGTATATAGCACATACAGATGATTTTGATCCATTCCCTGAAGTGAATGTGATAATTGTAATAAAGCCCGTAAGTATGGACACGCTCTTGATGTAATTTTGTTTTATGTCTGACATTATGAAAGAAAGTTCGTTGCCCTTGAAATTTCGGGCAAGAACTATATGACATGTGTGTTGGATGCTGAAATCCATTTGGATGCAATGGGTCTTGGAGACGCCATTAAAGACAGAAATAATGCATCCACCCAAGACTATGCTAAGGCCTTGATTTTCTTGCGCCATCACCTTGATGAAGGTTTGAAACTGTGCTAAGGCCTTGATTTTCTTGCGCCATCACCTTGATGAAGGTTTGAAACTGTGTTAAGGCCTTGATTTTCTTGCGCCATCACCTTGATGAAGGTTTGAAACTGTGCTAAGGCCTTGATATTCTTGCGCCATCACCTTGATGAAGGTTTGAAAATTGAATATATCACAGTCAAAGATCCACCTATCTTGTGGAATGGCTTAAAGGAGAGATATGACAACCTGAAGTTGGTCACTCTGCCACAAGCACGATCCGATGAGAATCCAAAAACAAATAGTTCATAAATATATTATCGTTGCGGTGGAAAAGGGAACTGGGCGAAAATTTGCCGTGTACCAAGATATTTGGTTGAGCTTTATCAAGCATCTCTAAAAGGTAAATGCCCTGAAACCAATTCTGTCTTTGACGACAATTTTGACATCACCCACTTGGATGTGGCAGACTTCTTTGAGCACCCTGAGGGGAAAATAGACCACTTAATTGGTGATGGATCTGTGATGAAGGAAGATGGAATTGTTTGATTTTATTTTACTTATTTGTATTAGTTAGTGAATAAACTAATAGTCATTAGTATCAGCTCGTATTCGTTAGCTTATGATATAATGTTAGTATTAGTTCTTTAGAATGTTTCAATATGCTTAAATTTCAAAGATATTTTTATTTTCCAGTAGAGTTAATCGACTAACCTAACAGTTAGTCAATTATCTAATATTTCGCATTAAAACTGGATTTTTCCGCAAGCTAAGTTAGTCGACTATCTGATTTAGATAGTCGACTAACCTGATGACTGTTTACTAAGTTAGTCGACTATCAACTTAGTTAGTCGACTAACTAATATTTCGCATTAAAACTGGACTTTTCCGCAAGGCATGATAGTCGACTATCTGATTTAGTTAGTCGACTAACCTAATGACTGCTTCCCAAGTTAGTCGACTATTAACTAAGTTAATCGACTAACCTCAGCAGATTTTGAAAATATTGTTTAATTATGAAGCAACGGATTAAATTTGTTTATTCTCATGTTCGTATATCTCTTTTGATTAATTGATTCATGTACCGCACATACGATATTCAAAGAGAAGAAATATTACTCTCATTTAAGTATGTGTAAGGCAAATGTTACTACAATTTCTGGTAGTAGTAAATTGATTAAAGGCTCCGGAAGAGCAACTATAACTCTGCCTAAAGGAACAACATTTTAGAGAATGCAATGTTCTCCTCCAAGTCTAAAAGGAACTTGTTGAGTTTTAAAGATATCATTCAAAGTGGATATCATATTGAGACAATAGATGAGAATAATCTTGAATTCCTCATTTACTCATGAAAACGAGGCTGCCCACTTCGGTTTGGGGTCACGCCATTTTGCATGCAGCAATGCTAGTTTGTCTCAGAGCGACGATAACTCTGCCTAAAGGAACAACATTTTAGAGAATGCAATGTTCTCCTCCAAGTCTAAAAGGAACTTGTTGAGTTTTAAAGATATCATTCAAAATGGATATCATATTGAGACAATAGATGAGAATAATCTTGAATTCCTCATTTACTCATGAAAACGAGGCTGCCCACTTCGGTTTGGGGTCACGCCATTTTGCATGCAGCAATGCTAGTTCGTCTCAGAACGACGAATTATCACAAATATTCCCCGTTGCAATGAGTTTTGGGTCATGAACCTAATATATCCCACTTAAGAATTTTCGGATGTGCAGTATATGTGCCTGTAGCACCGCCATATTGCACCAAAATGGGTCTGCAGAGAAGGTTAGGAATATATGTTGAGTTTGAATCGCTCTCCATTATTCGCTACCTCGAAACATTGACAGAGGATTTGTTCACTGCACGATTTGCAGACTGTCAATTCGATGAGACACTTTTCCCAAAATTAGGGGGAGAAGTTGGTGAAACCAAACGGGAAATTTTGTGGAAAAATGCATCATTATCTCATCTTGATCCACATACCTCTATTTGTGAAAAAGAGGTGCAAAATATTATCCATTAGCAAAGAATAGCAAATCGAATGCCAGACGCATTTACAGATTTGAAAAGGATAACAAAATCACATATCCCCGCAGTGAATGTGACAACATCTGATTCACGAATACATATTCATTATTGGAAGAATATGAACATGAAATTGGTATTGAATATACCACACTCATCCCTAGAAGGAGGTTTGAGATGATGTCATTATTATGGCATGAATAGTCATTGGTCACGTACCTATTGTACGCCAAAATAATTTGTCAATGTGATTATCAAAGGACAATAATAATGCAAGAAACATATCTTGCATATAATTTTGACATGACCATAATGGTATAACTTTCTCTTTAAAAGAGATATTCACCACATGGACGTTGATGAATTTGTGGTAGTACAAAATTAATTGAGAGCTCTAGAAGAGCCAATTATTACTACGTTGGAGAAACACAATTGATTACCAATAAGGTATTGTGTTGTAGTAAGTCTCAAAGAAACTTATTCAGTTTCCAAAGTATATGCGAAAGCGATTGATTATATTGAGACTATAAATAAAGGAAAGATTTGATATCTTCTATTACTACAACTTGTAGCGGGATAATCTGTATGTGAAAAACTACCCGCTTTATTCTCCAGTTTGTACTACACAAGAATACCACAATAAAGTGGACGTTTATTGATATAAAAACCCATATCATAATAAACTTGAAGTTTATTGATAATTGCACATGTCATGGTGCAAATTTGAAGTTTATCAATATTGATAATTTATTCAGTTGGCATTCGGGTTAGCCATATCATTTTAAGTATGATGTGCAATAATAGAGAATTCATATGGGTAAATATTAAAGAACTAGAAAGTTCTTTACGAATTCTCTTGTATTACTTGTTCTCATTAATTAATTGACCAACTAAAGAGTTCGGGTTGAACCCCATAAATTCTGGAAATATCAAAGGTGAATATGGGCCCATTCACCTGCCATGTATACCACATATGATGCATCTATGATATGGTTACATGTGCGATTGTTATTAACCCGCAGCCTGGCCGGTGCTTGCGAGGTAAATTGCTCAGTAATATAACTTCGAGCATAATTTCCAGATTTTCTATTCAAGATAGTTCATCTTGATAAGTTGGTTTATATCATAGTTGGTTTAACAAGATAATTATTGAGTGCCTCCACTTAATAGCTAAACTGTTTCTTATGAGAACAAAGTTATATATATCAGTTTGATATACGTTGTATACGAGAGTATATTATATTCTCCCCTCACAAGTGGTTCAGGGTCAGGAACCAAATAATTTCATCTTATTATTATTGATGTGCGGTGTATATTTTCATTAACACCATAATGCACAAAGATGGACTCTCAAAGTTGAGGAAACAAGTTAGCTTTTCTAACATGAGGGGGAGACATGATAAACACTTGAGAAAAGGTTACATGGGATGAATTATCATTTGTATATATAGATCCTCGAATTTCATAATATGAACCTGAAGTTCATAAAAGGATAATTCAATTGCAACATATTGCAAAGCATGCTATACACATTTGCTGACCCAAAGAAAGTAACTATATTCTCACTGCAAATGCTCATATTAAGTCCCAGAAGGACAAAGTCTTTGATACGCTTAAAGCGTATAGACAAATCGGTTTCAAAATAACTTCTTGATAAAGAAGATGAGCAAATGATCAAAGTGATCATAATGGGGAGGCAAGTGCTCTAGAAGATCACATGACATAACACTTCATAAAATTTCATTAGAGATTCAGGTACCAGAATAATGAATAAAGAGATCTCCATGTTATGTCTTTATGAAAATTTACTGGAACCGATATAAAATGTTCGTCGACGACATCTATGATAGCGCTAAATATCGATGAGGATCTTATGTTTGTCGAATACAAACAAAAAATATTGACTAAATGGAAGAGATACAATTCAAGCAGAATTGATTCCATATGAAAGACATGTAGTTTTGGACATGTAGTTCAAATACTTGAAAGTATAAATTCAATGGTATGTGTAATCAGTTTTCGATATCTTATTTGTTTAGCATGACATGAAAACTTGATATGCATCGAAAGTCTATTATATGGCTTATATGACTTAACTTATATGTCAATCCATGAAAGATTGAAGTTGCTTGAAGCATATACAATTCTTGGTCCTGAAGTACCACATCCTAAGTGCAACTTGTGTACATATGTATCTTGCTATAACTATAAGCATGATGGCATCGAGAATACCTCTATGGAGATATTGAAGAGTCATTCCACGACATTATATGAAGATGTTCATATCTATCAAGAATGATAATTTCAAGGTGCGGAATATTTATTCAAATCAATATGGCTGATTTATTTATCAAATCTCTACAAAAGATCGTTTTGAAGATGGTGTACAAGATTGGAATGCAAATGCTCAAGGATGTGAATTGATGCTCTTTTCAGGGGGAGTTAATGCGCGTTGCACTCTTTTTCCCTTACAAGGTTTTGTCCCACTGGGTTTTCCTTGCAAGGTTTTTAACGAGGAAACCAATAGGCGCATATTCAAACATGTGTACTCTTTTTCCTTTTCTATAATTTTTTTCCATTGGGTTTTGTTTTAGTTAAGGTTTTAACGAGGCACATTATTGAATAGACATTCAAGGGGGAGTGTTATAAAATATTCTATTTAAGGTGAATGTCCATATTTAGAGAGATCCTAGGGTTTACTACTTGGTGGCTAAGTCACCACCTCCCTATAAATAAAGGGGTTCTCTCCCATTGTAAATCATCCCAAAGTATCAATAAGAATACTCCTCTCTCTACTTTTCTCTATATTATTCTTGTTCTTGTATTATTGTTCTTGTTCTTATATTATTTCATAACAGTTAACATAAATATAAATGTTTAGCTCAAAGTATTCATTTACCTTGGAAGCAATAAACAATCAAAATAAACGGAGGGCCAATCATAGCAGATCGTAATAAATTCAAAGACCAAAAGGATAAAATGTATGAGACATCAATTATAGATTAAAGGGAGGAGGGTGAAGATCTTTTATTAATGATATGGGTTTGGTCTGCCTCTCCATGGAGAGGTTCAGAGCCTTACAATGATGCATTCCCTCTTCTTTTTGATAGAGGTGCGAAGAAGAAGAAAAAGCAGCACCCCTCCTAGGGTTCTTTCTCTTAGTATTTATAGCTAGGAGATCTGCCAGCTAGTGTCAAGGGGTTGGGACCACATAGGGGAGACGCTCTCGTGAGGACGTCCAGGCCGTGGTTTTAGTTGTCATATTGGATCACTGCTTGGTGATCTTGTGGATAGATGGCCATAACCTTTATTAGTCATAAGTAGGCTTTAATAAATGTGTCGATCTTCTTCATTGTCATGAGGTCAACTTTTGACCTATACAGATAGTCCATCCGCTTATTGAGGTCGGGCTCAAGTCGAGCTCGATGAGCGGATTCCGCCATAACCGTAGTCGTTTCTGCGTTGGGGATGATTTTATCCTTTTATTCTTCGGAGGCGGCCATAGCCGTTCATATTTTTAGAAATGACCGTAGCCCTTTGTTCTTGGAAGATGACTGCAATCATTTTCACTTTAGAAATGGCCGTAGCCATTTTTTCTTTGGAGATGGCCGTAGCCATTTTTAATTTAGAGATAGTCGTGGTCATTTTTACTTTGGAGATGACCATAGCCATTTTTACATTTAGAGATGTCCGTGGCCATTTTACTTTTAGAGACGGCCGTAGCCATTTTTATTTCTAGGGATGGCCGTGGCCATTTTTACTTTGGAGATGGCCGTATCCATTTTTATGTTTAGAGATGGCCGTGGCCATTTTACTTTTAGAGACGGCTGTAGCCATTTTTATTTCTATGGATGGTCGTGGCCATTTTAATTTGGAGATGGTCGTAGCCATTTTTATTTCTAAGGATGGCCGTGGCCATTTCTACTTTGGAGATGGCCGTAGCCTTTTTTATTTCTAGGGATGGCCGTGGCCATTTTTACTTTGGAGATGGCCGTAGCCATTTTTATTTCTAGGGATGACTGTTGCCATTTTTACTTTGGAGATGGCCGTAGCCATTTTTACATTTAGAGATGGCTGTAGCCATTTTTACGCGTGCTTGGAGAGAGTACGATTACACTTGTTGCGTGTAAAGGGGACATCATGTGCACGGTGACGCATGGGGACAATGCATGGGGTGTGCCCATGGTGTCTTGAGGTCGTTAACTGTTTCATGGGGGACGTACCGATTGACGATTGAATGACTGTTCAATGGTATTTGTCATGATGGTGCCTGTTACTATAGGTCTGAACAATTTTGCGCTTGGTCGGGTAGTCAACGGTGACCTTTGGGATTCGTGAGGGTCATTCATGCTTTGCCTATAAGTAAGGGGTTATGTTGCTCAACTCTCACTTTTCCGATATCTGTCTAAGTGGAATGCTGAGAGAGACAACCTTTCTTGCTTTCAGATTGTCTGGTTTGTCACCCCTTGTTGATTCATTCTCCGTCATTTTCGTCAGATCTTTGTATTCTCTTGATTCTCCGGCTAATCTAACTATATTCTTTTCGTTATATTGATAATGGCGAGCAGTTCCCGTTTCGATGTGGCTCCGGTGGCGGTTGCGGCAGCAGAGGGTCCATTTACGGTGACGCGAGCCACTGATTCGCCGACCGTTGATCGGTTCCCATTGGTGACCGACATTCTTTCACTGCCTGGCAGTCCGACGACCGATTTTTCCGACCCCTGAGGGAAAAGATCAAGTGGACGAGGCTCCATTGATGGAGGAAGTTGGCATTGCTCAACTGAAGGAGCAATGTGAAATTCTTCGCTTTGCCGACATCGTCCTGGCCAGGAGATGCGACAGGGTGCATGTCCACCACCGAGGTTATTGCGTCTTCTACGCCTACCCTTTCAGGCTGGGATTTAGGCTTCCTTTCCCCATGTTGGCGGTGGAACTTTGCCGCTACTACTGGGTGTGCCCTGGTCAGCTCGTCCCCTCCTGCTACAAATTATTGGCGATGCTGATTAAATATGCGGAGTTGGCTCGAAGGGAAGTTACACTTGGGCATGTGTTGACTCTGTACGCTCCTTAGAGGGTACGTGGTACTATGATTCGGTCGGTCCCTCATGGGACCGACGGCCTGACTGCGGAGCTTGATGACGAGGTCGCCCCGTCCTTTCGAGTATTTTTTCTACCTCAGGACCGAGCACCTGGTGGCTTGCGCCACTGACTTCCCAGAGGAGTGAAACCATGCACGTAGGTTTCTTTTACGCTGGCTTTGATTTCTTTTGGGCTAAATGTTTTGCTTTATGTTTGTGCATAATGATCTTCTTTTTGTGCCGTAGCTGGAGGTGTGCCACCGGCGCCAATTTCGGGCATCCACGAGTGGGTTGAGGCCGTGCTCCCTGTTACAATAGGGATTCGTGCGTGGGCATCTTTCTTGGAAGTCCATGGCCGTAGGCCAATTACTGGTAAGTATCTGATTTGTTGTTTATTGTTGTTTCTTCGTAGTCCTTAGTTCCTCTAGCCTAACCCTTCTTCTTTGGCTGGTCAGAACGATCACGGCACAGGAGGCCTCCTCAGCTTTCTTACCGAAGGCCGGGGGCGACTGCCCGAATGATCACAATGCCGGCGCCTCGTCTGTTTTCGAGGGTGACTTTGGTGGAGTCTTCAGCTGTACACTCTCTAGTACGGCCAGTGCCCCGAGTTGAGGAGTCTCCAGGGGTCGTGCAATCCGGGCGGAGCGATCGCCTAAAGGAGATGAAGAAGAAGACGGGAGGTCGCTGGCTCAGCGTAGGGTGGCGTTCACCCCGGCTCTCCCGGTGGTGATTAGTTTAGATTCTTCGCCGTCGACGGAGGAGGTGGGCGTAGCGGACCTTGCCCCAGAGGGTGAGCGCTCAGTGGGGGTTACCTCGGTTGGCTTAGGCCAAGGTGATACAGTCGCTTCCGCGATTCGAGTTTCTCTTCCTGTTGCTGCGAGGGAAGGCAGTTCTGCGGCAGCTGTTTTGGTGGAGATGGCAGGCGCTGACGTTACGGCGGATGAGGGCGATTCGAAATTTCGGGCGATGGAAGCCTCAACTTCCAAGTCAGCGGAAGGAAGGGGCGCTTCAGGAGAGGGGGATGATTCGGAGTCCGATATGGATCTCGAGGATGTCGGTCTTGCTCAGGAAGGTTATACCCATTCAGCTATGTAGGCCGAAAGGGATTATCATTACTTGGAGATTCCTAACGTCTTGAACCTGCTGCTCCAGGAGGGGAACCTGGTGATGATGTTCGGGGTCCTGTGCTTGGAAGCGGAGAGCACGTCCGTGAGGGGTATTTCGGACGTTAAATTAATGGGCGAGGTGGCCGCCCTGAGTATAAAGGTACGTGCAAAACTTTGGTTTTCTTCCTTCCTTAGCATGTCTTCTCGTGTTAACTGTCACTCTTGTTTGTTGTAGACATTTTTGCTTGAGGTGGAGAGCATTAGGCGGGCTAACGTCCGTTCGGAGATTTTTGGGCGGTTTTTGGGGAAGTACCGCCGCTACCGTAACTGGTGTCGTTACGCATAAGGAATGACCCGCGGAACCAGGAGATGGTAGAAGATCTAGCACGGAGGGAGCTTCATATGCAACAGACCCTCAGCAGGGTAACCACTCTTGAGGAGCAGCTCCACCAAGCGAACGAAGGGGTGGATGTCGAGAGAAGGGCGGTTGCTAAGAGGGAGCGCCAAAATCTTGCTGCAGCGGCGGAGGCCGCTGAGGCGTATACCAGGCAGATGGCTGCCCTGGAGTTTGAGACCGCCACTTCAAAGAGGTAGGCAGGGGAAGCCCTGGCGAGGGCTGGAGCAATGCAGGCGACCAACCGTGTCCAGGAAAGGGAGCGCGGATTAGAGAGGGTTCCTGCTGCTTTTCGAGAACGATCGTTAGAGGGGAGCATTGCCATCTGTGATCGGGATGCCCATGCTGTGGTAGATCGGATTGCAGCCTTTGAGGCCGAGAACCAGTGCCTGAGGGACTAGGCTGCTGCTTTTGGTCCTGCTCGCGAGCTTTGGACGTATGCTGAGGCCCATGTCGATGTGTACACGTGGCTGTGGGAGGCTGGCGTCGTGTCTGAGGCCACTTATGAGGAGGCACGCCAAAATGCCCATGAAGCCCGCGTCGACTGTGGTTTTGATAGCGTCGAGGGTGCTGATAATGCTGAAGGGGGCGCACGGGACGCCGAGTGAATAGAAAATTTGTAGTGTTTTTTTAGTTCTTGTTTTCTTTTTCTCTTTTTTCTTTGTCAGCCTTGGGCAAATGTAATTGGGGGCAACCCCCGTGTAAATATTGTGAATATATTTGGTTTTCTTCATTTTCATTTGTTTTGCGTCTAATACATTATATATTTTTGTGCTTGTTTGCAAGGGTTTTGCTTTAGAGTTTTTCTAGTGGACATGTTAATAGTCTCAGCCGGTTAAGTGATTTTGACCATTGTCGAACTGATTCCTTGCCTTAAGTAATGTTAGTGTTGATGGCCTTGGCCATGGATAGACGCTTTTGGTCGTTACATTCCTCCACTTGTTGGGAGTGGGTTGTAGCTGCATTTGGGCAGTGGCGGCACAAAGCCTTAGTCCCAGTTCAGGCTTAGTCGAACTACTGGCCGTGTGAATGAAAAGCACGGCCTTGTAGCTCAACTTGGGTCGAACTTTGCAGGGGTCAACACTTTAGTTTGAGTTAGTCGTACTTACTTGAACGGCGGGGCGCTCGACACGACCTGTGGTTTGTCCGTGGTTGGAAATTTGGAGGCGCTTGTCCTCGTTTGATAGCGGCACAAGACGTGTGTCCTTGGATTTGATTCGTCCGTGGTTGAGTTTGCGGCTTCTCCGACGGAGGCGTGTAGACTGAGTTCTAGTTCGCCTCATAGTTGAATTCTTTTGTAATTCACAATGGTGGAAGCACTTGGCCCGAATCCTAGTCTAACTTGTAGACGAACTTTTAGGTGAAGGCACGTAGCCCGAGCTGTTGTTCAACCGTAGTTGAACCTTCGTACTTTTAGAAGGTGCGTAGCCTGAGTCCCAGTTCAACCATTGTTGAAGTTTTTGGTGAAGGCACGTAGCCTGTACTGCAACCGTAGTTGAACTTTTATAATATTTGAAGGCGCGTAGCATGTGTCGAAGGCGCATAGACTGAGTCCCAGTTCAACCGTAGTCGAACATTTTGGTAAAGGAACGTAGCCTGTACTGCCGTTCAACCGTAGTTAAACTTTTATAATATTTGAAGGCGCATAGACTGTGTCGAAGGCGCATAGACTGTGTCCCAGTTCAACTGCAGTTGAATTTTTTGGTGAAGGCACGTAGCATGTACTGCTGTTCAACCATAGTTGAACTTTTATAATATTTGAAGGCGCGTAGCCTGTGTCGAAGGCGCATAGCCTGAGTCCTAGTTCAACCGTAGTTGAACTTTTTGGGAGTTTTTATACATAACCGGCTTTGTGCTGGGGGGCGGGATTTGTTTTTGATTTCAGATCTTGCCAAGCTTGCACTTGTGGTATTTCTTGCCTGGCTTGCTCGAATTGCCGAAGTGTTTGTGGTATGCCTTCATGCTGTCCTCCCTTTCGGCAGGATCCCATGTGGAAAGAAAAGGGGTGAGGTACCTTGAGCTCGTTCTCCCCTAGAGATGGGGGATCAACTTCTTCTTCTTCCTCCCTTCGCTCAAAGGCGTGGGGGTGCGGAAGCAAGCTCATCCCGAGGTTTTTGACTTCCTATGACCCGATATGCCGTTTGGGCTCGTTTGAGCTGGGTTGTTCATTTTTCATTTTCGGTCTTAGGATGAACTACGTGGTTTCTGCTATGAAATCCCCACAGACGGCGCCAAAATATTTAGCTCAAAGTATTCATTTACATTGGAAGCATAAAATAATCAAAATAAACGGAGAGCCAATCATAGTAGATCGTAATAAATTCAAAGACCAACGGGATAAAATGTAAAAGACAACAATTATAGATTAAAGGGAGGAGGGTGAAGATCTTTTATTAATGATATTGGTTTGGTCTGCCTCTCGATAGAGAGGTTCAGAGCCTTACAATGATGTATTCCCTCTTCTTTTTTATAGAGGTGTGAAGAAGAAGAAGCAGCCCCCCTCCTAGGGTTCTTTCTCTTAGTATTTATAGCTAGGAGATCTGCCAGCTGGTGCCAAGGGGTTGGAACCACATAGGGGAGACGCCCTCGCGAGGACGTCCAGGAAGTGGTTTTAGTTGTCGTATTGGATCACTGCTTGGTGATCTTGTGGATAGGTGGACATACCCTTTATTAGTCATAAGTAGGCTTTAGTAAATGTGTCGATCTTCTTCATTGTCATGAGGTCAAGTTTTGACCCATACAATAAATTTAAATCAAGGGAGTATATTTTGTCGATCGTAAGGAATAAGCAAAATTAAGTTGGGACTTTTGTGAATTTTCCAACTTTCCACACATTTCACCTTATAAAAATTAATTAATTAAATACGAATGTTTTAAAAATAAATAGTCGTATGATCTTTTGAAATATAAAAATTATTATAAAAAGTTTTAATTTGTTTTTGCTATAATAATCAAATAAGATTTAAATGTGTCAAATCGCTATAAAAATAAGACAAACGATAGAACTTTGACTACAGTTCATAAGTTGCTAACCATAAAACTTGACTAAGTTCATAAGTTCACCTCATTTATCTTGAAAAACTAGAAAATTTTTGGGGTTTAGTTTTGCGACTACGTAGCGATTTTGGTAATTATTTCATTTGCTGATTTGGAGAAAAGAGGAAGTCTTTCTCGACAAAAGTTTAATGAGGTGTCTATGGTATTTTAGTCCTCACAAAAGTTTTAAAACGAGTGGTAAACATGCGGATCAGGTCAAAAACGGATAATGAAAAAACGAACAAATTATTCGACTCAATTTATATTTAATACAAATAAAAAAAAGATTAACCGGTGGATAATATGAGTAATCATATTTTTCATGACTTCATGCATATAATTACTTTTGGGAGAACTATTAGTTTTCATAACTTGAGGAACTCTTGATTTGAGACTTTACAAATGTAAAAGTTAGATCCATTGGTTATGCATTGGTTTCCCATTGGTTATCAGTTTTCTAAATGGATAATATGGTTCTTATCCATATTTAACCCATTACTAAACTGTTCATTATCCAACTTATTTTTAATGGATAATATGGGTGATTAATTATTTTTTTGACCATTTTGCATCTCTAATCATGAGCATGTTTTAGTTTTGGAGATGTGTAGCACATATGTTCTTATCATTTTGAAAATCTAGGAAAAGGAAAATAAAACTAATTTGTATTATAACTATACATGTAGTGCGAGATGCCGAGCGTAAAACATAATACGAAATTAATGCTCACTAGCTAAAGATAATATAGTTTAATTATCGTCTTTACAGTTATTGAATTTAAATAATGTTCAAGTAATTTCTAGTTTAACGTTATTCAGGATAAGTAACATTTTAATTGGAATGATTACGAACTACACTTAAAAGACTAAAAGTAAAAGATTAGCAATTGATTTCGAAAAACTAGATATTAGCATAATTGGATTGTTATCGGTGTGAGAAATAAGTACCGTGACATGATAAGTCGAAGATTGTTATCCTGGAATTGACACTGTTAAATTTCACTATTAGTGTTCTATTGATTCTCTCGAATTCAACAGGTTATTATCCTATTATTCTGACTCGGGTTTCTCTCTCGATTAAACCTAAACCGTTCAAATAAGCTAATATAATGTGAAGTGAAACTTGTAAGAATCTATTGGTAAGAATGGTCTAAAAAAAAATTCTCGAATATTTCTCAACCTTAGTTCAAAATGTACATCACAAAGTTCTTTCAATTACTTTAAACAAGTACCAAAATAAATTAAGTCATGCATTGCAATAATATTAAATATTATGCCCCCCTTTCGATTAAACAAGATAATGAATAAAATTATAACTAGAGTTAAAGATCTTCCAATAAATTCAAACAATCAAACAATAATCAAATCCATAAAGAACAAGCAAGTCACAAAAACATATCGAACCCTAAGGGAAACTACTCCAAAATCATGGAGGAAGTCATCACAAATAGAGCTAACGGATAAGAAAACTTCAATCCAACTTTACAATCCAAACTCCTATATTGACTTGATGGAAAGATGATGAAATCGCGTGTCTTGAAGCCTCCAATGCTCTCCAAAAGCTCCTAAGGTTAAAAGTCCACTAAAAATCATGTTTTTGATTTATTTATACTATGTAGGAACGGATTCGGATGAAACTACCTTCTTCGAACCGAAGTGGGACATGGACCACGAAAATCCACTAACTCGACACGCCATGCGCCGCCACATTGATCCACGTCCAATCTGAACTCAATAGTGAGTTGAAACGTTCGTTAGAAGAATAGTACCCAATAAGAGTCGGGGTCGACTTCTACAGGAAGTTTATAAGGGATGTTAGAGTTAAACCTTGATGAGAGTACGTGAAATAACTCAGTTACACTTTCAACACAAAGTTTTTGTTTTCTAAGTCTAATTAACACTAATAAATATAAACTAAATAGAAGAAATTAGAAAGCGAGTAGTCATTTTTGATATTTTTATCAAAAGGGAAAATGCCAAGTGATTGTAACGTTCGCCTAGGTGCTAACCTAATGGGTAAATTATGTTTATACTTGTTTTAGTAATTCGGGTGTATTATAACTTTCAACTGTCAATTACCCACTCAATAACTCTCGGTTATAGAGTGATTATGCCGAATTGGCTTTCTCTAGTCCAAATGGATATCAATTCAAAAAATTGATATAGCTCAAGTCAGGTTTTTTCTATCTCTAGTTCAAACCCTTTTAATTAGACTAGCCAAAATCTTAACTAGTCCAATTTCTTTTTAGCCAAGTTTTCCTATACTATGTGTTTCTTTTTCAAGTAAGAACTAAGTCAAATAGACATAAATCAATATTGTCAAGCATTAATTCTATAAATAATGCATAAACAACGCTAAATAATATACATCCAATCATAAATAAGCACTAAATTAATTACCTATAAGGTTTACACACCTGGGTTGGGACACAACCCTAGTGAAAATCTAGTTATTCATGCTAGAAAAGGAAGAAAATAAAAAAGAAGAACTAATTAAAGCTATAAACTAATACTAAATTGATAAAACCAATGATTCTTCACTCACAATAGTCAGTACTCTCCCAAAAGAGCAAAATATTATCGCTACTGCTCAAAATAATACAAAACGTGTGCTAAAAAGTATTTTTATATATTTATAGTGCCCTAAAATTCGCTGACAAAAATTCCATGCGGGAAGTTCAACGGCCTCACAACCCTGTGTGGAGTATGCACTTTGCTTGTCTTCTTCAGTTGGAGAGATTCTGCACCTGCACAATTCTGTCTGCGGCTGCACTTTGATATGTGAATCTGATGTTCGAGGATCGAAATCAGATTCTGCATGCCTTCAAATCTGATCTCCATCGTTCGAATTCAAAACCAAGATGTTACAAATACTCAGTCAAAATTTCATCCCTATCTAACTGTTAAGGAATCGGAAACGTGATTTGAAGTTGGCTGGTCGGATTAAAAATCTACAGAAAAATTAATATCTCTCTCTCTCTCTCTCTCTCTCTTCTCCTTTGACGAAAGCTCTCTCTAAAACCACTCTTATATGCTCAAGTTTTTCAAAGACTTGTATTAATAAGCATAGAATAATTATCCAAGGTTGTCCTATTTATCGATCATGAGTGGTGCTTTCTCTTAAAGTCAAAACTCACTCAAAATAAGAATAAACCAAATCCAATTCCAAATAGAAATGGAAATCAAAAGAGAATAGGATTAGGCTATTGGGCATTTGACTGGACAATCTGGGCATGTGCCCAACAAACTGCCCCTCCAGCCAAGGGGCCAAATGTGTCTTCAAGTAGAAGAACTATTGACAGGCTTCATCCATGCCAATTTTCTGCAAAGCACATGCTTATCTGCAAGCTTAACTATGAAGTCCTCAGGATGATCTATATAAATCTCCTCATCTAAATCACCATGAAGAAAATCAGTCTTAACATTCATCTGCTCAACCTTTAAATCTAGACTTGCAGCTAATCTTAGAACCACAAGAATAGAAGACAACTTCACAACATAGGAGAAAATTTTATCAAAGTCAACTCCTTCTTCTGGCCAAAACCTTTACCAACTAACCTCGCCTTTTATCTAGGCGCAGAGGTTTGGTTATCTTGCTTTATTCTGAATGTCCATTTGTTAGATAAAGTTCTCCTACCTTTGGGTAATTTCACTAACTTATATGTGCCATTCTCATGGAGTGAATTCATCTCATTTTCCATCACTTCGATCCACTGATCTTTGTGAGTATCTTGCATGGCTTCATCATAATTCTCAGGTTCTTCCATATAAGTCAAAAGTACATACTCATTATGAGGATAGCGCATGAATTTTTGCTTCTCCCTTGTAGATATTCTAAGAGAGGTTTGAGGAGCATTTGAAGTACTTACCTGTGCAGGAATTGGCTGTTGATCAACCACAACTTCATCAGCTGGAGCATCCATAATATCTACACCATGATTATTATTTTGATCTTGATTATTATCTCTATCATTGTCTTGGGTTCCTTCATGTGCAATAGGTGTCTTAGCAACTGAAACTGGATCAATATCAACTAAGCTCTCATTACTCCGAGAATCTATCTTCTCAGCTTTGTCAATATCTTCAATAGTTTGGTCTTCAAAAAATATTGCATCACGGCTTCTATTAAGTTTATTGTCAACTGGATCATTAAAACGATACCCAAACTCATCTTGACCATAACCGATAAAGATTTACTGCTTAGTTTTGACATTCAGTTTCGATCTATTATCTTTAGGAACATGCACACAAGCTTTACATCCAAAAACCCACAGGTGATCATAAGATACATCTTTGGCAAACCAAACTCTGTCTGGGACATCACCATACAAAGAAACTGTAGGAGACAAATTGATAACCCAGGCAATAGTGATATGTGCTTTCGCCCAAAATGTATTTGGAAGTTTAACCCCTGAAAGTAAGCATCTAACTCTCTCAATTAGAGTTTTATTCATCCTCTCCGCCAAACCATTCCCCTGAGGCATCTTGGGCAGAGTTTTCTAATGACGAATTCCTTGTTCTTTGAAATAGTTATAAAAGGGACCACAATATTCACCATCATTATCGGGGTGAATACATTTTAATTTCTTCCTCATCTGTCTCTCAACTAAGGCCCGAAATTCCATAAGCACACCGAGTGTTTGATTTTTGGATTTCAAAGGATACATCCAGAGGTTATGAGAATGATCATCAATGAATGTCACAAAGTAAAGTGCACCACCTTTTGACTTAACTTTAAAAGGACCACACATATCAGAGTGCACTAGCTCCAATAAATCGGGCTTTCTTGAGGGAGGATGTCTATGAAAGGAAATCTTTTTCTGTTTGCCAGCTAAACAATAGATACACCTTTTCAGCTTTGCTTGTTTCACTCTAGAAAGAAAACTTTCTTAGCTAAACACATAATCCTCCTCTTGCTCATATGACTCAGTCTTCGGTGCCACAATTCTGGTAAAGTATCAATTTTCACACTATTTATGGAGTTATTAAGAATAGAGCCTTGTGTCACATATAATTGACCATACTTGACTGCTCGAGCCACTACTAACGAGCCCTTAGTGAGCTTTCATTGGCCACTAAGAGGGCATTATGGTAACCTTCATCGTCTGATCTTTCTGCGGAGATCAAATTGAAAGGAAAGTCTATAGCATGCTTGACATTTTGAATAACTAACGTTGAATCATTATTAGTTTTCAAACAAACTGTGCCAACACCAAACACCTTAACTTCACTAGCATTGCCCATTTTTAACACTCCAGAATCAATAGGAGTATAAGATGAGGAAAAAGTCTTTTCTTGGTAAGACATGGGAGGTAGCTCCAGAATCTACTATCTAGCTCGTCTCATGGGATACCAAATTGATGACATTTTCATCAAGCAAAAAGAAGGTCATCTCGAACAATAGTAGCAATATTGCTCTCGTTATTTTAAGCTTTCTTTCCTTCTCTACTGTCTTGATTCAACTTGCGGCAAAACCTTTTGATGTGTCCTTTTTTGCCACAGTGGTTACATGTAATATTATAGTATTTTGACCTTGACTCACTTCTACTTTTACCTCTATTATTTGAGACTCTTTTTCTATCTCTCCCCCTGTCTTCTGTAACTAAGATATCTACTTGTGAGGACGAACCCTGAGATTTTCTCCTTACTTCCTCTTTCAACACACCACTATTGGCATATTCCATGGATACCTTACCTACAGGAGCTGAATCTATTAAAGAAACACGAAGAGTTTCCCAAGAGTCTGGCAGAGTATTAAGAAGCCAAAGTCCCTGTATCTCATCATCAAAATTAACTCCCATTCCAGATAGCTGATCAAGGATGCACTGCAAATTAATTATGAGATCAAGGATAGAGTTGCCTTCCTTGTATTTAAAGGACATTAATTGTTCTTGCAGAAATAATTTATTGTTCTCGGTTTTTGAAGCATAAAGAGTCTCTAGTTTTTCCTACAATGATCTCGCATGTATCTCATTCACAATATGGTTTCAAACATTATCTTCAACCCAATGTCGTATATATACACATACTTGTTGGTGCCCGAAATCCCAATCTTCATCGGATATATTCTCGGGTTTATGAACTGAAAAATGGGTACATGCATCTTCTTCACGAATAACAATTCTTTCATCTTACTTCTCCAAAAATTATAATTTCTCCCACTTAAATTTAACATCTTGTTTATATTCGCCTCTCCCGTAACAACACAGATAAATAACCAAGGCTCTGATACCACTGTTATGCGAAACTGATGTTGGAGGCTCAAAATCAAATTGTACGAGCCTCCAAATTCGATCTCCGCTGTTAAACTCAAGAACAAGATGTTACAAACACTCAGTCAAAATTTCAGCCCGATATAACGGTTAATGAGTCAGAAATTTGATTTGAAGTTGACCTGTCGGAATAAAAATCCGACAAAACAAATATTTTTCTTCTCTCTTCTCTTTTGACGAAAGCTCTCTCAAAAGTGCTGAAGTCTTTCAAAGACTTGTATCAATGAGCACAAAATAATTTTTCAAGGTTGTCCTATTATAGATAATGAGTGGTACTTTCTCTTAAAGCCAAAACCCACTCAAAATACGAATAAACCAAATCCAATTCCAAATAGGAATGGAAATCAAAAGATAATAGGATTAGGCCATTGGGCCTTTGGGTGGACAACATAGGAATGTGTCCAACACACTTTAGCTTCTGCGGTCGCACTTTTCCTTCTGCAGCTTCACTTTTGGCAAGCTTCACACTTGGTCGTTTGCACCTTCTCTGAACTTTTGAATTGTTATAAGTGTGACAAGGTTTTGCGGTCGCACATTTAGCGTGAGGACCGTATTTCTTCTCTGAACTTAGGTATATATATGATTGCATGGTGAAATCGGAAAAACTGATAACTAATAAAAGAACGACGGTAGAATTTGTGCTTTCTTTAGTTTAATTTGATTTAATATTTAAATGTCTAAATTAAGTAGTTAGATTAAATATTTTATAAATTGCATTAACTGGTTTAGTTTTAGCTTAATTATACATAAAACCATGCAAAACGAAGCGCTTGGTGGACAAACACTACAATTAAATAAGGCGTAATACATACAGAGACACCTAAAGTTGGTACGATCTTTCACTTAGACACTTAAATTAGGCCTCTTTCTAATTAGACACGTTTCTTAGCAATTCTCATTCCAATTAGACGCTTAAACTAGGACTAGGAATATAATAAATCTCTACAAATATCCTTACAAATAAAATTAACTTCATAACAAGATTTAGAGCACTATAAAACTGTTTTCTCCTTTCCTCTCCTTTCCATTTCTTATGCCAATTAAATCAGATATGCGTGGCACACATCGTAAATTCAGCATTGGATAAAACTTCTTTCAAAACTGCAGCAAATCCCTACGTAATAATTAATAAGCCTAATTTAAGTGTCTAAGTGAAAGATCGTGCGAACTTTAGGTGTCTCCATATGTATTACGCCATTAAATAAAGTCAGTCACGTACAAATGAGAAGTAGTGAATGGGTTCCATAACTTTTTCTCCTTTATTATGTATCTTTGCTTTACTGGTTAGATTTTGTCTATGCGCACAAAATAATTATTGTACTTTGTGTTCTAGTTGTGGACTTGGAATATTTCTATTTTTTACATTTCTTTATTATTCTAACAGTTTTCTGATTTTGTTTTAACAGAGTAACTCTCACAAGCTTAAGGAATTTTAATTTACTAACGTTTCTGTGTTAATTATTAAACTGTTTTCTATATACTTTGTTGGAGACTAAATCATTGTTGCTTTCTACTCCAATAATTGTTTCTGTCCGGTTTAAAGTATATAAAACTATGCCGGAATAATAAACGTACGGGTTTGAAGTAGATAAAAACTTCACCATTGTTACGTGTTGTATGTTTGGTTTGGTATTCAGTTTGAAGATATCAAAACTTCACTGATTTAACAAAGTTCTTCTTTGTTTTCATATTTACAGAAATATGACGAATGAAAACCAAACTAATGGAAGTGTTGCAGGAACGGGTGCTACTGCCTCGTCAAACCGTTCTACTCCTGCCCATGCTATGGCACTGGCGGAAAAACCCAAAAAGTTTTCCAGTATTGACTTTAAACGTTGGCAAATGAAGATGCTCTTCTATCTTACTACGTGGAGTCTGCAAAGTTTTGTTAAAGAGGATCCTCCTGTCTTGTCAGAAAACACTCCGGATGATGAACGACTTGTTGTAACTGATGTATGGAAACATTCTGATTTTTGTGCAGAAACTACATTCTGAGTTATTTGGAAGATGGATTGTACAATGTCTATAGTGTCATGGAAACTTCAAAAGCATTATGCAATGCGCTTGAGAAGAAGTACAATACTGAGGATGCCAGACATAGGAAGTTCGTGGCCGCAAGGTTCTTGGAATTCAAGATGATTGACACTAGGTCGGTCATAACTCAAGTCCAAGAACTACAAGTCATTGTACATGACCTCCTCGCTGAAGGTAGGGTCATAAATGAGGCCTTTCAAGTCGATGCTTTCATTGAGAAGTTACCTCCGTTATGGAAGAATTTTAAGAATTACCTTAACCACATGCGAAAGGAGATGACATTAGAAGACTTAATTATTTGTTTAAGGATAGAAAAAGACAACAAAAATACTGAAAAGAAGTCACGTAAACACTCGACTAAGTAAGAACGATATGTACATAGGAAAATGTTAACTGTATGGTGGCCTTTTTAAGCTAAATGTAATACCAGTTCCTATTATTAAAGAGAATGTTTCTTCTTACTTACTTGAGTTAAACACTTTATGGCATTCGTGTTTAGGTCAAGTAAACTTCAAAACATTGCGAAAGATGACAAATCTAGAAGTATTGCAATAATTTGATTGCATATATTCTAAATGTCAAATATGTGTGGAATCAAAGTATGCTAAGTATCCTCATAAGTCTGTTAAAAGGAATTCAAGTCCTTTAGACTGAATTCACACAGATATTTGCGACATGAAGTCAACACCATCTCGCGGTGGGAAAAAGTATTTTATTACTTTTACTGACGATAGCACGATATATTGCTATGTTTATTTACTTAATATTAAAGATGAGGCAATTGGATCGGCGCTGAGTCCCATGTTGTTCGCCTTAGTGATAGATGCTCTAACCCGTCATATCCAGGGGGATGTGCCCTGGTGTATGCTCTTTGCTGATGATATTATATTGATAGACGAGACGAGGGCCGGTGTTAGTGAGAAGTTAGAGGTATGGAGACAGACCCTCGAGTCTAAAGGTTTCAAGATAAGCAGATCTAAGACTGAATATCTGGAGTGCAAGTTCAGTGACGAGCCGAGTGGGATGGGCAGGGATGTGATGCTTGGTTCTCAGGCCATCGCCAAGAGGGACCGTGTCCGATATCTTGGGTCTGTGATTCAGGGGGACGGAGAGATTGACGGGGACGTCACCCATCGGATAGGAGCAGGGTGGTCGAAGTGGAGGCTTGCTTCTGGGGTCCTGTGTGACAAGAAAATCCCACACAAACTCAAAGGGAAATTCTACAGAGCCGTGGTTAGACCTGCGATGTTGTACGGGGCAGAGTCCTGGCCCGTGAAGAACTCCCATGTCCAGAGAATGAAGGTTGCTGAGATGAGGATGCTTAGGTGGATGTGTGGGCACACCAGGCTGGATAAGATTAGGAATGAAGTTATTCGACAGAAGGTAGAGGTGGCCCCGGTGGACGAGAAGATGCGAGAAGCGAGGCTGAGGTGGTTCGGGCATGTACGGAGGAGGGGTCCCGATGCCCCGGTGAGGAGCTGCGAGCGGCTGGAGATTGTTGGTGGTCGGCGGGGTAGAGGGAGGCCTAAGAAGCATTGGGGAGAGGTGATTAGGCAGGACATGACTAAAATGCAGGTTACCGAGGACATGACCCTCGATAGGGGAGTCTGGAGGTCTAGAATCAGGGTTGCAGGATAGGGGCTCTTAGAGTCCTTCGTTCGCCTCACCCGGGGTTGGGTGTGGGATAGTAGGGTTACCCACCGATGCCTAGTGTTTTAGCCTAGGTCCCCTCTTGGTTGCGACGGTATTTATGTTCTTTATGTTTACATAATCATTTACGTTATTTCTGCAGGATTACTTATGCTTTGTTTTGTTATTTTGTTTGGTCTTGCCTTGGATACTAATTTTGTCTTTGTTTTCCAATGCAGCTTTTCATTCTGTCCTATGCGCCGAGGGTCGCATGGAAGCAGCCTCTCTGCCCTTTTGGGTAGGGGTAAGACTGCCTACATATTACCCTCCCCAGACCCCACCTGGTGGGAGTATACTGGGTAGTTGTTGTTGTTGTTGTTGTAAAGATGAGGCAATTGATGCTTTCAAGCAATACAAGAATGAAGTTGAAATGCAACTAAACAAAAAGATTAAAATGATAAGAAGTGTTAGGGGTGGCAAATATGAATCTCCTTTTGAAGAAGTATGTTTGGAAAATGGAATTATTCACCAAAAACTGCCCTTACTCTCCACAATCTAATGGAATTGCAGAGATAAAGAATCGAACATTAAAGGAAATGATGAATGCATTGCTGATATGTTCTGGGTTACCACAGAACTTGTGGGGGGAATCTATACTTACAGCTAACTGAATAATCAACCGTGTACCTCATAGTAAAACACAGTCTGTTCGTTATGACAAGTGGAAATGAAGGAAGCCTAGCTTGAAATACTTCAAAGTGTAGGGGTGTTTAGCTAATTGCAAGTACCTAAACCTAAAAGGGTTAAGATAGGTCCAAAAATGGTTAATTTTGTGTTTATTGGATATGAACCAATAGAAAGGCATATCAACGTCTGGTTCATAAATCAGAAAATCCTGAGATTCACATAATACCATAATAGAATCATATAATCCCGAATTCTTTGAATCTATTTTTCCGTATAAAAAGGAAAGTGAAGTGACCTACCAAATGACAAAATGACCTTGGAGGAAACAACAGATGGTATGCCTAATGAGGAAAATCCGAGAAGAAGTAAACGTCAGAGGACATCTACGTCATTCGATCCAGATTTCCTGACTTTTGTGTTAGAAGATGAACCTTGTACCTTCAAGGAAGCAATGTCTTCCTCAGAGGTACAATACTGGAAAGAAGTTGTCAATAATGAAATAGAATCCAAATTGAGCAATCATACTTGGGAATTGGTCGATCTTCCTCCAGGTAACAAAACGTTGGGTTCTAAATGTATTTTCAAGAAGAAAATGAAAGAAGATGGTACTATTGACAAATACAAGGCAAGACTTGTTATCAAAGGATTTAGACAACGAGAAGGTCTTGACTATTTTAACACATACTCACCGGTAACAAGAATTACATCCATTCGGTTACTAATAGTGTTAGTCACCTTGTACGGTCTTCAAATCCATCAAATGGATGTAAAATCAGCCTATAAATGGTGATCTTGAGTAAGAAATTTACATGAACCAACCTAAAGGGTTTGTAGTTTCGGGAAAAGAAAAGAAGGTGTGTAGACTTGTTAAGTCTATTTATGGACTAAAACTAGCACCCAAACACTTGCATGCGAAATTTTACAAAACAATGTTGTTAAATGGTTTTAAGATTAATGAATGTAATAAATGTGTTTACATCAAGAATGTTCAATCACATTACGTGAAAATGGTACTTGAAAAATTCAAACACTTCGAATTTAGAAGTGCAAGGACTCCAATAGGCTTAAACCATCATATTATGAAGAATAATGGTGAAAACACGTCTCAATTGGAGTATGCTCGTATTTTCGGAAGCTTAATGTACATAATGAACCGTATACGGCCTGCTATAGCTTGTGCAATAAGTAAACTTAGTCGATTCACAAGTAATCTTAACAAACATTACTAGGTGGCAATGAAACGAGTTCTGGGATACTTGGGGTATACCCAAGACTACTCTTTGCACTACAATAAATATCCTGTAGTTATCGAAGGATATAGTGATCCAAATTTGATAACCGGCTCAATAGAAACAAAGTCCACAAGTGGATATGTGTTTACTGTTGGTTGAGGAGCAGCATCTTGGAAGTCTTTCAAACAGACGTGCATTGATCTCTCTACAGTGGAATCAAAGTTTATAGCATTAGATAAAGCTGCTGAAGAAGCTGAATGGGTTTTTTATTTTTTAGAAGACATTCCATTCTAGCCAAAATCTTTTGCTCCTATCTGCATACATTGAGATAGTGAGACTGCAAAAGGACGGGCATGGAGGGTTATGTATAATGGAAAGTCTCGTCATATATGATGAAGACATAATACCGTTAGACAACCACTTTCTAGTAGAACTATCACTATTGATTATGTAAGATCAATGGATAACATTGCGGATGTGCTTACAAAAGGCTTAACTAGAGAGGGAGTTAAGAAATCATCTACGGGAAAGGGACTATGGTCGAGGACAAGTCAACATGGCGGTAACTCTACCTAGAATTTGGGTTGTTCCGAGATCTAGGTTCAAGGAGCTCAAACAAAGTTATGATTGACTGGTTCAACATTGTCAAAATAAAAACTTTGGTCCATTCTCATGATGAAGACAATGTTCCGTAACAAGGATAGAACTTTACACGTTCTTTAATGATTACCTAAGTTTGATGAGGTATATCAAATAGTGTCAATCTAAAGGATTACACGTTTAGGAATCGCCTATTTAACTGCGAAGTAGAAGCCGCTTCAATGAGAATTCTGTAAGGCCAGTTCTATATGCACTTACGAAACCAGGCAGTGTTCATGGCTAAAACGAACACAACGATGAGAACCAAAAGATGGTTAAGGGTTGGTTGTGTGACATAGGGTTGTCTAGGTATACATTAAAGTTTGACGGTTCAAAGATATCAAATCTACCGATTGGCCGAGTATATCCGACATATGTTCACTACGGAAAGTTCAAAGGGAAACTTACTTATCCAGATGCAATTAATCTTTACTTGCAAAATCATATAGCTTTCATCTATGATCTTTCTTGATACAACCATTCCCATTCATGTGGGGGATTGTTGAAGAATTTAAGCCATTTGACTGTAAAGTAGAAGAAGTGTGAATTAGAAATGTAGGGAAATAAAATAGATGGAAATTAAAAATTTTAAGAAGTGAACTTTTGTCTTGCACTTTGTCCCTCATTGGTGAGGGACAATACTTGTGTGCTTATATATAGAATCAGTTCTTAAAGCTCTTAAAAGGAGTTGAAGAGAATGAACCCTTGCGCCGTTGTCATCGTTCGCTCGCTCGGCTCAGCTTCGACATTGGCTTTGGATTTGGATTTGGATTTGTCAAATGATCGATCGCTAAGATTATTTTTGGACAAAAGTTTTTTAATTATTTAATAATTACTTAAAAGCGAAATCACTGCTGAAAAAATACGGCAGAACCTAGCTGGACGCATTTCTTCTGTGACCGCGGTAGAACTGCGGTAGTCAGTTTCAGAGAGCATCTCTGGCTGCGGTTCTGCCGCGATCGCAGTAGAACCGCGGCAGGCTGCGTATTTCTGAAAAGGCACCTTTTTCTAAACACCTCTTATGATATTTGCCTATAAATTCTGAGGCAAGGCTGCATCCAAAATAGACGAAAAATAATCCAGAACTTCTTTTATTCTGAATATACAGCATCTTAATTCGCAGTCTCTCTCTCTCTCAAATTCGTAAGTGTGATTTTTCTCCGTTCTATGAGTTCGTTGGTATCCTGAAGTTTGTATTTTCACTGTTGCAGGAATGTTTATTTCATTTTATCCTACGAGGATTTAATACATTATCTTGGAAACGTTTGAGGGGGTTAAAATTCCTTAAGGACTCACAAGAAAAATTGTGGACTCAGAATATTTCTAATTCTTTACTATTTTCTACATTTCTTTATTCTTCTAACAGTTTTCTGATTTTGTTTTAACACAGTAACTCTCACAAGGTTAAGAAATTTTAATTTACTAACCTTTCTGTGTTGATTATTAAACTGTTTTCTATATACTTTGTTGGAGACTAAAGTCTTGTTGCTTTCTACTCTAATTGTTTCTATCCAGTTTGAGGTACATAAAAACTTTGCCGAAATAATAAAAGTACGGGTCTGAAGTATATAAAACCTTCACCATTGTTATGTGTTGTATGTTTAGTTTGGTATTTCGTTTGAAGATATCAAAACTTCATTGATTTAACAAAGTTCTGTATTTTTTTCAACTTTACAGAAATATGACGAATGAAAACCAAAAAATGGAAGTGTTGTGGGAACGAGTGCTACTGTTACGAGTGTTGGTACCTCGTCAAGTCGTACTACTCCTGCACATGCTAAGGCACCGGTGGAAAAACCCAAAAATATTTCTGGTATTGACTTCAAATGCTGACAAATGAAGATGCTCTTCTATCTTACTACGTTAAGTCTGCAATGTTTCATCAAGGAGGATCCTCAGGTCTTGGCAGAAAATACTCCGGATGATGAACGACTTGTTGTAACTGAAGCATGGTAACATTCTGATTTCGTGTGCAGAAACTACATTTTGAGTTGTTTTTAATATGGATTGTACAATGCCTATAGTGTCATGGAAACTTCAAAAGCATTATGGAATGTACTTGAGAAGAAGTACAAGACTGAGGATGCCGGGCTTAAGAAGTTCGTGGCTGCAAGGTTCTTGGATTTCAAGATGATTGACACTAGGTCAATTGTAGGTTAGGGGAAGTTGTGGATATTTCTACAGCGCAATAGAGTGAGACTAGCTAGTATGAGGTAATCTTAGGATGTTACTAATCAACTACCGACTCAGGGAGTTATCTGTTGGATATTAGTATACCTTTCATCTATTTCGTATTTCTTGTATTTCCTATATTGCTGATATTTTGTTATTTTATATTAAGTTGTGTATTTATGTTATTTTTAGTATGAGTGATTGTTAGTACTAACTTATCGTCTCTTGTTGATGTCTTGAGCCGACGGTCTCCTGGAAACAACCTCTCTGCCCCCCGAGGTAGGAGTAAGATCTGCGTACATATTACCCTCCCTAGACCCCACTTGTGGGATTATACTGGATTGTTGTTGTTGTTGTTGTTGACACTAGGTCGATAATAACTCAAGTCCAAGAACTACAAGTCATTATACATGACTTCCTTGCTGAAGGTATGGTCATAAATGAGGCATTTCAAGTCGTTGCTTTCATTGAGAAGTTACCTCCGTTATGAAAAGATTTTAAGAACTATCTTAAACACACGCGAAAGGAGATAACATTAGAATACTTGATTGTTCGTCTAAGGATAGAAGATGACAACAAAAATGCTGAAAAGAAGTCACGTGGACACTCGACTAAGTAATAACGATATATACATAGGAAAAAGTTACCTGAATGAGGGATTTTTTAAGCTAAATGTAATAGCAGTTCCTATCAATGAAGACAATGTTTCTTCTAACTTACTTGAGTCAAACACTTTATGGCATTCACGTTTAGGTCACGTAAACTTCAAAACATTGCGAAAGATGATAAATCTAGAAGTATTGCCAAAATTTGATTGAATTAATTCCAAATGTCAAATATGTGTTGAATCAAAGTATGCCAAGCATCCTTATAAGTCCTTTAGACTTAATTCACACGGATATTTGCGACATGAAGTCAACACCATCTCGCAGTGGAAAAAAGTATTTTATTACTTTTATTGACGATAGCACGAGATATTGCTATGTTTATTTACTTAATAGTAAAAATGAGTCCATTGATGCATTCAAGCAATACAAGAATAAAGTTGAAATGCAACTAAACAAAAAGATTAAAATGATAAGAAGTGATAGGGGTGGCAAATATGAATCTCCTTTTGAAGAAGTATGTTTGGAAAATGGCATTATTCACCAAACAACTGCCCCTTACTCTCCACAATCTAATGGAATTGCGGAGAGAAAGAATCGAACATTGAAGGAGATGATGAATGCATTGCTTATAAGTTCTGGATTACCACAAAACTTGTGGGGGGAAGCTATACTTATAGCTAACCGAATAATCAACCGTGTACCTCATAGTAAATACAGTACATTCCTTATGAGAAGTGAAAAGGAAGGAAGCCTTGCTTGAAATACTTCAAAGTGTGGGGGTGTTTAGTTAAGGTACAAGTACCTAAACCTAAAAGGGTTAAGATAGGTCCAAAAACGGTTGATTATGTGTTTATTGGATATGTAACCAATAGCAAGGCATATCGTTTTCTGGTTCATAAATCAGAAAATCCTGAGATTCACATTGATACCATAATAGAATCAGATAATGATGAATTCTTTGAATATATTTTTCCATATAAAAAGGAAAGTGAAGTGACCTGCCAAAAGTCAAAATGACATCGGGAGGAAAGAAAAGATGGTATGCCTAATGAGGAAAATCCGAGAAGAAGTAAACGTCAGAAGACATCTACCTCATTCTGTCCAGATTTCCTGACTTTTCTGGTAGAAAATGAACCTCATACCTTCAAGGAAGAAATGTCTTCCTCAGAGGCACAATACTAGAAAGAAGATGTCAATAGTGAAATAGAATCCATATTGAGCAATCGTACTTGGGAATTGGTCGATCTTCCTCTAGGTAACAAAACGTTGGGTTCTAAATGGATTTTAAAGAAGAAAATGAAAGACGATGGTACTATTGACAAATACAAGGAAAGACTTGTTGTAAATGGATTTAGACAATGAGAAAGTCTTGACTATTTTGACACATACTCGCCGGTAACAAGAATTACATCCATTCGGATGCTAGTAGCGCTAGCCGCCTTGTATGGTCTTCAAATCCATCAAATGGATGTAAAAATAGCCTTCTGAAATGGTGATATTGAGGAAAAAATTTACATGAACCAACCTAAAGGGTTTGTGGTTCCGGGAAAAGAACAGAATGTGTGTAGACTTGTTAAGTCTCTTTATAGACCAAATCAAGCACCCAAACAATGACATGCGAAATTTGACCAAACAATGTTGTCAAATGGTTTTAAGATTAATGAATGTGATAAATGTGTTTACATTAAGAACGTTCATTCACATTACGTGAAAATGGTACTTGAAAAATTCAAACACCTGGAATTTAGAAGCGTAAGGACTCCAATAGACTTAAACTATCGTCTTAAGTAGAATAAAGGTGAAAGTACGTCTCAATTGGAGTATGCTCGTGTGTTGGAAAGCTTAATGTACATCATGAACTGTACACGACCTGATATATCTTGTGCAATAAGTAAACTTAGTCGATTCACAAGTAATCCCAACAAACATCACTGGGTGACAATGAAACACATTCTGGGATACTTGGAGTATACCCAAGACTACGCTTTGCACTACAATAAATATCCTGCAGTTATGGAAGGATATAGTGATGCAAATTGGATAACCGGCTCAACAGAAACAAAGTCCACAAGTGGATATGTGTTTACTGTTGGTGGAGGAGCAGTATCTTGAAAGTCTTTCAAATAGATGTGCATTGCTTGCTCTGTAATAGAGTCAGAATTTATAGCATTGGATAAAGTCGGTGGAGAAGCTGAATGACTTTTGAATTCTTTAGAAGACATTCCGTTCTGGCCAAAACTTTTGGCTCATATATACATACATTGCGGTAGTGAGACTTTAATAGGACGGGCATGGAGCGCTATTTATAACGGAAAGTCTTGTCATATACGATGAAGATATAATACCGTTAGACAACTACTTTCTAGTGGAATTATCACTATTTATTATGCAAGATCAAAGGATAATGTTGCGGATCCACTTACGAAAGGCTTAACTAGAGAGGGAGTTGAGAAATCATCTAAGGGAATGGGACTATGGCCGAGGACAAGTCAACATGGCGGTAAATCTACCTAAAATTTTGGTTGTTCTGAGATCTAGGTTCAAGGAGCTCAAACAAAGTTATAATTGACCGGTTCAACATTGTCAAAATAGAAACGTTAGTCCATTCTCGTGATGAAGACAATGTTCAGTAACAAAGATTGAACTTTATACGTTCTTTAATGATTACCTAAGTTTGATGAGGTATATCAAATAGTGTCAATCTAAAGGATTACACGTTTATGAATCACCTATCTAAGTGCGAAGTGGAAGCCGCTTCAATGAGAATTCGTAAGGCCAATTCTCTACGCACTTATGAAACTAGGTGATGCTCATGGCTAAAAAGACAATAAGAACCAAAAGACGTTTAAGGGTTGGTTGTGTGACCTGGGGTTGTCTAGGTATACACTAAAGTTCGACGGTTCAAAGATATCAAATCTACCGATTGACCGAGTATATCCGACGTATGTTCACTATGGAAAGTTCAAAGGGAAACCTGCTTATCCAGATACAATTAATCCTTACTTGCAAAATCATATAGCTTTCATCTATGATCTTTTTTTATACAGCCATTCCCATTCATGTGGGGGATTGTTGAAGACTTTAAGCTATTTGGCTTTAAAGTAGAAGAAGTGTGAAATGGAAATGGAGGGAAATTGAAAATTTGAAGAAGTGAACTTTTGTCTTGCACTTTGTCCCTCCTTGTGGAGGGATAACCACATTTGTGTGCTTACATATAGAATCACTTCTTAAAGCTTTTAAAAGGAGTTGAAGAGAATGAACCCTAGCGCCGTCGTCGCTCGCTCGGCTCGGCTTCGGGTTTGGGTTTGGATTTGGAAAATGATCGATCGATAAGATTATTTTTGAACAAAATTTATTTAATTATTTAAATGCCAAATCACTTCGGAAAAAATATGCCAAAATACGCCAGAATCTAGCTAGCCGCATTTCTGCCGTGACAGTGGTAAAACTGCGGCAGTTAGTTTCAAAGAGCATCTCTGGCCGCGATTCTTCCCCGATCGTGGTAGAACCGCAGTAGGCTGCGTATTTCTAAAATGACACCTTTTTCCAGACAGCTCTTCTAATATTTGCCTATAAATTATGAGGCAAGGCTGCATCTAAAACACACGAAAAACACTCCAGAACTTCTTTCTTTCTGAATATACTGCATCTTAATTCGTAGTCTCTCTCTCTCAAATTCGTAAGTGTGTTTTTTCTCCGTTCTTTGAGTTCGTTGGTATCCTGCAGTTTGTATTGCTGTTGCAGGAAGGTTTATTCCGTTTTATCCTGGGAGGATATAATCCTTTACCATGGAAATATGCGAGGGGGTTTAAATTCCTTAAGGACGCACAAGAAAATTGTGGACTCGGAATATATCTAATTCTTTACTATTTTTTACATTTCTTTATTCCTTATAAAAGTTTTCTGATTTTGTTTTAACATAGTAACTCTCACAATATTTAAGAGAGCCTATATGGTTAAAAATTGTGATAAAGTAGAATTGAAACCACAATTATTTTCTAGCCGGAAACACAACAAGATCAATAGATTAAGTATATTTTCTTGTCTAGAAGTATGATAATTGATCTTATTATTTCCGTATTTTTAGAAATTTTGATATAGCTCACAGGAATTCTTGCATACACCTCACAATCTTGATGTGAGTATGGGTGTGGGGTGGATAGACATGGGTAAAAATGTTATGCGAAGCGGAACGTGACAAATTAAATTTTTACGGATTAAAACAAAACTCATACCGCATATGTATTGCACAACACTGCCCCACTTGCCATCTCCAATTTTCTCATCTTGACAACCAGTATTTTAAAATTCGTTCCTGGGGCGAGTCCCAAGGCTCGCCTCGGGGCGAGGCGTCATAAAAACTCCCCCGGGCAACGGTGGGGGGCGAAAATTCTTTAAGGCGTACCCCCGGGCATGTTTTTTGGTTGAGGCGAGTTTTTCGATTGAGAGGCATCTTTCAAAAAGAAATTAAAAATATTAAATTTAAAAGTAAACTTTTTAATATTGCTAAAATCCCTAAATTACAAGTCTTTCCTAATTCTTTCCGCTAGTCTGCCTCTACCAAGAGCAATAAATTTTTTTTTTTTTTGCAACAGAGAACTCTTTTCTTCTCGATAAGTCAAATTCAACAGATTTAATCCTTCATCCATGTAAAAACTTTATTATCTTGAGCTCATTACTTTCCTCTCTTTTTATATTTCACTGTTAGTTTGTAAATATGTAAGTAATTAGTTTTTTAAGTTCAGTGCTTCTCTTGCTCTCTTTCACAATATAGTATGGGAATATATGTATGCGTGCTTTTATATGTATTGATTAGATTTACATATAATTTCACTTATTTATTGAGAATTATAATTTCATTAGATAATATGGGATTTCACATATATATAATTATTTGGGATTTATATGTAATTTCACTTTATTTGGGAATTTACATAATTTCATTAGATAATATGTGATATATATATATATATATATATATAGTTTTTTTTAAAATTTTATGCAATTTTATTTATTTAATAATATTTTTTATAATTATAGTGTTTAATAAATATTAACTATTAAATATTTATGGGGCTTAGCCCCGCCGAGGCATATGCCAAATGCCTCAAAACGTCTCACCTTATGGGGCTTAACCCCGCCGAGTGGGTGGAATTTTTATTGTCTATACATCATTTTAAGAATTTTGCAAACATATGTTTTGATCGAAAGGAATCTTTCGAAATATAGATCCACCATATTTCACATTATTCAACAATCAATTCTAACGTAATTGGGCAATTTTTACTCAAAAATAAAATAACAACTTATATTGCTTACATGCCAAAGGCAGTAGATAATCTTAACTAAAAAAATAACGTAATCCTAGTTTCTCTTATATATATATATATATTGTTAATACTTTTCTTTTAAGACTAAATACATGACCAAATTCACAATTTACAGAAGTGATTTAAGCTAACAAGAATAGCTCTTGTTTTTAAAAAAATTACTAATAGGGATGAAGGGTTTTCGACAGAGACTTATGACTGACATTCATTCATTTTTAATTTTTTTTGGAGTTGAAATGCATTTTTTATTTGAACTCATAAATATAATTTGTGAAAAAATGAAAGAAATTTATTTCTTTTATATTACACCAACTTTATGTTAGGTCTCAATTTATGTTTGAATCAATGGTGAAGAACAAGAGATGTGTGGCATAAGACAATTACTAAATATTAACTGCGATAAACAAATAGAGATCCAAATAAAAGTATTTATACTCCAAAAAATTTGCTACAGATAAACAAAGAAAACAACGATATCAACTATATTTATCAGAATAATTGATCTCTTTTAATGGTTTCTTCTATCAAATTAATGTATGAGCCAAATATTAAAGAGACATAGATGAACCTTTTGTAAAGAATTCAGGATAATCACAGTTACAATCTACTGATTTTCAAAGTTAGCAATGGTAACTTTTCTAGAACCACGAAGTTGGAACCACGAACAAAATCTCGAACTCCTGCTTCTCACTAGTTAACTTAACTAAACAATTTTTTAAATGAATGTTTACCCTAAAAGAACAATGCTCTTTCTTCTTCTCTTTTTCCAATTGTCTTTCCTTTTTTTTTCTTTTTACAATTCTATTGTCTCCTTTCTATTTTTCTTCTTTTTTTTAATACTTTTTTTCAATAACAGAAGTCTCTTTCTCTTTATATAGATGAGTATGAGTACTTTTATAACTTCTAAGGAAGTGGAGAAGTGTGGATTGGGAAGTTAGGAACGTGAGAGTTAGTGGGAAGGAAGTTACGTGAAGTGGGGAAGTTGGGTTGTTTTATTTTATTTTTTTTATATATTTTTTAAAGTTTATATATATTTATTTAAAATTTCCTAACCCATTTTTTAATTAATAAAAGAAGATAAAAAACGCACACACGCATATAAAACTTACTTTAGATTTAATAACAGTTACACTTACAAATGTGCTAAGAGAAAATATCATTACTACTAACAAATACTCTCTCCGTTTCATATTGTTTGAGATAGTTTAACTCGGTACAGAGTTTAAGAAAATCGAAGAAGACATTTAAAACTTGTGGTTTTAAAAGATTAAGGGGTAAAGGTTTGTGGGGTCATACTGTTTGTGTGACTATAAAAGCTTTTTAGTAAGGACAAAAAGGGTAAAATGAATAGTTTAAAATTGAATTATTTTCAAATTTAAAAATATGTCATTTATTTTGGAACAGGCTAAAAAGGAAAATGATTCAAACAATATGAAACGGAGAGAATAGTAAAATAGTAGCTTGTGGTTCAATAATTTAGTAGGTATATAGCACGTACAAAATTAGTTCTAAAAAATAAATATTCTGTTGAATACGAAGTAGATCATGAACTAAAACATGTCAAGAAGAAAGTAAAATAAGGTTCGAAGTTAGAAAGCAAAAAGACCTGATACTATCATGTGACTACCTTAACATGCTGATCTTATTTAATTTCAAGAACACTAATTACATAGGTTAAAGAAATGAGTTAAGGTGAAAATACAATTAAGACTTGGCCGTTACTTTTTTAAGTTGAAATGTAATTATTTAATCATGATTTTCTAAAGTCAAAAGGAAAAATTCTCCTTTTCTTATTTCATTTATGACGGAGATTATGGAGCTATAATGAAAACGTTATTTCAGGCTTAATAATTGTCAGAATATTGCGTAATTGTGTGTGTGTGTGTGGGGGGGGGGGGGGGTGGATTAAATAGATACTTGTGAAACTAATATATTAGTAAGCATTAGGCATAGATTAGCTAAAAACGAATAAAAAGAGATTAAATAGAATAAGAACCAATTTAAGTGTCAATTATTGCTTCATCGTTATCCAAGTCTTGTGCTTCAGCACATGAGCTTTTTGTACTAAATAGGCAGGAGGTTTAGAATATGAACACTTTCACTAATGAAACGGCTTGACAACTAATGTCTTTTCATCTTTGATTTTCTGGAGTAACTGCCGGCTTCATTAACCTTTAATTATTTAGGTTTTTTTTATTCTTTTTAATCTAAGATAAACCAATTAGATAGTGAGGAAAATGCAAAAAAAATGAGAATAAAGATAAGTGACTTTCATCGATGCTACATCACCGTTTCCATTCCCAACTTTATATATATATATATATATATATATATATATATATAGATAGATTGATAGATAGATATAGTTGTCTTCTGTAGGAGCGGGCATACTTAGGATAAATCCGAATTCCAAATTGATATCTGAATTTTTGGAATTTTTGGTTTGGATTACGAAAATTTCGGATTTAATTTTTAATTTTTTTAGATATTGTATTTAGTGCTTCAAATATTTGAATATCTGAAAATAAATTTTTTTTGTATTTTATATTTAGTCCATTATCCATATGACAATAGCAATATATCTAATACCCTATTTAGGAGTGTTCAAACCGGACCGGATAACTGCACCAAACCGATTAAAAAATCCAACTAGGTTTGGTTTGATTTTGGTTTACTATTGAATAAAAAAAGCTGAACCAAACCGACATATGAATATAAAAATTTATATATATACTTTTAAGAATTTATATAGAATTTTTTATAAAAGATGTCTAAAAATATTTGAGATTCTCTCATGGGATATAATATCTAATAGAACTATAAAGTGCATTCATTTCTATTTACTTTAAATAATAGATTGTATCACTTTTTTATTAAGTGTTATTGAAATTGGTCACCATCTTTTTGTTCTTTCATATTCATATGTCAAAATTTCTTATATCTTTTTCAAATTTGAACTGGTATTTCTATAATCTAAAATTGTATAGAACATATTATTATTTATATGTCATGTTGATTATTGTGTTTAATTATCAATCCAAAATTATTGTTAGATGACTAAAAAAGTAACTATTATGTGTTACTAAAAAAAATTCTCTCATAAGAATACTTTAATAGATCAATGTGTTTGTTGATTTTTTTAAAAAAAATCACTTATCAAAACCTTATCTAGGACTTTAATAAAGCAAGAATGGAAAAATATTAACATAGCAAAAAAAATCCGAAAAATCTGAAAAAATCTAACAAAATCGAACCAAACCAAACCAACCCAATATAATTGGTTTGATTTGGTTTTGATAAAATCTGAATCAATCCAGTCCATGTACACTCCTAACCCTATCTATTAGATATTATCTCATATATTCAATATTAATTACTAAGTTATTGTTAGAATACTTTTTATTTGGACATAGTTTTACCATTACTATTTCTTATTGGCTTTATTAGTGTCTTTGTTGTATTTTTTTGATAATTCTTTCATTACTTGAATATGTTATTTGGATGAAGCAGTTAGAATGAGGAACTTCTTAAGTAACTTAACATGAATACTTTATTTAGATGTTTATTTTTTTTAAAAAGAAGAAACATTTAAAGTTACGGGCTCGAAATCAAAAATAAAAAATATCAAATCCGATTAATTCAAAATCGAACTTAAAAGATTCGATCCAATCCGACTTTTTTGAATTTGATTTGAATTTTCATTAATAAAGCTCAAATCATAATTTCATATTCAATTCGAAAAGTCCGAACGATTTATTACCCTTAATCTTTAGGGAATTATGCCGGTCTGATGGTAACCAACCCTCACTTACAACCGAGAGGTTGTGAGTTCGAGTCTCCCCAGGAGCAAATTCTGGGGATTTATGCTGGGGGTCTATTTGGAAACAGCCTCTCTACCCCAGGGTAGGGGTAAGGCTGCGTACACACTACCCTCCCCAGACACCACTGAATGGTATTGTACTGGGTCGTACTTTTTTAATCTTTAGGGAATTATTCGACCGCATATGCAAAAAACACATGGGCTATGTGTCATGTTTCTAATTGCTTGGACACATTCATGACTAGATAACACAGAGGAGTATACTTTTTCGACATATGTAGTACGGACAACGGAATAAGAAAAACTAAAATGTTGGGACTTTGTGAAATTTTCCATCTTTCCACGCATTTCACCTTATTATAGTCAAACGTTTCTATAATAATCTTGTTTGTTTTAAATATTTTTGGATATTATACCAAAGTGTTGTTATAGAGAATATATGTTATAATATAATATAAAAATTGGTTCCGAAAAAGATTAATTTTTATAGTAAAGTGTTGTTATATAGGGATGTTATTTGTATACGATAAAATTCGGGCTTGCCTAATTTTGTGTGGCTAATCGGAATCGGTGAGGCAGACCAAGGCTCGACCTCACATTGAATCAAGTCATGGCAAGGGCATGGATTGCTAAGCTCATGAATCAATGACCGATCAAGATCGAGACCGGTCGTGAACGAGATTGAAGCATGATAGAGAACGAGCGAGATCTAAGGGAGCCTGCTAGTTTGAATAACAGGAAGCTGAGATATCCGTGATCGGGCAAGGATCGTGGAGAAAATCTCGACACGTATCAAGTCAAGACTGGTTATTTAGCCAATCATGAGATTTTCTTCTATATTTAGAATGGTACCATAAGTAGAATTTCTCTACTATATAAAGTGGGTTCTAATCATTTTGTAACCATCATATTCACGTATAACAAAATAATATATTAAATTTTCTCTCTTAAAGTTTGCTATGTAATAACCCGACCGGTCGTTTTGAGCTTTTAAAATTTGCTCGCTAGTTCTCGTGCATGATTAGCTCCGTGTGCTGTATTATGACTTATGTAAATTGTTAGTTTTGGTTTTCAGGATAATCGGAATAGATTTAGAAGAATAATTCTTAACAAGCTTTAAATATGAAAGGTTTGACCAAGTTTTGACTTTTTAGTATTAGGTTTAGGATTTAAATTTTTATGATTTAGTTAGCGCCATTAGGGTATTTTGGACTTGGGAGCGCGTTCGGAATGTATTTTGGAGGTTCGTGGTAGATTTAAGCTTAAATTGACGAAATTAGAAATTTGACATTTTCTAGTCGGCGGTGAAAGTTTTGATATTGGGGTCGGAATGGAATTCCGGAAATTGGAGTAGATCTGTTGTGTCAATTATTACGTATGTGAAAATATTAGGTCATTTAAACGAGGTTTGATTGACTTTTTGACCGAATTCAGAAATCAAAGTTTCAAAATTCTTAGTCTTAAATCCGAGAGTTATTCGATGTTTTGATATGTTTTAAGTGTTCCGAAGATTGGAACAAGTTTGAATTATGTTATGGGATGTTTTGGCATGTTTGCTTGAGGTCCCGAGGGGCTCGGGTGAGTTTCGGGAAGGTTTTAGACCATTTCTAGGCCATTTCTTGTTGCTGGTTTTGGCTTCAAGGGTGTACAGTGCGCTAGCATAGATCTAACCGCGTTATAATTGAGAAAATTTTGATAAATGGAGTTGTGCTATGCGATCGCATAGAGTAAAATCTCTGGTGCATTGACCCGATTTTGGAAGCTTATATCTCACAATCTATAAGGAATTTGAAAATGATCTAAAAATAAAAGTTGTTGCCCTTGATTTCTAGTTTAGTTAAAGCTTAGGACCATTATACTGGAGGATGTCCGAAAAAATTGGATAATGTTGTTGGAAAAATTTGTTCTACGCGATCGTGGAGGAATGGCCGCAATCGCATATGGTAAAAGAAGGGCTGGAAAATTGTTTGCTTCTCTATCACATTAGTTTGTCCGCGATAACACAGGGTAAATTCCTGGGCAGATTATAAAGTACTCAATTTCGAGGATTTCGACCATTTTTGCATTTTGGAGCTATGGAGCTCGGATTGAGGAGGGATGTTCATAGGATTAATTGGGTAAATGTCCTCCACTCAAATTTGGTTAAATATCATGATTATTTCTTGATTCTTATCATTTTATTTGAAATTTGGTGTGAAAATTGGAAAAAATGGAGGAAGGTTTGGAGAGTCGATTTTGGGGATTTGGATGTCCATTTGTCGAATTTTGGTGAATTTGATATAGGTAGACTCATGAGCGAATGGCTGGATTTAGTGCCATTCTTAGGCCATGTGGTATCGAGTGAGGGTATTCAGGTGGATCCAAAGAAGATAGAGGCCATGCAGAGTTGGCCCAGACCATCCTCATCTAAAGATATCCAAAGTTTCCCTGGTTTGGCGGGTCATTTTGTGGAGGGGTTTCATCAATTCCAGCCCCTATGACCAAGTTGAACCAGAAGGGTGCTCCATTTTAGTGGACAAAAGAGTGTGAGGCGATCTTCAGAAGCTCAAGACAGCTTTGACGTCAACCCTAATTTTCATACTACCTACAGGTTTGGGGTCTTATATGGTCTATTGTGATGTCTTGAGGATTGGCCTCAAAGCAGTATTGATGCAGGACGGTAGGGTAATCACACCAAATTTCCAAATAAAATGATAAGAATCAGTATTGCCTACGCTTTCAGAGGTCAGCCCAGCAGACCTGGCACTAGCCAGTCACATCCACCACATCCTCCCAGAGCTTTTTTTGAGCGTGGTGAAACACGCCACATGGTGATGGATTGCCCTAGACTTGGGAGGAGTGCACCTCCATAGACTACTCACCCACAGCGTGCCCCGCAGAATTTTTCATGGGGTTTTTGATCGAAAGTGTATTTCGGAAGATTTTTAGATTCTTAGGCTTGAATCCGATATAACTTTGGGTTTTAATGTTATTTTGAGTGTTCCAAAGGTTAAAACAAGTTTGAATGATGTTATGGGATATGTTGGCATGTTTGGTTGGGGTCTCGAGGGCCATGGATAAGTTTCGGGGGGTCAATCAGACCATTTCATGTTGTGTAAAATTGCAGAAGTTCAGTTGTTGGTGTTGCAGTGTTTTGGCCTTTGCATTCGCAATGCCTGTTCCGCGATCGCTAAGGTGTGAGGTAGATGGTCTTCGCGTTCACATTTTCTCCATCACGTTCGCACTTTATCCATCGCGTTCATGATGTTGTGATGTGTTAATTCTTCACATTCGCGAGGGCTAAGTCGCGTTCGCATAGAAGAAGAGGATTAGCTAGGTTCCTTAATGCTTTGTTCTATATGTTCGTGTAGATAGGGTCGAGATCACATAGTTTTATGTTGCTGTGAATCGCGGTCACGTGGTATCATTCGCGATCAAGTAGTTGGGAGATTTTGAGCATCTGGTTCGCGTGAGAATATTCACGATGGCGTAGAGTGTTGTGCTTCGTGATCGCGATGGGTTTTCCATAATAGCAAATGAGTAGAAATGAGAGCTGTGCAGAATGTTTTAAATCTTATTTTCACGAATTTGAGACTAAGTTCCTCCATTTTTGGTCGATTTAGAAGCTTTTTTGAAGAGGATTTGAAGAGGGATTCAAGGGGAATCACCTGGAGGTAAGATTCTTGGACTAAAAAGTCGATTATTATGTGAATTCCACCTAGAAAATTATGAAAACTGAGCCTAAATTGAAGAACTAGGGCTTGAGAATTTGGACTTTTGATTTGGGATTTGAAGGACAATTTGGGTTCAAGCTTGAGAACTTTTGAAATGTATGAACTCCGGGGGAGATAGGGAATCTACTGATGTGAAAATTTCTGAGTTTCGAGAAGTGGGCTTGTGGTTTGGGTTTTGTTAATTTCGGTATTTGTGCCCGTTATTGATTGGTTTTACTTGGGCTTTGTGTCCATAGAATATTTTGATATTCTCATATTGATTTTGGATATATTCGACACTCGTGGAGGCCGGTTCGAGGGGAAAAGGCATCGCGAGGTAGAGATTTAGCCGGGTCGAGGTGAGTAATGATGGTAAATGATGTTCACAGGGTATAAGACCCCGAATTGCACATAGTATTGTTATATTGAGGTGAGACACATGCTTGATGACGTGCGTGTGGTCGTGTATTATTGGGGATTGTGACTTGGTCCATCCTGATTGATTATTTTACCATGTATTTGATTGAAAACTATTTGTTATCATCATTATTTGGGCCTAGTGCCAGCTATTTGAACCCTTCAGGGTTTTTTATTCATAGTTCATCTCTGTTTTGACTTTATACTTGAACTTAGTCATGTTATTTTTCACTGTTTTCAAAACTCAGCCAAGGTTACTTGCATTAACACTGGAAATGTTATTTCAAATAATATTTTGGGCTGAGCATAATGTTTTTCTGTTTCCCAAGTGGCGTATGTGGGTTTGATTAAGTAAGGCCGAGCGCATGTGTAGTGAGAATATCTTTTGGGTCGGGCTGCACGCTGCATCAATGATACACTGATTTGATTATGAGGCCGAGGGCTTGAGATATGTACGTCACGAGGTGGCTTATTAATATTGATATGAGGCAGAGGGCCTGTTATGATGCAACGAGGTGGCTTGATTTTGCGCTTGGGCCGTAAGGGGCCCCTCCCGGAGTCTGCACAACCCCAGTGAGCGCGGGTACCCATTGTGATGTGACATATAGCCTGAGGGGCTAGTAGTGTTCTAAGATATTGCCCGAGGGGCGAACCTTATGTGCTTATCTTTCTTAATTGCCTCTCATTGCCTATTTAATTGTGTATTTCTGCCCGAGGGGCGAACATTATGTGCTTATCTTTCTTAATTGCCGATCATTACCTTTTTAATTGTGTATTTGTGCCCGAGGGGCGAATTTCCGTGCTTATTTGCACTAATTGAGGCATTTATTTGCGTGACTATGAAAAAGTCATTTTCAAAGAAGTTTCATTTGAACTAAGATGTTTTAAGATATTTTACTGCTTCACTGCTTTCTTACTGTTTTTTTGAATTTCTTCTGTACAACATCGTGATATGCTTTATGTGATCTCATGCCTTCAGTCCTTATTTACATGTTTTACTCACTGAGTTGGAGTACACAATTTACTTCCCGCATCTTGCATGCAGATTCAGGTATCTATACACCTGATAGCGAGATTAGGCTGAAGAGTCATTGGGGTTTAGCAAGGTAGCTGCCGATGTCCGCAACACTACTTTTCTCCCTCTTTATTTCGTTTATCCGTACTCAGTACATTTTAGACTTTTTAGTTGTAGTTAGACCCTAGTAGACGCTCGTGACTTGTGACACTGATGTCGGGATGTATTTATTTCCATAGTGTTTTCTTCAAACTCATGTTTTGAAATATCTTATTGAATTGAATTGGTAATTATGTCAGCTGACCTTATTTAATGAGAGGTGCCATCACGGCCGGGTCTGGTTTTGGGTTGTGATAAGTTGGTATCAGAGCCTATGATACATATGCCTCACGAGTCTTGAGAGGGTTTAGTAGAGTCTCGCGGATCGACACAAAGACGTCTGTATTTATCCTTGAAAAGCTCTAGAACCAGTAGGAAAAACATTACATTCTTTAATTCTTATTGTGCGTCCTTGATTCAGCTTGAAATGTGACTCTTTGAATTCCTTCCTTACGTTCATATGCGTGCATGAACGCTCAGTATCAGACGTGCCTTGATGGCTTGTGATTCCCTGATCGAGGGGTGGGATGTGATCTCCGTGAGTTGATTTGGGGCAAGTCTGGAGGACTTGAGGCCAGATCTATGCCTATGGCTAAAGCATTGAGGTGCTAGTTGTGTGAGCAAGTGATTTTGAACTTATATGTTCGGTATTGTCCATATTAGTGGAAGTGACGCCCGGATGGCTATTTGATGAATATGTTAGTACTTGGTGATGTATCCATCTTCTGGAGGATAAAAGAACTAGTAGGTGCTTGAATTCTATTTTGATTAGAGGTATAGCTCCGTGTTATGGGCGTGTGAAGAATCTTTTCATATTTCCTAGTTATGAGTGAAGTAAATTTCATGTTGCGATATGAGTTCAGGCTCAGGAAGACTAAGTGACTGCATAATATTTGTGGCGGTGGAAGGTATACAGAAATGTTAGTTTGAGGCAAAGAAGGTGGGTAATCTCCTACGAAGTGTTCTAAGGTTGTGTGATCCTTATGTTGTCTATTAGAAGATCTTATTGACAATTGAAGTATATATGTTGAAAGTTAAATTTGGATCACTTAAGAAAGCTGGCTTAACTATTGCAAGAGTTAATGCGAGATTCGCAAAAGAGTTAAAATTCAAGATGATATGTGTGTTCACAAGCTTATAAAGGATTTGAGTTCAATCTCACTATGGCATTATGGCATCATTAGAGTATAAGTGTTAGGAGTTACTAAGTGCGTCTTGATCTTTGGCTTCGAGCCAAGTGGGGGAGTCTGCTATTGATTAGTTGATTTTACTGTTATGTGCTACATCGGTTCCAGTTTGAGACGTTCGGTAAATCAATTATGGCATATGGAGGTTGAGACCGAGGATGGCTTGAATAGAGGAAAAATTTGATGAAGGTTATATTAGGCTTGATAGGTGTGTGAGAATCACGGGATGTCTTGAGTTTTTATTGGAAAGAATGCTCGGTGCATAGAGTAGGCAGTCGCTTGGGTGTACTGGAATAAGGGTGCGGTTTGCGGTGTCAGAGTGCTAATGATGCACAGGTTGTTCGGTTCATTTGATCAGCTAATTTCAATTTGAGTACAGTGGATGACTCTATGAGATGTTTCTAATAGGTTCAAGATTTCACATGTAACGATTAGGTATCTTCAAGTTGTATATGTGGCTAGAGACTGAGTTTTTATTGAAAGATGTCAGGACTTGTGGCAATTTGTAAATTAATTACAGGATTCTAGGTATCAGTATTAGGAAGGCAAAGGTGACAGATTTAGATTCGCAGGAACTTCCTTAGAGTGTTTTGAATGTGGTTCTTTTGGGAATATTTAAGAGAGTGTTCAATGGATTACAAGTCTTAAATAGTGTGGCTTTATGCTTGGGTCTCATGTGGTAAGTCTGAGTTGAGAAATTGTTGTGCTACAGCAAGAAGGTATATCAAGTTGAATGTAAATCGGGAGAATACTCGGATGGATGGGATAGCTTGGTAGTGGGTTGGATCGGTATGGTACAGATATGATTAGCTCTGTGGATACTTATGAGGTATGAGTTGTACAGGTATTTTGCAATGATGCCCTTAGATTTTGATGGCTTGCGTAGCTTGACCTAGTTAGAAGCACTCAATCCTGACAGTTTAATTTTGTGCTAATGGATTCGGAGAGTTCTTGTTGATTTCTACCGTGGTTGGAGATGTGTATTTTCTACGAGAAACATGGGATATGTAGAGATTTTCTATAGGTAAGATCAATGGAAGTTCTTGGCTAGATGGGTTACAGTTCAGTATGAAAAGAAGTTCATAAAACTCTTATGCGTTGAGTAACCTTAGATGATTAAGAAAATGATATTGCTAATAAGTGAGTTTTGGAGGGTATATGTTTCAAAAAAGGCAATGTGATTAAGTGGATGGAACTTCGATAGTATTGCAGCACTTTTTAGCTAGATCGATTGCTGATATTCGAGTTTGCTCGGTGACACATAGGAATTTTAGGGTATCTTTCATGGAATAATTGGGTATTAGCGGTGTGGTGCGTATTTGGACGGCGGAATTGGGATCAGATATGGTGATTCATGTGCCATATGGATTTGGAGGCTGGGAGTTCTCATGTTTAGGCTATATTGTGGTTGCGGGTTGTGTGTAACGACACTATGTAGTGACTATCGGGGTTAGGAAACCCGAGCAGATCTGATGTTGCTTAGTATGTTAGATGTTATATGTGATATTGAGTTCAGACTAGTTGTCTATGTGTTGTGTCATTTTGGACTATTACGCTAAGGCGGCGCTATTGGCTATGCCGGAAATGCCACAGGTTGGGTGGTGAGGTTCGACGAATTATGTCCTAGCAGAGTGGTTTTATATTTCAAAGGCCCAGCAGACTGGTGGGGCGGATTTTCTTTCTTATTTGGGCTCTCATGATGGATGTCAGTGTAGAGGCTCCTCATATGGATTCAGTTCCGATGGTGAGGAACTTTTGCGATGTGTTTCTTGTGGTCGGGCATGTCGCCATGCAAGGTTGTTGATTTCGGTACGATTTGATGCTGGACACCATATCGTATGGGGCCATCAGAGTTAAAAGAGTTGAATGAGCAGCTTTAGGATTTTCTTGATAAGGAGTTCGATTGCATGCCAATGTGGATGCGTGTTCCAATTTGAGTTGGCTTTGTTGGCTCCGGATTGTATCGTTAAGGGATATATTGATTCGATTGTTATTGAGCTTATTAGTAATCTAGGGAGGTCTATAAGTTACCTTTCTGTGTTGCAAGTTGTTATGATTTTTTGGCTATAGGTACATATGGTACGGTATTAAGGTCTCATAATGCATGTCGAGCGGGAAGAGTAATTGGGTGTTACTCGGTGAATGTCGTATCAGTTATGTATTTTCGGGATTGCGTGGTATAAGTTATTTGTTTCACCGTGGGTGTAATAATTTGCTTCGGTTCCAGATATCAAATTGTGTGTGGTTGTCGATTTCGAGCATAATGACTTGAGGTGTTCCATGTGGAGCAGTGCTTGGTTAGGATCACTCATTACAATGAAGCTTTGCGGAGATATGACCTTGCTGGTTAGATTCGTGTGTTCTATTTCTATGATGTTAGATGTGTTCTCATATTGGTGTTGTGGTGGTACTGGTGAACTTGAGGTACAACTCTTTCATTGAGTCATTTTCATGATTTGATTATGTTCAGATTGTTGCCTATTTGTGCGCGTGTTTTGCAAGATGTGGCTTAGGTCTGTATTGATGTGTCATGTTACCAGAGTAGTACGTTGGATCAGGAGAGATCGTTGGGATCATTAATGAATATGAATGGATTCGACTTCATCATGCTGAAAGGATAATATCGAGGGCCGGCTCGAAAAATTGTTATGGTAATTTCCAAGGAGAAGTGGCTTCATGAATGGTTCATCTGAGAAATGGCTATGGCTTACTACGTGTTTTAGTTGATAAGAGGTTTTCTACCGGTATTCAGGTGTTGTGTGTATGTGGTGTGAAGGGAAGTTATCACTACACGTGTTTGCGTTATGTGGTTTATCATATAATTGCACCAGAGGTTGCAGACATGGGTTATTACAGCTGGTTCGGGCCTATTCAGAGTATAGGTGTGAGGTTTTGATCTTATTGATGGTTTCAGAAGTGAGAATGTGGTTCTATGGTTTACGGGCTAGATTAGGTTGTGAAATTTCAGTTACAATGTGTTATCAGACCTATATGAGATAGGGTGACATGAGATCACCCCCGGGTATATGCGTGGTGAGGTTTTTCAGTGATTGGGTGGCTTTTGTAACAACTCTAGGCACGCTCGAGGACAAACATATATCTAGGTAGGGGAGGATGTAACGACTCAACCGGTCATTTTGAGCTTTTGCAATTTGATCGCCAGTTCTCGGGCATGATTTACCCCATGTGATGTATATTGACTTATGCAAATCGTTGTTTTCGTTTTCAGGAAAATCGGAATGAATTTGGAAGCCTCAGTTTGGAGCTTGAAATTGGAAAGGTTTGACCAAGATTTGACTTACATGTATATGATCTCGGATCATAATTTATATGATTTTTCTAGTTCCGTTGGGTGATTTGGGACTTAGAAGTATGATTGGAATGCATTTTGGAAGTCTATGGAAGGTTTTGGCTTGAACTGGTGAAATTAAGATTTTAGCATTTTTCGGTTTATAGTTGAGATTGTGATATAGAGGTCGGAATAAAATTCCAAGAGTTGCAGTAGTTTCGTTGTGTCATTTGGGATATGTGTGTAAAATTTCAAGTCATTCTGACGTGGTTTGGTGTGGGTTTTTTATTAAAAGCATATTTCGGAAGATTTTGGGATTCTTAGGCTTGAATCCGATGCAAATTTGATATTTTAATAGTTTTTTGAGCGTTTCGAAGTTTGAAAAAGCTTGAATGATGTTATGGGATTTGTTGGAATGTCTGGTTGGGGTCCCGAGGGTCTCGGGTTTGTCAATCGTACCATTTCATGTTGTGCAAAATTGCAGAAGTTCAGTTGTTGGTGTTCCGGGTTATTGACCTTCGCGTTCGCTATGCCTGTTCCGCGATCGCGAAGGTGTGAGGTAGATGGTCTCCATGTTTGCATTTTCTCCATCGTGTTCGCAACGTTCTGATGTGTTTATTCTTCGTCTTCGCGAGGGATAAGTCGTGTGCGCATAGAGGAAGAGGATTAGCTGGGTTCCTTAATGCTTTGTTATACGCATTCGCGTAGATAGAGTCGCGATTGCGTAAGTTTATGTTGCTGTGAATCGTGGCCGCGTTGTATCATTTGCAATCGCATATTTGGATGATTATGAGCATCGGGTTCGCGTGAGGATATACGCGGTCGCGTAGAGTGAATTATGGGTTGTGCTTCGTGATCGCGATTGAGTAGAAATGAGAGTTGGGTAGAATGTCCTAAAAGCTCATTTCGATGAATTTGAAGCTAAGTTCCTCTATTGTTGGTCGATTTTGAAGCTTTTGAAGAGGATTGAAGAGGGATTCAAGGGGAATCACTTGGAGGTAAGATTCTTGGACTAAAACCTCGATTATTATGTGAACTGCACCTAGAAAATCATGAAAACTAAGCTTACAATTGAAAAACTACGTCTTACGAATTTGGAATTTTGATTTGTGATTTGAAGGACCATTTAGGGTCGGATTTGAGAACTTTTGATATGCATGAACTAGTGAGGAGATCAAAATCTATTGATGTGAAAATTTTTGAGTTTCGAGAAGTGGGCCCTGGGACCGGGTTTTGGTAATTTTGGGATTTGTGCCTGTTATTAATTGTTTTTGCTTGTGCTTTGTTTTGCTAGCATATTTTGATGTTCTCGTTCTAATTTTGGATAGATTTGACGCACGTGGAGGTTGATTCGAGGGGAAAAGGCGTCTTGAGCTAGAGATTTAGCTGGTTCGAGGTGAGTAATAATTGTAAATGATGTTCTCAGGGTATAAGACCCCGAATTGCATATAATAGTGTTATATTGAGGTGAGACACACGCTTGATGATGTGCGTGTGGTCGTGTATTATTGGGAATTGTGACTTGGTCCGTCCCGATTGATTATTTTACCGCGTATTTGATTAAAGACTATTTTTTATCATCATTATTTGGGCAAAATCCATATTTGGGCCTAGTGCCAGCTATTTGAACCCTTCGGCAATTTTTGTTGATACTTCCTCTTTGTTTTGACTTTATACTTGAACTTAGTCATGTTATTTCTCACTATTTTCAAAACTTAACTAAGTTTACTTGCTATAACACTGAAAATGATATTCAAATAATATTTTGGGCTGAGCATCATGTTTTACTTTTGCCCGAGTGGCATATGTGGTTTTTGACTGAGTAAGGCCGAGGGTCTGTGTTTCGAGGATATCTTCTGGGTCGGGCTGCACGCCGCAACAGTGATACACTGATCTAATTTTGAGGTCTAGGTCCTAAGATATGTATGCCACGAGGTGATTTGTTGATACTGATATGAGCTAAGGGCTTGTTATGATTCCACGAGGTGGCTTGATATTATGATTGGCACGTAAGGGGCCCCTCCCGGAGTCTGCACACCCTCAATGAGCACGGGTACCCATTGTGATGTGAGATATAGCCTGAAAGGCTGGTATTGTTCTAAGATATTGCCCGAGGGGTGAACCTTATGTGCTTATCTTTCTTAATTGCCTGACATTACACGTTTAATTGTGTATTTGTGCCCGAGGGGCGAACCTTATGTGCTTATATTTCTTAATTTTTCTGTCATTACCTATTTAATTGTGTATTTGTGCCCGAGGGGTGGATTTCCATGCTTATTTGCACTAATTGAGGCATTTATTTGCGTAACTGTTGAAAAAGTCATTTTTAAAGAAGTTTAAACTGAGGTAAGATTTTTAAAGGATTTTACAGCTTAACTGCTTTCTCACTGGTTTTTTAACTGCTTCTATAAAACATCGTGATTTCACGCCTTCAGTATTTATTTATATTTGTTACTCACTGAATTGGATTTCTCACTTTACTCCCTGCACCTTGTGTGCAGATTTAGGTATCTACACACCCATTAGCGGGTTTTGGCTGATCGCAAGCAGAGTCAGTAGAGTTTAGCAACGTGGCTGCCAGCATCTGCAACACTGCTTTTCTCCATCATTATTTCATTTTTCGTACTCAGTACATTTAGACTTTTCAGTTGTACTTAGACCCTAGTAGACACTCGTGACTTGTGACACCCCGATGTCGGTCTTTATTTATTTTTGTAATGTTTTATTCAAACTCATATTATGAAATATCTGATTGCATTGAATTGGGAATTGTGTCAGCTGCCCTTGCCTTCACGAGAGGCGCAATCACGACTGGGTTCGGTTTGGGGTCGTGACATATACACTACGTGTAAGCCTATGGTGCATCTTTTATGGCACATGAATGTCGTTTCTGAAAGTGAGTGAATTCATTCTATCTTGAGTTCCTAATAGTTCTTCAATTTTATATGTGTGGAACTGCTCTCTTTTGTTCTGTAAGGAACTTGATTCATGAAGGAAAGGTAATGTCGTTGACCTATGTTAGAGTAAGTGAGTGAGTTGTGAATAATTGATGTTACTTGTGAGTCAATTCTTGAGGCGAAGATGTTACACTATTCTTCTTAGTCTATTTTAAATATTCTTGGTGATGAGTTAGGAAAGTTGCTTAGTAAGATTGTGCCTCTATGAAGTGTGGTTTGATTGCTCGAACACAAGCGGTAGTTTAAGTTTTCGGTGTTGATAATATGCTACAATATCATGTTTTAGTCGATTATGACACTCTAATTTACTGCACTTAAATTGAGTTTGAGCTTTAATCGCTAGTCCGTTGCACTAATTGTGTGTTTTATGCCTTGTAGGAGTGATTCCAATCTATATGTGTTATGGAATGAATTCAACCTATTCTGGAACTTAGAAATCTGAGTAAAAGCCAAAGGAGTTAATCCAGGATCGTGTTGTTATAACCCATATTTACGTACGTTAGTTCATGCAGTAAGTTAGTTGTCGTAATTTCGAGAAGAGATGATCTTTGAGATGATAAGAAGTTAATCATATTGGTTTTGAATGACACAAGGGTGTGTAAGTGTGGTTAACAAGTATTAGAAGTTAAACGAATCACGGATATTGTAAACTGTATTTTCGGGCAAAACCTAGAGGTGCTTAATATTCTCAAGAGGTCGGGTTTTAAGGTATTTGAATCATATCATATCACTACCATCATTCTTTAAGTCAAGCGAGTCATGAAAGAAAAGTCGACAAAAGTTGTCGCAACATACATTCATAATTTTACTTAAACTCTAGGTAAAATATTACTAAGCTTTTATCCCAATTTACTTGGTATTACGGGTTGATATGCCCTTCAAATTGAATATCTATGAGTCTAGTTTCAGATTCATTTAACCATTCTCCGATACAATCTCGGAGTAGAGAGATATTCTCATTTTAGCGAGACTGCGCCAAACAGCTCTCTATGGGGCTCACATAGGCGGCTTAAGACATATGTATATATATATATATAAGATGACCTAACCCCATTTAAATCATTCATTTTCAGTATATTCAGACCTTAGAACCCTAGAAACACTTTCTCAAGTTTCTCTCATGATCCAAGAACCAAACAAAGGGCAAATAATACAAATCAAGAGTCGGGAATCCCGTGGCGCAAGTAAGTTTCTTGTTCTTCTTGTTGTTTCTAATTTTTGTGTTGTTCCAGCTCAAGTGGGAGGTTGTTTCAAGTGGTTTATATTCTATAGATACTCCTTCAATTTTGTAATATCAACCCTAGGTTATTTTAAGTCCTCTAAAGTGATTCTAGTACCCAAAAAACATAATTGATTCCTAGTTTGGCTTCCTTGTTCTTGTTGCAGCATTGGACGGATATTTCATGGACAATTAAGGTCAAATTGGAATTTTTCTTTCTGTTTAAAGGTAAGGAACCTCTTACTCTATATGTATTTAAGATAATCCATGTTTCAGTTAAGTCATTGAAGCTAGAACTTGTGAAATATATATTTCGAAAGGCTAGATAGTAATGTTGTTGATTGGTGGAACGTTTTGGGAGACTCAATATGATTATTATTGATGTTGTTTGGTATGTTTGGTGATTATTTTGACTTGTGGGAAGTCAAATAAATAGGGGAGGTGATGTTCTTTTCATCGTAAAGTAGGTTGCGTTTAATACATAATAGTTACGACACTTGAACGATAATGATAGTGTAATTTCTCTTATTGTAGACTAAGGAGTCCTGATATTTGCATAGCTTGAGGTTGGACAATATACAAGGTATGATAAGGCACTTTCTTATTTCTTTTTGCATGATCTAATATGAAATGAACGTAAAAGATATGTTATTTCTTAACAGATCTTTTCCTAGAAACTAAGGTTGTCCATGTTGTTCTTTTCCTACAAAGTTTTTCTAAATAAGTATGTATGATCCTTGAATCCTATTGAGGTTCATATTGACGGTATGGATGTCCATAATATTAATCGAAGGTGCAAATACCTTACGTCACTCCAAAAGGTTTAGAAAATGATTCCATGAGTCCATCAAGCATTATGTATAGTATCTATTTTACTCTATCGAGCCGCGCTATAAAATAGTCGGCCGGGTACAACACTTATTGTGCAACCACTAATTAGTTGGATTTTACCGAGCTCCACGTGGTCGGGCATGATTCTACCGAGCCATATAATGGTCGGGTACATTTTTACTTAGCCTATTACGGTCGGGTATGATATGATGATAATGATGCCCACAGAGGTGTATGTTTTAAAATTTTATGTGTGTGTGTGTCTTTCTCTCTCTCTCTCTCTCTCTATATATATATATATATATATATATATATATGCATGTATCATGCATTTCCTATCAATAGCCCTTAAAGGTACCAAGATGCTACAGGTTGTATATTCTCGATTCTTGTTAACATTAGCGTTCGTACTTATGCTTTCCTACCTTACATACTCGGTTCATATTCATACTGAGGTCCTATATTTGTGGATGTTGCATGTCGTTGTGTAGGTCCTGATCAATGGGTAGACACAGCTCCCCCACCATAGTAGGCTTCCCAGTTCAGCAATTATTGGCGAGACCCCTTTCATGGACTTGTCATGGTCTTGGTATGCATTTTTGTTATAGGCATTATGGGTATGTCAGGGCCCTGTTCCGGAAATAATGCAGCACTTATGTTCCTTTAGAGCCTCATGGACATGTGTCAACTCATGTATAGATTGGTATACCTTGTTGGCCGATTTTTGTTGTATAGTCTTTCATGGCAGCGTGGTAGCTCGTACCTTATGTATAGTTTCTTGACAGCCTTGTTGTCCCATGTATGCCATTATCTTTCATTATTGGTTGTTCATGATCCATCTCTACCATTTATATTGATCTTGTCAACCCTTAAAGATAAAAAGGAAGGTTAGATAAAATGTACGTTGGTGCTCGGCAAGTATGGTCAGGTGCTAGTCATGACCCTCTAGTTTGGGTCATGAAAAACTTTGTATCGGAGCAACTCTGTCCTAGGGATTGTATATGAGCCATATTTAGTAGGGTCTTGATTATGGATGTGTAGCGTGCCACATTTATAATCAGGAGGCTATATGACATCTAGAATTGTTACCATCTTCCTGAATCTAGATCGTGCGTAGAGTTGAGTCGTTAGTGTTCGTCTCTGATATTTATCTTGTTTATTTTAGTGATGCTTTTAACTAGGAAGAAAACGATTACTAGACGGCTTGATACATCTGTGGGAGAGGGTAACAGTCAGGTGCCTCAAGTCTGAGCAAGACAAAGTGATGCATATAATGAGATGTCGCCTCATACCTCATCTAATCTCTCTCCTCTAGAGGATATTAGGAGCCACCACACACCTCCAGTTCCTCCGTCTGGCACTACAGACCAGGATATGCGGAGTTTAGTTGTTGAATAGCTTGGTAGCTGCTCAGGCTTAGAGGCAGAATATTGATGTTGTTGATAAACCAGTTAGTGTGAGAATTTGTGAATTTATTAATCTTGACCCTCCAGTGTTTACCGGATCAAACCCCAAAGAGGACCCGCCGACATTTATTAACCAGTTTCAATATACATTGCAGGTTATGCAAGTTAGTAATACCGAGGAAGTAGAGTTTGCTTCTTATAGGTTACGGGATTTAGTGATTTTATGGTATGATAGTTGGGAGAGATCCAGGGGTCAGAATACTTCTCTAGCTTTGTGGAAGGAATTTTCTGAGGCCTATCTTCGTTACTACTTTCCAGTTGAGAAACGACGAGCTAGAGCAGATAAGTTCTTGAACCTTCGACAATGTAATATGATATGAGTGTGCGAGAGTAGTAATTTGATTCTTTAGCAAGGTATATTCCCCATATGGTGGCCGAGATAAGCAATAGGGTGCACCTGTTCGTGAACGGGTTGGGACTTCTGATAAATGAGCACACGATAGCCTTCTAAATGGCATGGATATTTCCCGTATTCAGGCTTATGCCTAAAACCTGAAGGATCATAAATGCCAACAAAGGGCATATAGCGAGCATAATAGGGGCTAGTATAAGAGGGCTAGATTTGTAGGGTATTTTGATGACTTCAGAGCTAGTATCATGCCCCAGTATTTGAGGAGTTTGGCGCCACCTGTAGCTAGTATGTCCAGGTCAGAGTTCGCGGACATCAAGCTCGCAATATCATTGGGATACTAGTCAGACGAGACCCCCAACACCCCATTGTGATCAGTGCAGTAAAGCCCAAGTTGGACTGTACCATTGAGGTTCTGAGCGTGCTATTCTTGCGGACAGTGTGGCTATATGATGCAGGATTGTCCTAATAGCGGAGGTGGTGGATTCTCAGCCGACTGGATATGTGTGTAGTTATTCCTCATTAGTCTAACCTCCAGAACGGGGTTTTCAATAGTCGACAGGTCGTGGTAGAGGTAGAGGTGCAATGTCGAGTTCGAGTTGTGCTTAAAGTCAAACTTACGCTCTAGTAGGTCGACATGATCTGGAATCGTGTTCGGATGTTGTTACAAGTATATTGTCTGTGTTTTCTTACTATGCATATGTGTTGATTGATCTGGGATCTACGTTATCATATGTTACACCCTTTGTGGCTAGTATGTTTGGCGTTGAACCTGAATTTATAAGTAAACCACTTGTGGTATCTACTCCGATAAGAGATTTTGTGATTGCAAGAAGGGTATATAGAGGTTGTACAGTGATGATATGTAGTCATCAAAGATCGGAAAATATATGTAAGTTGGAAATGGTTGATTTTGATGTGGTAATGGGAATGGACTGGTTGGCCTCATGCTATCTAAATGTTCACTATCGTACGAAGATGGTTAGGTTTCGGTTTCCTGGTGAACCTATCGTTGAATGGAAAGGGAACATTGCTACGCCGAAAGGTAGGTTTATTTTCTATCTTAAGGCAAGGAAGATGATCTCAAAAGGTTTCATTTATCATTTCGTTTGCATTAGGGATGCGGAGGAAAAGCCGCCTACTCTACAATCAATCCCTGTGGTTAATGAATTTCCAGATGTTTTCCCAGATGAACTCCCAGGCCTTCCTCCTGAAAGGGAGATTGAGTTTAGCATTGGTCTACTGCTTGACACTCTAATGATCTCTATCCCTCCATACAGGATAGCTCCGACAGAGTTGCGAGAGTTGAAGGAGCAGTTGAAGGGCTTTCTGGATATAGGCTTCACTGGGCCTAGCACTTCACCTTGGAGTGCGCCAGTCTTGTTCGTATGGAAGAAAGACATGGAATTAAGGGTGTGTATCGATTATACACTCTTGAATAAGGTTACAATAAAGAACAAGTATTCACTTCCAAGGATTGACGACCTGTTTGACCAATCCAGGGTTCCAAGTATTTCTCCATGAATGACCTACGTTCAAGGTATCATCAAGTGAGGGTTAAGGAGAAGGATATTCCAAAGACGGCCTTCCGGAAATGATATGGGCACATTGACTTCTTGGTGATGTCGTTCGGGATAAAAAATGCCCCAGCAGCCTTTACGGAACCATGAATAGTGTATCTATGTCGTATCTTGATCGGTTGATTGTATTCATTGATGACATTCTATTGTATTCTCGTTCGGAGGCAAAACATGCAGGCCACTTGAATATTGTATTACAGATGCTTCATAATTGTAAGTTATAGGCTAAGCTCCCCAAATGTGAATTACAGCATAACTCAGTAGCATTTCCTAGCCATGTGATATCTGACGAGGGTATTAGTGTAGACACTTAAAAGATTGATGCAGTGAAGAATTGGCCGAGACCTCTAACACCATTAGAAGTCTGGGGCTAGCAGGATATTATATGCTGTTTGTAGAAGTTGTTTTCTATATATCAGCACCATTGACTAAGTTAAAACAAAAAGCTACCAAGTTCAAGTGTTCTAACGTTTTTGAATGAAGTTTTCAGGAGCTAAAGCATCAATTGACATCCTCGCCAGTGCTTACTCTCCTAAAAGGAACAGAAGGTTATCAGGTATATTGTGATGCCTCAGGTATATGTTTGGGGTGCGTATTGATGCAATGTGGTAAGGTTATTGCATATGCATCAAGACAATTGAAGAAGCTTAAAAAGAATTACCCAACCCATGATTTGGAAATGGCTATAGTAATATATGCTTTGAAGATATGGAGGCACTACTTATATGGTGTCCATGTTGACATCTACACAGATCACAAGAGTTTACTATACATCTTCAAGAAGAAGGAGTTGAATTTGAGGCAGCGTAGGTGGCTTGAATTACTAAAAGATTACGATGTCGAGATATTGTACCATCCCGGTAAAGCCAATTTTGTGGCAGATACTCTCAGTCGTAAGTCAATGGGAAGCTTAGTACACATTGAGGTATGTAGATAGGGGTTGACTAAAGAGCTTCATTATCTAGCCAATATGAGAATCAGATTGTTAGACTCTGATGACGAAGGTACTACTGTATAGAATACATTAGAATCATCTTTGGCCGAGGTAAAAGCATTGCAATATGAAGATCCTACCTTAGTACAATTGAGAGAGAGTATTCGGTAGTATAAAATTTCAACTTTGGAGATCGGAGGAGATGGGGAACTGAGATACTAGGGCTGATTATGTGTGCCTAATGTGGCAGGGTTCTGAGAGAAGATTATAATTGAGATTCATCAATCCTGATATTATATCCATCCCGGCTCGACAAAGATGTATCATGATGATAAGGAGCAGTATTTGGTGGGATAACATGAAGAAGCCTGTTGTACAATTTGTAGCCCAATTCCTAATTTTCAACAAGTAAAGATCAAACATCAGAAATCTGGTGTATTGATTCAGAATATAGAGATTTCGATCTAGAAATGGGAGGTGATTAGTATGGACTTCATTGTTGGATTACTTCTCTCTTATAATATGTTTGACTCCATCTAGGTGATATATGACCGACTTATAACATGTGCTCATTTTCTGCCAGTTAAGACAGCTTACACGGCTGAAGATTATGTGAAGTTTTATATCAAGGATATTGTTAGGCTTCATGGTGTGTCGCTATCTATTATATTAGACCGAGAAGCTCAATTTCTGTCTAACATTTGGAGGTCTTTTCATAAGGTCTTAGGCACAGAACTGAATCCCAGCACCGAATTCCATCCGCAGACTGACAGACAGGCTGAAAGTATCATTCATACACTTGAAGATATGCTACGAGCAAGTGTTTTAAATTTCAAAGGAAATTGGGATGACCATCTTCACTCATAGAATTTGCCTGCAATAATAGCTATCATTCCATTATTAAAATGGCCCCATACGAAGCACTATACAGGAGGAGATATAGATTATCATTTGGATGGTTCGAAGTTGGTGAAACAGAATTTGTCAAGATTTAATTCACCAAGCCATTGAGAAGATGAAAGTAATACAAGGGTGAATGGAGATGGCACAAAGCAGGCAAAAGTCTTCTTCCAGTGTCCAATATCGTGATATGGAGTTTGAGGTTGGTGATTGGGTTTTCCTGAGGATCTCACCGATGAAGGGTATTATGCTTTTCAAGAAGAAAGGTAAGCTGAGTCCGCGGTATATTGAATAAAATTCTTCGATGAATTGGACAGGTTGCTTATGAGTTATAATTGCCATCCGAATTGGAATTTGTCCACCCGGTATTCCATGTATCCATATTGAGGAAATGTATTGGAGACCCTTTTCGGGTCTTCCCTATCAAAGATGTACAAGTAATAGAGGATATATCATATGAAGAAGTGTGAGTGGCTATATTAGATAGACAAGTCCACAAGCTGAGAGCAAAAGATGTAGCTTCTGTCAAAGAATTGTAGGGAAACAAGAATATGGAAGAAATGACACAGGAAGTAGAAGAGGAGATGAAGTCTAAATACCCTTACATGTTCAAGAATGAAGATAACGAGAATTCCAGGGGAACGCAGGATGCATTAGAAGGTGAAATGGCTCTATGAGGTAAGCAATAGCTTAAGAATACTCTTTCTTAATACAAAATGGCGATATGCAGATATTGTACATATCCGTAATGCTTTGTATAGCCTTGCAAGGCCATACATTGGATTTAACTACATGAAAGATTGGCTACTGTCCATTTAATAGAGGAAACTCGGCTGGAAATTTTTATTGGAATCCACAATGAGTTAGACTCCCCATAAACCCTTACATTCAACGACAAATGTTCCGCAGGTGGGGGAGGGTGTTACAACCCTTATTCACGTACGTTAGTTCATGAAGTATGTTAAACGATGTAAATTCGAGAAGAGATTATTTCCATGCAGTAAGTTAGTCGATGTAAATTCAAGAATAGATTATCTTTGAGATAATATGAATTTCAACCTATTGGTCTTAATTGATACAACAGTGTATAAGGGTGGTTAACAAGTATTAGAAGTTACACGAATCAAGGATGTCGTATACTGTATTTTCGGGCAAAACCTAGAGATGCTTAATATTCTCAAGAGTTTGGCTTCTAAGGTATTTTAATTATATAATATATGTATCATAAGTCTTGAAGTCAAACGAGTTATGAAACAAAAGTCGACAAATGTTGTCGCAACTTATGTTCATAATTTTACTTAAACTTTAGGTCAAACATTACTACGTTTTCCTCCCAATTTACTTGGAATTACTGAGTGATTTTCTAATCAAATTGAATATCTATTAGTCTAGTTTACAATTCATTACACCATTCGTCGATACGATCTCGGAGTAGAGAGATATTTGCATTTTTACGAGACTGCGCCAAGCAGCTCTCTATGGGGCCCACATAGACAGTTTAAAATATATGGATATATATATATATAAGATGCCTCAAACCCGTTTAAGTCATTATTTTCAGTATATTCAAACTCATCAACCTAAAAATACTCTCTCAAATTTTTGTGATGATCCAATACCCAAACAAAGGCAAACAACACGAATCAAGTTTGTGGTTTGTGGACTATTTTGGGAGACTCAATATGATTATTATAGATGTTGTTTGGGATGTTTGGTTTGAATTGGGGGAAGTCATATAAATAGGGGAGGTGCTGTCCATTTCATCGTAAAATAGGTTGCGGTCGACACATAATAGTTACGACGCTTAAACTATAAAGATAGTGTCATTTCTCTTATTCTAGACTAAGGAGTCGTGACATTTGCATAGCTTGAGGTTGGGAAGTATATACAAGGTATGTTATGGCACTTCCTTATTTCTTTTGGCATGATCTAAAGTGAAACGAATGCAAACGATATGCTATTTTATAATAGATCTACTTTTAAGGTTTTCCATGTTGTTCTTTCCTTACAATGTTATTCTAAACAAGTATGTGTGATTCTTGAATCCTACTGAGGTTCATATTGATGGTATGGATGTCCATAATTTTAATCGAAGGGGAAATAACCTTACGTCACTCCGAAAGGTTTAGAACATGATTCCATGAGTCCAACATGCATTATACATAGTATATATTTTACTCTACTGACCTGCGCAATAGTCGGTTGGGTACGACCCCTATTATGCTACCACTGATCAGCTGGATTTTACCGAGCTCCACGTTGTCGAGTACGATTCTACTAATCCTTATGATGGACGAGTACATTTTTATTGAGCCTATTATGGCCAGGTACAATATGATAATAATGATGCCCACAGAGGCTTATGTTTTAAAGTTTATGTATATATATATATGTATCTATCATGCATTTCATGTCACTAGCCCTCAGAGGTATCTAGATGTATATTCTTTATCCTTGTTTACATTAATATTCGTACTTATGCTTTACTGCCTTACATACTCAGTACTCTGCATGTTGCGTTGTAGGTCCTGATAGACGGGTAGACGCAGTTTCCCCACCATAGTAGGCTACCCAGTGCAGCGGTCATTGGCGAGAACCCTTCTCTAGACTTGTCGTGTTTTTTGTATATATATTTTTTAGAGACATTATGGGTATGTCTTGGTCCTATTCCAGCAATGTTGCCGCACTTATATTCCTTTACATGCTCATAGACAGGTGTCGAATCATGTATAGTCTGGTATGCCTTGTTGACTGATATTTATTGTATAGTCTTTCACGTAAGCATGGTACATCATACCTTATTTATAGTTTCTCAACAGTCTTGTCATCCTATGTTGTGTATTCTCATGCCATTATCTTTCATTAATGGTTGTTCATGATCCATGTCTACCATTTATATTGTTCTCGGCGGCCCTTAAAGATAATAAGGAAGGTAAGATGAAATGTATGTTGGTTCTCGGCAAGTATGGTGGGTGCTATTCATGATCCTCCAGTTTAGGTCGTAACATATGTTCGGGGATCAACGGATGATAGTGCACTTTAAGAACAAAATGAAGAATCGAGCAATCATACTACATAGATTCCAGTAAAATTCACATAACTCAAATATCCATTCGGGCTCCATAATATATCGTTGGAAAGATATTTAAAAGAGCTACAACTTTCATGTTTTACTTTTTCCCAAATTCCAAACAGGACAGGGTGAAAATTTGTGGCTACACATTAGTCGCGCATTGGGCACACATATGGGGCATAATAGTGTGAAAAGTGTGCGGCCAAGTGCGCAGACATATTTCCAGGTAAGCGGCCGCGCACGTCCAACTTTGAAAAAGTGTCCTATTTTCTGTAGGGGAAGATGTTTTCATTTGGACCCGGCCCTACTTGGTATATATACAGAAAAAGAGTATCTTATGGACTTTTAACATATATAAGACCTAAGGAAGCTAAGGAGAAAAGGGAGAAGCAAGAGCACAAGGATTTCACAATTCATCATCACTCAAGACAATGATTTGAATGTTTTATGTTTTACTTTGACTTAAACTTAATTGTGATGAAAATTTTCATATCCATGGAGTAATTCTTCCTTAGGAATTGATGGATTTGGTGTTTTGAGAGTTGTTTTTGGATATTAACTCTAGTTTTATGTGTTGAATCATTTTGGGTATTTTTATTATTGCATACATATTCACATGTTTATGTAATCGAAAGAGGCATAATTTGTGATGTTTTGCATTATATCGTTGGTTGAATTCATTGATTCTTATTAGTAATCGAAAGAAGCTCGTTGAATTAATGTTTATCCCTAGTTAGGCGGATAATGGAAAGAGGTTCTCCTAAAGACAATTCCATTACAAATTACTATGTATTTTCACCGAGCTTAACTTAGTTCATATCACTAGGTTGAGACTTAATCGAGAGAGGAGTTTCTACTGAATTTTTGGCTATAATAAAGTGAATTCGAGAGACTCACTTGAACCTTAGAAGTGAATCAACTAGAGTTACTTCTCAAACAAGTATCTTATTCCTATCCAATCAACCCCTATTTTCTCCCTTTGATATGTTCTTTCTTACTCTTGTTGCAATTTTCATTAGTCGATAGTGTAGACTCTCAGTAAATTTTAGCATAACTCTCAATTGTTGATAATTTAACTACAAACTACAATAAGAACTGTTTAACTCCAATCCATGTGATACGATATTTTAATTTAATATATTCAACTTGCAAGCATTTTAGTGTGTGTTTCAAGCTCGTCACTGATCTTTTCAAGTAGAATTATTCAACTTCCTATAATCTATACATATTCGCCAACCAGTCACAGTCCTAGTTGGTATCAATTCATTGTGTTCATTCACTACAATAGTCATACTCCATTTTTAGGTACACATTGGATAAGGCTTACCCACTTACTATCGGAGATAGGACATACTATATCTGCGTCGAGCCACTTAATCACTTCTTTTCTTACCACATCTTTTATGATTGGATTTCGGCGGCATTGGTTTTCCATGCTAGGCTTGTGTCCCGCCTCCATGAGTATTTGGTGCATGTAGAATATAGGGGTAATACCCTTAATATCATACATTTTCCATCCAATGGCATGTTGGTGCTCCCTCAGCACCCTCAACAACTTTTCTTCCTGCAAGTTAGACAAATGAGAAGAAAGAATCACAAGTAAATTGCTAGATGTTCCCAAATATGCATAATAAAGATGCGATGGTAAGCGCTCAAGTTCTATTTTTGGGGCCTCCTCATTGAGGGTTTGGGGGAGGCTGATTGGCCTATTTAGAGGCTTAAAGGGGGTAGTCCATCCATGTAAAGGTAGGATGCATTTAGTATATGCATTATCTCCTCAACCTCGTCATCAATCTCCAAGCTATCGAACAACATATGTTTTTTATCCAAAGAATTTTCTAGATATACAGTTGGGTCAATAAGCTGCTCATCTACCTCCACAAATGATATCATAGGGAGCTCCTCATAATGGCGTGGGAATTGAATCGACTAGTAGACACAGAAAACTGCGTCCGCATTGTCCACTCTCATAATTATTTTTCCCTCTCTCATTTTAATAATTGCATCACCTGTAGCCAATAGAGGTCGTCCCAATATGATTCAGGCGTCTTCATCAGCCTCATAATCTAGGGTAATAAAGTTTGCTAGGAAGATGAATTTCCCAATTTGCTGCAACGCATCTTCAATCACTCCTTCAAGGTAAGCAATGGATCTATCGACAAATTGCAACATCATATTTATTGTTCTTGGATTTCCCAGACCCAGTTGCATGAACAAGGACATGGGCGTTAGATTTATGCTCGCGCAAATCAGAAAGATCATGGACTACATAATCATTACCAATCTGTACATGGATGGTGAAGCTGCCAGAATCTTTAAGCTTTTGAGGGAGCTTGTTTTGGACCCTCGAGGTGCACTACTTAGTAAGTGCGATAGTCTTGAGTTCACTCAATCTTCTCTTGTGAGCCACTATATATTTGATGTACTTAGAGTATATTGGAATTTCACAAAGTACATCAACCAATGGAATAATTAATTGAACCTGGCTCAACATAGAGAAACATTTGTTAATCATGCGATCACCGTTCTTTTTCTGCACCGTTTGGGGGAAAGGAAGTGGTGGCCTAGTTGTAACCACTGGCTCTGAACTTGCATCATCTTTCTTTGACTAATGTATTGCTTTAGCAATCAACTCCCTCTCAGGTACAAGCTTATCTTTTCTCTTCTTTTGCATCTCTTCTAATTCCTTCTATTTCTAAGTGTGACTGCATTAACTTGAGGATTTGTTTCTATATCACTGGGAAACGCACCTGTAGCCCAAGTATTTTGATTTGCCACCAATTTCCCAACTTGTCTCTCAAGATTTCTAAAATTGGTCCTGAACTGCTGATTGCCAAGCCCTTCAACTTGTCATTCGTATTCTTCTCTACTTGTTGGGGTGGCTTCTACAGTGGACTATAATTTCTTTGGGGTCTATACTAATTCTGAGTTGTGTGATTCCCAACACATGAGAAGTTAGGGTGATTCTTCCAATTTCGGTTGTATGTGTTACCATATTGTGCCTACTGATTTATCGGACCTCTAATTTACTTCCCCACAAAATAGATGGATTCAGGATTTGCAGGACATATGTCACTCATGTGACCTTCACCACATAACTCATAGCAAGTAGACATTTGTTGCACATGTTGCATCTGTTGTGCTTGATGCATAGTCATTTTATTTATATTATTTGCCAACCTTGCTCTATCAGCCATCATGCCTGAGAAATCATCGAGCTCAATCAAGCCTGCTTCCTTTTGTTTAAGTGTTCTCCATGGTTACCCATATTATTGCCAATTATTATTATTAGTAATAAAATTATTTAGCAGGATCAGGATTTCACTATATGGTCTTGCCATACAACTATCCTCACATGTTGAGTCAAGATTCATCTTTGATGTTTCGTCCACCCATCAATGCAAGTGTGACCCAAAACCTCATCAGTCTGACAATGATATAGGCAGTTTCTGAGTAGCTTCTTTTATCTTTTCCAAGCTTGACGAAGAGTCTCGCTATCTTGTTGTTAAAACTCAAGAATCTGGCTCTTCATCGACTTTGTCTTCTTAGTGGAAACAAACTTGATTAAAAATTTCGTACTAGATCATCCCAAGTGTTGATCGAGTTTGCGGGCTCCTTCTGCAACAATTCTTTGGATTCCCCCAGTAGTGAAAAGGGAAATAGTTTCAGTCTGAAGTAGTTCTTGGAAACATTCGGATAATTATAAGTATCCATTGTTTCCAAAAAGTTCTGAATGTGTTGTTGCGGCTCTTTATGAGATAGACCCACATACTGGCTAGAGGGCTGAATTAGCTATACCATGTAGTGTTTGGGCTCAAAGTAACCCGTGATATCCGACTTCACTATATCCTGATTCATATTAGTAAGATTAGGACTTGCAGCCTCTATCACTGGTCGCTCTTAATTACATGCCATCTCTAGCGGTTGAGGTTGAACTACGTTGTCCAACTCTCCTTCTATTGTACTTCTAGCTTCCATTTCCATCCTTACCTTGCAAAGTGTTCGTTCTATTACAGCATCAAGAGGAATGAGGTTGTTCACACTTTTACTACTCCGCATTAAGAGAAGAGCCTGCATTAACACAAATAAAACAAACCAAAAGTAAAACTTGAACAAATAACGAATAAAAGCTTAACTTAAATAAACAATCATAACTAAGTCCCTGGCAATTGCGCCAAAAACTCGTTACTTTCCCAAGTACACGTGGCCGTAAAGTAATAAAGTGACTCAAAAGTCAGATGTCGAACCCATAGAGACTTAGAGTAGTTGTTAACTACGCAAACTAAAATCAATTTACTGTCCAAGATAGTCAAGAGTGTTGTTTTATTTTTTAACTGTCAATTTTCATTGCTCTCAAAGAATATGTACATCATAGGCCTTTATAGTAGTAGTTTGGACTAGCTACTACACTTTTACAAGTAACCTCTCTACTATCTTAGCTATCTATACACAAATATCATATCATTAAGAATCTAATTACAATGCTAAGGAATGCAATTAAGCTGTCTCAGACCAGTCTGCCAATATTTGCAATTCCTTCCTCGAAGGTGTATAAGTAAGGCAATCTCTCTACATGTCAGTTCCTCCACGAAAGCAGCCTCTTCAAATCTAATGTGGTTCCTTTCTCTCCAAATGAGTGCAGTAGTAGTGACAAATGCAGAAGTTGTAATTGCGTTTTGCCACAGTCTACTTTTTGCTTTGCTACATATCAGATGAAGTTCTGTTTCCCAACAGCCAACTGTTCTGGAATGCCCCAGCCAAACACATATTCTGGACCACAATCTGTTAGTGATAGGACACTCAAAGAACAGGTGATTGAAGTCTTCAACATTCTGTTTGCAAAATACACAAGTTGAGTGTGTTGTTTTTCTATTAATTTACTATTGTGGAAATTAAACAAGTAACAATTAATTTATCAAGAATGCAAATGTGTATGATGATATTTTAAGCAAAGGAGATAATTATTCTAAGGGTGTGGTTGTCGACACCCCCTCTTTCCATATCGCTGACAGGAGGTTCCGGAAATCGGGTATACGACATTATGAGAGGACAACTCTTTATTCTATCATGAGAATTGGGTTTTGGAGTTTTAAAGAGTCACAACCTAATGATTATAATGGATTATGACACTTTAAAAAGATGAAGAATTTTGATAAGAAGGAAACAAGAGTTCGGGAAAAGGCCTATAGATTATCTCGAGGGGGAGGTGTTAGGAACCCCTCAAGACCACTAGTGTGGTTCCCGACCATACTAAAATTGTGACATTAAAAAAAATAGAAGAATCAAGTAAAGTTTGCACATAAGGATCACAAGTAAGTTTGAAAGCTTCAAAGAAAAGAAAAGAATACAATTTTTAGAAAAAAAGGATTATTTGTAGAAAACATAGTTTAAAGAAAACATTTGCAAGAACAGGAAAAGGGTCCTAGGTTTATACAAAATATTGATCACATCAAAGCAATATCCAGCAATCTCTCCTCAAAAGATGGGTTGCACGTGATATTATCGTACGAGTCATCATATTCATATTCTACCCTTCTCACCCCATTGAGGTATTTAAACGCGATTAGTCTCGTTTACTTATTGCATGCTAGTACCCACCCCAACCTATCAGTCCCGAGGTATTAAGACCTCTAATCCGAAAGAGAAAAGGAAAGGGGATATAGGCATATATGGAGTTCAAAGGATAAAATTCTAATTTCGACACATAAAACAAGTAAAAAATATGGGGATGGACAAAACAAATAGGTAAGCCTCAAGTAAACCCCTTAATCAAACAACACTTAATTTAGCATGTCTTGGCACATACTGATTTGGTCTTTAATTAAACTTAAACAGTGAACAGACTGGTTTAACACATATATTTAGATAGAAAGTCTACTTTAGGCAAGCGAGTGATTTTAAAAGTACTTTTTTCAAAAAGTAGTCTAATGTAGAAGGGTTTTGAAAAGAAAGTATTTACTTTGGTAATTGAGGAAAAAAAAAGAATCATCAGACTCCGAGTATAAAACACAGATATGATTGTGAAAATAGTTTCAGAGACAGAAATATCTAAGGAATGAGTCAGTTGCAAAACTGTTTTAAAGATAATTTTAGGGACTGAGTTAAAAAAACATTTAGGCAGAACATTTGGAAAGAAACTCTTTCAGAAAAAATACTTATTTGAGGGACTTAAAATCATGCTGAGTCAGGAGAGTTTTGTCAAAGAATTAAGACTTCTGAAAATGTTGTTGTATTAAATCGTTAAGGACCAGTTAGTAGATCTTTATTACTCAAAACAAATTAGTCGAGTTTGATGCAAAATCCTATAGGCACGATATCTATATTTGATATTTTAAGGACCTGTTATTGAATTGATAAAAAGATGATTGTTTAATTAGCCCTATAGCTTGCCTAATGAGTATGCAGTCCCTAAAGACATGATTTCTATATGCATTGATTACATGAACGTTAAAGTCCTATAGGCAAGATCTCTAGGGATTTGTAATATGATTAAACATTAAACCTCATAGGCAGAATTTTTACATGACTTGCATCATAATTAACGTTAAACCCTAGAGGCATGGTATCTAGGTGACTTTGAATCATAAATAATGGACAATCCTATAGGCATGATTTCTAGTAAGAGAATTAAAGTCCTAAAGGCATGATATCTACCCTTTATTGATGCAAGAAAATATAACCCCTTCCAGTACCTTTTATTATATTCCCCAAAGTTCTTAATACAAATTATTACACACCAAAGGAATGAAAGAAAATAAAATACATCAAAGACTACAGAGAGATCCAAATGGCCTAATGCAACCTTAGCGTCTAATAACATGTGATTAAACAGTTCCGGAATCCAAATTTCCAAAGCCTTCTCTTTATCTAGGGCGTTTCAAAGTTTCAAGGAGTTTCAGGTATTCCCGGGATTGATTACACCTAAGATACCCATTTAGAATTAGAATAGTGCAGTGCAGAATAGTCAACCCTCAGGCATCCATGTTAAGAGGGAACTCCAAGGTCCCAAAGCATGGATTGCAAGAGAGGGGCAAAACTTAGAGCTAGGAGTAAGTGCAAAGTGATCGGGGAACCATAACAAATGGGGGTCATACCCAGCCATAAGTGCAGACTGGCACACCCCTGACCATTTGTTTGGTCAAACAAGTTAGGAGCAGACCTTGAAGGTCAAACCTAAGTCTGGGTAGTGATCATAACACTATCGACCTAAGTCAAGGCTCAAGCACATAATAGGGGACAAGGGAAGTGAGAATTGATTGAGTTAAGGAGTTCAAAAGAACCCAGTTCAGGGCCATAGACAGCAATAGTGCTGCTATGGCTGGAACTACAACTCACACACATAGGGGAAAGGGAGAGGGGTTCACATAAGAGTACTAATAACAGGATTGCTGAGAGATAGTGCATAAAACACAACAAAAACTTAGAAAGTAGACATGTAGTGGAGGAGCATTATTAAATTAAGAAAAACATACCAGTTGCAAGATTATAAAATAGTAGAACAACAGAGTAAGGAAGCAACAAAAAATCAACAAGAGCAGACTTAAGGTTGCATGCAAAACACTTGAGAGTTCAGTGAGGACTCAAGAATATCTCAGAAGGCAAAAGGGAGAAGAGGAGGGTAGAAAGCAGAGATACTATAAATTGAGAAAGCAGTTTTAGTGTTCTAACATGTGAAGGCCTGTTTAATGCAGAAAAAGTGTGTCAAACGTGTAAAAGGGTAGCCACTTTAATAGTGCAGAAAACAGGTAAGAAGAAGGTAAGAAAATAATTCTTCCTTCAATTAGAAAAGGGGCTAATGGAAACTCAGGAGCTTCACTCAGAACTATTAAGTCACAGGATGTTCCCCTTTGGTTAAGGGATTGATTTCAAACGAGCATGATAAATAAGGAAAGGACTTTAATTTAAAAAATTTCCAAAGCAATGTTTCATGGGCAAATACATAGAGCATTATTTAAGGAAATAACTTAGTAGCATACTGTTTGGACAAAAATAAGTAAAGACAATCAGTCACAGCCTGTAAAAATCAAGGTTTGAGTTTTGGTACAAATGAATCTAACCAAGAAAGGTGAAGGGGAACTTAGTTTAAATAAAAATCATCAACACTCAATCACAGCACTTTAAAAGGGACTCGGAATCAATCACAGGCTCTCCAAATGCCTTTTGAAAGAGGAGAATTTCACATAAAAACATGCAGATACAAGAGAGAGTTGTTGTAAAACTAGCAAGAAATTAGAGTAACCAAGAAGGTTTGGTTTACATACTCGGAATGAGTCTGAAAGAGAGTCAGGGTTATGAATGGAACCCTAGTCCAAACACAAGGTCAAGCTTGTCAAAAACACCCAAATACTAGGGTTTCGACTCGAATTAGATAAATAGACGAGAAAACAACAAATAGAATAGGCTTAGTAGTCTCTTTCTTAAACAACAACAAGTTTGAAACATAGGGAATACATTCAGGAAAAGCTTGTCACTCAAACAAGTTTAGAAGTGAAAAAGTGCTACATGCTTAGAAAAACAGTAGATGGAACATGCTTAGGAAGAACTTGGTAAAAATCTGATAAATCAAGCAAACATAAAGACTAGAATATACATACAATAAAAATCACATAGCAGAGATAATCATGCGAGCTTAGGCGAAAGGCACAGGAAATATGCAAAGCATAGACGGATCATGCTTAACAGAAAGGAAAAAGCGAAAGATCAAATACATGCGTAGCAGAGAAGAAACATACGAGATAAACACATATGAAACACACATAAAGAAAAGAGAAGAAAGAATCAGAATGTTTTCCAGAAACCCTAGTTTGAAAATCAAATGATTTTAAAAGAAAAATTGGGGAAACCCTTGAAATATCAAATATTGCACAGATATAGCATAGATCTAAGAGAAAACAAACAGAAAAACCTCGAATAGCTTTAGGTTTCTCTGAAACTCTAGGAATGTGAAGGCTTGAAAAGGGTCTAGTCTTAAGCATATCTGAGCCATAGCTAGGCTTTTAAAGATCAAACACGTCGGAACACGGTCGGAGAGGCCATAGAACTACAGATCTATGGAGGATATGCTCGAACACCATCGAGGTCGGACCTCGAAATCTCGAACAACCAAGGCTTGGGGGAAGGAAGGGGAGCAAAGGTCGTCCATGGCCTGAGAAGCCATGGACTCCAGTGAGATTGATTGGAGAAGACGAGGGAGGCGATTAGAGTTTCGAGTGCTAGGGAGCGTTTGAGAGAAGGAGAGAGTTTGGGGGCGACTATCTGAGAGAAATGAGGGCTAGGGTTAGGTCATTTGGGAATAAAAAGGAAAAAGTCATTTGTGGCTATTGATCAAAAGGATCAACGGCCTGGATTTAAAAAAATCTCGGGCGGGTTTAGTTTAATGGGCCAGGGGTTGGATTAAATTTTAGCTGGGCTAGTCCAATTGGGCATCAGGATTAGGGTCAATTGGGGTTAAGATTGAAATGAAATTGAAATTATAATTGCAATGTGGCCAAAATTGAAATAACTAGTTTTCCCCTATTATTTTATAAAAATAGTAAAATTAATTAAAAGCAAATTATAGGTGATAAGTCAACTAATAATATACAAATATTAAATTAAAAATATTGGAATCAATTTTATAATTATAAATGCTATTAAATCTTAAAGAGGCTAGTATTGCAATTATATGTTATTTGGCTTTAAAAAATACTAAACGAATTTATAAAAATATTCAAAAATTATGTTAACCATATTTTGATGTAAATACGAGGATAAAATAAATTATTCACCAAAAATATAATTTTAGAAATAATTATTTGATTTTTGTGGTGTACAAATAGGCAATAAATTTTTTTAAAAATTAATAAAAATGCCAAAACCCATTGGTGTGCATGCACATATATGTTATTTTGAAAGTATTTTGGGTATAAAAATATATAGAAAAAAATTGGGTATCAACAGTGGTTGGTTTATCAATTCTATTAAGTTCAATAATCACACTGTTAATCCAGATTATCTATGGTTGTTAATTGATCGAATCTTTGATATGAATAGCATGTTCCCACAATACCATTTGCCTATCTACAATATATAAATCCTATATTTCTATGGTATTGAGTCAACCATAAATGAATATAATACGATATTCAACTAAGCAAGATTTTAGGTATATTCCTATCATAACTGCAAAATCATTCATAGGGTCAGGGTTTAGAAACAATCTCTCTTTAATTCTACTCTAATTTAAATACGGCTTTCTTAAGCATAGCATAGATAGTAGGACAAATTGGTAGCTACAACAAATAACAAGTTAAAACTAGAATTAAAGAAATAACCACAAGATTATAATTTCAATTAACGAAGATGTAATTAGTAAACGTTAATAATTATGTCAACCACAATCCTAGAAACTAGAGTACTTAGCCACTCATATTCGTAGTAATAATTTTTCAAGTATTTTGCATAAACAAATTACAAAGAAAGATAAAAGATAATTCAATAATTTTCTACTCCAAAAATTGTTCCACGTGATACTCTTCCTCCAACCAATGTCCAAACCCTCCAGTTCCCGACCGAATTAAGACAAAATTTTCCGTTTCGCGTCTCGCTTGGCGCCTGGCGCCTACCTCGACTGCAAATTTTTTTAGTCTTCTGTCAATGGCGTATTTGATGTTGCTTAGTGCCAATCTGGAAAACAAACTTTTTGGTCTTGTGTCAATGGTGTTATGGTTGGTGCCTGGCACCAATCTGGGCAACAACTTATACTTCCTCTAAATTCTTCCTTTTTTACGTCAATCTGCATGCAAACTTTCCAAATCACTTCCAATTGACTCTTACACATAAAAATATCATTATTAAGCTCGACTCACAAATATCGACACCAAAGTTAACAATAGCAAGGCATAATGTAAGGCAAATTACATGCAAAATATGGAATTTTAGCCAAACATCATATGCCTACATCAGAGGCATAGTAGTAAATAAGTTCATACAATCCAAAAACTAATAATAAAAACAATAGTTATAACCTTATTTTCTACCTAGAAATTACTTCAGGGTGTTGATAACTTTTGTGCAGAAAGAATCATATGAGGTCTCAACATCTTTGGAAAGCTTGTCCATCATGTCTGTCATGTTCTGAATAGCCTTGATCCCGTGCTTCTTGGTAGCTCCCATATCCATCCTTAGCTTAGCTACATCTGTCCATGTCTCCTTAGTCACTTCTTTGATCCTGTAAACTTGTTCCTGCATGATTGTGACCATGCTTCTCAGTGTTAAAGCTAGTTAATGATTAAAGCTAGCTAAGTTGGTGTGAATGAGAAATGGAGGGAAGATAGAAGGAAAATGAAGTTTCAAAGCAAAGTTCCTTTGAAAAGGAGCTTTGTACCACATCGGTGGTAGAAAGGGAAAGTTATGTGCTTATATTAGAAAGCACTTCTTCTAGCTCTTAAAGGGTTAAGAAGAGGGACTCCCCTCGCGCCGTCGTCGTCGCTCGGCTCGGCTTCGGCTTTGGCTTTGGATTTGGATTTGGATTTGGATTTGGATTTGGTCAAATGATCTGATTGATTGATAATCTTTTTGGACCAAATTTATTTAAAATTCAATCTTCATTTTCTGAAATTATTTTTAATTCCCGCGGGAAAAAAAAATAATAATAATATTAATTCGTTAAAAAACTTCCCAACGTTCTTATTTTTCAGGAAAAGGCATGGCCTTTCCCGAACAGGCACCAAGCCTTTCCGAACAGTCTCAATTCAAGGCTATATAAACTGAGGCAATGCCTCATTTTCGTATACTGGAAACATTAAAAATTCTGCATTCTTTTCTGCAAACTGAAACATATCGAGTCATAGTGTGATTTCGTTCCCGAATTTGAGTTCGTCGAGGTCGTAGGCGTTTGAGGTACCGCCACTCCTGCGACAGGTATATCCGTTATATCCTGGGAGGAAATAATCCACAACCTCGGGTACAGTGAGGGGGTTAAATTCCTTAAGGACACACAGTGAATTCTGTGGTCTCGGATTTCTTCATTTCTGTGATTTTTTTTTTTAAAACGTTACATACGTTCTGTTTTTTGTGTCTCTTCTTCTTACTGGTTTCCAGTTTCTCGTTGCTTTGAACACGGACAATCGATAACAAGCTTAAGGAATTTAATTTATTATTTCCGTGTTCATCTGTTGTTAACGAACTTGTATGTTGTTTGGAGACTAAATCTTCGAATTTTTTTTACTCCGGTTGAGATTAAAGTTTTCAGAACTTTCTACTCATTTGGGTACTTGATTTGAAGATATAAAAACTTCATCAAGTATACTACATACAGTATATTACATTCTATTTGAAGTTTGTTTTAATTCTGTTTGTGTAAATTTGATTCGGTTTGAAGAAATAAAAACTTCACCGATTATTAAAGTGTTCTGTTATTTCCTACGACAGAAATGGGAGACCAAACTCCAAATTTGAATGCTACTGCTACTGTTACTGCCACACCAGCCCCCGTGGTTGGTTCTACGAGCAATGCTGCGTCCTCCAGTCGTACTGCACCAGCACCGGCTCCGGCAGAGAAGCCCGGAAAATTCACCGGGATTGATTTCAAACGATGGCAACAAAAGATGTTCTTCTATCTAACTACTTTAAGCCTTCAAAAGTTTATTAAGGAGGATATTCCGGTTCCGCCGGAATCAACACCTGAAAATGAACGATTTGTTGTAATTGAGGCGTGGAAGCACTCAGATTTTTTGTGCAAGAATTACATTCTTAGCGGACTGGAGGATGATCTTTACAACGTCTATAGTAATGTGGGAACATCAAAAGAACTATGGGATGCGTTGGAAAAGAAATATAAAACAGAAGATGCTGGCTTAAAGAAGTTTATCGCTGCCAAGTTTTTGGACTACAAAATGGTAGATGGCAAGTCTGTTGTCACTCAAGTTCAAGAGTTGCAGGTTATCATCCATGATCTCCTCGCTGAAGGTATAAATTTAATTAATGCCTTTGTCAAAAGTATTCAGTGCCCCGTCACTTACATGTTGTTTGTTGTAGGTTTGGTGATTAGTGGGGCGTTTCAAGTTGCGGCAGTGATAGAGAAGTTGCCTCCTTCATGGAAGGACTTCAAAAATTACTTGAAACATAAGCGAAAGGAGATGACATTGGAAGATCTTATCGTCCGGTTGAGAATCGAGGAAGATAACAAGGCAGCGGAGAAAATGGCAAATGGGAGATCAACCATAGGGGGAGCACATATAGTTGAAACTGCCCCAACTAATATGAAAAAGAGGAAAAAGGCATCGGGACCAAGGAACTATCCCAACAAGAAGAAATTCCAGGGAAACTGCCATAATTGTGGAAAAATCGGACACAAAGCTGCAGACTGTCGTGCTCCGAAAAAGGAAAAGAAGAAGGGTCAGGCTAATATGGTTGAAACAAACGAGGAGGTTGATGACTTGTGCGCTATGTTGTCCGAGTGCAACCTAGTGGGAAGTCCGAAAGAGTGGTGGATTGACTCTGGCGCCACTCGCCACATTTGTGCTGTTAGAGAAGCCTTTGCTTCATATGCTCCCGCCGGGCCCGACGAAACAATATATATGGGAAATTCTGCAACGGCCAAGATTGAAGGTTATGGAAAGATACTGCTGAAGATGACCTCTGGCAAGGTGGTGACTCTCAACAACGTCTGTCATGTTCCTGAAATTAGGAAAAATCTTGTATCTACCGGACTTCTAGTGAAGAACGGTTTTAAATGTGTTTATGTTTCTGACAATGTTGTAATAAGTAAGAACGAAATGTACATAGGAAAAGGCTACCTCACAGAGGGCCTTTTCAAACTAGATGTAATGGTTGTTGCTAATAATAATAAAGTTTCTGCTTCGTCTTACTTGCTTGAGTCAAATGATTTATGGCATTCACGTTTAGGACATGTCAATTATAGAACCTTGCGAAAAATGATTAGTTTGGAAGTATTGCCTAAGTTTGAATGCAATCAATCAAAATGTCAAATCTGTGTTGAATCTAAGTATGCTAAACATCCTTATAAGTCAGTTGAAAGGAATTCAAGTCCTTTAGACTTAATCCATACAGATATTTGTGACATGAAGTCAATTCCATCTCGCGGTGGAAAGAAGTATTTCATAACTTTTATTGACGATAGTACGCGGTATTGCTACGTTTATTTACTTAATAGTAAAGATGAAGCAATTGAAGCATTCAGGCAATACAAAACTGAAGTTGAGACTCAACTTAACAAAAAGATTAAAATGATAAGGAGTGATAGGGGCGGTGAATATGAATTTCCTTTTGAACAAATATGTTTGGAATATGGCATTATTCATCAAACAACTGCTCCTTACTCGCCACAATCAAACGGAATTGCGGAAAGAAAAAATAGAACACTGAAAGAAATGATGAATGCCCTGTTAATAAGTTCTGGTTTACCCCAGAACTTGTGGGGGGAAGTCATTCTAACAGCTAGCCGAATACTCAATCGAGTGCCCCATAGCAAAACAAAATCAATTCCATACGAAAAGTGGAAAGGAAGGAAGCCCAATTTGGAATACTTCAAAGTGTGGGGGTGTTTGGCCAAGGTGCAAGTTCCTAAACCCAAAAGGGTAAAAATAGGACCTAAAACCGTTGATTGTGTTTTCATAGGATATGCCACAAATAGTAAGGCATATAGATTTCTGGTTCACAAATCAGAAAATCCCGACATTCAGGTGAATACGGTAATTGAATCAGATAATGCTGACTTCTTTGAAACCATATATCCGTATAAAAAGGAATGTGCGTCGTCTAGCAAAGAATCTAAACGACCTCGGGAAGAAATAAAGGAAAACATTCCTGATGAGGAAAATCCAAGACGTAGCAAACGTCAAAGGACGACTACTTCCTTTGGACCAGAATTTTTAACATTTTTGTTGGAAAATGAGCCTCGAACGTTCAACGAAGCTACGTCTTCATCGGAAGCTCAATTTTGGAAAGAGGCAATCAATAGTGAGATAGAATCCATATTGAACAACCATACTTGGGAATTGGTTGATCTTCCTCCAGGGAATAAACCTTTAGGTTCCAAATGGATTTTCAAGCGGAAAATGAAAGCTGATGGCACTATTGAAAAATATAAGGCAAGACTAGTTGTTAAAGGGTTTAGACAACGAGAAGGTCTTGATTACTTTGATACATACTCGCCGGTAACGAGGATTACATCTATTCGGGTGTTAGTAGCATTAGCCGCTGTGTACGGTCTTGAAATCCATCAAATGGATGTGAAAACAGCATTCTTAAATGGAGAGTTGGAGGAAGAAATTTACATGGAACAACCCGAAGGGTTTGTAGTTCCAGGGAAAGAGAAGAAGGTATGTAGACTTGTTAAGTCTCTTTATGGACTAAAACAAGCACCAAAACAGTGGCATGCAAAATTTGACCATACGATGCTGTCAAATGGATTCAAGATAAATGAATGTGATAAATGTGTCTACATTAAGAACACTCCGAACCACGTCGTCATTGTTTGTTTATACGTGGATGATATGTTAATAATGAGTAACAACATTGCTAACATAAATGCTACTAAGCGCATGCTTGCTAGTAAGTTTGATATGAAAGACTTAGGAGTTGCCGATTTAATTCTGGGAATTAAAATCCATAAGACTCCTCAAGGTCTAGCATTGTCTCAATCTCATTATATTGAAAAAGTACTTGAAAAGTTCAAGTATTTGGACTTTAAAGTTGCAAAGACGCCAATTGATATGAACCTTGCTCTTGCAAAGAATAAAGGTGAAAGTGATTCTCAATTGGATTATGCCAGAGTGTTGGGAAGTTTGATGTATATTATGAACTGTACGCGACCTGATATTGCGTGTGCTATAAGTAAACTAAGTCGCTACACGAGTAATCCCGACCAAAATCATTGGCTGGCAATGAAACGAGTTTTGGGATATTTGAAACATACTCAAAACTTTGCTTTGCATTATAACAGGTATCCTGCAGTTATTGAAGGATACAGTGATGCAAATTGGATCACCGGTTCAACTGAAACTAAATCCACAAGTGGATACGTTTTTACTATAGGTGGAGGAGCAGTGTCTTGGAAGTCATCCAAACAGACATGCATCGCCCGCTCTACAATGGAATCTGAGTTCATAGCTCTAGACAAAGCCGGTGAAGAAGCTGAATGGCTCCGGAATTTCTTAGAAGATATTCCATTTTGGCCCAAACCGTTGGCTCCTATATGCATACATTGCGATAGCCAAGCGGCAATAGGAAGAGCCGGGAGCGTTATGTACAACGGAAAGTCTCGTCACATACGACGAAGACATAATACCGTTAGACAACTACTCTCTAGTGGAATTATTACAATTGACTATGTTAAGTCAAGAGATAATGTGTCGGATCCACTAACTAAAGGCCTAACTAGAGAAGTGGTTGAAAGATCATCGAGGGGAATGGGACTATGGCCGAGGACAAGTCATCGTGGCGGTAACTCTACCTAGAAGACATGAGATCCCAAGATCTAGGTTCAAAGAGATCAAACAAAGTCATTGATGACGGTTCAACATTGTCACAATAACTTTTTGGTCCATTCTCGTGATGAGACAATGTTCAGTACCAGGATAAAGCATTAAGGCTTTTTAATGGTTTCTAAGTTTGATACGGGGTATATCAAATAGTGTATCTACGGGATGACACATTTAGGAATCACCTATGTAAGTGTGAAGTGTAAGCCGCTTCAAGGAGAACTCTGTAAGGCCAGCTCTCTACGCACTTATGAACCAGGAAGTGTTCATGGCTGAAACGAACAAAACAATGAGAACCAAAAACGGTTAAAGGGTTAATTGTGTGACATGTGGTTGTCTAGGTATACACCAAAGCTCGACGGTTCAAAGATATCAAATCTACCGATTGACCGAGTATATCCGACATATGCTCACTACGGAAAGTTCAAAGAGAAATCTACTTATCCAGATGCAATTAATCCTTGCTTACGAATCACACAGTTTTTTGTCATGCATGTTTTTTCATCATATAGCCATTCCCCATTCATGTGGGGGATTGTTAAAGCTAGTTAATGATTAAAGCTAGCTAAGTTGGTGTGAATGAGAAATGGAGGGAAGATAGAAGGAAAATGAAGTTTCAAAGCAAAGTTCCTTTGAAAAGGAGCTTTGTACCACATCGGTGGTAGAAAGGGAAAGTTATGTGCTTATATTAGAAAGCACTTCTTCTAGCTCTTAAAGGGTTAAGAAGAGGGACTCCCCTCGCGCCGTCGTCGTCGCTCGGCTCGGCTTCGGCTTCGGCTTCGGCTTCGGCTTCGGCTTCGGCTTCGGATTTGGATTTGGATTTGGATTTGGATTTGGATTTGGTCAAATGATCTGATTGATTGATAATCTTTTTGGACCAAATTTATTTAAAATTCAATCTTCATTTTCTGAAATTATTTTTAATTCCCGCGGGAAAAAAAAATAATAATAATATTAATTCGTTAAAAAACTTCCCAACGTTCTTATTTTTCAGGAAAAGGCATGGCCTTTCCCGAACAGGCACCAAGCCTTTCCGAACAGTCTCAATTCAAGGCTATATAAACTGAGGCAATGCCTCATTTTCGTATACTGGAAACATTAAAAATTCTGCATTCTTTTCTGCAAACTGAAACATATCGAGTCATAGTGTGATTTCGTTCCCGAATTTGAGTTCGTCGAGGTCGTAGGCGTTTGAGGTACCGCCACTCCTGCGACAGGTATATCCGTTATATCCTGGGAGGAAATAATCCACAACCTCGGGTACAGTGAGGGGGTTAAATTCCTTAAGGACACACAGTGAATTCTGTGGTCTCGGATTTCTTCATTTCTGTGATTTTTTTTTTTAAAACGTTACATACGTTCTGTTTTTTGTGTCTCTTCTTCTTACTGGTTTCCAGTTTCTCGTTGCTTTGAACACGGACAATCGATAACACTCAGACCTTCTAAATCTTGTTGAATCTGTTCTAGGATGCTAAGAGAAGTCGGCTGTATCTCAACTAGCTCAGAAGGTGGTTCAGCATTTGTTGGTGCCTTTGGTGCTTTCACTTGCTTTACCCACACATCTTCAACCAGAGTGTATCCAGTCAGAGCAAAAACAGTCTTATCATAAGTGCTAGAGATGACCTTAGGTGAAAAAGTGACAGGTCTACCTTCATCACTTCATTAATATGTGAGATAAAACAAACCATATGGTAAACAAGAGGCAGAGGATTAGAATTCTCTAGTATATACTGACGAATCAACATAAATCAGTCAAACCTTTTGTTTTGCATGAGACACCAAGTACAAACATGTATCAGGTAGTCAAAGAGCTAAAAGAATAAGTTCTTGGTAAATGAATAGTTTCAACAAAATGGGCAAATACAAGATGTTTAAATTTCATGTTTTTAGGGCCAAACTATAGGGGATTTTCATATAGCATAACTTTTACTTCGTTCAGAGAGACTTTAAAATCCTTTGGCTAAGAGTTTCAACAAACACACCATAACTATGAAATTTTGCAGAAAATATTTTCTCAAGTTTATAAGCATCAAGCAGAATATGAGTACCCAACATCATAGATTTCAAATTGTCTATATCATTCACAAACAAGTTTGCATAGAACATTCTCATAGATTCTCCATACATAATGTTTCCAAATGTAGCAAACAGAAATGAAGTCATAAATTGAGACATCACAGTGTATATCCTTCATGAGGAGACTTAAAGCGCGACCGTATGTCATAGATTTTGATTTGTACGACTCAAGATTTGATTTCTCCAGGAGTCCGTAGAACCTCAGCCCAAAATCTACACATTCAATTTTTCCCTTCTTGCATGCAAGCCTTTTTGGGGTCTGGTCTACAAGTCTCATGCTGGCCCATTTTTTGATTAATACTTGGTCTGCTTTGAGAGGGTCGTATTAAGGGATGATTTTAGGTCAACAGTTTCTTTTGGGTTTTGGACCTTTCGAAAATGGTGGCAACGCCGTGTGGCAGTGAAATAGGAGAAGGTTTTAGGTTTAGCTATAGCGGATGAGTGTCTGAAAAGTGGTGATGAAGAGTGAGGAGGATGATTTAATAAGGTTGATGGAGTGTGTGAAGGGTTGCCTCGATTGAAGAAAAAGGAGATGAAGTGATTGTTCCAGGAGTTACTTCGACAGTTCATATAGCAGGTAATTATGACAATCAGTCATGCAATTAATAGATACCATCAAAAGAATATAAGGTGCATAAGGCAATAAAATAATTTTAATAACATAGTAGAATAGGTAAAAATCTCTAAGGAGCAGGCATAATAACAAATTGAGTGCGTAAAGACAAAAATCTTTCTGTCAAGAGAGGTTATGTACAAATATCACCAAGTTGAAACTTAATATTTATAAATTCCAACACTAAATCACCTTTATCACGAATAAAATAATTCCTAATTTTATATGTTTGGCCTTAGAGTGATGTACAAAATTTTTTTACAGATAAATAGCATTGGTATTATCACAATTTTGACTGAGAAATAGCATTGCTATTATCACATAGAATGTGAATGGAATTTAGATGAAGTTCGCAATGTAAAAGTTGATGCATAACCCAAAAAATTTGAGTACAGCAACTTCCAAGTCCGAGTAGTTGATAGCGCAACACAATTTTGTTTTTTAGTATGATATAATATTAGAGCAATTTCCAATAATTAACACGTCCACTAGTGATTTTCTATCATTTTTGTCACCTCAAATGTGATTAAAATTATCATAACGAGATACCATAAACCAAATTCAAATGTACTGATAAGATATATAATGATACATTTTTCCGATGTGAGATGGGATTCCTTGAGAGTCATCTGATATCTTGCAATTTGCATACACTAAATATAATATCTAAATATAATATCTGGTCGATTGGTAGCGGAGTACATGAAAGACCCAATCATGCCTCTATACATTGTTTTCTCTAACACTTTTTCCATTTCGACCTTCTTCAAGAGCTGTTGATGGATTCATAGGTGTTCCAGTGGATTTTGCATTATCCATTTCAAACCTTTGTATTAGTTCCCTCGTATACTTGGTTTGGCTAATAAAAATTCGTTTAGAGATTACTTTATTTGAATCCCAGGAAAGAAAGTTAACTCTCCCATTATGCTTATTTCAAATTCTCATTTTTTAATACTTGAAAATTCATCACTCAAAGCAGGATTAGAAATTACAAAAATAATATCATTAAAATAAATTTGAATAATACGATTTTCAAAGTTAGATTTTTTAATAAATAGAATTGTGTCTATATTACCTTGTTGAAAATCATGACCTATTAAAAGAAAGCTTAACCTGTCATACCAAGCTCTAGGAGCTTCTTTGAGACCATACAATGCTTTCGATAGTTTGTAAACATGATTAGGAAAATCGTAGTTTAACAAGCCCCGTAGTTATTTTACAAACACTTCTCTTGAGATGTATCCATTCAAAAAAGCACTTATGATATCCATCTGAAATAGCATGAAACCTGTGTGAGCTGCATAGGCAAGAAGTATCCAAATAGATTATAACCTTATTATAGGAGCAAAAGTTGAGTATCCTTGAGTTACTAATCTTACCTATTTGGCCTGATTCGTTTAGCTTTTTTTGAATACCCATTTTGTTCATACAATCAATGCACCAGATGATTTATGTACCAGACCCCACACCTTGTTTTCTCAAATTGTTCAAGCTCTTCCTTCATAGCTTCAACCCAGTAGTTGTGCTTAAGTATTAATCCACTTTCTTTGGCTCAAGTTGGGATATGAGAATACAACTTATGAGATCTTCTAGTCATATGCCTTCTTGAGGATTTCCAATGATAAACTTGGGGGGATATTTACCTTCCCATTCGTTGGAAATTTTTTCAACACCGTCTTCTACTCTTTCATGGTTAAGTACAGGAGATGAAGGACTTTCATTTGCTCATGTATCAAGTTTGCAGCCTCATTCTTAGTGACTTGAATTATTTTTGGAACACCTGCAACTTCTTCTTCTTTTGTCGAAATATTCTCAGAGCGATGGTTAGTATTAATGAATCCTATATGTTTAGATTCTTCTACAACTAGAGTATGCTTATTGTAAATTCTATATGCTTCACTAAAGAAATATACCTTCCTATCAAACTTACCAACGTTGGTGAATAAAATATTTTCATCTAAATGGATGAAATTAGATTATATATGGCTTTTTGCCTTTCTAGAGTTCAAGATTGGTCTGATCATGAATCTGTTGATGATGGGACAGGTTGTGCTTAATGCTTCTGTCCAGAACTGTTGTTGTAAAACTTTCTGCAATTATTGTTCTGGCCGTGTCTTGAAGATTTCTATTCTTTCGTCCAAGTACTTCATTTTGTTGAGGAGATCTTGGAGATGAGAAGTTACGAGTGATTTAATATTCATTGTAGAATGCGTCAAAGGCATTTCTTTCAAATTTTCCTCCATGATCATTTTTCATAGTGCAGATGTAGTAACTGTCTTACCAAAATAATATTTACGGTAATAAAAGCGAAATAATAATGTAGCATTGAGATACGTTAATTAACAAGAATAACAACGATACCAAAATTTTTACGTGGAAAACCCTTTTGAATAAGGGAAAAAACCACGGCCCCGAAAAAAGCAACTCATATCACTATAGTAAGAAATTTTACACTTTGTAGTTCCGAGTAAAATACTCCGAAGACCACTACAACACTCAAGAAATAACCCTCTTTTGATATTCCCACCTTACTACAATATCGCTCAATTTCTATTTTTCTCACAGACTATTTTCTTATACCTTGTATGTGAAACCTCACTCTTTCTTTCTCTCTTTGTTGGTGTATGGAAATGAGAATTGAAGCTCTCCATTTATGCCAAAACTTCACTCTCTAAAGCCTATAATATTTGACAATTTACATACACTTTTCACAATTCTACAAAGTTGGCTACCAACCCAAAGAAATTCAACAAGGTTGGCTACCAAACCAAACTAATTCAACAAAGTTGGCTACCTAACCAAACCAAGTCAATAAGATTGGCTACCAAATCAAAAAAACTTTTATTAGACACATGCCTAATATTCTTCAAAGAATGGACATCGTAACATATTTCCAGCTGGTCTTTGATGCAAAATGCTTTGTTTAGTGCCTCATCTTTGTTACTCAAGAAAACAACCCAAGTTAAATGATAAAAGCATGTTTTTTTGTCATTTATACTAGTAGTCCTAGTAGGTCCCAAAAAGTTCATGTACAATAGTTGCAAAGGTTTTGTTGCGAAAATAATGTCTTTTGGTTTAAAAGATGATCTGGTATGTTTGCCAAGTTAGCATGCATCACAAATATAATCTTTTGAAAATTCAATTATGAAATATCAGTGACCAGATTTTGTTCTAAAAGTTTTTTTTACGGAATGCATGCAAGCATGACTTAATTTGCTATTCCATAACAAAGGATCATCAATCATGGATGCTAAGCAAATATAATTATCTACTTTGCTGAGAATATAAATATTTTTCTCTCTACTAAAAATTGAATTACTGATTCATCAATAATTGACCAGCCAATCTTCTTAAAACGTATCTCCAGACCCCACTTCGTGAGACTATACTGGATAGTTGTTGTTGTTGAAGTAGGAGACTCCAAGTTTGATTTGGGTCTCCAACCCTACTCCTTTTTATTTCTGAACCTGCAATAGTTAGAAAAATTACTAGATTTACCATAATAAAATCATGCAAGAGAGCTCTGTTTAAATTCTTCACGGAATCTAGTAAGAGGTTTCTTTCTGGAACATCTATGGTTAGTCAACTTATTTGACTTAACAGAGCTGTGACTAGTTGACTTTTGTAACCCATCTTACTACAGTTGGAGTTCATAGACTTCTTCTTGAAGCATCTCTGTGAAGGTTTATTTTTTGGTCCTTCTTTTTTGTTGAATTTTTCGAAATTTATGAAGAAAATTTTCAAGGCAATAAATTCTTGAAGTTTATTACATTTATGACAAGGACGTGCCTTACTGGTTTCACATCAAACTTAGACTTGCATTTTTCTCATTGTCTAATTCATCATCAACACTTTCTCCAAATGCTATAAAACACATGTTAGCCATCTCTTCACCATCATATTCTTCTTCACTCCATGCTCCAAAGGATTTCATCTTATGGAAACCTTTATTGATTTTCTTCTTTAGATCCGGTTGTTCGCTTGTACATGACTAAATCTTTCCAGATTTATAACATCTTCCATCATTTTTCTCTTTTTCACTTGGCGGTCTTCCTTTTTAGAGAAACTACTTGACCTTTTTGCCTCCTCAGGCTCTTCTCATCATATTTCATGCCACCCTTGATAACATTGAATATTTTCATCTTGCTCTCCTCATTCTTCTTCTTCTTTTCATTTTCAGATTCAACTATAGTAGCTTTGAATGCCACGCTCTTCTTCTTTTGTTCTTGTACATGTCTATTCAGATGAGTATTTTCGAAGGCTATATGATCTCCATGTAATTTATTATAGGAGATTTTGTCAAGATGTAGACATTCCAGGGCAGTGACTTTAGGTTGCCATGTCGTAGGTAGACTTCTTACATTTTTTCTAACTTCAACTACACTTTTCAGTGGTCTCCCAAATGATTTTAGTGTAGAGAGTTTTGGGAGATTTAATTTTCTCGTATTGCTCAGAGAAGTATATATAGAGTACAGAGAGGTATCAAATCCTACCAACTATAGGACTGTACAATAATGAAAGAAATCAAATCCTACCAACTATAGGACTGTACAATAATGAAAGAATATTCTACTAATAATAAAAAGATACACACAATATATTCTAATACGCCCCCTCAAGATGGAGGGCCGGAGGACACCCCAATCTTGGACATCAGTAGAAGAAGCCGAGGACGAGATAAGTCCTTGGTGAGAGCATCAGCAAGCTGATCAGCAGATGATACGTGAGCAACACGGAGAGACCCATTCTGAACCAAGTGGCGAACAAAGTGATAATCAATGGAGATGTGTTTCATGCGCGAATGAAACACATGGTTGGCACAGAGGTAAGTGGCGCCAATGTTGTCGCTGTAAATGACAGGAGCAGCCGGAAGAGGGACATGAAGCTGGCGCAGCAGTGAATGAAGCCAACGGACTTCAGCGGCAGCAGAAACAATGGCACGCTATTCAGCCTCAGTAGAAGATCGTGCTAGAGCGTCCAAACGGACTAGAGCGTCCAGAAGCACTAGGGTGGCAATGAACTTCTCTGGGGCCTATGCTGGTCCAACGGGTACAATTTGGGCAAGAACCTCCTCATCAAACTCCATCTGAGACTCCATTGATGGTGCTGCTGCTCGAGCTCTTGGCTGAGCTCTGCCCCTGCTTCATCTTGTAGTGTGACCTCGGCCTCGACGTCTGCATCTTGTAGGGCCACTGGGGACTCTGGCTGTTCTCCAGCCAAAGATGCAGTACATGTTCTTGCCATCTGTCAGAGAACAAGAGTAAAAGAGTTCAATTAGCAATAGGTTTATAAAATGCGAGTTTTTGTTGGAATGGTATAGAGATATTTGTACTTATCTTCTAGAGGCTATCAAATTTAGGAACAAATTTTACTTTTATTCTTCTATGAACATTATCCAACAAAAACTCGCATTTTATAAACTTAGTATATAACTGGTTTGTCTCTCAGAGTGAAGTACATTACAATGATAATATTCATGATTCTCTCGGGTGCGGGAGCATATCAAGATATCATTAATAAACACAATCACAAATGAACGCAAATAGGGCTTGAACACTCAGTTTATAAAATCCATAAATGACGTTGGGGCATTTTTCAGCCCAAACAACATCATTAGAAACTCATAATGCCCATACCGAGTTCGGAAAACTGTCTTAGGGACATCGGATGCCCTAATCCTCAACTGATAGTAGCCTGACCTCAAATCAATCTTTAAAACACCTTGGCACCCTGAAGCTGATCAAATACATCATCAATCCTCGGCAATGGATACTTGTACTTGATGGTAACTTTGTTCACATGCCGGTAATCTATGCACATCCTCATCCATCTTTCTTCTTCATAAACAATATGGGCGCACCCCAGGCAAGACACTAGGTCTACTGAAGCCCTTATCAAGCAAATCTTCCAGCTGCTCTTTTAATTCATTCAAATTCATAGGGGCAATATGGTATGGTAGAATAGAAATGGGCTTAGCACCCGGAGGCATGTCAATACATAAGTCAATATCCCTGTCCGGTGGTATCCCCAGTAGGTCTGCAAGAAATACCTCTAGAAACTCACGAACAACTGGTACTTAATCCATAGAGGAACCTCAACACTAGAATTGCGGATATAAGCTAAATAAGCGAGACACCCCTTCTCGACCATATGCCGAGCCTTCATATAAAAGATAAACCTACTAGTAGATTGGCCAGGAGTCCCTCTCTACTGTAATCTAGGAAACCCTGCAACAGAAAGATTACCGTCTTGGAATTACAATCCAATATAGAGTGATAAGATGAAAGCCAATCCAGACCCAAGATAACATCAAAACTACTATATCGAGAAGTAGAAGATCTACACTGGTCTCGTGACTCTCGATGGTAACCGCACACGAACGATAAACACGATCTACAATAATAGCATCTCCCACGGATGTAGACATATACACAGGAGCACTCAGGAATCACGAGGCACAACCAAATATGAAGCAAAATAGGATGAAACATAGGAATAAGTAGAGCCGAGATCAAACAAAGCTGAAGCATCTCTACGGCAAATTGAAATAGTACCTGTGATAACAACGTCAGATGACTCAGCCCCAGGCCTGTCTAGGAAGGCATAGCATAGTGGTTGGGCCCCACCACTCCAAAGTTCTTCTATGGGCCCTAACTAGCTAGCTTCCACCTCTAGTGGCCTAACCTCCACCTCGATTGAGTGACTGACATACTGCCCTGCTGGAGACGCTCAAACTACCTACGGTAATCCTCTCTCAGTGTTATAGGAAGAAACTTCTCAATCTCGATAAGCCCTTAGAAGACATGCCTGGCCCATCAACGACCTGCGCCGCAACAACTGGCAGGGATGCTAGAGTCTAACATTGGGGAACCATCTACCCTAAAGTGTGAATAGCCGGAGTTTGTGCACTTCCTTTAGCCTGAGAGATGGGTCGTGCCATAAGGAATGTACCGGCCAGGGCCACACTCTCCATAAGGCCAACCAAACGGACTAGAGCGTCCAGAAGCACTAGGGTGGCAATGAACTTCTCTGGGGCCTATGCTGGTCCAACGGGTACAATTTGGGCAAGAACCTCCTCATCAAACTCCATCTGAGACTCCATTGATGGTGCTGCTGCTCGAGCTCTTGGCTGAGCTCTGCCCCTGCTTCATCTTGTAGTGTGACCTCGGCCTCGACGTCTGCATCTTGTAGGGCCACTGGGGACTCCGGCTGTTCTCCAGCCAAAGATGCAGTACGTTTTCTTGCCATCTGTCAGAGAACAAGAGTAGAAGAGTTCAATTAGCAATAAGGGAATAAAATCGCACGACATAGAAGAATAAAAGTAAACTTTTTTCCTGAATTTGATAGCCTCAAGAAGATAAGTACAGATATCTCCATACCGATCCACCGGACTCAACTAAGATTGCTCGTAACTTGTGAGACCCATGCAACCTAGTGCTCTGATATCGACTTGTCAGAAACCGGAATTCCCACCTTCGGGATCGTGATGGCGCCGAATATTTCACTAGGTAGGAAAGCCACGTTAGAGGATCTTTAAGCCAATTTTAATCAATTTCAACAAGTAGAGTCAACTAATAAAAAAATAAAACTAAAACTTATTGTGGAATCACATAACAACCATTAATATTTAGTACGAGCTGGATTTGTTGTCTCAATTCACGAGCTTCTAGAATTTATACAAATAGTCTGAAATAAGTACTATTGTCTCGAATGAAAAGAGCTATATATAAGGAGAAATAGAAGGGGACTTCAAGATGTGCGGACACCAGCGAATCTACCTCGAGTCTCCAAGTTAGTTGATCCGAGCGAATGCACCTCACGGGTAACTCGACCAACACCGAAATATGCACAAGAAGTGTAGAGTATAATATGAGTATACCTGATCCCATGTACTCCATATGTTTCGAGCCTAACTCGACAAAGTAGTCACGAGGCTATGACAGGATACCCAAGTAAATAACATGTGAAGATGAAAATATGTGTATAAGATAAAAATAAATAAGGCTAAACATGTACTATTGGGAGGGATATGCAAAAGGGGTACAAGATACGGTATTTACAACAAGAAATGATAACTAGAACAGCCAATATGCCTTTAACCAGTAAAACGATTCATCATAATGAATAAAACTACACGGCATCACCCTTCATGCTTTTACTCTCAACCTCACTATGAAACAATAATAACGGCATGACATCCCCCATCATGCTTTTACACTCACTTTCATCATAAATCAGTATATATAGTACGACATCACCCTTTGTGCATTAACTCTCAAAATATAGCACGGCATCACCCGTCATGCATTAATTCTCACAATATGGCACAGCATGACCTTGTGCATTAACACTCAAATACGGCATGACATCACCCTTCATGTATTAACACCCTCCCTTGCCATATAACAATGGACATATAACAACATGGAGATAAAATGAAAAAGAACAAATCTAATGTTAAAATGATACCACAATACAAACCTCAACTTTATAAGTAATACTCAATTATCACAGCTAGCCCATAAAAGCAGAAAGAACAGACAATTTAGAAATTTACTATTGTATGCATGGATATCATGATCAACGAAAACAATAAATACAAGAAACAAGTCTCGCTCGCATGCTTTAACCCAACAGCAACGCATAACTACTCATCACCTCATATATACGTTGAACCCAACATCTAGACTGTAGCACGCAGGAAAACAAATCCTAATCCCTCAAGCCAAGGTTAACCACGACTCTTACCTCGCTCCAAATATCGACTCAAAGTTCAACCACAACTTTACCTTTCAAACAAGCCTTCGAACGAACAAAATCTTGCAAATTACCAAACAAACAATTCAAATTAAGTTTTAGGAACTACCCACGATTGCAAAATATTCTATTTAGGTCATTATTGAAAAAGTCAACTCTTGTGCCCGCTTGGTCCAAACCCGAAACTTGAACCATAACGCGATTACCCATTCACCCCTGAGCCCGATGATGTAATTATTTTTGAAATCCGGCCTCGATTTGAGGTCTAAATCCCAATTTAAAATCTTAATTTCCACCATGAAAAAACTAGATTTTAGGGTAAAATCTTATGAAATGCAATGAAAGATTGAAAGAAAATAGGTTAGAATCACTTTAAAATGGATTTGGGAAGAAGGGCTCTTGGGAAAATTGCCTCTAAGGTTTTTTCGTTTTTAAAATTTGAAGAATGAGAGAAAATCTCCTCCAACCCATATTGAGCAGTTGCAGATATCGCAATCGCGTCAAATTGCAAACCCCGCAAATGCGAGAAAACCTTTGCAATTGTGAAGTCTCAGCATCTCTGCTATCATCGCATTCGCAAATGCAAACAGTGATCTTCCACAATTGCGACCCAAATGATCACAAATGGAACCAAGTCCCCCCCAAGTCCCACTTCCCAAAATCGAAGTCTAATTCACAAATGCGAACCTAAGGTTCCCCAGCTACTCTTCACAAATGCGATGGAGTAACTCGCAAATGCGAACAAGATATAGATTATGTCATATCGCAAATGCGAAGCCAGACCTTATAATTGCAAGGTCTGAGGCATGCACCATTAACTGAATAATACCAGCTATATTTTCTAAGTTCAAACCACACAAGACCGAAAAAATCATACGAACTTGCTCGCACGGTCGAATCTCCAAAGTAATGCTTAGAACTACGAATTGGACACAAAACCAAATAGAATTTTCAAGAGAACTCATGAAAATATAGTAATAAATACGGACACTGTTTCTAAATCACGTCAAACTAACTCTGTTTTTCACAAAATTGTATAGAGAAGTCATAAATATAGTAAAGGACCTATAACGGATTCCAGAACCAAAATACGGACGTGATACCAATAAAGTAAAATTTTGGTCAAACTTTTAGATTCATTAAGCCTTCAAACTTTAATTTTTTCAGTAAAATACGATAACTCGAGCTAGGGATTTTCGAATTCAATTTCGGGCATACGTCTAAGTCCTAAATCACAATATGGACCCACAGGACCATCAAATACGGATCTGGGTCCGTTTGCTCAAAATATTTTTAAGCTTTCTGAAAAAACACCCGGACTGCGCACGCAAATTGGGAAAGGCTAAAATGAGGTATTTGAGGCTTCAAAACACAAAAGATGTTCTAAAACTCTAGAAGACCTATCGAGTCATCAGAAATGTGGATATATATTATCAATTGATTACTGAGTATGATCACTTTTGAAAATATTTATAGTCTCCCAAACTTGTGGAACCCCCAATTTGAGTCTTTACAAATGTAAAAGTTCAACCCTTAGTTATCCCTTGGTTATCTATTTTCTAAGTGGATAATGGATTTTTATCCATATTTGACTCGTTTTAAAAAATTCATTATCCAACCCATTATTTAGTGAATAATATGAATGGATAAATGTTTTTAATCAAATTTTTCCACCACTAATGATATGTCATTTTTAAACCTGTATTGCAACTTGACATCTCACGTAAAGCTTGTTGTTAGAGATGTGAACGAGATCACTTATCATCCAAATGAGACGCTATACGACAATTTTTCTCTTCTGTCGATCTTAAATTGCAGAGAGTTCCGTGAATTGCCACAATGTTTATAAAATCGCCATTCTCTTTAGACCATAACGATTGACGACTGCACCAAATTCAGTTCCATTCTTATTCCCAGTGGACAAAGACATTTGGACTTTTGTCATGACCCAAACCCGATCGTGATGGCGCCCAACCATATAGCTAGGCAAGATTGACCAATTATCACTTATGAACCCAACCTGATAACTCATTACCGACAAATTAGAGAATTTAAAATTTTAAAAATAATAAGCGGATGTTTATAATATAAACAATACGGAATAGACCGAAATATCCGACAAGACACTCCCAACAAAATCTTGGGTCACGAGTCTAGAGCCTTTAAACATCTGAGTAACAATATTCGAAAATACATAAGTCTAGAATGTGGAAATAAAACTGACTAAAGGGGAGAAGTCGGGTCCTGTGAACGTCAGGCAGCTACCTTGATAACTCTGATAAAACTCTGGAAGACAGCGACAGCTCAGCTAAGTCTCCGGGACACCTGAATCTACACACAAGGTGCATGGAGTAAAGTGAGTACTTTCAACTCTGTGGTAATAGAAATGTATAATAAGTGAAAGTAAGAAATCCCAAAATACCACAATGTAAAGCTGAACCTATCCACTTATCACATTTAACGATGAAACAATAATAAATCAATGACAGATAGACAGATAGATATCAATGTATGAATGCAATGCAATGCACATTACCGTTGTGGCGTACAACCAGATCCATTGGGTACACGCACTCACTGTGGGGGTTCAGACTCCAGAGGGGCTCCTACAGCCCAAGCGTAATGAAATAGTAGCATTCGTTGTGGCGTGCAGCCTGGTCCACATACAGTCCAATTATATATGCAAGCAAGCCATACGAGCACAATTAAGATTACCATTTTCAGTTCCATTTAGAAGGTATTATATCTTAAGCGTTTAAAAACCTTAGGAGTTTAATAATCATTTCTAGACGGTGTTTATCTCAGGACTGATATCATTGAAACGGTGATAATAATCCCTAAGGGATCCAAATAGTTGGCACGCAGCCCAAATATGTTCATAACAATCCAAGTAGGATGTTTACTAGCCAATTTCAGCTCAATAACACAATATAGACATCATTTCGGATGGACTAAGCCATAGCCCCGTCCACAAACGACCCCGCACTCACTGTAGAGTACGTGTCTCGCCTCAATACAATGTCACAATGTGAGACACCGAGGTTTCAAACCCTCAGGTCATCATCTACATCCATTACTCACCTCTAGCCGGCCGTAGACTAGTTTGCAATGTCATTTCCTCTTGAATAGACTTCCTCACGCGTCGAATCTAGTCAAAACCAAAAAGAATACATTACTATACGCTAAGGAAATATAACCCAATCTAAATACTCAAAAAACACCAAAAATCACGAAGTTGGTAAAACCCGAGCCCGAGCCAACTTCTCAAAAAATTCTGAAATTTACATCACTGGATTCCTCATCTCGCCAGGAGTCCGTACATATAAATGCGGAGTTCGTTTGCCCCTCCGAAACTCACATTTAAACTCTCTTGAGTTTCAAGCTTTAACCTCCATTTTTAACCTTTAAATCCTTGAAATTCATTGACTAATCAATGTTTTTACACCAAAAAAACAAATTCCAAGGCTAATAGTTCATACCTGATAAAGCTCCTTCGGTTTCTCCTCAAAATTGCCCAAGAACAACCCTAGTCGAAGTCCTAAACATTTTCTCTTCCTTTCCAAGTTCGTGTACACTGTTCACTATAACTCGGGCCCGTTTTCCACTTCTTCGGCCCTTTTTCCGCACTTGAGGTACCTCTTACACGAAAAAATCGACCACTTATGTGGTCTCACTTAAAACCACTAGGACCGCTTTTGCGATCCAAATACTGCTTATGCGGTTTTCCCTCGATCGCTTCTGCAGTCTAAAATCCGCTTTTGCGGACCCGCTTACGCGTCCAACCTTCCGCTTTTGCGGAATTCCCCTGGGCCACTGACGATTCTTCTGCGGCTCCCCTCTCCGTATCTGCGGAACCGCTTAAGCAGCTCCTTTTTCACAGATGCAGAAATACCAGAAGACAGAAAATCTAACTGCAACAAAGGCTTCAAACTCCTGTTTAACCACCCGAGACCCCCGGGACCTCAACCAATAGCGTCATCCCATCCTAAAACATCACACAAACATGTTTCAATCATAAAAACGCATCCAAAAACACAAGAATCATCAAATTGCCACGGATTCAAGCCTAAGTCAAACTAAAACTTCCGAAACTTGCATTTGATCAAAAACCCGACTTCAACACCTCTGAATGACCTGAAACTTTGCACGCATATCCAAATTACCTAATAGAGCTACTGCAAACTCTCGGAATTCCATTCCGACCCTCGGATAAGAATCTCACCTATCAACCAAAATTTGCCAAAATTCAAACTTAGCCAATTGAAGCCTAATTCTACACCGGGCCTCCAAATTCAATTCTGATTGCACTCCTAAGTCTCAAATCATCCTCTGAATCTAACCTAATCATCTGAATTCACATCCGATCCCTCTAACAAAATAGTCAACTTCCAGTTGACTTTTCCAAAACAAGCTTCCCTTTAAGAGAATAAGTGTCTCATTTCCAACTAAAACAAATCCAATCGTACCCGATTAACTCAATTAATGATATTAAAACATAGTGAAGCATTATATGAGGGAAATGGGGCGGCAACTCACGTGACAACGGGCTGGGTCGTCACATCCTCCCCAACTAAAACAAACGCTCGTCCTCGAGCGGGTCAAGAAGCATACCTGGAGTGTCAAATAAGTGAGGATATCTACTCCGCATCTCCTGCTCAGTCTCCCAAGTGGCCTCCTCCACAGGCCGACCTCTCCACAACACCTTCATTAAAGCTATGTCCTTTGATCTCAACTTTCGAACCTGATGACCCAAGATAGCCACTGGCTCAACATCGTAGGTCAAGTCCTCATCCAACTAGATCGTGCTGAAGTCTAACACATGAGAGGGGTCCCGAACATACTTCCGGCGCATAGAAACGTGGAAAACTGGGTGAACTCCCAACAAGATGGGTGGAAAAGCAAGCATATAGGCCACCTCCCCAATCATCCTAAGTATCTCAAAAGTTCCAATAAACTACGAACTCGGGTTCACTTTCTTCCCAAACCTCATAATGCCTTTCATAGGAGAAACCTTCATCAAGACCTTCCCGCCAACCATATAGGATACTTCTCGAACCTTTCGGTCCACATAACTCTTCTGACGCGACTGAGCTATGCGAAGCCTCTCCTGGATCACTTTCATTTTCCATAAGGCATCCTGAACTAACTCTGTCCCCGATAATCTAGCCTTGCCGGGCTCAAACCAACCAACCGGAGATCTACGCCGTCTCCCATACAAGGCCTCGTACGGCGCCACCTGAATGTTTGATTGATACCTGTTATTATAAGCAAACTCTGCAAGTGGCAAGAACTCTGCCCAAGAACCTCCAAAATCAATAATACATGCATGTAACATGTCCTCCAATATCTGGATACTACGCTCAGACTGTCCGTCCGTCTGAGGATGAAACGCCATGCTCCAATGTACCTGTGTGCCCAACTCCTGATGAAAAGTCCTCCAGAACTGGGAAGTAAACTGAGTACCCATATCTGAGACAATAGAAATCGGGACCCCATGCAAACGTACAATCTCCCGGATAAAACTCTCCGCTAACCGCTCCGAAGAATAGGCGCTACACATTGGAATGAAGTGCGCAAACTTGGTCAGCGTATCCACAGTCACCCAAATCCAATAAAACTTCTTCGAGGTACATGGGAGACCACTCACAAAGTTCATAGTAATCTCTCCCATTTCCACTCCGGAATTTCCATCCGTTGATGTACACCCCCAGGTCTCGGATGCTCATATTTGACCTGCTGACAGTTGAGACACCAAGCCATATAACTCACAATATCTTTTTTAATTCTCCTCCACCAGTAATGATGTCTCTAATCCTGGTACGTCTTCGCGGCACCCGGACTAATGGAATACCGCGAGATGTGGGCCTCCTCTAATATCAACCCGTAGAGCCTATCCACATTGGGAACGCAAATCCGACCCTGCATCCGCAACACATCATAATCACCAATGGTCACATCTCTGGCATCATCATACTGGGTCACAGTCATGTCCCCCTGAACCAACCACTCAAACTAATTACACAGCTCCTCCCTACGAGACTACGGTACATACTTCTCCAAAAAGAGAGTAGAGAACTGCTGCCAAGTAAGGGGCGCTGCTCCAACAGACCTACGCCTCTCAAAATCCTGCCACCATGTAAATGTAGGCCCTGAGAACTGGAAAGTAGTAAAATCTACTCCACTCAATTCCAATATCACTGCAATTCAAAGCTTACGCTAACACTTGTCTAGAGATCCCCGGACATCCTCGCCCTCTGTACCACTGAACGTCGGAGGTTGGAGCCTGCCAAACCTCTCCATATGACACTGCTCGTCATTTGGCATAGACGGAACCACAAAATCTAGAGCTGGTACGATTGGCGGAACTGGGGCAACTGGTGCAACTAGGGCAACTGGTGCAACTGGAGCAACTCCTGGTGTCTGCAATCCCTGGACACCCTGCTCGGGTGTTCGAGCAGCGGGGGTCTGCTGACCACCCCAGTTTGAGAAGTAGCTGTTGTATTAGTGGTTGATATGGCCAGAGCAAGGCTAGTGTAGACAGATAAGATCTGAGCCAAAGCCTCCTAAAGACCAGGAATCATAATGGGCACTGCTGGTGCCTGAACAGGTGCTGCTGGAGCATCTACAGCTGGAGGCTGGTCCTGAACTTGGGCAGCTGGTAGGTCTAGAAGTGCTGCCCTCACTGGTCCGTCTCGACCGCAACCACAGCCCCTAGCAGGTGCCAAAGGAGGTTGTCCGCCACATCCGGTGGCATAGGTTCTCTCCATCTTCGAGATAATAGAATACAAAAAATTTAGTTCTCGGACCAACAAAGTCGCACGACAAGAATTTCAAGAAAGTGAGGTATTTCCTAAAGGTTTTGCAGCCTCCCGAGGATAGATAAGGACGTTTACGTACCGATCCGTGAGACTCTACTAACTAGCTCATGACTCGTGAGGCCTAGTAACCTAGGCTTTGATACCAACTTGTCACGACCCAAACCCGATCGTGATGGTGCCAAACCATACAGTTAGGAAAGCCTGACCAATTATCACTCATGAACCCAACCTGATAACTCATTACCGACAATTTAGGGAATTTAACAATTTAAAAATAATAAGTCGTTGTTTATAATAAAAACAATTCGAAAAAGATCAAAATATCCGATAAGACACTCCCAACAGAATCTGGGGTCACGAGTCTAAATCCTCTAAACAACTGAGTAACAATATTTGAAAATACATAAGTCTTGAATGCAAAGATAAATTGAATTAAGGGGAGAAGTCGGTTCCAGGGAACGTCGGGCAGCTACCTCGACAACTGTGATAAAACTCTGCCAGACAGCGACTGCCCAACTAAGTCTCTAGGACACTTGAATCTGCATACAAGGTGCAGGGAGTAAAGTGAGTACTTCAAACTCAGCGGTAATAGACATGTATAATGACGGAACGTAAGAAATCCCGAAATACCACAATATACAGCCGAAACTATCCACTTAGCACATTTAACGATGAAACAACAATAAATCAATGACAGATAGACAGATAGATATCAATGTACGAATGCAATGCAATGCACATGACCGCTGCGGCGTACAGCCCGATCTATTGGGTACCCGCGCCCACTATGGGGGTTCAGACTCCGGAGGGACTCCCACAGCCCAAGCGCAATGACATAGTAGCATTCATTGCGAAGTGCAGCCCGATCCACAATCAGTCCAATTATATATGCAAGCAAGCCACACGACACAATTAAGATTACCATTTTTCGTTCTATTTAGCAGGTATTATATCTTAAGGGTTCTAAAACCTTAGGATTTACTAATCATTTCTATATGGTGTTTAAATCAGGACTGATATCATGAAAATGGTGATAATAATCCCTAAGGGATCCAAATAGTTGGCACGCAACCCAAATATGTTCATAACAATCCAAGTAGGATGTTTACTAGCCAATTTCTAGTCAATAACACAGTATAGATATCACTCAGACGGACTAAGCCATAGTCTCGTCCACAAACGACCCCGCACTCACTGTAGAGTACGTGTCTCGCCTCAATACAGCGTCACAAAATGAGACACCAGGGTTTCAAACACTCGGGTCATCATCTACAACTATTACTCACCTCAAGTCTCCCGTAGACTAGTTCGCAATGCCATTTCCTCTTGAATCAACCTCCTCACTCGTCGAATCTAGTCAAAACCACACAAATACATTACTATACGCTAAAGAAACATAACCCTATCGAAAATACTCGAAAAACACTAATAACACGAAGTTGGCAAAACCCGAGCCCCGGGCCCACTTCTCAAAAAAAACTGAAATTTACATCATCGGACTCCTCATCTCTCCATGAGTCCGTACGTATAATTTTTACGAAAATCGGAGTTCGTTTGCCCCTCCAAAACTCACATTTATACTCTTTTGAGTTTCAAGCCCTAACCTCCATTTTTAACCTTTAAATCCTTGAAATTCAGTGATTAATCAATGTTTTTACACCAAAATAAAATATTCCGAGGCTAATAGTTTATAGCTAATAGAGCTCCTTCGATTTCTCCTCAAAATCTCCCAAGAACAACCCTAGTCGAAGTCCTATATATTTTCTCTTCTTTTCCAAGTTCGTGCACACTATTCAATCTAACTCAGGCCCGTTTTCTTCTTCTGCGGCCCTTTTTCCGCACTTGCGGTGCCGCTTATGCGGTCTCACTTAAAACCACTGGGAGCGCTTTTGTGATCCGAACACCGCTTCTGCGGTATAAAATCCATTTTTGATGATCCGCTTACGCGTCCAACCTTCCGCTTATGCAGAACTCCCCTGGGCTACTGACAATCGCTTCTGCGGCTCCCCCCTCCACAAATGCGGAACCGCTTAAGTGGATCCTTTTCCACTGATTCGGAAATACGAGAAGACAGAAAAATCTGACTGCAACAAAGGCTTCAAACTCCCGTTTAACCATCCGAAATCACTCCGAGGCCCCCGGGATCTCAACCAAAAGTGTCATCCTATCCTAAAACACCACAAAAATATGTTCCAATCATAAAATGCATCCAACAACACAAGAATCATGAAATTATCCTGGATTCAAGCCTAAGTCAAACTAAAACTTCCGAAACTTGCATTTGATCAAAAACCTGACTTAAACACCTCTAAATGACCTGAAACTTTGCACGCATATCCAAAATCACCTAACGGAGCTATTGCAACTCTCGGAATTCCATTCCAACCCTTGGATCAGAATCTCACCTATCAACCAGAATTTGCCAAAATTCAAACTTAGACAATTCGAGCCTAATTCTACACCGGACCTCCAAATTCAATTCCGATTGGACTCCTAAGTCACAAATCATTCGTCAAAGCTAACCGAATCATCATAATTCACATCTGAGCCCTTTAACAAAATAGTCAACTTCTAGTTGACTTTTCCAAAACAAGCTTCCCTTTAAGAGACTAAGTGTCTCATTTCCAACTAAAACCAATCCAATCCTACCCGATTAACTCAATTATTGATATTGAAACATAGTGAAGCATAATATGAGGGAAAGAGGGTGGTAACTCATGTGACAATGGGCCGGGTCGTCACAACTTTCCTCCTAAGTTTTCAGTTATATAGATGTGATGGATATGGGAAATCTTGGACCAGTTTAGTTGGGGGATTTGTATCTATACCCGCATTTTTGGTCATGTTTTATCTTGTGCCCGCGTTGAAAAACTTATTGCAAGCATACCCAACTTTTTTGCATAACTTCAGCATATGGGGATAAAGTAGCAAAGGCAATTACGCAAAATTTCAGCATTCTAGTATACGGGCCTAAATTAGCAAAGACAATATGCTAAAGTTTCTTTGTCCTGGATAAGATGCTGATGTTATTTAGTTCATTTCGAAATACTTCAGCACTAAAATAGCTGAAGTTTTTTTGTCCTGGATTCATTAGTTTTGTCATAAAGCTTTTTCAAAAACATCAGCAGAAGATGCTGAAGTTATTTAGTTCATTTCTAAAAACTTCAGCACTAAATAAGCTAAAAACATTTAGACCAGGATAATCTTTTTCAAAAACTTCAACGGAAGATGCTGAAGTTATTTAGTTCATTTGTAAAAACTTCTGCACTATATAAGATGAAGTTATTTTTATCCTGGATTCATTAATTTTGTCATAAAGCTTTTTTTCAAAAATATCAGCAGAAGATGCTGAAGTTATATAGTTCATTTGTAAAAACTTTAGCACTATATAAGATGAAGTTTTTGAAAAAGCTTTCTAACATACTAGATAAGTAATCGCCTTATTCATTCATAATGTATTACTACTATAAAATAATTAGATTGCCAACAATATCTAAATCACAAATTTTTGAAACAATAAAGGTGAAAAGAACAAAACTACGTTAAACTATCCAGAAATTACTGTCTACTAACTTACGTTATTATTTATAATTTATTTTTAAATAATCTGATAAATATACATACTGGAATCATCCCATGAACTGAAATTTCATAGCAACACCGACAAGAGGAGGAGAAGAAAAGAAGATGAAGAAGAGGAAGAGAAAGAGGAAGAGGAGGAGGAAGAAGAAGAAGAAGAATAAGCAGAAGAAGAGGAAGAAGAAGAAGAATAATAAGCAGAAGAAGGAGAAGAAGAAGGAGGAGGAGGAGGAGGATGAGGAGGAGGAGGAGGAGGAGGATGAGGAGGAGGAGAAGGAGGAGAAGGAGGAGGAGCAGAAGGAAGAGAAGACGGAGGAGAAGAGGAAGAAGAAGAGAAAGAGGAAGAGGAAGAAGAGGAAGAGGAAGAGGAAAAGGAAAAGGAAGAGGAGGAAGAGGAAGAGGAGGAAGAGGAAGAAGAAGAGGAATAGGAGGAAGAAGAGGAAGAGGAAGAAGAGGAAGAAGAGGAAGAGGAAGAAGAGGAAGAGGAGGAGGAGGAGGAGGAGAATGAGGAGAAGGAGGAAGAAGATGAGGAAGAGGAGAAGGAGGAAGAAGAAGAGCTACAGTTTCAAAAGTAATCAAAATTTAACCACTTTTCATGTAAAGATAAATTTGAACGAAACCACTATTCAAAATCCAGAAAAATACTCAAGTATAATATACCGGTCCAGCATAATACACTGGAGATTGGAACACCGGTGCTCTAATCTCCAGTATATTATACTGGAACTTTTCACGTGTTGAAGTTCTAGCAAAATATATTGGAAGTTCATACACAAATACACCGGTCTACAGTATATTATACTGGAATTTTTCGTGTTGTAGCAAAATAGTGACTAGTTTTCAATGACTTTGTAAGAAGAGGAGGAAGAAGAGGAAGAAGAGGAAGAAGAAGAATAGGAAGAGGAAGAGGACGAGTAAGAGGAGGAGGAGGAAGAGGAAAAGGAAGAGGAGGGGGAGGAAGAGGAAGAGGAAGAGGAAGAAAAGGAGGAGAAAGAGGAGGAAGAGGAAGATGAGGAAGAAGAAGAGCTACAGTTTCAAAAGTAATCAAAATTTAGTCACTTTTCATGTAAAGATAAATTTGAACGAAATCACTATTCAAAATCCGGAAAAATACTCCAGTATAATATACTGGTCCAGCATAATATACTGGAGATTGGAACACCGGTGCTCTAATCTCCAGTATATTATAGTGGAACTTTCCGCGTGTTGAAGTTCTAGAAAAATATACTAGAAGTTCATACACAAATGCACCGATCTACAGTATATTATGCTGGAATTTTTCATGTTGTACAAAATAGTGACTAGTTTTCAATGACTTAGTGAACGCATGCTATATTTGAATGACATCTCCGAAAACTGGCTAGCCCATACTATTTTTAGAACAAGTTGTCTTAAGTGGGAGGACAATTCAGAAATTATGTAATTCTCTATTTTAGTTTTTAAGTGGACATTTCAGTTTTTCCACTCTATTTCCTAGGTCATTTGCATCTATACCTGCTTTTTGTGTCACATTTTAACTTGTGCCCGCTTTGCAAAATAGCTGCAAGCGTACCCCGCTTTTTCGCATAATTTCAGCATACGGGGCTAAAGTAGCAGAGGCAATCGCGTAAAATTTGAGCATTCTAGTAGTAGGGCCTAAAGTTCAGCTCTAGAGCTCAACTTTTTATTTTGTAACTGGCAAACTTCATATCTAGAGCTCAAGTTTTTTTTGTAACTCGTGAACTTCAGCACTAGAGCTGAAGTTTTTGTTTTTGTGTTATTGTTTTGTAACTGGAACTTCAACTCTAGAGCTGAAGTTATTGTTTTGTAACTGACAAACTTCAGCTCTAGAGCTGAAGTTTTTGTCTTATAACTCAAACTTCAGCTCTAGAGGTGAAGTTTTTGTTTTTGTAACTGGCGAACTTCAGCTATAGAGCTGAAGATTTTATTTTGCAACTGGCAAACTTCAGCTCTAGAGCTGAAGTTTTTGTCTTTGTAATCGGAAAACTTAAGCTCTAGAGCAGAATTTTTTGTTCTATATTTGATCAACTTCAGCATGTTTTATGCTCTCATGTTTAATCTATCTGATCCAAACTCTTCTTTCATTTGTCCATTATGTATGTAGTATACAAGGTATCCGTAGTTTTCACTCACATTTAAGTTTGTCAATGTATTGGAATAATAAGCAATATGTCTTGTATGTCATGAGAAAAGTTAGTTTCTGTTATTTTTTGTAAATATTGTACCTTATCATAAACCCAATGTCTATTACCATCACCTTCATTACCAGCTTGACATATGCCTCTTTAGTTTGTTTCATCAAAATTCACAATTACAGAACTGACATTTCAAAGAACTTTTATTGTCTCGTGTTTTGGGATTTCGAATGTTATAAAAATCCAAGTGGAAGTCCTCAGTATATTTGTTTTAGCTTCATTAATCAAAGAGAGCAATGTTGAATTCATCGTTGTAAAATAAGAAAGAAGAAAACGAAGGAGGAGGAGAAGGGGGCTGAAGTTATTTAAAATGTGTGTACAAGTTAAATATTTTTTTAAAATGGGTATAGGTTAAATGGAGGCAACCAAATAGGGTACCCCGTGTAATTTTTATCAATTTCCTCTCCTTTAGTAGTCCAAACTTTTCATATTTCATTCCCCAAAGCAATACGTGATATATCGCATTTCTCAGACTTACAAATCATATTTCTGTACTCTTAATGGATTTTAAGTGTTATGTCTCAAATTTTCTCATTAAAATTATATTTTCCTTTCTTCACAATTTTCCCACATCAAAGGTAAGCCCACAAAACATTCCCATTTGACCTCAAACCAATGAATTCAATCCAAGCTATGACGCCTACTGGGTACGTGAACTTAGGAGATTTCATCCTACGCTTGATGCATACCACCCGATCCCTAAAGGCACGGTCGATGGGACAAAGTAAGGAAGCAGTGTGCAAATGCTCCATCATCCACAATTGTAGCAAAATGTTACTTCCCTCAAAATACCTGACACCTCCCCTAACCTCACCCAGGGCTCGGTACAACTCTGCTAAGATCATTGGTACAATGGTAATGGTTTTATGTTGCTTCTCATGAAATAGTGCCATTTCCACTGACTGCAGGTGGGTGCTAATGTGCCTCTCATCTAATGGAAAAACCAACAATCCCAGCAAAGCAAGGCTGAAAGCCTTAAGGCGGCGTCTTTGCCATTTTTCCTTGGTTGTGCAGAACTCATCCCAAAATACGTCAAAACTATCTCGTGGACCAAATCTAGCAAACAAATAATCCAAGGATATCCAGGATTGCTCGAGGCATTTTAAACGCTTGTTATCTTTCAGGCCCAGGTCACTGAGGAATCTTGTCCTAGAGTGGTCTCGGGGAAGTATCATGTCCCTACCTATATAGTTGAAACGAGTGAGACCATATATTGCTGCCAAGATAAGAGTCATCTCACACTCTCCAAATTTAAAAGTCAAATTTTGCGAATCCCAATAAGTCAGCATCGCCTCCACTAAGTATGGGCGGGGTGTGATATCGAGAAGGGAAGTGAGGGTGCCAAATTTATGCATTAACTCATGTTGCTCTAATGATAAAAACATTTTCCACCACTTAATCAATTTTTTATGAATCTTTACTACCATCAGCACTTTGGATCGAATTAGCGGGTCCATACCTGAATGAAAAGAACATGGTTAGCGACTCGGGATACTACATGACACCACAACATTTCCTAGTGGACATATGCAAGACAAGATTTGGCTATATTTGCAAAAAGATTAAAATGGCTGAAAGTGGCTATTAGTGCAAACTTGACGACGATGACCTCCTAATGCGTGAAAAATACTTCACTTAGAGATTACATGATTCTAACATCCCAACAATTGCGGCCCCCTAAAAAATATTACCTTGTGGAAATGACCCATTTTTGTAAAAATGACCGATATTGCCTGAAATGGCTAAAGACGCAAACTCAAAAAGGAAAGACCTTAAATTGCTATGACACCTAGTTGTGGACTCAAAATTTAAGTCATGAGTTATTGAACCACTTTTGCGAAAATAACCCTATTTTGCAGGAATGGCTTATGTGGCCGTAAGTGGCTAGGCATGCAAAATTTGGCTGAGAACCCGCAAGGCCAAGAACCTAAGATACTAGGAAGACCGGACCCTAGGTCGGTTGCCTACGTATCTCGTCCCGAAAGATGAGAATCGGGTTCGCGTAGTTCGGAAAGATTGGACACGGGAGAAAGTCTTTTAAAAATGCAACTAATTTGAAATAAATCATATTTTTTATCTTTTTTTGAGAAATGATGGAAAATGTAAAATATTTTGGGTTTTCTTTTCCTCCTTTTTTTTTGAATTTTTGGGAAAATGATGGAAAATTTGGAAAAAAATTTGGATTTTCTTTTTTAATAATTTTTTTTTAATTTTTGAAAAATAATGGAGAAGTGCAAAATCTTTTTGAATTTTCTATTTTCATTTTCGTGAATTTATAGGAAAAAGATGATAAAGTGTAAAATTTTTTGGATTTTCTATTTTCATTCTTTTTTTGAATTTCTGGAAAATAATGAAAAAGTGAAATCTTTTTGGATTTTTCATTTTCTACTTTTTTGAATTTTGGAAAACCATGAAAGAAAAATGTGAGTGGACCCTACTTTTTTCATTTTTCACACTTCTTTTCAAACATTGGTCCACCAAATGACCTTTTTGCCCTCAAAGATGCAACATTTAACACATAGGATAATTAAATGTCATTTTGGGCCACGGATCCATTTTGACAAAATTTGAACAGGCTCCCTACATAGGAACATTGTACCTGGGACCAAGCCCTACTAGGTGTAAATGATATGATGCAAATAAAAATAATCTAAGGCTAACCTAAGTTTGGGGTTCACTAACAAGGAAATTCGGGGGAGCGTATGGTCGATAGTGGCTGCTCAAGCTTTCCACCTACTTCATTACGTCCGACGCCCCCCCCCCCCCCCCACCTTCCTCCTAAATTAAGGGTGACTCAACAAAGCGTTCGTGCACGTGGCGCGTGCTCCGAGACTTGTTGCAAAAAGAATTGACCGGGTAAAGTATATGATAACAGTTATAAAGCAGTAAACACATAAAGCAAAACTGTCAACACATAAACAACTAGCAAATAACAAAATATAAAACACAATAAAAATTAAGCAAAGCTAATGAAAAAGCATAAAAAAACTCAACCAAATATTCTAAAAGCCAACAAAATCAAGTACTAGCCCGAACCCGAATTCCCCAGCAAAGTCGTCAGAGATGTCACACCCCTTTTTAAACAAACCTCACTAAACCTTATTAAATTAATAAAAAGATTCAAATAAAGCTTGAAAAGGGTTTTTCAATTGAAAAATGACAAAATTATGTTTCAAAAGGAAATAACTCAGAGTCGCCACCTGGCGTTGGATTTCGGTGTGCCAGGCCACCGGTTTTTTAGAAAATATTTTCCTTTTAAAACACTCGGACTCAAACTAAGTCCACACCAGAGATTCGGGTAAGGGGGTTCATTTGACTCGGGTAGTAGGTGTTACGCATTCCCCAAGTCCCGTAGCTAGTACGGTTGCTTACTCGATCTAGTTGGCTTTTAAAATATTCGAATTGAGAAAAACAAGCACAGAAAAGAAAAATAAACACACAAGAGGTACGAGGTCGCTCCCACCTAATAAAAGGAAAAATAAAGCTAAAGATACAATGAGTTTCACTTTAGGCCTCCAAATACAAGTACTTCGGGGCACTCCCCAGAATAAAATATACACAAGTCCTTTGGGGCATTTCCCAGATAAATTTAACTAAGGGGGACCTCTCGCCTCGAAACCAGCCCAACAATTCTAAAGCTTGCCTACCCTAGTATTGTCGGCCTAGGCATGCTCCTAGCGATTCAATCCAGAATAACGAAATTATCCTCAATCCAAGCTCTTTTTAGTTTTAATCCCAAACCCATTGTCCAATATCATTCATCAAAACAAATTTAATCATGGCAAAATAAAATAAGCAAGCAGCAGGTAACAAGGCAGCATGTTAATAACAAGATAAGATAAAGAAAGAATAGTGCACTTGAAAATATATTAAGAGCCATTATCCTACACCAACAAATTGACCACCACAAACAAACAGAATTTTTAAAATTAATTCTCCATTATTTAAGTGAATTGGGCCAAATTCAACGAACCAAAATCTCGAAAATATGACAAGAACCAAAGGTGATAAAATGGAGAAACAGAATATCTAAGACGATGGGAGAATTACTGAGCTAGAAATTGTTGGCCAAAGTAAAGATACCAACGAATTTAATAAAAACATGGCAACTTATATAGCAAATGCTAACACACAATAAGCTTTCACAACAACTACCAGATTAGTAACTATAGAGGTCTATTTTCCACAGGCGGATAAACTTATACAAAATGAAATTCATTGCTTAGTCGAGTCCATTTCAAGGACTTCTCCCAAAGGATTGTCATCAGACGAAATTAATGAGCCTAAAGCTAAAGAAAACACATATAAGAATTTCCAACATTCACTCTTCAATGTCGAACATGGCAAAAGAAGATGAATTTCACTATGAGCCATAACCAAGTCATTTTACTATTCAAATAATTGAACAATAAACCAAAGTTGTATGATTCACAATTAACACAAACTTCTTAAATTTCGAAAGTAACGGCATGCTTTGCTGGATATATCTAGTTGAACTAGTCAAGATGTTTGGATATAAACAGAACCATAGATTAACATTATCATAACAGAAACTCTTCAAACAAAAGAAAATCAGCATAAATATACCATGCTTTGCCTATTAATCATGAGGCCGGCCAAAGGACGGACTATATTCCTATTTCTGACAGTAAAACCAGCACGTGAACATACAACGGAATACAGCAATGGACTAAACAGAACAGAATGGTACGAGCAACATACGGGCAGTACGAGTGGAACAGAATCGCACGCTAAGAGAAATCATCCAGACTCGCCATCATTCGGGTAAGGGCTTAAACTTAACCAGTTTTAAAGATTCAAACCAATTCTAATGGCTGACCCTATGCCCTCGTCATGCTTAATTCATCACTGAAACAGCAAGCAAGCAAAATTCTAATGGCTGACCCTATGCCCTCGTCATGCTTAATTCATCACTGAAACAGTAAGCAAGCAAAATTCTAATGGCTGACCCTATGCCCTCGTCATGCTTAATTCTTCACCGAAACAGTAAGCAAGCAAAATTAGGAAGGAAAGGCACCTGAGAATGTAGCTTTTCGATTAAATCCGTTTGTAAGCAATTACAAACAACTTTCCAATGAAGCTTTGAAATGAACAAGCAACACAGCAGTAGCAGGAGCCGAACCAGCAACTAAGAACTCGAATGGCAAACTCGACTTTGCTCAATCAATCTCCATGTCAAAACAACGAAAACCAGAAGAAGAAACTAAAATGTTTTTGGAAATTTTCTGATTTTTATCGAAATGAAACAAGGACTTGAATGAAATGAAACTCGACTATTTTCTTGTATTTTGTTTTTCTGGAATCGCAAAAGAACAAGCAAAAATTTTCAAAGGAAGCTAAAAGGAAAACCTAGTTCTTCAACCCGAAATTTCTCCACCTTTTTTCTCCAGCCCCATTCTGTCCGAAAACCCCAAATATATATCAAACCCTCGAAGCTTCTTCCCTCTTCTCCAAGAAATCCCCAAAAACGTGCGGTCCCCCAAATACCAAATCCGAAAATCCTTATTTTAACAAAAATCAAAAAATGGAAGTCTTGGATCAAAAATTAATCCAATGACTCCCATTTTCCAACCTTTATTTCAAGGATTCGGATTGTATGTTTAAACATAAGAAAAAAGAAGAAGAAATCCGTGAAAAATCAGATAGGAATGATGAGGTTTCTTCGGATTGCTACGTGGAAGAAGGATATGAGAGTAGAGGGGGGACCATTGGGTTAACTCGCCGGGTTGGCGAGTTTTCAGGGGAGTTTGAGCGCGGGCAGAGCGAAGAGAGCAAAGGGGGGGCGCCTGGTCTTGGGGTGTAGAGATTAGGTTTAGGGCTAGGGTTTGGGAAATATTAGGTCTATATTTGTGGGTGTGGGGATTAATGTGGTCCATTAGATTAGAAGGAATGAATGGCTGAGATTAAAAAGTCGAAATGGGCGGGTCATTGGATCAATCCGGACTGGGTAAAGGGTAAGCTGGGTCTTGCACTGTTGGGCTCAAGTTTGGCCCAATTTGGCCCTTTTTAAGACAAAAATTGCCCAAAAAATCATTTTTCTTTTTTTCTTTTTTTCATTTTTTCATCATTTTATTAAGCAAAAGAATAACAAAAATACTAATTAATTTTAACTAAACTAAATCTGTAGTAGAAGTTGAATTATATATATATATATATATTAAAGAAACAACAACAACAACTACCCAGTATAGTCCCACAAAGTGGGGTCTGGGGAGGGTAATATGTAGACGAGCCCTACGCCTACCCGAAAGGGCAGGGAGGCTGTTTCCAATATGTTAAAGAAAGATTAGTGATATTCAAAAAATATAAAAGTATTTGTATAACATGAGAAGTATTATAAAAGTGAAAATATTTTTGTGTTTTCAAATTTATGTGCTTTAAAGCTAGAACTAAAATTAATAATAAAGTGAAATCACGTAGAAATAAGCTCAAGTAATATTCTAAAAATAGTAGGACTATTAAAAGTGATTCTAACATGCGGGTCAAAAATTACATGTCTACAGCACCGTCACGTTATTTGGGACGTGCGTGAAAAATTTCAGGTCAATCGGATGAGTATTGATTAGGTTGTCGTCGAAAGCGTATTTTGGATGAACTTAAAGTTCTTAGGCTTGAACCTTTGATTTAATCGGGTTTCCCGTATTGTTTTAGATGTTTTTTGGATTGGTGCAAGTTCTAATAAGGTACTTGGCGGAATTGGTGCTTTTGGTTGGGGTCTCGGGGGCCTCGGGATAATTTTAGATGGTCAACGGGTATAATTTCTAAAATGTGCAGCACCAGATCTTTAGCCTTCTGGTATTTTCGCTTGTACGATTCAAGAATCGCATAAGCGGAGTCACAGAAGAAGCCTGGCCCACCGTAGAAGCGATTTGGCTTTTTCCTCAAAGACCGCAGAAGCGGTCTGGCCTCCACAAAGGCAGAATCGCAGAAGCGGTTCTTGTGTCCACATACGCAAAAATTGGGGGTTTGTTGAGAAGTCGCAGAAGTGGCTCATTGTCCACATATGTGAAACTGCAGAAGCAGAAAGCACTGTTCAGATATAGAAAAAATCCGACGGTTTATTTCAAAAGTTAGAAAATCAATTGGGAGCTCGGGAGAAGGCGATTTTGAGTGGGTTTAGAAGAGAATATCATTGGGTAACATTGCTTTGACCCCTTATAGTTGTATTTCATCAATATCTAGTTGAATCTGCCATTAAAATTTGAATTCAAGGTCTAAAATTGGGAAAAATGGGTGAAACTTTTTAGACTTAATTATTTGATTGTGAGTGGGCATTTGACCTTCGATTTGGGAGACTTTTATATGGTTAGATTCACGAGAGTACGAGGGTTCTGGAAATGTAAAAGTTGTTTGATTCCGTGGTATTAACCTAAGGGGTGTTTTGGTCATTTTACCTATTTTGTGCCTTAACTTTGATTTTAATAGTGGAATTTGCTAGTTGCGATGTTATTTACATTATGTAATTGGTTTGAATATATTTGCGCCATTCGGAGTCAGATACTCGTGGCAAGGGCATTGTTTCATAGTTGATTAGCACCGGTTCGAGGTAAGTAGCTTGTCTAACCTTGTATGGGGGCCCTCTCTCCTTAGGACTTCGTAGTTGTTGATTTAAATGCCTTGTGCACAAGGTTACTAGCGTGTGCTTGTGCTAATTGTTGAAAACTCACTTTACTTGAATTATTTAGATTGTGTTTTTCTCGCTTACTCGATTGATATAAATGCAATTTTAACATGCGTTAGTTAGAAGAGCATGAGTAGCCAGAATTAACTGTTTACTTGCCTATTTGTCTAAATTATACTACTTGAAGCATGCTAAGGTAGTTTTATCTAACTGTTGGTGTTTCTTAATTGAATTTCTTTTACATTCTTAGTTATGGTTGTGCATTTAAATTGGGACTACAGATGTGGAATTCCGGTAGCTCCCTCCTCCCGTGTTTGTTTATTTTGGGACTACGAGTTCGATTCTCGATAGATCCCCTGCACATTGAAAGTTGGACTATGGGACGGTATCCCGGGAGATCCTTCGGATAAATAGATATAATGGACTATGCGACGGTATACGGGGAGATCCACTGAGATAGTTGAGAAAAGGATTGCAGGAGGGTATCATGGGAGATCCTCATCGTACTTTTAATACTGAGTTGTATTTTTCTTTATAAATTCCTTGCTTCACTTAATTGTAGTTGACTTGTAGTTTTCTGTCTTAATTTGTTGTTGTCTCTATTAGTTTACCTATTCATATATTGTAGCTTAAAATTATAATGTTATTCTCAGTAGGCTCGACCTTCCTCGTCACTACTCCATCGAGGTTAGGCTTGGCACTTACTGAGTACCGCTGTGGTATACTCACGCCTCTTCTGCGCATGTTTTTCATGTGCACATCCAGGTACCTCTACGCAGACGTACTATCAGTAGCTTCAGGTAGCTTACGGAGACTTGAGGTATACATCTACTACGTCCGCAGACCGAAGAGTCTCTTCCTCATTCTACCTATAGTTAGGTAGTTGTTATTTCATTCTTCCTTGTATTAGACTTTTCTGGATGATTAGAGCACGTATGTACTTCTATAGCCTGTGTTGCCCGTGGGATTCCGGGTTTTGGGGTTGATTCAGTATCTTTATGCTAAAGCGTATGTGCCAGGTGGCAACTCACTAAGTTATTTAGTTATGAGTTATTAGTTCTCATAAAGTTGTTAATTTCCGAAATGTGTTAGGCTTACCTAGTCACGAAGACTAGGTGTCGTCATGAAATATTCACGCTCGGTGAACTACGGTCGTAACAAGATGCACTTGTTCGGATGGCCACGAAGAAGCAAAGAATCGATAAATATTATAATTGAAGGACCAACCTTCGACACTTCAGAATTGGGGACTTAGTTTTGCGAAAAGTCACCCTCAATACTCGAGACCCGAATGAGGGAAAATTAGGCCCGAATTGGGAAGGACCATACCGAGTCATCAGAGTTATCGGTAAAGGATCTTACAAGCTTGGCACAATGAAAGGCGATTAGTTGCCAAATAATTGGAATGTATCACTACTCAAACGGTACTATTGCTAAGGTATGACCTTCACCTTTTCTCCATTTGTATTTAAGACTAACCCATTGCAGATGTTCAATGAAGACATCGAGAACACCCTTCTATACGAAGAACTTAGGTTTTGAAGCACAGGGTGCACTGTTTTTCTCTTAGATTGGGTTTTATCCGAAATGGGTTTTTCCAGAAAGGCTTTTAACGAGGCAACAACTATGTGCTACCTAGGGAGAATTCAACAATATCCAATGCTTCTTTTCAATCAACCTCGAATACCGGGAGCATCACCCCCCGAGGCTATATTTTTTATAAAAATACTTCATGCCAAAGAGGGCCTCAGGACATCTCCAACCTTGCCCCCATCCGCCATAATGGGAGAAATATTTGGGGGAATTTTGCTCCAACCTTCCCTGATTTTTGTCCCCAAAGTGGGGGATGAATAGTGTTCCCTCAAATATGATGGTACACTATTTATCTCCCCCATTACTATTCATCATTTTTTTATTATTTAATCTTTTAATTTATCTTTTTATATACCTAATTATGTTTAAGTAATATATTTATAATATTAATATAATATCTTAACTTTAGTGTATAATTTTGATAAATTAATTTTTGTGCATATATTATTTTTATGTAAAATTATAAGTTATTTTTATTATAAGTTATAATTGTATAAAAAATATATAATTATCTCAAAAAATAAATGATGCAAATATAAAATATTAGGTGTTGCCAAAATTGAAAAGTGAAGATTGAAAATACATTAAAATTGAAACTATATGACAATTGAAAATACATTAAATTGAACTTTATCGTTGTGTAATATGTATTTAATTAAGCTTGTATCGCAATAGTGTGTGTATCTCAAATTCTCCGTCTCTCTCATCTCTCCGGCGCACGTTAGCAAAACGTACGCCGGTCAGGTCACGATGGCGAAAGGCGGAAGCAGAGGAAAGGGAAGACCAAGGAAAATTCCAATTGACACCTTCGACAAGCTTAACCAACTGATTTTGGAGAAAAACACTGAGACGGAGAAGCAGGCACTGCCCTCGGAGGGAACCCTAGACGCCATGGAAGTGAAGGCGCCACCGGTGGAGATAGTCACTGAAACAGCAGCGAGCACAGAGACAATAGTGATAACAGAGGCTGAAGCGACCACTCCGAATATCACCGACGCAGGACCCGGGACAGAACCGACCATGCAACCCGCCAACACTCACTGAAGAATAACCAGAGATTGATACAAACACAGTACCGCAACCCACTAAGGCCTGGTCAACTCTTTTCCAGAAGAATCGATTCGCGACCCATGGTATGGCACTTGATTACATCGCCCCAACCCTAGTTGAAGGGAAGCCCATAGTACAACTAGAAAAAGCAGAGGTGGAAGAGGAAGAAGCTAAATGGAAATGTGCTTTAGTGGTATACATTCGCGGAGATGGTCCTGGTTTCAATGCCATGAGAAGATTCATAAACCACCACTGGTCCCATGTTCCTGAACCTGACTTATTCTACCACGAAGAGGGATACTACATCGTCAAATTCAAGACAGTAGCAGATGCTAAAGAGGTACTTTGTGCTGGCCCTTACTCAATAGCCAATAGGTCCATGATTCTTAAACAGTGGACACCGGAGTTTGATTTTTCAGAGGAGTTTCCGACTGAAATACCACTGTGGGTCAAATTCCCAAAGCTGCCAATGTCATGCTGGGGTATGAGGCCCCTCAGTAGAATAGCTAGTGTTCTAGGCAAGCCAATTTTTGCTGATGAATGTACTACAAAACAGACAAGGATATCCTACGCTAGAATGCTCATTGAAGTCTCTGTAAACAAAGCATTGCCAACTGAAATTACAGTAATGGATCCAAATTGGAAGAGTTTTATTCAAGATATGGAATATGAATGGAAGCCCTCATTCTATGAGAAATGTCAAACACTTGGTCACAATTGTGCCAATCTGCAAAAGCAGGTACCTAAACTGCCAACTCAGGTTTGGAAGCCAAAACCAATCCAGGAATGGAAAACTAAGGGACCTATTATACAGAGACAGTCACCAACAAGGGAACCTACTGAACTTCAGCAGCATTCGAAACCAGACCAGAATCAGAGGAGTGATAAGAGCAATGACAAAGGCAAACAAACACACAGCCCAGCACTAAACAGTATCAACTTTCCACCCCTATCACCCATAACAGTGAGTAACAGGTTTGCAGCAGTGTCCAGTAGTAAAGATGAACCTCCAGGGGAGGTTGGGAACACCACATCAACATCTTATCAATGAAGTGGTTAGTGTGGAACATAAGAGGTGTAAATAAGAGGTACAAACAGAAGGAATTCAGGGAATACATTAGGAAACATAACATTAACTTAGTAGGGCTAGTAGAAACAAAAGTTAGACAAGCACATGCTAATAGAATTTCTAACCTACTAGCACCAGGATGGGGTGTCCTAACTAACTATGTCTTAGGGGAAAAAGGCAGAGTATGGATCCTATGGAACCCAAAGATCTTCACAGTCACTAGTGTTTTGGAGGAAAGCCAACTGATTCACAGCAGGGTTTCCAGCAGAACAGGGGACCTGAATTGCTTCTCACTGTGGTCTGTGGATTCAATGGATTGGAGCAGAGAAGAACCCTATGGAGCAGTCTACAAAATTTGGCAAAAGGAATTATAGAACCATGGGTTGTAGCAGGGGATTTCAATGCAATCTTGTGTGACAGAGACAGACAGTCATGTAAGTCAGTCAGACTGCGAGAAATAGTGGACTTCAACAATTGCCTACAGCTTACTGGACTGACTGAATTACCCTGGAGAGGTGAATACTACACATGGTCTAACAAGCAAACTGGTGAAGACAGAGTATGGAGCAGGCTTGACAGAGTGTTTGGCAATTATGAATGGAGGATCACTTGGAATCAGGTGGTCACTGAGTATGATGTACCACTAATTTCAGATCATAACCCAATGATACTAACACTGCAACCATCCACATGGCAAGGAAAGAGGCACTTCAAATTCTTCAATGTATGGGCTGAACACAGAGATTTCCAACACATTGTGACTACTGTTTGGCAAGAGGGGAAGACAGATAATATAAGATCAATATGGGACAGACATAAAGCCCTGAAGACTCCTTTGAAGATACTCAATAGCAAGGAATTCAAAACAATTACAAACAGAATTGACCAAACTCGACAGGAATTGGGAACCATACAAAAACAATTGAGTCAGGCCTACAGTGATGCACTACAACAGAAGGAGAAAGAACTGATCATACAACTGGAAAAATGGTCTTTGATTAAAGAGAGTGTTCTGCAACAGAAGGCAAGAGCAAAGTGGATACAACTGGGGGATTCCAACACCAAATACTTCACTGCAGTAATGAAGGACAGAAACCAGCAGAAGCAGATCCATGAAATCACTACTGCACAGGGTATCAGGCTAACTACACCAACAGAGATTAAAGAAGAAATACTTGGCTTCTACAAAGCACTGATGGGCACTGCTGAACCAACCCTACCTGCCATCAACCCAATGTACATGTCCAATGGCCCAAAACTGAACCAACAGCAAAGACAGGAACTGTGTGCACCAGTCACTGATGCAGAGATCACAGCCAACCTCAAAGCTATTGGAGATGACAAAACACCAGGCATAGATGGATACAACGCAGTCTTCTTCAAAAGGAGCTGGAACATCATTGGTCCCCAAGTCACTAAGGCCATTAAGCAGTTATTCAACTCAGCAAAAATGTGCAGACCAATCAACTGTGCAACCATTACTCTTATACCTAAAATGTCCAAACCAGCTTCAGTTAAAGAGTACAGACCTATAGCTTGTTGTACTGTACTGTACAATATCATTTCAAAAGTACTGGCTAATAGGCTGCAGAAGGTGATGGCCAGTCTCATAAATGAAGCCCAGGTAGGCTTCATTCCAGGCAGGAAAATCCAGGACAACATCATTCTAGCCCATGAACTTGTTAAAAGCTACACCAGGAAGCACATCTCCCCCAGATGCATGATCAAGATAGACCTCCAGAAAGCATACGACTCAGTGGAATGGGTGTTTTTAAAGCAAGTTATGGAACAGGTAGGTTTCCCTAGCACTTTCACAACATGGATTCTGGAATGCATATCAACAGTGAGCTACACAGTCCTGGTCAATGGAGAGCCAACAGTTCCATTTGCTGCAGCTAGAGGATTGAGGCAGGGGGTTCCCATGTCCCCTTTCCTTTTTGCATTGGTCATGGAGTACTTAAGCAGAGCCTGCACTGAATTGCACAATGAACTAGCTTACCAATTCCACCCCAGATGTAGAAAACTAGGAATTACACATATGTGTTTTGCAGATGACCTGCTACTGTTTGCCAAGGGGGACCTCAACTTTGTTAAGGCACTATCCAACTATTTTTCTCTATTCTCAGCAGCTTCAGGTCTCAAAGCCAATTTGAACAAGAGCTCAGTCAACTTTGGGGGAATGCCAATACTTGTACAGCAACAGATCCTCAATCATCTTAGCTATGAACCAGGCCAACTGCCCTTCAAGTACTTGGGAGTACCATTGAGCACCAAAAAACTCACCCTACTACAGTGGCAACCCCTAGTGGAGAAACTCACAGCCAGGATTACTTCTTGGACTGCCAGAACCCTGTCCTACTCTGGAAGACTACAACTGGTGCAATCTGTCCTCTTTGGTATTCAAGCTTACTGGGCTCAGCTGTTTATCTTCCCAGTGAAAGTTCTCAAAATGATTGAAAGTATATGCAGGAACTTCATCTGGTCTGGGATGAATACTGTAACCAAGAAAGCATACATCTCTTGTGATAGAATGTGCACTCCAAAATCAATAGGGGGAATGAACCTAATCAAACTTAAACTGTGGAACAAGGCTGCCATCGCAAAGACCTGTTGGTACATAGCACATAAGAAGGACAAGATGTGGATCCGGTGGATCACAAAGTACTAAATCAAAGACAGGGCATTAGAAACTATGCCAATTCCTACCAAAGCCAGCTGGATGGTTAAGAAGATCATCCAATCCAGGGATACCTTACAAAATCTCCAAAACTGGAGACACCAGAATTTCACCACTAAACAGTTGTACCAGTCGCAGTTGCAAGAAGTGCCACCAGTCCCATGGAAGAACTTAATTATACAGAACCAAGCCAGACCAAAAGCAGTGTTCAATCTGTGGCTAACCTTACAAGACAGACTACCAACCAGGGACAGACTACATAGCTGGGGAATGGGAATTGAGCAGCATTGTCCTCTATGCCAAATCCAATCTGAAACAAGGGATCGTTTCCTCACAGAATGCCCTGTCACTGTGGATATATGGAGAAGAGTAATGAATTGGCTAAAGGATTAATACACACCTAGTGGCAGTTGGAGTCAGAAGATGCAATGCTTGATTGCCAAAGCCAAAGGAAGAACATGTCGTGCAGCCATTTTCAAGATGGTCGCAGCTGAAGTTACATATGCTATCTGGCTGGAGAGGAATGCAAGAGTTTTCAACAAGACTTTTCGATGTAATACTGCTATACTGAGAGACATAGTGTACAACTATAACATTAGAGGCACCCCTAAAATTAGACAACTATTACAACATCTTAGTATATAGTAGAACCTAGATAGTTAGGACTGGAAAATAGTTATTATGTTAGTCATTAGACAGTCGCCTAAGTTGACACCCGACTGTGGTTTTGTAATGCAACTTCATTGGTAATTAATGAAAAAAACTTAATTACCAACAAAAAAAAAAGCTTGTATCGCAATAATTTAACTTTTATTTGAATAATTAGTTAATCTATAATAATTTCTTACAAATTACATTATTTAACATTTTATGGAATTGTTATAATTATGGAAATTAAAAATTCATAAAAATAGAAGATGGAATTAATTTAATGAAAATTAAATAATAAAGTTGAAATGAAAGATAATAATATAACATAGAAGATAAAGGAGAATATAAAAAAGTTTGGGAAAAAAAATGGAGGAATGGTTGGAGGAAGTTGTCCCCAAAATTGGGAAATCTTCATTATGGGGACCAACAATGGGGTAAAGGTTGAGATGCCCTCAATAGGAAAAATTTTGTAATGGGACAAATGGTCAGAAGAACCGTGTCTATATAGTATACTTGAGCCCCAATGGCAAAGCATGTACACACATATGAATTATTCAAAGATGCGTTCTCTCTATATCAAACATTTTGTTCCTCAAAAAAGTTTACTACTATACGAGCTCCATACTTGTGATTCTATGAGATGGCTCAAGGGCCAAAACACTAATACACCTCAAACACTCGGGGACTGCCATCGACAGTCAAATCATTCGAGCTGTGGAAACTCGAATTTATAAGACCTCAAAGAGGCATCCCTCGTTATAAAGGCCAAGGCCATCATACTCGAGGAAATAACATTTCGAACAAGTTCAAAATTTTATAGGGAAACAAGTCAAAGAGATACACCCTAAGGCTACGTCCATATTAAAGGCTATGGCCGAAATAACGCATCTCAGAGATGTTTGAATTCCACAATAAAAACAAGCCTTCAAATTCTCAAAAACAATCGGTTAAATAAAGGCTACCCGCGGTAAAATAATTGAAGGGCTTCGATAAAATCAGCCTTCAAAAAGTCTTAAGAGGTATCAAATTATCCAAACACAAACTTGTACTAAGGCACTAGAAACAAAGGGTTCCGATCGACACCGAACCCTCAAAAATCCTAATGGGTAAAAAATGCATGCCAAGGCATAAATAAATTTAATAAGTCTTCTAAGACAGGAAGGGGAAATAATAGCCATCTCTTAGAGGCCATAATGGCCCGATCAAGAAGAACCTAAGGGCCAAAACATGTAGAGTTCGAGATCCTGCTCTCACTCAACCCGGACCTAAGAGTCCCATCATCCCGAGCTCGCATCAAATCTAGTTAAGCACAACCCAAGTACTCATAAATTAACCTTAAGAAGTTTTACATTATGAGTTCAAAGATCACCCATTGATACTAAAAAAGCCTAAGGGTTTGTTCTACTCCGAGTCCGAGCTAGTGCTCCCTCGATCATTGAAGTTGTAACATCAAAAAATTTCACAAAACAAAGATGAAGAAGAATTCAAAAAAAATCGGAGATAGAACAGAAAAAAAAGGAATTCCTTATATTTATAAAAGGTATTAAAGTGCCCACAAGGGGCCTTACACAAAAATAAAAATAAAAAAACAAAGTCCTACGAGCCTAACCTACTTGAGGAGCCGCATCTTCGCGAACTTCCTCCTCGGGTTCTTCATCCTCATCTCCTCCACTCTCGGAACCACTAGAAGAATCGTCATCAGAGAGTAAAGTGGAACCCTCGTCCTCAGAAGTCTTTGCCTTTTCAATCTCAGCTGAGAGCTGAAGGACTATGCTCGTGCTCCCCTTCGAGATTTCTTCAGTTCGAGATTGTACCACATCAGCCACCGCTGGGTCGGCGGCCTTCGAATCTTCAGTGTTCCCCCTCTTCTGAGTCACCAACGGTCTTTCGGCATCTTCTCCCTCTTTATCATCATCCCAAAGATGTTTGACCACTTTCGCAAATAGGCTGCAGGATTGGCCCTACGTTTTTGAGCCTTATTTTTCCTGGGCTTTGGGGAACTTGCTGGCGAAGCCGTTTTTCCTTTCTTCTCCTTGGTTGGCTTAAAGATTTCCTCTTTACCAGGCAGGTGAGGCCTCATAGCAACAGTATCTCCAAGGCATGCGTAAGGGGAAAGTAAGTATTCTACAGGAAAGCTTTGATATATGAACAAGGGAACTCACCATGATGTTTTGCTTTCCATCGACCCTTGGCCAAAGCACGCCAATAGCGTTCTACGTGTGAAGAAGTGGAGGCTAATTGTCAGACCCAACCTACGAGGTTCAGGATCGTACCACAAAACCAAGAGGAAACTTCACCATCGAAAATGAATTAGATTGAAAAAAGACAGAGAAAGTAGAGTAGTAAGTCTCATCAATAAGGTTGTACTTACGTTTCATGTTCCATTCCTCGGGGAATGGCATCCTTTCGGTAGGTATTAAGTCGGAGGCCTTGATTCAGACAAACCGTCCCATCCATCCTCGGACTTTTTCCTCATCGATACTGGAGAATAATGACTTTGAGGACCAACATTGGAGCTTTATCCAACCACCTCGATAGAGGCAAGGACTGCATAGCCTGATCAGATGGTCATGTGTAAAAGGCAACCCCCCCGGCCTTCCCGGAGAAGAACTTGAGAAATTTTACGATACGCCAAAAAAAGGGTAGATCTGGCCAAGGGTCACCTGATACTGGTGATAGAAATTGAGAATGACTAGTTCTATGGGACTCAGTACCGAATCTATGGGACCTAGTGAGAAAGGATAAGAATACATACTTAGGTATCCTTTCACATAGGTGGTGATGTCCTCACATGGGGAAGGAATCACCACTTCCTTATTGTCCCAATTACGATCCTCTTTCACCTGCTTGATATCAGCTTCGAATATCGAGCACATGTAACGGTACATGGGCTTGCATCGACCTGGAACTGATGCAGGCTTATTGATTTTGAATCGGAAGATAACACGCATAGGTCGGGAATGCACTCCTCGATACAAGGTGGCACCATCGTTCTACCACCGGCGGACGCGATGATGAGGAGGCTTTTTCTTTTGGGGAACAGCTTTAGATTTTTTAGCCATTACTGTTAAGAAATTCAAAAGGAGATAAGAAGTTGATGTTGTAGCAAGAACAAGTTGAAGAAGGGATGAACTCAGGAAATATGAAGAAGCTAGTGAGGTTTTGAGAAAGATTTGAGAAGTAAAGACTGTAAAGTTGTAAACTTGACCTGTTTATAGTGGTCGCTTTAGCGGTTTGGGGAAGCCAATGGTCGACCATCAGCCACCTTCAATTAATGGCCTTGGGAACTATTCAGATGCGACCTTTCAATCACTTTAGTCGCTAACGTCACGAGATTGACATCATGATCGAGGCATCGGAGGATCGAGGATCAAATCGTTTCTTATCATCTTACGCTAAGAAACGTGGGGACTATATGGTATAAATCTGGCATGCCCAATTTCACGGGCTCGAAGAGTCGCTTCAAGCCCGTGTTCAGAATGGACCGAGTACAAGCCCAATGGACCGAGCTCGAGCCCGATGGAGGAGTGCAAGGCTCAAAAGATCGAGGTACGCGGTGAACACCGAGGTCGAGTATGACCAACCCTGAGATGATGCCGTTATGAATTCGTAACAGAAGAGCAAGATTCCCGCAACGTCCCTAAGATCAAGGCATAAATTCTAGAATAAATTTGTACGGATTTGTACCAGGTAGACAGCTGTCCTAATAAGTTTCCTTACTAAAAATGGAAGTGTGCCTTATTTAGGGTTTTCCCTACTATATAAAGGGGACCCCAATCATTTGTAATCAGCATCAATCAGTGACAAAAGAATGTACTCTCTTACTTTCTTGCTCATTACTCATCAGAATTGTCTCTTAAATTTATTATCTTTACTTAACTGTTCTTCTTGACCAACCTCGAGGCTACCATAGCTCGAGGTTGAGACTTGATTAAGTACTGGTTTGATTCAACTTACTTCTTTAATTAGTAAGATAAAAGTGTACTCCATTCAGTCTCTATAGTTTCGGCCTCAGTCTCTATGGTTTCGACTTTAGTCTCAGACTCCTTCACAGATAAAAGTTCCATTAGCGCTGTAATAGTTGCAACCTGCACAACAGTTGGTGCATCCTACGTTAAACTTCTTATTTCCCAATTTTGGACATCTCCCGTAACGAATTCTTGGATTACAATTTCGGGTACAAGCCTTGGCATCAGCATATTCTACCTCACTTAAAAGTAGAACAATTCCTGCAAAAATAACCAAATTAATTAACTCAGCATTCAATAGTTTTTGTAAGACGGGAATAGTTCAAAATACAAGCATATATATAATAATGGTTTAAAGTAAAGTATATCAAATATTAACATCTTGTGTGGATTGTTGTTACGTGCATCTCGTTGCATAATGTATCCTATATTACATTGCATTGCATTGTAATTGTATTATATGGTTTAATGAATATAACATTTGAATAAATTGCAGCGTTTATTATCGTTTCATGATATCATATACCAACATTATGAAAAACAGACTTGCAATATTACTAAGAAAAAATAGGATATGAAGTAAAATTAAACAAAAAAAAGAAGGATAAATGATAAAATGTGGTTATTTAATAATAAAAAATACAAGATGAGAGAAAAAAAATAAGGTAACGACATTATTACACCAAATCCGTCATTCCATAGGGGTACTTTTTGTCGTTATGTATCGATGGATTTAGCGATACGATATAATAAAATTTAAGTAACAATAAAAAAAAATATTGTATTTAAAATAATAATACGACGAAGAGTAGGGAACAACCACCCAAACAAAGAGTAAAGCCTTACCAAATAAAAGGAGAAGAGAAAGGAAACCAACGTTGTGAACAGCCATGCTTTCTTGTGTTTACCAAATTTTATTCGTTTTTGAGCAAGGAGTGTATTATTCTCTCCACCTATTTATAGCAAATGAGTACTGATCTGATAGAACAAAAAAATAACTAAATTTATCTTATCAAAATCCACTTGTAATTAAATAGTCATCCAGAAATTTGATCATAAGCATATATTCTTGATTAATTACAGCTTCTGGATATAATATTAGTTTGTAAGATACTAATTCAAGGGACGCATTGGCGTAACTGGTAAAGTTATTGCCATGCAACCAGGAGATTACGTGTTCGAGACATGAAAACAATCTCTTACAGAAATATAAGATACAGCCTGCGTATAATAGACTCCGGTCAAGCTCTTTCCCCAAACCTTGCCCATAATGAGAGTTTACTAATTGTCTAAGTCTGGCAAAAGAAATTAGGGTTGTTACTTTATTGGGAAAGGAAAATTCAATATTTTGTACAAAACGTCCAGAAGGTTTACTTTTGGTGGTTTAATTATTCATCACTATCTTGTACCAAGGAATTTTTGTTACTATCATGCCTTACTCTTGTGAACATTCCTATAACTATTGTGATTAAATTATTGTTATCATTATTATAGTTAGCATTGTTTTTTGTTCTTGTTTTTGATAATCTAAATTCAAAAAAAGTTGCTCATGAGGTTAGGACTTGGAATTTGGGTCTATCATGTGATGCACTAGCCTCGAATTGAAGTATAATATAGTTAAGCAACGTGGTAGGTGTGATTAAGGATTTCAAATTGAAAAATGGTGGTAGGTATGGTTACACATTTCAAAAACTTTTGAGTAGTCATTTGGTATGAAGTATACGAACGTATAAGGATGGTATAAAAATTTAATACCATTATAATATTCAGTTTGGTTAGCAAACCAGATATAAGTTATTTCGGTGTTAATTTTAACATTGGGATAACATATACCTTATAGAAAGTGGGGTAATTAGCACTGATATAACTTATACCTTCTTCTTAGAAATTATGCAATTGTCATTCTTAATACAACATACCAAACAATGAATAAACAACAATTGCACTAAGAGTTTGTCTTGTGTCAAGGGTTGTCAACCCCTTGTAAATATTTAATTTTTAAGAAAAAAAATACCTAAAATATATATCTACACAGTGTTATTTTCCGGCGAAGGGGTGTCAGTTGACACCTCTTGGGTAAAGATGGCTCCGCCACTGATTGGACGTATAATATAAGAGTCTGTTTGACCATGAAAATATTTAATTTTTTTTTTTTTGAAAAATTCACATTCTTTCGAAATCCGTATTTGGCCATAAAATTTACTTGAGATGAATTTTGAAATTCTTTCAAAAATTTGAAGAACTTCAAAAAATTATTTTTCAAAATTTTCAACAGATCACTTACAAAAATCAAAAGCAACCCAAAATTATATTCATATCCAAATACAACTCTAATTTTTAAATAATATTTTCAATTGAAAAAAAATTAACTTTTTTTGAAATTTTACAATTCTTATACCCAAACGCCCACTTAGAATAGTATAGAATACAGTTTGATTGTATTAATAATATGAGGATTATTTATGCTGAAATCATTTCTTATGGATTATTTGATTTATTGTATAAAAATAATAGACATCGCATGAGTTTTTAAAAATTTATTTATTTACAAAAAATACACTATTATGGCCTGGAAAAAAGTTTGGAAAGGGTTTTGAAAGCGGAATTCTATTTTATATATGTATACATCATGTATTAAAAATTATGGTATTGTTAATTAATACCATGATTTGCTATATAGAAAAATAGTACTTTCTTTGGTACACTTTATGTGATTTTATGGCACTTTTCAAACATATTAAGAACTTCAGCTTTTAGTATTAATTAATAATAAAATTGACCATGTTAACTTTAATTTGTTCATTAAAGATATAATAAACTACTCCTAACTCTCTTTGCTTCAAAGGCAAATGTGGAATGAAAAAGGTAATTTCTTTTTGATATTTAAAATAAATCAAATATTATGGACTACAAAAAAGAAAGACAAAAAAATCACTCAAAATATTCTGATGGTAGAACTAAATATGGTGTATAATTAATACATGTATTCTATACATAAAATAAAAAAATTAATAATATTAAAACTAATACATATATTATTTTTCCTAATATATCCTACCAAACTAACCGTAACAGTAGTTGTGCCACGCAGGAGGAAAAAGAAATAAGTGGACAACCGATTAATTAATCGAGCTTGTATAAGTCGGAAAACTTGAAAACAAGTGCCAAATAACATTGTATAAGTTCTCACAAACAAATTATAAAATAGCCGAAAAATATCAATATGGCTTTAAAATATTTTTATCATAGTTTGCGGGAGCGGAGCTAGATCTCCGGAAACTAATTTAATCGAATCCAATAACTTTATTTTGAACCTTATAGTTATTTAAAAAATTATTGAATATACATAAAATTATTAATTTTGAGCGTATTAACTTAAAACTATTAGAATCATGAACTCATAAGTTTAATCTTGACTCGGCCTTTAAATTTGTCACCTTACAAGTATGAAATACTTGTTTGAAAAGCCACCTTATAAATAAATTTATGTACAACTAAATGTAACTTCATTAGCAAAAATATATAGAGGCAAATTAGGTATGCTGGCAAAAGTCAACATACATATCATAAGCTATCATTAATATGATTTTGAATTACCTCTCACATCAGCACGTGTAGTTCTGAGATTGTCACAGTTAAAAGAAAATACTCCCTTTGTTATAAAATAGAAGTCTATTTAGAGTGAATGTCTAAGAGTTTTAGCTTAAAGCTAAGTCATTCCTCTTCCTATAAATAGAGGGGTCTTACCCCATTGTAAATCACCCCAAGTATTAATAAGAATACTTCTCTCTCTCCCTATTCTCTCTCTATATTGTTCTTATTCTAGCATTATTGTTCTTGTCTTTATATTATTTAATAACACGTTATCAGCACGAGACTCTACCATCTCAAGAACCATTCTCGAGAAATCTGAGGTATTTCCCTATTCCTAATTTAATTTTCGATTGTCTTAACTTTTGTTTGTGCAAGGTTTTGCTTCAAAGAAAGAATAAAGAAAGAAGGAAAAGAAACGAAAAAAAAGGGAGGAAAAGAAACGAAAAACAAAGAGAAAAGGAAGAAAACATTGAAAATATAATTGGTATACCTTAAAGGTAAGTAACTTATTTTTCCCTTTCAAATTCTTGGAATTCTATAATCTAATTTTATATACAAACATAGACAACAAAGTTTGATTATAACTCTAATGGAGTTTGTAAGAAATTGTAACCACATGAAGTGGTAAAATCTCTATGTCCTGCCATGATTAAATTCATGTATGATTGTGGGCAAATAATTGAAAACCCGTCCCATTGAATTTGCTCCATTCCCTTTAGAGAATGTGGAAGCAGTATATGATAAGTCTGAAAGAAGACTAAAATATTACCATGAAGGTACCAATGAATGTGGACGTGGCAAAGAATTCCGTCTAATTGAATTTGCTCCATTCCCTTTAGAGAATGTGGTAGCAGTATGTGATAAGTCTGAAAGAAGACTAATTACCGTAAAGGTATCAATGGATGTGGACATGGCAATAGACGAAGTTATAATCGTCATTATTGTGGTAATGAGAACAATAAGGATTCTCAAAATAATCTTTCACTTTATGAAAGTAATATTTGACATGAGATTGTGTAAAGCACATGATTTTGATCCATTCCCTGAAGTGAATGTGATAATTGTAATAGAGCCCGTAAGTATGAACACGCTCTTGATGTAAATCTGTTTTATGTCTGACATTATGAAAAGAAAGTTCGTTGCCCTTGAAATTTCGGGCAAGAACTATATGACATGGGTGTTGGATGCTGAAATCCACTTAGATGCTATGGGTCTTGGAGACGCCATTAAAGACAGAAATAATGCATCCACCCAAAACTATGCTAAGGCCTTGATTTTCTTGCGCCATCACCTTGATGAAGGTTTGAAGATTGAATATCTCACCGTCAAGGATCCACCTATCTTGTGGAATGGCTTAAAGAAGAGATGACAACCTGAAGTTGGTCACTCTGCCACAAGCACGATACGATAAGAACCCAAAAGCAAATAGTTTATAAACTATATATTATCGTTATGGTGAAAACGGGCACTGGTCAAAGGCTTGCCGTATACCATGACATTTGGTTGACCTTTATCAAGCATCTCGAAAGAGTAAACGCCCTGAAACGAATTTTGTCTCTGACGACAACTTTGACATCACCCACTTGGATGTGGCAGACTTCTTTGAGCAACCCGAGGGGTAGATAGACCACCTAATCGGTGATGGATCCGTGATGAAAGAAGATGGAGCTATTTGATTTTATTTTACTTGTTTGTATTAGTGAATGAATAAACTAATAGCCATCAGTATTAGCTCGTATTAGTTAGTTCATGACATAATGTTAGTATTAGTTCTTTAGAATGTATCAATATGCTCAAATATCAATAATATTTTTACTTTCCAGTAGAGGTAATCGACTAACCTGAAAAACTAGTCGGTTATCTCATATTTCGCATAAAAACTGCAAAACAATCGATTGTCTATGATTAACAATGATTGTCTTTAAAACAGTGTGTTCTGGAATTTTTCAAAAACAGTCAACAATCGATTGTCGTTAGACAGTGTAATCTGGAATTTTTCAAAAATCATCCACAATCGATTGTCTATGTCTAACAATCGATTGTCGTAAGACAGTGTAATCTGGAATTTTTCAAAAATCATCCACAATCGATTGTCTTTGTCTAACAATCGATTGTCTTGAAACAGTGTATCCTGGAATTTTTCAAAAATAGCCAACAATCGATTGTCTGTGCATAACAATCGATTGTCTTGAAACAGTGAGGTCTGGAATTTTTCAAAAATAGCCAACAATCGATTGTCTGTGCATAACAATCGATTGTCTTAAGACAGTATGATCTGAAGTTTTTCAAAATAGCAAATAATCGATTGTGTGTGTTTTAACAATCGATTGTCAATGTTTAACAATCGATTGTTTGTGTTTAACAATCGATTGTTTGAAGAAAATGCTCAAACTGAAATTTTCAAACTGCAAAGTAATCAATTATGGATAACATATCTGATTTCGTTAGTCAACTGTTAGCTGCAGATTTTGAAAATATTATGTGACAAACGAATTTATACGTGTATTTCTTTTATATGTCAAACCATGGGAAGTAAATTGATTGAAGGCTCCGGAAGAGCAACTGTAACTCTACCCAAAGGCATGACGTTTATATTAGAGAATGCAATATTCTCCTCCAAGTCTAAGAGGAACTTGTTGAGTTTTAAAGATATCATATTGAGACAATAGATGAGATAATCTTGAATTCTTCATGAAAACGAGGCTGCCCATTTCGGTTTGGGTTCACGCCATTTTGCATGCAGCAATGCTAGTTCGTCGGCTGCCCACTTTGGTTTGGGTTCATGCCATTTTGCATGCAGCATTTTAGTTTGTCGGCTGCCCACTTCGGTTTGGGGTCACGCCATTTTGCATACAGCAATGCTAGTTCGTCTCTGACTGACGAATTGACACAAATATTCCCCGTTGCAATTGGTTTTGGGTCATGGACCCAATATATCCCATTTAAGAATTTTTGGATGCGCAGTATATGTGCCTTTAGCACCGCCATCCCGCACCAAAATGGGTCTGCAAAGAAGGTTAGGAATATATGTTGAGGTTGAATCGCCCTCCATTATTCGCTACCTCGAATCTTTGACAGGAGATTTGTTCACTGCACGATTTGCAGACTGTCAATTTGATGAGACACTTTTCCCAAAATTAGGGGGAGAAGTTGGTGAAACCAAACGGGAAATTTTGTGGAAAAATGCATCATTATCTCATCTTGATCCACACACCTCTATTTGTGAGAAAGAGGCACAAAAGATTATCCATTTGCAAAGAATAGCAAATCAAATGCAATCAAATGCCTGACGCATTTATAGATTCACATATCCTCGAAGTGAATGTGACAACATTTGATTCACGAATACATATTCATTATTGGAAGAATATGAACATGAAATTGGTATTAAATATACCACACTCACCCCTAGAAGGAGGTTTGAGATGATACCACACTCACCCCTAGAAGGAGGTTTGAGATGATATATGGCATGAATGATCGTTGGTCACGTACCTATTGTACGCCAAAGTATTTTGGAAATATGACTATTAAAGGACAACGATAATGCAAGAAACATATCTTGCATATAAGTTTGACATGACCATAATGGTATAACTTTCTCTTTAAGAAAGATATTCACCACATGGATGTTGATGAATCTGTGGTAGTACAAAATTAATTGAGAGCTCTGGAAGAGCCAATTATTACTATGTTGGAGAAACACAATTGAGTATTGTGCTGTAGTAAGTCTCAAAGAAACTTATTCAGTTTCCAAAGTACACGCGAAAGCGATTGATTATATTGAGACTATAAATAAAGGAAGGCTTTGATATCTCCTATTACTACAACTTGTAGCGGGGTAATTTGCATATGAAAAGCTACCCGCTTTGTTCTCCAGTTTGTACTACACAAAAGAAAGAATGCCACAATAAAGTGGATATCTATTGGTATAAAAACCCATGTCATAATAAACCTGAAGTTTATTGATAAGTGCACATGTCATGGTGTAAATTTGAAGTTTACCAATATTGATAATTTGTTCAGTTAGCATTCGTATTAGCCATCTCATTTTAAGTATGATGTGCAAATTCACATAGGTGAATATCAAAGAACTAGAAAGTTCTTTACGAATTCTCTTGTATCACTTGTTCTCATTAATGAACTGACCAACTAAAGAGTTCGGGTTGAAGCCCATAAATTCTGGAAATATCAAGGGTGAATATGGGCCCATTCACCTGCCATGTATACCACATATGATGCATCTATGATATGGTTACATGCGCAATTGTTATTAACCCGCAGCCTGGCCGGTGCTTGCGAGGTAAATTGCTCAGTAATCTAACTTCGAGCATAATTTCCAGATTTTCTACTCAAGATAGTTCATCTTGATAAGTTGGTTTATATCAAAGTAAGTTTAGCAAGATAATTATTGAGTGCTTCCACTTAATAGTTAAACTGTTTCTTATGAGAACAAAGTTATATATCAGTTGTATACGTAAGTATATTATATTCTCCCCTCACAAGTGGTTCAAGGTCAGGAACCAAATAATTTCATCTTATTATTAATGTGCCGTGTATATTGACATGATAATGCACAAAGATGATTTCCCAAAGTTGAGGAAACAAGTTAGCTTTACTAACATGAGGGGGAGACATGATAAACACTTGAGAAAAGGTTACATGGGATGAATTATCATTTGTATATGTATATCCCCGAATATCATGATATGAACCTGAAGTTCATAAAAGGGATAATTCAATTGCAACATATTGCAAAGCATGCTATACGCATTTGCTTACCCAAAGAAAGTAACTAAATGGAAGAGATACAATTCAAGAAGAATTGATTCCATATGAAAGACATGTAGTTTTGAACCTATAGTTCAAATGCTTGAAAGTATAAAAGTCAAAGGTATGTATAGTCAGTTTTCGATATCTTATTTGTCTAGCATGACATGGAAAACTTGATATGCATCTAAAGTCTATTATATGGCTTATATGACTTAACTTGAAAGATTCAAGTTGCTTGAAGCATATGCAATTCTTGGTCTTGAAGTACCACATCCCAAGTACAATTTGTGTACATATGTATCTTGCTATAACTATAAGCATGATGGCATTAAGAATGCATCTATGGAGATATTGAAGAGTTATTCCACGACATTATATGAAGATGTTCATATCTATCAAGAATGATGATTTCAAGGTATGGAATATTTATTCAAGTCAATATGGTTGATTTATCAAATCTTTATCAAAGATCGTTTTGAAGATGATGCACAAGATTGGAATGCAAATGCTCAAGGATATAAATTGATGTACTCATTAGGGGGAGTTTATGCGCGTTGCACTCTTTTTCCCTTACAAGGTTTTGTCCCACCGGGTTTTCCTTGCAAGGTTTTTAACGAGGCAACCAATAGGCGCATATTCAAACATGTGTACTCTTTTTCCTTTCTTTAATTTTTCCCATTGGGTTTTGGTTTTAAGGTTTTATGAGGCACATTATTGAATAGACATTCAAGGGGGAGTGTTATAAAATAGAAGTATATTTAGAGTGAATGTCTAAGAGTTTTAGCTTAAAGCTAAGTCATTCCTCTTCCTATAAATAGAGGGGTCTTACCCCATTGTAAATCACCCCAAGTATTAATAAGAATACTTCTCTCTCTCCCTATTCTCTCTCTATATTGTTCTTATTCTAGCATTATTGTTCTTGTCTTTATATTATTTCATAACACCCTTTATTTTATTTTATATGAACTTATTTTATTTTTGGTATGTTCTAAAAAAAATAAATTCTTTTTAAATTTATTAATAATTTAGCTTAATTTTACAATTTTATTTTTAATGAGAAGCTTTTATAACCACACAAATTCTTTGGGGCCCATTTGGATTTGTTTAGGACCACAAATTCTAAAAATCTTTATTTATTTTTTAAAATTTTATTTTCAATCAAATAAATTTACATAAATTAAAACGGAGAAAATATCCATTAAGATATTTGAAATAAATATCTCTTCCAAAAAGGTATAAACGTTTATGTCATATCATCATCATAAGTCATTAACTTCAAATAGCCTCAACATAGATAGCATGCAAGTCAAAGTCAATCTTTTAATAAAGGTCATTCAAGAAGTCAATCACACAAGTATACAAGGTCATACTTTAAAGATTCAAGCTTAAATCAAGTAATTTGACTAACTAATGAACGTATATCATTTTCAAGAACCGAATATACCACTCAAGACATACACATGTTAATACTTCCCCCCGTCCATTTAATCGATTTTCTTTTCTTTTTTCTGTAAGCCACAATATTTGACATTTTTCTACATCAAGAAATTTTTTTTTCCAAAGTTATCCTTAGAATAGGAGTGTGCAAGAAAAACCGACAAACAACATCAAACCGATAATCCTAGTTAAATCGAGAAAAAAAATACAATTATGGTTCGGTTTGATTTATTTTGGTCTTGGGAAAAAAATTCGATCATAATTGGTTTGGTTTGGTTTGGTTTTAACTCAAGAAAAACCAAATTAAATCCAAACCAACCCATTTTTATATATATTCAATACATAAAAACAATTGTAGTGTAGTTTATAAATATTTCTTAAAGTTTTTCATTGTTGGTTCCCACAGTACACACAAGTATATGTGGCCGTTGAGTAAGTGACTTGAAAGTCAAATGTCGAACTCACAAAGACTTAGATTAACCGTTAATTGAGCAAACTAAATCAATTTAATATCCAAGATGATCAAAGTTGATTTATCTACTAAAACTACTACTGCAAAATTTAAACACGTAACCAAGGGAGATATAGATTCTAGAGTTGTGATCGATTTATCAATCCTATTGAGTTCGTAATTAGACCTATTAATCCAAAATATCGATGATTGCTAGTTAACCGAATTGTTTATATAAATAGTGTTCCCACAGTACTATCCATCTATCCATAATATATCAACCCTATATTTTTATGGTCTTGAATCTATCATGAACGAATATTATACGGTACTCAACTAAACAAGACTGTTGATATATTCCTATCCTAACCGCGAAATATTTTCCCGAGCCACAGTTTCAGAAACAAGCTTTCTCTAATTCTCCTCTAAGCTAAACACGGCTTTCTCAAGTATAGCATAGATAAAAAAAAATAGAACTCAACTACTGGCCAAACAATTAAGCAATTATGCACATAATTAGAGAAACAACCAAAGGTGATAACTCGAATTAACGGTAATATAACTAATAAATTTCAATATTCATGAAAACCACAACTTTAGAACGCGAAGTTTAGCTTCACATAGACATGGAGCAAAACAATAATTCATTCAAAGAATTGTAAAGATTACTGAGTTTGATGGAAGAAAGATGGGATCTAATGAATTTTGACTCCATGGCGGCTCTGTGCTCTCCCTAGGTCTAAAGTATGTCAAAAGTCCTCAAAATAATATTTGTTCATGTATCTATACCTAGTAGGGTTAGTGTCACGATCTCAACCTGGTCGTGATGGCGCCCAGCACACTACTAGACAAGCCCGGTCATTTATAACTTTAACCCCATTAATTAAACAGATGAAGATAAACTCCATTTAAGTCAAAGGTCTAAAATACTGATAACAGTGCGAAAAATCCAATAAAATACCAATACAGCCCAACTAGGACCTCGTGTCATGAACATGAGCCTCTAAAATACAGAGTAACATCCTACTACAAAGTCTATCTGAAAACTGAGAATGCGGAAATAAAAGGATAGGGATAGAAGGGAGAATCATCGGCTGCGAATGCCCGGCAGCTACCTCAAGTACTCCCGGAATAAGAAGTCTGGATCTACTCAGCCTGAGACTGCCCTGGATTTGCATGTAAGGTGCATGGAGTAAAGTGAGTACTCCGACCCAGAGAGTAATAAACATAACTACAGTCTGAAAGTAAGAAAATACACAAAGTACTCTGTCTCTAGCAGTTTAAATCCAAAACAGTGAAACAGTAACCAACAAGTAATACAGTCAAGTAATAATGCATGAAAGAATGCAATATATAACGGTACACTCTCGTATCCGCTGCAGCGTGCAGCCCGCTCCACTTATTTAACGTCGACGGCGCTCACTCTCAAACTCCGGATGGGCTCCTACAGTCCAAGCGCAATATCAGCCAGGTATTGGCATCAAACAAGCTCTCGGCCATAACATATATATATATATATATATATATATATATATATATATATATGTAATCATTTCGGCGTGCAGCCCGATCCGTATCAAAGGAAACATTCTCACTATCGGGTCCTCGACCCATCTCAGTAAAATAAGTCCACAACCAATCATGCGTGACATACTACAGGGACCTCAGCCCTTTTATACTTTTTTCATTTGATATTCATTTATAAAACACAGTTATTATATTGCTTTTAACATTTTAATACATGACTAAGAATATATGTTATGCACACAAGTGAGGAAAACACATAAGGATCCCCTAAGGATTCTACAAGTCGGCACAAGGCCCCAAATACGGCAATATGCCCAATTTACAATGATAAAGTATGTGTCTCAATTGCCAGTATAGTAGGAATTAATAATTAGGATGGACTAAGTCTCAATCCCCAACAGTAAATGACCCCGCACTCATCATGGAATGCGTGTCACGCCTCAATATAGCGATACGATGTGAAAGTCAGGGATTTCAAACCCTCATAGTAGCATTTACATCTATTACTCACCTCTAGCCAGCCAAAGACTAGCTCGCAATGCCCTTTCCTCTCAAATCGACCTCCTCGCGCATCGAATCTCGCCAAATCTGCAACGAACACATTACAATAGGATAAGGGAATATAACTCAATCGAAAAGACTCAAAAAATATCGAAAAACCACGAAATTCGCAAAACCCAAGCCCCGGGCCCACTTCTCGAAAGTCAGAAATCTTTACACCAAAATGTTCTTTATCTCGCCACGAGTCTATACATGCAAAATTTATCAAAATCCGAGTCCAAATGCTCCCTCAAATTCCAATTTCCTCATTCAAAAACCGAAGCCCTAGTTCTTCCCTTTTTACTCAAATTCCATGAATTTAGGTGTTGAAATCACACTTAGATGATGTTTCTAGGCCATTGGACTTACCTCCAATCGATTCTCAGACAAGACCCTCTAAATTCCTCGTCAAAAGATCCCAATGTTGCTCAACAATGGTGGAAATTAGACCCAAGTCGCGGATGAAATGTCCTTAAAACATTCTACCCAGGCATAAATTAACCCTATGCGATCTCATCACCATTATTGCGATCGCGTAGCACAAAAATCAAACCTCCCAAAATCTTTTTATGCGATTCCACAACTGCCCCTGCGATCGCAGAGCACAGCCTCCCACACCTATGAAATTGCACTCCAAGCCCCGGGTTCACATAGAAAAAATGCTACTAGGGACCCCAAGTCCCACTACAGTACGCAATCGCAACACCATGAACGCGAACGCACTGACCAATTTTCCAAACCTATGCGATCGCACAGCCTTTTATGCGATCGTATAGAACAAATCTGAACCCTTCCAAGACCTCCTATGCGATCGCAATGTTCCCTATGCGATCTCATAGAGCAAAATCTCTGCAACACTTTAGCTATTTTTCTGCAACTCTCAAAGGCCAAGATTGGTCCGATTGACCACCCGAAAACACCTCGAGACCCCTGGGACCTCAACCAAAAGTTCCAACCCATCCTAAAACATCATACGAACCTGTTCCAGTCATAAAAACACATCGAACAACACAAGAATCATAAATTCTCAATGGATTCAAGCCTAAGTTCAACCAAAACTTCCGAAACTCACATCAATCAAAAAACTTACCTAAACACCTCCGACTCAACTGAAATTTTGCATACACATCATACAGCACCTAAAAAAGCTACCGTAACTCTCGAAATTTCATTCTGATCCTCGGATGAAAATCCCACCTATCAACCGGATATCGCCAAAATGCTAACTTCGCCAATTCAAGCCTAATTCTACACCGAGCCTCCAAAATCACTTCCGATTGCACTCTTAAGCCTTAAATCATCCCCCAAAACTAAATGAATCATCGAAAACCCATTTCGAGCTCTCTAACTCACAATTCAATATCCGGTTTACTATTCCAAACCAAACTCTCCTTAAAGAGACTAATTGTCTCATTTCTTACCAAACTCTATCTGAATTACTTCAAACTCACCAGACACATATAATGAAACATGTAGAAGCATAAAATGGGGAAAACGGAATGGAAGCACATCAGACGACATGTCGAGTTGTCACAGTTAGGTCTAGACGAAATCTCCTTTTTTTTTAGCCGAAATAGAAAAACTTGCAAACTTAGTGCTTTCCATGCGTCGCATTAATGCTTTTCCCTGTCAGACCATAAAAAATTCAATCTCAGAACTTTGGAAATTTCTGGCATAAAATTACACTCGTGCCTCGCATTGTGCATCGCATAGTGCCTCACACTTGTCTATTTCTTCAACAGTTGCTTCTTTCTTTAATTTTGATGTCCATAATTGATCCTCGGACCACGAACACGATCTTGGCTTAATTCTTTGGGCTTTTACTCAGACATCAAAGCTTTGAATAGTTCGAATTCATTACATAACATCTACATAGCTCAGAATCACTCAAACAAGGCATAAAACATACAATTAATGTAAAATACTAGCGATTAAAGCTCAAACTCAATTAAAGTATAACAAATTAGAGTATAATAAGCAACTAAAATACGTAATTATGGCCTACTGTCAACACCCCTACTTAAACCATTGCTCGTTCTCGAGCAATAAAACTACACTTTATATAGACACGGCCTTTTTAAATGAATCTCCTAACTTATCACATCAAGAATCTTTAAAATAGACTAAGCACAAAAGTGTAATATCTTCACCTCAAGATTTGACTCACAAGTACCATACATTATTCACAGCTCGCTCATTACTTTAACATAGAGGCCAATGACTTTACCTTTCCTTCATGAATCAAGTGCCCTCACACAACAGACGAGAGTAGTTCCACACCTAATAAATTTAAGAACAATTAGGAACTCTCCCAAGATAGAAAGAACTCTCTCACTCTCATAAATAACATTTATATCCAAAAAAGATGCACCATATGCTTGTCCGCAGTGCTCTACTCTACTAACCGAGCTCATTCAATCTATGATCAAGTAGGACTTTAATTGTTGTAATATAGGTTGTGGGACGGGTAAGATACATTTTGATATAAGAGTGACTACACCTCCCTAATCACTTTAATACATACACTTGGGGATTTAATACCCCACACATATGTCAAACCATAACTCCACCTTCACATTAGTATACATTAACTCCCTACTTCTTTAAGCACAATTACATCAAGAGACACCACTTTCAAGGAATATTTACACAAAAATACAACTATTGTTTTTTCTCTCTTTCTTATTTTTGAATTCAAGTCTCTCTTACTTTTTCAAAACAGTACACTTTTCTCCTTATTTTATTAGTTCCACCCAAAATCCAAGCCAGCCAGCCCCCCCCCCCCCAACTTTAACTTTTACCAAGTTCATTCCAATTCAAGTGCTCATGAGAGGTAAAATGATTCAAATAGATGGTTAATTCAAACAAATGGGTAGGACTTGTAATGTGGTTTCCAAAGAAACATGGTTACATGCTCAAAAGGGGTTAACTACGATATATAATACTTGGGTGGGTAAATATATATATCTGGCACAACAAAGAAACGCCTATATCACTTTCAAGACTGAAAAAAACTACTATTTCGCTTTGCCAACATATGGGTCAAGTTCTAGGCATCAAATGCAATGCACGGAATAAAAAACAACTCTCACACATATATGGCACATAACTCACTCAGGATTGGACTCATCAAGACACTCTAGTCAGAACAGTTAAGCAAAGTTAAGATCATACGATTTAAGGTACTTATATAAGAGTCAAAAATTAAGTCTGAACATCACAACCAAAGTAATCAATATTCTCAAGGCATAACAAAGTCAAGATATATTGCTTCAATTAAAATCAATGGCTCCTCCTCCTAAAAAATAAAACTAGATACACCCGATTCAAACAAAACCCTTGGAGAAAAACCGTGGCACAAAGAAAAATCAAGGGGGAATTATTAAAGCACCTAAAAAAGAAAATCTTCTATCTTTTTTTCTTTCGACTTAAATCCCTCAAAAAACCTGTCGAATGATATCCATCATCGGAAAAAGTCAAATGTTTTCTACTTTTTTCGATTTTCTTAGGGTCCACTAAAATACTATAACTACGAAAACAAAAATAAGAAGTGTCCCCAGGAAATTTTCCCACCCCACACTTAAAAGAGGGAAGTGTACCAAATGCACAAATAAAACAAAATAATAATGAGGGTAGACAAGAAACTCCGTGAAAGGCCAAAGGCCGAAGCAACAGCAGCTCACAGAAGACTCAGACTTCTCCCAAGGATGGTCTTTTGTGCGGGAAACCCACACATAGTTCATACCATATGACTCGCTTTTTTACTCTTCCAATAACTTGGCCATATGCTCAAAATCCTACAAAATAAAACAACACTATAGAAATAATATACTAAAAAGAAAAATAAAAAAAGCAGTAAAGTTGGGTTTCCTGCCAGCAAGCACCTAATTTAACGTTGCAGTACGACTTGAACCACTTTTTTCTCCACCCCGAACTTATGAATTGTACCCATAACATGGAATCCATTTTGCGGCTATGATCCAATGGTAGGTCTATAAGTAAAACCATGCCAGGTAATAAATTTCTCACTCTGCACTTCTCGGCCTTTAAAAGATGGAAGTAATTATGTCACTTTGGCACGATGAATTTAAGAATGTAAGTACACCATTCCTCATCCATTGGTTCCTCAAAGGGCTCAGATGACTCGATTTCCATGTCATCACTCAAACACAATATTGAAAAATGTATGGAATAAGGACTAGTATGCCCCAACTGCAGAATTCCGTCACTAGTTATGTACACACATTACAGTCTTGAAATATACTATTATCTACTTCATCACATGACTTTAGAACACTCTTCTCAACATTGGGATCCTCAAGAAAAATATCATTTATTGCTTAATATTCTCGTTTTAGCTCCTTAATTTGGTCTAGATGATTTTTTTCAGTTTCACATAACTCATCATTAAATTGTTCGGTGTTGAACGCTCAACCTTTGCACTTAAATCTGCATCCAAGTTGTGCAAAGCTAAGCTAAACTTGTCAATTTATTGTGCAAGATCAACTCTCTCCTTCGACCAATCATTCACCAACTTTGTTAGAAGATGACTTTGTTCCACATATTCCCTTAATCGTGAAGATACGTCCAAATTCCAACCCTTAATCCCAAATTCAAATTCAAACCTCTAGAGTTCAGGTCATGACAAGCCTAAAAGACGGGCCACATAAGTATTCCGTCAACCAAGCATCTTCACCAATAACCTTACCTCCGGATATTCTATCCCCAAATGTCATGTTGAGAGAACTATGAACACATTGAGAGAGAAATCAAATTTTTATAAAAATAAAAATATTTAGAAAAAGAAAAAATAAACAAAACCTATAAAGATAAGAGTAAAAGTCAAATATAGAAAAATAAATAAATAGGAAATTAAAAATTTGAACAGAAAACAATTAAAAGCTTAACTTAGATAAACAATCAATAACTAAGTCCTTGGCAACGAACCAAAAGCTTTGTTGGTTTCCCAAGTATACGTGGTTGTCAAGTAATAAAGTGACTCGAAAGTTGGATGTCAACCCCACGGAGTCTTAAATTAACCATTACTAAGCAAACTAAAATCAATTTAATGTCCAAGATGTTCAAAAGTTGATTTTTCTATTAAAACTACTATTTGCGAAAATTAAACACATAACCAAGGGAGATATGGATTCCAGGGTTATGGTCGGTTTATCAATCCTATTAAGTTCATAATTACACCTATTAATCCAAATTAACTATGATTGCTAGTGTCACACCCCAAACCTAAAGAGGCGTGGCCGGCACCCGGTGCCATATTTAGCTCGAGTGTACTACTATGTAACTGTGAACTCTAGAGGGGGTAACCATCTACTTAGGTTGATGAGGACATATTTTGAGTCTGCTGAAAATAGCGTTTCTCTCATTTGTGGGTAAATATACCTAAAAGCTGATATACATAATTACGTAGGCCGATGAAGCCTCCATGAACATCTACTGATATACAAAGTATACAGGACTCATCTACAAGCCTCTAGAGATAACTGAACCGTACCATGGTCAGGACAGGGCCTCGATCTACTCATTAAACCTATATGTATAAATGCACTCCAAAGTCTTGACTTGCTTACTCCGAGGAAGTGGAGCTTACCAACCAAGCTGATGTTTGACTCTGTCTGCTAGGAGGGTCTGTCCAACTGTCAATCAAGACCTACAAGCATGAAATGCAGTGTCCCTGGCAAAAAGGATGTTAGTACGAAATAATGTATCGAGTATGTAAAGCAACATAATAACTGAAAGTTGAAATTGAACTGATAATATAATAACTAAAAGCAACTTGGAGTCCAAGATAATCTGAAGATATGTTTATCTACTGAATACTGACTAAACTCTCTCAATATACTAAGTAAAATAGTTATACGACCTTATAAGGCACAGTATGTGTAACTGCTCTGTCGTAGTAGGCTCGTTCATAGGCGCTCGGTCATACTAGACACTGTATCACCGCCAATTGTGCTCGCTCATAGTATGCTCGGTATAGAACTTACCATCTGATCTGAGGTTTTCCAATAGGGGCCTGCCCATATAGCTCGATGGTGGGTGAAAATACTATAATATATATATATATATATATATATATATATATATAGAGAGAGAGAGAGAGAGAGAGAGAGAAAGAGAGAGAGAGAGAAAGAGAGAGACAGAGAGAGAGAGAGAGAGACTCTCCTCTCTCTTGGCTGAAAGAAGACAAAACCAAACTAAATATGAAGTTTCGATAAGGGAGAATGCTTTAACTTATGAGACTAGGAAAATATACAAAAATTCATGAATATGAACTTCGCTATATGTCTCGTTATCAAACACATGTAGTTATTGGATCGTGAAAAATGAAGAAAGGTTTAGCCTTAACGCACCTGAGTGATTCTCTTGACAATCCTTCTAACACACGTCAATCGCGACGAAACACATAATGGCAATGTTGAAATAGGGAATAATCCGCATGATATTCTTGAGAAATATTGCAATGTACTCCCTTAGAATCGCAAATCCCATGTTGTTATGGTATTAAATAGTCTTCGTATGAACGTTTGAAGCAATTATGTTGCTATTGCAAATCAGCATCTTTGCTGAAGCTTTCTCTCTTAAATTAGTAAAGTCTGCAAATTATTTTGATGAATTAGAGAAGTTACTTTTTATCCTTTCGGGGTGGGCCCTACTAGGATAACTCATCCTTGCCTAAAAGCCTCTAATTAGGCCACCTTACCATAATAACCTAGGAGTCACTAGGTTGGATGGTTGGATGCCACATTTGGGGGACGGGGGTAGCCTTATCCAAAATATATTAATTACTTAATTAGTGTCCCCCTAAAAATATATAATTATCCACATAATTAACAATTACCTAATATTACTTAAAACACTACTCCTTTATTGCACACTTTATACACCTTACTATCATGGTCATGTGGTACTTGTATGATACTATTCCATAAATATCGGGTATTATAGCTCGGACCGTACTTTATTACAAATTTTCAAACTTTGATTAAACTAATTTTCTTCGATTTTCTTACCTTCTCACCTTCACGATTTACTTACCACTTGTTTGAAATAGCATAATACTTATAATTCTAATATAATCTCATTCCTGAACTTATGTCGATTAAGTTACGACTAAGCTTTAACGTATCAAAATGCGGAATGCAACATCTCATTTTTGAGCTTTCATCAATTTACTTATGGCTTAATTTCACGTATGAAAACATGATATGTAACATAATTCCACCCCCTTTGAAATATTCGTCCTTGAATGTTGACTAATACACTTATCATTTTCATAACTCGTAGCTCTTACAAATACTTTAATACTCTCATTGCCATTTTAGGCAACTGTTCTATGAATAAATCTAAAGGCTAGGGCATTAACCCCTTTAGGCCTCTATCCCACACCATAACTTTTGGTCAGAATTCTTCCAATCTCATAAATTTTTCTGCCTTCTATCATGCAGTCTATACGACTTTTTCCTTATATGTGCGCCCATGCGACTCTTTCCTCCAGCTTTTAGCCAATATCTAGGCCTCACTTTATGAACATATACAGAATTATGATAAAATTTTCCTCAGGTCATCTATTTCTTTACTTCATCTATGTAGGCTATACTATACCATAACTCTTACTTCGGTTTATTGTTACTGAGTTCTGCTACAAAACTCCATGTTACTCTCGTTGTTTATCCCGTACGTATCAATCTAAGTCCTTTAATTCTTCTTCATTACTATTCCTCTTAAGGATAATGGTATAATCTCATCTCATACTTTGTAACTTTTATCCATCCATTGTTGATTCACTTCAATATTGATCTATAATTTACCATTGATAAATTGACCTCTTATGTAACACTACCTCCAGGTCTCACGTCTCATCGGGGCACATATGAAATGATTAGATTGATCCACCTGGGGGCATACTATACTTCCATAACTGTATTTCAGAGCATCCCAAAGTGATTCACTTACGTGGGTATTTTAATGTTGTACAATTCTTGAAATCCCTTTTTCAAATTATTACTCAATCGAAGGCCCAAAAACATCCCTTATTTATCACAATTACGCCCTTATTCTATTACCAGGGCATCATTCTATCTCTTCTAAATGCTATTAGTCTCCTTTGAGTTCATTCAGGCTATACTAACTTTAAATAATTTAGGGAAACCATCAACTCTTTTATTTTTCTGGGCTTAATCCTGAGGACATGTCCATTCTCGTCACCTTCTCACTCGCCCTTCCTTATCATAAATCATGTCTTCCTAAAACCTTGTCGTTTTACTATACTTTATCTTGCTACCTACATATATCCATTTATATTATTCGCAAACTCCCTTCAACTTGCTTGCACCAAATATTTCCTTATATTTTTCTGGAACATCAAGTGAGACACCTCATTGTCTCCAACTCTTCTTTGCTCTCTTGACTAGATCTCTCGATATGTAGAAACCATAGGATTGAAGGTATGCCATTGGTGACACTGCTATTATTCCTGGATCCTAAATTCCAATACTTGTAGCTCTCTATCTGAAGAATGGATTATTCACAACCTTCTACACTTGAGTATCTCGTATGCTGTTCACCTTTACCTTACTTACCTTAAAATCTTGCATCACGTCTTCTATCTATCTCATGATTCCATAGACATAAAATAATTCACATCCACAACTAGAAGCTCTATTATAATACTTGCACCTCTTGTGCATACACATCTGGTTGGAGCTTCATACTAACTTTTTATGAGGCTAGTACTTCTTTTAACTAGCTTTATCGTAGAGTCGTTATAGAATGTGGTTGTTGTAATATCTCTCTTGTACCTTTTATATTAGAGTAATTTTGCAACATTCTCAATCACAATTTTTATAATTTTTTTGGGTCCAATAATCAGACTCCCGATTTACTTAGTTGATGCAACTCTTTAGTTTCCTCTTCCTTCTGATCAGGTTTGTGTAGGCTTAAGCTATCTTCTGATCTGCGGCCTACAGTATTAGTTATTACTTTAGCCTTTCATGGGCACTATGGAATACCAGTGATACCATCATCTAACAATTCAATCATTTGCCTATGATTTGGACTCGATTCTTTTCTTTTCTTTTAAGTTATACCGGAGTCTTCTATGGATGTGTGATTGTCAACACATATGTTGCATGGATAATACTCAAAAATCTTATGTGTGTTCATAACGTAACTAATTCTATATCATTGCTCGAATTATTCCTTTAATTTAATTTCAACTTTCTTTAAATGTAAGCTATTACTTTTCCTGGTCTTTCTACCCCCTTGTAGCGTGCATACTTAGATTTTCTTAGTTCCCACGCATGCTGGAATTTTTGTGCAACTCACATGATCTCGAATCCTACTTTCTTATAGAATGCATATAATGTTGTAGTGAGACTGTTGTTACAAGATCATTCCCTCTTTAGGTTACTGTGCTTAGGTTGAAGCCTTCTTCCTTATTTCTTTAGCTAGTTTTTTATTGTAGTACTTAGGGAGGATCCTCTGACTCCTGTAAAGTTGCGAGATTATTACATCGTACACTCGACGGAATTTTTTTTATGTCCTTCCTCGCCAGTAATTATCCGTATTTACTTACCTCTATGCCCTTATGCTTGTAGGGTTGCTTCTAAAATGATATTTCAACTGCCTTACCAGTGACACTCTCTTTTATTTCCATAATACTCATACTGTATCTTTAACTACCCCAAATCCTATCTAAATATTTCTCAAGGATCACGATGTCATATTTGCGAGACTAAATTCCCCATGTTGAGGTTTACTATGTTATCTTGTATGATCTATTGATTTGTTTGTATCCTTTTGTCTAGCCATAACTAGAATCTTCCTAAATCAACTACTAACTACTTGTTGGCCCATTCTCATTTAAATATTCCGCATAATCTTTCTTGGGTCATCTTCTTTATCTTAACTTACGTCTTGCACTGACTCTTTATCAATCAATAACATCTCCGGAGAGAACCCTTACTTCCTCTCCCTGACATCGTGTTTGCATAATGTTCTGGAATAGTAGCATATCTGTAGGCTTTAAATAAGTGCAATCTCATCCCTTTCTCATTTATCATATTCTTCCTTTACCATTCCATAGTTACTAGAACCACTTAATTCTGACTTAATGCCATATCATTCAATATCCCCCCCCCCCCTAGGGCAGTACTAAGAGTTGGAACTACAAGAATTTATCTATATATGTTTTACCTTTTCATATTTGGCGTCTTTTCACACTATCGATGACCTTTACTCGCCTTGCAGTAATCTTTCTGTAGAAGGACAACAAAATTCCTTACTCGCAAGGGTGACACTTATTATAACATGCACATACAGTCCCTTAAGCTTAACTTTGCTCACATTGCTTGCTTTAAGGAAGTGTCTTCCTGAGTGACCATTCTCCGAATTTCTCATGAATCTTCTTCTATTGTATATTCTATTATCGTCATAGTGCAATCTGAAATTATCATGATGTCGACTATTATAAAATTAACGCGGTCTCTAATCCATGTTTAGTTTATCGTGTTCACCAGCCCATACTAATTTCTATTACTCTGGAGGTCTAACTTTTCCTTTTGTCAATCACCTTAGAGTCGCGAACGTATTTGTCGAAATGAGGATATGACTGTATGGCCTATAATTCTTTGTTGTCATAAGGCCTATCATTTCTTGTTTCTTCCCTGACTTGAATATAGATTCTGTAATACTCTATCTTTTTCATCCATGCATCACATCTTACTTTTGCTTGTAGCTCACCTTGCTATATCTACTGGCTCTTCAGGTTGCCTAACAGCCTTTATCTACTAGGGACGAGAGCCACACTAAGGTAATACTTATCACTTCAAGGCTTCCGGTGCCTATCTCTGTAGTACTCATAGCTAGTTGTACTATTTTAGTGTGCACCATCGGGGTGTCTTGTAAGAAGATCTATTAGCACATTTGCAATATCCTTCAGATATGCCAACTAACGCAAACAATCCATCCATCATTTTGGGTTACTCTAATCCAGCTGGGTCCTGATATCCCGTCCTTTTCTTAAACCATATTTGCTAGCTCTCATAGGGCATAACTGAGATGGGTATGGCCAATTATATATACCTTTGTTACTGTTGAAGGTAATTTACAATGCATATATTTCTCTGCGTGAGTTGAAAATACCGATAATCATCATTAACTCGGTACCTCATACCCTTCTCATCTTGCCCATTTTACTTGTTGAAGCTTGTACCTACCTTCTAAATCTCATATTGCCTTTCACCATAGGGGTGGATAGATAGTCTTGCCTTAATTCTCCTTATCAAGACGCTTACATGTCTTAGAACATACATGATCTATGGAAGAGCTTATATTTACTCATCACAAGCATCATGCAAAATCGAGTTCCTCTGAATGATCTCTTCCACATCCACATGCAATCTCTTACCGGCTGTCTTTTGGTTGTAGGTATCATCTTATTACGAGTAAAATAGAGTCAAATAGTTTGAATTCTTACAACTGAGGTCTACCGCACGATATAGAATTCGAAGAAAAAGTAAAAGTCCTAAATCCCCTCTATCCTCCTGCTTATATGTGTGGTGCACAACAAATCTATAAACAGGACTCTACTAGACACAGCTTGTAGACTCCCTAGGACATAACTGCTCTGATACTAAGTTTTTCTCGCCCCAAACCTGAAGAGGCGTGGCAGGTACCTGGTGCCATACTTGGCCCGAGAGTACCACTCTGTAACTGTGAACTCTGGAGGGGTAACCCTCAACTTAGGATTATAAGGCCATATTCTGAATCATCTGAAAATAATGCATCTCTAATATGTGGGGTAAACATACCCAAAAGCTTATATATATAATTGTACAGGCCGACGAAGCCTCCATGAACATCTACTAATATACAAAGTATACAGAACTCGTCTACAACCTCTAGAGATAACTGAACCGTACCATGGTTGGGATAGGGCCTTGACCTGCCCATCAAACATGTATATATTAAGTGGACTCCAAGAACTAGACCTGGTAACTCCGAGAAAGTAGAGCTTACCAACCAAGCTGATGTTTCACTATTTCTTGGAGGGTATGTCTAACTGTCAATTAGGACCTATAGGCAAAAAATGCAACATCACCAGTAAAAGGGACATCAGTACGAAATAATGTATCGAGTATGCAAGGTAACATAATAACTGAAAGTAGAAATTGAACTGATAATATAATAACTGAAAGTAACTGATACTCAACTCTCTTAATATAGTAAGTAAAAGAGTTGCCTGGCCTTATAAGGCTCAGTTTGTGTAACTGCTCTGTCATAGTAAGCTCGCTCATAGGCGCTCGGGCATACTAGACTATGTATCACGGCCAATTAGGCTTGCTCATAGGCGCTCGGCCACAATAGGCTCGGTATATAACTTACCATCTGATCTGAGATTGCCTAATAGGGACCTGCCCATTGATTATAGCTCGATAGTGGTGGAAATACTGTAATACTTTATATATATAGACTCTCCGCTCTTTTGACTAAAATAAGACCAAACAATACTGAATATGAAGTCGCGATAAGGGAAAATATTGTAACTTATGAGACTAGAAAGACGTATATAAATTCAGGAATATGACCTTCTCTTTATGTCTCGTTATCAAACATATGTAGTTATTGGATCATGCCAAAATAAAGAAAGGTTTTGCCTTAACATACCTGAACCGATTCTCTTGACAATCCTTCTAACACACGCCAATCGTAACAAAACACGTAACGGCAAGAAAAATTTTGTATGATATTCTATTGAAATATTGCAACGTACTCTCTTAGAATCGTAAATCCCACGTTGCTAGTATTAAATATTCTTCGTATGAACGTTTGAAGCAATTACATTGCTATTGCAAATAAATATATTTGCTGAAGATTTCTCTCTTAAATTAGTATAGATGAGCAAATCGTTTTTGTGAATTAGAGAAGTTATTTTTTATCCTTTAGGGGTGGGCCCGACTAGGGTGACTCAACCTTGCGTAAAAGCCCCTAATTAGGCCACCTTACCATAATAACTTAGGAGTCATTAGGTAATGGAGGTTGGATATCACATTGTGTGGAGGGGGGAGGGGTTTAGCCTTATCCCAAATATCTTAATTACTCAATTAGCTTAATTACTTGATTACTACATTAATCTCTCACTAAAAAATTATAATTATCCAATTATCCATATAATTAAGAATTTTCTCAAATTGCTTAAGATACTACTCATTTTTAACACACTTTATACAACGTACTATCATGGTCATGTGCTACATTATATGATACTAGTCCATTAATATTGGATATTATATCTCGGAGTATATTTTATCCCAAATTATCAAACTTCGACGAAACTCATTTTCTTTGATTCACTTACCCTCTCACCTTTATGAATTTACGTATCACTTGTTTGAAATAGCATAATACTTATAATCCTAAAATAATCTTATTTCCAAACTTACGTCGACTAACTTACGATAAAACTTTAACGTACGAAATGTGAAATGTAACATCTTATTTCCGAGCTTTCAATAATTTATTGATGGCGTACCTTTACGCACAAATATATAGGGTGTAACAGCTAGTTGATGGATCATTTATATAAATAGCATGTTCCCACAATACTATCCGTCTATCCATAATATATCAATCCTATATTCATATGGTCTTGAATCTATCATAAACGAATAAAATACGGTATTCAACTGTGCAAGATTGTCAGGTATATTCCTATCCTAATCGCAAAATCTTTTTTCGAGCCACGGGTTCAGAAACAAGCTCTCTCTAATTCTACTCTAATCTAAACTAGTCTTTCCCAAGCATGGCATAGATAGTAAATAGAACTTAAATGATGGCCAAACAATTAAGCAATTATGCACAGAACTAGAGAAACAACCAAGATTATAACTCAAATTAACGGTAATATAATTAATAAACTTCAATATTCATGACAACCACAACCATAGAACGTGAAGTTTATCTTCATATAGACTTGGTAGCGAAATAAAATTCATCCAAAGAAACGTAACGATTATTAAGTTTGATGGAAAAAAGATGAAATCTGATGAATTCCGGCCTCCACGACGGCTCTATGCTCTCCCTAGGTCTAAATTAGGTCCAATGTCCTCAAAATAATATTTTTCCCCATGTATTTATACCAAGTAGGGTTGGGCCTAGATGAAATTTCCTTTTCCTAGCCGAAATAGAAAAACTTGCAAACTTAGTGATTTCCATGCATCGCACTGTACGTCACCCAGTGCATCGCACAAATGCTTTTTCTTGTCAGACCATAAAAAACCTAGTCTCTGAACTTCAGAAATTTCTAACATAAAGTTACACTAATTCCTCGCACTAGTGTGTCGCACGGTGCCTTGCACTAGTGCATTTCTTCAGCAGTTGCTTCTTCCTTGAATTTAGCCATCCAAAATTGATCCTCGATACCCAAACACGATCCCCACTTAATCCTTTGGGCTTTTACTCAGACTTTAAATCTTCAAATAGCTCAAATTCCTTCCATAACATCTACATAGCTCATAATCACTCCTACAAGGCATAAAACATGCAATTAGTGTAAAACACTAGCGGTTAACGCTCAAACTCAATGAAAGTGTAGCAAATTATAGTATAATAAGCGACTAAAACACATAATTATAGCCTACCATCACTCATAATTTTACTTTTAATGTATTATTTCAATATTGGAATATTTTGAATGCTACAATAGGTTATATAGTCCATAAATATTAGTAACTCAAATAAATCTCAAACCAAAACAAACCAATACTAATTCTAACAAAAACATTAAATTCAACTATACTTGGAATGACAATATTGTTAGATATCTATCTTTTAGTCTTTTCATGGTTTAGATTAAATGCATAACTTATATTTTTTAGTGTTTAGCCATGTAAATGATAGTACTTATTAGTCGTACTTATTTTAGAAACTTAGTAACTTTGGATTTTGTTCATTTTCATTATGAATTATTAATAATATTTATTTTTTGTGATTTTTAGTATAATACCATGACTCATCTCATATTTTATGTTACATTCTTAAGAAATGCCATAAATAGTTCTATCATAATAGAATAATAGGATTAAAGGAATATTTAGAGCACAAATTTATGTTTTGTGGTATGAAGATTTATGGGTGGGCAAAGAAATCTAAAAACCCCGAGAAAAATCGAGATAAAAATATCCTACTTTTATTGATTTGGTTTGGGTCTTTAAATTTAATAACCCGGCACAATTGTTTTAATTTAGTAATTGAAAAATTCGAACTAAACCGACCTATGTACACTCCTACCTTAATATAAAGAGATTAGGAGTATTTGTTGTATTTTCTATGAACAAACTAAGGTTAATATGGTCAATTTATTATTAATTAATGCTAAAAGATAAATTCCTTAATATGTGTGAAAATAGCCAAAATATCGATTAAAATGAACACGGGGAGTACCATTTAGCATTATCACAACATGAAATCATTTCATAAATAGGGTCGTGGTGTCGTACATGCAAAGAATCACATATAAAGCTTTAGAAGTGTATACAATTAAAACCGGGTCTACCCGATTTTACTATTCGATCGAGACCAGTGAATTGGATCAAAGGTCAGTCTCGTAGTAGATCAGACTAGAGCACAAAGATAAGGCATAGTACGAGAATCGACGTGCTTGTCAAGATCGAGGCCAATAGTAATCGAGACCAAATATGGCATACTTTGAGCAAAGCGCAATAATAAAAAAGCGAAATATCCGTGACCGCTCAAAAACCACTGCAAATTCCGGAATAGATTGAATCAAGGGCAATTGTTTAGGCTAATCATGAGATTTACTTCTCTAATTAGAACTGTACCATAGATAGTATTCCTCTACTATATAAAGAGGGTTCTAATCACTTTGTAGACACCTTACATTTACGCATATAAAAGCAATACAATGTTCTCTCTATAGTTTACACTCTCTTGTTCATCAGCTTTACATATGTTTTAACTATTATTGCACCAACTAGTTCGAGGGCATCCGAGCTCAAGGGCTAAATTACGTTGTAACACTAGTTTGCTTTATTTTATTGTCAATTTCTATTACTAATCCTTCATTTATCAATTTGTATTAAGTTAAATCATGTATTCTTAAAACCACATTATAAGTTTATTTGTTATCCAATTTTAAAGGTAAACAATTTGGCGTCCACCGTGGGGCTAAGGATAATAGTGATTGCCTAGTATTAATTCTCCTAACACACACTACTTTATGCTTGTTCTTGTGAGTGTTTTGATTTCAAGATCAACATGTCTAATTCGCAAGAAGTACCCCACTCAAACCGATAACGGCCTCGGTTTCCATGAAGGAAACGATAATGTAGCTACCCCGGGAATTGAAGTGCCTTAGGTTGGCCACGGGGGAGTATCGATTGCAAGCCCCGTCAATGTCAGTTCGCATGTCGCCGTAAATGCAAATATGTGTGTCGACCCTGGAAATAGTGTCAGCATTGATGGACGAGCAGTCAATCAATACCACAAAATGGTGAAAAGGCAAAATTAGCCTTCGCATGATATTCGAAATGTTGTAGACTCGACAAGTTTTGATAGCGCAACTCCAAAATCAGAATCGAGCACCAAGCATAATTAAGCTCGAAACATCACAAAAGGTTGTTCTTAGAGTCAAGCATGTACTGCAGAAATCGAATGACAATCAATCGAGAATGACCCCGCCATTATGAAGATGCTTGAGGATCTCACTAAATGGATCGAATCAGGTGAAAAGAAAATAGAGGCTAATGATAAAAAGGTAGAAACATTCAATTCACAGGTTGACCAAATAATGGGGGCACCTGTCACGACCCGAATTTTCCACCATCGGAGGTTGTGAAGGCGCCTACTATCGGAGCTAGGCAAGCCAAATATTTAAATATTTCACAAATTTTTATTTAAGGCAATATGATAAACTGATACAAATACTTAAATATGCGGAAGACTTTTATATACTTAAAACAGAAAACATAGGATATGAAAGTCTCAAATTACATTTTCTACCCAGTATCTGGTGTAACCACTCACAGACTACTAAGGAGTACTAATCAGTCTGAATGAAAATACACAGGAAGTCTATCTCGATACAAATAAAAAAATTGAAATAACATAGATGAGACTCCGAGCCCGCGGACGTCGGCAAAGCTACCTAGAAGTCTCTGGACTGAAGGTACGCTCCCAATCTACTGCTGTGGTGATCCGTAAGCTGCTCCCTGATCTATGCACAAAAAGGCACAGAAGTGTAGCATCAGCATAACCGACCCCATGTGCTGGTAAGTGCCTGGCCTAACCCCAGCGAGGTAGTGATGAGGCTAGACAGGACCTACCACTAATAACCTGTACAGATATATGCAATAACATGAGAATACGCTAATCTATACAAATAAAAGGGGAGGGAAGCATGTTGTGGGGCACAACAGTTCAAATACAGAAATAAGCTAACAAGAATAAAAACTGAGAAGATAACAACTGATAAAGAAATACCGGAAAGCTCAACCCACAGAACAATATACTCAGTCCATATTTCCGTTGCGGAGTGCAGCCCGATCCTCAACATTTAATACCATTGCGGCGTGCAACCCGATCCTCGACAATTAATCCGTTGCGGCATGCAACCCGATCCTCAATATATAGTACCGTTGCGGCGTGCAACCCGATCCTCGATATTTACCAACAAAACTCACCCAACATCATTCGCAACTCAAGTGCGAGGGTAGTAGAATCAAAATACAAGAGACCCGACGAGGGAATATAACTAACAACTCAATTATCCCGGCAATGGAGGGTTCAATTTATACTAAAATCCCGGCAAGGGGAAATAATCACAAGACTTCCACTCTAACACTTAACTACCAACAACTCTAAGTCGAGCCAATGCTCCAATAATCTATACAAGTCTCTATTTTTCCTCAACCGATTATATCATGAGAACTCAATCAATTTAAGCAACAATTCATACCATATTATTCGAATTAAAGAAATTTAAGACCCATGGTCATGCTGGACTTGGGCACATAGATAACTGTCACCATGCCTATACATTGACGCCACATAGCACATAACAAATAATGTCCTAATCCTATTCTCTCAAGCCAAAGTTAGGTCAAACACTTACCTCGATCCGAAAATAGCAATCAAAGCTCTAAAAATTGCATTTCCTCTAGAATCCAACTCCCAAACAACGATATCTAGGCATAATTAAATTCAATATTATCAATAATAACTCAAAGACACCATTTCATAGCTTAGAAATGAATTTCCTATCATTCTTCCAAAAATACCCGACACCAGACCCACATTGTCCAAACTCGAGGCTCGGACCAAATTTCAATCACCCATAACCCCACAAGTTCAAATATATAACTTGTTTAAGGATTTGACCCCAAATTGAGGTTGAATCGACAACAATTCCCAAAAACCTAACTCTACCCAAAAGCCCTAATTTCTACTTGGATTTCATGTTTTTAGGCTAGGATTGTAGTGATTAGATGAAGAAATAATGAGGGAATGATGTTAATATTACTTACCCAAAGAGTTATGGAGAAGGAAGCTCTTGAAATTCGTCTATCGAGGGTTTGAGTGAAAGGCTCGTGTGATAAATGGCAAATATCCCCAGCACATTGTTCTATTTTTAACTTAAAATCAGTGGAGGGAGATAACACTATGTGATTGCGACAAGGTAATGCATTCGCGTAGATAGGCTGGCCGGGATTCTATGCCTTCGCGAAGGGTGTGCGAACGCATAGAAGAAAAATCGGGGGCCTTACAATTGAACTATGCGAACGCGGTAGGACACTGTGAGCACGGAAGGAAAAGAAATCAGGCCTATGCAAACGCGAGAGGATGTTGCGTTCGTATAGAACAAAAATCTGTCTGCAACACTTTGGAATGTCTGATGTATTTATCTAAGTGAAAACCACCCCGAACAACCTCCGAATCACTCCCGAGCCATCGGGGCTCCCAAACAATCACATACACTAACTCAATAACATCCTACAGACTTAGTCGACCAATTAAATTGCCAAAATAACATCAAAATCAACAAATTAAACCTCAAAATCATCATTTCCCTTTCAAAGTTTATAAACCTTAACTTTAGATATTAAAGATCGAAACACGTCAAACAACGTCTGATTTCGACCAAATTTTATAGGAAGTGCTTAAACCACATATATGACTTGTATCGGGCATCGGAACCAAAACACGAGCCCGATACCATTATGTTTTGATCAAATTTCATTTTTATTTTCTTTAAACATTTTCAGAAAATAATTTCACGGAAAAATTCTTTTCTCGGGCCTGGGACCTCGGATTTCGAGTCCACGAATACGCCCGAGTCGCATATTTTCCTACGGACCCTCCGGGACCATCACATCACGGGTCCGAGTTCGTTTACCCAAAATATTGAGCAAAGTCAATTATATCAATATTATTATCAAAATTCATAGTTTTTAACACCAAATTCATATATTTTAACATAAAAATTTTCTTGGCTTGTGCCTGGACTGCGCATGCAAATTGAGGAAACTAAAAGAGAGGTTTTCAAGGCCTCGAAAGCACGGAGAAAGGGAGAACTACGGTGATGACCCTTTGGGTCGTCACATCATCTACCTCTAAAACAATCGTTCGTCCTCGAACGGACAAAAGAAAGAAGTACCTGAGTCGGGGAATAGATGGGGATAACGGCTCCACGTATCAAACTCGGACTCCCAGGTCGATGCCTAAGGATGCTAACATCTCCACTGAAGACGCACTAAAGGAAAACTCCTCGACTTCAACTGTCGAACTTGCCGAACTAAAGTAGTCACAGGCTCCTCCTCATATGATAGATCCTTGTCCAATTAGACAGTGCTGAAATATAACACGTGGGCGGGATCATCGTGATACCTCCGAAGCATGGATACATGAAAAACCGGATGCACGGCTGAAAAGCTAGGCGGCAAGGCAAGTCTATAAGCCACCTATCCCACGCGATCGAGAATCTCAAATGGGCCAATAAACCTAGGTCCAAGCTTTCCCTTCTTCCCGAATCTAATCATGCCATTCATAGGCGATACACGGAGCAATACTCACTCACTAACCATGAAACCAACATCCATAACCTTGCGATCTGCATAACTCTTCTGCCTAGACTGAGCTGACCGAAGTCTGTCCTGAATGATCTTGACCTTATCCAAGGCCTCCTGTACTAGATCTGTGCCCAATAACCGAGCCACTCCCGGCTCAAAACATCCGACTTGGGACCGACATCGCCTACCATATAACACCTCATACTGAGCCATCTGAATGCTAGACTAGTAGATGTTGTTGTAGAAAAATTCTGCTAAAGGCAAGAACTGGTCCCACGAGCCTCCAAAATCAATAACGCAAGCTTGGAGCATATCCTCAAGAATCTGAATAGTCCTCTCGGACTGACCGTCCATCTGGGGGGGGGGGGGGAATGTTGTACTCAACTAAACCTGGGTGCCCAACTCATGCTGTACTGCTCTCCAGAAATACGAGGTAAACTATGGACCCTAGTCCGAAATAATAGATATAGGCATCCTATGAAGGCGAACGATCTCTCTAATATAAATCTCCGCATATCTCTCGAATGAACAAGTGGTGGAAATTGGAATAAAATGCGCTGACTTGGTCGGCCGATCACCAATGACCCATATAGCATCAAACTTCTTCCAAGTCATCGGAAGTCCAGTAACGAAATCCATGGTAATTCTCTCCCACTTCCACTTGGGAAGCTTAATCTCTGGTATAAACCACCGGGCCTCTGATACTCGTACTTAACCTGCTGATAATTCTGACAACGAGCCACATATGCAACAATGTCTTTCTTCATTCTGCGCCACCAAGAATGCTGCCTCAAATCCTGATACATCTTTGCGGCGCCTGGGTGAATAGAATATAAAGAACTGTGGGCCTCTGTTAAGATCGACTCCCGAATACCATCAATATTGGGCACACAAACTCGCCCCTGCAATTTCAATATACCATCATCTCCCAAGGTCATTTTCCTGGCACCTCCCCGCTGTACTGTGTCCCTTAGGACAAACAAATGGGGATCATCAAACTACCACTTCCGAATACGCTCCATCAACGACGGACGAGAAACCGTAAAAGCTAATACCCTGTTAGGCTAAAAAATATCCAATCTCACAAATCTATTGGAGAAGTCCTGAACATCCAAAGCAAGCGGTCTCTGGATGACCGGAATATAGGAAAGACTACGCATGCTGGCAGACTTCCTACTCAATGCATCTGCCACCACATTGGCCTTCCCCAGGTAGTATAAGATAGAAACATCATAGTCTTTGAACAACTCCAACCGCCTCCGCTACCTCAAATTCAACTCCTTCTGTTTGAACAAGTACTTAAGACTCTTGTGATTTGTGTACACCTCACACGTCACACCATATAAATAATGCCTCCAGATTTTCAAGGCATCAACAATGACTGCCAACTCTAGTTCATGAACTGGATAATTCTTCTCGTGGATCTTTAAGTGCCTCGAAGCATATGCTATGACCCTGCCATTCTGCATCAACACTGCGCCAAGCCCGATACGGGGAGCATCACAATAAATAGTATAAGGCCCTGATCCCGTGGGCAAAACCAATACTTGTACCATAGTCAGAGCTGTCTTGAGCTTCTGGAAGCTCGCCTCGCACTTATCTGACCACCTAAAATGGGTACCCTTTTGGGTCAATCTAGTCATCGAGGCTGCAATGGATGAAAACCCCTCCATGAAACATCAGTAGTAACCAGCTAACCCCAAGAAGCTCTGAATCTCTGTAGCTGAAGTCGGTCGAGGACAGTTCTTGATTGCATCTATCTTCTTTAGGTCCACCTGAATACCATCTACTGATACGACATGACCCAGGAATGCAACTGAACTCAACCAAAACTCGCACTTCGAGAACTTGGCGTACAACTGACTATCCTTTAGAGTCTGAAGAACCACTCTAAGGTGCTGCTCTTGCTCCTCCTGGCTGTGGGAGTATATATAAATGTCGTCAATGAATACAATCACAAACAAATCCAAATAGGGCCTGAACACTAGGTTCATCAACTCCATGAATGTTGTCGGGGCATTGGTCAACCCAAACGACATGACCAATAACTCATAATGCACATACCGAGTGCGAAATGCTGTCATAGGGAAATCATACGCCCTAATCCTCAGTTGATGATAACCAAACCTCAAATTTATCTTCGAGAACACCCTAGCACCCTGAAGCTGGTCGAATAAATCATCAATCCTCGGTAGTGGATACTTGTTCTTTATCGTCACCTTGTTCAACTGTCGTTAATCAATGCACATCCTCATCAATCCATTTTTTTTATTCACAAATAATACCGGTGCGCCCCAAGGAGATAACACTAGGTCTAATAAAACCCTTATCTAGCAAGTCCTGAAGCTGCTCCTTCAACTCCTTCGGCGGAACCATGCCATCGGCAGAATGGAAATAGGCTGAGTGCCCGGAGCAAGATCAATAAATCAATATTCTTGTCGGGTGGCATACCCGGCAGGTCTGAAGGGAAAACCTCGAGGAACTCTTGAACAATAGGAATAGACTCAATAGATGAAACCTCTGTGCTGGAGTCGCGAACATACGCCAGATATGCTAGACACCCCTTCTTGACCATACGTCGAGCCTTGACATATGAAATAACATTGCGGGTAGCATGACCTGGGTCCCTCTCCACTCAAGTCAGGGGAAATCTGGCAAAGCCAAGGTCACGGTCATGGCGTGACAATCCAAAATAGCATGATACGGGGAGAATCTATCCATCCTTAATATAACGTCAAAGTCCACCATATCTAAGAGAAATAAGACGACATGGGTCTCAAGACCCTCAAATACTACCATATATGAACGATGCACTCGGCCGACCACTATAGAATCACCAACCGGTGTAGACACATATACAAGAATACCCAAAGCCTAACTAGGCATAACCAAATAGGGTGCAAAATAGGACGACAAATAGGAATACATAGATCTCGAATTAAATAATACTGAAGCACCCCTATCACAGACCAATATAGTACCTACTGAGAACCGCTACCGCCCGCGGTACCGTGTGAAACCTGAAGTTCTGACTGAAAGGGCCTCTGAGGGTGGCCTCTACCATATCAATCCCTACCTCTAGATGATGTACCACTAAACCTACCAGAATGACGAGGCCTTTTGTCTAACCCATGCTCACCTCCTCGCGCAAATGCCATTTCTATCCAGCAGGCTGCATTGGCCGCCTCCTAAAAAGACATATCACTACAAGCCCCCATAGACATCTGAAGACGGATCGGCTGGATCAACCAATTAACAAATCTCCGCACCCTCTCCCCCTTGATAGGGAGTATAACAATAGCATGGCATGCCAAGTCATAACAGTACCCTGATGAAGATGCTTAAATTGCCTGTGTAGAGCATCCCGCTCAATCACCGGGAGAAACTTCTCCCAGAAAAACTCTGCAAACTGATCCCACGTCAAGGCTGGAGACCCTGCTGGTCTAGATAGGCAATAATCTCTCCACCAAGTCTTGGCGGATCCTGCAAGCCTGAAAGTGCAAAAATCGACCGTGTTGGTCTCCACTATACCCATAGTCCTGAGGATCTCATGGCAACTGAATAGAAACTCCTGGGGATCCTCCGATGAAGCACTGCTAAAAGTGGTGGTGAAAAGGGAGAACCGATCAAGTCTCCACAAAGCATCCGAAGACATGGCCGCTCCACCACCGGCATGAGCTGTAATACCTGTCTGAGCTGCCACTGCGAGCTGAACCACTGGAACCTAAGTTCGGGGAGCTACCTTCTCCTGAGTACGCATAGCAGGAGTCTGAACCTATCCTCCAGCCTGAGAAATGGGTGGTGCTACTGGCAGCAAACCCGCTCTAGTGATACTGTCCATAAAGCCTGCTAGTCGAACTAGAGCATCCTGGAGATCTGGGGGAAATATAGCCCATCCTGGGACCTGAGTCGGACCCACTGGAGCTGCTGGGGCTGGAACCTCTCCATCATAATCAATATAAGTCCCCACCTCTCGAACTTCTAGCTGGGGCTGAGCTCTGCCCCTACCACGGCCTCGGCATTAGCCTTTACCCCTCGTGGGAGCTGCTGCTGGGGGCTCAGGCTCCTGCACAGTAGAAGAAGATGCACGTGTTCTCACCATCTGCGAAAAAATAGAGTAGAATGAAAATCAATATTTGAAAAACAAAATCGCAAGACAAGAATGAACAAAGTGAAATTTTCCCAACTCTGTAGCCTCTGGGAGATAAATACAGACATCTCTGTACCGATCCCTCAGACTCTACTGAGTTTGTCCGTGAGTTGTGAGACCTAAGTAACCGAGTGATCTGATACCAACTTGTCACGACCCGAATTTCCGACCATTGGGGGTCGTGATGGCGCCTACTATCGTAGCAAGGCAAGCTAACTATTTACACATTTCACAAACTTTTATTTAAGGCAATATGATAAACTGAAATAAATACTTAAATATACGGAAGACTTTTAAATACATAAAATAGAAAACATAGGATATGAAGGTCTCAAATTACATTTTCTACTCAGTATCTGGTGTCACCACTCACGGACTACTAAGGAGTACTAAAAACATCAGTGTGAAAGAAAATACACAGGAAGTCTGTCTCGATACAAATAAACAAACTGAAATAACATAGATGAGAATCCAAGACCGCGGACGTTGGCAAAGCTACCTAGAAGTCTTTGGACTGAAGGTACGCTCCCAATCTACAGCTGCCGCGGTTTGTAAGCTTCTCCCTGATCTGTGCACAAAACGGCACAGAAGTGTAGCATCAGCACAACCGACCCCATGTGCTGGTAAGTGTCTAGCCTAACCCCCGGCGAGGTAGTGACGAGGCTAGATAGGACCTACCATAAATAACCTGTACAGATATATGCAATAACAGGAGAATACGCTAATCAAAACAGTTAAAAAGGGAGGGAAGCATGCTGTGGGGTACAACAGTTCAAATACAGAAATCAGCTAAAAAGAATGAAAATTGAGCAGATAACAACTGATAAAGAAATACTGGAAAGCTCAACCCACAGAACACTCGGTCCATATTCTCATTGTGGCGCGCAACCCAATCCTCAACATTTAATACAGTTGCGGCGTGCAACCCGATCTTCGGCAATTATTCCATTGGGAGCGTGCAACCCAATACTCAATATTTAGTCCCATTGCAGCGTGCAACCCAATCATCGATATTTACCAATAAAACTCACCCAACATTATTTGCAACTCAAGTGCGAGGGGAGTAACATCAAAATACAAAAGTCCCGACGAGGGAATATAACTAATAGCATAATTATCCCGGCAAGGGAGGGTTCAATTTATACCAAAATCCCAGCAATGGGAAATAATCACAGGACTTCCACTTCTAACACATAACTACCAACAACTCTAAGTCGAGCCAATACTCCAATAATCTATACAAGTCTCTATTTTTCCTCAACTGATCATATCTTGTGAACTCAAACAATTTAAGAAATAAGTCATACCACATTATTCGAATTAAAGAAATTTAAGACCCACAGTCATGCTAGACTCGGGAACATAGACTTTCACCATGACTATACACAGACTCCACATAGCACATAGCAAATAATGTCCTAATCCTATTCCCTCAAGCCAAAGTTAGATCAAACACTTACCTCGATCCGAAAATAGCAATCAAAGCTCTAAAATTTCCTTTCCTCTAGAATCCAACTCCGAAACAACGATATCTAGGCAAAATTAGATTCAATATTATCAATAATATCTCAAAGACACCATTCCATAGCTTAGAAATGAATTCCCGATCATTCTTCCGAAAAAATTAAAATCCAGCATCGGGCCCACATGGTCCAAACTCGAGGCTCAAACCAAATTCCAATCACTCATAATCCCACGAGTTCAAATATATAATTTGTTTAAGGATTCAACCCCAAATTGAGGTTGAATCGCCCAAAATTCCCAAAAACCTAACTCTACCCAAAAGCCCTAATGTCTACTTTGATTTCATGTTTTTAGGAGAGGAGTTTAGTGATTAGATGAAGAAATAATGAGGAAAGGATGTTAAGATTACTTACCGAAAGAGTAATGGAGAAGGAAGCTCTTGAAATTCGTCTATGGAGGGTTTGAGTGAAGGGCTCGGGTGATAAATGACAAAAATCCCGAGCACACTATTCTTTTTTTACTTAAAATCAATGGAGGGAGATAACACTATGTGATTGAGACAGGGTTATGCGTTTGCATAGAGAGGGTGGCCGGGATTCTATGCGTTCGCGGAAGGGTTGTGCGAACGCATAGAAGGAAACTCGGGGGAGGGGGGGCCTGGTTTGCCCTATGCATTCGAAGTAAGGGGTGCGAATGCATAGAAGAAAAATCTTGGGCCCAACATTTGAACTATACGAACGCGGTAGGACACTTCGAACGCGTATGGAAAATAAATCAGGGCTATACGAATGCGAGAGAGTGTTGCATTCGCATAGAACAAAAATCTGTCTGAAACACTTTGGAATTTCTGATGTCTTTTTCTAAGTGAAAACCACCCGAACCACCTCCGAATCACTCCCGAGCCCTTAGGGCTCCCAACCAATCACACACACTAACTCAATAACATCCTACAGACTTAGTCAAGCGATCAAATCACCAAAATAACATCAAAATCAATGAATTAAACCTCAAAATCATTGTTTTCCTTTTCAAAGTTCATGAACCTTGACATTAGATATTTAAGCCCGAAACACGTCAAACGACGTCCGATTTCAACCAAATTTTACAAGAAGCACTAAAATCACATATATGACCTATATCAAGCATCGAAACCAAAATACGAGTCTGATACCATTACTTTATGATCAAATTTAATTTTCATTTTCCTTAAACATTTTCAGAAAAAAATTTCACAGAAAAAATCTTTTCTCTGGTCTGGGACCTTGGATTTTGATTCCAGGAATACACCCAAGTCCCATATATTCCTATGGACCCTCCCGGACCATTACATCATGGGTCCGGGTCTGTTTACCAAAAAGATTGACCAAAGTCAACTATATCAGTATTATTATCAAAATTCATAGTTTTTAAAACCAAATTCATATATTTTAACATAATAAATTTCAAGCTTCGTGCCCGGACTGTGCATGAAAATCGAGGTAACTAAAAAGGAGGTTTTCAAGGCCTTGGAAGCATGGAGAAAGGGATAATTACGGTGATGACCCTTTGGGTCGTCACAGCACCCCCGATCCTAAAGGGTTTGGATTCGAAGAAGTTCGTGCAGAAGCCTTTTCCTCTAATTGCGGCTTCGAAGCCCATTCCTATGAAATTTCATACGCCAGAAATCCCCAAATACAATGGGACCATCAATCCTAATGAGAACGTCATTTCTTACACATGAGCAATAAAGGGAAATGACTTAGAAGATGATGAGATTGAATATGTTCTATAAAATAAATTTGGAGAAACTTTATCGAAGGGTGCCATGATATGGTATCATAACTTGGCACCTAACTCTATTAATTCATTTGGTATGCTCGCAGATTCTTTTCTGAAAGCCCAAATCACACCTCTTCCAGGTAAGACAAAAGGATAACGAGATGCTCGGGGAATTCGTATCTCGGTTCCAAATGGAGAGAATGGATTTGCCTCCATTCACCGACGACTGGGCTGTTCAAACTTTTACACGGGGTCTCAACACTAGGAGCTCCATAGCATCACAATAGTAGAAATAAAATTTGATCGAATATCTAGCTGTCACTTGGGCCGATATACATAATTGGTATCAGTCAAAGATTAGGGTCGAAGATAACCAACTGGGAACTCCAGTTTGTTTATGTATCCCAACATGTCCATGGACAGAGCTAAAAGAGATGTCGATCGAGAAACTCGATTGAATAGAGATAGATACCAGCCATATAGTGGAGATCGATAAAATAACGGGCCTAGAAGCAATTGCATACGAAATGATAGAAGGAATAATCGAGGAAAAATTTCTCGGGGTATTATAAGCGAAAGTGGTTTTGATAGGGATGTCGGGTCCAAAGAGGCACCTCGACTATCAGAATACAACTTCAATATTGATGCGTCACGTATTGTATTAGCCATTGGTCGGATTAAGGATACTAGGTGGCCCAAACCCTTACAGACCAATCCAGCTCAAAGATAACCTAATCAAATGTGTAAATACAATGGTACCCATGGTCGTAGTACTGAATACTGCAGACAATTGAGGTAGGAGGTAGCTCGTCTATTCAATGAGGGTCACCTTCGAGAATTCTTAACTGATCGGGCCAAAAATCAGTTCAAAAATAGAGATTCGAACAGGCAGAACGAAAAGGAAGAGCCATAGCATGTAGTTCACATGATCGTTAGTGGGGTCGATATCCCTCAAGGACCGATATTCAAACGCACCAAAGTGATAATCACAAGGGAGAAGCAAACTCGAGACTACTTACCAAAAGAAATATTGTATTTCAACGATGAAGACGCAGAAGGGATCGCACAACCTCACAATGATGCATTGGTAATATCTATACTTATGAATAAAACTCAAGTTAAATGTGTGTTGATTGATCCAGGTAGCTCAACAAATATTAGTCGATCAAGGGTCGTAGATTAACTCGGCCTCGAAGATCAAATTGTGCCCACAACTCGGGTACTTAACGGCTTCAACATTGCAAGTGAAACCACCAAATGGGAAATCATTGTGTTGTAAATGTGGTAGAGACCATAAACAAATCAAAGTTCCATGTGATTGAGGGTGACATGAGGTACAACGCGCTGCTCGGAAGACCTTGGATTCATAATATGAGAGCAGTACCCTCGATGCTTCATCAAGTCTTGAAATTACCAACATCGGAAGGAATCAAAATAGTGTACGGCGAACAACCCACCGCCAAAGAAATTTTTGCAATTGATGAGGTAATACCAATATCGGTGTTGTTATCAACAAAGGGATCGGAGTCAAAGGAAAAGCAAGAGGTCAAATAGCAACCATAGTCATCGGCCTCGACCTGATCAAGGAGCATGAAACTTTCAAGGATGATGATTATATGATACCTCGAACCTTCATAATCCCTGATGATTCTGATGCAACAAAGTTGACGATCGAAGAGTTGGAACAAATCATACATATGGAGTATCTGCCCGATCGAAAGGTATACCTAGGCACGGGGTTAACTCCCGAGCTCAAGAAAAAAACTCGTGCGGTTCCTTTTAAATAAATGGATAGTTTTGCTTGGTCCCACGTAGATATGACAGGGAACCCACCGGAGATCACTACGCATTGACTAAGCTTGGAGCTGAAGTTACGCCCGGTGAAAGAAAAAGAGAAGACCTAAGTCCGAGGTAAAACATGCATTCATTAAGGACGAGGTAACAAAACTTCTCAATATAGGATCCATTCGGGAGGTAAAATATCCCAAATTATTAGCAAACGTAGTTGTAGTCCCTAAAAAGGAAAACAAACATAGAATGTGCATAAACTATAAAGATTTAAACAAGCCATTCCCTAAAGATTCTTTTCCTTTGCCGAATATCGATCACATGATCGACGCCACGGCCAGCCACGAGATCCTTAGTTTTCTCAATGCCTACTCCGGGTGCAACCAAATACAAATGAACTAAGAGAATGAGGAAAAGACTTCATTCATCACCTAGTATGGCACATATTGCTATAATGTAGTGCCATTTGGAATAAAAAAATGTTGATGCTACTTATAAAAACCAAGTTAATCTAATGTTTGAAGAGAAAATAGGTAAATTAATCGAGGTTTATTGATATTATGCTAGTTAAGTCCTTGCGAGCATAAGACCTTTGAAAAATTTGCGGGAGACCTTCAACATACTGAGAAAGTATAACATGAAGCTTATCTCGGAGAAATATGCATTCGAGGTCGGCTTGAGCATGTTCCTCAGCTTTATGGTATCAAATCGGGGGATCATAATCAACCCCGTTAAAATCAAGACAATCGAAGACATGGCACAAAGGTTAACAAGACGCATAGCCGCCCTAGGTCGATTTATTTCAAGGTCCTCAGATAGAAGCCACCGGTTCTTCTCAATGCATAAGATAAGGACCCCGAAATGTCAGCAGGATTTGAAGGAACTCAAACGATATCTATCAAGCCTGACATTGCTTCACATCCTAAAGGCGGACGAGCAACTTTACTTGTACTTAACGGTCTCGTAGATAGTGGTAAGTGGGGTTTTAATTCGATAAGAACAATGTATACAATTTCCTTTTTATTATGTTAGCCGGACCTTAGGTGAAGCCGAGACCCATACATAGAAAAATTAGCTCTTGCTTTGATAAGAGCTTCTAGGAAATTAAAGCCATGTTTTCAGTGTCACCCAATTTTTGTTGTAACCACCTACCCCCTTCGCACCATTTTGTACAAGCTCGAACTCTTGGCAACGGGTACGATATCGAGTATCAACCCCGAACAACTATCAAGTCTCAAATCTTGGCAAACGTTATGGCCGAATTCATCCTAGCCCTCGTACCCGAGGTCGAAAGGAACTATTACCAAAATCGGGTACATCATCGGGGGTGTGGACCCTTTTCATAGACGGCGCTTTGAATGTGAGGGGGTCTGGTCTAGGCATCGTTTTGAAGCCACCCATAGGTAATACAATTAAGCAGCCTATCAAAACTTCAAAATTAACTAACAATGAGGCCGAGTATAAGACCTTGATTGCAGGTCTTGAGCTAGCTAAGATCTTAGGAGCGTAGGTCATCGATGCCAAATGTGACTCCTAACTTGTAGTAAACCAAGTCAACAGAACTTTCGATGTTTGAGAAGATAGAATGCAGAGGTACTTGGACAAACTGCAAGTGTCTCTACAACTATTTAACGAATAGACCCTACCTCAAGAGCACAATAGCGAGGCTGATGCCCTTGCAATTTGGGTCATCGATCGAAGATGATGAACTTAGCTCAAGGACAGTCGTACAAATTTTGAGACCGGTAATTGAAGAAGGACATGCCGAAATAAACTCCACGAGTTAACCTGGGATTGGAGGAGTAAGTACATCGAATACCTAAAGAATGGGAAGCTTCCATCAGATCCTAAAGAATCGAGGGCCCTACGCATAAAGGCTGCACGGTTCACATTGGCCGAGGATGGAACACTATATTGGAGAACATTCGATGGACCATTAGCAAAATGTTTGGGACCAGGAGACACCGACTAATTTCTATGGGTAATTCACGAGGACACTTGCGAAAATCATTTCGGTGTCGAGTCATTGGTTCACAAAGTCATCAGAGCAGGAAAATATTGGGATGATATGGAAAAAGATACAAAAGAGTTTGTTCGAAGATATGGTAAATGCCAAAGGTATGCGCCGATGATTCACCAGCCTGGAGAACAACTCCACTCAGTTGTATCCCCGTGGCCATTTATGAAATAGGGAATGGTTATCGCCGACCCTCTACCATCGGCCCCATGTAAAGTTAAATTCATTTTGTTTATGACTGACTAGTTTTCTAAGTGGGTAGAAACATAGGCCTTCGAGAAAGTCAGAGAAAAAAAGTCATTGACTTCATCTGGGACCATATTATGTGTCGATTCGGGATACCTGCAGAGATCAGATGTGATAATGGAAAGCAATTTGTCAGCATCAAAGTGACAAAGTTTTTCGAAGACCACAAAATAAAAAGGATTCAATCAACGCCCTATCATCCTAATCGGAACGGACAGCCAAATCAACAAAAAAACCGTAATCCAAAATCTGAACAAAAAATTGAACAAAGCTAAAGGAAAATGGAGAGAAATATTGCCCGAATTCCTTTGGGCATATTAAACAATGTCGAAATCTAGTACGGGACAACACCATTCTCTTTAGTCAACGGTGTCGAAGCTTTGATCCCGGTCGAAGTCGGGGAACCTAGCTTCAGATTTTGGTATGCAACGGAAGAGTCAAACAACGAGCTTTGAATAAGAGTCTCGAATTTCTAGATATAATATGGGAAACCATCCTCGTTTGAATGGCCGCGCAAAAATTGCAGATCGAGAGTATTACAAACGAAGAACATTTCTTCAACACTTTAAAATCAGAGACTTGGTTCTGGGAAATGTCACCATCAATACTCGAGACCCAAACAGAGGAAAACCTTGCCCGAACTGGGAGGACCTTATCACATCCTCGATATCGTCAGAAAAGGATCCTACGAACTTGGCACGATGGACTGAGAGTAGTTACCAAATAATTGGATCATATCACTCCTCAAAGGATACTATTGTTAAGGTATAATCTTTTCCATTTTCATCTATATTTTATACTAACCAACCGCAGGTGTTTCATCAAATCCATAGAGGAATTCTTCAATACAAAGTCCTTAGGTTTGAAAGCACGTGTTGCGCTCTTTTTCCCATTGACCGGGTTTTGTCACAAATGGGTTTTTCCGTCGAGGTTTTTAATGAGGCAACCATCGTTTATTCTACCTTGGGGTAATTCAACAGTATCCGAGGCTTCTTTGCAATCAACCTCGAATACATGGGGACATCACCCTCGGATATCAACTTTGTTACAAGGAAGATACTTCATGTCAACGGGTTCTCGATAGGTAAAACTTTTTAAGGGCCAAATGGTCAAACAAACCGTGCCCATGTAGAGTACTCGAGACCTAAAGATAAACATGTACACTTATGTATAATCTATTGAAACAAATATTTTTTTCCTTGCCAAATATTTCATGCCTTAGAGAAAATTTAACTTTACAATTTCTTACTTTTGGTATGTTGTGGTGACAGGCTTAAGGGCCGATCACAACTGAAGTTTGAACAACTTCACCGTACTCGGGGAGTAGCATTCGAAATATCGATGTAATCGAACTACTAAAGTCTCGAGATCATATGACCTTAAAAAGGCAACCCTCATTCTTATAGGCCACGTCCACCCTACTCGGGTACTGACACTTTGAACAAGTTCGAAGTATAATCAAAAAACAAGCCCAAGAGGCAAATCCCAAGTTAAAGGCTACGGCCAAACCAATATGGCTCGTAGGCGTCCGAACTTTGTAATAAAATAGGCCTTCAAATATTTCCATAAAATTCGTTTTAATGGCTACCCGCAGCAAATTTATGAAGGGGTTCGATGACATCATCCCTCGAAAACCCTAAGGGGTACTGAATTGTTCGAACTACTTAACAAGCTTATTTCATGCTAAGGCATAATGAAGCAAAGGGTTTCGATAACACTAACCCTCAAAAACCCTAATAGGTACAAATCTATCACTGCTAAGACATAAAAAAATTATATTATTAAATTTTTAAGCCGAAAAGGGAGAAAGGCCATTTTTTTAAGGCCATTTCATCCTAATTCAAGAGCCTAAGGCCAGTTCTATTTTTTGAGTTCAAGAAGTAATCCTCACTCAACTAAAAACTAAGGGTGACCATACTTCGACTCCAAGCAAGTACTCACTCGACTATATAGACTACATTAGTCTGACTTCCATCACATTGCCTAAGCCTTGTGCTCATGAACAAAATTTTCACATAGACAAAGCAGAATTTTCACAGGATAGAAATTGAAATAAAGACAAGTCGGAAAACAATGAGTTCTCTTATATATGAAAATATTTACAAGGACCACTCAGGGTCCTACACATAATTTAAAAAAATAACAAAAATCGTAAGTACCTAATTTTCCTCGGGAGCTGCATCCTCGCCATCATGATCTCCTCCGCTCTAAAATCTACTCACACTCGCGGAATCATCATCATCAGAAGAGAGCAACACTTTGGATTCGGTCTCAAGCTCTTTGGCATTCTCGATCTCGACGGCAAGGTTAAAAGCAGGAGCATGAATCTCCTCAAGAGTCTCTCTTCGAGACTGCATTTGGCATGCTCGACAACCTAGTATGCTCGAGCCTGAGCAGCATCTGAAACTTCTTTCGCTCGAGCTTGAGCAACCTCGATGTCAGATCGGTAGACACCCGCAATCCCCTCAGCATCAGCCTTAACCATCTCAGCCTTAGATTTCATTACTGCAATCTCCATGTCCAACCGAGCCTATACTTCTAATATTCTTGGCCGGTTCCAAGCTCTTCTCTTTCATGCGTTGGATTGGTTTTCGATTGAGGATAACTCAGCTTGAGCTGCCTCTTTCTTCGAGGCAAAGCAATCCATCTTTTGCTTCCACATTGAAGTATCTGCCTTCACCTCGTCTACCTCTCCTCGGAGTTGCACAATCATTTCATTCAGCCGCTGGACTTGTGAGATCGAATCATTAGCCATCACTCCCAAAACAAGGACATAAGCATCTAAGATTTTATTTACCTGCTCGGTCAGTTCACTTTTTTCTTTCTGGGCCACGGCTAACTTAGCTTGGAGACCTTTGATTTCTTTTTCTTTTTGCTCACCAACAAGCTTGAGAGAATTTTTCTCCTAAGCCCTCGAATTTCAGCTTCATATCGGCTCAACTCTCTCATAGACTTGAAGAAATCCTCATGATAAAGTACTGAGGCCTACACAGATAGGAGGGACAGAATTAGGCAAAGAGAGAAAAATACATGCGTGAAGACCGACATCGACAGAGAAGGTTAGCTCTTACCTGATTCAAAGATTGTTGGGCTTCGTTGAAGAGGCACGATGCTCTAACCTCGTCTATCAGGTCTTCATCATCCTCAGTGAACAGACCTTGAAGGTAACTGGCCACCCCTATGGAGGTGGCAAAAGCTCGTACATCCTCCGGGACCGTAATAATGATGGTCTGTTTAACTCAGGATCGACACTGGGGTCTAAAAACTGGTTGGTCAATTTGAAACTCGAGGAAGTTTCACCCATGCTCCTTCTCGATACATCCAATTAATTCAATTTGGTGGCATCATCGATCCCAGCAAAACAACTTCGGAAAAGGTCCTCCCCTCAGACGGCACCTTCTACCTGAGGGGCCTTTATATCCTGAGCCTCACGAACTTTCCCTTATGAGAATGAGGGAAGCGGCAGGGAGCCACAAATTTCTATTTCCCCAAATGAATCACTCGATGGGTCTTTTTATTTCAAAGGGCCTCAGAGCCGGCCCCTTAGGACATACCTACCGACTACTCATCTCGACGGGAGGCATCTTCAGTCTCTAACAACTTGGGGACTTTGCCCGGATCCTCTTCCGAGACACCCCCTCCCCCTCCTTGTTCGAGGCTGGATTTCCCCAACCCTCGCCGATTCGGAGGCCTTTGGGGCCTCGGTGCTCCTCTTCACTCGAGCCACCAACTCGGAGCTGTCATCCTTATTTTCCTCTTCTTTATCTCTTAGCCGATAAACTACCTCTACAGGCAGGACGGAGGTGTATTTCTTCGGCTTACGAGCCTTACTTTTTTCGGCTTTGGGTCTTTAGAGGTCGAGACCCTTTTTATCTTTTTATCCTTTACCGGTTTTGGGGCAGGGGAGACACATGTTCCTCCACGTACGGAGGCCTCATGACAGCATTTTCTCTGAGGCCTATATGAAAGGAAATCAAGTGAGTATGAAAGAAACATTTTATAAAAGATCATCTAGTATGTGAAAAGGGCTTACCATGATTTTTGGCCTCCCATCGACCCCTTGCCAAATCACGCCATGAGCGCTCAGCATAAGAAGAGGTCAAAGCCAATTTTCGAACCCAGCTCTCGAGGTTAGGAATTACATCGGGTATCCAAGAGACCACTACATCATTGAAAAGGATACCGATGAGAAAAAACAAAGGAAACAAGACAATAAACGGAAGTTGTAGGTAGGATTGTAATTTCGCTTCATATTCTATTCCTCGGGAAATGGCATCTTCTCGGCGGGGATTAGGTCGGAAGTCTTCACTCAAACAAACGGGCTCATCCATCCTCGATCCTTGTCCTCGTCTATGCTCAATAACAGCACCTTGGTAGCCTGACGTTGAAGCCTTATTAAACTGGTCGATAGAGACATGGACTGTACATCCTGATAAGATGGTCGAGGGTGAAATATATCCTTTTGACTTTGCTCGCAAAAAATTGGAGCAGAATGACAATCCGCCAAAAGGAGGGATGGATCTGACCAAAGGTTATTTGGTATTGATGGCAAAACTTGATGATGGCGGGATCGACATGTCCCCGCTTAAAAAGGTAAGTGTAAACACATAGAAATCCTTTCACATGAGTGATGTCTTCTTCGGAAGCCAGAATCACCACATTTTTATCTTCCCAATGGTAATCTTTCTTCACCTGCTCAAGGTCACCCTCAGTAATCGAGCATATATATCTCGACACTGGCTCACATCGACCAGGGACTAACGAGGTTTTCTCGACTTTGAAGTCGAAAGTAAGTTTACATCCCCCCTCCCCCGGGAACACACTTCTCAGGGCGTTTCTTTACAGGTGTTTTATCACCGGTCGGCCGCAATGAAGAATCTTTATACTTTTAAGGAACAATTTTTGACGTATTTGCCATTTTTGTATAACTTTAAAAAAATATGAAGAGAATAAAGCTTGGTGATTTGAGGGAAGATTGGTAACGAAACTTAAATATTATGCAGAACGAAAAAGCTTTAGAGATGTAAAAAGGTTAAGGGATTAGAAGGAAGTGAAAGTAAAGAATGAATTAATAAGGAGAAAGGCCTATTTAAGGGATTCACAGCGATAGTTCAAAGGCATTGGTGGCCGACCACCAACTAACGCTCATTGATGACTTTGGAAACAGTACCGACAAGACGCTTCGGTCGCTTACGTCATGAGGATAACATCATGGAAGATCGAGGTACAAAATCAAAGGCTCAATTTGTTCCTTCTCGTGACACACCAAGAAACGAGGGGACTCTTTGTATATGGTTAAAATTGGGTCTACCGAATTTTATTTTTTGATCGAGACAAGGGAATTGCATCGAAGATCAGTGTCATAGTAGATCTCCAGAACACGAAGACAAGGTATCGAGTACGAGAATCGAGGTACCTATCAAGATCGAGGCCAACAGTAATCGAGACCAAATATGGAATACTTCGAGCAAAGCGCAATAATAGAAAAGTGAAATAACTGTGACCGGTTGAGGACCACAAGCGGAAATCCCATAACAAATCCAATTAAAGGTGATTAGTTAGGCTAATCATGGGATTTACTTCCGTAATTAGAATTGTGTCATAGATAGGATTCATCTACTATATAAAGAGTGTTCTAAACAATTTGTAGACACCTTACATTCACACATATCAAAGCAATACAATATTCTCTCTTTAGTTTACACCCTCTCGTTCACCAGCTTGTCACATTTTTTTAACTATTCTTGCACCAATTAGTTTGAGGGCATCCGAGCTCGAGGGCGGAATTACGTTGTAACACTGGTTTGATTTATCTTATTGTCAACTTTTATCACTAATCCTTACATTTATCAATTGGTATAAGATGAAATCACGTGTTTTTAAAATCACATTATAAGTTTAATTGTTATCCAATTTTAAGGGTAAACAAGAAGATCACTCAATGCAATTTGATATCATTTCGCACACATGCTCAAAGGAAAAACACATTTTAAGGTGGAGTCCCCGCTTACCTTGGAGCTAGCTTAACAATATTCAAGCCTAGGGTGGGGGATTGCCTCAAGGTGCAAGAATTTTATAATTTATATATATCTGTCTTTTTTTGTGATATTATTTGACTACTATTTTATGACTTGTTCGTGTCATAAAATCATCTACACATTTTCTTGGATACGACTCACAATTAAGAATAAACATAAAGAGAAGAAAGTGATTATAGTTGACAATTTATAATTGCAAATAAAAATAGCTGAAATTTTTTCAACGTGGTAGGATCCCTTTTCCTTTGGTTTACGTAAAGTGCGCTCTTTCTCTCTTTTTACCTCTTGAATTTCAAGAAGAAGACAGACTGTTAGAACAATGAAAAAGCAAATGCAAATGCAAATATAGGATTGAGGACCAAAGCGTGGGGTCTCTCAACTTCACCTATTTGCTGAGACCCCCCACGTTTGGGGACTACATTCCTCTCTTTAATTAGTCTCTACATCCCTCTTTTGGTAATTCAAAATTTTTCCTTTTTTTTTTGTTTTGTGATATAGTGAATTATATCAAAAGCATAATCATGTGAAGAATTAATGTGAAATTTCCTTCTTTTTGATCACTTGCTTTGTAAATGATTGCTCTTAATTTTATCAAATATTTTGCTATTTCATTAATCATTTGTTTCGTTGGCAAATTCAGAAGTTAGACGTTATGGGCTGATTTAGAAATAGAGTATATTAATTAATTCAATATATACTTGTTATACACATACATATAATGTCCGACCCTAGAACTCTAAGTGAAGCGAAAATGTTTAAATTCTATTTACGACAAATTTTTTTTTTTCCATGATAGATAAATAATATGACCAAGGTTTTGATTGATTAAAATTCCCAGTTTTAAACTTAGGATTAAGGTCAGCATTAGAATGATTAATATAGGTGATCTTAACCTATATTCTGGTTTTTAGTGTTTGTTAATCTTCTTTTGCCTTCAAATTTGGAATTTTTTTTTAATTTTTCCTTATTGGGAACCTCAAATTGCATTTGGTGAAAGCTTAAAGCATCTCAAGATTTGCCTAGTGCACAATTATTGCCGTATTAAAAAGAAAGGGGAAATTTTCAGGCTACTATTTGTGTTCATCATCCTTTAGGATTTTTGAAAGGGAGCCTAGAGCAACCGTAAAATTATCTCCATGTGACCTATAGGTTTTGGGTTCGAGCCGTGGAAGTAGCCACGAATACTTGCATTACGGTAAGCTGGCTACATCACACCCTTCAAGTCGGTCTTTCCCCCCAATTGTGTTAATGTGAAAATGCTTTGTGCACCGAGTTACCTTTATATCCTTTAGGATTTCTAGTCCAAAAGGGGAATACTAGAGGTAGTTATAAAGAATTAGTGCACTAAGCTCCCGCTATGCGCTGGATCCGTGGAAAGGCCGGACCACAAAGGGCCTACTATACGCAATGTTACCCAACATTTTTGTAAAAGGTTGTTTCCATGGCTCGAACCCGTAAGCTCCTGGTCACATGACAGCTTATGCCAAGGTTCTTCTTCAGAGGTTGTTCTAGTTATGACATGTAAAAGGTATTCATCGTAATGCTCTATGTTAGTTATGAATTAATCACTTCAAACATTGATCACTTGCAGATATTTCTTTAGAAATGGAAAGTTCAAATGAATCATCAAGCTTGAAAAACTTCTCCTTTTCAAACAAGCAGTTGATCATGGACTCCACAGAGGGATCAGGATCGGGATCGAGTCACCATCATCGGTGTAACTCGGAGAGCTTTCTTATAGAGGAGCAACCTTCTTGGCTTGATGACCTTTTGAATGAACCGGCAGAAACAGTAATTGTACACAAAGGTCATCGCCGTTCAGCTAGCGACACTTTTGCGTACGTAGGAGCAGCTGCAGAGAGGTTAAACACAAGGGAAATTAACAACAATGTAAATGTAGGAGGATCTTCAATCAACTACGTCAGTTACAAAGATCATTTAACTTCATCAGTTACCTATGACACAAAGCCAACTTCTGCTAAGGTGTGCATGCCCTATTAAGATAAAATTTAGCTTGTACAGAATTGTTTTAATATCTGAATACGCGATCGAGACATGACTTCTGAAGCTAATGAGGATCCTCCTTCATATATAGGCTGCTCTGGAATTGAATGAGAAGCATAACAGAGAGGTCATAAATACACAAAACAAAGAGGGCTCTAGTGAAAGATCAAACAATACACAAGCCAAACATGCCTTGTCCAAGGCTGATGCAAAACGTGCTAAACAGTAAGGTTTCATTACAATGTCAACTACTAGTTTGCTGGAAAGTACACTGCTTTATATAAATCTGAATTATGCAGACAATCTGCTCACCGATCGCGTGTCAGGAAACTTCAGCACATAGCTGAACTTGAAAGAACAATTCAAGCTTTGCAGGTACATAGTGCAAAATTGCCCTATTTCTTGGATTGAACTAATTATACTGACTTATTTGGACAACCAAGATTCTGATCATCAACTTATATTATACAAAGTAAAAGTAAGAGTGTGATACATTATCTAAGTTCAATATTTGCCTTTTATATCCTGAGTTTAGGAAGAAAAAAAATACAAAAAGGCAGCCCGATACATAAAGTATCCCGCATTCATGCAGGGTACGAGGAAGGCCCGCACCCCAAGGGGGTGTGATGTAAGCAAGCCTATCCTAATGTAAGTATCGGTGGCCGATTCCATGGCCCGAACATGTCACCTATACGGAGACAACTTTACCATTGCTCCAAGGTTCCCCTTTAAAAAGGACAGCCCGATGCACAAAGCATCCCCATGAAACAATGATCTGTCTTGTGTTTATCTACCAAAAAATAGTAAAATTGTAAGACATTACAACAACAACAACAACAACCCAGTATGATCCCACTTATTGGGGTCTGGGGAGGCTAGTGTGTACGCAGACCTTACCCCTATCTTTGGGTAGAGATGCTGTTTCCAAATAGACCCCCGGCATCCTTCCCTCCAAGAACTTCCTACCTTGCTCTTGGGGAGACTCGAACTCACAACCTCTCGGTTGGAAGTGGGGGTTGCTTACCATCAGAGCAACCCCTCTTGTCTCAAAGAAACACTAGGACTCCATAATGGAAAGATGGAGTACAAAGACATCATTTGACCTTGTATTTGCACTTTCCCTTCAAAATTTTACTTTCAAAGAAGGGGAAAAAAAGAGAGAAACAAGAGTTGTAACACATTTTTATGTGCTGAGATTTCAGGCAGAAGGATCTGAGCTCTCTGCTGAGCTTGAATTTCTTGACCAACAAAATATTATACTAAGCATGGAGAATAGAGCCCTAAGGAAGCGTTTGGATAGCTTATCACAAGAGCAGCTCATAAAACATTGTATGTATCTTTCATGTTAATTAATGTTTACAGCCTTATTATTACTCAGCATTGAGTTATATATGTTGCATGCATGCTTTTTAATGCCAACATAACTGTTCCATAGAAAAACTTAAAGAGCATGTTTTAATGATGCAGTGGAGCAAGAGATGTTGGAGAGGGAACTTACAAGGTTACAAACTCTGTATCAAATGCAGAGGCAACAAATGCAGCAACAACAACAACATCAGCAGCCACAACAGCAGAATCACTCTAAACATCGTCGAAACAAAAGCAGAGATCTTGAAGTCCAATTTGCCAACCTCTCAATCAAGAACAATGAAGCCAGTTCCAGCAGGGTTCAGACTACTGGTTCAGTCCGGATGTAAATGAGACTCAACTTTTTTACAGCCGCCAAGTGGAAAGCCTCATCTTTTTTCCCCTTTTCCACTTAAATATCACAACTTGGTAGTACTAAAGAAAACTTTTAGAGTATAAGATGATTGAAAATTCTGCCCTGTCATGTATATTCTTAGGCTTCTACTACAACCTAGTCCTGACTGAACCAATAACTTGTGCAGATGTGGAAATGAGGTTTGTTGTAAATTGTGACTAAGGTGACCATCTATTCTGCTTTCAAGTTTCACTCATGTAAACATGTTCTGCATAGTAGAGATGGTTTTTGTATTAATGCAGATTCCAATAAATTTCTTGCTTATTGTTCAAACTTGATGCTAATGTTGTCAATGTGGTAACAAACACCATATTTGATAGAAAATTTATCTCCCTAATCACCTTCCTCCTTTCTTTTATTAAAACAAACAAGGAAATAGAAACTTCTTCCTTTTTTTTTCCTTACCTAGTTGCCAAAACGGGGTCAAATCACAACAGCAAAAAAAAGAGTAACCCGGTGCATAAAGTATCCCGCATTCTTGCAGGTCCTGGAAAGAGCAGCGCCCCAAAGGGTGTGATGTAGCCAGTCCACCCTAATGCAAGTATTAGTGGCTGCTTCCACGGCACAAGCGTGTGACCTATAGATCACACAAATATAACTTTACCATTGCTCCAAGGCCACCCTTCGGTCAAATCACAGTTGATGCAAAACATTTCCTATGAGATAAGAGTGTATAGACTAGCAGCATAAAGTTGAAAGTATAATCAGCAAAACGAGCAAATGGGTATAAGAGTTTTGGCAAATTAGCCTGCAATTGCAACACATTTTACTCATTTTATTGGGTCCAGCTGAAAGACAGTGCAACAATCTTTGTCATCTCTTTAACTTAACATGACAGAATCAGTAGGAGAAGAAAAGGGAAAATTACTCTAAACACTCATAACTGAATCTCACATTCCAAAGCATTTGATAGAAACTTTAGAGGAATGTACACAACAAAAGCACTAACAATGGTGGGATATTAGACAAAGTTTTGCACCTTTCAAGCATGAAATCCTATAATAGAAGTTTCTTATGGTAAATCTCGACGAACCATACAGATTCATAATTTCCTTGGTTCTCACTCTCACAGTGTGTATTTCTGAATAGCAAATGAAGCTGTCAGCTTAAAAACCTTTTTCGTGATGTTTGTTGTGCATCAAAAGGCGAGAGCAGATCAGGTTGAAGATCCTGTAGTAGACACCTTCAAGCTCCTTTACAAAAATTTCAGGGTGCTCTAGAGAAGAAACGAAAAAGATGAGATTAATAAAAAAGAGAAGCATGAAACCAGAATGAATTTATCACTAAAAGCATCTCGTACCTCGATCCAAGTTAAGTTCAGCAAGCCAGCTGACCATTATACTCTGATATACCTCAATCAAGATGTAATATCAGCTTAATCATGTTGAAGAGGCAAGTTTCGTGGATTTTATGGCCATCGCCGCCTTAATAAGGAAAACAGGAAGCTCCACTAACTTGTTAGGATCCGACTTCCAAGCATATCAGTCTTAGGATTTTACCCTAATTAAATGAGGTTGCAGACATTAAATAAGAACCTTATTTAACAATTTCCTTACATGCACTGAGGAAGCGTCATCGAAAGTTCATTGTACAGCAATTGTCCAGCAGGCCATCTCCAAACATATGTCCAGTGTCAATTCAATGAAGCTCAGCTCGCCAGTTCTCTTTCCAAGGAGAAGTCCTTAAGATAATTCAAGTTTAGTTCCTTTTCATGACTTTCCAAGATTTCCTCTTCCTTTTCCACCTTAACAATGCCATCTTGTCACATTTTAACGTACGATATTGTTGCCGATGCTTTAGCCAGGAAGGGTAGTCCTTTCCTTGCTTGCACTCAATAAAATCAGCTAAGTCATCAAAATCAGGGACTCGTTCAGAACGCCCTAGTCGGCACTTAAGAAATATCTTCCCGTTGGTTGTTTCCTCCGTTTCCTCTTCTATTTCCTCCGTTTCCTCTTCCATTGCTTCAAAATTTTCTTTGCTGTAAACCAAAGAGGTGCTTATCTTTGAGCTATCTTCCTTTCTTCTATGGTTATCAGTTAGTAGAATACGGTAAATGGGTAGCTTAAAGGAGGGAGGTGAGAGGTAAGCATGAATAAGATAATTACGAAGTACAAAATCATGTATGCAACAGCCAAAACTTCATTTAAAAATGGGGGAAAAAAATAAAATTTAAAGAGCAACTACTTTGTCCAGAATTTTCCTAGTCCTCCAAATGGTTATATGTTATATATATTTTTTATAAAAAATTAGATATTTAAGCTTGCAAATTTGAAACTGAACATGGGTAATTTAAAAGAACAAACATTGCACTAATCATAATATTATGAAGTAATACAGACACCATGCCCAGTTACAACGAAGCATACTGCAGCGAAAACTATCAACAAGAAAAGACAGAAGTATATGATTATAAAAGGAACGAAACCAGCTTGAAGTCTTGAACACATAACTACACTATCATTGTGTTCTTTTTAATGATGTAAATAATTATATTGATATGGTAGGAATAATTCCACGTAAAATTTTACAAAATAGAACAGAATCTCAAACCTTATATTATAATTCTCAACAAACAGAATCCATTCATTTATACTGCACCGGAAGTGTCAAAAATAATTTGCACAATGTATTTTCTACTCATTTTGAGAAGGAAGGTATTTTCAACTCTTCCAAACGATCTCCTATTCCTTCCTTTCTACATTTACCACAGGGACACTACACTACCATGCTTTTCTTCTCAGCCTTTTCCTCCTGATTTTCCATCATAACATGATATTAACACGCCATAGCTTCTATGTTGCCAGACAGTAAAATAACAAACAATAGACTTCTTTTTCTTGCTCTCTAGCACATTTACCCAACTTATGTAAACAGTTTTTTTTTCATTTCAAGTATTATGCATTTAGAATGGATCTCAAGTTGTTGTCCACTCAAAAAAGCCAGTCTTGTCAGCACCCTAAGTATCTACGATAGAGTGTCGAAAATCCATTTCCTTCAGTTTTAAGAATCTTGAAGATACATCCCTCTGCCCTTTTCATCTCCAACTATCACTATTCATATGTTAGACTTTCTGCTGAAGAGCAACCAAGCGACTTTCCTGATCTTAACAGATTCCTCTGAAATTTAGGTCCATAGGATTCACCCTTCCAATTTATTTGCAGAACTGCTGGTGTCTGCTAGCAAGAAATATCGAATACAATCCGAAGTACTTCACAGGAGGCGACATCTCAGCCACTATATATGTTTTCAGAAACCGATTCCTAGCTCTTTTGCCTGGTTTCAAGCATTTCCGTAGAAACTATCCCACATTTTCCTAATATTCCTTCATAAAGCTACTCTACACCGCAATCTGATATGAAATGGGCCAAAATGGACCAAAATGATCTTAACGATTTTTGGATGAAGAAAATGATCTTAATGATTCATATAGCTGACTTTCACTAGTCTAGGATTGTGATATATTAGTAGTCATATTATGTTTAATTATTTCTCTGCAGTAAGGACAATATGACTGTTGCCGTCACTTCTACTGTGGCAGTTCCCCTCTAGAGGTGGTGTCGACTTTCTGTATGATCGATTACTCAATTTTTTGGACACTTGAGTTTGCAAACCTCAGTTTTTGAGTTTTTTTAAACAACAAAAGGAGTGTTGATTGAATTATTGCAACCCCACCCCCCAACCCCAACAAAAAAAAGCAACTAACTTCTTTTGAAGATTTCCACACTCGGGCTTCCAAATTCTTCAAAATCTTGAAAACGTGTTCTTTTCCCAGAAACAGGTCAAACACACACTTTTTCAAAAAAATCCAAAAGTTGAGCTTTATGCCAGCTTGAGCCTCAAAGAGCCCCTTCAGAGGAATCTCTAGGAAACAATGTGAAGTGGTTTCACCCATGAGCCTTTCATTAACAATCTCAATAGAATATTAGCTTACTACATTTCAAATGTAAAATAAAAAAATAAAACAACAACAACAATTACTACCCAGTATAGTCCCACAAAGTGGGGACTGGGGAGGGTAATACGTACACATGCCTTACCTCTACCCGAAAGGACAGAGAGGCTGTTTCCGATCGACCCTCGGCTCAAAAAAAATTAAATTAAAAACATCCAGTATAATACCAGCTTGGTATTACAATACCAGACAAAAATTACAGCAAGATAGATGTACAGAAAGATAAAAATTCATCATAAATTACATATCGTCAGTTAAGTATTTCGGTAGAGTTGCAGCTAATTTTTATCTTGGAGCCTTGGAGGCCCACTATTTCTACTTTTATGGGCAAAATATAAGCGGGCTCCTGTGAAATTAAGTTGTGTTGAGTTGTCCCACATCGGAGGGATTTAAGGTCCTCGGTCTCCTTATATGGCTTGGGCAATCCTCACCTCAAAAGCTAGCTTTTGGGGTTGACTTAGGCCCAAGGTCCATTCGTATCATGGTATCAGAGCTAGACTCATCCCAGTTATTGTTACCGATGTTGGACCCCCATTTATGTTGTCCACGCTCCAAAGGTCCGGGCGTGAGGGGGGTGTTGAGTTGTCCCACATCGGAGGGATTTGAGGTCCTTGATCTCCTTTTATGGCTTGGGCAATCCTCACCTCACAAGCTAGCTTTTGGGGTTGAGTTAGGCCAAGGTCCATTCTTATCAAGTTGTTTCAGAAAGATAAAAATCCATCCTAAGTTACATATCGTCAGTTCAGTATTTCTGTAGAGTTGCGGCTAATTTTAATCTTGGAGCCTTGGAGGCCCACTATTTCTACTTTTATGGGCCAAATATAAGCGCACTCCTGTGGAATTAAGTTGTTTCTCAGTAGAGTGATTTTGGAGAAAGCTAATCCTATACTATATGATCACAATATCACTTCTAATAATTCAACTCTTCTCCAAATTTGTTTTTCCTTTATTAATTTTCATTCTTTGATGATTCTAGCTCTCACACAAAGATAACTCATAAGAAAGTTAATTTGAAATAAATGATGTATTGCGCATGACAGGAAAAACTATAATCCTCATAAACAAAAGTTCAAAAAATTAAAAGAAAATCTGAGCACATGTTTGATGCCAGAAAAGAACATCTGCTCAGGAAAATAGATCAAAACCCCCATTAAAGCGAACACATCAAAACTTATAAAATAGTATTAGTTTTCCACGGAGAGTAACAGAAAATAAGGAGTTGCATTTTTTTATAGGCATCAGAGAAAATAAGGAATATGAACAACATAATATATTTTTCTTTTTTTTAACATACAAGTAAGACATCAAAAGGCAGGACCGAATCGAGTTCTCTACATTGGAATATCTACTTAATGAATAAATCTAACGGCAATATAGAGGTAAGGCATATTGGATGGAAAGTGTGTATAATATCTACATAAAACAGGTCGTACAATAAACCTCTGATGGTTCAAAAGGCTGGTCAGTCAGCATGGAAGCGTGAGAGTAAATTAGTTATAAGACGGAAGGTACATACATGAGCCTTTATGCCAACAGAGTAGGCCGCAATTCATGCAAATGCAGATATAGTACAAGAAAAGTGGAAGTAAAACATGAATGGGGCATCAAGCTCATGAATGATACATAGTGATGGCACTATATTGATACCTTGAACGCAGGGCCCTTGCCTTCTGGAACTTTGATGCAACCACTAGGCTAGATCTCTTGTCCACTACAGCCTGTATTATGAACTAACAGCTTAAAATACAGTACCTATAAGCAATATATTCTTTCAAGAGCAAAAGGGAATTAAACCTGACCTCCTGGATTCTAATAGCAGATAATCCGGATGATGAAACAGAGTCTGGAGTTGGACCAACTAGTGACGGGAGTACATCCAAATTACCTTCTTCAAAGATGAATAAATTCAGCAGAGCTATAATAGTAAACAAGCAGCCTTTTGCTAAACACTCAAGCCTCTTAAAGAAACTGACTGAGAGCAATCCTGCAAAATGCAGAAACATCATCTTAGAAACTCTGTGCTTCTCAGAGTCTATCTCCGTCATTTGGCATAACAAATTTTGGACTGAACTGTCTATGTTGACATCTCTAAAACAGTCGATTATTCCCAAGATAGACTTGTATTCCCCACTGGATGAAAAATCTTGTAAGGTTTTTGAACGATCAGAATGCACATTGCATCTCATGCACCAGACAACTTGTAACAAAGAGGAGCTCATTAGCTTCATTATACAAACCAAAAGACAAATATCTTGCACACTTGTATACACAATTGTATTCTCCTCGAAACTGTCCGAAGCTCTTAAAATTAGGCAACTTAAGGCTGAGAAAATCTCATCTTCGCAGCATTTGTCTAGAATATACCGACTCTCTTTCACATAAGCTATACAGGAACTTGTCAGGTCGGATTTCATTTCAGAGGAAAGTTTAAGAAAGCGAGATTTTGATGAATCCTCAAACTTTAAAATCAAATTATTGATATCCTTTCTTGTGCTTGCTAATATACACAAATCAAAGGGGGACTGGATGTCCTTCCCTTCTGCACCTTTGACAGACACATGACTTACAAATGAAGACCGATGGTTGATTTGTAACAGGGACATATGCTTCATGTACAAAGCTACTGACTTTTCAAACAGAGCGAGAAAGTAATTGATAGGTCTATCATTTGTGTTAAGGTTCTGCATATCCGCCAGCAAAAAGGAGGACTCGTACACCATTGAAATCAAATGTGCTTGCATTAGTTTGGGTGCAGAAAGACTGATGGGGTTGAGGAGCAATGCTACGGCCGCAGTCGGACTCAATTCTTGAGCTTTCAATGAGAATTTAAAATATTCATTGTTTACCAATAATATTCTGTTAAGATGATTTCCAGACCTATGCTCATCAGACCATGATATTACGAAGTACCTAGAGAAAACTTCCATTACTATTCCTATATCTCCCAGACTTGGCTGAGGTGTAAATATTATTTCCGCAGAAGAAGCTAGAGAATCAATAAGCTTAAAGAAATGTCTCAACTGTCCATGCACCAGAAGCTCATCCACAAAAACCTGCATACATGTAATTTCCTCCGTATTAAGGGGGTAAATTATACGTCCTAAGTGAAGTACACAACATGAGGCAAGTACAACAATAAATTACAGGATGTACAAGAGAAAGAAAAATAAAGAGAGAACTGGAAGACCTAACAAAGACTGGTGGATGTCACTGGTAATGAAACAAGATAGTTTATAGATCAACAAAAGGCCAAGGTGGTGGTAATACTTGTAACCTCATAGACTCCAAAAAAGAAACAGATATCTTGCAGTGAAAGAACTTCTCTTAGGAAACGCTGAGAAAGTCCATGGCCATTTAAAAAGAAGTCGCATATCATATGCAAGCTGCCTTTTGTACTCGTGCCTAGCATCCAACTAAAGACAGTGACCAAACCTTTTTCCCCTTTCCATTCCCTTTCTGGCATGGCTGAATGAATACGACAAGAAACATATCAAACGTGGAAGTGTTAAGTAATTTCCTCGCTGTACAGCAACAATTTTAAATAAAATTTGTGCACTTCTCTCCTATATCCAGACACTCATTTTGTTCTCAACCAGATTTTGACATACAAGCTTTGTCAGAAACCGTGCTTGTGAGACTTCTCTTTTGAGATGTCATATAGTATAAACAGAGTCCAGTATTGTAAGCCGCAGCTCGCGTCATCAAGCTTTTAGCTTAGACACACCATTGAATCAACCCCTACATGCTTCACTCATTAGAGTTTTAATCAATATTTATTCCTTACCTCCCTATTGTACTGCTAGTGATCCAGTAAGTGAAGATAGACTGACTTACTCAAACCTTATAAATGGTGAATCATATTCTACGTTGGCAGACAAGTAAGTACTAAATTTATTTCATGACAAAAGAGAAGCACAAATCATGAGCTTTCTATTAACCAACAGGAGATTAATAAGGAAATTACCTCAAACGTTGCACGCAAGAAAGAAGTGTGAAGATCAGATGGCTCAAAGAAATGGAGGGACGCAACAAAGTCCTCTGTGGAGGTCGTTCTGCAATCATTATCCTCAGATGTGAATGCTTGAGAAACTGATTTTTCAAAAGAAATTTCCGTCCTATTTTCTGCCCCAAATGTGTTTATTGAAGATAATTTTCGAAGTAACACCAAAAGGACCTTCCCTTTTTCTAAAAGAAGATTGTGTCTGGTTACAAGCAAGGGCAAGATGACCATACAACACCTCAGCAGCAAATAAAAAATTTCAGCATCTTCGGAAATATTCCGCTGCAAATTACCTTGTCTAAGATCACTCGCAGACGTATCACGGGAAGCTGAGAATAAATAGTCAAACCTATCATACACTTCTTCAAATAATACACCAGAGAGGGTTTCTATATCTTCTGATGACGCCTTAAACCCATTGTGATCAATTTCCATACCCAAATCATCAAAACCAAGATTGTATGTTGGACTTTGTAGTGGGTTCAAGGAGAAATGGACAAGCAGAGAATACAAACTTTTAAAAACATGTAATCTCACACCCTGCAAGATGGTAGAATGGGGCCCAGTAAGTTAGAGGCAAAGGAGAAAAATGACATAATATATCAACTGTAGATTAGTTTAGCCAAAACATCTTAGTGCAAATAAGCAATTTAGAGAAGATGTTGAAAAACAAAAGCACTTAATGAGGCATTAAAACCAGTAAATTTGTAGACTCCCGGTATCAAATGCCAGTAGTACTTGGAAGACAACTGAAAACTTGACTCTCACATTGTTTCACCTTTAATTCCAATTTTACCAATTTGTCTTATCGCACAATGTTTTATCTGATTTTCTTTTTGATAGGCTTTCCGCACAATGTAGTTTTTCCTCTTTTATTTTTTTCCATATAATATATGCCATGTCCAGGTTGTTCAATGTGATCTTAGGACTAAGAGGAGGCCGGAGGAGTGGAGGTGGAGTACAGTGGTGCCCCTGTATAAGAACAAAGGGGATATCCAGTGTTGTAACAACTATAGGCGTATCAAATTACTAAGCCATACCATGAAAGTTTGGGAGCGGGTGATTGAGGCGAGGGTGAGGGAGATGACGTTTATATCCGTAAACCAGTTCGATTTCATGCCGGGCCGCTCCACGACAGAAGCTATTCACCTTGTCAGGAGATTGGTGGAACAGTTTAGGGATAAGAAGAAAGACCTGCACATGGTGTTTATCGACTTGGAGAAGTCGTACGACAAGGTCCCAAGGAAGGTGCTATGGAGGTGCCCGGAGGCAAAGAGTGTGCTGGAAGCCTACATCAGAGTGATCAAGCACACGTACTATGGAACTAAAACTAGGGTTAAGATGGTGGGTGGCGACACAGATCATTTCCCGGTGGCCATGGGGCTTCATCAAGGATCTGCGCTTAGCCCTCTCTTATTTGCTTTGGTGATGGATGCTCTAACACGTCATATTCAAGGGGATGTGCCATGGTGCATGCTATTTGCGGATTACATAGTCTTGATAGACGAGACGAGGGTCGGTGTTAACGAGAGGTTGGAGGTCCGGAGACAGACTCTCGAGTCTAAAGGTTTCAAACTAAGCGGGTCTAAGACAGAATACCTGGAGTGCAAGTTTAGCGCCGAGTCAAGCGAAGCATGCAGGGACGTGAAGCTTGGATCTCAAGTCATCGCCGAGAGGGACAGTTTCAGATATCTTAGGTCGGTGATTCAGGGCGACGGAAAGATCGACGGGGATGTCACCCACCGTATAGGGGCGGGGTAGTCGAAATGAAGGCTTGCATCACGAGTCTCATGTGACAAAAAAGTGTCACAGAAACTCAAGGAGAAGTTTTATAGAGTTGTGGTTAGACCTGTCATGTTGTATGGGGCGAAGTGCAGGCCGGCGAAAAACTCTCATGTTCAGAGAATGAAGTTTGCGGAGATGAGGATGCTCAGGTGGATGTGCGGGCTCACCAAGTTAGATAAGATTAAGAATGAAGTTATTCGGGAAAAGGTGGGGGTGGCCTCGGCGGATAGAAGATGCGGGAAGTGAGGCTCAGGTGGTTCGGGCATGTGCGGAGGAGAAGTCCCGATGCCCGGTGAGGAGTTGTGAGTAGATGGCAGTGGTTGGCGCGAGTCGAGGCAAAGGGAGGCCCAAGAGGTATTGGGGAGAGGTGATTAGGCAGAACATGGCGAGAATGCGGATTTCCGAGAACATGGCCCTTGATAGGAGAGTCTGGAGGTCTAGTATCAGGGTTGGAGGATAGAGGCTCCTAGTATTTTTCGTACTTCTTTCCCGGGGCTGGGGGGTTTGGTAGGGCTCTCTATAGATGATTTGTGTATTGTATTGTACCCTCTCATGGTAGTTACTGGTCGATATTACTACATGCTATTTTATTTATGGTTTATGGTTTATGTTTAGATAATTATTTATGTGATTTCTACTGGAGTTAATAATGCTCTCTTGTTTTTGTTTATGCGTTTTTGTTCTTCTTTTCCTTTTCCTGAGCCGAGGGTCGATTAGAAACAGTCTCTCTGCCCTTTCGGGTGGGGGTAAGGCCTGTGTACGTATTACCCTCCCCAAACCCCACTTTGTGGGATTATACTGGGTAGTTGTTGTTGTATAATGTATGTCATGTTTGGTGTACATTCACACTCATTCCATATTTCTAAGAGTTCTGCACTTTCTTCTTCAATTTCTCTGGGGAGTAGAGCATTGCAACTGAATCTTACAAGAGTTGTAATTTGCAATTAAAAATCGTTAAGATGCCCGACAATGCTGACCAACCTTCAAACAATTAAGCCGCATAAAGGGGTTCAACATTCGTTCATAAAATGAGTTTGTGTCCGCTTTCCATCTTATGCCAACAAAGTAAATAAACTTAAGCGAGAAAATATAAACATACTTTTCATAAACCATGAAAGAATCCAAAAACTTCAATTATCAACTTCAAACAGAAAATTCAACACTATTTTCCTACGAAATCTAAATTTGAAGTGTTCCTAATGCTTCTACCAACAAGCAAATAAATCTACAGAAAAGCTAAACCGAACTGGTCTGCGACAAAAACTTTGAACGAGTCCACTACCTTGTTAAACTTATTCCATCTAAAACCCACAATATTTGATTACTATTTTCTCAACAACTCTAACCAACACGGAACGAAAACAAAGAACACAAAATATGCTGCAAACAATCTAAATACACAAGTATATTTAACCTCACTAAACAACAACAACAACATACCCAGTAAAATACCACTAGTGGGGTCTGGGGAGGATAGGATGTAAGCACACCTTAACCCTACTTCGGAAGGATAGAGAGACTGTTTTCGGGATTTAACCTCAGTAAATGAGAAATTAAAAAAAAAAAAGCAAACCAAGAAATGAAACAGAAACAAAACAAAAAATCGGAAACAGATAAAAATAACAGTTTCCTCAAACAAGAAAATACCAACATGAGCAAGCTTCAAATTAGTTAAATAAATAATTCGCAAGTACAAAAAATACCCAAAATCTCTCAAAGTAACAGCCTTTGACACCCCCCCCCCCTTCCACACACACACACTCTCTCTTCCGGATACTCCCCCCTCTCCCCATAAGTAAAAGGGAAATATAACGAAAAACAAACAAACAACCCCTCTAAGCAGAAATTAGTGGCAAATCAAGAAATAAAACAAAAAATATGAAAAAACAAAAATAAACAGGTTCTTCGAACAACAAAGTACCAACATGGGCAAGCTTCAAATTAGCTAAATAAATAATTCGCAAGTACAAAATACCCAAAATCTTCTCAAAGTAACAACCTTTGATTACCCCCCCCCCCCCAAACACACACACACTCTTTTCGATACCCCCACCCCACCCCAAGAAGTAAAAGGGAAATTTAGAATAAAAAAACAAATAAACAACCCTTCAAAGAAAAAATTAAGAAATAAAGGTGAAAAAAATTAAGAAAGTAAAAGCACCTGTCGCTGTTGAAGGAGGGAGATAAGATGGTGGAAAACGCCAGAAGCACATAGGGTTTCTTCTTGAAAATGGCTATAGCTCTTCGACCTTCTAGTTGAAACCATGGTTGATAGACGTATGAGCAGAAATCAAGGGAATCTATTTCACCCTAATAGATGGATTTACCCTTCAGGACAATTTTGGCGCGAAAAACGACGTATATGCTACTATATGAATTGCCTGAATTATTTCTTGTTTTTGTCCTATAAATAATTTTTATAATTAATTCTTCGTTAATGAAATACGAGGATTAGTTGAATTTTTTTGTTTTTTATCGACGCATAATTGATTGATGATTGACGGGGTTAGGGTCGTTAGTTTGATTTGGAGAGAAGAAAGAAAAGGAAAAATATTGCAAGGACCTATTAAGTTAAATAGTTAATGAGTATGCCATTCAAATAAATGCATAGATAATATTGATGAATCTTGTAAGTTGATGAATTATTTTCTACATATTATATACAAATACAATGAAATACATTACACTGTGGAATCGTATAGTTGAAATGTTGGCTCATCTCACATAGAAGAAAGATTAAATTACTCTATTTATTATGATTATTAATGTATTAGTCATATGAAGAGACATTTCAAGCACTACAAAAAAGAGAAAGGAAATTGATGATTAAGACTAGTAAAAATCTACGTCTTAACATATATATAATTTGGTTTAGAAAAACTATTAAAACTTTCAGTAAAGAAAATCTTAACAATTAGGTTACTAATCTTGCAAGTCATTTCAAATAAAGACAAAAATATAATTTTCAATTCTTTTATTTTATTTTCAAAATAAAATTTCGATTTTTACATTTTTACTATGTTGCTTGTTTTGTTTCATAGTGTATATCTTTCATTTGGTGTGAATTGGTAATGACTTGCGATGCCAATATAAACAGGGTAAGAGAGAAAAATGTATTTTATTTTAAAAATTTATTAAAATATTTTTTCTCTCCCGATTCAAATTTATAAGCTTTATCTCAATTCAAATATTTTAATATATCAATTCAAATATATACAATATCTCGAATTGATAATCTAATAAGAATGTTAAATATTGTTTATTTTAGAATTTCAAATACACTATTAGCATTATAAATTGTCTATATATATGATTTTTTCATAAAATCTAATTAACATTCGCCTTTAAAGTGCGAAGTAGCATTTTTTCTATATGACACTTGGCTTGACCTCAAGCTTTACTATCATTCTTTTAATATAATATATGAAGGTATATTATTGTTTTCGTAAAAAAAAATAGTTAAGTATGTTTAAATTTAAGGTAAAATGGCTTCTTGGCCACTTAATCTTGCACCAGATTGTCATGTCAGTAAATAAACTTTCATAATTCCCATATGAACACTTAATTGAGCATATTAGAACTAATAAATACCTCTCACCATTGAATCATAGCGTGTGCATTACAAATTTGCAACCATGGCAATCCAGTCAGCAAAAGACCAATTAAAACCAACCACGTGTAAGGCGCGAAAACACACTCATCACCGACTATTTCTCATTCTTTTTTTTACCTAAAGACTCAACATATTCGGTCGTCTCTCTGAGACTAAACTCTACATTTTCAATCGTCTGCTCAATAGAGTAAACGACCTAGGATTTTTCACCTCCAAGATTAACATTGGGGTTTTTTTTCTTTCAAGCTCAATTCCAAAATAAGAAATTGATGGGTTCGTGTACTGTCGATTTATCCTTCAACAGAAATGTAGAAGTCATTTATGGTCCGATTGTAGTCTTTCATATTATTTTTGGTTATTTTCTTGTGTTTTTATACTTTATTGATATTTATAAATCATATATATGTTTTGTATGCATGCGATGGTTGTTTTGTTCTTAGGGTTTACAGTTAGGGTTTTGGGGAATAACATACTAAATTCTTATTTTTTCTCTGAATTTTATCGGTTCCATAGCTAATTTTTCATATAGGGTTAAAAAATTAGGCTTTTTATCGTATCGATTAATATTGTCTCTTAAAGTGATAAAGTTAGGGTTCTTTTCCCGTATATGCTTGTTGTTTTTCAAAGACATGTTCGGACAATATTATCTTTTTTTTTTTGAAAACTACTTTGGACTTATCTTATTTTTATAGGTATAGTAAGGCAGGATGGTTTTCTCTTGAAATCTACAATTTCACCATCAAAGACCGTCTGTAGTTGGCCTATTAATTAGGTATGAAAATTGGATAACATAGCCTGTTGTTGTAATTTTGGACACTGATAAACTGCATGTTATTCAATTCAACAAATGGATAAATGATATGGGGTATTTAGGTGTAGAGAAATTTGCATGTGAGATCAATTAAAAAGGAGCATTTCAATCTATTAAGTATGATGCTGATGTGTTAGAATTCTTCAAAGATCTTAAAGATGGGGAATTTATTAATGTTTATTTATGTCACATAGTTAATAAACATGTGTTGATATTGAATTGGATAAAATATTAAGTAGTGGTATGGAACCCAGTGATATTCCATATGACCAAACAATTGGCTTTAGTGAAGTGCCATAGAGGAAAACAAGTAGAGCTAATGTTAGGGCAACAAATCACCTACTAATGGTATAAATAATGGTGAAACCCTAAAGAGAAGAGTAAAGGAAGAGCTGTTGAGACTAAAGAGTCTACTGAAGATGAATAGGAGTTCCACAACTTTCATCTAGCCATTGATTCAGATTGTGATGAATTTTAGAGTAATTATGAGAGTGAGGATGCTAAATATGAGGGTGTTTTCCTGATGAGGATACTGAATCACTTTATGATGTTGAACGGGATATTGTTGGAGAGACAAGTTATATAAAAGATGTTCTTGTTGCTACTAGACAGACCCAAGTAAATCAGAAAAACTAGAAAGAGAGATCTTGTGATATTAATGTAGATGACCTACCTAGTGGCCCAATAGGCATTGGACCTGGATTTGAAGATATTTACGAGGACTAGATTGCTAAATATGCTGGCAAATTGGGAGGGATGAGCAGTACCTAGACAGTTAAGATCTAGGGAGTGAGGTTACCAATGATGATGTAGACAAAGATGATAAGGTGTAGAACCTTCTTCCAAGAAGATACTGTAGAAAGGTCTATTCTGGCACTAAATGTAAGAAAATTATTTTCTAACTAGGAATGATCTTTAAAAATGTTAGACAGTTTAGATATGATTTACATGACTATGTTGTACAGCGGAACGTTTAGTTAAAGCTGAGGTCAAATGAAAGGACTAGGGTCAAGGCAACATGTTCGGACCCTAGTAGATGGGGATGCCATATTTTAGCAAGTTTACAGGGCCACACACGGAACATCATTATTAACACATACTATCATGTTCATTCATGCTTTACTATCACAAGTAATAAGTTTTCTAACAGGCTTGGATAGTTAAACATTACAAAGGTAAGGCCATTCATCAGCCTAACATAAAGCTTAAGAAGTTGCAATAGTTGATAAGAATTAAGTATGGTGTGTATGTACAAAAAATATGTGTCAGGTCTAGACAGAAGGTAATGGATAAGTATTTAGGTGATTACAAGATGAAGTTTGTTAGGATTTATGATTCTGCTAACATGATAAGAACTTCTAACCCTGGCAGCACTGTTGTGGTGAGGAATTCCAAATAAATAGAGCATGGTAAAGAGGTCTTTGTAGGGATATATATTTGTCTACATGCTTTGAAACAGGTTGGTTAGAAGGGTATATGTCACGTCCCAAATTCGAGGGACATGACCGGCGCTCGATCGGGTAGCCCCAGTCAAGCAGACCTGGGTGCCTTTCATGCCCCACGTGTTTCCCCGCATTTCCATTACTTATTAGCCAAGAGAAGTAACCAATTACAATTATAACACCTTTTTATTTTAAGACATATACATGGTACATGGTTCTTAGCGTAGTTTACATTTTACATAGCCAACGTGCAAAATACATATTAAATAGGTTCATGACCCGCATTTCCTATCTACGAAGCCTCTAAATATGAAAAAGGGATGATATAGTACTTGCCGGTAATAAGGTTCCGGCTGTACCTTATACAAATATCAAACAAGATCTAAAACATAAGCGACGTGAGCCACGCAGGGCCCCGAAAGGAAAGGTGCTCACCAATTCAAATAACGAGGAGTGATGAGGAGCTACGGTCGGTGGACTTGAGTACCTGCTATGGATCTACTTACAATCATAACACGAATGTAGCGCCCCCGACAAAAGGGACGTCGGTACACTTGAATTGTACTAGTATGTATAAACAAACTTGCTCCAAGTACACTCAAGCCATACGCAAATAGGTAACAGTAACTGAAAGAACAATCAAATGCGCAAGAAAGGAACAATTAAGCCAAACAAGTTTTTGATCTCTCCTGTTTCCCCTTCCACAATTCCACATCAATGATTTCATAATTTGTTCATTGTTTTTTTCAATAGTTATTTCAATCACTTTCCACTCTTATTACCTCGTTCACCCTTATTACCTCGGCCACCCTTATCACCAGAACCCACACCTTATAACTTCATGTTGCGGCACGGAACCCGATCCCACCGTATAGTCACAGTTCACAAACAACACAATAACAATCAACAATTCACAATGATCAACAACAACACTTCTTAAGAAATAACAACAACAATTTACAAGTATTTTCATAACCATCAATACTATTTTTCTTCATATCCAATAACTCACATGTGTTTTACATTACAACGACAATTTTCCACAATAATCCATATTAGTGGTTATCACAATTATTCCATTTGCATCATTCACGATTTTCTTACATCATTTGTTTCTCAATCTTACCACATAACACTTTCACAATCATACATTTAGTTTATTGCCATCTACTTGCACCATTATATTGGGAGACTTAACCACAAACACTCAATCAAACCAATCACAAGAATTTCACAACAATCACAATCATACCAATCACAATAATTTCATAAATAAGCCACGTAGATATCACATACCAAATATTCGTACACTGAACAAGGCGATTTTACAAGGATCAAGGTTGGTCATACATACCTGGAGCCGAATTTCCTTTTTAACTTCTAGTTTTAATTCACCAAATAGTCTAGCAACATCAATCTGGTGCACAAGTTAAGACATATGACTTAGAATTGGGGTTCACAATCTCTAGTCAAACTTATTTAGGTTATCAACTCTTCTCTTGCAAACCTCTACTTCTACCCAATTTTCCCTTGCTAGGTTTTAGGTTTAAGAAGGCATGGATGTGTGGTTTCACCCATTGTTTTTAAGAATCAATGCATGAGACTCCCTCCCTTAGTTTAAGTTAAAAAATTAAGGAAAAAGGATTAGGGATTTTACCTGCAAGAATGGGGATGAAGACACTCAATTAGAATTTTTCCGGTCCGGGTAGTTTTGAAGAATCAAATTGATGAAGCTTCATTTCTCTCTCAAGAACCCTCTCTTCCCTCTCTCTTATTTTGTTCGGAAGATCGTTAAAAATAAGGAGTTGGGGGTGTTTTATTAAAAAGGGGTTGGATTTAAAATTTTAGAAAAATGAAAGCCCGAGCAGGATCTACGGTCGCACTATGCAATCGCAGAGTTGAAATGCGGTCCGTAGATTGGACCGCAGAAGTGTCCCAATCACTAAACATCTCTGCATGGGTATGCGAGGGGAATGCGGTCCTCATTCTTATTCTGTGGTCGCATAATGCATCGCAGAACTGACCTTCACAAATCCTTGAGGGACATATGCGACGACTATGCGGTCCACATATTGATTATGTGATCGCATAATGTACCGCATTTCTAACATCAATTTCGACCAATTCTCTAATTAACTCCGCGACAAAAATACAGTTTGCATACCTGATCTGCGACCACATTCAGGACCGCATAATGGAAATTTTCTGGAAAATTTTTATTCTTGATTTTAAAGTGCAAAATCAGTAAAAAGGTTCCGAACCGCAGCGATCAAGATCGCTGCGAAGAATTTATACACATTCCCAACACATATACTGAACTCGACACCACGAAGTACTAGACTTTGAGCACAAATTTTCACAGAGCCTTACAGTATAGAAATATAATTGACTTTGATGATGTATTTCTGAAGGGAGTGTGTAAAGGTGAGCTATTGTCATGCACTACTAAGGATGGTAATAACCAGGTGTACCATGTTTCTTGGGCAGTGGTTGAGAAAAAGAGCAATATCACTTGGTCATAATTTTTTAAATGTCTAATGGAGGACTTGAAACTGATATCAACTGAAGGTGAAGGACTAACAATTATTTTTTATATGTAGAAGATATGTGTATTGGTACAACTTCATATTTTTTTGCTTTAATACTTAATCTTGCATTATATGAACTCGAACAGTTTTTTTTGCTTTGTTTAAGGGACTTGTTCAATATGTATCTGAATTGATGTCAAATGCTGAGCATAAAATGTGTGAAAGGCACATATGGAGCAATAAGAAGAAAAGTTGGAGGTAAGTAACGTTCGGGAATTTGGAGGCCTTTAGCATATGTGATTTATTCCTTTAGCATATATTGATGACAATTTACTAATTTTGGTTAGATTCGGGCATTTGGAGGCCTAATCGAGAGGCAGGGGCGTCGCGGGCTAGAATTTTGGCTTGGCTTGAGGTAAGTAACGTTTTTAAACTTGGTTCTGAGGGTTCGAAACCCCGGGCTATGTGTTCTATGATTATTATTGAGGTGTCGCAAATGCTAAGTGACGAGTGTGTGGGCGTGTACCGTGAGAATCGCGGCTCGGGTCATTCCATGGCACTGCTTAGTGACTCTTTCTTGCTGACATCTATGTTGTGATTGTGTGATTAAGTTAATGAGCTGTAAATCATGCTAATTATCATGATAAGGCTTCACGCCAATTCTGTTGAGACCGAAAGGTCATTTCTTGCTGTCACATCATTAGCTTTATTGATATTCTCTACTCAGTCCCGTTCATGCATATTATATCATGCCTCAGTCTCGATTATTATTATTTGGCACATCATATCATTTTCAGGCTAGTATCATGATATTTTGAGCCCGCGTGTGAGAGACTGGAGAGTGATAACTGAGTGAGTTCGAGAGCCTGATATTGAGTGACAATATGGGATCATAATGCACACCACAGCGAAATATTGATTATGCCTTTGTTGGCTTGTTATAGCGCTTGGGCTGAAAGGAGCTCCTCCGCCCATGCTTGATATTAAAGGATGGATCTTCCATGGACATGGATCTTGTCCGAAGTATTTATACCCAGAGATGGATCTTCTCCATAGGGCTGGAATAGCCTTCCTCGCTACTGGATGACTGCAGTTAATGATGTGTATATATTCCGGGATAGCTTCCTAGGCCGGATGACCATATACAGTACCGAGTGGTTGATCACTTGTGAGTGGAGGTACACGGAATATTGTTCTTGATTTCTGTGCACTGGTACAAAGAGATTCCTGAGCTTTATACTACATATTTTTCAAATTGTATTTATTTACTGTTGAGTTTTTACTTGAACTACAAGCATGTCTATTTATATGTACAACTTAATTGCATTACCTGTTGAGGTTTGGTTTGTCACTACCTGTCAGTCCATAGTTTGGACTTGTTACTTACTAAGTTGGTGTACTCACGTTACCCTCTGCATCTTGTGTGCAGATCCAGGTATCTCAGGGCAAGGTAGCGACTATTGACTATTTCAGTCACGGATGTCACGGAGATAGCGAGATAGCAGCCTGTCAATTCGCAGTTTCGCTTTTCTCCTTCTCTATATTCCTATTAATACTTTGTTGTTATTATTAGACTATTTGGTCTTGTCTTATTTCAAAACTATTGTAGCATGGTTCATGACTTAATGACACCCGAGGTCGGGCTTGTATTTTTCGCTTTGTTTGATTTTGACCTTATAACTCTTTATACGATATCAGTTGTAAAATGGTTTTCTTGAGTTTTAAATGAAATGTGGAGTAAATTAAAAATGTGTCGGCTGGCCTAGTTTCACGACAAGCATCATCACAACCGGCTCGATTTAGGGTCGTGACAGTTTTCGTATTATACTTGTTATCTCCATTGTTTGAGCAGCATATTTATTTTGAGACTATAAAACGGTATTCTGATAGATCCTATGCATTTTACTTTTAGGACTACGAAATGGTATTCCAGGAGATCCCCCTGCATATTTAATTTTCGTACTGCGAAACGGTATTCCGGAGATCCCTCTGCATATTTACTTTAGGACTACGGTACAGAATACCGGGAGATCCCCTTACATATTTAATTTTTGAACTGCAAGACGGTGTCTCGGGAGATCCCCTATTGTTACATTTCAGTCATTTATTATACTGCAATGTTTCGTTCCTTCTTAATATATATATATATATATATATATATATATATATATATATATATATATGATGTCACTATTCGATCGAGATTAGGCTTGGCACTTACTAGTACCATTGTGGTGTACTCATGCTACCCTTCTGCACATGCTTTCATGTGCAGATCCAGGTACATCATTACAGCCTCACTATTAGTTGTGCACCTACTGCCGTTACGGAGACATCAAGGTACATCTGCCGTATCCGCAAACCTAGGAGTCTCCCTCTATCATTCGTATTGTTCTTCCTCTATTACTTCTAAATACTGATGTATAGAACAGTTAGTAAATTCTTAGAAACTTATGACTTAGGATATTCCGTATCTTGGGAAGATATTGTATGTATTCTTTTGGGAGTTGTTGTTATATATGCCGAGCGGTATTTTTATCAATTACTTTATTACTGTTGATGTTAGTGATTTAGATTTATGTTTTCAATTTCATTTTTTTGTAATATTAGCTTACCTAGTCGTAAAAGCTAGGTGCCATCACGACGTCTTACAGAGGGTAAAGTGGGTCGTGACATTTAGTCCTTTTGGTTTGTGGAAATCTATTTACTAGGATGTAACTTCTCATATATTGCTCGGATTGAATACAAAATAAAATATTATACTAACTTGTAATAGAAATATTTATAGGCATTGATCCAACTACATGCTTCTGTAATGTGTTGATTATAGATGTGGGTTCACTACGAGGCAAGTCATAAGATTGTACAACTTTGAAGTTGTGCCGTTTGCACTCTTTACCTTTGTTTTTTTGGTAATTAAAAATTTTTATTATCAAGAAAAAATATTTACATAAAAAGCAAAATATTCACCCCGACCAAAATTAGATATGATGCCCCGTCTGAAGTGCAAAAATTATAAACTACCGAGCATAAAATAAACAAAAGTTAGCACCTTCTACGACAATAAAATATTACTCAACTGCCCTCCACAAGTGATCAAATGCTTTATCAAGCTACGTCCCACAGTGAACCTGGAGGCGGGGAAATTTGCTGTAGTGATAACACTAATGCTCACGAAACTAACTCCCTCACCCATGGAGGAGACACCAACTCTGGAGGAGCATCAACAGGCTCCACTAATACCACCCACTCGTACTAAGTCTATGAATTTTGTCATATGGAACTGCTGAGGTGCTCAGTCTCCGGAATGTAGAAGAAACTTTCGATCAATGCTAAATTATTATAGGCCACAACTGGTGGTTCTATTAGAAAAATACCTTATAGATCATGCCATGCTACGAGATGATTTCAATTTTGTTTAACCAAAAATATAATTTTTGGTCAAATCTAAAAATAAAGAAAAATTTGGGTTACTGATAATCAGGAGACAGAAAGAATAATAAGATTTTTGAGAATGAAAATAAAGCAGCAAACGAGTTTATATTTCAGTATAATATCAATGATATTTCGTGTCCTACAAATGATGAGACTTCCTCCTTTTATAGTTGATTCTAGGTAAATAAATGAAGCTTTAGTCTTAATGAGACAATTATGAGCAATAAATGACATTAAATAAGCTGTTACACAATCATTCCTATTTAATACCAATTTCATAACGTATTGGGTATTTAATAATGAATTTGAACTCCTTTATGTCATTAGATCCATGTCTTCAATGCCTTATGATCCGTTGGCTTAAAATGACTTGAACTGGTATGAGACTCGTATTTGAACTGTATCCCGTGCATGTTTAACTTCCCCTCCCGTATTTGCTGCTACTCGTGCCTCTTAATCAATTATTAACCGTTTGACCAGTTCACGTGTCATGCCACGTCGTCTTTGATATAAATTCAATTTTTTTCTAATACAGATAGTCCCCCCACTTTTTATTTATTAATTAATTAAATATTTGGAAAGCGGATCTTCATAAAAAGGGAATTTTTGCCATAATTAATGCTTATGACAATATTGATGTCTCAATTGTCTTTTCCATTTAATGATCTGTCCATGTGTCACATTCTGATTGGTTCTGCCGTTTTACACCTTTTCAAGGTTTCTTCGCTCCCACTATTCACGAAGTGATAGTTGCCTTTATAATAGGCTTTCCATCATTACACTTCTAAGTTTGACGGTTGCCATTATATACATTTTTAACCCTTTCTTCCTTTGTCTTCTTCTTCATAAATCCTTAACAAATATTTTATTCCTTACTTTTGCCCTCTTTCAAATCATCCTTGCTCAACAATGTCGTCTCCAAACCCTAACCCTAGAAAAGTTCCAATTCTAAACCAGTTCCCCAATGCTCCTGTCAGACATAGAAGAGTCAGAGGAGGTAGGCTTCGAACGGGGTTATAATATACTCGTGGCGGCTCTTCTAGTTCTACTTCTAGAAGTTCTATCCGAAAAACTCCTTCTTCTAAAGGTAAAGAAATTTCTGATTCTTCTCAAGAACCTTTAGTCGATGAGATTGTACCCAGTGATTTGTCTTTTGGGAGTGATACAACGTATCTTCACAAGCAAGTTATAAATTTAGAAAAGGTTGATACTTAACCTACTCTTGTAACCGAGCTTCCGATCCCTGCTATCAGAAGAGATTGTAACTGGAGGAATAGTCTTCGAATGTCGATTCCTATTCCAAATCAAAGAATTTTTTCTTTTAGGAGTGGATATTATTTTGTTTATACTTACCCCTTTACTCTGGGTTTCAATCCTCCAATTGACCCAGTAATTCTTAATTTTTGTCGTTTCTTCAAAACCTGCTTAGCTCAAGTTGGTCCCCTAGTGTGGAGATCTATGGCTTGTTTGAGATACGTATCTACCAAAGCCAATGTCAACTTCACTGTCTCCCACATTATTCAGTTATACCATCCCAATTTGATGTGTCGTGGAGTTTTTACCTTAATTGCAAGAAGTAAGAAGGTTTTGGTAAGCCCTGAAAATGACAAGGATAGTGGGTGGTATACCCGTTACGTTGTTGTACGTACGCTGAATTTGCTGGGTGAAACAAATATTCCCTTCAACGAGAAGTGGAACTTTGCACGTAAGATTTCTTTTATTTACCGTACCTATTTTTGTGAATTTCTATTCTTTTTCTAACTTCGTCTCTTTTTGGCTTTTTGTAGCAACCATGGGAGACGTGGAACCTATACCCAACTTTCGTGGTTGGGTAGATTCAATTTTAAAAATTGCTACTAAGGAGCAGAGAACTTGAAAATCAATTTCCCTTTTACATGGCTGGAAAGTGAAAACCCACTGTACACACTTTCGACATGTTTTTTCACATGTTAAGCCCTTTTTCCTTAATGTTGATTATGTATTCTTCTTTTTATCAGGATTTGGTTCTAAATGAATGGTAGTTGAGGTAGTTATGGCTATTCGCATGTCTGCTAACACTGCACTCGATTTGGATAAGGCTCGAGCCTTGCTCCCAAAAAGAAAAGCTGTAGGAGAAGGTTCTGAGAATGAGGAAGAAGAAGGTACCTCTTTGATAACCAGGCTGAGAGTCAGCAGACGAGTCATTACTGATGATGAAATTGAAGATTCTCCTGCTCAAACCTCTGCCACCGAGCCTGTTTTGATTCATTCTGATGAGGACACCGTACTAAGAGACACCAATGAATCAAATCAACGTATCTTTGATAGTGGTTTTGAGAGTGGCGAACTCTGCTCTGTTTTGGATGAAACCTCTCTCTCCTCATTCGTTCCTACTTCCTTTATTCCTTTGCCAATCGTGAGTGTTTCCTTGCCAGTGTTGACTGCTTCCATTCCTTTACCAGTTTTAACTACTCCTACTTCTGTATCTGTGTTGGTTTCTTCATCTGATCCTACCATTCCTACTTCAACTCCTATGACTCCCGTTATGTTTACCTTTTCTAATACTCCTCCTTCCACTGTTCCCTCTTCCTTTGTTCAGCCTACAGAGGTAAGTTCCAGTAATAGAGGCATGACTATGAAAAGTGTTACACTTGAAGTTCTTGCCAATCATAGCCTCTTGAGAAAGTTTGGTGGAGATGATACTTGACTCGAACCTCTTATTGGAGAGATTGAGAAGAACAAGATGCAAAGCCATAACTGCTATACTCTGATGAACGACGTAGTTCATTCAACTTTAAAGGTAATTTTATTTAACTTGAATGTTTTCCCTCTTTTTCCTTCTAAGTCCTTATTTCTATGCCTTATAAACGTAGGCTAATCTTATTGGAACGAAGTTGATGGGGAGAGTCTCTACTTTAGAGAAGAAGGAGCGAGAGTCCACAAAGTCTATCTCTGAGGCTAAGAGAATAGCCGAGGATGCTCTGCTTGAGGCAGCAAATTAGAAAGAGCAATTTGAGAATTCCCAAGGGACCATAGAGGAGTTGCAGGAAAGTAAAGCCTACCTGGAGCAACAAAAGTGTGGCTTATCTTTTGAGCTAAGAATTGCCAAGGCTTCTTTGGCCAACTTAATAAAGACAAGAAGCTTTTTGGAGTTCTCACTATCAAAAGCAAATGAAGAGATCAGGGAGCTTAAGGCACTTATGGAGAAGAAAAAAGAATACGCAGGGGAGTTAGCTCAAAGCTTGAATCAAGCTCAAAATGACTTAAAAACATCCTCTGACAAAATTCGTGCCTTGGAAAGTTCTCATGCCTCTCTCGAAGCTTCCCTGGATTCTCACTTAGCTGAACATCAGGTAAAAAAAATGATCTTGCTATGTGAGAAAAGGAAGACGAAGCTCTGAAGAAGGAATATACTGTTCTTGAAGAAAATTACAACATAGAGGTAAGTTGGGCTTTTCTAAAGTCTCACCGTCATGCTTTGATGGAGGCTACACAAGAAAACTTCGACTTGCAGTCTAAATTAGCCAAAGTCTTAGACACTATCGAAAAGACTCAACGACCTATTAATACGCCTTCTTCAGCACTTGGAACTGTTGATACTCCTTCTCCAACACTCGAAACTCCTGGAATGGAAGATTTGTTGAATTCCAAAACAGCTACTGAGGCAGTTGAAGTTGCCATTCCAGCTCCGGGTGTGAAACTTCTGTGACATAGTCTATGGGAATTGAAGCTCCCATGACCCTTGCTTCCCTCGATGATGTTATCACTTCAAGCTCAGTTGAAATTGCTCCTGTTGCTGCTCCTTCAGAAGTTGTTACTGTGCCTGTTATTGCCTTTGAAAACGATATTACAACTTCTGACGTGTCAACTCCTCCAGTGACAATTTGAATGTGTTTTGATTGAGTTTTTATTGTTTTTAGTGATTGGTGGTGTCATCCCTTGGCAATTTTTAAGGGATCTTTTGATGAAGTCCCCAGTTAACATAATGGGGCATTTGTAAAACAAATATTTTGATGACTAAGTTTTTCCTTAATCTTTTATATTAAGAAGTTTTATGTGTACTTCTATATATTCTATTCTTGTCTATTTACTTATTTAGGACTTAGAGAACAACTTAGCATTTTTATCCTTTGAAAAGGCTTTATGATTCTTCTCATGGAATATCATCATGAGGATTATAAAAGAGGGCCCTTTTATTTTATCGACACTTAATGAAGAAGAAGTCTCAACTTTATAATGGTGCTATAATATGATGAAAGAAATAGGAATACACATGTTTTGTATGAAACAACTTTGATAAGTTTTTATTCATGAACTTTAACAAGTTTTTTTTACTATTACATGTATTAAAATATATCTATAACTTTCTCGTAACTATTTTTCTTGTAACAAATTTTTACATGATATAAAATAGACAAGGTTTTTCTTCATAACATGTTTCAATACATAGTCATGACCCTATCTTTACATATTTAGGAAGGGCTTGAGAAGTGACTTCGTTAGTGAGTTTTGAGAGATGAATCTGTTGTTCTCATGAGCTTTAACATTATGATCAATGTTTTATGCTGAATGCTGAAGACTTCATAACTTCCTCTCAATACTTGTCTTTTTTAGTTAAATCTTGCTAAAACTCGACCAACTTTTGTTCGATATTCGTATCTATTTCTATGCATGTATCTGTGTATAATATGTAGTCCCCCAAGTGTTTGAGCGGTGAAGAATGAAGCCTCGAGCACTTATTTGTTTCTCTCAGTTTGGTCTTTTTCCTGAAATAAAATAATATACTAGACTTGGAGGTGCGATTATAGATGAAGACTGCCTAACCCATGTGTATTTCCATCAGATTAATGTAACCCTAGGCTTGGAATTTAGTAATATTCCATTTGGCCATGCAGGTCGTGACTCATAATTTGGCATGAGTTAGGGTTTTTGCCTAGCATCTAAAATTGTAATTAAAATTTTTACGATTCAAAGAAAAATCTTAACATGGTGATACCTGACCGTGGGTACTTCCTTAGAAGTAATATCTCTTTAGCTGGACAACATTCCAATGTGAAGGTAAAACTTTCCTGTCCATTGTCTCCAACTCATATGCTCATTTCCCTTCAATGTCACGGATTCTGTAGGGTCCTTCCCACATTGGACTTAGCTTTCCAGAATTAGCATCCTTCGTAGATTGGAACACTTTTTTGAGTATAAAGTCCCCAATTTTGAAGAACCTGAGACGTGTTTTCCTGTTATAGTATCGTTCAATTACTTGCTTTTGAGATGCTATCATTATTATTGCAGCTTCTTTTCTTCCTTCGAGCAAGTCAAGATTCACTCGCAACTCTTCATCGTTTGAGTCTTCCGTTGCTTGAACGTACCGCATGCTTGGTTCCCCTATTTTAACTGGTATTAAGGCTTCCGCTCCATAAACCATTGAAAATGGCGTTTCACTGGTGCTTGTTTTTCGCCGTTGTTCGATACACCCATAATACCACAGGTAATACCTCAAGCCAATTACCTTTTGAATCTTGTAACCTCTTCTTCAAATTATTGATAATAACCTTGTTTGTGGATTCCGCTTGTCCATTGCCTACCAGATGGTACGGTGTTGATGTTATCCTTTAATCTGCCAACTTTGAAAAAATTCTATGATTTGTGTTCCTATAAATTGCGGACCATTATCACACACGATTGCCTTTGGTACCCCCGAAGCGGCATATTATGTTTCTCCAAATGAAATCTTTGACTTCTTTCTCTCACACCTGTTCTAATGCCCCTGCTTCTACCCATTTAGTGAAATAATCAGTAAGTACAAGTAGAAATTTTACCTGACCTTTTGCTTGTGGTAATGGGCCTACAATGTCCATTCCCCATTTCATGAAAGGCATGGAGTTATAATAGGGTGTAATAATTCAGCTGGTCTATGCATATTGTTGCCATATTTTTTACATTTATCACACTTAGACACGAAATCATTTGCTTCCTCTTCCATTTTAGGCCAATAGTATCCTGCTCGAATCAATGTTTTTACTAGTGACTTGCCTCCTACATGATTTCCACAATGTCCCTCATGGATTTATATCATTACATACTCTGTTTGGGAAGGTCTGAGACATCTTGCTAATGGTCTACCAAACATCTTTCGCTAAATGTTTCCTTGATGCACGCAATAATGAGCAGCTTTCTCACGAAGTGCATAGGCCTTTGTTTTATCGTTAGGAATAGTTCCATGCTATAAAAAAGCAACTATTTCGTTTCTCAAATCCTATGTTAAATGATTAAAAAATACCTCATTTTTGTCAGGTTTGAGAACGGAATGAAATAAATGTGTGATTGAAGCATTTACATTATTTGCTATGTCTTCTGTAGATGCCAAATTAGCTAAAGCATCCGCCTCCGCGTTCTCATATGTTGGGATTTGCATTACCTTCCAAGTTTGAAATTACTTTATCCGTTCCCGTACCTTTTCAAGATATTCTTGCATTCGCGTTTCCCTGGCTATTTAGGTCCCCTGCATTTGATTGACCACGAGTTGAGAATCACTCTTGGTTATGATTTGTGTTATGCCAAGTTCTCGTGCCAATTCTAAACCTACAATTACAGCCTCATACTCTGCTTCATTGTTAGTTACTAGGTGACATTTTATAACTTGTCTAATGGTCTCACTCGTAGGTGGTTTAAGAAAAATTCCTAGACATGCTCCTTTTACATTAGATGAACCATCAGTAAATCAAGTCCAAGTCCCTGGATTTGCACCATTTAAAACTTGTAATTCCTTTTCTGTTTCTAAATGCATCCCCTGACTAAAATCTGCTACGAAATCAGTGAGAACTTGGGATTTAATAGCAGTCCTAGGCTGATAAATGATTTCATATTCACTTAGTTCTATAGCCCATTTTGCTATTCATGTTTATTCAAAATATTTCATAATGGAAAAGAATTAACTACGACAATTGGATGACATTGAAAATAAGGTCTTAAATTTCTAGATGCCTTGATCAAAGCTAGTGCCAACCTTTCTAGTTGTGGATATTGTATTTCAGCATCTAATAAATATTTGCTTACATTATAAATAGGAGATTGCTTACCTTGGTCCTCTCGTACCAAAACAACACTTACCGCGACTTCTGATACTGCCAAGTAGATAAGCAGTGTTTTACCTTCCTTTGGTTTTGCCAACAGCGGGGGATTTGACAAGTAAGCTTTCAAGTTCCTAAGGGCTTGTTGACAATCTTTGTTCCATTCAAAATGGTCTTGCTTTTTAAGAGCAGAGAAATACTTAAAACAATTTTAGAAATAAATCTTCCCAGGGCTGCGATTCTTCCCGTTAATCTTTAAACCTCCTTATTGTTGGTATGGATATCAGATAATTCTTCTATCGCATTGATCTAAGAAGGATTTACCTCAATGCCACGATTAGAAACAAGAAACCCAAATATTTACCTGATGCAACCTCGAATGCACACTTTTCTAGGTTGAGTTTTATGTTAAATTTCCGTAAAATTTCAAATGTAATAGATAAATGAGAAATACGATCGTGAGAACGCTGGGTTTTAACAAGCATATCGTCTATATATACCTCCATAGTTTTTCTTAAATGTTCTTGAAACATTTTGGTGACCAACCTTTGATAGGTTGCTCCAGCATTTTTGAGACCAAAAGGCATTACTTTGTAACAGTAAGTCCCCCTGTCTGTGATGAAAAAAGTTTTTTCATCATCATCGGGATCTATTTTAATTTGATTATATGTTGAATAAGAATCTAAAAAGCTTAAAAGTTCATGACCTGCAGTTGCGTCAATTAATTGATCTATATATGGTAAAGGAAAAGAGTCTTTTGGGCAAGCTTTGTTTAGATCAGTATAATCCACACAAACACGCCTCGTACCATTTTTCTTTGGTACGATCACCGTGTTAGCTAACCAATTAGGATACTTTACTTCGCGGATCGACCCAATCTTTAATAATTTTTGGACCTCATCTTGAATTACCTGGTTCTTGAAAGCCCACTGCTTCCTTTTCTTTTGCTTTAATGGTGTAAAAGATGGGTTCTCATTAAGTTTGTGAGTCATCACATCTGGTGGTATCCCTGTCATATCAGCATGGGACCAAGCAAAACAGTCCATATTAGCTTTTAAAAACTCAATTAACATACCTCGCATGTCAGGATTTAGATTAGCTCCCACATAAACCTTTCATTCAGGCCACTGCTCAAATAGTACCACAGCCCCAAGCTCCTCTATTGTTGTTTTAATGTTCTCATTTTCTTCAGGTTCTTGAATCATATCGGGTCTCGAGTCTAAGTCTATTTTTTCTTGTCTAGTTGAAGTTTTATTGTCGACACCCTCAACTGTTTTCTGTAATTGCTATTTCTCTTTACTTACTGTATTCGTATCTATCAAGGCGTTGATTCTCCTAGCTGTTTGTTGATCCCCTCAAATTTGACAAATTCCCACTGGTGACAGAAACTTGATAACTTGATGCAGAGTTGAGGGAACAACATCCATATCATGGATCAACGGTCTCCCCATGATTATGTTGTAGGCCATCTCCATATAAACTACTTGGAATTTGGTTTCTTTGACAACACCTACAGTAAAAGTTGTTAGAATTACCTCTCCTTTTGTTACCACGCTCAAATTGTTGAAGCCTGACAAGGTATACACCTTGGGTACCATTTTATCTTTAGCTTGCATTTCCCGTAGTACCCTTAATAGGATGATATTTTTGCAGAACTCCCTGGGTCAATAAAAACTCGTTTTACATTAGTGTCATGTACAAGTAAAGATATTACCAGTGCATCATTGTGAGGAGTAATCACTCCTTCTGTATCCGCGTCATCAAAATTTATGCTTTCGTGCTCTAAGGTCTGCCGCACTCGCTTCCCGTGTGTGATCCTTACTTTGGAAACCTTATTTGAAGCTGTATATGTAACTCCATAAATATATTCTCCTCACTGATGGCGTTCACAGTTCTCTTAGGGGATGGTGGTTTCGGTGCCTCCTGCCTATTTTTCATATAAGCTTGTTTTCCCTTCTCACTAAATAACTCAGTGAGATACCCTTGCTTCATTAGATGGTCCACTTCACTTTGTAGGAATCTGCACTCTGATGTTTTATGCCCGTGGTCGTTGTGTAATTCACACCAATGGTCCGGATTACATATGTTTGGATTTGACTGCATCTTTTTTGGCCACCGTACCTTGTCTCCCATACTCCTTAGAACAGCTACGAGCTCAGAATTAGTTACATTGAAATTATAACCACCGAATCATGCCTTTAAATTCCTATAGTCATCTCATGGCTCTTGATTGCTTCGATCACCTCTGAACCTAGATGAAGACCCTGTCTCCCTGTTTCTTGGCCTTTGATCATATCATTGGTTATCCTATTCCGATCATGAATATTTTCCTCTAGGTCCCATATATGGATCATATCTATTCTTACCTGATCTTTTTTCAGCCTATGACCTCCTGGATTCGTTCCTTTCATCACGATGGTACTGAGGTGCGGTATCCTCTTCAATTCTGATCTTTGTACTGTACCTGCTATAAACATCATTCTAAGTGGTTGCAGGAAATTCATGGAGGCTTTCCTTAAGCCTTCTCGTGGCTTCTGAACTTTTGTCATTCAAATTGCTTGCAAAAGCCATCGCTGCCCAATTGTCTGGAACACGGGGTAGAGTCATTCTTTCACGTTAGAATCTATCAACAAAGTCTTTGAGCAACTCTGAATCCCCTTGTTTGATTTTGAAATATCTTCCATTCTTTTCTCAACAAGGTTAATGCACCCTTGGTGAGTGTTTCTCCAAATTTTTTACCAGTATTGATTTAATTTCTTATTTGGTCAAGTCATTGCCTTTCACGCCTGTTGTAAATGCAATTACGTGGTCACGTGGGTCTATTGTACCATCATATTTTGGGATGTCATGCATATGAAATTTTTCAGAATTGGAAGGGAACCAACAATTGGCTTCCAAGGTTGTTGTGAGTATTTGTCCATGTCTACTCCTTTTATTACAAGAGGAACTCCAGGAATTTGCTCAATACGCTCATTTTGTTCCTTAAGCTGTTTCTACAAGGTTAGTACTAAATTTTGAAAATGAGAATTCCCTGAGTTACCTGGTTCTCCTTATTGTGAGTCACTGGGGGTGGCCCCATTACCATTATTAACTACACCAAAGCGAGGGTTCTCCAACATGTTATTATTTGGCGTTGTTGGCACAGCATGCAATCGACTAACTAGAGCTTCCAAAGCTTTGTCAATTCGTGCATTAATTATTTTTTGTAGAATCTCATCTCTTGTTTCAACTCCTCCATCAGCATGTTCAAATAGATCATTAGGAGTTCCTTCTCGAGGTCCACGTGGAGAAGCTTGAGGAAGGGGATCATTGAGTTCATCTCCCACCACTTGATGGATTTGATTTTCTATATTGTTGTTATCGTTTTTGTTTAACATGATGTTAACAATGGATAGAGTGTAACTTCAGAAAGAATAGATTATCAATTTTTCGGTAACGGAACCAATTTGTTTAACAAAAAATATGATTCTTTGGTCAAAGCTAAAAATAAAAAAAATTCGGGAGACTGATAATAAGGAGACAGAAAGAATAATAAGCTTTTTGAGAATGAAAATAAAGCAGTAAATGAGTTTGTATTGCAGTATAATATCAATGATATTTCGTGTCCTACAAATGATGAGACTTCCTCCTTTTATAATTGATTATAGGTAAAGGAGTGAAGCTTTAGTCTTAATGAGACAATTATAAGCAATACATGACATTAAATAAGCTATTACACAATCATTCATATTTAATACCAATTTCATAAACGTATTGGGTATTTAATAATAAATTTGGGCTCCTTTTTATCATCAGATCCATGTATTCAATGCCTTCTGATCCGTTAGCTTTAATTGACTTGAATTGGTAGGAGACTCGTATTTGAACTGTATTCCATGCCTGTTTAACTTTCTCCTCCCGTATCTGCTGCTACTCGTGCCTCTTAATCAATTATTGCGTTTTGATCATTTGACCAGTCCACGTGTCATGCCACGTCGTCTTTGATATAAATTCAATTTTTTTCCAATACAAATTTCACTAGATTTTCACAAGCTCTAGCAGAGGGACAAGTAGGGAGTATAGTGATTTTGTGGAATAACAATATTGCACAAGTAACTGAAATTGCACTCACAAATTAGGAGATTCACTGCATGGTACAAGTATGTCCTCAAGGCCATTCCTTTATGTTATGAGGCATATATGCTAGTACCATATTAAATAATAAAAAGTTACTGTAGAAATTTTTTATGTCTATAACATATACTTATAAGGGTCCTTGGTTAGTGGGGCGATTTCAATGAAATACTTTACAACAACGAAAAATTTGGGGGATGTCCTATAAATAAATCTAGGACAGACTTAATGTTAAATTATTTTAGTTATTGTAACCCATTAAATTTAGGGTTTAGAGGTAGTAAATATACGTGGTCTAATAAATGTAGAAGGGGTGGCTTGATTTTTAAAAGATTAGATAGAATAGTGGTCAACTATGAATGACTTAATATCTTTTCAGAAGTGCATGTGCAACACTTATCTTAGATTCACTATGATAATACCCCACTACTATTAACTCTTCGAACTAATCCTCCTAAAAGAAATAATATCTTTAGATTTGAAACTATGTGATTATCACATCAAGGTTTTTCTAAAATAATCACTCATGTGTGGAATACAAACCCACCATTGATAGACCATTGATAGAAGCTATTGAGGATTTTACTAAAATTATCCAAGTCTGGAACAAAGATACATTTGAAAATATTTTTCACCAAAAGAATCATATTCAAGCTCGACTAGCGGGCATTCAAAAATCTATCAACTATCCTACTAGTAATTTTTTACAAATGCTAAAATAGGATTTACAAAAGCAATTTAACAATATCTTGAAACTTAAAGAAGATTTTCGGAAGTTGACATCTAAAGTGAAATGGCTTAATGACGGTGACGCAAATATTATATTCTTCCATTTATGTACCTTAAAATGAAGGCAACGCAATCCCATGCTCTAATAAATCATATGGGTAACTGGATTACGCATCATGAAGAACTAAAACATCTAGTAGTAGACTATTACCAAGAATTATATATTATGTCTCATACTAAGTCTAAATATACGTACCCAATATCTAATTTTTGTCACGATTCAAAATTTACTAAGGGTCATGATGGCGCCGGACACTGCTGTCAGGCAAGCCAACTAAAATACTTAATTAAATTCTCCTTTTAATTACTTTCGAAATTACTTCTTTTATACGTTTCAACAATATATAGTAAATTCCTATGAATAAATAATGAAACATTTAACAACTTTTAAGATTTCTGAATAAATCATAGACATCCTAGAACCCAGTGTCACAAGTGCACGAGCAATTTCTAAGAAATGATGTGATACAACAATTGTCCGGAATATAATATTGGACAGAAGAAAAAGACTTGCTGGCTGCGAGTCGTCTCGGAAAATGCAGTTCACCTAAGTCTCTGTATCAACCATGCTGCTACGCCCACTAGGCCACTAGAGATGCATGTACATGTGCAACAAAAATACGCATAAGTATAGTATGAGTACAGAAATGTGTACCCAATGAGTATCTCTTCTAATCTCCAAGAAGTAGGGACAATATATTGACTTCGACACTTACTAGTGGTCCAATAATGTTATCTCAATAATATAGTAGGTCAGGGATTTTTAAACATGATTGTAATTCAATGGAATGAATCAAGTAAGAGTTCATTCTTTTATAGGAATTTCCAAATTTCTTTTCATCGTTTATACAATATTCTCAAGCCGGGAAGAGGCAATAACAACTTCAATAACTATCAAGGAAAACAATACAAGCATGCACAAATCATGCCGACGTACGGCCCGATCCAACAAGATTTAAACTGTACACTGCCAGAGGGTCGAATGACACAAATCATAAATGAATCTATTACCCCGCTCGCGAATTATACATGCGATGCAGTCAAATTTAAATAAACAATCACCCTGCTCGCGAATCATACATGTGATGTAGATATACATAGAAATACATGCTCAAATAGCCAATTAAGAATTTATCGGGGAACGTTTATCCAAATAAAAGCCGATTCTCGTTTAATGATTTAAGAAAAATAAAGTTCAATCCTCTGCGAAATTCATTTAATAATTTGATAGGATTTAAGCAATTCAACTGCCAATAAGATTACAATTATTCCAAGTATAGCATGCTTTTGGGTCCTAGACTACCCGGACTTAAACATAATAGTAGCTATGCACGGACTCTCGTCACCTCGTATGTACGTTGCCCTACAAATAGGAGCACATAACCAATTACTTCACCTATGGGGATAATTCCCTCTTACAAGGTTAGAAATGAGACTCACCTCGCTCTGAAGATCCATAACGGCATTTCACGCTCTTACGAAGACAATCGATGCAAATAATCTAAAACTAGCCAATAATTATGCAAATCCATAAATTCATGTTCAATTACTCACTATAATCCGATTTATAACAATCTCTAACCCCGATCAAAAAGTTAATGAAATTTCCCTCGGGCCTACGAGCCTGGATTCCTAAATTTTCTGAAGATAAACTTTACCCATAATCTCACGAACTCAAATATATAATTTACTCTCAATTTCATACCCCAAATCATGGTCAAATTCCAAGAATATCAATTTCTCGATTTTCCCCTCAAACCCCAAGTTTCTACCCATTTACATGCTAAAATCCATACATAATCGATATATTTAACTCAAGATAGGTGGTGTTAGCTTACCTTGTTGATGATGACGAAAAACCCCACTTGACGCTCTCCAATTCCACACCAAATAAAAAATGGGGGGAAAATGATCATCTCCGGAATTTAAAGAATACACTGCCTCCAGCATTTTCGCACCTGCGGTCACTTGACCGCTTCTGCGATTTTGCAGCTGCGACCACCTACCCGCTTCTACGGTTTCTCACCAGGCTGCCCTGTTCCTCTTCTGCGTCCTCTCCACAGCAGGTGTGGTCCTGCTTCTGCGATGATTTGGCTGCATCTGCGGTCCCAGCCTGCCGTCCATTTCCACGTCTGCAGCACGAAGGCCGCTTCTATGGTTCCGCACCTGCGGCCCTAGTCTCGCAGGTGCGATTATACCATCAACCAACAACTTCAGCCCTTTCCAAAATTTTATTTTCGATCCGTTCACCATCCGAAATCCACCCAAGGCTCCCGGGACCCAACCAATCATACCAACCAGTCCCAAAACACATTATGGACTTGCTCGAGGCCTCAAATTATATCCAACAATGCTAAATTCATAAATCGACCTCTAATCCAAGCTTATTAAATATTAGAATTTCAAACTTCTTCATTCGATGCCAAAACATATCAAATCACGTCCGATTGACCTCAAATTTTGCACACAAGTCATATTAGATATTACAGAGCTATTCTAACTTTCGGAATCGAATTCCGACCCCGATATCAAAAAGTCCACTTCCGGTCAAACTTCTCAAAAACCTTTAAATTTCTATCTTTAGCCAAATAACTCCAAAATGACCCACGAACCTCCAAATTTACTTTCACAACATACAAAGATACTCCCAGACTCAAAATCCTAAACAGACATCGATAACACTGAGATACACTTCAACCCAAACTTATGAAATTTCTTCCAAAATGCTAACTTCCGTAATAGGCACCAAAATACATTCGGGTCATCCAAAACCCAATCCGGGCATATGCCCAAGCCCGAAATCTAATCCTAGTTTACCATGTCCTGATTCCGATGTCGTTTATTCAAAAATCTAATCCTAGTTAATTCTTTTAACGTAAAGCTTCCAAAACGAGAATTCTATTTCCAAATCAACTTCGAATCCCCAGAATTCAATTTCGATCATGCATACAAGTCATAATACCTGAAATGAAGCTGATCATGGCCTCAAGCTGCTGAACTTCGCACTAGAACTCAAAACGACCGATCGGATCATTACACGTTTAATACATTCCCCAGGAAAAATCTAACTATCTAGTAACTCCAGTAACTGACAAATAAATCATTCAAACAATTTACTCCTTCCAAGCATTAAATTCGCCAGGCCCAGATGGTTTTGACCCTTTATTCTTCCAAAAATATTGGCCTTATACAATTCTGTAAAGACATTTTCAGAATGGACATATATTTGCTTAATCCTAAGATTAAAATCCTGTCCACAATTGCCCATGTTAAACCAATTAGTTTATGTAATACCCTTTATATGATCATCACAAAAATTATAGTTAATCGTATTACTCTAACACTATTCACCCAACTCCATATGCTTTCCAGGAAAATCATAGAGCTGCTGACAATGCATTCATAGTGCAATAATTGCTTCACCACTTTCGTAACTCTAAATCAAAATGCTCTAATATGCTTTTAAAAATTAACCTTGAATAAATATTTGATAGATTGGAATGGACTTTTATTCGTCAAACTCTCATCTCTTTTAACTTCCCTAAGCATTTAATCACTCTCATCATGTCGTGTGTAGCTACACCAACAACATCGATACTTATAAATGGCGCACCAACCTATTTATTCACACCCACCAGGGGTATTAGGCAAGGAGACATCGTCTCCCCCTATTCTTTATAATATGCATGGAGATTCTTTCATGAAACATTAATATGGCTATCGATTACGACCACTTGAAGCGAATCTCTCTAAAATCCAAGTCCCCCCCCCCCCCCCCCCTTATATCATACCTGTTCTTTACAGACGACATTATATTAGCCTCCAAATTTACTACCACTTGTTGACATACTATTTTTGACCAACTTGGCCACTTCACTCATATTTCAGACCAAAAAATTAATTTTGAGAAATCAAAAGTTTTCTTCTGAAAAACTGTAAAGCTCACCGATAAAGCATTTGTCCTCGCATCCTTTTAACATGGTGGAAGAAAAGTCCTTTGTAAAATATCTAGGATTCCCAATCTTAGATGTTAAATCCACAAAGTAGGATTTTCAATTTATTATCGACAATTTTAAAAAAAGACTTGAAAGTTGGAAAATAAACCACTTTTCAACGGCGGCGCATACCGCTCTTATCAAAGCAACACTTAACTCCACGCTAATTATATAATGTATTTCATAACTCTCCCCAATTATATAATCACTCGGTTAGAATCCTTTCAAAAGAATTTTTTTGGGGTACAACAACTCAAAAGAAACTTCATTTACTAAAATGGGACTACGTAACTAACCCAAAAGATCAAGGAGGACTAACAATCCGAAAACTTAAGAAAAAGAATAAAGCCTTACTTGCAAGTACAACATGGAGATTATTCCATAATTCTCACACGCTTTGAGCTTCGATCTTGCTATCTAAATATATAATCACTAAAAAAAGCAATTTGAGAAGAACTTTAACTCAAGCATCTTACTACTAGATGGTAGGTGTGTCAAAAAGGGCTAGATTGGCATGTTACACAATGCGCTCACGTAAGTTTTGGAGTGAAAATTGGTTATCCCCAAACCTGAATGTTAGCACACTAATTGAGGGAAGGACCAATTAAACATCAAATAGGCACTTTCTACTAGCAACGGTCAATCGTCAGCCATCTCCTTTGAGCTGCCACCAGCCATTAGGGATAAAATCACTTGTGCTTATTTGCCTTTCAATTCTCATCGTCCAGATAACATAATTTGGGGCATTATTCCAACAGGCCAATGAACAATTAATTCATGCTATGAAGCACTCACACACTCCAATCACTTTCCAAAACCTTTCACGGTTGGATCTAGCGTCTACACTTACCACCAATAATTAAATCGTTTCCTTGATTAAAAAGTGTCACGATCCGAAATTTCCATCTTTGGGACCGTAATAGTGCCTAATATTTCACTCGCTATACAAGCCAATGTTCGAGCAAAATGTATGCCATTTTAAATAATTCAAGTAATTAAAACCCATTTAAATTGAAATAAAACTAGAATAAAAGGTAAAAATAATCAAGCATATATACCTCGAGTCTCCTAATGTAATAACTCATTTAAATTGAAATGAACAATCAATGAGGAAAGAGTAAGGGGACTTCAAGGTCTGCGGACGTCAGCAAATCTACCTCGAGTATTTAATGTAATAATTTGAGTTGATGCACCTCAAGTACAACTAGGACAAACACCAAAATCTGCACAAGAAGTGCAGAGTGTAATATGAGTACAACCAATCCAATGTACTCTGTAAGTGTCGAGCCTAACCTCAACGAGGTAGTGACGATGCTATGATTGGACACTCACGTAATTAAACCCATACAAACATAGATCTATGTGAAATACGGTAACGAATAAATATTTAATATGTACAATTGGAGGGGACATGCGAAAGGGGAACAAGGTACGATACTACAACATGAATGAAAACATAAGACAGTCAAATAAATCATCAACTAATGGTAATGGATAAACATAATGAATAAAGATGGAACGACATGATCCATCGTGCTTTTACTCTTAACCTCACCATAAAATGATAATAATGACATGGCATTATCCTTCATACTTTTATTCTCAACCTCTCCATGAAACGATAACTATGGCACAACATCACCCTTCATGATTTTACTCTCTTTATCTCTATGTATTAATCAATAAATAAAATAAAAAATAACACGATATCACCCTTCATGCTTTAAAACTCTCTCTTACAATTAGTAATGAATATAAAAATTTGGGAGATAGTTAATGCAAGAATAAAACTTACATTAATAATGGTTCCAAGATGCCAAAACTCAACTTCTAAAAATACTAAACCATCACAATCAATTCATAAATGCGAAAACAATGACCAAGTAAATAATAATCTAATCTAAGCATGGATGTCATAATTAAAGAAAAACCCAACAACAACCGCATAAGTACTCGTCACCTCATATATACGTTGTACCTGCACATTCAAATTCGTAGCAAATAGGAAAACAAGTCCTAATCCCTCAAGTCAAGGTTAACTACAACACTTACCTTGCTCAGCAATCAATCAGAGCTCTACCGGAGACTTCTCTCTAGAATCCGCCTCCAAACCAACTGTATCTAACCAAATCGACTCGATATCGTCAAATAATGCTAAGGAAATTAATTACAATACATAAAGTTAGGATTTTTATACTTTTCAAAAAGTTAAGAAAAATCAACTCGCTCGCTTGGTCAAAACCCGTTCACCCATTCACCCCCAAGCCCGATTATCTAATTTGTTTTAAAATCCGATCTCAAATTGAGGTCTAAATCCTGAATTTACAAAAACTCCAAATTCTTCCCAAATCCCTAAATTTCTATCATTGAAGAACAAATATTCAAGGTAAAAATCAATGGGCGATGTTAGAAATGGAAGAAAATGAGTTACAGTATGCTAACCTATGAATTGGTGAAGAATTTTCTTTTCAAAATCGCCTCTAGGCCGAGCTCAAATGAAAAGAAGGTGAAAATGGGTGAAATCTCGTGTTTTGAAATATTGAAAATATTTGCATCAGGTCTTTAACGCATTCGTGAAGGACATGTCGCGCTCGCGAGCACATCAGCCAAAATGACCTTCTCGTTCAGGAGAAGTGCTCCGCATTCGCGATGGTTCTCCCCCGAGCATCGCGTTACGCGTAACACTCTACCCAATCACCCCCAAGCCCACAATACTTCATGTTTGCGTGACCAGGACCTCGTGTCCGCGAAGAATAGTCTCCTCCCCTATCCCAAACTATCCTTTTGCGATCACGGGACATTCTTCGCGACCGTGAAGAAGAAAACACCAGAAACCAGCAGAAGCTAAAAAATTAGAATTTTTCTTAAGTTAAAAACACCTATTGCCTACGAGATTGTAGAATGATGATAACAAGGTGTAAATACGAGATTGTAGCCACCTTACCCACTCTCAATAGAATCTCAAAGGTTCTGATATACCTAGGGCTCAACTTTCCATTCTTCCCGAACCTCATTACACTCTTTATGGGTGAAACTCCGAGCAATACTCTCTCTCCAACCATGAATGTAGTATCATGAACTCTACGATCGGCATAACTCTTTTGCCTAGACCGAGATATGCGAAGTCAATCCTGAATAATCTTCACCTTATCCAAGGCATCCTGTACCAAATATATACCCAACAACCGAGCCTCCCCGGCACGGAACTAACCAACTAGCGAATGACACTACCTTACATGTAATGCCTAATAGGGAGCCATCTGAATGCTCGATTGGTAGCTGGTGTTGTAGGCAAACTCCTCAAGCGGCAAGAACCGCTAAAATCCATAGCACAAGCACGGGGCTTGTATTTCAATATCTTAATACTGCACTCGGACTGTCCGTCCATCTAGGGATGAAATACAGTGCTCAACTCAACCTGCATGCCTAACTCATGTTGTACTTCCCTCTAGAAGTGCAAGGTGAATTGCGTACCTCAATCAGAAATGATAGACACAGGCACACCGTAAAGACGGACGATCTCGCGGATATAGATATCAACTAAATGCTCTAAAGAATAGGTAAATGCCACATGAATGAAATATGCCGACTTGCCATCTTGTCCACAATAACCCATAACGCTTCGAACTTCCTATTCCGTGGGAGTCCAACGACATAATCCATAGTGATACGCTCTCACTTCCACTCAGGAATCTCTAACTTCCGAAACAAATGACCAGGTCTATGATGCTCGTGCGTTACTTGCTGACTATTTAGACACCGAGCTACTTATGCAACTATATCCTTTCTTCATCCTTCTCGAACAAAAATGTTGCCGCAAGTCTTGATACATCTCGGCGACACCCGGATGAATAGAATACCGAGAATTGTGGGCCTCCTCAAGAATTTACTCACTAATTCCATCTATATTGGGCACATAAATATGACCTCGCATCCTGAAAACCCCATCATCTCCAACATTAACCTTCTTGGAATCACCATGCCGCACTGTGTCCCTAAGGACAAGCAAATGGGGATTATCATACTGACACTTTATGATGAACTCATACAAGGAGGACTAAGCGAGTTTTCAAGCTAGAACACGACCGGGCTCTGAAATGTCTAACCTTACAAACTGATTGGCCAAAGCCTGAACAACTGATGCAAGCGGTCTATCACCAACCTAGAATGTAAGCAAGGCTGTCCATACTCACTGCCTTTCTACTCAAGGCATAGACCAGCACATTGGCCTTTCCGGGATGATACAAAATGGTGATGTCATAGTCTTTCAATAGTTCCAATCACCTTCTTTGCCTCAAGTTGAGATCCTTTTGTTTGAACAAATACTATAGACTCCGATGATCCATGAATACCTCGCATGACACGTTTTAAAGGTAGTGCCTCCAAATCTTCAACACATGAACAATGGCTGCCAACTCTAATTCATGAACATGGTAATTCTTCTCATGGACCTTCAACTTCCCCGACGCATATGCGATCACCTTTCCATCATGCATCAATACTAATCCGAACCCAATATGAGACACACAACAATACACCATGTAAGATTCAAAACTTGTGGGCAACATCAACACTAGCACCATAGTTAAAGCAATATTGAGCTTCTGAAAGCTCAACTCACACTCGTCTAACCATCTGAACTGGGCATCCTTATGGGTCAATCTGGTCAATGAGGCTGCAATAGATAAAAAAACCCTCCATGAACCTGCATTAATAACCCACTAAACCTAGGAAACTCCGGATCTCTGTAGTTGAAGTAGGTCTACGCCAGTTCTGAACTGCCTCAATCTTCTTAGGATCCAACTTTATGCTCTCTACCGAAACGACATGCCCAAAAAGGCGACTGAGTCTAACCCTAACTCACACTTTGAAAATTTGGCATATAGCTGGCTATCTCTCAAAGTCTGAAGTACAATCCGAATATGCTCGTGCTTCAATCGGCTGCGGGAGTAGGTCAAGATATAATCAATAAGTACAATCACAAAGGAATCCAAGTAGGGCTTGACCACCAGGTTCATCAAATCAATGAATGTTGCTGAGGAATTTGTTAACCCTAATGACATCACTAAAAACTCATAATTCCCATACTAAGTCCGTAAAAATGTCTTAGGGATATCGTATTCCTTAATCTTCAATCGATGATAGCTAGATCTCAAATAAATCTTCGAAAACACCTTGGCACCCTGAAGCTGATCAAATAAGTCATCAATACTTGTCAATGGATACTTATTCTTAATGATGACTTTGTTCAACTATTGATAATCTATGCATATCCTCATCGATCTATCTTTCTTCTTCACGAACAACCCAGGCGCACCCCAGGGAAAGACACTAGGTCTAATGAAGTTTTTATCAAGAAAATCTTGCAAGTGCTTCTTCAATTCTTTCAACTCTGGTGGGGCCATACGGTATGGAAGAATGGAAATGGGCTGAGAGCCCGGAGCCAAATCAATGCAGAAGTTAATATCTCTAACAGGTGGCATCCCCGACAGATCTGCAGGAAACACCTCTAGAAACTCACGAATAACTAGAACTGAATCTATGGAAGAAACCTCTGCACTGGAATTGCGAATATAAGCCAAATAGGCTAGACACTCCTTCTCGACCATACGTCGAGCCTTCACATAAGAGATAACGCTGCTAGTAGAATGGCTAATATTCCCCGTCCACCCTAATCGAGGAAACCCTGGCAAGGCTAAGGTTACCTTCTTGGCATGATAATCCAATATAGCATGATAAGGTGACAACCAATCCATACCTAAGATGATATCAAAATCTACCATATCAAAAAGTAGGTTATATATGCTAGTCTCCAGACTCCCAATAATAACCACACTCGAGTGATAGACATGATCTACAATAATAGAATCCCCCACAAGTGTGGACACATACACAATAGCACTCAAAGAATGACAAGGCATAACCAAATATGAAGCAAAATAGGATGCCACACATGAATAAGTAGAGCCCGAATTAAATAGAACTAAAGCATCTCTATGGCAAACTAGAACAATACAAGTGGTAACAACGCCAGATGACTTAGCCTAAGGCATAGCTGGGAAAGCATAAAATTAGGGCTGGACCCCACCACTCTAAACTACGTCTCTGATTCATGCCCTAGCTGGCAGGCCTCCACCTCTAATAGCATGACCTCTACCTCAAATGACCCGACCTTTACCTCTGGCTGCCTGACTTCTACCTCTAGCTGGATGAGCGAGCGATGGAGCAATCAATGCCGGAACCATGGAACGAGAACCCTGCTATTATGTGATGCCCGATGTTCGAGGATAAAATCTAGCAATGTGCCTCGGATCACCACAAGTATAACAGGACCTCGGTTGTTATGAATTCTAACCTTGGAACTGACCTTATCGACCTGGGTAACCACCCTAAAACTCTGCAGCGGAGTGGCATTAATGGGAGCTAGTGGTGCACTGTAGGCTAGCGGGCCGAGATGAGACACATGAGGGCCGCGACTTCCTGAAGCACTATGAGATGCCTGGAGAGCTAATTGAAATGGCCTGGGAGAATGGACTCTACCAATAGTACCCCTGCCTCCAAACGAGGCACCACTGAACCACCGAAATGATGAGGCCTCTAATTAAACCCCTGCCCCTTCTCCTGAGCGAGAGCCATCTCGATCCGCCTAGTAACATTTGCAGCCGTTTGGAAGGAAATATCACCCCTCGTCTCCTTGGGAATGTATCCTGATAGTGTAAGTGAGTCCATCAATAAATATCCTCACCCTCTCCCTCTCATTAGGAAGCAAGATAAGAGCATGACGAGCAAGATTCACAAAACGGGTCGCGTACTGAGTTACAGTCATACTTCCCTACTAGAGATGCTCAAACTTCCTGTGGTAATCCTCTCTCAGTGTAACAGGGAGGAACTTCTCTAGAAATAGCTGTGTGAACTGATCCCATGTAAGTGCAAGCGACCCAGCTGGTCTGGTCAACATATAATCTCTCCACCACCTCTTGGCGAAACCCGTAATCTGAAATGCAGCAAAATCGACCCCAGTGATCTCAACTATACGCATGTTCCGCAGCACCTCATTGCAACAGTCCAGATAATCTTGTGGGTCCTCATAAGTTACACTACTGAAGAACTGGAAAAGCTTAATAAACTTGTCCAATCTCAATAAAGCATCAGAAGACATGTCGGGCCTATTGCTGGCATATGCCGCAACAACCAACTGAACTGTCCCAGCTGGGGGGGCTACTGGAGTCTGATACTGTGATCCATCTACTCCGGAGTCTGAGTAGTGGGAGGCTGTGCTCTCCCCTAGATTTAGAGATGGCAGATGCAACTGAAAATGTATTGGCCTGGGCCACACTCTCCATAAGTCCCACTAAAGAGACTAGAGCGTCCTGAGGCACTAGAGTGGCGATGAACCCCTCTAGGACCCGAGCTGGTCTAACATGTACAGTCTGAGCTAAAACCTCCTCATCAAAATCTACCTAAGGCTCCACTACTGGTGCTACTGCTCAAGCTTTAGGCTGATCTCTGCCTCTCTCTCAGCCTCGACCTCTGCCCCAGTAAGAGCTACCACTAGGGGCTCCGACTATTGTCTAACTATAGGTGCAGTACGTGTTCTCGCCATATGCGAGAGAACAAGAATAGAAGAGTTCTATCATCAATAACAGAATAAGATTGCACAATAGAGAAGAATAGAAGTGAAATTGTTCCTAAACTCCATAACCTATGGAAGATAAGTAAAGACATCTCTGTACTAATCCTCTGGACTCTACTAAGCCTGCTCATGACTCGTGAGACCTAGGAAAATAGTGCTCTAATACCAACTTATCACGATTCTAAATTCCCACCTTCGAAACCGTGATCGCGCCTAATATTTCACTTGTTAGGCAAGCCAAAGTTAGAGTAAATCGAGCAATTCAAGTAATTATACCCCATTTAAGCTGAAATGAAACTAGAATAATGTGCGCAAAGGTAAATATTACCAAGCATTTATAAGTACAACCCAGACCCAAAGTCATAAGTGCACGAGCTACTAGAAGTTATACAAATAGAGTCTAAAATAAATACAACTGTTTCGAATAAAATGAACAATAAATGGTGATAGAGGAAGGGGACTTCAAGGTCTGTGGAAGCCAACAGATCTACCTCGAGTCTCCTAATATAATAATCCAAGCTGATGTACCTCACGTACAGATATGACCAGTACTAAAATATGCACAAGAAGTGCAGAGTGTAGTATGAGTATAGCCTACCCAATGTACTCCGTAAGTGTCGAGCTTAACCTTGAGAAGGTAGTGACGAGGTTATGACATGGATTTCACATAGTTAAACCTGTACAAACATAGATATATTTGCAACATGGTAACAAATCGAGATTTAATACGTATAATTGAGAGAGCACATGCAAAAGGGAAACAAGGTACAATACTACAATAGGAATGACAACATAAGACAGTCAAATAAATCATCAACCAATGAAAGTATATAAACATAATGAATAAAAACGGTACGACATCACCCATCGAGCTTTTACTCTTTATCTCACCATGAAATGATGATAATGATACGGTATCACCCTTCGTGCTTTTACTCTCAACCTCTTATTGAAATGATAAATATTGCACGACCCCACCCTTACGTGCTTTTACACTATCCCTTACCATTTAGTAATGAATCTAAAATTCGGGAGATAGTTGATGCAAGAATAAACCTTACATCAATAATGGTTCCAAGATGCCAAACCTCAACTTTCAAAAATACTCAACCATCAAAATCAATCCATAAATGCGGAAAGAATGATCAAGTAAATAATAATCTATAATCTAAGCATGGATGTCATAATTAAAGAAAGCAATAAATCATAAGGAAACAAGACCCACCCACATGCATTTAACTCAACAATAACGCATAAAAAATCGTCACCTCAGATACACGTGGTACCCGCACATTTAAACACGTAGAAAATAGGCAAATAAGTTTTAATACTCAAGTCAAGGTTAAGCACGATACTTACCTCGTTCCGCAATCAACTCTGATCTCTACCAGGGCCTTTCCTCTAGAATCCGCCTCCAAACCAATCATATTTAACCAAAATCAACTCGATATCATCAAATAATGCTAAGGGAATTAATTACTATACATAAAGTTAGAATTTTTATACTTTTTCCAAAAAGTCAAAAAAAATTCAAACCCCGGCCCGCTTGGTCAGGACCCAAGATTCGGACCAAAACTCGTTCATCCATTCACCCTGAGCTCGATTATGTAATTAGTTTCGAAATCAGACCCCAAATTAAGGTCTAAATTCCGAATTTGCAAAACCCCCAATTCTACCAAAATTCCTAATTTTCTACCATGGAAGAACAAAGATTAAGGCAAGAAATTAATTGTTGACGTTAGAAATGAAAAAAAAATGAGTTAAAGTATACTAACCTACGAAGATGATGAATTTTCTCTTCAAAATCGCCTCTAGGCCGAGCTCAAATTGAAAGATAGTGAAAAATGGGTGAAATCTTGTGTTTTGAAATATTTAAGGTCTTTATATTAGGTCTTCAATGCATTCGCGAAGGACCTGGCACGTTTGCGATGCACATGGGCAAAAATGTCCTTTGCGTTCGCGAGAAATGCTCCGCATTCGTGGTGGTTCTACCCCCTAACCATTGCGTTCGCGTAGCACTCTAACCCAGCCCCCCAAAGGCCATAATACTTCGCATTCGCGGAGGATCAGTCGCGTTCGCTAAGGGCGAACCCCCTCCTCTTCGCATTCATGACCAGGTCCGCGTGTTCACGAAGAACAGTCTCCTCCCTTGTCCCAAACTACCCTTCGCAATCGAGGGAGATTCTTTGCAATCGCGAAGAAGAAAACACCCGAAACCAGCAGAAGCTAAGAAACCAAAATTTTCCTTAAGTTCAAACACACGTAGCCTATCCGAAACTCACCCGAGCCTTGGGGCTCCAAACTAAATATGGACACAACTCCAAAAATATTATACGAACTCCCTCACACGATTAAAATACCAAATAACATCTAAAACTACGAACCGCACACCAAAACGAATGAAATTTTCAATAAAACTTAAGAACTTTCATTTTAACAACTGGACGTCCGAATTAAGTCAAATTAATTTTGTTTTGCACCAAATTTTGCAGACAAGTCAGAAATACAATAATAAATCTATACCAAGCTCCGAAACCAAAATTCAGACCCGTTAGCGGCAAAGTCAAACTTCGATCAAATTTGAATTTTCTTTAAACTTTTAAATTTCTAATTTTCACCAAATTGCGATAATTCGAGTTAGGGACCTCTGAATTCGATTTCGGGCATACACTCAAGTCTCAAATCATGAAACAGATCCACCAGGACCATCAAATCACAGATTTGGATCTATTTACTCAAAATATTGACCAAAGTCAATTCAAATAAGTTTAAAAGAATGATTTCATGTTTTAATTAATTTTTTTACATAAAAGCCTTCCGGAACAAGATACAGATTGTGCACGTAAATTGAGAAAGGCTAAAAGAAGCTATTTAATATTTCAAAATACCAAATTATGGGTAAAAGCTCTGGATGACCTATCGGAACATCACAATAAGCCATAATCGTCTTCCAACTAACTCCTACTTACATAGACGCGGAATCATATCTTCCAACCTATGTACTCTCTGTCAAGTGCACGAAGAATCAATTAGTCACATTCTATTCAATTGCACTAACGCCAAACACTGTTGGCATGCCATGAACTTAATGAGCTTCATACAAATTATTAATCATGCAACAGTTCCTAACCATGCGTGGCTTAGAAAAATAACTCAAACACATAGTTTCACCAATAAGACTTCCATACCTCATCAAATACTACTACCCTTCACTTTATGGCATTTGTGGAACACTAAAAACAAAAACATCTTCGAAAATTCCAAATATACACCCAACATTATTTATATAAATCAACTTTGCAACTGAGTTTTATCTAACCAATAGCCCCACACATAAAAAACAGTCGTTATCAAATGGGAAACCTTCCCACAACAAACACCACTAATATTGAATTCATGGTGCTGCTTCGAGGATTGCAACCAAATAGGTAATTACCATGCTTAATACACTCACACTTGCTTAATGATTGTAGAACCTGAGTAATACAACCATAGTCCACACTTACTGATGGGCAGCAATGTCACCTTTTTGCACCAAACTTTTTACTGGAACATCTTCTTGATGACAAATGGGGATGCCGCAGACCTACAACAACGTAGTTTTTTATAACTCTTTGGATGTTGATTCTGCTACTAACAACACACAAACACCTTTTTATAATAGAGTAGTAGCTCAACATGGTGCTCTATCACAACAATAGTAGTGTTGTTCAAACTTTTTATATAACTACGTCATCGTTAATTAACGAACTTCTTGGACTACCATCCCAACAATATATGCGACATTCCCCTGAAATATCATCTAATTTCCTTTTTGTCATCAAAGGTGTATTCAAATATATAAACGCTACTAGTTCCTTTGTTGTTGTTAGCCTTGAACTTATTAGATTTTTAAATATAAGGCTTCTCATCTATTATTTTAGCAATTTAATAAACCGTTGTGCATAAATTTATGATCTGTATCGAAAATGTTATGTTCAATTTGATACCTCAAAGCTTCATGTGCCTCTACTACCTTCAAGATAAAATAACTTCTTGCAACCAGGGCATTATTTCTTATTCATTTAAGCTTCATTTGCCATGTGCATTAGTTCTTATCTATTGAAGCTCCTCTGTCCACCAAATTCTTCTTCATGTATAAACCTAATCAGTCTCGTCTCTCAGGATTAGGAACCCTTCTATAAAACTTTTGATCTATAATCTTACTTTTTTTGTTTTAAATCAAAATGTTCATTATTTTTTATTTTTTAAGTGTAACGACCCGCCGTTCGTTTTGAGAGTTATATCCTTGATCCCCTAATAATTGCTTCCCCCGAATCTATTTCTGCTAGTGTGACTTGATGGGAGGTTTCATTTTAGTTTTTGAAAGTGTTTGGGACACTTAGCCCCTAAATGGAGTTTTAAGCCTTAGGATTTGGACCATAGTCAAAACTATATGAAGACGACTCCAAAATGAAATTCTATCGATTCCGTTAGCTATGTTGGGTAATTTTGGGCTAAGGGGAGTATCCGGATTATATTTGAAGATCTGTAGCTCATTTAGGTTTGAAATGGCGAAAGTCAAATTTTTGGAGTTTTGGATCGGTAGTGGAATTTTTTATATCGGGGCGGTAATCTGATTCTGGAAGTTGGAGTAGGTCCACAATGTTGAATATGACTTGTGTGCAAAATTTGAGGTCATTCGGATGTGGTTTGATAGATTTCGGTATCAGTTGAGAATTTTGAAGTTTCAAGTTCTTTAAGTTTGAATTGGAGGGCGATTCGTGATTTTACCGTTGTTTGATGTGATTTGAGGGATCGACTAAGTTTGTATGGTATTTTAGGATTGGTTGGTATATTTGGTTGAGGTCCCGGGGCCTCAGGTGTGTTTTGAATGCCCAACGGATCGATTTTTGGACTTAGGAGGTTGCTGAAGTTTTCTGGTGTCCGAGTTCTAGTTTCCTTATACGCGAGTACGTGGGGTTATTCGCAATCGCATAAGCTAGCTAGGAGAGAGCTGGATTTGTTCTTCGTATTCGCGGACAGCGGCATGCAAACGCGTAGTGGTGTGAAGTGGTGCTTCGTGAATGCATAGACAAGGTCGCGTTCGCGTAGTGTTAAGTGGACCAAAGCTTGGCTACACGAACTCACATGTGAAGCGGGCAACATTTGGGTTCCCAAAGTTACCACTAAACCAGGATTGCATTTTGGAACTGGGTTCCCATATAATAATTGTTATATATTCACAGAATTCTTAACACAAATACAGGGCCTACAAAAAAACTACTGGGTTTCCGGGAACCCATATATATTACTGTTGGTTCGCCCCTGATTAAAATTTATTAATTATAAGATATGTAAGTATTCATTTTTATCATGATAAGAATCATATCAACTGCATTATACATAAGCACTGGGTGGTATGGGAGCAAAGCAACAACAATGTTTGCTCGCAATCACAACTACAACTGTAACGACCCGATCAGTGGTATTGAGTTCTAATATATTATTTAGCGGTATGAGACCTTGAGCAGATTCACTATATGTATCATAACTTGCACGTATAGTCGGATTAGATTTTCGAAAAATTTGGAATTGATCTGAAAGAATAACTCTCAATTCAGAAGCTATAAGTTGGTAGAGTTGACAACGGTTTGACTTTTGAGTAAACAACATCAAAATCAAGATTTGAAGGTGCTTGTAGGTTGTAAGGTGATTTTTGTCATATGTTGGGGTTGAGTATCGAATGGTGCGGGAGCGATTAGACGCTTATTATCGGAAGTTTACATTTTGAAGGTTTTGGAACTTGCTAAGTTTGAATTAGAGTGGACATTGGTGTTATCGTACTACAAGCGGTGTTCCGGGACCTTGGATATGTTCATTTTATTGGTTGGAACTTTTGAACAAAGTTTGGTTATGATCTGGAATGTCTAAGTGCGATTACGATGCGTTCAACGAAGTTTGAATATTTGGTAGTTAAGAGGAGGTTTTATCCATCGATTCGTGGTTTTTATGTTATTCTGGAATTTTGAGTATTTAGATAAGTTTGGATAAGGCATTGAAGCTTGTTAGTATAATAGGATGAGGTCCCAGGGGCCTCGGGTACGTTTTGGGATGGTTTTGGACCATTTTTCCTTGTTTTGCAACTGCTAGTGCTGGTTCTGCTGTTTTCATTCGTGAACACAGTAGGGACCACATATTTGCGAAGAAGGATTTGAGCTGGAGGTGTTTTGTACATCGCGTCTGGGATAACTGAGTTGCATTTGCAAAGGTTTGGGCAGTGGTTCTTCGCATTCGTGATAGCCGGATCGCGATCGCGAAATGGAAGTTGGGCCTTGGAGTCTTGGCCTTCGCATTTGAGGAGGTACGATCGCATTTGTGAAGGGCCTCCCTGATAAAGAATCGCATTCGCAGGACTAGTATTGAAATCACGAAGAAGAATTTTGGGCAGGAGCTGAGTTTTTGCTTCACGAATGCGAGGCACATGCCGAGTTTGCAAAGAAGGATGCTTGAGCAGGATATATGTTAGCTAAATTGGGTTTTGGCTCATTTCCTCGCATTTTCTCATTTGGAGCTGATTTTTGGGTGATTTGGAGGATCCACCTTTATTAACCATGAGGTAAGTTATTCCCACTTGTTATAATATAAATATATAGATTAAATATGGATTTTAACATGAACTTTGATAAAAACTGTGTGATTTTGAAAAAAAAACCTAGAAATTATATTTTTGAGTTTTGACCCCAAAATTGGATATGAAATTGGGAATAAATTATATATTTGAATTACAGGTGCTATGATTAATAATTATCTTCAAAAATTTTGAAACTCGGTTGCGTGGGCCCGAAAGTTGACTTTGTTGACTTTTCTAGTAGAGTTGAAAATTATATAAATTGTTAAATTACGAGTCTTTGAGTATAATTTGATTGGTTTGCAAGTTATTTGGCTAGTTTCTGATCGTTTGGCTTTGGTATGAGGAGTTAGAGAGGTGTTAGAGCCATTTATCAGAATTTAGAGCGAGGTAAGTCTCCTGTATCACCTTGTAAGAAAAACTTACTCCATAGGTTTTATATTTGTTATGTGCTACATGTTGTGGGAGCTACACACGTATGAGGTGATGAGTGTCCATGCGTATGCTAGTATTTTCCATGCGTAATATTTGAGTTACTCTGGCCTATTTCAATGTATTAATTTATATTTTTGCTTGAGACTAGACTTGTGTAGAGTATCGAACTGGCAGTTTTAGATATTTGGTGAGCTACTTGATTAGCAATAAAAATTATACTTCCTTTTACAGATTTATCCCACATTGTACGAAATTATCCGAAAAATATCTTAAACTTCGTAACTCACATATGCATTTGTGAGTGTGGGCAGTGACCCGTCAAGTTTCACTATTCCTATGAGATTGGGCTGAATGCCTTAGCACTACTATTATGGATCGGGTTGTACGACCTCGATAGTATTATGAAATGCATTTATGGTTCGCGCTTAACGCCTCAGAGGTACTATCATGGGATCAGACCGTGTGCCATGCCAGGAAATCATGCCATTACTCTTACGGGATCAGGCCTTACGACTCGGCAGAATCGTGCACAATAATTGATAAGAAGTCAGAGCACTTATGAGTCTTCTTGACTTGAGATGTAAATGTTTATTTGGTATTGACCATTATGTATTCTGGTCGAGGTAGTCTCCGGTTATTGAGGACTTCGTATTATTTCTTCTGTTGAGGATCATGTTTGTATACGGTCAAAGTTAAGGAGCCCGATTTCGATGTCTTAAATTGGGCTATGAGTCCAAGTCGGGGTGAATCGAAGTAGAGGTCAGACCCGGTTGGAGGATACACAACTCGAGGAAGCAGATCGAAGGCCTGGCGCAACCTACTTCGAGGGCAGTACAATCTCGAGGGCACTCAAGAAAGAGCAAAAATATCTCAAGGACATGTGGGTCAGGGCATAAATTAAAAGATAAGATTTGTACGAAATGGTACAGGTCCGTACTAGGTTATTGTATACCTGTACCAATAGAATTCGATAGTTCAATCAGGAATGTACTATATTGAGGCTTTATCCTCCTATATAAATGGGACACCAATCATTCTGTAAGGATCATCTCACATTATTCATTGCAATAGAATATTTTGCTATGCTTTTTCTTGTTCACCATGCTCAACAAGTATTCTTCAACTTTATTGTTTTTACATTATTATTCATATTCCATTGCTCTTACCTAACATTGAGGCCACCAAGAAAGTCGAGCTAGAGGTCCTCATTATTATAGTAGCACTGATTTGGTTCACCAATTCTCCTTAATTAAACTTAACATTACTTGTATATTCACTAGTATTGGAATAAATCACATATATTTAAAATCACAAATCACACTCAATTGCTAAACCCATAAACAGTTTGGCACTCACCGTGGGCTAAAGATAATAGTGATTATTTTAGTGCTATTTTTATGATCACACACGTTATTCTTCACAATTTTTCTTGTTAAAGATTCTTTGATTTCAGGTTAAGATATGGCTAGCACACAAAATACACCTGCTTATTACAGTGAGGGACTCAGAGAAAACATAGGTATAAGGGTTTCCCACCCATAAACCCTGGGGGACTACCAAACATGGAGCCAGTTGATATCAGTTCGCACAACGCTCTAAACACGGACGCAGGACCCCGTAAGGAATGCATACAGGGAAGCCCAGGTCGCAGGCCAGGAAACATGATGAATAGAAGAAGGAGGAGTCAGCCTCTAGGTGATATTCAAGTTGCTGCAAGACCAGCAACTTGCCATCGCTCAACTTTAGAGTCAGAACAGAATCCCCAACACAACCGAATCAATGAACACTCAGTATGCAGAATCGACGAGGCCCGATAGAAATGGCTCGGGAACTGCCCTGCTATTATACAAATGCTCAAGGAGCTCGCCAAAAGGTCTCCAGGATTGAGACCGGAGAAAAGAAGATTGAAGAAAATGACAAAAAAATGGAGACATATAATTCAAGGGGCGATCAAATACCAGGAGCACCTCCAATTTTGAAAGGACTAGACTCGAAGAAGTTTGTGAAAAATCCATTCTCCCAGAGTGCGACTCCAAAGCCCATCCCGGAGAAATTTTGGATGCCAGATATCCCAAAATACAACGTAACAAATGATCCCAACGAGCACATCACCACACACTTGTGGTACAAAATGGAATGATTTGCAAGACGATGAGATTGAATCTATTTTGCTAAATATGTTTGGGGAAACTCTATCTAAAGTGCCATGATTTGGTACCATAACCTACCCACAAACTCTATTGATTTATTTTCCATGCTGGCAGACTCGTTTGTGAAGGCACATCCTGGTGCCATAAAAATTTCAACAAGGAAGTACGATGTATTAAAAATAAAGCAAAGGGAGAACAAGATGCTGAGTGAGTTTGTATCCCGTTTCCAATCATAAAGAATAGAGTTACCACCAGTCTCTGATGAATGGGGTGTACAAGCTTTTACTGAGGGTCTGAATGAACAAATTTCGATTGCTTCGAAGCAGTTAAAGCAGAACTTGGTTGAGTATCCCGATGTGACTTGGGCGGATGTGCATAATAGGTACCAATCAAAGATTAGGGTCGAGGATGATCAGTTGGGAGCCCCGTCGGGCTCAGTTTATCCAAGAAGGTTACTAGCAAGGGTGTTAGGAAATGTAGACAGTGGGTCAAGATCGAATAAGAAAAGATATCATCCATATGTCAAGGGTCGAAGTAACATGTCAAAGCGTACCATATCTCGGAATGATCGAAGAGTAGATCGAGGTCAAAGTTCCTGGGGACTCATGAGAAAAATAGGGTTTGATAGGCCTTTAGGACCGGCAAAATGCGCAGATTATCGGAGTACAACTTCAGCGTGGATGCCTCAGGGATCATCTCAGTCATAGGCAAAATTAGAGATACTAGATGGCCCAAGCATATACAGACCGATCCTTCTCCGAGGAACCCCAAATTGATGTGCAAATATCATGGTACTCATAGGAACATGACCGAAGATTGCATGCCGTTAAGGGAAGAAATGGCCTAGCTTATTCAATGAGGTCCACCTTCGAGAATTCCTAAGTGATCGGGCTAAGAATCACTTTAGGGAGAGAGATGCATGAAGGAAGAATGAACCTGAAGAACCTCAACATGTCATTCACATGATCATCATTGGAGTCGACGTCCAACAGGGGCCTATATTCAAGCGTACCAAAGTATCCATCATAAGGGAGAAACGAACTAGGGATTACATGCTCGAGGACACACTCACATTTTGTGAGGAAGAAATCTAGGCCTTATCTCAACCTCAAAATGATGCACCGGTAATTTCTATCCTTTTAAATAAAGTTCAAGTTAAACGTGTTCTCGTGGATCCAGGTAGTTCAACAAATATAGTCAGGTCAAAGGTCATGGAGCAGCGCGGGTTGCTCAACCAAATCATACCTTCATCTCGAGTCTTGAATGGCTTTAACATGGAAAGCAAAATAATGAAGAGAGAAATCATTCTCCCAGTCAACATGGCAAGAACCATACAAGAAACCAAATTTCATATCATCGAAGGTGCCATGAGGTATAATGCTTTTCTTGGAATACCGTGGATCTATAGCATGAGGGTAGAGCCATCGAACCTTCATCAGATGATGAAGTTCTAAATGAAGGATGGCGTGAAAACAATATATGGAGAGCAACATACAACTAAGAAGATCTTTGTAGTGCACGACTTGGCACTAGTATCGGCACCATCCACATCTGAAAATTCGAAGGACGAACAGATGGCCAAATAGCAATCACAGCCCGTGCCCTCGATTGAGCCCGAGGGACATGTGTTCGATGAATAGGAGGCTGAGGACGAAGAAGAAGATTTTCTCACCCCCATAACATTCATTGTCCCTGAAGAATTGGATGCGACGAAGTCCACGGTCAAGGAACTCGAGCAGGTCATATTGATTAAGCATCTTCCAGAAAGAAAGGTATACCTGGGGACGGGGTTAACCCCCGAACTTAGGCAAAATCCTGTTCAATTTCTTATCGATAACATTGATTGTTTTTCTTGGTCCCACTTAGACATGACATGAATCCGATTGGAGATAAATACCCATCGACTAAGTGTCTATCCCAGATTTAAACTGATTAAGCAAAAGAGGAGACCTCAGTCCGAGGTAAAGCATGCATCCATCAAAGAAGAGATTTCCAAACTTCTCAAAATGGTATCCATTAGGGAAGTAAAATATCCCGAATAGCTACGTAATGTATTGATAGTCCCTAAAAAGGGGAATAAGCTTAGAATGTGTGTAAACTACAAGGATTTGAACAAACATGTCTTAAAGATTCTTTCCCACTGCCCAACATCGATCGATTGATCGACTTTACGACTGTCCGTGAGATCCTTGCCTTTCTCGATTCCTACTCCAGGTACATTCAAATAAACCCAGAGGGCTTGGGAAAGACTTCGTTTATCATGAAGTGTGGTACATATTGCGATAATATTATTCGCTTCGGGCTAAAGAACGCTGGATTCACCTATCAACGCCTAGTTAATAGAATGTTCGAACACAAAATAGGCAAATCTATGGAAGTTTATATTGATGACATGCTAGTTAAGTCCCTGCACGCACAGGAGCATTTGATTCACTTGAAAGCAACATTCGATATCCGAAGAAAGTATAACATGAAGCTCAACCCTGAGAAATGCGCTTCCGGAGTCAGCTCGGGCAAGTTCTTAGGCTTCATGGTGTCGAAAAGGGGGGTAGAGATCAACCCCGATTAAATCAAAGCCATTGAGGAGATCACCGTGGTGAAAAATGTGAAAGCCGTACAACATCTGACCGGGAGGATAGCTGCCCTAAGCCGATTTATCTCGAGGTTGTCTGATCAGAGCCATCATTTCTTTTTCTTTCTCAAAAAGAAGAATAACTTGTATGGACTCCAGATGTCACAACCCGGATTTCCCACCATCGAGAGTCGTGGCGCCTACTGTCGGAGCTAGGTAAGCCAAACATTACAATATTTCTGCAGATTTCATTTAAACAATTATAATAAACTGAAATAATAATTAGAGCAGAAGACTTATAAAATTAATTACAGAAAAAGAAAATGCGGATGGTTCAAAATACACCTCTTCCTGTATCTAGTGTTACTACTCACCGACTACTAAATAATACTACAAACAAAGTCTGGAAAAGAAATACATAGTGTTTGTCTGATACAAAATGAACAAACAAAAAATAAGGAAAGGTACTTCGGCCTGCGAACGCCAGCTAGGCTACCTCGAGAATCCCTGGACTGAAGATAGCTCCAAGAAATCCTACTGCTACGGTCCGTAAGCTACGTCCTTATCTGTGCACAAAAATGAACAGAGCGTAGCATCAACACAACCGACCCCATGTGCTGGTGAGTGCCTGGCCTAACCCAGGTAAAGTACTGACGAGGATAGACAGGACCTACCAAAATCAACCTGTGCATATATATATATATATATATATATATATATATATATATATATATATATATATATATATATATATATATATATATATATATATATATATATATATATATATATATATATATATATATATATATATATATATATACAGCAGCGGAAATAACAACAAGGAAATACCAACAAAAAAAAGGGGAAGGTACATGCTCGGGGAGATACAGTGAAGAACAGATCAATGGATATAACAATGTAACTATCTTAATACAATAACTCATATATATGTATAAGTGGACGGTGCGCCAAGCGATCCCATTTATCAGTTCATAAGTGGACAACATGCCACACGATCCCATTTAATAATTCATAGGTGGAAGCGTGCCACACGATCCCAATTCATATTTCATAAGTGGACGACGTGCCACACGATCCCATATTATAATTCACAAGTGGACGGCGTGCCATACAATCCATATTTTAATTCATAAGTGGACGGCGTGCCACATATCCGATATTATAATGAATAGCTCAACTAATCTCTCCAAAAGAAGTCCCATTAGGGAAGTTCAACAACATGACGATTAAACTCGGCAAGGGTACAACTAACATCCCAAATATCCCCGCAAGGGAGAATACAATAGTAATAGTCTACTCGTCCTGGCAAGAGAATCATTTCAACATATTCTCTTTTATCTCATTTCCTTCTAATCTAATCATTTATATGGAATCTATCAATTTAACAAGACAGTTGGGCCACATCTTTCGAATTAAAAGTAGTTACGACTCACGGTCATGCTAGACATCGGTGTATAGATACTCGTCACCATGCCTATACACCGTACTCGATCATATTAACAAGTAGCAATAAAAGAACTCTAATCCTATTCCCCCAAGCTAAAGTTAGATCAACGCAGTTACCTCGGTCCGAAAAATAGCAATCAAATCTCTAACACCGCCTTTCCTCTAGAATCCAACCGAAACAATGATATCTAGGCACAATTTAGTTCAATATTATCAATAAGGGCTCAAAGACACAATTCCATAGCCTATAAATAAATTTCCTATCATTCGTCCAAAAATACTGAAATCTGACCCCGGGCCCACATGGTCCAAACTCGAGGCTCGGACCAAAACCCAATCACCCATAACCCCACGAGTTCAAATATGTAATTTGTTTTAAGATTCGACCCCAAATTGAGGTTGAATCACCCAAAATCCCCAAAGCCCTATCTCTACCAAAAACCCACAATTTCTACTTTGAATTCATGAATTAGGGCTGGGAAATCAGCAATTAGATGAAGAAATTAAGAGAGAATGAAGTTAATAACACTTATCTAGCAAGCTATGGAGGAAAAGGAGCTTGAAACTTGTCTATGGAGTGTTTTAGAGAGGAGTTCGTGTGAAGAAAATGGTTAAATCCCGAGATGGGTTCTGTTTTTAAGCTTTAAATTCACTGGGCACTTTTGTGTTATGTGTTCACGAAGGGGACTGACTGGGGGGGCATCGCATTCGCGACTGGGAGTCTGCGAACGCCAAGAAGGAAAACTGGGGTCTTGGGAGAATAGCCTACGCGAACGCGAGTGGCTGGTGCGATGCGATGAATGACCTTAAGGGGCTACGCGAATGGGGGAACTTGTCCGCAAACGCAAAGAAGGAAAAGCTGTGGGGGGGGGGGTCTAGGGGTTGCACTATGCGGACACGGGGATGGTACCGCGAATGCGAAGGAGGGGAGACACAAGGCATTGCGAACGTGAGCTTGGGGCCACGTTCGCGAACAGTAAAATTTGTCTGCAATTTTTTTGAAAAATCTGATGTCTTTTCTTAGTGAAAAAACCACCTCGAACCACCTCTGAATCACTCCCAAGCCCTCGGGGCTCCAGACCAACCGCACTCACTAACTCAGTAACATCCTACGAACTTGCTCGAGCGATCAAATCGCCAAAATAACACCAGATTCAATGAATCAAACCCCAAAAATCATCATTTTCATATCAAAGCTCACAAACCTCTAACTCTAGATATTTAGGTCCGAAATACGTCAAACGATGTCCGATTTCGACAAAACTTTACAGATAGCGCTATACACCTATTTAAGACTTGTACTATTCGTCGAAACCAAAATACGAGCCTGATATTTATATTTTCTAACTCATTTTTTTCAAAATTTCATATCATTTTCAGCAAAATTAATTTCTTTCAAAAATTACATACTCGGGCTTGGGACCTCGAATTTCGATTTCAGGAATACGCCCTAGTCCCATATTTTTCAGTGGACCTTCAGAGACCGTCATATAACGGGTCCGAGTCCATTTACCCAAAATATTGACCAAAGTCAACTTTATCAAGATTAATATTGAAATTCTTTAAATTTTTCGCTGAATTCACATATGTTAACATAAAAATTTTCCGGCTTCATGCCCTGATTGCACACGCAAATCGAGAAAACTAAAAGCGAGGTTTTCAAGGCCCCGGAAGCACAAAAAGAGGGATGATTAAGGTGATGACCCTTTGGGTCATCACATCCTCCACCTCTAGAACAACCGTTCATTCTCGAACAGACAATAGAAAGAAGTACCTGAGTCGGGGAATAGATGAGGATAACAGCTCCGCATATCAGACTTGGCCTCCCAGGGCAATGCCTCAGGTGGCAGACATCTCGACTGAACTTACAGTGAAGGAAAACTCTTCGACCTCAACTGTCAAACCTGCCGGTCTAAAATAGACACCGGCTCCTCCTCATATAACAGATCCTTGTTCAATTGGACTGTGCTAATCTAACACGTGGGCTGGATCTCCGTGATACCGCCAAAGTATGGATACATGAAAAACTGGATGCACGACTGACAAGCTAGGCGGCAAGATAAGTCTACTAGCCACCTCTCCCAGTCGCTCAAGACTCTCAAATGGGCCAATGAACCTAATGCTAAGCTTGCCCTTCTTACCGAATCTTATTACGCCTTTCATAGGCGATACATGGATCAATACTTGCTCACCAACCATGAAAGCAACATCTCTGAACTTGCGGTCTACATAACTCTTCTGCCTGGACTGAGCTGACCAAGTCTGTCTTGAATGATCTTACCTTATCCAAGGCTTCCTGAACTAGATCTGTGCCCAACAACCGAGCCTCTCCCGGCTCAAACCATCCCACTGGAGAACGACACCGCCTACCATACAACACCTCATATGGAGACATCTAAATGCTGGACTGGTAGCTGTTGTTGTAGGAAAAATCTACCAAAGGCTAGAACTGGTCCCATGAGCCTCCAAAATCAATAACGCAGGCTCAGAGCATGTCCCCACGAATCTGAATAGTCCTCTCGGACTGACCGTCCGTCTAGGGATGAAATACTGTACTCAACTGAACCTGGGTGACCAAATCCTGCTGTACTGCTCTCTAGAAATGTGAGGTAAACTGTGGGCTCCGGTCCGAAATGATAGATATAGGCACCCTATGAAGGCGAACGATCTCCTTGATATAAATCCCAGCTAATCTCTCGGACGAATAGGTGGTGGCAACCAGAATGAAATGCGGTGACTTGGTCAGCCTATCAACAATGACCCATATAGCATCAAAATTCTTCCGAGTCATCGGAAGTCAAGAAATGAAATCCATGGTAATCTTCTCCCACTTGCACTCAGGAAACTCAATCTGAAATAATCCACCGGTCCTCTAATGCTCGTACTTAACCTGCTGATAGTTCATAAAATGAACCATATATGAAACAATGTATTTCTTCATTCTGCACCACCGATCGTAGTGCCTCAAATCCTGATATATCTTCACAGCGCCTGAATGAATAGAATACCGAGAACTATGGGCCTACGCTAAGATCAACTCCCGAATACCATCAAACATTGGGTACACAAACTCGCCCTTGCAATCTCAACACACCATCATCTCCCAAGGTCATTTTCTTGGTACCTCCACACTGCACCGTGTCTCTTAGGACACACAAATAGGGATCATCAAACTTCCACTCATAGATATGCTCCATCAACGACAAACGAGCGACCGTGCAAGCTAATATCCTGCTAGGCTCGGAAATATCCAACCTCACAAATTGATTGGCCAAGGCCTAAACATCCAAGGCAAACGGCCTCTGGCTGACTGAAATATATGCAAGACTACCCATGCTAGCGGACTTCCTACTCAATGCATCAGCCACCACATTGGCCTTTCTCGGGTGGTATAAGATAGAAACATCATAGTCTTTCAACAGCTCCAACCACCTCCTCTACATCAAATTCAACTCCTTCTGTTCGAACAAGTACTGAAGGCTCTTGTGATCCGTGTACACCTCACACGTCAGACTATATAAATAATGCCTCCAAATCTTCAAGGCATGAACAATGGATGCAAACTCTAGGCCATGAACTGGATAATTATTCTCTTGGATCTTCAACTGCATCGAAGCATATGTTATGACTCTGCCATTCTGCATCAACACTACGCCAAGCCCAATACAGGACGCATAATAATAGACGGTATAAGGACCTGATCCCGTGGGAAAAACCAATACCAATGCTGTAGTTAGAGCTATCTTGAGCTTCTGCAATGTTGCCTCGCACTCATGTGACCACCTGAACTGGGCATCCTTCTGGGTCAGTTTGGTCATCGGGGATGCAATGGATGAAAATCCCTCCACGAACCGTTGATAGTAACCTGCTAACTCTAAGAAACTCTGAATCTCTGTAGCTAACACCGTTCGAGGATAGTTCTTGACTGCCTTAATCTTCTTTGGGTCCACCTGAATACCCTCTTCTAAAACAACGTGGCCCAGGACAGCAACAGAACTCAACCAAAACTTGCACTTTGAGAACTTGGCGTACAACTGACTATCGTTTAGAGTCTGAAGAACCACTCTGAGGTGCTGCTCATGCTCCTCTTGACTGTTGGAGTATATCAGAATGTCATCTACGAAAACAATCATGAACAAATCCAAATATGGCCTGAACACTCGGTTCATCAACTCCATAAATGCTGCCGGGGCAGTGGGCAACCCATTTGACATGACCAAAAACTCATAATGACCATACCGAGTGCAAAATGCTATCTTAGGGACATCAGACGCCCTAATCCTCAGCTGATGATAAGAAGATCTCAAATCTATCTTCAAAAACACCCTAGCACCCTGAAGCTAGTCGAATAAATTGTCAATCCTTGGTAGTGGATACATATTTTTTATCATCACCTTGTTCAACTGCCAGTAGTCAATGCACATCCTCATCGACCCATACTTTTTCTTTACAGATAACACTGGCGCACCCCAAGGCGATACACTGGGTTTAATGAAACCCTTATGAAGCAAGTCCTAATGCTGCTCCTTTAGCTATTTCAAATTTGGTGGGGCCATGCGATACGGCAGAATGGAAATAGGTTGAGTGCCCGGATCCAAATCAATACGAAAATCAATATCCCTGTCGGGCGGCATACCCGACAGGTCTGAAGACCGAACAATAGGAACATAGTCAATAGATGGAACCTCTGCACTGGAGTCAAGAACATACTCCAGATATGCTAGACACCCCTTTTCGACCATGCGTCAAGCCTTGGCATATGAAATAACACTACGAGTGGCATGACCTAGGGTCCCTCTCCACTCAATTCGGGGCAAGTCTGGCAAAGACAAGGTCACGATTTTGGAGTGACAATCCAAAATAGCATGATACAGGGACAACCAATCCATCCCCAATATAACGTCGAAGTCCACCATATCTAAGAGCAATAAGTCGACCCGAGTCTCAAGACCCTCAAATACTACCACACATGAATGATGCACTCGGTCGACCACTATAGAATCACCCACCGGTGTAGACACATATATAGGAATACCCAAAGGACTCACTAGACATAACCAAATAGGGTGTAAAATAAGATGACACATATGAATACGTAGATTTGGGATCAAATACCATATAAGCATCCCTATCACAGACTAGAATAGTAATTGTAATCACAGTATCTAATGACTCAGCCTCTGGCTTGGCTGGCAAGGCATAACAACGAGGTTGGTCCCCACCTCCCTGAACTATGTCTCTAGGACAATCGGCTACTGCCTAACCCGTGCCTCTGGCGGTGCGAGATCCACCTCTCTGATCCCTACCTCCATATCTATGGCCTCTATCCCCGTCTCTAGCTGGCTGAGCAGCCTGTGGATCACCTACTACCTAAATCATGGGATGAGAACCCTGGTGCTGAGAGTTGTCAGATGCTCAAGGGCAATACCTGACAATATGTCTCGGCTCGCCACATGTGTAACAAGCCCTTGGCTGTTGAGAATAATGGAGTGGTGGTGCGCTGATAGGTGTTGATGATGAGCTAGATAGCTGCTGGTCAGAATACTATGGCTGGGAACCACGACCACCTGTAGTACCATGTGAAACCTGTAGGCTGACTGAAAGGGCCTCGAAAGATGGACTCTAGCATAAGAAGTCCTGGGGTTCCTTTGTAGAAGCACATTTGAAAGTGATGGTAAAGAGCTTGGTGAACCTATCAAGCCTCCACAAAGCATCCGCGGACATCGCCACACCATCGCCGGTTTGAGTTGGAATACCGGCTAGGCTACTACAGCTAGCTGAACTACTGGAAGTTGAGGCTGAGGAGTTGCATTCTCCGGATTACCCGTAGCGGGAGTCTAAACTCCTCCCCCTGTCTGAGATGTGGCTGGTGCTACAGGAAGCAAACCCGCTCTAGAGACGCTCTCCATAAAGCCTACCAGTCGGACCAAAGCTTCCTGGAGTACTGGAGCGGCTATGAAACCCTCTGGGAACTGAGATTAGCCCACCGGAGATGCTGGTGCTGGAGCCTCCTCATCGTAGTCAACATGAGGCTCCACCTCAGGGACTGCTGCTCGGGGATGAGCTCTGCCTCGGCCTCGGCCTCGCCCTCTACCCCTGACAGGAGCTGCTACTGGGGGCTTGGGCTACTGCGCGGTAGAAGAAAAAGCAAGCGTTCTTGCCATCTGCGAAAGAACAGAGTGGAGTGACAATAAGTATTTGAGAAACAGAATCACACGACAAGAATGAACAAAGTGAAATTTTTCCTAACTCTGTAGCCTCTTGGGGATAAATAAAGACATCTCCGTACCGATCCCTCAGACTCTATCGAGTTTGTCCGTGAGTTGTGAGACCTATGTAACCTAGTGCTAAGATACACACTTGTCACGACCCGGATATCCCACTATCGAGAGTCATGATTGCGCCTACTGTCGGAGCTAGGTAAGCCAAACATTACAACATTTCTACTGATTTCATTTAAAAAATTATAATAAACTGAAATAATAATTAAAGCAAAAGACTTATAAATACTTAATTAACTAAAAACAGAAATGCGGAAGGTTCAAAATACACCTCTATCCGGTATCTAGTATCACTACTCACGGACTACTACAGAATATTACAAACAAAGTCTGGAAAAGAAATACATAGTGTTTGTCTGATACAAGATGAACAAACGAAAAAAACGGAAAGGGACTTCGACATGTGAACGCCAGCTGGGCTACCTCAAGAATCTCTGGACTGAAGATAGCTCTAGAAATCCTACTAGTGCGGTTCGTAAGCCGTGTCCTGATCCGTGCAGAAAAATGCACAAAGTGTAGCATCAGCACAACCGACCCCATATGCTGGTACGTGCCTGACCTAACCCCAGCGAAGTAGTGATGAGTCTAGATAGGACCTACAAAAATCAACCTGTGCAGATGTGTGTGTGTGTATATATATATATATATATATATATATATATATATATATATATATATATATTTATATATATATATATATATATATATATATATATATATATATATATATATATGTACAAAGCAACGGAAATAACAACAAGGGAATACCAACAAAAAAAGAGGGAAGGGGCATGCTCGGGGAGATACAGTGAAGAACTGATCAACGAATATAACAACGTAACTATCTGAATACCATAACACACACACACACACACACATATATATATATATATATATATATATATATATATATATATATATATATATATATATATATATATATATATATATATATATATATATATATATATATATATATATATATGTAAAAGTGGACGGCGCGCCACACGATACCGTTTATCTGTTCATAAGTGGAAGGCATGCCACATGATCCCATTTCATAATTCATAGGTGGACGACATGCCACACGATCCCAATTTATATTTCATAAGTGGACAGTGTGCTACACGATTGTGTATTATAATTCATAAGTGGATGGCGTGCCATACGATCCCATATTATAATTCATAAGTGGACGTCATGCCACAAGATCCCATATTATAATGAATAGCACAATTAATCTCTCCAGAAGAAGTCCCATTAGGGGAGTTCAACAACATAACGATTAAATCCGGCAAGGGTACAACTAACATCCTAAATATCCCGGCAAGGGAGAATACAATAGTAATAGTCTACTCGTTCCCGCAAATGAATCATTTCAACACATTCTCTTTTAACTCATTTCCTTCTTATCTAACACTTTATATGGAATCTATCAATTTAACAAGACAGTTGGGCCACATCTTTCAAATTAAAGCAATTAGGACTCACGGCCATGCTAGACACCGGTGTATAGATACTCGTCACCATGCACCTATTCTCCGTACTCGATCATATTAACAAGTAACAATCAAAGCACTCTAATCATATTCCCTCAAGCGAAAGTTATATCAAACACTTACCTCGGTCTGAAAATAGCAATCAAATCTCCAACACCACCTTTCCTCTAGAATCCAACTCCGAAACAATGATATCTAGGCACAATTTAATTCAATATTATCAATAAGGGCTCAAAGACACAATTCCATAACCTAGAAATAAATTTCCGATCATTTTTCCAAAAATACCAAAATTCGACCCTGGGCCAGCTGGTCCAAACTCGAGGCTCGGACCAAAATCCAATCACCTATAACCCACGAGTTCAAATATGTAATTTGTTTTAAGATTCGACCCCAAATTGAGGTTGAATCACCCAAAATCCCCAAAGCCCTAACTCTACCAAAATCCACAATTTCTACTTTGAATTCATGGTTTAGGGCTAGGAAATCAGTGATTAGATGAAGTAATTAAGAGAGAATGAAGTTACGAACACTTACCTAGCAAGCTATGGAGGAAAAGGAGCTTGAAATTCGCATATGGAGTGTTTTAGAGAGGAGGTCGTGAGAAGAAAATGGTAAAATCCCGAGATAGGTTTTTTTTTAAGCTTTAAAATCACTGGGCACTTTTGTGCTATACGTTCGCGACAGAGGGTCACGTTCACGAATGGGACTGATTGGGGGGCATCGTATTCGTGATTGGGAGTCCGTAAAAGTGAAGAAGGAAAAGTGGGGTCTTGGGAAAATAGCCTACGTGAACGCGAGTGGCTGGTGCGAACGCGATGAATGACCTGGAGGAGCTACCCGAACGCGAAGAAGGAAAAGTTGGGGGGTGGGGGGTCCAGGGTTGCACTATGCGAAAATGGGGAGGGTACCGCGAACGCAAAGGAAGGGAGACATAAGGCACTGCGAACGCGAGTCTAGGGCCGCGTTCACGAAGAGTAAAATTGGTCTGCAATTTTTTTGATAAATCTGATGTCTTTTCTAAGTGAAAAACCACTTCGAACCACCTCCGAATCACTCTCGATCCCTCGGGGCTCCCGGTCAACCACACACGCTAACTCAACAACATACTACAAGTTTGCACGAGCAATCAAATCGCCAAACTGACATCATATTCAATGAATCAAACACCAAAAAATCATCATTTTCATTTCAAAGCTCATAAACCTCTAGCTTTAGATATTTAGGTCCGAAACACGTCAAACGACGTCCGATTTTGATCAAACTTTATTGATAGCGCTTATCACATATTTAAGACTTGTACCGGACGTCGGAACCAAAATACGAGCCCGATACCTATATTTTCTATCTCATTTTCTTTTCAAAATTTCATATCATTTCCCAAAAAATAACTTCTTTCAGAAATTCTTTACTCGGGCTCGGGACCTCGGATTTCGATTTCGGGAATATGCTCGAGTCCCATATTTTTCTACGGACCTCCCGGGACCATCACTTCATGGGTTCGGGTCCGTTTACCAAAAATATTGACCAAAGTCAACTTTATCTAGATTAATATCAAAATTCTCCAATTTTTTCACAAAATTCACATTTTTAACATAAACGTTTTCCAGCTTCGTGCCCGTACTGCACACACAAATCAAGGCAACTAAAAGCGAGGTTTTCAAGGCCCCGGAATCACAAATAAGGGAGGATTATAGTGATGACACTTTGGGTCGTCACACCAGAATGCCAACAAGCCTTGAAAGAACTAAAATGATATCTCTCGAGCCCACCCCTACTCCTTATTCTGAAGGAGGATGAAACACTCTACTTGTATCTAGCCATGTATGATGTAGCGATAAGCGACATGTTTGTTTGAGAAGAGCAAGATCTGCAATTTCTTGTCTATTATGTGAGCCGGGCCCCTAGGAGATGCTGGAACCAGGTACCCCCATTTGGAAAAGTTAGCTCTTGCATTAATAAACACATATGGAAACTAGAACCATACTTTCAATGCCATCCTGTATGTGTTCTGATTGCATACCCTCTTCGAAATTCTTGCATATGCACGAATTATCGGGCAGATTGGACAATTTGGCCATCGAACTTGGATGATATGATATTAAATATCACCCTCGAACAACTATCAAGTCTCAGATTTTAGAAGACTTCATGGCCGATTTCACGCCTGCCCTCGTACCCAAAGTAGAAGAAAATCTTGATTAAAATGGGTACGTCATAGGAGATATGGATCATCTTCACAAATGGTGCCTTGAATGTCAAAAGGTTCCGAGATCGGCATTGTTTTATAACCACCTACGGGTGGTATCATCAGGCAGTCTATCAAAACTACTACATTGACTAACAATCAGGCTGAGTATGAGGCCATAATTGCAGGTCTCGAACTAGCCAAGGTCCTTGGGACAGAGATCATTGAGGCAAAATGTGACTCTCCTTTGGTAGTAAATCAAGTAAACGAGAGCTTCGATGTTTAAGATGACTGAATATAGAGGTACTTGGACAAATTTCAAGTGACATTGCACCGCTTCAAGGAGTGGACGCTGCATCATGTACCTCGAGAGCAGGATAGTGAGGCTGATGTACTTGCAAACTTGGGATCATCAATTGAAGAAGATGACATCATCCTGGGATTGTCGTCCATCTATCAAAGTTGGTGGTTGAAGAAGGCCATAGAGAGATTAATTCAGCAAGTTTAATGTGGGATTGGAGGAATAATTACATCGACTACCTGTAGCATGAGAGCTTCTGCTAGACCCAAAGAAGTCGAGAATATTTGAACCAAAGAAGCTTGATTCTCACTCGATAAAAATGGAACGTTATACAAAAGAGCCTTCGATGGACCACTAGCAATGTGCTTGGGACCCGGGGATACCCGTTACATACTATGAGAAATCCACGAGGGTACTCGTGGGAACCATTCTAGTGTAGACTCTTTGTTTCTTAAGGTGATTAGAGTGGGGTACTATATGGAAAAGGATACCAAGGAGTCCGTTCAAAAGTGTTACAAATGCCAAATATTTGCACCGATGATCATCAACCCGGTAAACAACTCCATTCGGTCCTATCCCTATGGCCTTTCATGAAATGGAGGATGGCCATCGTCCGCCCCTACGAGCAGCGCCAGGTAAAGATAGATTTATTTTGTTTATTACTGATTACTTATCAAAATGGGTACAAGCATAGGCCTTCGAGAAAATAAGAGAAAAAAAGTCATCGACTTCATATGGGACCACATCATATGTCGATTCAGGATACCTGTCGAAATAGTATATGACAATGGAAAGCATTTCATCGGTAGCAAGGTAAAAAAGTTCCTCGAGGACCATAAAATAAAAAGGATTCTATCAGCGCCTTACCACCTGAGTGCAAATGGCCAGCTGAGTCCACAAACAAAACCATCATTTGAAACTTAGAAAAAAGGTTAGATGATGCTAAGGGGAAATGGAGAAGAGTGATGTCTGAGGTGCTATGGGCATATCAAGCAACTTTGAAGTCGAGCATGAGGGAGACCTCATTTTCTTTGGTATACGGATTCGAAGCATTAATCCAGTCGAAGTCGGGGAACATAGCATCAGGTTTCAGCATGCCACCGAGGACTCAAATCATGAAGCTATGAACACTTCTCTTAAACTACTTGATGAAAAATGTAAGGCCGCGTTGATTCGAATGGTCGTGCAAAAGCAAAGGATAGAAAGGCAATACAACAGAAGGACGAACCTTCGATATTTCAGAGTTGGGGACTTGGTCCTAAGGAAAGTCACTCTCAACACTCGAGACCCAAATAAATGGAAGCTTGGTCCTAATTGGGAAAAACCGTACCATGTCCTCAAAATCGTAGGGAAAGGATCCTACAAACTTAGCACAATGGAAGATGAGCAACTACCAAACAATTGGAATGTATCGATGCTCAAACGATATTACTGTTGAGGTAACCTTCTCCCTTTTTTTATTTGTATTTAAAACTAACTTCTTGCAGATATTCGATTGGAGATATCGAGGCATCTTTCAGCTCGAAGGCCTTGGGTTTGAAAGCATGCGTTGCACTCTTTTTCCCTTAGATAAGGTTTTATCCAAAATGGGTTTTACCGACAAGGTTTTTAGTGAGGCAAAACCTATATTCTACCTAAGGAACATTCAACAAAGTATTAAAGGTCTCTATTAGATCAACCTCAAATACTAGGGGGCATCACTCTCGGAGGTTATATTTTTTGAGAAAGATATTTCACGCCTAAGAGGGCCTCGTTAGGAAAACTTTGTAACGTGCCAAAGGTCAAATGAACCGTGTCAATATAGAATAGTCGAGCCCCGATGGAAAAACATGTAGAATGTATATACTTAAAGAAGCATTCTGGTGATATCAAAAACACTTTGTCTCTCATATGAGCTCTAACTTACAATCCTACGGGAAGAGGCTTAAGGGCCAAAGCACCCCGAAATACCCTAGGACTGTCATCGACAGTCAATACATCACAGTCATAAAAAATTCCGACTTATAAGACCTCAAAGAGGCACCCCGTTGAACCAAAGGATAGGGCCAATATACTCGAGGACTAACTTTTTGACCAAGTTCGGAAATTTATCCGGAAACATGTTCAAGTAACAAACCCGAAGGCTTTGGCCACAAAGACTATGGTCACCTAAAGGCTACGGACAAAACAATGTGATTTGGAGACTTCCAACTTCCGCAATAAAATTAAAGGCCTTCAAACATTAAAAAACCGGTTAAGTCAGGCTGCCCCTGGCAAAAGCAAAATATAAGGGGCTTCGATAAATTCGGTCACCGAAAAATTTAAGGGCTTCGATAAATTAGTCCTCGAATAATCCAGAGGCTTTGATTACACCAGCGTTTGGAAAAACCTTAAGAGGTATTTGATTATGTCTACATAAACAAAATGACTAATAAGGTTCTGATTCATCGAGCCTTTGAAAACCCAATGGGTACAAAAACACATGCTGAAGGCATAACTAAAATTTCACTAAGTCTTATACCCGAAATGAGGGAAAAACTATATAGCCATTTTAGAGGCCGAAATGGCCCAAATTAAAGAGCCTAAGGGCCAATATTAAAAGGATCCTAAGGCCCAATATACAAGATCCTAAGGGACAATTCTAAAAGGAGCCTAAGGGACGATGTAAAAAAGCCTAAGGGCCAATTCTAAAAGGAGCTTAAGGACCGATATACAAGAGCCTAGGGGCCAACTAATATGAGATATATGGCCGAAATAACATGAGACTCCGTTATCATTCAACTCGGATCCAAAGGCCCCATTACCCCAAGCTTGCATTAAATTGATTTTAAGTTCCGGTCGAGGATCATCTAAAATCCTAAGGGGAATGATCCCGAGAAATAAAAGCCTAAGGGCTTACTACAGGTTTAAACTGATACTCAAGCTTAGTATTTGAATCTTCGGAAATTTTCAGGGATAAAAGTCAACACAAATCAAGGAGAGAGAAAAAATATACTTTATGTTCATTAAGGAAATTTACAAAACATATTACAACGCCCACAAGTGGCCCTTTCACAAAAAAGGAACCTAACCTATTTTCGAGGCCACATCCCCCAGAGTGTCATCTTCATCTCCAGTTGAGACTAAGCTCAGACGAATTGCAGTCCGCCCCGACCCCTCCTTAGTGACTTTGGTCAAGAAAGGGAATAGGGCAATAAATAGAGCTTTGGCTAAGAATTAGACATTCTGTAGATGGAACTTCAGACTTCTGGATAGGCCTGAGAAAGCCTAGACCAAACGTGCCTAATAGCCTAGCCAACTCATCGGGTAGGGAATGCCATCCTCAGTAAAGCCAGTAAGCAAGCCCAAGTCCATGCAAAAAGGCCCACTGGATCTATCCAAATTCAAAGCGCATCAAATACTTTCCTACATGAAAGGATCTAAGTCCATCCAAATGATATAATGCAAAATCCTATTCTAGAAAGAATGGCAAAGTAAGGGATTTAAGTCTGCTAAGAGATTTCATATCTCTTCCACGTGTGATTCATCCTAAAAACTATCGATCAGGTTAAAAAAGTTCCCCTTCACATGCAACAAACTAATTAAAAGGGAAAAAGAGACGAAGGCCAAAGCATTGAATGAAGAGGGGGGGGGGGCAAAGAGATATTCGCCTTTGACTTCTACTCTGCCTACTGACTGCTACTCAAGCATATTTATCTTCAGGAGTTTCTTCCTATCCATATACATATTATTTACCTTTCTCGTCTCCAGAGCCACTCACCAAGGAGACAAGAAACCTAGCATCGATTTCTCGCGCCTTTGCCTCGGCTATCTCACAGGTGAGGTTGAATCCTCGGGCATGGATTTCTTCGAGAGTCTCCCTTCAGGCTTGGAACATAGCCAATTCATTTTCTTCTTCTCTCCCCATTGAAGGCCTCCCTAAACTCTTCTTGAATGGCCACAACTTCCCTCATGTATATAGCAATGGATTTGCCAGCCGCAACATTCATCTTCTCAGCTTCGGCCTTAGCCTGTACAACTTCTGCCTTAGCCTGTGCGGCTTCGACCCGGGCTTTAGCAAGCTCGGCCTCCGACCCCTCAATTTTCCTGGAATGTGCCATACCCTTCACTTTAACACCTCAAAGGTGAGCTTCAACCTAGGCCTGCTGGGCTGCAATAGCTTCCTTATCAGCATGAAGTTGTTCCATGTTCTTCTTCCACTAACAACAATCAGCCCGAACTTGATCTACCTCGCCCCGGAGGTGCCCAATCATATCTAGCTTTTCCTGCAGATGAGATACCAAAGTATTATCCTCCGAAGTAGGGCCAAGAAGGCCAAACTCTATTAAAATCACAATTACATGCTCCTCTAGCTCGTACTCACTTTTCGAAGCTTTTGCCAATGTGTTTCGGAGATCCTTAAGCTCCTCTTCCTTTTGGCTATAGAGGAGCCTCAGGGCCTTCTCTTCGTATGAAAAATTCTATTGCTTAGCCTCACATTGGGTCAACTCGGCTATAAACTTTGCAATGACCTATACATGAAATGGAGACATACCGGTAAAAAGAAAAGAAAGAAAAAATTGCAAAGCTAAAAGTAAGTACTTAACTGGGAAAGGAGATGTTGAGCCTCTTCAAATTAGCAAACACATCATCCTAGTCATCAGCATCCTCAATCCTAGTTTAGCAATACTGGAAAGAATCGTCCTCGATGGCTTTTCTTGGATCGGGCTTAGGCAGAGCGTTGGCTTCTTCAATTTCTCCCCTAAAGTAAGTCAGGAAAGAAAGTGAATGACATGTTGTCGTGACCCCGAGATCCTCACTCGGGGCGTTCTTATTAGCGTTAGGGGACATAAAGTTTATCCCCTCCAATATAGTTGCTGAAGATGGAGGGACAATCGCAACCTCCGGGAACACTAGGGCCTTGCCCATTTCTTTCCCCCGGGAATCCTCAACATGGGATGGATTTTCTAGGTCGGAAGTCTCGGCGGCCCCGACTAGATTCCTAGTCTGATTCACTGGCGCCAACTCTTCCTCATTATTTTCCTCACCATTCAGGGAGTCATGGGACGAGTCTGTGCCCGTTTGAGCAAACCTTTTACGCAACCTTCGAGTGGAGGTTTTCTTGTCCTAGGGGTCTTCGGGTTTCGATACTCTTTTTCTTTTGTTGTCCTTCTTGAGATTTGGATTTGAAGGCTTGGTTGTTTCCTCGGGTGGGGATGATCCCATCTCGGACACATCTCCAAGGCCTGCACAAGCAAGCATGAGTAAGTAAAAATAGCGCCAAATGAATGAAAAGTGTTGAAACTATAGAAAGGCACTTACAGTGGTTCTTGGCTTCCCAATAGACCCTCTCTAATTCGTGCCACTTGTGCTTGTCGTAGAAAGGAGTGACAGCTAACTTTTTGACCCAATTCTCGAGGTCGGGCACTACTAGCGGCGCCTAAGCATTAGCTTCCAAAAGAAAGATAAGGGCGTTATGGAACGTGAAGGAATATGAATATATACAAGAAATACAAACTCCACTTCTAGTTGAAGTTCCACTTCTCCGCGAATGGCATTTTTTCCTTAGGGATGATGTCCGAAGTTATTAATCTAATGAATTGGATCATCCATCACCATTCATTGGGTTCTTCGGTGTTGGCGAAGAAGGATTTTGTTGTTCGGCGTTGCATCTTGATGAGCCCTCGAAATAATCGGGGCTGATTCAACCGAACCAGGTGGTTGAGGGTGAGATATAAAACATCGACCTTTAAGAAAAATATCACAACATGATCATGGTACGCCAAAAGGAAGGGTGGATTTGACCGAGGGTGACTTCATACGTCTTGAATAAGTCGATCACCACTGGATCATGGGGACCTAGTATGAAGGGGTAAGTGTAACCACTCAAAAACCCCTCCTTGTGGGTAGTTATGCTTTCATTAGGCCTTAGGATCTGTGCCTCGACCTCGTCTCCCCAGCGAGAATCCTTCTTTACATCCTCGATGAGCTGCTTCATTATCAGGCTAATGTGTCGAAATACATGCTTGCATTGGCCTTTGACATTGGGAGGATTCTCGATACTAAAGTCCTTCTTGATGATGCAATCACCTGGGGTGATTTCCTTATGTGTTGGGGACACCACCAGTATGGCCGGCCAGGAGATAGATGAAAATGATGATTTATCCTTTTTGGGACCGTCTTGGAAGTTTTGGCCATGGGTGTAAGCTAAAGAATGCAGATGTACAGAGATGTGGTGTTTCCGACAAGAGCTTAGTTTTTTCGCCGCTTAAAGAAGTGGAGGAAGCGAGTGATTAAAGAGAGAGATGAATATGGGAATGGATTGAATAAAGGGTAAAGTTCTTTACTTAGAGAAAAGGCCTCATATTTATAGAGGAGCAACGACGCTTCGACGACATTAGTGGCTGACCAATGCTGGCGTGCATTCAATGTTTTTGGGGAAGTGGGTTGATGGGACGTTTTGGTCACTCCAAATGCTAGCATCAGAAGGATGATATCATCACTATGGGCTTCGGGAATCCAAATCATTTCATTCTAAGAAATACGGGTACTATCTGTATACGGTCAAAGTTTAAGAGCCCCATTTCGAAGTCTTAAATTGGGCATTGAGTTCGAGTCTGAGTGACTTGAAGTAGTGGTCAGATCCAGTTGGAGGGAACACACCTCGAGGAAGTAGATCGAAGGCCTGGCGCGACCTATTTCGTGGGTAGCACAATCTCGGGGGCACATAAGAAAAATCGAGAACTTCTCAAAGACACATGGGCCAGGGCATAAATTAAAGGATAAGATTTGTATGAAATGGTACAGGTCCATACTAGGTTATTGTACACCTATACCAATAGGATTCTTTATTACAATCAGGAATGTACTATATTGGGGTTTCTAATCCTACATAAAGGGGACCCCAATAATTTTGTAAGGATCATCTCACATTATTTATTGCAATAGAATATTCTACTATGCTTTTTCTTATTTACCGTGATCAACAAGTATTCTTCAGCTTTATTATTTTTACATTATTGTTCATACTCCATTGCTCTTATTTGACCTCGAGGCCACCAAGAAATTTGAGCTCGAGGTCCTTATTGTTATAGTACACTGGTTTGGTTCACCAATTCTTCTTACTTAAACTTAACATTACTTGTATATTCACTAGTATTAGAATAAACCACATATCTTTAAAATCACAAATCATATTCAATTGTTACACCCATTTTTCGAGGTAAAAAATGTTATGTACATATATTTGACCTCCCTATTTATTTGTAATGCTTTCTACTTATCTACTTTTATTATATTAAATTTATTGAAGCACTAGTAAGTGTCAATGTCGACCCCTCGTTACTACTTCTTCGGGATTAGGCAAGATACTTATCGGGTAGGTATTAGTTTACATACTCATACTACACTTCTGCATTGATTTTGCATGTATTGAGACATGTATATTTGGTGGTCATCATGGCGCATAGGTGCAATTGTCGACTAGACTTAGTGGCGAGCTGCATTCCATGTTAGTATCCGCAGCACATAGAGTCCACTCATTTATTTATCATGTCTATTTTATATTCCCGACATATGTTATCGTAGTATTGTATTTCCTTGCAGATGCTTATATACTTGTGATACCCGATTTTGGGTATTTAGACCTTGATCATGGTTGTATTCCACTATGATTTTCCTGGTTTATATTTTGGTCTCATTCGAACCTTTAAAATTTTCTTTAAAAAATGAATGATTTCCACTCTTTATTTCCTAAATTATTTTGAATGCATTTAGGATTAACTATTGATGTGTTGAATTAAATGTTATCTTGCCTAACAATGGCGTTGGGCGTCATCACATCCTATAGTTCGATTTAGGTCGTGACAGTTCAGAGCTCTAGGTTCACATCAGTCTCACGAGTCATGAGCAAGTCTAGTAAAATCTTGTGGATCGGTGCGTAGATGTCTGTATTATCTTCTAGAAGCTACAAGACTGTTAGAAGAACTTCCCTTTCTTGATTTCTTGTCATGCGATTTGATTGAGTTGAAGCATGTGACTTCAGTTTCTTCCTACTCATTCGTACGCGATGTCGGGCATTCGATATCGGTTGGGAACCTATAAGTTGTAGAGATGCTAGAAATATGGTGCATGATGTTTTTCCCTGCATATGTGGACGAGCTATTATCGTCACTTTGTGGAGGAATGATTTGTTGGTTCAATCTAGTATTAGTATTGCCCATGGTTTTGCGGCTATACACTGTTGGAAACACGTTTCAAATGCAATATACTAAACGTGTGTTCTTTTGTAGGTTTTGATGAATGTCAAACAAAGCAATAAGCGATATATAGCAGTGCTCAAGGACAAGCACATAATGGATGCATTACAAGAAGCTCAAGACAATGCTTGGAAATGTTATAATTGAGTCAATATTAATTGTGATCTTGATTCCTCAATCTTGGCTCATAACATGGCTTCTCTACTAAAATTATTTTTTCCAAAATCATGCATATTTAAAGTAAGTGTCAAATGATTTTAAACTATGCATATTTACATTTGTTAAAATGTTTTCCAAACATGCCTCAAAAATCTGGGCTAAGATAATCGATTATGTACTTATGATAATCGAGTATCTCTAAGCCAAGACTGCATGACAATCGATTATGAATTAATGATAATCGATTGTGAGTAAGCCAGTTAACATCAGGTTTTTGCAAACTGCATAACAATCGATTGTGTACTTTCGATAATCGATTGTTAACTGAGGCAAAGTTTTCAAAACTCATAAAAATCGATTATGAACTAATAGTAATCGATTGGAATGAGAAAAATGTCTCCCAGTGATTTTAAGTAAAATGATAATCGATTGTGGCTTTTGATAATCGATTATATATGAGACAATAAGTTTTGAAATTAATTAATAATCGATTGTGGCTTTTGATAATCGATTATATATGAGACAGTAAGTTTTGAAATTAATTAATAATCGATTGTGGCTTTTGATAATCGATTATATATGAGACAGTAAGTTTTGAAATTAATTAATAATCGATTGTTCTATTTGATAATCGATTGTTGAAGCTGACCGTTGTCATACTTTTTTCAAATTACCTTCAGGTAATCGATTGTGATATTTAACAATCGATGTTTTAGCGTAAAATCTGGAAAAGATTTTCTGAACGTTGTTAAAATAATCGATTATTGATTTCCTGATAATCGATGTTTTATGCCAAAAATTGGAAAGGATTTTTTAACGTTATAATTAATCGATTATTGATTTGAAGTAATCGATTGTTAACGTAAAATCTGGGATTGATTTTTTGATCTGATAGGCAAACAATCGATTGTTTAGTCCTGACAATCGATTGTCACTGAGTAATTTCAGCAATCCTTAATTGGCAATTAGACAACGGTAAGACTGATTTTTTCACCTATAAATACAGGTTTAACTCAGTGTTTTCACAACAACAACACATACAATTTAAGTATTTTCATTGCTAAAAGCTTTCTTACATTGATCATCATTTTCATTCATCTATAAAGCTTTTTGAAGAGCCATTCTATTGAGCTAAGTTGTTGTGATCTTGAGCGTACTATTTCTACTCATATCTACTCATTGAGGAGTACTTTGTAAAGTGAGTGTGTCTTTGTGTTTGTAAGAGAATTGCGATTCTCGTTTGTTGAGGAACTTGTGTTTCCTCGGTTGAAGTCTTTGGGATTGTTATCCCCGAGCAATTGAAGTCTTTGGGATTGTTATCCCCGAGCAATTGAAGTCTTTGGGATTGTTATCCCCGAGCAATTGAAGTCTTTGGGATTGGTATCCCCGAGCAATTGAAGTCTTTGGGATTGTGATCCCCGAGCACCTAGGTGAGGCTTGTGTCCTCAGCTGTAACGGTTTGTTAAGCACCCGTAAGCTTGACAAGTTTAGTGGAAATCTCGAGAGAGTCTCTCGGGGACTGGACTAACCACGTTTGTGGCCAACCAGGATACATCTTTGTGTAAGTTTATTTTACTGCACTTGTCTTAATTTCTGCAAAGTTTTTAAATTCCGCACTAAAACGCTTAATAATTTTAAAACGCTATTCACCCCCCCCCTCTAGCGTAAAGCGTTATTTCCAACAATTGGTATCAGAGCCATACTCTCTGAAAAACTTAACCGTTTGAGAGAACCATCGATGGCTTCTACTCTAAATTTCTTTGCAGGAATAGGTGAAGGAGAATGCAGCATGTCGCCTCCAATATTAGACGAAAACGACTACTCAGTCTGGAAATATCGGATGCAAATTTTTACAATGGCAAACGATTTGTATCTATGGCAAGCTATTAAACACAGTGATCAACTGACGACAAAAGTCGGGAAAGATAAGGTAAGTAAATACAACACTAAAGCTATGAATATATTACATAACGCCTTGAATCAGGAACTTTGGCGAAAAATCTCCCACTATAAAACTGCTAAGGAAATGTGGGACAAACTTGAGGAATTGCACGAAAACACGCCTCAAAAAGCGGTCAGCACAAACGATGAATCAACTGGTCGGTGCCTCATGGCAGACGAAAAAGACGAGGTAAGTACATCTAACGATATACAAATTGCTTATAACAAACTGCATGATGAGCTGGTAAATGCTTCTAAGACTATTAAAGATTTACAAAGAACTCTTTCTCTACAAGAAGAGGATTTTCAAAAACAACTCCTTTTAAAAGACAAGGACTTTGAAGAACGTCTTTCTTTAGCTCAAAAAGGTGTTGAAAATCTGTCTCGTGATAACGAGAATCTTGCAAATGAAAATCAATTTTTGTTAAATGATAGTATAGAACTTAGACAAGTCATCAAGACCATGCATGAAGCCTCTTGTGTTGAAAATTGCCTTACCTGTACTACTTGTGAGTCCTTAAAACTAGAAAACACAGAACTTAGGAAAACTTTAGAAACTCGTAGTAAAAAAGTTCTTAAAGTTAGTGAAAAAGAATCGCCTAAGAGAAATCAACGGCATAAAAACAAAAACTCCACTACTCCACCTAGAAATAACTCTAAGATTGTAAACAAGCCTAGAACAAATTCTTTTAGACCACCTAGACATTATGCTAGAATGTATGAAGATAAGGGTAGAACTAATATCTTTAGACAACCTAGATCCGAATCTAGGATTCTTGCAAACAAGCCTACAAATAGTAATTTTCGGCAACCAAGAAATTACTCTAGGAACGAGCTTAGACCACCTAGACATGACACTAGGTCCTTCAACAAGTCTAGCACTAATAACCTTAGACCATCTAGATATTATACTAGAAATGGGAACAATATGTCTTGTGTTAATCATTTTCATTCGCCTAGAACCTTGTTGGCTCAACCTAGGCATCAACACAACCCAAACGTAGTATGTCATTACTGCAATCGTATAGGTCATATTGCACCTATGTGTTTTACAAAGCATAGAGATTCTTCATATTATTATCGTTACTTGCCTAACCCCCAAGGACCCAAAATGGTATGGGTACCTAAAGAATATTAATTTGCCTTGTAGGTGTGCTTGAAGGGATCAAGTGTACTATGGTACCTTGACAGTGGATGCTCCAGACACATGACAGGAGACGAATCCAAATTCCTTCAACTAGAGCACAAAGAAGGAGGAAGCGTTGTATTCGGTGACAACAATAAAGGACAAATTATTGGCATCGGATCGGTCGGTAAGAATGAAAAATCCTCTATAAAGCATATATTACTTGTCAAAGGTTTAAAGCATAATCTCTTGAGCATAAGTCAATTATGTGACAAGGGAAATCTTGCTTTGTTTGATTCGGATGAGTGTTTAGTGTTTAGACGCAGTGACTTCAAGATTATTCTACGTGGTTTTAGAATTGACAATATTTACATGGTTGATCTTGAAAACTCCTCATCCGAGTATGTTGATTGTTTGTTGAGCAAAGATGAAAATGTGTGGTTGTGGCATCGTAGAGTAGCTCATATGAACATGCATCTTTTAAATAAATTGATTTCTCAAAATCTAGTGATTGGTCTTCCCTTCTTAAAATTTGAAAGTGATACTATTTGTGATTCATGTCAAAAGGGGAAGCAAACAAGAGCATCTTTTAAAACCAAAAATGTTGTTTCAACATCTAGACCTTTTCAACTATTGCATATGGATTTATTCGGACCATCCCGTATCGAAAGTCTAGGAAGAAATAGATATGCTTTTGTAATTGTTGATGACTTCTCTAGATTTACATGGACACTATTTCTTGCGCATAAAAGTGATGCATTTATTAGCTTCAAGCTTTTTCTTAAAAGAGTTCAAAATGAAAAGGAATCAACTGTCACTTCCATTAGAAGTGATCATGGGGGAGAGTTTGATCACAATCTCTTTGCGGACTTTTGTGATGAACTCGGAATCGAGCATACCTTTTCCGCTCCACGTACACCACAACAAAACGGGGTGGTGGAAAGGAAAAATAGGAGCCTCGAAGAGATGGCTAGAACCATGCTCGACGAAGCTAAGATCCCCAAACACTTTTGGGCAGACGCCGTGAGTACCGCATGCTATGTTTTGAATAGAGTAGCAATTCGGCCGATACTCTTAAAAACCCCATATGAACTCTACAAAGGTAGAAAACCTAACATTTCACATCTACGCGTTTTTGGTTGTAAATGTTTTGTGCATAACAATGGAAAGGACCAATTAGGAAAATTTGATGCAAAGTCGGATGAAGGTATCTTCATTGGCTATTCTTCTCGTAGTAAAGCTTATAGGGTTTTTAATAAAAGAACCCAAGTTGTAGAGGAATCTCCTCATATTGTTTTTTCCGAAGATAATACTCGCTTGGCGAGAAAGGATTGTGGTCTTGATCTTTCAGGTATTCTGGAAAGCCTAAAGGACAAAATTCAAGAAGAACCACCAAGGAAAGAAACTGACAAAACGGTGGAACCACAAATTGAAAAAGCTCCTCAACCAGAAAATGAACCAAAAGAGCAAATAGAATGGAGGACAGTCAAAGATCATCCTCTCGATCAGGTAATAGGCGACGTTGGAGGGAAGGTAAGTACCCGGAGCTCTCTTAGAAATACCTTAGATCTTACTGCTTTTGTTTCTCAAATTGAACCCAAAACCATCTCTGAAGCAATTGGGGATGAATTTTGGACCTTGGCAATGCAAGAGGAGCTTAACCAATTCAAACGTAACAACGTTTGGGATTTGGTGCCAAGACCCGAAGGTCATACCATAATTGGTACGAAATGGGTTTTTCGAAATAAATTAGATGAAAATGGCATAATCACTAGAAACAAAGCTAGGCTTGTGGCTCAAGGCTATAATCAAGAAGAAGGGATTGATTATGATGAGACATATGCTCCGGTAGCTAGATTAGAGGCCATCCGTCTGTTGCTTGCTTTTGCATCTTCTATGAATTTCTTTGTATATCAAATGGATGTGAAAAGTGCCTTTTTAAATGGTTTTATCCAAGAAGAAGTTTTTGTAAAACAACCCCCCGGTTTTGAAGACTTTAATTTTCCCAATCATGTTTTCAAACTCAAAAAGGCCCTTTATGGTTTAAAACAAGCTCCTCGAGCTTGGTATGAAAGGTTGAGTAAATTTCTTTTAGAAAATAATTTTATTCATGGAAAAGTTGACACAACTTTATTTGTCAAGCATGAAAACAATGATATCTTGCTAGTTCAAATATATGTAGATGATATCATTTTTGGTGCTACTAACAATGCTCTATGCAAGGAATTTTCAAACTTAATGACTAGCGAATTTGAGATGTCCATGATGGGTGAGTTACAATTCTTTTTGGGATTACAAGTAAAACAAATGAAGGAAGGTACATTCATTTGTCAAAGCAAGTATTGCAAAGATCTGCTTAAACGTTTTGACATGAACAATGCAAAGGAAATAGCAACTCCCATAAGCACATCCGATCATCTCGACAAAGATGAAAAAGGTAAGGAAGTCGACATCAAAAAGTACCGAGGTATGATTGGCTCTCTTCTTTATCTTACTGCTAGTCGTCCGGACATCATGTTTAGCGTGTGCGTCTGTGCCCGTTATCAATCATGTCCAAAAGAGTCTCACCTTACTGCGGTAAAGCGGATTCTAAGGTATCTTGTCGGTACTACCAATGTGGGTCTATGGTACCCCAAAGGTTCTTCATGCCAACTTATTGGCTATTCCGACTCCGATTTTGTTGGATGCAAATTGGACCGCAAGAGCACTAGCGGCACTTGCCACTTGCTCGGTAGCGCTTTAGTTTCTTGGTTTAGTAAGAAGCAAGTTAGTGTTGCGTTGTCCACAACCGAGGCTGAATATGTAGCCGCGGGGAGTTGTTGCGCTCAAATCCTATGGATGAAACAACAACTCTTGGACTATGGCCTACGTCTTGATCACATTCCTCTTAGATGTGACAACACTAGTGCCATATGCTTGACGAAGAACCCCATTCTTCACTCGCGAACAAAACACATTGAAATTAGACATCATTTTATTAGAGATCACGTTCTAAAAGGCGATGTCGAAATTGAATTTGTTGAAACAAAAAGCCAATTGGCAGACATCTTTACAAAGCCCTTAGATAAAGAGTCCTTCTTCCGAATTCGTAGTGAACTCGGGATCCTTGACTCCACGTTGATCTAAGTCATGCATTGCATTTTATTTCTTACATAATTTCTAACTTGAGCGTCGGAGGCGTCTAACATTTTGTTGCAGGTATCACCCTAAAGAAAAGGGGATCATAAAAAGCATGACGCAAGATACTCAAGTATTCTACAGGAAAATCGCCGTCAAACAATCGATTACTGTATCAATAATCGATTACTTCCGTTATTTTTTTCCAATAAATAAACTTGTGTTTATTTCATATTTGTTATTCTTCCCTTGTGTACATTTTTTTTGCTAATGGCAAAAGGGGGAAGAAACGGGATATCAAGAAGTATGCTATATTATGCTATATGCTCTCAACTTCATTCATGCTTAAAGTGAGGGGGAACATGAATTGAGGGGGAACATGACACTTGTCTTGGTTTATCAAAATAATTATTGCATATATCCCGCCTATGTTTGCCATTATCAAAAAGGGGGAAATTGTTGGAAACACGTTTCAAATGCAATATACTAAACGTGTGTTCTTTTGTAGGTTTTGATGAATGTCAAACAAAGCAATAAGCGATATATAGCAGTGCTCAAGGACAAGCACATAATGGATGCATTACAAGAAGCTCAAGACAATGCTTGGAAATGTTATAATTGAGTCAATATTAATTGTGATCTTGATTCCTCAATCTTGGCTCATAACATGGCTTCTCTACTAAAATTATTTTTTCCAAAATCATGCATATTTAAAGTAAGTGTCAAATGATTTTAAACTATGCATATTTACATTTGTTAAAATGTTTTCCAAACATGCCTCAAAAATCTGGGCTAAGATAATCGATTATGTACTTATGATAATCGAGTATCTCTAAGCCAAGACTGCATGACAATCGATTATGAATTAATGATAATCGATTGTGAGTAAGCCAGTTAACATCAGGTTTTTGCAAACTGCATAACAATCGATTGTGTACTTTCGATAATCGATTGTTAACTGAGGCAAAGTTTTCAAAACTCATAAAAATCGATTATGAACTAATGGTAATCGATTGGAATGAGAAAAATGTCTCCCAGTGATTTTAAGTAAAATGATAATCGATTGTGGCTTTTGATAATCGATTATATATGAGACAGTAAGTTTTGAAATTAATTAATAATCGATTGTGGCTTTTGATAATCGATTATATATGAGACAGTAAGTTTTGAAATTAATTAATAATCGATTGTGGCTTTTGATAATCGATTATATATGAGACAGTAAGTTTTGAAATTAATTAATAATCGATTGTTCTATTTGATAATCGATTGTTGAAGCTGACCGTTGTCATACTTTTTTCAAATTACCTTCAGGTAATCGATTGTGATATTTAACAATCGATGTTTTAGCGTAAAATCTGGAAAAGATTTTCTGAACGTTGTTAAAATAATCGATTATTGATTTCCTGATAATCGATGTTTTATGCCAAAAATTGGAAAGGATTTTTTAACGTTATAATTAATCGATTATTGATTTGAAGTAATCGATTGTTAACGTAAAATCTGGGATTGATTTTTTGATCTGATAGGCAAACAATCGATTGTTTAGTCCTGACAATCGATTGTCACTGAGTAATTTCAGCAATCCTTAATTGGCAATTAGACAACGGTAAGACTGAGTTTTTCACCTATAAATACAGGTTTAACTCAGTGTTTTCACAACAACAACACATACAATTTAAGTATTTTCATTGCTAAAAGCTTTCTTACATTGATCATCATTTTCATTCATCTATAAAGCTTTTTGAAGAGCCATTCTATTGAGCTAAGTTGTTGTGATCTTGAGCGTACTATTTCTACTCATATCTACTCATTGAGGAGTACTTTGTAAAGTGAGTGTGTCTTTGTGTTTGTAAGAGAATTGCGATTCTCGTTTGTTGAGGAACTTGTGTTTCCTCGGTTGAAGTCTTTGGGATTGTTATCCCCGAGCAATTGAAGTCTTTGGGATTGTTATCCCCGAGCAATTGAAGTCTTTGGGATTGTTATCCCCGAGCAATTGAAGTCTTTGGGATTGGTATCCCCGAGCAATTGAAGTCTTTGGGATTGTGATCCCCGAGCACCTAGGTGAGGCTTGTGTCCTCAGCTGTAACGGTTTGTTAAGCACCCGTAAGCTTGACAAGTTTAGTGGAAATCTCGAGAGAGTCTCTCGGGGACTGGACTAACCACGTTTGTGGCCAACCAGGATACATCTTTGTGTAAGTTTATTTTACTGCACTTGTCTTAATTTCTGCAAAGTTTTTAAATTCCGCACTAAAACGCTTAATAATTTTAAAACGCTATTCACCCCCCCTCTAGCGTAAAGCGTTATTTCCAACATACACAGTGTATTATGATGTTTATGCATTGATTATTGTGAAATATTGGTATGAAGGCAAGGTGTTTACTCATGTGTTGTTGCAGTAAGTGCTTCAGAAAAAGGATTATTCTTTTTGTGATTGGAAGATTCAGTATATAATTCAGTGCCAGGGAAGTAGTTGGGTTGTGATTGCTTAATCCTTGTCTTACGGAGTAGCGAGATTTGATATCTCCGAACTTGGTGGAATTTTTATCTATATTGTGGTGTCGATGTCCTTGTTTGAATACATTAAGACACGTTAGTATAATGGTCTTCATTTGTTTGCCTTTGGGGCGAGGTGTTGTGAAATTATACCTATGAAGCGGTTATTGGAGATGGTAGTGTGTTGCAACTTTGGTGTCGAATAGATGTTTCACAGCGTTGATGGTTCGAGAGTGATGATACTTGAGGAGGCTTAGATATTATGAAATTCTATTTGTTCATGTGCTATAGATATGGATCGTGATGTGGGGCAGCATTGTTGGTGACATACATAAAAAAGGAGACATTATTGGATATGCATTGCGGTGGTTAAATTATTAGCAGGTCAAATATAAGCAGTAGAGGCCAAGTAGTTTGCTTAGGAAGGGTGTGGAGCGTATCGTATGGATTTGTGGTAGGATAGCTACATGTTTTGAGAAAGTTTAGAGCGATTTGGTTCAGGGTGGACAAATGACTAACACTATATATTTCTTTTAGGGTGGTGACTTCTGTACTTGAAAAGTTTGAAGGTGACAAATGGTGTTATAATGCAGAGGGAACATGAAGGCATGATTATTGTCTTGCGGTGTAATATGACTTCACATTTTGAAGGTATTGCTAGATGTGCAGTTGATGTTAATGAAAACGACACTCTTACATCTGGTGGACGATTGCGAGCTAAGGAGGTAGTATCCGATTATTGCGGACTTCGTATTATTTCTTCCGTTGAGGATCGTGCTATGCACATATATTTTATCTCATTTTTACTTGCCATGATTTATACCTATCTACTTTTATTATATTTGATTTACTGGATCACTAGTAAGTGTCAGTGTCAACCCTTTGTTACTACTTCTTCGGGGTTAGGCTAGATACTTACTAGGTACGCGTTGATTTATGTACTCATACAACATTTCTACACTGATTGTGAAAGTACTGAGATATGTACATTTGGTAGTCATTTTGGTACATAGGTGCAACTGCTGAGGAGACTTTGTGGCGAGTTGCATTCCATGTTAAGATCTGCAGCATATAGAGTCTTCATGTTATTCATTTATTTTATTCTCTCTATTTTATATTCCAGACAAATGTCGTAGTAGTATTGTACTTCCTAGTAGATGCTCATGCATTTGTGACACCAACTTTTGGGGATTTAGACCTTGCTCTTTGTTGTATTCCGCTATAATTTTCCTGGTTATATTTTGGTCTCATTTGAACATTTAAAATGGTAGTATCTATATTTTCTATCAAAAAAGATGAACTCTTTATTTCCTAAATTGTTTCAAAATGTATTTTAGATTAACTATTTATGTGTTAAATTAATTATTGACTTGTCTAACAACAATATCAAACGCCATCACGATCTGTAGTCGAATTTAGATCGTAACAATAACGAAGATAATCTCTACAATAGGCTAGGCAGTCCTCACTAGTTTGGCATTCAGCCTTATTTATCTCTTCATGGGAATGATTTTATGTTTTTACTTTAAAATATTTCCCTATCATACTGAAATTGCAAAAAATAAGCAAAACAGAAGAATTAAAGTCACCGTAGCCTTTGCCATCACAATTTTGAAGCAAGTGTTTGAGTATTTTTTTTTTTACTATTATAAAAATATGATAGAACTTTAAGTTCGATCAGTATGTATTTATAGATGTTGAAAAGAATAGTAGCAAATACATTATTGAAGAAGTTTCTTAAAAGAAAAGAGGATTAATTCAGTCAGGCTTTACCTTTTTTAAAACGTAAATTAAATAGCCGTCTGTATGATATACTAGAAGGTAAGCAACTGAGTATTAATATTAGAATACAACAATAATATATTCAGTGTAATCCCACAAGTAAAATCTGAGGAGGATAGTGTGTACGCAAACCTTATCCTACCGTATAGAGTTAGAGAGGTTATTTTCAAAGACACTCAATTCAAGGAAAACAAAAAAAAAATGGAAATCAATAAGCAATTATATAACAACAAGATAATAATCTAACTGAAGCGAAAGAAATAACATGTGAAGAATAGAACTCTAAGAAAATGAAAGTACAAAACTAATACTACTACCTACGGGTATGGCATATAAAAACACTCGATACCTACTAAGTACTAACCTTCTGCCCTAATTCTCGACCGCCAAATATTCCTATCAAAGATCATGTCCTCAGTACGCCGAAGCTGCGACATATCCTGCCTAATCACTTCTCCCCAATACTTCTTAGGCCTACCTCTACCTTTTTTTAGACCACCCATCAAGGTCAACCTCGGAGCATCTCTACTACTTCTCTTTGTATGTCTAAACCATCTCAGTCTTGCTTCTCTCATCTTGTCCTCCATTAGGGCTACTCCCACCATGTCTCGGATAAGTTCATTCTTAATCTTATCTTTCCTAGTATACAGACACATCCATCTAAGCATTCTCATCTATGTAGTTTTATCTTCTGGGAATGAGAGTTTTTAACTGGCCAACACTCTGTCCCATATAAAATAATCAGTCTAATTACCATTATGTAGAACCTATCTTTAAGTCTAGGTTCCACCCTCTTATCACATAAAACACCAAAATTGAGCCTTGATAAATAGGGACTTTAACAGCTTATTTGCTCTTATATGCTTGCGTTTTAGCTCAAAATTCTTGAAAGTAGTCCCATAAACTAACAAAGTGTGCTTACTTGCAGGATTACTTCCAAATGAGGGTTTTGCAAAAGAAATAGTCCCACCATGCATTACGGCGGGCAACTTCCAAATCACCAACGTGATGCTTACACTACTTGAACAACGAGGTTTCTTCAGTGAGGCTCCGAATCAAAATGCCTACAAGCATCTCAAGGGGTTCGTCCATATTTGTTGGGGGATCAAACAAGCAAATGTTTCTGAGGATGCGCTGAGGTTGAGGTGATTTCCCTTTTCTCTATGGGGAAAAACATTGGATTGGTTAGAGAGGTTTCCCAACCATTCTATCACCACTTGGGATGAGTTGGTAGAAAAGTTAATTTCCAAATTCTTCTCTCCAGGACATATGGCAACTCTTTGGGACTAGATTCTTGTTTTCAAGAAAGAACCCAATAAGCCATTGCACGAGAGTTGAGAAAGATATCGCACCATAGTTAAAGAGCGTCCGAATAATGATATGACCGAGGCCATGATCCAACAGACCTTATATAGAGGGGTCAACATAACTAATCAATGTGTGGTTAACCGAGTCGCCGGGGCTAACTTCATGAACACGCCGTTTGCCAAAGCATGTGAAATTCTTGATGAGATGGAGGATACCTCTTTGGCGTGGCAAACTAGAGCCAATGCACCACAAGATGACCCTAATGTTATTCACCTACACAAGAAGCTGCATGACCACGAGCAAGCTATGGCCTAGTTGACAACTACCATGAACCAATTGGCTAAGGCCCAGCTTCAAAAAATTCAAGGGCTGAAACAAGTGAATGCAATGGAAGGTGTAAATACGATGGTAAACTAAAGACGAAAACAAGGTAAACAAATGCAAAACCGTACAGAAGAATTTATGCCAGATGATAGTGGTTATGATAAAGATGATTCATTTAATGAGCAAGACAAAGAATTTCAATATGTTAATAATTATCAAGTTCAAAGAAAAAATGCTCAAGGTCAAAATAAAAAACTATGGAGGTCATAAGGGAACCAATGTAATTGGAACAACAAAAATCACCTCGGAAATTGGAGTGGTGGTAATTCTAATCAAGGCAATTGGAATGATCAAGGAAATCAAGGCAATTGGTGCAACAACAATCAAGTCCATTGGGGAGGTAATAATCAAGGAGGGTTGAACAACAACAACAACAATCGGAGGCTAGGTTTTCAAAGGCCTCCGATGTTCCAAAAAACAAGCAATCCACTTCCCTATTCTTCTCAAGGCCCGAGATCTTCTTCCAATGAGATGGGTAGAATTGAAAACATGTTTAAACACATGATGGAGAAGAATGCCGACTCTGATGCTCAAATATCCTCCTACAACACTTCTATTTGGTATTTGGAGGTTCAATTAGGCCAAATCTCAAAAGCTTTGGACACTCGTCCTAAGGGGGAACTACCTAGTGATACGGTCACGAAAATAAAGGGTGGTAATAATACGGGACATAATATGGCCGTAACTACTAGAAGTGGAAAAGGTGAAGATGCGACCACCTCAAATCAAAGAAGGACCGTGGATGAAGATATTGTGGTTTAGGAGGATGAAATCTCAAGCAATGTGGTTCAGGTAATGAGGAAGTGAGAATTAACATAGATGAAAGTGTGAAGGAGATGCAAGAAGAGGTGAACCCGTCCAGGGAACAAGTAATTGGCAAGCCGGAACCGGTGGTGACAAAGGCTAAGGCACCAATACCAAGGCCTCCTCCTCCTCCATACCCTCAAAGTCTTGCAGAAAAATAGTGAAAATCAATTCAAAAAGTTTATTCATATGATGAAAAGTTTTCCAATGAATTTGCCGTTTGTTGAGGCATTGGAAAAAATGGCGAGATATGAAAAATTCATGAAGGATTTGGTAACCAAGAAAAGATCAATGAATTGTGAGACCATCAAGATGACTCACCAAGTGAGTGATATTGTGAACTCAATGGTTTCAAAGTTGGAAGATCCGGGTGCTTTAAAAATCCCTTGCACTATTGGGAGCATCGATTTTGCCAAAGCATTATGTGATCCCGGGGAAAATATCAACTTGATGCCCTACTCGGTGTTAAAAACTTTGGGAATTTGGAAACCAAGACCCACATCCATGAGGTTGCAAATGGTGGATATGACAATGAAGAGGCTTTTGTGTATTATTGATGATTTTTTGGTTAGAGTTCATAAGTTCATCCTCCCAGCGGACTTCGTTATCCTTCATTGTGAAATGGACTATGAGGTGCCTATCATTTTGGGCAGACCTTTCCTTGCTACAGGGAATGCTTTTGTTGATGTGGAAGCCGGTGGGCTCACTTTCTTGGTGGGTGTCGATAAGGTGTTCTTCCATGTGTGCAAATCAATGAGGCAACCGAATAGTAATAAAGATTGTTCATTTGTTGATTTTGTGACCGATTTGATAATTGATGATGCTAGTGCAACAATGAATGTTGAGGAAAAATTGGAAGCAATTTTTCTCAACCTAGATGATGATGAGGAGAGTGATGGCTATGTAGAGTGTGTAAATGCATTGCAAGGCATGGAGTCGTACATTTATAAGCCCCGAAAAACTTTGGATCTTGAAAACCGGAAGACTCCTCCAACAAAGCCCTCAATCAAGGAGCCTCATACCTTGGAGCTAAAGCCATTGCCCTCGCGCCTCAGGTATGAATCCCTTGACCTTCCTTTACTTTACAAGTTATCCTTTCTTCATGCTTAACAAACATGTAGGTAGAGTCCATTTTGGAGGTTCTACAAAGGAGAAAAAGAGCAATCAGTTGGTCTTTGGTGGATATACGGGGCATAAGCCTCACCTTTTTCATGCACAAGATTATTTTGGATGAGGGTGACAAACCCTCCGTTGAACATCAAAGAAGATTGAATGAAGCAATGTAAGAGGTGGAGAAAATTGATATAATAGTGGTTAGATGCCGGGGTTGTGTACCCCATTCCTGATAGTTCGTGGACTTCTCCGGTGCAATGTGTCCCAAAGAAATAGGGTATGACTGTGGTAACAAAAAGACAAGAAATTAGGAACCGTCACGGGTGGAGAGTGTGCATGGATTATAAGTTGCTTAACAAAGTTACTTGGAAAGATCATTTCCCACTTTCATTTCTTGACCAAATACTTGATAGGATGGCCGGGCGTGCTTTTTGTTATTTTTTGGACAGATACTCCGGCTATAATCAAATCCTTATTTCTCATAGGGACCAAGAGAAGACCACTTTCACTTGTCCCTATGGTACTTTCATATTCTCGCGGATGCCTTTTAAATTGTGTAATGCACAACCATCTTTTCAACGATGTATGATGGCTATTTTCATCGACATGATGGAGGATATTATAGATGATTTTTCTATGGTTGGGAATTCGTTTTAAAAGTGTTTGAACAATTTGAATATGGTATTGGCTAGAAGTGAGGAGACTAATTTAGTGTTGAATTGGGAGAAGTGTCACTTCATGGTCGAGGAAGGGATTATCCTATGCCACAAAATTTCAAAGCATGGTATTAAAGTTGGCCAAGCTAAGATTGAAGTGATCTCCAAACTTCCTCCTCCTACATCAGTGAAGGGATTGAGGAGCTTATTCGGTCATGCATGTTTTTATCGCCGGTTCATCAAGGACTTTTCCAAGGTGGTACACCCTTTGTGTAAACTTTTGGATAAGGATGCCATGTTCCATTTCAACGAAGATTGTATGAAGGCATTCGAGTATCTTAAGTTCAAGTTGACTACTCCTATTCTTGCAGTGGATGCTTCTATTGCGAGAGTTTGATCTAGAGATTCAACACTGCAAGGGTAGTGAGAATCAAGTGGCGGACCACTTGTACCATTTGGAGGGGGAGGGGAGGCCACATGAAGGTCTTAAGATCAATGATTCATTTCCCGACGATCAACTCCTATCTGTTTCAATGACCGGGATACCATGGTTCACAGATCTAACCAACTATCTTCTGAGCGGCATTGTACCGAATGAGTTCTCTTCAAACCAAACGAAGAAGCTCAAACATGATTATTTGGATTACTATTGGGATGAGCCTTGATAAGTAGGGATTTTAATAGCTTATTTGCTCTCTTTTACTAGCGTTTTAGCTCAAAAATGATGACTGGTATTCTCGGAAACTAACAAAGTGTGCTTACTTGCAGAAATATTGAGAAATGAGACAAAGAAGTCGAAATCAACTCATAAAGGAGTCTAAAGTGAACAAGAACTGAAATAGGGCAAACGATACAGCAGTGCGGACCGGACAATTCTAGTGCTGCCACAGAAGGAGATTCGGAGAGTATGATTTGGCCAGCTCAGGGAGTGCGGACCACACTGAAATTGTGCGGCCGCACCCATTTTTATGCAGACCATAAAGTTGAGATTCAGAAAGCTGGAAAGATTAGTAGTGCGGACCAGATCACTTTTGTGCAGCCGCATAATCATATGGGCGGCCTCATCCACTTTTATGCAGACCGCAGAATCCTAAAGTTTCAAGCCCAATTTCCCAAGACTGCGGGCCGTAATAGAATTGTGCGGATGTAGAAGTCCATTTGCTGTCCCATCAGAATTACATGGCCGTACAACCTCCGTATGGAATTTTTGTCAGATATTTTTTGTTTAGTATTAATAAAACGTTTTGTCATTTTTAGGTTAAGTTTAGTTTGTTGAGGTGCACCTGAACATTTTTCTTTACTTCTTTGAGTAAATTTGTATTAGATTGACTTCTTAACATTAGTTTTTCTTTGTTTAATCTATAATTATGCATTCAACCTTAATTTCTTCTTGTATTTCTTCATTTTTCATGAGTAACTAAATCTTTATCTAGGGTTGTTGCTCAACCTTGGTGTGGATATTTAATAGGTATTTAATATTAGGGCTTATTTGTGATTGGATTTCTAATATCTCGCCTTGTTTTTGCTTAAATTTTAAAATTAATGGTTGCAAATATTAATTCATGCCTTTTTGACCTAATCTTTGCTTGAGAAAGAGAGACTAGGTTTAGGAAAACTTGGCTAGCAAGGAATTGGGGCGAATTAAAGAAATTGATATCCCTAATTAAACGGTCAAATCCAGAGATAGTAAGACCCAACTTAAGCATACATCACTTGATTTGTGCAAATACTAATTTGGGCTTGAGAAAGAAAAATTAGGTAAAATCACTCAAACAACAAGTATAGAGCAAGTAATTGTGTTTTTATATCAGGAACCCGATAAATCAAACTTTCCCTATAGTTTACAATTCGTTAGGTAGCCACCTAGATGAAAGTCACGACCCTAGATTCCTTTATCATTTGAAAAACACTAAAAAACAAAAAACACTATCTTCTAGTTATTATTTGCAATCATTAACTAAAAGTAGAAATAGAAAACAACCAATGAATATCTGAAAGTCCACTCTAAGGCCAATCATCTACTCTAGTTACATACCTAATCCAAATTCTATCACCCTGTGGATTCGAGACCTACTCGTGTTGGGTTTAATATTTCTTTGACCGCCTCTACTACATTATTGTGGTGTGAGTTTGCACGAGATCAAGCCTACATTTTATCGACCCACTCCAATACAATGTGTGACACCCTTATCAATATTTTCATAAGTCGGTATTACTGATCCAAGGTACTTGACATTTCCTCTATTGGAGATTACTTGTGTATTAAGCATTGCATATCTATCCGCTTCACGAGTTCCGTCACTGAACCTGTAATCTAAGTTTCTATTTTAGTCCTGATTAACTAGATACATTGAGACTCCGGGGCCTATCTCTAAATCTCCAGCTTCGCATTGAATCCACCTCTCGTTTCGTCAATCAGTACAATGTCATCAACAAATAATATGTACTAAATCACCTCCCCTTGAATGTGGCGCATCAATACATCTATCTCTATGGGCAAATAAAAATCGGCTAAGCGTTTATCTTTACAGCAACCCCATCACCATAAGAAAATGTTCTGAGTCTCCTCTAACCGTCAACTCGAGTCTTAACTCCATCACTCATGTTCTTAATCACCCTAGTATGCTACATGGACTCTCTTTGTACTTTGTCGTAAGCTTTCTGTAGGTCAATAAACACCATATATAGGTCCATCTCCCTTCGTATGTACAGTTTCACCAATCTTCTAATGAGGTGGATGGGAGCACCGCTGGGTTTATATTTTCATTGTATGCTTTGGGTTATTGATTTTTCCGGTGCAAGGAGGAAGAATTCATACTCGCATTGCCATGGTCACCAGGACCTTAATGTATGGTATCTAAGGAAAAACTTATACTATCATCCCGATGATCTTAGCTAAGATGTATCGTGCTCTAGATCTTTGCAAGCATGGGTTCAGACACTTTGAGGGTTGCAATCTATTGCTACAAGTCTGGTTGCCAGAACACTTTCAGAGGGGTGAGTATCATCAACTTCTTCTACGAAGAAAATTGAATGGATACATAGCCAACCATCACCCAAAGAAAATGATGTTTATTCCGGACAGGATTGCAAAGCTTTGAAATGTTGTAGGCTGGGTGCGTTTCTTAAGCAATCTGACAGACGGGCAGGGCATTAGATGTTTGAATGGTTTCATAGAAGTGAATTCATCATCATATCAAAAGGGACTACTCATTTGCTAGTGATCGGGCTGCAGGGATTATACCCTTACGCTTCTATAAGGGTAATGAGGCAAGTTGGAAGAAAACAAGTCATACCTCAGGTTTCCAACATGGTTACAAGGAAGATTTTATGTGAGATATCATAACATTCAAGTTCGAAGAATAGAACATGTAGAACCAAAAAGATCATTATGGAAGAAGAAACTATTGAGAGATAGGTATCACGCCGGCCATATGTACTACTATCTATCATGGGATGGAGACGACATGGCTGGGGACATCAAACCAAGAGTCAATCTGTAGGATAGGATCATAGATGAAGTAGCTGAGGCACAAGTGCAGTACAAGAGGCTGCGCAAAAGGATGTTTGAGTATGAAGCTAAGCATCTGGAGAAGCCCAAATGAAACATGGAGGCGATAAGGGAGTGGAAATAGTTTGCTGCTAAGTAAACAGAAAGATTAGAATACTTGGAGCAAGGGCTGAAGGGAAGAAGAGAAAGAGACTTTGGGATTGTCAGGGCATGGACAACGATGAAGGAAGGAAGCTGGCAAAGGCTTACTAATTCCTGGACATGTGCGATCTGGGAAACATGATTGATGGGGTTAAAAGAGCTAAGCATGGAGAAGGTCTTTCAGGGACCAAGTAGATTAGGAGATGATGTTCTTTACTGGTTTTTACCTTAGATTAGATTTTGATGTAATAAGGCTCTAAACCATTAGTGAATTTATTATTATTTTCAATTTAGTGGAGGTTTGTTTTGGCTTATTTTTGCATTAATGAAATGAAGCAAATGTTGGTATCAATTTTCTCCAAGTCTATGTGTCGCTTAGAGCTACCTCAGGTACAGATAGGTCCCCAAACTAGGACATGCATTATTGCATGACTTTGTGAAACATGTTTAAATATTGCAAACACTATTTTATTTCTTCTAACTAACTTGGTTACCTTTTTCTCATTTCTTTTATTTATTCTCATTTCCAGAGGTTAGTTCATGCATACTGGCATCATCCGTATACCGCACCAGATCCAGAAGTCCTTCACTTCCTTCTTCTCCTAGTGACTCAAAACAAAGGTAAGACCAAAGAGAAGATGGATGATTTAAGTGGTATTCAAAAAGATAATGCTAATGTTGTGGAAAATGTTAAAATCTCAGATGGTACAAGCAACCGGGGGCAAAATGAGTTGGTCTTACATTTAGCAGAAAATCCTGGAACTACAAGGTGAGAATAGCAGGTCCGAAATCTGGAAAATCTTTCCCTCACTCTCAATTTTCCCGACATCCGCAAGCAAAATCCAACTACCCAAAACTAAACACCACCACAAAATACACCACTAGAATCCACCACCCATAGCCTCAAATCCTCCCGCACCACACCAGTATCATAATCTTGCACCTCCCCAGAATCTTAACCCACCATCCGTGTAAACTCCTCAATAACATCACAATAATCCAACTCAATACCCGCAAACCATTACTTATCACACTCTACAAAATGCACCATAACCTACTCCCTATCACTAACACTTGATAAACGATCACCCATATACCCAAGTTCCAATCACTATTCAAAGCATTCCAATATATGTGGAATCCTTACCCCATACCCCACAACAAACCCTATACATACCTGAGCCGACTGAGAAGGGCATGCTCATTCGAGGTATGGCAAAGAAACTTAAGAAACTTATAGGGAGAGTCCAGAGTGTTGAAGGTGGGAAGGGAATTGAAGGTCTAATCTATAAAGAACTGTGTATTCAACTAAATGTGGAACTCTCAGAGGGTTACAAGCCTCCAAAGTTTGAAATGTACGATGGAACCGGTGAACCCATAGCTCAACTATATAAGAGACTGAAGGTCCCTAGTTACGTCACCCCTATTCTTACTATTGTTGTTTAGAATCCTTCCCAATGGATCAATCCCAACAAAACATGTGCCTATCATTCAGGCATGAAAGGTCACACCATTGAAGAGTGTCGCATAATGAAAAACAAAATGCAGATGCGGATAGACACTAAGGTTATACAAAAATGAAGCTGCACCAAATATATGCAATAAGCTTCTCCTAATCATAAAGGTGAGGGAGTTAACGTGATAGAAACTTATAAGGAATGTGACTAGAAAGGGTCTATCAGACTCATTCGAGAGGGAGACACTCCTAAGACATCTTCAGTAACCCTCACACTAGTTGTAGTACAAACCTAGACACCATTTATAGTCGAGGTAGCTAAACCTTTTACTATAATGGTAGCTCCCATGCCATCTTACAAGTCTAATGTTGTCCCCTGGGATTATGTTAGGGAAGCAAGAAGAAAGGGAAGAGCCAAAATGGAAGAAACAAGTGCCGTGCAAGGTATTGACTAGAACTGACAAAGTTTACACACCTGAGAATCTAGGAGGAACAAGCAAAGAAGCTGCACCTAAGCTGCCTATTGTTGAGACTGGCACTGACGATCTTTGGAGGACAATACAAGTGACGGAATACTTTATCATTGATCAGCTGAACAAGACCCCCGATCACATATCCATCTTATCACTGTTACAAACTCAGATGCACACAAGAATGACTTGATGAAAGTGTTAAGTGAAGCTTATGTACCTGCGTGCATCACTTGTGGAGAGTTGGCTAACATGATCAGACAAGTACTGGAGAGTCACAATATTACTTTCCACGAAGATGAGTTACCACCATAAGGTTTGAGTCACAACAAGGCGTTGCACATCACAATGCAGTTTGAGGATAAGTTCATTGCTAAGGTCCTGATATATGGAGGTTCGAGTATGAATATATGCCCACTGACTACTCTAAAAAGATAAGGTAAAATTCTGCACAAGATACGAATGGGAATGAAAGCATTTGACAGATCTCATAGAGCCACTATCAGGGATATCAGCCTTGATCTACAAATTGGTCCGAATTGGTTTGATGTTGAGTTCCAAGTGCTAGATATATCTTCTACTTAGAATCTATTGTTGGGACGATCATGGATACATGAAGCTGGGACACTAGCTTCTAGTCTGCTCTAGGCGGTGAAGTTCGAGTAGAATCATCAGGAGGTGATCATTCATGGAGGTGGAAGCAACCCTATTTACACCAAACAGACTGTTCTATTCATCGAAAATAGGAGAAAGTTGGGTGGAGAAACATATCACCTTATTGAGCGGGTGATGCAATTGAAAAGGATCAGTGGTGCAGCAAGAAGATAGAAATCATATTGATGTGGGTGGGATATAAACCAGGAAAGGGTCTCAGCAAAACATTTCAGTGGATCACTAAACCCATAAAACCATAGTATCATGGCATGACAGTTGGATTCGGGTAAGAATATAATGTACAAGAGCATCTGGATTAGATATTGTGATGGCGCGCCCATTATTATCCACCGCAACAACCCATACAACCTCTTCACCAGACATTTTGTCAGGGTGGCATAATGCGGGGATCTGAGGAAGATGAGATTTAGAACAGTATGAGAAAGCTATTTCTGGATGAAGAAGACATGTACTGTAGTATAATTGTTGAGGATTAGGAGGGGGAAGACCTAATCATTCAGACAGTAGGAGCGGTTCTTAAGAACTGGACCGTTGCCCCATCCCGGGCTCGCCGAGTTCCTAGGTAGCCTGGCAAATTTGCATGATTTGTTTTCAAATTTTTTTGAGCATTTAAATAATTTCTCTAGACATCGAGTAATACCTGTTGAAATTTTAAGTTTTATTAATGCATTATTGCTTTTCATATTTATTATTATCTTTCTACATTCTTTTCACCATAATTATTACATATCCTGATGAACCTACGATTGTGACTTGTAGTGAGACACCGCAACATAAAGACAATGATTCAGAATATCTAGAAGATGATGTAATACCTGAGGAAATTGTAAAGGATTTGGAAAACAAGACAAAGTCTAATTTGGAGGAAACTAAGGCCGTAAACCTAGGGGATTCTGAAACAGTCAAGGAAATTCGTATAAGAATTCATCTATCATCATCAGAGAAGAAAGAGTATATTAGGTTCATACGAGAATATGAGGTTATTTTTGCATGGTCCTATGATGATATGACTGGGCTAAGCACATTCACAGTAGCTCACAAGCTACCTACCAATCCCATGTGTCCACCGGTAAAGCGGAAGCTCATAAAGTTCAAGCCAAATATAAGTCTGAAGATAAAAGATGAGATTACCAAGAAAATCAAAGAAAATGTTCTTTGATTGGTCAAATGACCAACCTGGTTAGCCAACATTGTGACAGTTCCAAAGAAAGATGGGAAAGTTAGGGTATGTGTCGATTATCAAGATTTGAATAGAGCAAGTTCTAAAGATAATTTCCCATTGCCACATACACATACTGATCGACAACTGCATAAAGCATGAGCTCCAATCCTTCATGGATTGATTTGCCGGGTATCATCAGATTTGGATGGATGAATAGGATGCCGAAAAGATCGCCTTTATCACACCATGGGGAATATATTGTTACAAAATGATGTCGTTTGGTTTGAAAAATGTTGGGGTCACCTACATGAGGGCCATGACAACTATCTTTCACGATATGATACATAAGGAAATAGAGGTGTACATGGATGATGTTATCAGTAAATCCAAAAGAAGCTCAGATGACATAGCAAACCTGAAGAAGATTTTTGACTGACTTCAAAAATACAATTTGAAGTTGAACCCTGCAAAATGTGCCTTCGAAGTCCCTCCTAGAAAGCTGCAAGGTTTCATCATAAGTCGCCGAGGTATTAAGTTAGACCCGTCAAAATTCAAAGCTACCCAGGACTTGTCGTCGCCAAAGAATAAGAAGGATGTGATGAGTTTTCTAGGAAGCCTCAATTATATCGATTGTTTTATAGCACAATCAATAGTGATATGTGAGCCGATCTTCAAGATGCTGAAGAAGGATGCTACAACAAGTTGGACTGAAGAATACTAGAAAGCCTTCGACAAAATCAAGGAGTACTTATCTAAATCGCCTGTGCTGGTCCCACCAGAACCAGGAAGACCTCTGCTACTCTATATGTCCGTATTGGACGGAACCTGTGGGTGTATTTTAGGACAAAATGATAAAACTCTCGGGACAGTGTAGGAAATATATTATTCGAGCAAGAAGTTCACACTTTACGATGCCCGGTATTCTCTGTGCGTACCCTACATATCTCATATCAAGGATGGGTTCACTAAAATATATCTTTCATAAACCTATTGCTACGGGTAAGTTAGAAATGTGGCAGATATTTCTAAGTAAGTTCGCCTTCATCTACGTGACTCATAAGCAGTCACGGGTAAGCATTGGCTAATCACATGGCGAAGAATTTAGTAGACGGAAAATATAAGCCATTGAAGATGTATTTTCCCAATGAGGAAGTGACGTGTGTAAGTGAAGATCTTACCAAAGCATACAATGGTTGTAGGGTGTTCTTCAATAGAGCAGTAAATTTCAAAGGAGTGAGTGTCAGAGCTATTTTAGTATCAGAAACCGGGCAACATTACCTGATATCTGCAAAAATTAGGTTCCCGTCCACCAGCATTACGGCAGAATATAAGGCTTGTATCTCGGGACTCAGGTTGCCCATTGACATGAACGTATAGGAGTTGCTGGTAATCGGATACTCTAATTTATTGGTACACCAGGTACTAGGAGAATGCGCTATAAACAACACTAAGATAGTGCAACACTTGCATTGTGTACAAGAGTATATCAAGAGGTTCATTAAGATAGAATTCAAACATGTTCCAAGGATTCAGAATAAAGTTGCAGATGCATTAGCCACCTTGTCTTCCTTGATACAACATCTGGAAAAGAATTTCATCGATCTGATCCCAATAGGAATTCGTAAGCAGACAACTTATTGTGCTCATATTGAAGAAGAGTTCGATGGAACTCCATGGTTCCACAATATCAAAGAATACTTGGAAAAGGAATAATATCCATAGAATGTCATACACACTCAGAAAAGCAAGTGAAGGAATTCTGTATAGAAGGATCTTAATTTAGGATTAGTGTGATGCATCGATGCAAAAGAAGAATCTAGAATGCTCGAAGAAATATGTGCCGGAACATGTGGACCTCACATTAATGATTTTGTTATTGCCAAGAAAATTAAGAGCAGGGTTTATGTATGACTATGGAAACATACTGCATCATATATGTTCAAAAGTGTCAGCAATTCTAGATACATGCTGATATGATACAAGTGCTATACAATGAACTTAATGCAACGAGTTTACCCTAGCCCTTCTCTGCTTGGGGCTTAGATGTCATCGGACCAGGTGAACCCGATGCTTCAAAAAGACACATGTTCATTTTAGTGGCTATAGATTATTTTACAAAATGGGTTGATGTCGCATCTTATAAGGAGGTAACCAAGAAGGCCGTAACAGATTTAATCCGGGACCACATTGTTTTTCGATTAGGATTACCTGAGTCAATTATTACTGATAATGTCGCCAATCTCAATAGTGATCTGATGAAATCCATGTGTAAAACATTTAAGATCAATCGATGGAATTCTACAATATAAATGCCACAAATGAATGGAGCCATAGAAGCCGCCAATAAGTACATCAAGAATATATTAAGGACAATGGTGGACAACTACAAGCAATGGCACGAAAAGCTACCATTTTCTTTGGTCGGATACTGCATCACAGTTTGTACATCAACTAGGGCAACCCCCTACCTAATGGTCTATGGTACTGAAGTCATTATCCCTGATGAAGTGGAGATTCCTTCCTTAAGAATCATACAAGAGGCCGAGCTCAGGGACGAGGAATGAGTACGAAACCGGTATAACTTTCACTGACGGTAAAAGAATGAACGCACTGTGTCACGATCAATTCTACCAAAACAAAATGGCTAGATCTTTCAATAAAAAGGTTAGGCCAAGGCAATTCACACCTAATAAATTGGTATTAAAATGAACTTCCCACATAAGGATGAAGTAATGGTGAAAGTCTCACTCAATTGGCAAGGCCCTTACATGGTTCACCGAGTACTAACAAGAGGAGTGCTTATACTTGCAGAAATGGATGGAGAGATATCACCAAAGCTGATCAATTCGGACGCAGACAAGAGATATTATGTTTAAGACTATGTTTGCACTTTCTAGTTGATGTAGCCTAAACTATGCTTGACCTGATTCCCGCTTAAGATGGGATACATAGGCAGCCATGTGGGTTTGATCACATGATAATAAATTCTTCATCCCCCCTATGGTCAAAAAGGGGGCAAGATCTCGAGTTTACCTGACCTCACAGCATTTAGAATCTCCAAGATATGTATCGCTGGAAGTATGTATTTAAACTGGGGCAGAAGTTTGAGGAGGATCCTCAAAATTCCAAGTTAAGGAGGTTGCAATGTCTCTAACACATGTCACAATTGCCAATTCGACAAAATTAATTTCTCATGCATTATATATATTTCAAACAATAACATTTTTCTGTAAAGGATCTTTTCACAAATGTGTATTTTTCAAATTTTAATTTATTCTTTAGTACCCAGACAATACTCGGGGTGACTCAAATAGGACCTCAAGACATGAGCAAAGGAAAAGGAAGGAATTGATAGCACGAACCAACATTCCCCATATCCAATACTCATGATATTTCTTTGGATACATGCACAATGGACATAATAGGAATGTCCGCAATTAAACATACAATAAGATCTCAATCTTCACACCGACTGACGTCTCCAAGCACAAATACGTCAAGCTAAGAAATAGTTTTCCCTCTCGCATTTAATCATTGCTCTTGTTGCATAGGGCTAAGCGCTTCCTAATTCTTTGCATAAGGCTAAGCACCGCCTTTCTTTACATGAGACTAAGTATCGTCTCCATTCCTTGCATGAGGCTAAGAACTGCCTCCATTATTGCATAAGGCTAAACACTTCTTTTTTTTGCATGAGACTAAGTGTTGTCTCCATTCCTTTCATGAGGCTAAGAACTGCCTCCATTATTGCATAAGGCTAAATGCTGCTTTCCTTTGCATGAGAGTAAGCACTGTCTCCATTATATGCATAAGGCTAAGCACTGCCTCCATTATTACATAAGGCTAAAGGCTGCTTTTCTTTGCATGAGACTAAGCATTGTCTCCATTCGTCGCATAACACTGATTTCTTTGCATGAGACTAAGCATTGTCTATATTTGTCGCATGAGGCTAAACATTGCCTCTATTATTGCATAAGGCTAAACATTGACTTGCCTTGTATGCGACTAAGCATTGTCTCAATATTCTTTTATAAGGCTAACATAGCCTTTCTTTGCACGAGACTAAGTACTGTCTCTATTTTGTGCATGAGGCTAAGCACTGCCTCCATACTGCATAGGGCTGATCACTGCCTCACCATTGCATAAGGCTAGCATTGCCTTTCCTTACATGAGAGTAAGCACTATATCTGTTCTTTGCATAAGTCTAAGCACTGCTTTTTTCTTGCATGAGACTAAAACATTGCCTCCATTATTGCATAAGGCTAAATATAGCCTTTCCTTGCATGACACTAAGCACTATCAGCATTCTTTGCATAAGGCTATGTATTGCCTCGCCTCGCATGAGACTAAACACTGTCTCCACTTACATAATACTAACTACCGTTTCCCTTCTTCATATCGGGCTAAGAACTGCCCTCATCTCATAAGCTAAACTTTCTCTTGTCTCGTTCTTGCATAAGACTAAGAATTACATGTTTCCTCTATCAAATGATTCATATCATTTTATACTTGCAGTTCATGGGCTGAAATATCGCCAAAATGTCTGAATGCATCATAAGTTCGAAGTCACCATCCCCGTAGCTTGAAGACATCAAGCCATGGAATGAGGATCTCTCGATATTGCATATTATTATTCAAATACGTTATTGTCTGGAGAAACCATCCTCATGGCCTGATGGCACAATTTCATGACCTAGAAATCCCTTATCATACGCTTCATGGCCCAGGACGTCATGGTCTAACGACATCATCCTCACCGTCCAAAATTAATCTCATAGTCCGAAGGGAATTTGCATCATGTTTAAATTTTTGCAATAACCCATATATATTAGGGCACATCATTTTTTAAGTTTTACAGGTAACTCGGGAGGTAATCGTTCTACAAACAGGAGCGATTCTTGCTCCGATTTCCATTCGCAACCTTCAGATCCTTTAATCACCTCAAATGTAACCGATGTCAGCAATTGATTACCACTTGTTCTATAAATATTTAAATACTTTCCTTATACGTGCCTAACAATCGAAGTCACATTCATAGCTCTATATGAATCCTCCATTACTCACGACACTATCACATCCGAAAGATCCTTTTCAAATCACATGACCTCTCTTATAACAACTCTATCAGTTTTAATACTTTCCTTATATTATTTTAATATCTGCTAATTAGCCCTCTAAATTATTTTTTTATGACCTAATCATCTAAATTTATTATTTGAATCCACATATATGTTTTATAATATTTTACCTTATTTTTTATAATTATATTTTTATTTTCAAATCTATTTAAATAATTATGCAATAATAGCCTATATGCGGTGCATAATAATATTTATTATTTTTTTGTGCAAATATAGTATTATTATATTTTTATTATATTAAACTATTATCTTTACGGACATTGCTAGATTTATAACATTTTAATTATTTGTAATTATTTTTAAAAAATTAATTTTTATAATGTTTATGTATTTAAAACTTTGGCCCAATTTTTGAGTTATTTCCAGACCCAAAACCTAGCCCAATAACTCAAAGCCCAAATGAAACAACCTTTTTTAATGAACCTTGTCGCGACCCTTGTAAACGACCCACCCCGTTTTCCTTTGATCGTGGTCGTTCATCTCAAATGATCAACAACCCATAATAATTCCCCCAACTTTCCTTTTATCCACTCGCCCAAAACCCAGCCCCATTCTTTTTAGACGACCACCCTTGAATCCTCTCTACTTTCTTCTTTAATAAGGAAACCCTAGCTGCCATATCCCTTAATCCTCTCTAATTTCGGCCTTAATATATAATCCCTTTATGATTTCCTTTCCTTATGTGTTCTGTTATCTTGTTACTTGCCCAAAAATGGTATCACCTAGTACTTTCCTATTTTTGGCAAGTAGAAGGCCCTGAGTTGTGTACAATTGTCTTCAACGTTTGAAAGTGGCATCTCTGTTTGCGCACATTGGAGAAAGTGCTCTGCTAGTGAAATCGGTCCATTGACACCTATAATTATTTCAACCAAGACCGAGCACTCTTCTCGAATTTTTGGATGCACTCTCGCATTAGGTAGCTGAAACCTCTATGTGGAAAAGTTTCTTATTGCGAATTATTCCTCTATCTTACTTGTTCACTAATCTGTAATTGGTAAGTATCTATGACTCTTGCAATTTCATTTTCTTATCGTTTGAGTTCCTGCTCTACATATTTATGTCTCTAAGATTTTTTGTGAACCAATATGCTATCAATCTACTCTGAAGCTATTCTTGATGCTCTATACCTTTTAGTAATCGAACCTGCCTATTAGTTGCCTTGATTCTATTTTCTTAAGCTTGCTTGCTCTAATTTTATGTTCAAATGCTTATTACTGTTTCTTATTTTGATTTTCACTTCTTGCCTTGTTCTATGCTCTTGTGATGACTCGAGTCATGCTTAGAAAATGTTCTAATTCTTATTGAGTCATTCATATGCAACTTAATAATTTTTCCTATAGTTAACTCCTGATCATGTTGTTAGCCCAAACATGCTTTCCGTGCTACTTGTTAACTAATGTGTGTTCCCTGCCGTGTCCTGTATCTTTGTGACCAATCATTGCATGTGTTTCAGACCTTGTTAAGTCATTCCTGTCCAACCTGCTAAATGTCTGATGTTGTACCGATTAGCTAAGGCCTGTTTCCATGTCATTTATGTTCTAATATATGTTTTAACTTATGCAATCCTGTGCTCTTCATTATTGTTTGAGACCGTAGGGTAAACCTCATAACTAACCTTTCCTCTCATATATGGCCACCTAGAATCAACATGCTAGGGTTTTCCCTATTCCATTAGCAATTGCTTAATAATGAGCTTGTTATGTTACTTTGTTCCTTTGGTTTTTATGATGGACACTTTCGTGTGGTGGTTGTGCTTCATTTCTTTCTTGACTGAATCTACTAGACCTTCATCTAAAGTTCCCTAGGCTGATTCTGAATCATGCTTCATTTTGAAACTTTTTGGAATGGATTACTATCCTATGGTAGTCAGTCAGGTCACTCTTGAACTTTGTTGCTAGAATTATAAGCATAGACTTACCTTGTATGAGCCTTTCAATTTAGCCGGATTCTGTTCATATGTCTTGGCTAGAGCTGTTTTTATCAATAGCTCTAAGAACTAAGTGTTTAGGTTGTTTAATTAATTCTATGAGTATTTTGTACCTGTATGGCTGATTTTTGCATGGTTTGGGTAAGTAAGGTTATTCGTTAGGCCTAGTGTTGGGTCATACATGTTGGATTTGGGTATGGAACTCAGGTTGCTATGGTAAGCGGTGTATGGGTTTGCTGTTTCACTCGCTTAGAAATCTTGCCTATAGGATGTTATTACTCGCTTCAAAAAATTATTTAGGAGATCAACGTTGTTAATACTAGACTTTCAAGGCTGTTTCATTGCCTAAGTTATGCCATTACTAGAAATCATGCCTATAGGACAGTGTCACCCCCCTAAGTCACGCATTTGTCAAATCAGCAATAATTTTGAGTTGGGAAATGTTTACTGCCTTCTCGCCTAAGCTATTTAGAACAATAATTTTTCATATACGATGTTGGAATTCAGAATTACCTGGAAACCATGCCTATACGAGTCTAAGTCTTAATTCTGACATCACCTACTGCCTATTATGCTGCGTGCATTTTTTATCTATATGAGGAGGCTGACTTAAGCCTTTAATCTTTACGTGAAGTACTATCTGTTTTAAATGTCGCCTACCTTTCTCATTTTTGAGCAACCTAAGTTGAGTCTAGAACCACCTCGTAGTAAGTACAAAACCTTCTGGACCATAGGTATGGGACGAGTAGTGCATGCATAGAATACAAGTTAGAATTGAATTAGAGTGCCTTTAAGTAGCAACTTTAACGTAGTAATTAGGTAGCAGCAGATAATAGACTGTGTCCGCTAAATAATATAACAACCCAGAGTTATGAAGTATTGTTTATGTTGCACGTGGTGATCATTTAATCTAAAAAACTTAGGATCCCCCTCCCATCCCTTCTCTATATGCTTGTTATTTTCACTTAGTGATCATTTAACATAGACCGTTGCAGTTGTACACTTATAACCTTAGGATTTGTACCAATTATTTATTTATATGTGTTATAATAAGAGTCTTCAATTTCTACATTTTTCTTTGCTTATTTGATCACCTACCTTAATTACATAATGCACATAGTTTTAAATTCGGCCAGGACCCTTAGTTGTGGACCTCAAAGAGTGTCTAACACCTTTTCTTTGAGGTAATTTGAGCCCTTACCCGATCTTTGGTCACACAAACTAACTAAAACAGAGTTATTTGCAAATAGGTTCCCTAACGCACCTTAAAAATTGTTAGGTGGTGACTTTTCATTTTTAATACCATCATTAAAATAGTTTTCACACGTCAAAACCATGCGAGAAATGGCTTTTGTGGTGATATATGGAAATATTGTGAGATATTATACTTTTGGGACTTCGAGGCAGTACCTCGGGAGTGCCTCTGTTGATTTCCTCCATTTGCTGTATGGCTGTTGTTGTTTTCCTTAACTTATAAGATTCTTGCTTCCTCTCATGTTATATTTTCTTTTTTCTTCATTTTGTGTTGCTGCCTTCTGTAGATTCTTATTGTCTCACTTTTCTGTTATTTTGTTATATCATTATATCAGCTGCCTTGTTTCTTATTATTTCCAATAGGGCCCTCACTTGACCTTGTCACCACTTTACCGAGGTTCTACTTGGCACTTACTGGGTACCATCGTGGTATACTCATACTATGCTTCTCTACATGTTTTGTACAGATCCAGGTACATCTTATCAACCTCGGTGTTAGTGTGTGTAGTGGCTTTCTTATCAGAGACTTCAAGGTACATCTTCTCGCATCCGTGGGACTCAGAGTCCCCTTCTATCATGTCTTTTCCTTGTTCCTTTTGGTTCTTGATAGAGAGTGATGTATAGGATTGTGCAACTTTGTATCTAGAGCTTGTGAATTATTTCATACCGGATTTTGGTAGTTTTATTTACTTTGAGTTGCAGTTTTAATTTTATAGAATTGATGCTTCGATATTTATAGTTGTTATTTCAGTTATTCGCATGATGTTAGGCTTACCTAGTCATAAAGACGAGGTGCCATCACGTCATCCACAGAGGAGTTGGTTTGTGACAAGTTGGTATCCGAGCTCTATGTTCATAGGTGTTATGAGTCACAAACAGGTTTAGTAGAGTCTTGGGAATTGGTACAAAGATGTCTGTACTTATCTTCGGGAGGCTATGAAACTGTTAGGAAAATCTACACTTCTTTGATTCCTTATCGTGCAAAATTGTTGACTTTAGGATTCTAAACTGCAATATTTTTATTCTCTCATAGATGGTGAGGACACGTACAACCTAATCAAATGACCAGACACCCATGCCCCCATATAGAGCCGCGCGAGGCCGGGATAGAGGCCGAGGACATCCACGTGGTGCACCCAGAGCACCAGCATGGGCTACTACAGAGGAGCCACTAGTAGCTCCAGTTGGAGGATAGGAACCTGAGATGCCTGTTATTACACAACCCCTCTAGGAGACTCTTACCCTATTTCTGAGTATGTTCGACACTTTGGCTCAAGCAAGGTTGATACCACTTACTCCTACCATATCTCAGGCCGGAGAGGAGCACAGACTCCCCCCGCCAATACCCCAGAGCAGCAAATCCAGGTTAACTAGATCCTAGAGTCATACATTTGCAACTGGTTGCTCCAGTTCAGCCCGAGGTTAGGGTAGCCATTTTTTAGGAGGAGGAGCTCAGGCTCGAGAGGTACAAGAAGTACCAACCTCCCACTTTTAGTGGCTTTGCATTAGGGGATGCCTAGGGTTTTCTTGAGGAGTGCCACCATATCCTTTGTACTTTGGGTATTGTGGAGTCTAGTGGGGTTTCATTCACAAGGTTCGAGCTTAGAAGAGCGGCTTATCAGTGATGGCAAGTATATGATTTAGGTAGTCTGGCTGAGGCAGCTTCACTCATTTGGACTCAATTCTTGGATATGTTCTTGAGGAAGTATGTTCCCAGAGTCTTATAGACATATGGCGTATAGAGTTTGAGCAGTTGCAACAAGGTTCTATGAGCGTGTTAGAGTATACAGTCCCGTTTACTAATATGCCTAGGCATACACTAGCCTTGGTTGCTATGTTAGAGAGCGAGCCCATCGATTTATCGATGGGCTCAACCCTAGTATCAGATGTAACATGGACCAAGAGTTGGAGATGGACATCACATACCAGCAGGTAGTGGGGATTACTAGAAGATTGGAGGGTATGTTGAATCTGGAGAGAGAGGAGAGGGAGGCCAATAGGTCTGGAAAGTCAGGCACATACAGTGGTACTCGTGCCCCAGTTTCAGTTTGTCATGGTAGGGACTATGTGAGTCGCCCTGTTCATTCTGCACTTCCATCTTCTAATGGTATTCCGTCCACTCCTAGTCCTCAGACTCCCTGTTATGCATTGCCATTATCTAGTGCACCTTCTACATAGGGTACTTTTAGCAGTCAGTCCAGCCTATCAGGCCCGAGAAAGCAACAAATGTTGGCTTGTTTGGAGTTGGTGACAATCATCATATGGTGAGGGATTGTACCAGACTCAGGAGAGGTGCACATATACCTATTACTTATGCTCAATGTGCTCCACCAGGTCCTCAAGCTATGGTTACCGCACAAGTTACAACCCTACATGTATAGCCAGCTAGAGGTGGATGTCGAGCATGCAGAGGTCACCCTAGAGGGGGAGGCCGGGCCGGATACTATGCTCTTTCTTCTAGGACAGAGGTAGGTTCCTCTGATTCTATCATCATAGGTATTATTCTGATCTGTTGTAAACATGCATCAGTCTTATTTGATCCAAGCTCCACTTATTCCTATGAGTTATCTTATTTTGCTCTGTATTTGGGTGTGTCCCGTCATTGTTTGAGTTCTCTAGTCTATGTGTCTACACTCATGGGAGATTCTATTATGTTGACCTTGTGTATCAGCCATGTTTGGTTGTTCTTAGTATTTCGAGACCAGAGCTGATTTATCGTTGCTCAGTATGGTGTAATTAGATGTTATTTTGGACATGGACTGGTAGTTCCCTATCATGTTATTCTTGATTGTCACACCAAGGCCGTGATGATGGCTATGTTAGGATTACCACGGTTAGAGAGGTACTTTAGATTATGTTCCTAGCAGTGTTTTTTCATTTCTAGAGGATCGGTTATGTTTGAGAAGGGGTTTGATGCATGCCTAGCATATGTGAGGGATGTCAGTTTTGATACTCCTACCGTCGAGTTAGTTCCGGTATTTAGGGATTATCCATATGCATTTCCAGCGGATCTTTCGGGCATGCCGCCCGATAGAGATATCGACTTACTTTGGTATTGATTTGTTACTAGGCACTCAACCCATTTCTGCTCCACCCTATCATACGGCCCCATCAAAGTTGAAGGAGTTAAAAGAATAGTTGCAAGAGTTGCTCGATAAGGTCTTCATTCAATCCAGTGTGTTGCCTTGGGGTGCTCCAGTCTTATTTGAATAGAAGAAGGATTGTTCTATGCGCATGTGTATTGATTATTGCCAGTTGCACAAGGTTATTGTGGAGAACATGTATCCATTGCCACGTATTGATGACCTATTTTATTAGCTTCAGGGTGCTAGAGTGTTCTCTAAGATTAAATTGCATTCAGGCTATCATCCATTGAAAATTCGGGAGCTAATAGGTTCGGGGTCTTCCACGGTGTATTGTGATGCGTCGGGAATTGGTCTCAGCGTAATGGTGATGTAGGACAGTAGGGTGATTGCCTATGCATGTAGATAGATGAAGGTGCATGATAAGAAATATCATGTTCATGACCTCGAGTTACCAGCTATCGTTCATGCCTTGAAAATCTGATACCATTATTTCAATAGTGTCCCTTGTGAGGTCTATACCAACCACAGAGTTTGCAATATCTAATCAAATAGAAAGACTTTGACATGTGGCAGTGAAGGTGGCTAGAGTTGCTTAAGTACTACGATATCATTATTTTATATCATCCCAAGAAAGCCAATGTGGTGGCCGATGCCTTGAGTCGCAAGGCAGAGAGTTTGGGGAGCTTAGCATATCTACCAGTAGCAGAGAGGCCATTAGCCTTGGATGTTCAAGCCTTATCCAACTACTTTGTTAGATTGGATATTTTTGAGGCGATCCTAATTTTAGCATGTGTGGTTTCTCGGTCTTCTCTTTATGATTGTTTCATAGAGCGTCAATATGACGACCCCCATCTACTTGTCCTCAAGGACACGGTTCAGCATGGTGATGCCATGGAGGTCACTATTGGAGATGATGGTATATTGCGGATGCAGGGCAGGCTATGTGTGCCCAATATAGATGGCTTGTGTGACTTCATTCTCCGGGAGGCTCACAGTTAATGGTACTCCATCCGTCCAGGTTCCGTGATGTATCAGGACTTGAGGCAACATTATTGGTGGAGGAGAATCAAGAAGGACATAGCAGAATATGTAGCTCCGTGCCTAAATTATAAGCAGGTGAAGTATGAGCATCAACAACCAGGTGGATTGCTTTAGAAGCTAGCAATTCCAGAGTGGAAACGGGAGTGGATTACTATGGATTTTGTTGTTGGGCTCCTACGGACTTAGAGGAAGTTTGGTGCAGTTAGGGTGATTGTTGATATATTGACCAAGTCAACCTATTTCATTCCAGTGTTGACTACTTACTCTTCGGAGAAGCTGGGTCAAATTTACATTCATGAGATTGTCAGGCTTCATAGCGTGCTAGTATCTGCAATCTCTGATAGGAGTACACAGTTTACATTGTAGTTCTGGAGAGCCGTACAACATAAGTTAAGTAGTCAGGTGGAGTTGAGTACAAAGTTTTATCATCAGACGGACACAGAGTCCGAGTGCACTATTCAGATATTGGAGGATATGCTTTGTGCGTGTGTGATGGAGTTTTAGGGTTCTTGGGATCAGTTCTTTCCGCTTGTATAAGTTGCCTACATTAACGATTATCAGTTGAGCATTCAGATGGCCCAATATAAGGCTTTGTATGGTAGGAGGTCCTGGTCTTTGGTAGGTTGGTTTGAGCCGGATGAGGCTAGGCTATTGGGTACAAACTTGGTACAAGAAGATTTGGAAAAGGTTAAATTGACTTAGGATCGACTTTGTTTATCCCAATCCAGACATAAGAGTTATGTAGATCGGCAGGTTTGCGATATTGCATTAATGGTTGGGAGTGGGTCTTGCTCCGGGTTTTGCCCATGAAGGGTGTTATGAGGTTAGGGAAGCCCTAAGTATATCGGACCATTTGAGATTATTGCGAGGGTTGGAGAGATGGCCCACTGACTTACACTACCACCTAGTCTAGCTGAAGTTTATCCAGTGTTCCATGTTTCCATGCTTCGGAAGTATTACGGTGATCCATCTCATGGGTTAAACTTTAGCTCAGTCCAGTTGGACAAGGATCTATCTTATGTTGAGAAGCCGGTAGCCATTTTGAACAGGTAGGTCCAAAAGTTGAGGTCAAAGAACATTGCTTCCGTTAAGGTACAGTGCAAGGGTCAACCAGTATAGCAGGCAATTTGGATGACCGAGCATGATATGCGCAGCCGTTATCTTTATCTTTTCACCACTTCAGGTATGTCTCTATACTCGTTCGAGAACAAATATTTCTTAATATGGAGAGGATATAATGACCTGGCCAATCGATTTGAGTGTATTAGCACGGACCCCCTAATTATTGCCTTCTCTGTGTTATACTATGGTTACGTGACTTGCCGGGGGATTTGGTTTTTTGTTTTGGAGTGAACTGGGACACCTCCCTAAATTGGAACTTTAAGTCATAAAAGTTGACCGAAGGTTGACTTGTGTGAAGACGACTCCAAAATTGAGTTTCGATGGTCCAATAGCTCCATTAGGTGATTTATGTCTTAGGATCATGTCCTGATGTTGATTTGAAGGTTCGTAGGTCATTTCGGCGTTAATTGGCGACAAATGGAAATTGAAGGAATTTAAGGAAGTTTGAACAGGAGTGTACTGTTCAATATCGAGTTCGGATTCTGATTTCGGAATAGGTCCGTAATGTCGATTATGACTTATGTGCAAAATTTGAGGCCAATTGGACGTGATTTAATAGGTTTCAACATCGGATGTGGAAGTTAGATGTTCAAAAGTTTGTTAGGCTTGAATTGGTGCGCAATTCATTATTTTAGCATTAACTGATGTGATTTGAAGGCTCGGCTAAGTTTGTATGATGTTTTGGGACTTTTTGGTATAATTAGTTAAGATCCCGGAGGACCTCGAGTATGATTCGACCGTGGCCGGCACATTTCAAAACTTTGAAGTATTTCTGAAGTTGCTGATTTTTATCAGTTCTGGTGTCCATCTATGCATTCACAATGACACTCCCACATTCGCGTAGAGTCTTTAGATATTGCCGAAAATTTACCCTTCGTGTTCGCAAATATGGCTACGCATTCGCGAAGCGTCAGGACTTGGTGCTATGCCATCGTGGACTGGGTTGCACGTTCGCTATGAGGAAGGTAGATTGGGTGAGAATCACACATGGTCTACGCCTTCGTGAAAAGGGCTTCGCAATCGCGAAGCTTGAGAACCCTTGGTCACGATGTTCCCGAGTGGCCCCTCGTGTTCGCGTTAGAGGAAATTGGGCAGTAACTTTTTTGTGCATCGCTAACATAAGGCAATTTCCGTGTTTGTGAAGAAGGATTAACAAGGTAGCAGTACTTAAACTCCAAATCAGGTTTATGTCATTTTAACCATTTGGACTTGAGGGCTCGGACTAAGGCGATATTTTGAGAGGCTTTCAGCGAGATTGTTGGGGTAAGAGTTCCTATCTCGTTTTTATTAAATTTCACTAATCTATCTTCGGTTTCTTCTTTTAATTAAGGATTTGGGTGTCAAATTTGGGGGAAAAGGTATAAAAGTTCTTAGACCAAATTCTTGAGTTTTGAAAGGCGAAAGGGGATCAAATTTGAATTATTCTTCTATGGTTGGACTCGATATCGAATGGGTATTCAGATTTTGTAATTTAGATCGGGTTCTGAGAGCGGCCCTGGGTTGGCTTTTTGGGGTGATATTTTAATTCTTTACAAAAATATAAATTTCATTGAGAGTGGTTTTAGGTAAGTAACTTGCCTAAACTCGTATGGGAAAATTTCCTTAGGATTTGGTACTATGGTAATAATTTGTAATATGTGACGACTGTGTACGCGAGGTGATGAGTGCGTACTTGGGCTAAATATTGAAATTTCGATTTTAGCTATGTAGTATCCTTTTCATGCCTTATTTGAGTTACTTAGCATGCAGTAGTCATCATGTTTAGCCTAAGGTTATGCTTGGCGCTTATGGGTTCCATTGTGGTGTACTCATATATGCTTCTGCACATATTTTGTGGAGATCCAGGTATATCTCATCAGCATCGGCGTAGTGTGTGAAGTGACTTGCTTATCAGAGACTTCAAGGTACACCTGTTCGCGTTCGCAGGCCTCGCAGCCCCCTCCTATTCCGTCTTTTCCTTATTCCTTTACGTTCTTGATAGAAAGTGATGTATAGGATTGTGAAACTTTGTATTTAGAGCTTATGACTTATTTCTTACTAGGTTTTGGGGGTTGTATATACGCTGAGTTGCAGTTTTCTTTTTATACAGTTGATGCTTCGATATTTATAGGTTTTGTTTCAGTTATTCGCATGTTGTTAGGCTTACCTAGTCTTAGAGACTAGGTGTCGTCACTACATCCAACAGCGGAGAATTTGGGTCGTCACAAATGCAGATGTCAATAGGTAGCTAAACTTTAATCGCACTTTTTTTAAATCAATCCTTGTCCCCAGATAAGTTTCGTCGGGTATCAGAAATATTTTCATTGCAAAAGGACATAAGGAGTTTGCTATTGTGGCAACTATGCTTATGTATTCAGCTTCTGTTGAACTTCTAGATGCGGTAGTTTGTTTCTTGGATTTTTAGGAAATTAAGAAATCTCCAATCTTAATCAAATATTTACAGAGTTCTAAAGTATAGGTAGGCAACTTAGTCTGCATCACAATAGGTCGTGATAGCATTCTTATTGCTACTTGATAGTAAAACACTTTGCTCTTGTTGCTTTTTCATATATTTCACAATTCTATGTGAAGCCTTTATTTGTGATCCCTTTCATTGCTGAAGAAATTAGCTTAATGCTTCACTAAAATATAACAACTTATCTATCAACCTTTGATATGATCTCAAATTAGATAGTGGTTCATCTTATGAATAATTTGCCCCTTTAATATAATCATAATACTCCTTCGCTGTAAGCTTAGCATTAGGGTCTAAAGGAGTTACAGTAGGCTTGGCAACTCCAAGACCTAGTTTTAAAATGAGTTTCAATGCATATTTTCTTCGATCCATTAAATTAGCAAATTCAATGCCAAAAAATATTTTAATTCTCTAAAATCCTTCATCTTAAAGGCTTGTTACAGTGTAGTCTTTGTTTCTTCAATACACTTTAGGCTATCCTAGGTTATCAGCATATCATCTTCATAGACTAATACCATGGTAATTTATTTGGTTGTTTTCTTGATGAAAAGAGAATGATCAAGTTTACTCTATTTGAAACTTTATCAAGGCTTCAGTTAGCTTAGCACTATATTGTTTTGGAGCTTGTTTTACTCCAAATAAGGATTTAATGAGTCTACACACAAATTTACTCTCCCCTCACTTTTGAATCTGTGTCAGTTTCATATGCATTTTATCATAAATGACATCTTGAAGAAATGTATTATATACATTCGATGCATATGCCAATCTTTTCCAGCTTTTATAGTAAAAACAACCTTCACAATTTTTACTTTTATTACTGGGAAAAATATTTCCTAGTAGTCTTTTTTTTTTTGAAAGATAAAGGAGATACTATATTACTAGTACTAAGCCCATGCAGTGCCCTAAGGGACATGTCCCTAAGGTCAGCACAGTTACATAATTGTCTTTTGTCCTCTCAGGCATTATTATTTTTTAGCGATACCAAAATATTACATGCCGATAAAATACTTTTCCTTAAATTACAATTACCCTCTTTGTCATTAAGTACATTTTCCCCAACAAAATTAGGAGGTTCCTTGATAAAACGAGTTATATTAGAGGTGCATCGTACTAAAAATTTTTTGACTAGGAGGTGTGCCACTTTATTTTCCAGTAGTTAATGCCTTTTTTCTCCTACAAATCTTACTTTAAACCTTTCAATTTCTCTATAACTTTATATTTTATTTTGTATATAAATTTGTATCTTATAGGCACTCTTTTCAAGAAGTGGTACTATATTTCAAGTATTATTAGATTCTAATGCTTCAGTTTTTGTTTTCATTGCATCTATCCATCTAGTATCTTAAACAGCTTCTAAACAGGTTATAGGTTCAATTTCAGAGGAAGATGCTGCCATGTAGGCTTGATATTAAATAGTAGCAGTTTTCCTGTTCTTGATTGGGAATATGTCTTCTATAAACACTACATCACTTTTTATAAAGAAGAACTTTTCACATATATCATATAGAAGATACTACTTCTGAAATTCTGCGTATTCCATATGAACTACAGTCCTTTTTCTTGATATTATACCTTTTTATTTTGGCATAGCATTGATGATGTCCACAACATACCTCAATAACAGATATAATACGATCGTATGCAATAATAATTACTCAACTATAAGTAGCGATCGAATCCACTAGGAAATATAAGGAGTGTCAGAAGTATATATTTGAAGTAAGTGAATGAACTAACTAAAATTGTACCTCGACAATATATTTTTGTTTTCTACTTCTACTATTAGTCTAATATTGCAAGCTAAGGTAAATAAACAAAAGATGAATGTTTTTTATGTTTTCCAAATAGTTTAAAAGCCTAGGGATATGAACATAACATAGGTATTTTCCTCATGGGATAAAGACGTTAATACTTATTTTGTTGATTGGGGTCATAACATAGAATGACCATAACATAGGTATTTTCCTCAAGAGGGGTTGCTCTGATTGTAAGCAACCCCCACTTCCAACCGAAAGGTTGTGAGTTCGAGTCTCCTCAAGAGCAAGGTGGGAAGTTCTTGGAGGGAAGGATGCCGGGGGTCTATTTGGAAACAGCCTCTCTACCCAAGGGTAGGGGTTAGGTCTGCGTACACACTACCCTCCCCAGACCCCACTAAGTGAGATTATACTGGGTTGTTGTTGTTGTTGATTGGGGTGTATTATATCTCTCAACTCTATGTTACCCACTCAATACCTTTCGGTCAGAGAGTAATTTCCCCTAATTTAGTTTTCTCAAGTCCAAATGGTTATCAAACAAAATAGTTGATACCTCAAGTCGGTTTCTTACTATCTCTAGTTTGATCCCTTTAATCAGACTAATCAATCTCTCAATTAATCCAATTTTTTGTTAGCCAAGTTATCCTAGACTAGGTCCCTCGTTCTCAAGTTGAGACTAACTCAAATGTGCATGAATCAATGTTTGCAACCATTAATGCTAAAATTGAAGAATGAACTAAGATAAATAATAAACACCCAATTATAAACAAGCATTAAATTAATCACACATAAGGTTTAACACTAGGGTTATGTGACAACCCTAGTAAAAATCTAGATGCTCATAATAGTTTGAAGAAAATAAAGAAGAAAAGATAATTAAACTCATAACGAAAGATTAAAATAATAAAATCTGATGCTTGAACACAAAAATAATGTAAAACATCCCAAAGTAAAAAAATAAAATGGCTACAGCAGCTTTTAATGTTCAAACTTGATCTAAATTTGTGAAACTCGTCTATTTATACAGGGCCAAAAATTACGGACAATAATGTCCATCGGGATGTTTTGCGACCGTACAATTTCATGTGTGGTCCGAAGATTTCTTCAACTAGAAGAAAGGTAAGTTATGCGGCTGCATATTTTTGGACTGCGGCCACGAGGCAACTTTTGCGGCCGCACAATTCTTATGCGGTCCACATTTCACAAAGGCTCCAAGACTTAGGTCTTTTTGCATATTCTTTAAATATTAAATCTTTGCCAATGAAGCCTAGTTCTGCGGCCGTACAATTCATGTGTGGTTCGCACATTGCTGAAATTCCTGTTGAGTTTTACTTCTTGGTCTACGGTTACAGATGGAATTCTGCAGTCCGCAATTTTTCTGCGGACCACGCATTTTTGCTTCTACCCCCTATATTGTCTTATGGTTCGGAACACTCCTTTTTGACTCGAATTTCATGTTGAGAGACCAAACTTTCAGCATTCTTGCAATTTACATAATTTCAATAGTTTTGAAAACACAATTCAATATTTTCGTACTATAAGCAAAAGCTAAAAGATGCTAATAAGCAATCAAAATCCTCACGTATCATGAATAAACATTCTAGTACATTTAGGTGATTGTATGCAAGGTTCCTATGATATAGTCTCTCATAAGGAGGCTTATTTTCAATTAATATACTTGGCATCCTATACTGCAGCTAATATACAGTATTCCTAGAATTTGAATGATATTTCTATTTAAAATCTGAAAGCTCTAGTTACCTTTAGGATGTGTCTATGTTTTTTTAGACTCTTTATTTTGCTAAGGAGTAGAGATACATGTTTTTTGATAAATAATTCCCAAATTTTTTAATAAGACACTACAATACTGAGATTATGAACTCGGTTACATTATACGTTTTAATAATTCTATCAGTCTTATCTAACTAAGTTCTAACAAAAATTATAAATATTGTAAAATAATACACACGCCAAATTTTTATTTGAGTAAAAATATCCAAGTCATTATTGTGTAATCATCAACAACTGCTAGAAAATATTTATTGCCATCATTGGTAAAATATTTTAACTCTAAATTAGTCAAAATCAACTCTAATCTTCCCCAAATTTTATAAATATCATCATTTATGTTTTTCATCGTCAACTAAAACCATTAAAAAAATCTTTTTAGCCTAAATTTTTTTGAATGTCATATGGTAACTTGATCCGGGATTAAGCCACGTGGCGATACCCGCCAAAAGAAAGGGGGCCTTTGTCTTGTTTTTGTTGTGCGACACCCAAATCCTAGCATGTCGTGATAGCACCTATCGTGGTACTAGGCAAGCCAACATTTACAAATAACTCCAAAACTTTTAACAAAAATTGATTTTTAAAAAACTTTAAATAGCAACTTCTCAAAGACAAGAAAGAAAGATCCAAACACAATGTGGAAAAACTCCCAAATCGATGTGTCGCAGAGTACATGAGCATCTAAATATCACAAGTCTGGAAAATACTGTCTGAGATAGTCTGAAACTAGATACAATAAAAGGAATGATAGGAAAAGAGAGAACATGGTCTGCGAATGCCGGGGAGGTACCTCGAAAACTCCCCAAGGATCAACTACGCAGAATATCAACACCCACCATTTCCGAAAATACCTCGATCTGCATATGAAGTGCAGGGTGTAGCGTGAGTACAACCAACTCAGTAAGTAAGAAGACTAAATAAAGAATTAAAAATAATGACGAGCTATACAGTTATAATTCAATTTCAATAGTGTCAACAAAGGAACAAATAGACATGTTTGCAAATCCATTAATTTACATCAAATTAGTTTATACAAGTGAAGTTGAAGTAAAACTAGATGTAATATCTCTTAAAAATTTCAAAGCAGCGATATATGGAAACTAATTGCAATTGTAAGGAAATCAAAAGCATCCCCTCAAAGCAACAATCACTCTGTCCACCTATTCTCTCCAACCTCACAATATCTCATTTCCTCACGGACATTCATTCCTCATAGTCATTCAACCCTCTCAGTCGCTCGGCACTCGCACTCAGTAGGTACCTGTGCTTACTGGGAGTGTACAAACTCCAAAGGGGCTCATTCAACCCAAGTGCTATATTAAGCCAATCATGGCATAAATGAAACATGCTGCGGCGTGCAGCCCGATCCCATAATATCCTCGCAATTAGGCCGTCTGCCTCACTCAATCATCAACCTTTCTGGTCTCTCTAGCTCTAAGTAATCATGAAAATCAACCCAAACAGGAATGATATGATGTATAGACAAGGAAATAATAGAGACTGAGATATGATATGCTAGTAAAACTAAGACTGAGTACACATAGCAATTAGTAGGTAATTTAACATATAACACAACCTCTATGGATCCCACCAGTACCAACACATAGCCTAAATGTATTTTCTATCATGCTTTACAGTCAAATTTCTATAACAGAAGGAGAGCATATAGATAACTACAAGTTATTCTACTTTACATTTCCATACAATGGACCAAGTCACAGTTTCTGCGGTGCACCCCAACACGCCAGCCACCTAGCATGTGCATAATCTCAAACCAATCATATAACACATAATTCGAGGTTTCATACCCTTAGAACCAAATTTAGAATTTTTACCTACCTCAGTACGAGCAAATCTCTACTCCAACACACCTTTTCTTCGCGAATCAGCCTCCAAATGACCCAAATCTAGCCAAAAACAGTACAAAACAATCAACATGGACTAAGAAATCAACTTCACAAGAAAATACAAAGTTCTAAATAAAAAATATGAAATCAAAATGGGGCCCCGAGCCCACGTCTCGAAATCCAAAAAAGTCAAAAATCCTAAAGCCCATTCAATCACAAGTCAAACCATACAAAATTCATCAAAATCCAACCTCAAATCGTCACCCAAATCCCCCAAATCAACTATCCAAATCCCTAGCCTTAAACTCCCAAATTACACCTCAAAATGCATAAAATGGGTGGAAAATAAATGGGGTAAACAAGATTATTAATAAAAAACGACACAAGGGACCTACCTCAAGAGTCTCCTCAAACATTGCCTTAGACCGAGCTTGGAATGTCCAAAATAAAGAAAAATTGAAAACCCTTGCTTTTATACATTCTGCTTAGCCTTTTCACTTCTGTCTCACTTCTTTTGTGGCCAACCTTACGTATCTGCAGATGTCTCTAATTCTAACCAACCATTTCTACGGTCTAAAATCATGCATCTACGGGTGCACATCTACGCAAAACTCTGCGGACCAGCCTCTCCAAACTCACTTCCACTTCAGTGATCCCCATACGCATATGCGGACATGCATGTGGGGAAAGGGCCTCACACATGTGACCTCTGCCTGCTTCCTTCTTAACCACTTATGCGGCCCCCTTATCCAAACTAACCTCTGCGAGCTTGCATATGCGGTGCCCACTCCGCAGGTGCAATTACACTAGCAACTTCCAACTTCAGCAAATTCTCTTAACTCCAAATTCAATCTGTTAACTATCCAAAATCAATCCGAGGCCTCCGGGACCTGAACTAAACATACCAATACTCCTATTACACAATACGAAATTATTCAAACCCTCAAATCACCTCAAGCAACATCAAAAACACGAATCACACATAGATTCAAGCCTAGTGAAGTTTAAAATTTCCAATTTCTACAACCAACGGCAAAACCTATCAAATCCCGTCCGATTGAGCCGAAGCTTCGCACACACGTAACAAATGACATCACGAACCTACTCCAACTTTTGGAATCCCAATCCGACCCCGATACAAAAGGTTCACTCCCGATCAAGCTTTTCAAAATTTCAACTTTTACCATTTCAAGCCTAATTCCAATACGGAACTCCAAATTAAAATCCGGACACGCTCCTAAGTCCCGAATCACCCAATAGAGCTAACTGAACCATCTAAACTCCATTTCGGAGTCATTTACTCATAAGTCAATATACTGTCGGCCATTTTAGCTTAAGCTTTCCATTATGAGACTAAGTGTCTCAATACATTCCGAAATGTTTTTAGACCCGAGCCGACTGTCCCGGTAAGTCATACAACAGCTCTCGATTATCGAATTATAAAGCACATAAGGAGAAATAAATGGGGGAACGGGCTACAGCTCTCGAAACGACTGGCCTGGTCATTACATCCCCTATTTTAAACAAATGTTCATCCTCGAACTGGTCTAGAAACATAACTGGAGTCTCAAATAGATGTGGATATCTGCTCCGATCTTCCCATCGGTCTCCCAAGTAGCCTCCTCAACTAGCTGGCCTCTCTAATGTACCTTCGCTGAAGATATGTATTACCTTAACTATCGAACTATCCGATCCAAAATGGCCACCGGATCCACATCAAAAGTCAAATCACCATCCAACTGAACAATGTTGAAATCTAAAACATTTGACGGATCGCCAATATACTTTCGAAGCATAGAAACATGAAATACTAGATGCACACTCGATAATCTTGGTGGGAAGGCAAGCTTGTAAGCTACCTCTCCAATCCTCTAAAGCACCTCAAACGACTTAATATACCGGGGGCCCGACTTGCTTCCCGAACCTCATAACACCCTTCATGGGTGAAATCTTGAGCAAAACCTTCTCTCAAACCATGAAAGCAACATCATAGACCTTCCTTTCGGCATAGCTATTTTGTCTAGACTGCACAAAGCTGCTCCTAAATAAATTTAACCTTGTCCAAAGAATCCTGAACCAAGTCGGTACCATTAGCCTAGCCTCAGCAGTCTCAAGCCAACCCACCAATGATCTACACCATCTCCCATACAAAGCCTCATGCAGAGCCATCTGGATGCTCGACTGATAACTGTTGTTGTAGGCAAACTCCGTGAGAAGTAGAAAATGATCCCATGAACCCATGAAATCAATGACATAGGCGCATAGCATGTCCTCCACTATCTGAATAGTGTGCTCGGACTGTCCATCCGTCCAAGGGTGAAATGATGTACTCAATGCAACCTGAGTGCCCAAATCTCACTGCACGACTCTCCAAAATTGCGATGTAAATTGCGTTCCCCGATCTGAAATGATGGACACTGACACACCATGAATACGAGCAATCTCTCATATGTAAATCCCAACCAACCGCACTAAATAATTAATAGTACCAACTGGAATGAAGTGTGCGGACTTGGTCAGCCACTCCACACTCACCCAAATAGCATTGAACATCCTTGAAGTCCGCGGGATCCCAACTACAAAATCCATGGTGATTCAATCCTATTTCAACTCTAGAATCTCTAACCTCTGAATTAATCCACCCGGTGATTCAATCCTATTTCCACTCTAGAATCTCTAACCTCTAAATTAATCAACCTACTCTTTGATGCTCATACTTTACCTGCTGACAGTTAAGGCACAAAGCTACAAACCCTAATATATCTTTCTTCATCCTCTTCCACCAATAATGTTGTCTCAAGTCCTGATAAATCTTCGCGGCACCCGGATAAGTCGAATACTACGAACTGTGGGCCTCCTCAAGAATTAACTCACGTAGCCCATCTATATTAGGCACACATATCCGGCCATGCATACTCAACTCACCATCAGCTCAAATAGTAATATCTCTGGCATGACCATGTTGAACCTGGTCCAAGAAGATAAATAAATAAGGATCATCACACTAGCTTTCTCTGATCCGATCATATAAGGAAGACCGAGAAACCACACAAGCTAGAACCCGACTAGGCTTCGAAACATTTAATCTCACAAATTGGTTGGCCAAGGCTTGAACATCAACTACAAGAGGTCTCTCACAAACAGAAATGAATCCAAGACTACCCATATTCAATGTCTTCCTACTCAAATTATTGTCCACTATATTGGTCTTCTCCGGGTGATACGGAATAGTAATATCATAGTCGTTTAGCAGCTCCAACCATCTTCGCTTCCTGAAATTTAGATCCTTCTATTTGAACAAGTGTTGGAGGCTCCGATGATCTGTAAATACCTCACAAAACACACCATAGAGATAGTGCCTCAAAATCTTTAATGCATGAACAATGACAACCAACTCCAAATCAAGAACGAGGTAGTTCTTCTCATAAGGCTTCAACTAGTGTGAAGCATTAGCAATCACTCTACCCTCATGCATCAAGACAAACCCATTACCAACCCGAGAAGCATCACAATACACTATATAAGATCCTGAACCTGAAGGCAAAAATAGAACTAAAATTGTGATCAAGATAGTCTTGAGCTTAAAAAGCTCTCTTCACACTTAATAGACCACCTGAAAGGAGCACCATTTTGGGTCTATTTGGTCAAGGGCACTAAAATAGATGAGAAACCCACAAAGTGACAACAATAACAAGCCAACCCAAGAAAGCTCTGAATCTCACGATGCTTTGGGCAACTCTAAACCGCCTCTATCTTCTTCGGATCCACTTGAATCCCCTTACTGGACACCACGTGCCCCAAGAAAGCCACTGAACTGAGCCAAAACGCACACTTGGATAACTTGGCATAAAGCTTCTCCTCCTTCAACCGCTGCAGCACAATCCTCAAAAGTTGGGCATGCTCCTACTGGCTATGAGAGTACACCAGGATTTCATCAATGAATACTATGACAAAACGAGTTGAGATAAGGCTGAAATACTCTATTCATAAAATGCATGAACGTTGTTGGGGCGTTGGTCAACCTAAACGACATCACAAGGAACTCATAATGACCATAACGGGTCCTGAATGTTTTCTTTACAATATCTGAGTATTGAATCTTCAACTGGTGATATCTAGACCTAAAATCAATCTTGGAGAACACCTTCGCTTCCTGAAGCTGGTCAAACAGATCATCAATGCGCGACAAAGGATGCTTGTTCTTGAATATGACGGTTTTCAACTGCCTATAATCAATGCACATTCTCATTGTACCATCCTTCTTCTTCACAAACAGAATAGGTGAACCCGAAGGTGATACACTAGGCTTGATAAACACCTTATCAAAACGTTCTTGAAGCTGCTCTTTCAATTCCTTCAACTCAGTCGGTGCCATATGATACAAAGGAATAGAAATGGTCTAAGTGCCTGGTACTAGGTCAATACCAAAGTTAATATCCCTATCGGGTGGCATGTCCGGTAGGTCTGCGAGAAACACATCCGGAAAACTCAAACCACCGAAACAGAATATATAGCAAGGGTATCAACACCAACATCCCTCACAAAAGCCTAATAAGATAAACAAACTATTCCCAATCATCCACTAGGACTTCAAGTATGAAACTATTCTATTGGGAACATAGTCTAGATAACCTCGCCACTCAATCCGTGGCAACCCTGGCATCGCCAATGTCACAGTCTTATCATGACAATCCCAGAACACGATGTCATGGAGACAACTAATCCATATCCAAGATCATGTTGAAATGAACCATATTGTGCAACAAGAGATCAACTCTAGTCTCCAAACAGCAATGGTCACTACACACGACCGATATACACAGTTTACAATAATACCATAACCCATTAACATAAATACGTGAATATATGAAACTATGGACTCAGGGGGCATATGCAGATAATGAAAAAAATACGATGATACATACAAATAAGTGGAACCATGGTCAAATAATACAGAGGAATTTTTCTTAAAAATTGAGACAATACATATGATCACTGCATCTGAAGAACCAACATCTAGTCTGGCAGAAATAGTATAAAATCGGGCCCGACTACCACCTGATCGGCGTCTCCCTTTGGGGCGGCCTCTAGCTTCTTGGGCCATACCCCGAGCTGGTTGAGTGAGTGGTATAGTAACTGGTGCGGAAGTCATAGCCTGACTCCTCTACTGCACTAGACATCCTAGACGATGAGGACACTACCTCCATACATGCACAAACTCTCCGCACTAAGAGCAACTCCTTAGTGTTTGGTAATGGGGACTGAAGGGAGCCCGAGCTTTGGTATAACTAGTAGAAAGACCTAAAATAGAGTAGCCTTGAACTGATGAAAAATGAGATGAACTCTAAGCTGGAAGGGCACAGAGAGATGATTGACCTTGATGAGAACTGTATGAACTATGGCTAGATGATGCACCACGGTGAATCAGACGAGCCATCTAAAAATTCCTATAAGGACAAGCCCGGTCGTGGTAGAACTGCCCTCCAAAAGGAACACCGCTGAAACCACCCGATCCACGAAGCCTCTTAGCCTCCCTATCACCCCGCTCCTGACTGTGGACCATCTTTATTTGTCAAGCAATATCGATCACCTCATCAAACGTAACACCAGATACCCTCTCCCTCGTTCATAACTGATACATGAGGCCATCGACGAACCTCATAGCCCTCTCCCTATCAGTGGGAACTAACCAAACTACATGACGGGCCAACTGAGAAAACCTCGTCTTGTACTGCATCACAGACATGCCATCCTGATGTAACTACTCAAAATGCATACGCAACTCCTATTTGCGAGACTGCGACACAAACTTCTCCAAGAAGAGAACAGAGAACTTATGCAATGTAAATAGTGCTGCACCAGCAGGCCTGCACCTCTCAAAACCCTCCCACCATCTGAAGGCAGCCCTAGTAAAGTGAAAAGTAGTGAAAGAGACCCCACTAGTCTCCAGAATACCTAATGTATGAAGAATCCTCTAACACTTGTCCAAGAAGCCCTAAGCACCCTTCGATACTGCTCAAGTGACAGGTGGAGGCTGGAGCCTCCCAAACCTCTCTAATCTCCTATGCTCATCATCAACAATAATAGGGACCACATGGGCCTGAGCAGCTACAACCGGTTAGGCTGGTAGTTCTCCTGGTGTATGGTCTCCCTGCATCACCTGCTCTTGTGTGTGCATGACAGAAATCTGAGTACCTTCCCTAGCCTGAGATGTGGCTGCTACGGCCGGAACACAGACCACCTAAGCAAGACTGTGCACATGGTCAAAATCTAAGCCAAGTCCTCTAAAAGGCATGGAATCATGATGGAAACAACTGTTGCCTGAGCTAGCTCCACTGGCTCAACTGTAGCTCGTATCTACTTCTGAGCTAGAGTAACTAGTGGGTCTGCAGATGTTGCCCTAGCTGCGGTACGATATGTAACTCTACCCCTACCGCAGCCTCCACTATGACCTTGGCCTCTCGCGGCCCTAACTGGTGGTACTAGTGGCTGTCCATAATGTCCGGTGGCACATGTCCTCACCATCTATTCCATAATAGAATAACAAACGTTTAGTCACCGAAATCAACGAATCCGCACGACAAGAATACAAGAATTTGAAGTTTCCTAAGGGTTTGGTATGCTTTTGAATATAAGTACGATCGTCTCTGTACGGATCAACAAGACTCTACTAAACCTGCTCATGACTTGTGAGACCTGTGTAACCTAGTCTCTGATACCAACTTGTCATGACCCAAATCCTAACCTGTCGTGATGGCGCCTATCGTGGTGCTAGGAAAGCTGACATTTAGGAATAACTCCAACACTTATAAATATATAGATTTTAAAATAGTTTAAATAGCAACTTCTCATAAACAAGATAGAACGATCCAAACATAGTGCGGAAAAACTCCCAAATCGAGGTGTCACAAAGTTCATGAGCATCTAAATGTCACAGGTCTGGAATGTACTGTCTAAGAAAGTCCGAAACTAGATATAATAAAAGGAAAGATAGGGAAGGAGAAAACAAGGACTGCGAACACCTGACAGCTACCTCAAAGTCTCCCAATGATCAATAAGTAACAAACAAAATAAAGAATTGAAGATAGTGACAAGCTACACTATTATAGTTCCATTTCAGTAGTCTCAACAAAAGAAAAATAGGCATGCTTTCAAATACAGTATTTTAAGTTAACCAGTTTATACATGTCAAGTTCAAGTAAAACTGGATGTAATATCTCTTAGAAATTTCAAAGCGGCGATATATGGTAGCTAAGTGCCACAATAAGGAAATAAAAGGCATCCTCTTAGTGCAAGTGTCACTCTGTCCTTTCACAATCACTCATTTACTCACAATCACTCATTCATCGCACTCACTCATTCCTCTCAGTCGCTCGGAACTCGGACTTAGTAGATACATGCGATCATAAGAGGTTTGTATAGGCTCCGGAGATGATCCTTTAGCCCAAACACTATATCAAGCCAATAATTGCATAAATCAATAAAACATGTTGCCGTGCGTAGCCTGATTCCCTAATATCCTCACAATCAGGCCCTCGGTCTCACTTAGTCATCAACCTCTCCAGTCTCTCAGGCTCTTAGTAATCATGAAAATCAACCCAAACAGCAATGATATGATCTATCAATAAGGAAATAATAAAGAATGAGATATAATATGCGACTAAAATTGAGACTTAGTACAAATAGCAATTTGCAGGTAATTCAACACGTAACATGACCTCTGTAGGTCCCAACAGTATCGACACATAGCCTAAACATGATTTCTAACATGATTTACAGTCAAATTTCTATAACACATGGAGAGCATATAGATATCAAAAATTTATTCAGCTCTATAGTTCCATGAAATGGACAGACTCACAATTCCTACGGTGCACGCCCATACGTCCGTCACCTACAAACCAATCACATAACCCAATCTGTACAAAACCCTACTCCAGCACACCTTTGCCTCGCAAATCGATCTCCAAATGACCCAAATCTAGCCACAAATAGTACAATGGGCACGAGCTAAGAAACAAATTTCACAAAAACATACGAATTAATAAATCAAAAATATGAAATTGGCTCAATGTCGGCCACTGGTCACACCTCTCGAAATTCAAGAAAAGTCATAAAATCCAAAAGATCATTCAACCACGAGTCTAACCATACCAAATTTATCAAAATCCGACCTCAAATCATCATCCAAATCCCTCCAAATCAACTCTCCAAATCCCTAGCCTCAAACCCCAAATTACACCTCAAAAATACAAAAACTAGGTGGTATAATTAATGGGAAAACACGATTATTGATTAAAAACCAGCACAAGAGACTTACCTCAAGAATCTCCTCAAAAGCCCTCTCAAAAATCGTCTTATATCGAGCTTGAAATGTCCAAAATGAAGAAAAATCATGAACCCTTGCTTTTATACATTCTTCCCAGCCTTTTCGCTTCTGCGATCATTTAGCGACTTCTGCGGCACCGCTTTTACGGCCAACCTTCCGTATCTTTGAAAGTCTCTAATGCTTACCAACGCTTCTACGGTCTCAAATCCTGCTTCTGTGGGTGTGCATCTGCACAAAACATCCCCTTCTATGGACTAGCCTCTCTAAACTCACTTTCACTTTTACGATCCCTATACTCATTTGCGGACACGCAAGTGCATAAAGGTCCTCGCACCTGCGATCTGTACCTTCTTCCGTTTTTGATCGTTTTTGCAGTCCCCTTCTAGCTTCTATGACCTCACATATTTGGTGCCCACTCTGCATGTGCGTTTACACCAGCAACTGCCAACTTCAGCAATTTCTCTTAACTCCAAATTCAATTCTGGAGCGTGTCCAGATTTTGAACAGCTAACCCGGGATGTACTGAAACACTTAGTCTATTCTGGAGTCGTTTACATATAGTCAACATCCGGTCAACCATTTCAACTTAAGCTTTTTATTATGAGACTAAGTATCTCAGTACATTCCGAAACCCCTCCGGACCAAAGCCGACTAACCCGGGTAGTCATATAACACCTATTAAGCACATAAGTAGCAGTAAATGAGGGAAAGGGAATACAACTCTAGAAACGTCCGCCCGGATCGTTATAAATATCATTTTAATGACTATTTGTTGATAAGTAGTGTCTCTTTGTGGCTTATTTTTGTATTTCTCTTTAATTTAGTTCCTTTTTTCTCATATGATATGCGCTACCCATATTGGACCTCGACTGATTCAGCTAACACCACGAAAGGTCCATTAAAGAATGAGATGCTCCCTACAATGATTTTTTTGATCTCTAGGACTTGAACCGAAAACTTGAGATTTAAGGTGGTGGGAACCTATTCATCCCAATACAATCATTAATGTTTACCTCCTGGTTCCTCACTTGTTTTATATTTTTGACACGGTCAATACACGTATAATTTTCTTCGTTTACTATTATTGTTTTACCCCATAAGTACTAAATTTGAGCATAAGTTATCGATCAAAGTTTTTTTATTTATCTTCCGTTTGGATTCTAACCAAAATCAATTAATATATCGAGGGGCTAATAGATTAGTGAGATGACATTGGCTTAGATTTGATCCTTTTTTCCAAAAATAGAGAAGAAAAGAAGAAGAAAAAAAATAAGAATAGAAACAGAGTACAGAGAGTAGAAGATCACTTAGGTAAGAAAATAAGTTGAAGTTCTCAAAATGGTCAGAGCTTATAGTACAGCTCTATAAATCTTCATTTTACTGAAAATTAAATCATCCAAAGTACATTATACCTAAACATTAGATGGTGAAGGAACGCAACAACGACACATTCCACTGATCTCACATCCACAACCTGGGAAACCAAGATGATCTTTTACAATATTTCACACAATCATCATTTTTTTGTGCAAAAGATAAGTGCTTTTATAGATATAAAATATTGCATACACAGAGAACTATTATAGTACTTAGATAAGTTACCACGCAAACTACTAGTACTACTGCTGCCTACATTCATACTATTTACAAAAGCATTCATACTACATCCATGCAATGGCTGGGTTAACGTTACATCCAAAAATCCTAGTGTGTCATCTTCCAGTGATTTTGCAACAAAAAGAGGTGGCACATGATATACTTAAGGATCCATCATAGGCACAAAAAGTTTGGCTGCCATTGCCAGCTGATCTGCAACCATATTCTTCTCTCTGTATGTATGTTGTACCTGTGAATTACTAAGCTGGAGTAGGAGGTACCTGCAGTCAGATAGCATATTAGAGTGAGAGGGGTTATTGGTTTGTAATAAGGAGATAATATGCTTAGCATCTATTTCCACTTGTATATGTGTTAAGTTGTAATGTAAGACTAATTTAAGGCCTTCAATCAAAGCACGCAGCTCAGTTGTTATTACAGAGGCCTTATGTATACACTGCGCAAAACCAAGTATCCACGTTCCACTCGAATTATGGATTACTCCCCCAATACCGCTATTATTTGGACCAGTAGCCCCATCAATATTTAGCTTATATAAATTTTGTACTGGAGGTTGCCATTTGAAATTTAAGGGCCTTCTTTTTCTAGGCCTATGGTAATGTGTTGTAAGATAGGGAAACTCAGTGACTTGTGTAGTTATTGTAGAAATATTAACTTTATCTCTTAACGAGTTGAAATTATTATGATTACGAGTTGTCCAAATATTCTATAAACATATAGGGAGGAAGGTATTTGGACTTACTTTATGCGGGAGACTAACATTTTTATATGAAGTAAAGCATAAAGACAATTAATAGTGCCTTTAATGGGAAGAATATAATTAATAATATTGGTTAGACCTAAATTCTCCCAAACACATTTTGCATTAGTACATTGAAGAAAAATGTGGCGTATGCTTTCTTCAGTATCATGGCAGTATGCACAATTGCTATTTTGTACGAGTCCTATATGCGCAAGATATGCCTTAGTTGGTAGTCGATTATGACAAATCAACCAGATAAAATTTTTAAGTTTTGGTAAGATTGGCAACTTCCATATCCAATTAAAGTTATGAGAATTGAGAGAATTGGAGGATTTTGCTAGGAAACTGTTGTAGCTAGAGTTTGTTGTGAATATGCCTGATTGTGACAGCTCCAAGTATGGAAATTCTTGGGTAGTAGATGTATGTGGAATATAGATATTATTTATTTCTCGTGTAATATTTAGACGAAGCTCAAATGACATTATTCTCCAATCCCATTTAGCATTACTAAGGTACGAAGATAACTTAATATGTATTTGGTTTTATGGTAGTGGTCCTTCAATGAGTAATCTAAATGTAGTACCAGGTTTAATCCATGGGTCGGTCCAGAAATTTATCTGTTGCCCCGTTCCGATCTTCCGTTAAAGGCCTGTTGGCACGACGTCCAACCTCGTATGATATTTGACCAAATGCGGGAATGCTTGTAGGCTCGATTATTATTTAAGTACTTATTTAATGGAATCTGAGCCCATATTGTATTAGGAGATTTAAAAACTCTCCAAGCCAGGTTTGCAAGGAGTGCTTCATTTTTAATGTCTAGTTTTTGAATACCCAAACCTCCTGCTTGTTTAGAATTAGTGACATTGTCCCATTTTATGAGGTGGATTATTATCTTTGTAGACGTTGTGCCCCACAAGAAATTTCTTTGGTATTGATTCATTCTGCTCGTAATAGCTGGCGGAATACTAATATATTGCATAATATGGTTTGGTAAATTGTTTAAAGTTGATTTGATTAAAGTATTAACGCGAGGAAATTTGTTTTCCACCCAAAAAATTTATTCTTAAAATTATCAAGGAGAAATTGAAAGTCATGTGTTTTTGGTCTTCTTGGAACATGGGGAATCCTAAGTATTTACCAAAGGAGTGGCCTTCTTTTATGCTAAAAGAATTTGTAACAAAATGCCTATCTTCTTGCTTGCAATTTTTAGAGAAGTAGATTTTTGATTTATCAAAGTTAATCTGCTGCCAGAATGTGACAATAAATTATTTAACACATCGACAATAGCATGGCAGCTTTTGGTAGATACCTTAGAGAATAAAATTATGTCATCCGCAAAGAAAAGATGTGAGAGGGATGGTCCATTGATTGAGAGTTTAATAGGCTGCCACTGAATGCATTCTACCTCTCTTAAGATTTTATGGGCCAACATTTCCATGGACATGATAAATAACTAAGGAGATAAGGGATCCCCTTGTCTTATTCCTCTTGTTGGTGAAAAATATGGAGTCCTAGTTCCATTAATTATGATTGATGTAGAGCTAGTAGTAACACAAGACATAATTAGAGAAATCATGGATTCTGGAATATTAAAATAAAGTAGTGTATTCCTTATAAAAGACCATTCTGAACGATCAAAAAAGTTTTCCGAATCTATTTTAAGGATCATGGCTGATGATTTGCCTTTTATTCTTGATATGTAATTAAGGGCTTCCTCGACAATTATAGCATTATCAGAAGCTCTTTTGCCCTGTTTAAAGCTAGTTTGAGTATGTCCTATTATTTTATTAACTATAAGTTTCAGTCGACTAACAATGATCTTTGTCACTAACTTATATAAAGTATTACATAAATTAATAGGATGAAATTGAGTAATAGTAGAAGGATGTTTTACTTTAGGAATTAAACAAATAAGAGTTCTATTTAATTCCTCCGGAATACGATTACTGGTGAAAAAATCTTAACACAACTTAATGACTTTATGTTTTACGTCAGGTTTTGAAAGAAATATGGGCATAAGCCATCCGGTCCTGGGGCCTTATAAGGCTTAAAATCGAACATAGCATTATGAACATCCTCAGGACTGATAGGCTTAGTTATGTCATAGAAATCTTGATAAGCCTGACTTCATGTGTTAGGGCTCCAAGGTGAATTAGAAGTATGTGATTGTTGAGTAGTAAAAAGATTTTGATAGTAATCATGGATAAAATTATGAAGCTGAGTGTGGCCCTCTATCTAATTTCCAACAGAATCTTTTAAGGCTGTTATTTTATTCCTACATCTTCTATGAAGAGTGGTCAGATGGAAAAACTTAGTATTTGAATCACCGTCAATAATCCAGTTTACCCTAGATTTTAGTTTCCAATATTCTTCTTCCACACGAAGTAATTAACTATATTCTAAGTTTAGTTTTATTTCTAATTTTTGTAGGAAGATACTAGTTGGGTAACGTATAGACTTCTGTATTCCTCCTAATCTTGCTAGTAGAGTCCTTCTATCTTTGAAAATATTACCAAACGTTTGTTTATTCTACCTACTTGCTACTGGTTGGAATTTATGAATAGTAGGAAATATCAATTGATCTTCTGACCAAATATTATGGACTATCCTTTGAAATTGAGGGTGAGAAGCCCACATAGTTTCAAAATGGAAAATCTTTTGACGTACACTAGTAGATGGTTGTAGGGTAATTAAAAGCGGACAGTGGTTGGAGTGTGTACGAGGTAAATGACTAACTAATGCTTCACGATATAAGATTAACCAAACATAGTTAGCCAAAAACCTATAAAGCCTTTCTAAAATCGTGAAGCCAGGCCTGCGTTTATTTGTCCAAGTATACTTACTTCCTTGAAATCCTAAATCAACTAAATTACAGTAATTTATAACATTATCAAATTTATCTGTTCTATTATTATTGATGGGTATACCCCCAAACTTTTCATGACAATTAATAATTTTATTAAAATCACCACCAAGTAACCAAAGCATAGAGACAGTTTCATGCAAATGTACTAAATTCTTCCATAAATAATGACGCAAGTGATAATTAGAACTAGCATATATAGCAGAAAAAAGCCAACAAAGTTTATTGGGACTTACCTGAACTACACCGTGAATTTCTTGTTCAGTGAGGCTTAATTCAGTTACATTAATGTTAGCCTCATTCCATAACACCAGTAAGCCCCTAATTAGCCCATTTGTTGGCACTTGTGACATATGAGAAAACCCAAAATCCTCACGTAGTCGATTGTGATCTTGCATGTGTGTTTCCGGAAGAATAGCTAACACTGGTATGTGATTATCAAGAAGGGACCTAAAATGTCGACGGAACTCGGGATTATATGACCCCCTACAATTCCATACTAGGAAGTTCATGTAAGAGTTCAGAGAGGTTATCTCCCTCATGGGAGACTGATCTATCTGAGTGACAGTCTGTGTCACAGTCGGACCTAGACTTAAAGAAGGACTACTCTGAAGTAGAGTAGGAAGTATTACCATGACATACTTGCCTATTGCCTGATTTGTTGTTTGCCGGAAGTTGAGACTGCATGCTATCATTTCTGGTGGGCATTTGAGAATGAACTCTTTTTCGAAGCGCTCTTCCAGGTTGTAAATATGACTTTTGAGCCACCAAAACTCTATCCTTATTGCTTTCATTTCTACTAAAATCTCGACTAGTTCCTGGCTTGTTTGAAGATCTAGTGCGTGAGGAGATTGAGGAGGTGTGCTTTGTGGACTGTCCTGTGGAGTAAGTGTCTCTAATGGGCTGAGTGGACTCGCATATGGGGAGAGAGGATTGAATGTATCTAGGGCTTGGAACCAAGGTGCATAAATCTGTCCCATATGATGGGGAGGGTAGAAGGGTAGGAGTTGAAAGTTTTGGTTCCCCATCTGAGGCAGTAGTTGAGATAGATTGTACTGCCAGTGATCTTGCATGGAAATGGAAGTTTGGCTGCCTAAGAGAAGTGGAGAGTGGGTCGAGTTCCATTGGTTTTGGTTGTATGATTCCATCCCTATCCTTATTCCCTCGGCCACTATCTCTGCTAGATGAGTAGGGTTCTGAATGAGGAGAACCACTTCTTGGTTGTTCAACTCCATCGTGAACACTAAGGCATACACCTGAAGGCCCATCTCGAGCCATGATTGAAGTGGCTGATCCATGGTGATCTGCTGAGATGTGTATATCATTGGAGCTGAGATATTTGGAATTTGAGGGCCTTGCATGATCAGCCTAGGTAATTGGAAGAAGTGATTGTTCATTTCCATATATTCTCTGAAGTTTCTGTTCTGATTGAGGTTTGTGAAGGTTGGTCGCTGCATCTTTACTTTGGGAGTAGTGAACTAAAGAGTGTGAATTATGTGATATCTCTGCAGTAGTGTGAGGCAGGGTAGTTAACAAAGAGGAGGGTGGTATAACGTGTAATGGTGGAGGATGGTCACGTGGGGGGTAATTATTATACATGCATGAAACAGTAGATTTTGTCTCATCCAGATTTACTGTGGCATGCAAATTAACCTCGATGTTATCGAGTATAGAGGAAGACGTGGCTAACTGGGGTGGAGTAAATGGAAATAGGGGAGGTGTTTTTGTGTCTATCTGCGTATATGTACTGACAGATGTTAATTCCATCCTAGGTGGCTTAAGGGGCAAAGGAGACGTGGAAGAGTGAGTAGATAGCCCTGCCAAGGCTTAAGTGGTGGAGGTTAAGTTTTGATTGTTTGAGGAGGGAGGCAGTAATAAGGGAAAGGTTATAGAAGTATCCTTCCTTGGGGTTGGTTCGACCTGTGGTAGAGTAGCTGACGAATCAGTATTAGGTATCATTGGGCTGGGGTCCAACAATTCGAAGTGAGGCCCAAGTGATTCAGCTAAAGGGCTGAATTAATTGTGTAAGGCATTGGTAGGCTTCAATGGCCCAGCATTCAATCGGTCTGTAAAGCCCAATACTGGGCCTGTAGGGTCAGGAGACTTACCTGGCAGCTCAGTCGCCGGCAGCTTGTCCCTGAGTGGTGTAAAGGTGGTAGTTGAACTCCGCTGTTGATTATACCTTGTGTTGAATTTCCGTGGAAAGTCCACTATTTTCCATGCATGCTCCATATTTTTAGAAGTAGAAGTTTTAGCCATTGTAGGAGTTGTTGTATTTGGAGTAGGTGTTGAACAAGTTTGGATTATATGGCCAAGATGGACACAACCCGTGCATAGTATGTTAACACCTTCATATATAAGACTTTGTCTGTGACTACCTATATTGATATAGGATTTTAGAGGTTGTCCAAGAGGTACTTCAATACATATGCGAGCATTACGGCCTCGTGTGGTTGCAGAGGTGCACATATCAATCTTTAATAGTTGTCCAAGTTTAGAGCCAACTCGTTGTAGAATTTTTGTATCATAAAACTCCGTTGGCAATTCCGGTAGCCTTACCCAGATGGCCGAGTAAGTTAGTTGAGTAGTGGATGCTGTAAACTTTGGTTCCCATCGACGCACGGATAAGAAGTGATTTAAAATAAATCACGGGCCTCCCTGAAGAGCTTTGAACATGTTATCTTCTTGCTTAAATTTAATAAGAAAGAAGTCCGACCCTAAATCAATAAGTGGGAGTTCTTCAGCTGGCTTTCAGATTCTTTAAGTTTTGTCTTTAATACCTGATGTGCGATTCTTCTACCAAATAATATAACTATCACTGAATGTTTTCAAGGTTCATAAAGACGCTCTTTATTATTGGGATAAAGTTGTCATCATCCTCCTTTTCCTGAGTTATTTCAGCTATTAAGTCGTGCTTAGGTAGACTGAGTTGATGGTTGGGTAGAGAAGATGATAGGTACTTAGTAGGAAGGTGGCTGGTGGTGTAGGTTTGTCATCGATTTGCATAGAGGTAAGATCTGTAGATTCCTGAAGGGTATGATGTGGAGAAGTGTTTGGAGTTGTCATATAGAAGATGATTGTAAGTGCAGGTTGAAGACGAAGGTAGTAAAGTTATACTAAAGGTGTATTGAGCGAAGGAGATATGAGTTTACATGGGAGCTAGTAGAGAGAAAAACGACTCCTCTCTTCTTTTTCCACACAATCATCATCATCATTATCGCATTGAGCCTTATTTATCTTATCATCATTCAAATGATTTTGTTTTTCCAATTCAAAGGATTCCCCAATATGGCTAAATTGCAAAAAACTAAGCAAAATAGAACAAACAAAGTCAATGTTGCCTTTGCCATCTCAACAAAGAAAGTATATTGATTTTCTTGTATTGAAATATGATACAACTTTATGTTCTGCATGTATTTATAGTCTCTGAAAAGAATAGTAATATATATTATTTAAGCATTTACCTAAAAAGGAGGAAAAGTAATTTACGAAGCTAGCTAAATAAAAAAGGAATCGAATCTATAGGATAGAATTTTTCAATTTTTAAATGTAAATTAAAATGCTGCCTAGATTGTATACATAGAAGATAAGTAACTAAGTACCAATATTACAGTAAGCCAATATATGGTATATTGTTGTAAATTTGTATAATGGTTTCAATTAACTTACTCAATTTATTATGTAAATTCTTTTTTCACTTTTGGTAACTTGTCTATTTCAAAACTGATAATGTTTTTAGTTTCTTTGGTCTTTTTAATTTCGTGTTACACATCTCTTCTCTTTTATTTTTTCCTTCAAATTATAGGAGAAATAATTATGTGGATTATTATTCTCTTCTATTTCCTCCTTAAAGAAGATGCCATTTGGTCCAGTTTGATCTAGTAGGATGTTCCATTCAGTTGAGTTGGTGTAGTATATGATCAGTTATTAGTTTTATAAAAGATAGTATATGCATTTTTTTCCTTTAATTTCTTATGTGATGGGTGCTATTAGTTAGGAAATATACAGAAGAAAAAATTTTAAAAAAAAGACTTGCTGATGAACTTAGAACAACAACCCTGTGTAATCCTACAAGTGAGGTTTGGGCAGGATACTGGGTACGCAGACCTTACCCCTATCCCGAGGGAGTAGAGAGGCTGTTTCCGAAAGATCCTCAGCTCAAGAAAACGAACAGAAACAATAAATTAGTACCATCAACAAAAATCACATAAACAATAACAGCAACATAAGCTAGAAAATATATGATAAAAATAACAATAAGAGGCAATAACAATAAGAAGCAATAACAATATGAATTCAACCATAACCACTAGCGACAAAACCCTATCAAACTAGTCTCTCACCCTGAACGATATAGGAAAATGCTCGACTAGATCCTAACCTACAACTCTAACGCTCGACCTCCCCTCATTCCTATCAAGGGCCATGTCCTTGAAAATTTGAAGCCACGTCATGTCTTGTCTGATTACCTCTCTCCAATACTTCCTAGGTCACCCTCTACATTTTCTCGTATCACCCAAAGCCAACCGCCCACACTTTCTTACCAAGGCTTCTCCTTCGCATGTGCCCGAATCATTCGAGTCTCGCTTCACTCATCTTGTCATCCATAGGAGTCACGCCCACCTTCACCCGAATATCTTCATTCCTAATCTTATCCATCCTAGTGTGCCCACACATCCATCTCAACATCCTCATTTATGCTACTTTTATTTTTTGAATATATATATTTTTAACTGACCAACATTCTACTCCATATAATATTATTGGTCTTAGAATATATAATAGAGGACGAAAATTAGAGAGCGAAACCTCTTGAATTTCATCCTTTGTGTATAAAGCATATTGGTGATTTTCGATACAAATCTCTAATATTTTAATTGAGAATTTCAGTCTCCAACATTTGGGAAGTGAGTAAGTTTTCCCAATAAGAAACTTTCAAAAAATTTGTTGCAATTCTTAATATTACACAAAAAGGAAATGAGACCTCATGTTTCGGACATTGGGAACTACTACGCTGTCGTCTCGTATTATTGGGCGTGTCTTTTTTTATATTCCCTTTAAAAAAATTATTAATTATAAAGAGTTTAGACTATTTTATCCTTGTTTATTTCTTAAGAAATAATCTCTTTTTATTGAATATTTATTCTATTTATGTGCTATTTTTATCTTCAAGAACCGTACTATTAGGGATAAAATGAAAAAAATAGTAATCAATTTTGTCTTGAACTTCTAACATGACAAATTATTTTAAGACAGCTGTTTTTATAAATCACAATATATAATTTGAGACGGGGAGTTTTTTTTTTATTTATTTGTTAAAAGGGAAAGATTATGTAAAACTAATAGGTACCATTACAAAAGAGATTGCTACTAGGAGCTAGCATTAAAGCTATAATATTACATGATGTACTTAATCTAACAAAATAAGTTCATAATTTGTTTGCTCCAACTGCTTTTAAAGCAAACAAAGAAGGAACTACTAAATATACAAAAAATACTATATCAATGTTTGTCATATATAATGATCAAAGTAATAAAATCTACTGAAAGTATCCATAAGGCATTTGAGTAGAGGCAGTGTATATGAAAGGGTAATGATTCAACTCCATAGGCTGCATTCTTGAGCTTGAACCAATAATACCATTATTCACCAACCATTCTTCTGCCTCAATTTTCATATAATCTGAATTTCCAAATTCATAATCATCAATATTAAGCTGCCCATTATCCAAAATTCCCACTGAATTCACATGATCAAAATCAGATGTCAATTCTTGAAAAAACTGGTTATCCATATAAGAAATAGGCTGTGGAATACTTTGGTTGAAGTTGTCCATTAATTCAGGATAGTCCCAAATTTCTTGATTTGAATCTTGATTAATATTCCTACTACTTTTCAAGAATTCAGATTTTTCCTTTGCATTCTCCATTTTTTTCTCAAGAACCCCAGCAAGATTTCGTAATTCTTTTTCAGATAAATAATTGAATCTTGAATCCCAAGTTGGGTATTTTTCTGTCTTGATTTTTTGCTTCATCTTTTCCATTTTAATCTCAGCCTTTTTCTTTTCTTTTACCAAGAAGCTACACAAACTGTTTTCTCTTTTACTCCTGTCTTCAATTGGTTGGGTTTTGTACAGGTTTATTAGCTCTTGAACTTGGTTCCGATCATTTGGCCATATTTCTTCACAATTATTTCCTTCATGTATAATCATGCATGCTTTTATATCACAAAGTATTGAGAGCTCTGAGATTTTCTTGATTAAGCAAGCTTTCCTTTTTTGGAAAGCGGAGTTCCTTTTCTTGTGATCTTGAATAAGTTCCATCTTGATTTTTGATCTTCCCATTTTATTTTCCTGTTCAAGAAAATATACGTAAAATTCAATAGAAGGCAAGAAAATATACGTAAAATTCCATTAAATTCAATAGAATGAAGTTTCTGAAAAGTAACCTAGATCGTTACTACATAATTTCAAGAACATGTATTACTCTCGTTCTTACGGCCTTAGAACTCAAGCTAAGTATCGTACGGTGCTAGATGGTTCTGTCTGCAGAATTATGTCAGTCTAGTAAGCCTTGTTGCCTAAAATCGTACTAAGGGACGTTGGTCAGCAAATAAAGAAAGATTAGAGGGAAATAAGCTTGTATTGCGTTTGAGAATGTTGTACAATGGAGGACAATAGAAATTAATATATTTGCCAGATTTGCATCGAAATAGAGCTTCAAAATTTAACAACATGAAAAAAGAAAAGAAAAAAAGAAAGTTACCTGGTTATGAGTGAATTCTTCAACTCAAAACGCCCAAATTAGCAATATGTATTCGTAGAGTACAATTGCCATAATTATATATAAGAGTTTGACGCGTCGTTTTTTAAAGAAACTATACTCATTATTTTTCTTGTCCTTTTTCCGATTGGAGAGATTATAGGAAAATAGGAATATTTGTCCTTCCGCCACTCTACTTTCACCGTTTATATATTAATAACTAAATTTATAAACAATATTAGTATTATTTAACTATATAATAAGCAATTCAAGTCTTTAGCATCATAACGATTTTTTTAAAACATTTATGCATGGAAAAGATATAAACAAAACAAGTGCTACTTTCAATATTATGAAAAGGTGCGTGAATGAATTAGATATTCAACATTAAAAAATACTAGTTTAGTTTTTTGTCTTTAAAAAATATTTAAAAATCACAATGGAAAAATAATGTACTTCACATTAATCTTTTTCATCTTTTAGGGGTCAATTGGTATGACGCATAAGCAAAATAATTTTGGGTAAAAATTTAGTAATGCGTTATCCCTTGTTTGGTTATTAATCCTAAGATAAGTTATTCCGGATTAAAAATAATACCGGGATAACTTATATCCGCCACAGAATAAAATATTAATCCCAAAATAAGTTATTCCGATAAAGCAGTAAAATTGACAATCCTAGTTATTAATATAACATACCAAACTTTCAATAAAAAATAATATCATGATAACTAATTCCAGCATAACTTGTTTTCAAACCCAAAAACCCATTAAAGATCAATTATTATTAAATTAGTATGTTTGAAGATCATTATCAATCAATAAAAAGAAAATATAGTAGATCAGCCATGATATTGATCATAGCACTTTGAAGAGGAAGAAACAAGACGAAAATAAAATTTAGTTATGGGTCAACTGTAACAACAAGCAAATTTAATGAAACAGTAACTCAATTTATCAACTGGTGTTAATATAAATTGAAGTACGATTACAATCAAAGTAGCATAATTATAATAGAAATTGCATAAAACTAAAGTAACTAAAGATAGATAGCAGAAGGAGATAAGAAGATAAACTAATTATAGATAGCCAACTGATAGTGATATATTAAAAAGGGCAATTCGGTGCACTAAGCTCCTGCTATGCGCAGGATTCGGAGAAATACCGAACTACAAGGGTCTATTGTACGCAGCTAGGAGTGGCAAAACGATTCAAAAAAAACAGTTAATAACTCATATTATCCACTAAAAAATGTGTTGGATAATGAACTTTTTAAAAACGGGTCAAATATGGATAAAAACCAATTATTCATTTAGAAAACGGAAAAAGCCTAAAAATGGCACTCAACTTTCAGAAATGGTTTATCCACGCCATCCGTTAAAAAAGTGTTATTTTCATGCCACTGTCGTTAAATAAATGGCTCATTCATGCCATTATTGACTAACGCCTCAATTTTTATTTGTCCAATCTATACCGCTGTCGTTAGTCAATAATGGCATGAATGGGCTATTTATTTAACGGCAGTGGTATGAAATGAACATTTTTTAACGGATGGCAAGGATAGACCATTTCTGAAAGTTGAGTGGCATTTTTAGGCTTTTTCCATTTAGAAAATGAATAATCAATGAGTAACAAATGGATAACCAATGAGTCTAACTTTTACATTTGTAAAGCCTCAAATTGGGGGTTCCTCAAGTTAGGGAGACTAAGAATTCTCCCAAAAGTGATCATATACAAGAAATCATGGATAATACATATTATCTGTCGGTTAACCCATTTTTTATCCGTATTAAATATTGATCGAGTCGAATAATTGATCCGTTATTTTATTACCCATTTCGACCCGAACCATATCTGAACCGACCCGCCCGTTTACCACTCCTATACGCAGTATTACCCTGAGAGTGATATGTTAGCATCTATAATTAGATAGCAGAAGATGGGGTCCTGGATAATAGGAGTAAAGGTCGAAGCATTGGCTCGCAACAATCCGCGCAAATAGTCCTGCCGCCTGCGTCCTTGCACATTGCAAGAATAGAAGCATTACATGATGCTGACTTTCCATCATTAGTATTTTGCAACTTAAGTTTCGAGGGTGTTGTAACAACAAATTTTCGCGTCGAGAAACATAAATAATTAAAATTGAAAAAATTATGTAACAAATGTATTATTTTATTTCGTATAAATAAAAGTGTTACAATATCTATGGTGTTCCTTTGATTCTTCAAGAATGTAAAGTATCTTGATGAACTTGATTTTGATTTGACTCAAGGGCTTATAAAGCTTGATCTTGAATCTTCTTCTTGAACTGAATTTGTGATTGATCACGAACAAGTAATTTGATCTTGAACGCCTTAGTGTTTGATTTGGCTTCGTTCTTGATCTTGAACTTGAACTTGTAGCTTGAGTGCTTCAACTTTTAGCTTGTAGAGAAATCTGCGGTGCTTGTTCCACGAGCTCTGTGCTTGGTTCTGGTTCTTAATTCTGGTGCCCTCTAGCTTTATAAAGACCTCTATTTATAGTTGTAGGGAGTGATGTGGCTCCGCGATTTGATTGGTCCGTTTGAACTAACCAATACCATCCAGACAATTGGCATGATTTAATTGGCTCATTTATTTGGCTTGGATTGCCACATTACTTGACACATGTCATGATTTCATTGGCTCATTAACTTGACTTGAATTGCCACATCGCTTGACACATGTCACAATTTTGTTGGCTAGTTCTTTTGACTTGGATTGCCATATCACTTGACACGTGATATGAGCCTGAGCTTTAAGATAGGTTAATAGCCATTTGAACCTTGGGCTAATGCAGTGGGCTTATCATTTAATTTGTAGTCCAATTAAATGGACTAGTCCAATAAATATATTGGCTTTTAATAAATAGCCCCATTTACAGAACATAATATTTGTTGGACTAATGTCTTAAATTTAATATAGTCCAAATTATTTTATGGATCTAAATTCAATAAAATTTAAATGCTAACAAATGCCCCTACTTCAAGTTTTGTCGTAGGGTAAACGTGTCGAACACCAAAGATTAGACTTGAAGTAATGTTATACTGATTTTTTTTGGAATATTTTTTCCGCTCATATGATAATTATTCGGAATACTAAATATGCAATTGAATAATATCTAGAGATGTTGCAGTGTGCAAAGAGCTTATTTCCTTGACTTAAATTTGAATTGGGGAGGTTTGGGCATGCATTCAGTACATCATGCAGGGAGATGACACATGGGTCAAGGTTTCATTGACCTTTGTTGTACTTGAAATGTGACATTGAAAGGAGCTAAACATTTTTTTTATATAAGAAAAATGTAGTTCATTCCATCGGCTTAGCTCCTAATAAGGTAGGAACTTGGAGACTTTTATGAGGAGAATATTTTACCATGGTGCAAACATGAACTCCTATTTTTACTCAAAATTTGGAGCTGTATTCTGATTAGACTTTTCCAAGATATGCTTTAATTTTGATCATTCAAAATAGATCCACAACCTGATTTCACAGAATTCGGAGTTAAACTTAATTTGAAGTTCAACCGAGAAAAGGAGACTTGATATTGTGCCTTACTCTTACACCTATAAAAGGAGCAGTGTGGATTTATTAAGTCGTACTTCATTCTTGAAGAAATCAATACACAAAGAAAGCAAGCAGGTAATTTGTTTGGTCTTTTTACTGTTGGGGTAGTAATTGCTTGTAGAATAACTATTCAATTATCCATTTTCATGCCAACTTTTTACTTTATGTCATCTTCCAATGACATTTTCTTTTGTAATATTTACTTTTGTCCTTTTAATAAGTACAATGATCCTTTTTTTGTGCTATTCACTTTTTACTTTATCCTTTCAGTATGTCATTTTCAATATATCAAGTACAATATTTCTTTTTTTTTCTGTACTATTCACTTTTTCTTCTTTAGTTCCCATGCTAACTAGTAGCTCTAGTAATTGGTGCATCAAATATTTAGAATTGTCAATTGAATATTATCATTTCTTGATCATTCTATAAAGATGAGGCTAGAAATCGTGTAATGAAGGTTAGCTTACTGTATCTTTTAATGTACTTATACGTGAAGACCATCGCATTTTCTGCACCAATGATTTTACTTTATTTAAAGATCTGACTTAATTTTGTCTAGGCATAGACTATTATATTGTTTAAGTCAAAGATTTTACTTTATTTGAAACGAAGACCATTACACCTTCTAAGCTAATGGTTTCATCTTGTTTGAAGATTAACTTCATTTTATTTGAGGTATAGATCATTACACCGTATGGGCCAAAGATTTTTTTTTTTTGAAGCGAAGACCATTATACCGTCTAAGCTAATGACTTCATCTTTTTTGAAGACTTAACTTCATTTTATCTGAGGCATAGACCATTACACCCTCTGGGCCAAAGATTTTATTTTCTCTGAAGCGAAGACCACTACACCGTCTAAGCTGAAAGAGTTGACTTCGCTTTATCTGTGGCGTAGACCATTACACCGCCTAAGCCAAAAAGTTTACTTTTATCTGAGGCAAAGACCATTATACCATCTGAGCCAAAGATTTATTTTGTCTGAAGCGAAGACTATTACACTATCTAAGCTAATGACCTCATCTTGTTTGAAACTTTAACTTCATTTTATCTGAGGCATAGACCATTACACCGTCTCGGCCAAATATTTATTGTGTCAGAAGCGAAGACCATTACACCATCTAAGCTAATGACTTCATCTTATTTGAAGATTTTACTTCCTTTTATCTGAGGCATAGACCATTACATCGTCTAGGCCAAAGATGTATTTTGTTTGAAGCGAAGACCATTACACTGTCTAAGCTAATGACTCCGTCTTGTTTGAAGATTTAACTTCATTTTATCTGAGGCATAGACCATTACATCGTCTAAGCTAAAGAATTCACTTCATTTGAAAACTTGACTTTCTTTATCTATGGCAAAGACTATTACACGGTCCAAGCCAAAGACTTTGCCTTCTCCATTCTTGGTAGGATTAGTCTTGAGATATGACATATTACGTCATGAATTTTAAAGCATGAATATCACATTTCTAAGTTAAGTGCTAATAAACACTTTTCTCTCTTTTTGCAGTCTAAACATGGTTTACTTCAAAGACTCAAGAATCTCTTCCTCCAATTCGCAATGCCTTATTATTTCGGAACATAAGGGAAGCAAGGACGGGACAAGATTACTAGTTGGTAGGTCACTAATCGGCCAATATGCTGCAGCTTCATGGGTACCTTTGAGGGACCCTCCTTATTTGGCAGACCGGACACTTGAATACAATAGTCTTAATCCAAAAACATGGATGCTTTGCACCACTACTCATCATGCTTTGAATGTTGCGAGTACCTTAGCATGCCTATGGCGTCGAATTATTGACAAAGAAACTTATTGGGGCAATGGTTTTCCGTTCAGCGGTGAATTTCATTACGTTCTGGCTACTGGGAATGGGCAGAAGATGTCTTAAGTAGATGCCGCTTGTCACTAGAGGGTGCAAGAGTTTATGATGTCGTATATGCTTCACTCTTCACATATGATCATAATACGAATATTGTGCAGGCTTTCTGTGAGGCATGGTGCCCTGTTACCAACACATTTCTTACCTCTGCTGGAGAACTATCCATATCACTTTGGGATTTGTATAAGATCGGTGGTGTGCCTATAGTAGGATCTCCTTATGAGAAAGTTGTGCCAAATATTGAAGAGCTTACATGCACGTATGACAAAGGGAGAAGGTTTCTTCCCCAGACTTGTGAGTATTTGTTTGATGCCTTCCATCGGCTCCGAGAGGGAGATAGCAACGATCCAAAGGTTTCTGCAGAACAATGGGTAGAGTTGTGGTGCAGGAAGACAATGAAGTATGGCTAGCATCCTTTAAGCAAAGAAAAGAAGTCTGCTCGCTTGAAATCGATGCATAATCCTACTGGGGTCATAGAGGATGCAGTTAATTGGTCGACTGTTGAAGAAACTTTATTCCGTAAGCTGGGAGTTATGGATGACAAGAAAGACGAGACATACTTGGTTGCTTTTCTATCGTGTTGGTTATGTATTTTTGTGCTCCCTTCAAAAGATGGTGACTTTATTCATCCTGGGACTTTTAAGATTGCGTGTCATCTTGCTTGTAAATGAAGAGACAGCCTTGCAGTCCCAGTCTTAGCCATAATATATAAGGGTTTGGATGAGGTTTGAAAGCGTTTGTTGCTTGATCCTTCCTGCTCATTATGTGTATGGTTGGTTAGCCCAATATTTTGAGACTCATTTTCCATATGCAAAGGGTCCAGTTGTTCATCTCACGGCCGCATGTTCCGGTGAAGGTGCTGCCAAATATTTTGGGAAAGAGGAAGCAAGGAAGCGTATTCATAATGGAGAAAATATCATTTGGATTTCGACAATGCCCCACAGATCTAATCCGTACTACTATTATGACGATGGTAAGGCAGATGAGTCCAAGTTAAATTTCTTTATGAGTATTCGCTCCAATTATCTTCCTTTGAGGGATGGAGCCAACTTTATTATTGAACCTTACATCCCTCATCGATTTAGCCGCCAATTTGGTTTCTATCAAGACACTCTTGGTCGCTTGGAACAAGATTTTCGTGAGGCCTCATTAGAAGAAGGGTTTAGACTTGTTCGGATTTGTGTGTTGACTAGGTCTAAGTCGAGAGCAGTATTTCCTACCTCTGGGTCCAATATGAAGAAGTTTACATCACCTAACTATAGATCTTGGTGGGCAAGGGCGCATGGAAGCCTTTGTGAAGACCATTTATAGTTTTTGGTGAATACTGTTGAGCCAATCACAGATACATTCAAGACTGCAACAATGATACCTTGGTGATTGATAAGCTACCTGCTTTACAGTCTAAGGTAGTTGCGTGCAGACAACGAACCCATGCTACACAAAGAGATTCAAAGAGAAGAGATCCATACTCCAGTTGTCGAAAGTCTTATTCCATTTGGTGTGGTCGTTGATGCCTCTAACAAGCGTCTGCCCCAAGAGGATAGTGATAGCTGCAAAGGAGATCAATTTTGGAAAAGAAAAAGGCCAAACTCAGAAGTAGCTATAGTGGTCCAAAGCGTTGATAGCCCTTCGAGAACACTAACAGCTCAGTACAAGAAGGTAAAAGAAAACATAATTTTTTTTGTTATCCATGGCCTAATGACTTTGCTAATGTGTTCTTACATTTCTGTTTCTAGGCTAATAACGTTGGAGCGTTGCAACGAGTAAGGCCACAAGATAGTGGTGAGTCTGTAGTAGGGCCAAACTCACAGAAATCATCTTCCATAGCTAAGGCAGATCAAGAGGCAACTTCTATTTCTCATGATGAAATTAGGGCAAAGTCGGGCTCCGATTTTCATGAACGACCAACAATTGTTGCTTCAGTTTTTTATGGAAAGAAAGTTGTCTTGGATATTCGCAAGGAGTTTATCTTGAGCTTTGGACTTTGATTCAGCGTAAGCTGAAAGGCAACACTGTAGACAATGTATTTGATCTTGAAGAAAATACTAATGTGATCCTTGAGGCAATGGGTGTGGATGATGTGGATATTTCCCCTTTGAAAAACCTATTAGGGTCCCTTTTTGAGCTTTCTGCTTCAATAACAAGACACGGTCGGATTTATCTGAGAAGGTTGAAGAGAACACAATATAAGATGTTGAAGTACACCTTACAAATGCCATTATTAAAGAAGAAGAGAAGGTTAGAGAAGTGTCATCTATCCACCAGTCCTTAGTTACAGTGAAAGAGAAGATAGAGAAGCTCCGTGAAAAAGAGAAGAACTTAGAAGACCTTATAGAAGTTGCTAAGAAAGAAGTTGAAGAAGACCTAGTTAGGAGCCTCAACTGCTAGAAAGGAGTATGATGCATGCTGCACTGCCTTGTTGACTGCTGATGACTTGGACGATTTGGAGAAGAAGAAGAAGAAATACTTGGAAGCTATGCTCCAAGTTTTGGCCAACTATGAGTTATGCTTAGATTAGGCCATAAACACTGCTTTATTTGTTCCTTTTCCCTTTCTTCTTGCATTTGATTGTTTAGTAGATAATCTCATCATCAATAAAACTTATTTTACTTCACTATATATTGTATATTCTCATTAATGTTCTCTTTGTTATTACTCCTCAGTTTTAATACTTTGTGGATTTGAAGCCTGGAGATGCTTGCAGACCCTAATTTAAAGAGCTAGCCGGTTTGAACCTTCAAATTGATGATGTAACAAACCTAAAAAATCAACTTGACCTAAATCGGAGTCTTTAACTTGAACACTTAGCCACTTATTAAAGAAGCTACCATCATTCCATCAAAGACCTCAATTTTATATGGAGGACCTGTCCCCGTTGAGCTATCAAGATAAGATAGAGAGTTCAACGAAAGAATACATGTACACCCAATTTTCAAGTGTCAAACAAGTGAATATATCCCATCATACCCTATTTGAATAATGCCTTGGGTAATATGTATTTTTGAACTCATATGAATGAACTTAGAATGAAACTTAAGCTGCATACGTACCCCGGTGAAGAGGATCAAGTCATTGCGTAGTTCGAAACGGGTGAGTTTTTTTTTTTTGCGTCCTAACTTTTTCCTAGGCTACCTCTTTCGAGGTTTTCAACCTAGCGGACCTTTCTTTTATTTCCTAACTTTTGCCTAAGCTTCCTCTTTCAAGGTTTTCAACCTAGCGGATTTTTTTTCTAATCGTGCACAGTTTATACTCTTGCGGGCCAGGAGTAACATGCAATTTATGCTTGTGTGTCAAGGAGCGTAGTTTGTTTTATTCAAGGATAATATCTCTTCATGAATTTCATGTTGATGGGGCCAATCCATAAACCTTCCGAGTCAACTATCTTATAAGCGCCCTTGAGTATATCTCTTGTATGATATATGGTCCATCCCACTTAGCAGAGAATTTGCCCCCAGATCGACGAGAGGAAATAATAGGCCTTTTGACCACAAGGACTTGGTCACCCACTTGGAAAGATCTAAGGTTTACCTCTTTGTTAAAAGATCGAGACATGCGAGCTTGATAACATTCAAGGCTTTGCTAAGCTTCTAGCCTCTATTCATCAAGAGCTTCCAATTCTTCAAGGTGTAACCAAGCATTTTCTTCATCAGTGAGTTCTTCTTGAATGGCAAGCCTCAACGATGGAATTTGACGCTCAAGTGGAAGGACTTCTTCAACTCCATAAACAAGCGAATAAGGAGTCGTTTGGGTTGGTGTGCAATATATGGTCCTATATGCCAAAAAAGCTTCTTCCATCCTTTCATGCCAATCTCTCTTAGACTTAGAGACAACCGTTTTCAACAAGTTGTAGAGTGTCTTGTTAAATGCTTCAGCAAGTCCGTTGGCAGCAGCATAATACATGGAGGAAATGCGTTGCTTGAAGCCAAAAAGATCACATATTTTATTCATCAACTTATTATCAAATGTCTCACCATTGTCTGTCAATATATATCGAGGAATTCCAAAGCGATAGATAATATTGACTCGGATAAAGTTAGCCACATTTTCCTTATTTACTTCCTTAAGAGAAACAGCTTCAGCCCACTTCGAGTAGTAGTCAGTTGCGGCCAAAATGTATAGATGTCCACCAGAAGACTTTGGCAATGGACCAACAACATCTAATCCCCAAGAATCAAATGGCCAAGAAGCAACAGTTGGGTGTAACACCTCCGAGCGTAATCCAAACAATCCTTCACCATGGTTGGCCAATAATACCCCATTCTTTATATGTGGAAATGAAGTTTTGGCCTAGATTGATGCGCACCACATACTCAGGAGTGTGCCTCTTGCAATGCTTGAAGGGATTTGTCAGTCCCCAAACAACGTAGGAGCACTTCATCAAATGAGCGCCTGTAGAGTGTATTCTTTTAATAAAGAAAACGAGGCGCTCTCCTTCGGATTTCCGTTTTCCTTCGTGGATTTTCTGGCAATATACTGTAACAAAGATAATCTATGAATGGTTGTCGCCAGTCTTTAATTTCAACCTCTTGAACATAAGCAATATGCTTAACTTAATTTTCTTCTTCCTCAGAGTTATTTGGTGGAGGATCTACCCATCTTTGGCAAATAGCGACTTGTGTTTGATCAGGAAAAGATAATGTAGAAGCTAAGGCTGCTAATGCATCAGCTCTTTTATTTTCCTTTCTCGGCACATGTTGAATAGTACCTCTCAAAGCCAACTTACCAATCTTTGAGCATACTTATGATATGACACAAACTCTGGCTTCTTGACCTCACAGCTACCCAAAATCTGATTGATCACTAACTTCGAATCTCCAAAAACTTGCAATTGGAATTGTTTGATATCCACATCCATTTCAAGCCCAAGATGAGCACTTGATATTCAACAACATTATTGGAGCACCGTTGTGTCAGAGTGAAAGAATAGGGGAAAACTTCTTCTTGAGAAGTGATAAACACTATCCCAGCGGCAACTCCTTCACGATGTGCAGCGCCATCAAAATACATCTTCCAAGGAGGCTGAATTTCTATGACCATTGCATCTTCATCAGGCAATTCATTAGACAACTGCCAATCATCTGGAATCGGATGGTCAACTAGGAAGTCTGCTAATGCTTATCCTTTTACTACCTTTTGAGGAACATACATAATTTCAAATTGTTGAAACTAGAGGTACCACCTTGCTAATCGATCACTTAGGACTGGTTTAGACATGACAAACTTGATTGGGTTCGCTCTTGAGATGAGTCGCACAACATGAGCTTGGAAGTAATGCTTCAGCTTTTGAATAGAGAAGACAAGTGCCAAACATAACTTCTCAATAGGGGAATACTTGAGCTCATTTTGCGTCATCATCCTACTCAAGTAATAAAGTGCATTTTCTTTGCCTTCATTGTTTCTTTGAGCGAGAAGCTCGCCTACTGACTTTTCATGTGCTGAAATGTATAATATTAAAGGCTTTCCAGGTATGGGGACTGCCAGTACTGGAGGTTTCATCAGATAAGACTTAATGCTTTCAAAAGCATTTCTGCAAGCTTCGTCCTATTCAAAAGTAACCCCTTTCTTCATGAGGCGACTAAATGGTTGGCATCTTCCAGCTAGATTTGAAATAAATCTTCTAAGATATGCCAACTTACCCTGCAAGCTTTTTAATTCATGAATATCTTTAGGCTCGAGAATTTTCAAGATAGCATCCACTATAGCTTAATCAATCTCGATACCTCGATGTCGAACAATAAAATCGAGGAATTTCCCAGAAGTAACTCCAAAATCGCACTTCAACGGATTCATTCTGAGTTGATATCGTCATTGAAATACCATCCTCAAATCTTGCAAGTGATCATATTTTCCCCTTGACGTTACTACCAAGTCTTCAACATAACACTCCACATTTTTATGAAGCATGTCATCAAAAATATTTTGCATGGCACGTTGATATGTAGCAGCAGCATTCTTTAAACCGAAAGGCATTACCTTGTAGCAGTATATAACTTTTGGGGTGCGAAAGGCAGTAAGTTCTTCGTCCTTCGGTGCCATGTGAATTTGATTATATCCAGATGAACCATCCATGAAAGATATCGCCTCGTATCCATTTGTTGCATCAATCATGAGCTCAGGGATAGGAAGAGGAAATTCATCCTTAGTACAAGCGTTATTTAGGTCCCTAAAGTCAACACAAACTCGGATTTGGCCATTCTTCTTTCTTACAGGGACGATGCTTGAAATCCATGTAGGATATTTAACTTTACGAACAAAACCAACCTCAATAAGCTTGTTAACTTCGGTTTCAATCAAGGGAACCAGTTCAGGTATGAAGTGACATTGTGCTTGCTTTACAGGACGAGCACCTGTTTGACAACAAGATGAGGAACAGTCACCTTGGGGTCTAAACCTGGCATTTCTTTGTAGCTCCAAGCAAATACGTCTTGAACTCCTTAAATAGCTCAATATATTTGCTCTCTTCATCACCAATTAGAGATGCACTTATATATGTGGGCTTTGGATCTTCAACTACTCCGAGATTGACTTCTTTTAACGCATCAACCGTTGTCTTCATCCCTTCTTCAAGCTCAGGTGGTGCATCTTTAGCGTCTTCATCCTCTTGAGGATCACCATCATTGAAAGATATATGATGACATACCCGAATATCAAGGCATATTTCCTCAATTTCTGTGTAGAGTAAAGCATTTTGTTCATCACAAATGGTGATATGATATGATGACCCCACACTTTCTTCATCTTCCTCCCGTTCCTTAGTGTGGACTATAGTATGAGCCTTTGCTTTGAGGACCTCTCCACACGAAACTGCAAGTTTTATCTTTCGCCTCATTCTAGAAGGAATCAGACTTTGGTAGTTTGTGGTCAAAATATCCTTTTTAGCGAAAAGGGATGCTCCAACCCTTTTATCACTTCCATGACGCTTGTTTTCCTTCTTCAGTGGTCTCAACCTATCAAAGACTGAGGTCCTTGGCTTCGTAAGTCGATCAAACACAGAAGGCTTCTTATTCAGCGTCATAGACACTTCTTTAGCAATAATGTAGTTACAACTTACCCTTTTAATGGAGATACGGATTGGTGGGAGTTGTTTTTAACCCAATCCTTCACATGATTGCTTCAGTGGGTACCCGTTCTCCGTCATCATTTTTTGGGTAGGATTTGAAGTTTCAGGTAGGAGCTTTCCCAACTTGGATTGTTCGTTGGGATCATATCCAGATTTTGCTAACAACTTGTAGGCATTTGGGTCAAAGCCCTCATTTGTGCACTTTGTAGGAAGTGCTAGATTTGGAAGCGAATGGTGGTTTGATGATTTGACAAACCTTTTAAGAAACTTTGTAGACGACTTAATTGTGTCAATTCACTAGATAGGAAGGGTCAAGTCTCCTAACGTCTTACCTTGTAGTTCGGAAGACGGATCTTCTACTTTCCTTGCCTTTGGGGCATAACGAAGAATAGAGTAACTTTCTTAGTTGAAGATGCCTCATTCATCTTATTCCTATCATGAAGCACCTGATCCTTTTCAACCGTAATATTTTCTTTGTTAGTTGTTGCATCAACCTTCTTTGCAACACTTTTGGTCAATATCACATCATCAACCTTAACCTCATTTGAGATGTAATTCTTTAAGTAGAATTTATCATCGGCAAAGTATGATTCATCCTCGGTAAAGGGCTTATCATCAGCAACTATCTTCTTTTCGACACCACCTTCACAGTATTTCAAGCACTGATGGTAGGTGGATTAAACCACTTTGTTATCGTGTAGCCATGGCCCTCCTAACAAGATATTATATGAGTTATTTGCATCAATCACGTGCATGCAAGCACTCGAATGCAAATCTCCCATATTTATTTCCAATTTGATAGCCCCTATGGCTCTTTGCCCCCCTTGATTGTACCCTTGAATCATCAAACGACTTTCACATAGTTCATCCATTGGTATGCCCAGCTCTTTGACAGAACGAATTGGGCGAATATTGACACCAGACCCATCATAGGTCAAGATTCTACTTATTCTCTATTATCGCACAAAGCCAACCATCATTGGGGGTTGATTATGGTATTTTTCACCCAGCAAAAGATCATCATCAGTAAATGTGATTTTTGCATAGCAAACGTCCACTTCTTGAGAATTCCCAGTGAGTTTTTCAGGCAAGGGAGGTGGTAGCAATGATGAATCCTCCATGTTTGTCTCTTCTATGTCTATCTTACAACATGAGGCCTTGATATATTCACAAGAAGCTTGTGGGTGTAACCAGTTTGGAAAGAATTCCTCCAATGTCACTGGACGACGTAGTCTTTGATAGTGATTCTCTGCAATTTTTGTTTTCTTCCAGTTCTTCTTTATCATTTTCTTCTTGGGTCTTTTCACCATTTTTACCCTAGTCAACTGCTCATTTGACTCCCTTTGTGAATTTGTCTTGCAGCGTCTCGGTCGAGTCACAAGAATCCAACCTTCATCATCAGTTTGATCATCACGTGATTCACTTTTTCTCTTGAGATTTCCTCCACTATTGGTTTATACGCCATAGGGTGAAGCAATAGTTTGCTCAACTCGATAGGTTCAAAGTCACAAAATTTAATCATATTTGGTGATAATGCAATTTGGATGTCATCACATTCATGTTCTTCGACAAATTGCAATGGACAACGGGATCAAGTGAACCAAAAGTGAAAGAGACTTGATTTGAGCTATCCTTCTCATCCTCAAGCAAGATTTTTCCTTCAGCGGCCAAATCCATGACTTTCTCCTTGAAGACAAATCATTTTTCAATAGGGTGGCCGATCAACCGATGGTACTTGCAATAATTTGGATCATTAGTCTTTCCAGCTTTGTCTGGCCGCTTCATTTCGAGTAAATCAATGAGTTTCAACTCAAGGAGTTCTTCAAAAATTTCTGGGACATAGGAGTCCAAGAATGGATATTCTTTCACTTGCATTTCCTTTAGAGTTACCTTTTGTCCAACCTTATCTTGTAAGGATGTTGTCTTCACACTTTGCTTCTTACTCACTTTTGTAGTAACCTTTAATGGCAAGGCATTAACATTCATTGATTCCTTTCTTTCACACTTCGGCAAAAACTTGCCTCCTTTCTTTATTTCTTGTTTATCCTTCAGTTTGCGAGGCTCATAAATAGGTGGCCCTTGATTTCCACTTGAAGACATGCATATCTCCATATCGTGATCACGTGTAGCTAATTCTTCGAAAGACTTAGGCTTGACACCCTGTCGGATGTAGCGAAGTCCCCAATGCATCCCTTGGATACACATTTCTATTCCAGAAGCTTCACTGAGTTTATCTTTGCAATTGAGGCTCGCATTCCTCCATCGATTGATGAAATCGACAACTGGTTTATCCTTCCATTGACGCGTATTTGGGAGTTCAACCATGCTTATGGTTCGCCTTGTGCTATAGAAGCGGTTAAGAAATTCATGTTCAAGTTGCCCCCAGCTATCAATGAACCTCAAGATTAGTGTACAAATCAAAAGCATTTCCTTTTATGGAATGGACAAACTGCTTGACAAGATAATTTCCATAGGTTCCAACGTTATTACAAGTTTCAACAAAGTGTGCAATGTGTTGCTTTAGATTTCCTTTACCATCAAATTATTGAAACTTTTGGGGTTGATAACCTGTAGGCATCTTCAAACTATCAATTCTCACAGTGTATGGCTTAGCATATGCGAGAGAAGACTTGGCAGCAACATCGTACTTATCTTTGATGGTTCCCATAATAAAGTGTTTCAATTGGTCAATGGGAATAACCACGTCGGATGAAATCTGAAATTCTTTAGGAGTCGTTGTCTGCCTTGCAGATGAGTCTCCCTTATCTTGCATTATTGGGAGTTATCCAGGTGCATGACTTGAATCTCCCTCCATCATGCTTTCAACTCTATCTGTCAGCTTGACAATCTGATTATCTTGATCTTGCATATGCTTCGTTAAACCTTCAATTGCCTTTGATAAATTTGCGAGTTGTTCTTCAACGGTTAGGTATTAGTCACCATTGCTTAGATAACTATCGTGGATGGTGGAGCAAAGCATGGCTTTTCTCTTACACCATACTTTGAGTGGAACAACTTATGTGGAGTACTTGGAGCAGATTCAGTGATCAAGACATCATCATCACCCTGTGTGATGATGTTCTTAGATATAGAAGGGCTAAGTAGAGGCAATGTTTTTTCAAAAATTTCAGCAATGTTCGCCCCTTCTTCCAATTCAGTTGGAAAGGATCTTTCCCCCTTTGAGGATTGAAGATCAAATATAGGAACGGATGCAGACGACATTTGAAATGCTTTTTGTCCCAGCAAGTGTGCTTTGTTCCTAGTGACAGGACCTACGTTTTTCACAGTAGCATCCAACAAGTTTTCCAAATCAGATGAAAACTTGGAATCCCTAGCCTTAGCAGTAGTGAGTTTGAAGTTGATCTTCTTAGGAGCCATTTCTGTGTTCGTGAAATTTGATAATTTGAAGAGATGAGAGGTAGAGACTGTCTCACTAGGCGTGCCAGAAATTTGCTACAAAAAATTTTCGTGTCGAGAAAAATAAAGAAAAATCAGGACTAGAAAAATTGCGTAACAAAATGTAGTATTTTATTTCTTATAAATGAAAGTGTTATAATCTCTATGGTATTCCTCTGATTCTTCAAGAATGCAAAGTATCTTGATGAACTTGATTTTGATTTGATTCAACGGCTTGTAAAGCTTGATCTTGAATCTCCTCCTTGAACTTGAATTTTTGATTGATCACGAACAAGTAATTTGATCTTGAACGCCTTAGTATTTGATCTTGAACTTGAACTTGAATTTTTAGCTTGAGTGCTTGAACTTGTAGCTTGTAAAGAAATCTGTAATTTTTTATCCACGAGCTCTCTGCTTGCTTCTTGTTCTTAATTCTGGTGTCCTCTAGCTTTATGAAGACCTCTATTTATAGTTGTAGGGAGTGATGTGGCTCTGCGATTTGATTGGTCCGTTTGAACTAACCAATACCATCCAGACAATTGGCATGATTTAATTGGCTCATTTATTTGGTTTGGATTGCCACATTACTTGACACATGTCATGATTTCATTGGCTCATTAACTTGTCTTGAATTGCCACATCGCTTGACGTATGTCATGATTTTGTTGGCTCGTTCTTTTGACTTGGATTGCCACATCACTTGACACGTGGCATGAGCCTGGGCTTTAAGATGGGTTAATAGCCATTTGGACCTTGGGCTAATACATTGGGCTTATTATTTAATTTGTAGTCCAATTAAATGGACTAGCCCAATACATATATTGGCTTTTAATAAATAGCCCCATTTATTAGCCACAATATTTGTTGGATTAATATCTTGAATTTAATATAGTCCAAATTATTTTATGGATTTAAATCCAATAAAATTTAAATTCTTACAGGTGTAATGCAAGAATTCCTCAATATTGGCATTAATGAACTTATAGGCGGATCCAGAATTTAAGCTTATGAGTTCCTACAACAATCTCAAATTAATCTACACGATAACTGGACCAACAAACTGGATTTCAAGGTAAATATTCTTATACTTTTAATAAAAAATTAAATACAAATATATGGTCTATGTAAAAATTTATGGGTTCACGGGAACCCGTATCTTTTTCTCTGGATCCGCCCCTGAATGAACTTATCGGGCAGAACAGAATATACAATTACTTGCAACTCTAAGGAACGTAGTAAGCAAACTAGAGCGGATCAAATGGAAACTCTAACCCGAATTAATCAGATAAAAGAAGATGCAGAGTTAAGATAAGTGCAGCATAACCAAGGTCACTATAAGTGATCAAATATACCTCTATTTATAAGGTGGTCATAACTGCAAGCCTTTCAAGCATTGGGCTAGCCCAAATCCATGTCGAGTATTAAAAATAAAAAGGTCACTGAAACTAAAAAATGTAGAACCAATCCATAACGGAGGTTTCTCTACAACTCCAGGAACAAATCGCAATGGTAATCATCTTCTCTCCCATATTCTTGTCTTCATTTGCAATTGCAAGTCATTTGCCGCATCACTCGAAGCGACTAGATACGCATGTTTAGTAGGAAATTGTGCCTCAATAGCATTAGTTGTCAGCGTAAACTCCCTGTGTGATTCTAGAATAGCATCTTTAGACCAATCCGATAATTCCTCGAACACCTTGTGTGCCTCATTGTTGCTGTTGTAAACAGATGGCTCAACAAAGTATTGCGGCAAGGCGAAGCCGGCCTCCTGTTTGGTCTCATCCAAAACTGAGTGACAAATCTCTTCTTACGCTTGAGTTGCTAAAATTTAAGCACCGTCATTTTAAATTAGTATTGAAGCATTCTCGATAGCACACTGGTTTCATGTCATCTGGTGATGGTTACATTATTTCAACATATACAACATCAGTTTTTCTATCGGACTTTTCACCAAACACCTGACGTGAAAAGTTTAGTTTATTGTAACCCGATTGTGCATTCCAGGATTGAGTCGCAAAACTCTATGTACTATGATAAAATGCTAAAATTCTATGTACCAAAGCAGATCATATCTTTATTGGCTTAATGTAAACACAATTTAAGTGCAAATAAATTTTTACCACGTGCTCTGAGACTGTTTAACTTGCTTGTATTCCTGCCCAACCCCCATTCCTTTTTATTGATATGGTATTTTTGTAAGTAGTCATATTGATGTTTGGATTAAAGTATAAATATTTTTACTTATATTACCTCACATTGTGCTCATGTCTCGTAGATTTCGAATGTATAATATAATGATTTGTGCAATCTTATTGTATTTATATATGTAGGAATCATTTGGATGCGATCTGGGACGAAAAGCACACGAATTGGATCGAAAATGGGAAGAAAAGCAAAAGTGCACATTTTAGGGCTACAGGCAGCGTGGCGCTACCTGCGGCGCTCAAAACAGAATGCTAAAAAGTTGAGCGCTAGGGCCAGTGCCCCACGTTGTCCTGGACGCTCAAAACGTGAACATGTCCTATTTCAACCGGTACTCGGTTATTTTGACCCCAAGGCGCCCCAACTAATATAAAAGCCAACCTAAACCTATTTTGGAGGGAGGAGGGGACGTTTTTGCGAGGAAAACACAAGCACAAAGCCACTGTGGAGGCCGGAATTCCTCATATAAAAGCCAATCTAAACCTATTTTGGAAGCAGGGGGCATTTTTGTTGGGAAAATACAGGCACGGAGTTGCCGTGGAGGCCGAAATTCGTCAGGTTCCATCTTTCTTCCACCATTCTTTATAATTTTTTATGTTTCTTTTTATGATTTGAAATTCGGTGCACTAAACTCCCGCTATGCACATGATCTAGAGAAATACGGAACCACAAGGGTCTATTGTACGCAGCTAGGGATGGCAAAATGGTTTAAAAAATAGTTAATCACCCATATTATCCACTAAAATATGGGTTGGATAATGAACTTTTTAAAAACAGGTCAAATATGGATAAGAACCATATTATACATCTAGAAAATGGATAACCAATGAGTCTAACTTTTACATTTATAAAGCCTCAAATTGGGGGTTCCTCAAGTTAGGGAGACTAAGAATTCTCCCAAAAGTAATCATATACAAGAAATCATGGATGATACATGTTATCAGCCGGTTAACCCATTTTTTATCCGTATTAAATATGGGCCGGGTCGGAAAATTGATCCATTTTTCATTATCCGTTTTCGACCAAACCATATCCGACCCGACATGCCCGTTTGCCACTCTTATACGCAGCATTACCCTGAGAGTGATATGTTAGCATCAATAATTAGATAGCAGAACATGGGGTCCTGGATAATAGGAGTAAAGGTCAAAGCATTGGCTCGCAACAATCCGTGCAAATAGTCCTGCGTCCTTACAAATTGCAAGAATAGAAGCAACACACGATGATGACTTCCCATCATTAGTATTTTGCAATTTAAGTTTGAAGGGTGTAATGCAAGAATTCCTCAATATTGGAATTAATGAACTTATCATGATCCAATTCACTCGAAGCAGAACAGAATATACAATTTACTTGCAATTCTAAGGAACGTAGTAAGCAAACTAAAGCGGATCAAATGCAAACTCTAACCTGAATTAATCAGGTAAAAAAAGATGTAGAGTCAAGATTAGTTCAGCATAACCAAGGTCACTAAAGTGATCAAATATACCTCTATTTATATGTGATCATGTTGGTTGGCTCGGGTTCGGAGAGGATTTGGTAAGGTTTGAGACACTTAGTCTCTTTTGAGGAAGCTTCAGTTGGAAACCAGATCTTAACTTATATGTTAAAGGGCTCGGATGTGAGTCTCGATAGTTCGGATAGCTTTGGGAGGTGATTTGGGGTTTAGGAGCGTGATCGGAATGAGTTTTGGAGGTCTGGAGTAGATTTAGGCTTGAATTAGCAAAATTGAATTTTTGGCGATTTCAGGTTGATAGATGAGATTTTTATATAAGGGTCGGAATGGAATTCCGAGAGTTGCAATAGTTCCATTGTGTCATTTAGGATGTGTGTGAAAAATGTCAGGTCATTAGAACGTGGTTTGGTTGGTTATTTTATCAAAAGCATAATTTAGAAGATTTTGGAGTTCTTGGGCTCGAATCCGATGCGACTTTGGTGTTTTGATGTTGTTTTGAGCGTTCCGAAGTTTGGAACAAGCTTGAATGAGGATATGGGATATGTTGGCATGTTTGGTTGAGGCCCCGGGGGCCTCGGGCGAGTTTCGGGTGGTCAATTAGACCATTTCATGTTTTGAAAAAGTGCAGAAAACTAATGCTCAGTGTTGCAGACAAATGACCTACGCGTTTGTGAGAGGGGAGCTGTGATCGCGAAGGGTTAGCTGAGAAGACTGAGATCTTAGCCTTCGCATTTTCGAAGAAGGCTCCACGTTCGCGAAGTGGTGGGAGGTGATGCATCGCTTCGCGAGGGAAGCTCCATGTTCGCATAGAGGAAATTGGCCAGCTAGGTTTGAGGTGTTTTGTTCATCGCGTTCGCGGGTAAGGGAGCGTTTTTGGATAGAGTCAGGCTGAGGAATCATCACATTCGCGAGTAGCATGACACGATTGCAAAAGTGGACTTTTTGTCAAAGGTGATTTGTGATTCGCGAACGCGAGACTTTAACTATGTTTGAGAAGAAAGATTTCAGGCCTAGGCAGAAGGTTTAAATAGTCCTCTTGTCCGCAATTTTAGGGTTTAAGGGGATTCACTTGGAGGTAAGATTCATGGACTTGAAACTCGATTCTAATGTGAAATCCACCTAATTAATTATGGAATCTAAGCCTAAAAGTGAAGAACTATGGCTTGAAATTGGAGACCTAGAATTTGGGATTTGAGGGGTCATTTATGGATGGATTTTGATGCTTTTGGTATGAATGAACTCGGGGAGCGATAAGGAATCCATTGATATGAATTTTGTTGAAATCTGAGATGTGGGCCGAGGGTCGGGTTTTGGTAATTTCAGGGTTTGTGTTATAAATTAATTATTTTTGCTTAGGCTTCGTTCCCTTAGCATATTTTGACAGCGTGATTATGATTTTTGATAGATTCGACGTGAGTGGATGCGAATTCGAGGGGCAAAGGTGTCATGGGCTAGAGATTTGACCGGATTGAGGTGATTAAGGATTGTAAATGATGTCCTGAGGATATGAAACCCCGAAGTGCACATCGTTGTGCTATATTGTGGTGACACACACGCTTGATGACAAACGTGGGGTCGTGCACTGTTGGAGATTGTGACTTAATCCATACCTAATGAATGTTTTAACGTGTATTTGACTGAAATCTATTTTATATCATCATAATTTGGGTTGAATACCATATTTGGTATTCGTGCCAACTATATGATCCCTTCGGGATTTTTATTTATATTTTCTCGCTATTTTGACTTTATACTTGAACTCAATCATGTTATATTTTACTGTTTTCATACTCAGCCATGTTTACTATGTTCAAAAATGATATTTTAAATGATAATTGGGCTGAGAATCATATATTAATGTTGCCGAGTGGCTTGTGAGAATTTTTCACTAAGTAAGGCCGATGGCCTATGTTGTGAGAAAACACTTATCAGGATTATGAGGCCGAGGCCATGAGATATGTACGCCATGAGGTGGCTTGTTGATATGAGGTCGAGAGCCTAGGGATGATGCCAGGATATGACTTGATATTGCACTTGGGTCGTTACGGTCCCCTCGTGGAGTCGGCACACCCCCAATGAGCGCAGGTACCCATTGTAATGTGAGATTTAGCCTGAGGGGATGGTATTGTTCTGAAATATTGCCCGAGTGGCGGATTTATTGGTATTGTTCCCGAGGGGTGAACCTTAATGTGTTTATCTTTCTTAATTGCCTGTCATTTACCTGCTTAATTGTTGAAAATGGCTTTTCATTAAGTTTAAGTTAAATTAAAATCACTTTCACATATCTTTGTTGATTTACTATTGGTTTTACTGCTTCAATATAGCCTGTAATGTGCCTTACATGATTTCCTGCTTTCAGTTTTTATTTATGATTATTACTCACTGAGTTGGAGTGCTCACTTTACTCCCTGCATCCCGTGTGCAGATTCAGGCACATCTGGTCCCGCTCCAGAGTGTTGATCTTTACAGCTCAAGCGGATCTGAAGATTCTCTAGGTAGCTCCCGGTGTTCGCAGCCCAGAGCTTCTTCCCAATCTTATTTCTCCTTGTTTTTGTTTTGTATTTAACTTTGTACTTTTCTTAATTATTTCAGTTTTTTAGATACTTATGCCTAGTGACACCCGAGTATCGGGCTATGTTGGATAGTATTCTGCATATTGTTCTATATTGTCACTGTTCGCATTTGGATTATTTATCATGTTTTATACTTGAATCTTATTGTTTAACTGCTCAAAAATTGAAATGGGAAGTGTCTTCTGGCCTTGTCTTCACGAGAGACGCCATCACGATCGGGTCTGGGTTTAGGGCCGTGACAAGTTGGTATAAGAGCCTAGGTTACATTGGTCTCAAGAGTCATGAGCAGGTTTAGTAGAGTCTCGTGGATTGGTACGGAGACGTTTGTGTTTATCCTCGATAGGCTGCCAAACCTTTAGGAAAAACTTCATATTCTTGAAATTCTTGTCATGAAAATTTTATTGATAAGAGTGCTAAACTTCTATTATTCTATTCTCTCAGAGATGGTGAAGACACGCTCCACCAGACAGAATGGATGACCACCAGTACCACCAGCTGTGGCCGCTAGAGGCCGAGGAAGCGGTCGTGGTCGTGGTAAAGGCAGGGGTGTAGCCTGCACAACAGCTAGAGCAGCACCTGTAGATCCACTAGCCACCCTAGTTTAGGATCAAGTCCCAGTTATCGACGCTCCAGAAGCACCAACTCAGGCACCGACTGTGCCTATTGAGATTCCAGGTCTTTAGGAGGCCTTGGCTCAGATTCTATCAGCTTGCACTGGCCTAGCTCAGATGGTCTCAACTACTACAGTTGCAGCTACTTCTCAGGCCGGGGGAGGCAATCATACTTCCTCCGCTCGCACACCTAAGCAGGTTGTGCAGGGACTTCAGACACCAGGGGCACATCCAATCCAGCCGGTTGCAGCTGCTCAGGACTATGTTGTTCTTTCCATACCGGAGAATGAGCAACGTTGGTTGGACAGGTTTGGTAGTCTTTAGCGGTGCAGAGGGCGAGGATGCCTAGGGTTTCTTGGACAAGTATCAGAGGATGCTTTGTACAGCGGGTATTCTACAGACCAGTGGGGTTGTTTTCACTACTTATCAGTTTTTTGGAGCTGTCTTCAGTTGGTGGGAGGATTTTGAGAGGCGTAAGCCTATTGGTGAAGCAGCACTTACCTGGCAGCAGTTCTCTGTTCTCTTTTTGGAGAAGTATGTGCCGTAGTATCGCAGAGAGAAGCTGTGCAGGCAGTTCGAGTGGTTGCGTCAGGGATAGATGACCGTGTCGCAGCATGAGTTGAGGTTCTCTGAGTTAGCTCGTCATGCTATTTGGTTGGTTCCGAAAGATAGAGAGAGGATTAGAAGGTTTGTTGATGTACTCAGGTATCAGCTTCGTATTCTCATGACCAGGGAGAGGGTGATTGGTGCGAATTTTGAGGAGGTGGTAGACATTTCTCATGAGATTGACATTTCTCATGAGATTGAGTCACCGCCAGGAGCGAAAGGAGAGGGGGGAAAAGAGGCCTCGAGAATCTGATTGCTATAGTGGTGCTTCTTCGAGAGGTTAGTTTCTGCGTGGCAGAGGCCGTCCATTCAGACATGCTCAGCCAGCTCGTCCAGGTTATTGTGGGGCGTCATCAGGTCATGGTTCTCACTGTTCTCATCAGGGCCAGTCATCACTTAGTGCCCTTTCATCTCAGAGTTCATCCTGTTCTCCATCTGTTTAGGGTTCTTCCATGCTAGGCCATCTGCTAGTTATTCTGGTTCTAGGTTTTTCCTCCAGTCCCCGTCCCCAACACTCGAGAGTTGCTATGAGTGTGGAGAAATGGGTCATATTTTGAGGTAGTTTCCTCTTCATCTTGCGGGTCCATCTCAGCAGAGGGGTCAGCCATCGACTTCAGCAGCAGTTACTTCACCACCGCCCGCCTAACTATCTAGACGTGAAGGTTAGTCAGCTAAAGGCCGTCCTAGATGGGGAGGTCGATCAGGTGGCGATCAGGCCCATTTTCTGCACCTCCAGCTAGACCCGATGTTGTTATCACAGGTATTGTTTCAGTCTGGCACAAAGAGTCCTCTATATTATTTCATCTCGGTTCCACCTTTTTATACGTTATTATACTTTGCTCGTATTTGGGTTTTCCCCGTGATTCTCTTGCTTCATCCGTTCATGTATCTACCCCTGTGGGCGATACTATTGTTGTAGACCGTGTGTACCAGCCGTGTGTGGTGACTTTTAGAGGTCTAGAGACCCGAGTGGATCTTTTATTATTATGTATGGTGGATTTCGATGTTATTTTGTGCATGGATTGGTTATCTCCATGTCGTGCTATTCTGGACTGTTATGCCAAGACAGTCACATTGGCTATACCGGGTGTGCCACGGATTGAGTGGCGAGGCGTGACTGATTATGTTCCTAGTAGAGTGATCTAATTCTTGAAGGCCCATGGTATGGTTGGGAAGGTTTGTCTTTCGTATCTAGCCTTTGTGAGGGATGTCAGTGCTGAGACTCCTAGAATCGATTTTGTTCCAATTGTGAGGGATTTTCTTTATATGTTTTATACAGAACTGTCAGGCATGCCACCAAATAGGGATATTGACATTGGTATTTACCTGGTGTCGGGCACTCATCCTATTTTTATTCCGCCGCATCATATGGCACCAACGGAGTTGAAGAAGTTAAAGGAGAAGCTTCAGGAACTCCTTGATAAGGGTTTCATTCGGCATAGTATGTCACCTTGGGGTATGCCGGTTTTATTCGTGAAGAATAAGGATGACACAATGAGGATGTGCATCGATTATAGGAAATTGAACAAAGTGACAATTAATAACAAGTATCCTTTGCATTGCATTGATGATTTATTCGACTAGCTTCACGGAGCAGAGCGAGAGTATTCTCTAAGATTGATCTCTGTTCAGGTTATCACTAGTTGAAGATCAGGGACTCGGATATACTCAAGATAGCCTTCAAGACCAGATACAGTCATTATGAGTTCCTTATTATGTATTTCGGACTTACTATGCTCCAACATCATTCATGTATTTGATGAACAACATGTTTAAGCCTTATCTTGATTCGTTCGTAATTGTCTTTATTGATGATATTCTGGTGTACTCATGTAGTGAGGAGGAGCACACAGAGCATTTGAGAGTTGTGTTGTAGAGGTTGAGGGAGGATAAGCTTTATGCAAAGTTCTCCAAATATGAGTTTTGGCTCTGTTCAATGGCTTTCTTGGGGCATTGGGGTCCAGCAAGGGTATTCGGGTTGATCTGAAGAAGATAAAGATGGTTCAGAGGTGGCCCAGACCAACCTTAGCCACAAAGATTCGTAGCTTTCTTAGTTTGGCGGGTTATTATCGCCGGTTTTTTCAAGAATTTTCATCTATTCCATCTCCCTTGGCCAAGTTGACTCAGAAGGGTGCTTCATTTGTATGGTCGGATGAGTATAAGGAGAGCTTTTAGAAGCTCAATGCAGCCTTGACCACGGCTCTAGGGTTAGTTTTGCCATCAGTCAGGTTCATATACCGTGTATTGTGATGCTTCCTGAGTTGGTATTGGTTGTGTCTTGATGCAGGAGGGTAGGATTATTGCTTATGCTTCTCGTCAGTTGAAGCCCCATGAGAAGAACTACCCAGTTCATGATTTGGAGTTGGTTGCCATAGTTCACGCGTTGAAGATTTGGAGGCATTATTTGTATGGTGTGTCTTGTGAGGTGTTTACTGATCATCGTAGCCTCCAGCACTTGTTCAAATAGAAGGATCTCAATTTGAGGCAGCAGAGATGGTTAGAGTTGCCAAAGGATTATGATATTACTATAATGTACTATCCGAGAAAGGCCAATATGGTAGCCGATTCTTTGAGCCGAAAGGCAGTGAGTATGTGAAGTTTGGCATATATTCTAGTTGGGGGAGACCTCTTGCGGTTAATGTTCAGGCCTTGGCAGTTCATGATTTCAGATATTTTGAAGCCAGTCAGGTATTAGCTTATGTAATTTCTCAGTCTTTCTTATATGATCGCATCAGAGAGCGCCAATATGATGATCCATATTTGTTTGCCTTAAAAATAGAGTTCAGTACGATGATGCCAGAGATGTGACCATTGCTGATGATGGAGTGTTGAGGATGCAAGGCCGAATATGTGTGCCTAATGTGGATACGCTCGAGGAACTAATTCTTGAGAAGGCCCACAGCTCGCGGTATTCCATTCATTCGGGTGGCGCGAAGATGTATCAGGATTTGAGACAGCATTATTGGAGGAGAATGAAGAATGACATTGTGGGATTTGTAGCTCGGTGTCTCAATTATCAGCAGGTAAAATATGAGCATCAGAGGACATGTGGCTTGCTTCAGAGGATGGATATTCCAGAGTGGAAGTTTGAGAGGATCATTATAGACTTTGTAGATGGACTTCCACAGACTTTGAAGAACTTTGATGCTATTTGGGTAATTGTGGATCGGATAACCAAGTCTTTGCACTTCATTCCGGTATGGACTACCTATTCTTCAGAGCGGTTGGCAGGGATCTATATCCCAGAGATTGTTCGCTTGCATGGCGTTCGGTTTCCATCATTTCAGATAGAGGTAGTCAATTTACTTTGCAGCTTTGGAGGGCCGTGTAGAGAGAGTTGGGTACTTAGGTTGAGTTGAGCACAACTTTTCACCCTCAAATGGATGGGCAGTCCGAGCGCACTATTCAGATACTGGAGGACATGTTGCGTACTTGTGTCCTTGATTTCATAGGGTCATGGGATGAGTTTCTATCGGTTTTAGAGTTTTTTTATAACAACAACTACCAGTCGAGTATTCAGATGACTCCATATGAGGCTTTGTTTGGGATGCAATGTAGATCGTCAGTTGGTTGGTTCGACTCCGGTGAGGCTAGGGTATTCGGGATAGAACTAGTGTAGGATGCTTTAGAAAAGGTGACGGTGATTCAAGAGAGGCTTCATACAACACAATCGAGACAAAAGAGTTATGCTGACAGGAAGGTTCAGTGTTGGCCCAAGTAAATGTTTGTTTTGAAGACCGACAAAGGAACTCAGGATGAACCTGGTCCATCACTCAAGTGCACAAAAATGGGCAGATTCGAGCATGTGGGTTGCACGTGAAGGATATAAGCTTAACTTGGTGTATTTAATATCTCCTGATCGAAAAGGTTGCATAATTGATAAAGAGAAGGACTCCTTAATCAAAGAGAACTCTATCCAAGATAGGGAAGGAGATAGATGTTGAAATCAACTAGAACTCTGCCACCAAGAAAGAGTTGCATCAGAACTCTAGTTATTTCTTCAGCTACTAACTCTATAAATTGCAGGATGTTCTCAAATTAAAAGTGTTTCACAAAAATACAGAAGTTAAACATGAATTGAGAGCAAAATAGCATGGCTTTTTGCAAGCAGCTCATCTGTAATTCAAGTGTGCAAACCTGAAGCTACATGAACCAGATTGAAGAACCAGCTCCATGAAGAGTTTTATATGTCTTTCTTTATTTCTATTTCAATTGTAGTAGGTGTTTTTGATATTGTACCTTTTAGCTTTCATAAAAGCAATAGTATTAGGTACGTAGAATGTTCAAGTTAGAATTAACTTGAAGTTGTCGCAATAGTTAGAGGATGGTTGCCACAACGGGATTAGAGGTAATCCTTAGGTTTACAAAGAGTTTTGTAAATACTGTTTTGGCTCAGTGACTTAGTGAGGTGTTGGGGAAAATCCTACTGAGTAGTAGGTCGTGATATTTTCATATTTTGAGTCGGGTGTTTTCCACGTAAAATTTATGTGTTCTTTATTTTCTATATTTATTATTCTGCGGTAGTAGTAGTTGGAACACATAGAAAATCCAGGTCCTTCATTTGCAGTTTAAGCGAAAAATTGGGTACCACGCAAATCACCCCCTCCCCCCTTTGTGTGGTATTGACGTATAAAACATCATTGGGGATGTGTCCTACATGGTTGGTGAGAAGGTTTTGTTGAAGGTTTCGATCATGAAGGGTGTTATGAGATTTGGGAAGAAAGCTAAATTGACTCCTCGGTTCATTAGACCTTTTGAGGTGCTTCAGAGGACTGGAAAAGTGTCTTATGAGCTTGTTTTGCCACCCATATTGTCGAGTGTGCATCCGCTATTTCATGTTTCTATGCTCTGGAAGTATATTGAGGATCTGTCTCATGTTCTGGAGTTTAGCACGGTTTAGTTGGACGGTGATTTGACTTGTGATGTGGAGCCAGCAACTATTTAGGAGCCTCATGTTTGCAAGTTGAGGTCATAGGATATAGCTTGAGTGAAAGTGCAGTGAAGAGGTCAGCCTGTGGAGGAGGCTAACTGGGAGACCAAGAGAGATATGCGGAGCAGATATCCTTACTTATTTGAGGCTTCAGGTATGTTCCTTGACCTATTCGAGGATGAAAGTTTGTTTCAGTTGGGGAGGATATGGCGACCTGACAAGTCGTCTCATGAGTTACCGCTCTGTTTCCGACATTGCTTCTTCTTATTGCTTTATTTATTGGTTTTATATATTATCCGGTTGGTTATCTTGGGTTCGGAGAGGATTTGATAAGGTTTGAGACACTTAGTCTCATTTGAGAAAGTTTTAGTTGGAAAAGTCAGCCGGGTGTTGACTTATGTGTTAGATAGCTCGGATGTGAGTTCTGACGATTCTGATAGCTTCAGGAAGGTGATTTGGGACTTAGGAGACTGATCGGAATGAGTTTTGGAGGTCCAGAGTAGATTTAGGCTTTAATTCATGAAATTGGATTTTTGGCGATTTACGGCTGGTTGGTGAGATTTTGATATAAGGGTCGGAATGGAATATCGAGAGTTAGAGTAGTTCTATTGTATCATTTGGGAAGTGTGAGCAAAATTTCAAGTTATTCGGACATGGTTTTGTTGGGTTTTTTATCAAAGCATAATTTAGAAGATTTTGGAGTTCTTAGGCTCGAATCGCATGCGAATTTGGTGTTTTGATATTTTTATGAGCGTTTTGAAAGTTAGAACAAGTGTGAATGAGGTTATAGGATATGCTGGCATGTTTGATTGAGGTCTCGGGGGCCTCGGGTGGTCAATCGGACCATTTCATGTTTTGGAAAAATGCAGAAAACTGTTGCTCAGTGTTGCAGACAAATGACCTTTGCATTCGCGAGAGGGGAGCCGCGATCGCAAAGGGTTACATGAAGAATGTTGAGGTTTTAGTCTTCGCGTTCGAGAGGAAGGCTCCGCATTCGGGAATGGCTGTGAGGTGATTCATCGTATTCGCGAGGGAAGCTCTACGTTTGCATAGAGGAAATTGGCTAGCTGAGGTTTGAGATGTTTTGTTAATCGCGTTTGGGGGTGAGGGAACTCGTTTGCGAAGAGTCGGGCTGCATCGCATTTGCGACGCATTTGTGAGTGGCATGAGGCGATCGCGAAAGAGGAAATTTGGTCGAAGGTGATTTGTGTTTCGCAAATGCGAGGCTTTGACCGTGTTCGCAAAGAAAGATTTCAGGCCTAGGCAGAAGCTTTAAATAGTCGTCTTGTCCGCGACTTTGGGGTTTATTTCTTCCATTGTTGATCGTTTTTGGCGTTTTTTTGAAGAGGATTGAAGAGGGATTCAAGGCAAATCAATTGGAGGTAAGGTTCATGGACCTTAAACTAGATTCTAATGTGAAATCTACCTAATTAATCATGGAATCTAAACATAAAAGTGAAGAACTAGGGAATGAAATTGGAGACCAAGAATTTGGGATTTGAGGGGTCATTTGTGGGTGGATTTTGATGCTTTAGGTATAGTGATAAGGAATCTATTGATGTGAATTTTGTCGGAATCCGAGACGTGATCCAGGGGGTCGTCTTTTGATAATTTCGTGATTTGTTTTATAAATTGATTATTTTTGCTTGGGCTTCGTTCCCTAAGCATATTTTGACGTTGTCATTCTGATTTTGGATAGATTCAATTCGAGTGGAGGTCGATTTAAGGGGAAAACGCATCGTGTGCCAGAGATTTGATCGGATTAAGGTGGGTAAGGATTGTAATTAATGTCGTGAGGGTATGAAACCCCGGATTGCACATCATTGTGCTATATTGAGGTGACACATATGCTTGGTGACAAGCGTGGGGTCGTGCACTGTTAGGGATTGTGACTTAGTCCGTCCCAAATAATTATTTTAACGCATATTTGACTGAAATATTTTTCTATCATCATGATTTATGCTGAATGCCATATTCGGGCCTCGTGCTAACTATTTGAATCCTTCAGGGATTTTATTTGATACGTCCTCACTATTTTGACTTTATACTTGAACTCAATCATGTTGTATTCCACTGTTTACATACTCAACCATGTTTACTATGTTTTAACCCTTAAATGATCTTTTAAATGATAATTGGGCTGAGAATTATGTTTTACTACTGCCAAGTGACTTGTGGGGATTCTGACTGAGTATGGCCGAGGGCCTATGTTGTGAGGAAACACTGATCAAGATTATGAGGACGAGGGCCAGAGATATGTACGCCACGAGGTGAGAGCCTAGTGATGATGCCACGAGATGGATTGATATTGCGCTTGGATTGTAAGGGGCCCCTATAGGAGTGTGCACACCCCCAGTGAGCGTGAGTACCCATTGTGATGTGAGATTTAACCTCAGTGGCTGGTATTGTTCTGAGATATTATCCGAGGGGCGGATTTATGTATACTGTGCCAACCTTTATGTGTTTATCTTTCTTAATTTCTTGTTATTTACCTGTTTTATTGTTGAAAGGGCTTTTCATGAAGTTCAAGTTGAATTAGAATGACTTCTACACATCTTTGCTGATTTACTATTGTTACTGGTTTTACTGTTTCATTATAGCATGTAATATTCCTTACGTGATTTCCTGTTTTCATTCTTTATTTCTGATTATTACTCATTGAATTGGAGTATTCACTATACTTTCTGCACCCTGTGTGCATATTCAGGAGCATCTGGGCCCGCTCCCAAGTGTTTATCTTTCCAGATCAGCGGATCCGAAGACTATCTTATTTTTCCTTGTGTGCATATTCGCAGCCCTGTGTGCATATTCGCAGCCCAAAGCATCTTCCCCATCTTATTTTTCCTTGTTTTAGTTTTGTATTGAACTCTGTAGACTTTTCTTGATTATTTTGAATTTTTAGATGCTCATGGCTTGTGACATCCCAGTATCGGGCCGTGTTGGGCTGTATTACGCATATTGTTCTGTATAGTCACTATTCACCTTTGGATTATTTATCATATTTTAGACTTGAATCTTATTGTTTAGATTCTCAAAAATTGAAATGGTAAGTGTCGGTTGGCCTTGTCTTAACGAGATGCGCCATCACGATCGGGTCCGGATTTAGGATTGTAACAGGAAACCGGCCTCTTCTTTAGTCTCGTCCAAAACTGAGTGACAAATCTCCTCTTACACTTGAGTTGATAAAATTTAACCACCGTAATTTTAGTTAATATTGATGCATTCTCGATAACCCTCTAGTTTCCTGGCATCTGGTGATGGTTACTGTATGAGATAAAATTTGGTTCACCTTGCCACTACTTAAGTAAGTATGTCCCTCATAACGCGGCCGCCCTCAAAGCCTCGTCAATCAGATAAGGACGGCCCGACCAAGGACGTCATGATCAACTAAGCAGAGGAACGAGACCGTTTTAGGCCTGGCTTCTTCCGTACTAAGAAGCCACCAACTTTTGTACTTTTCTTTTTGTGTATTTCGAGAAAAGGTCTCCTAATATATAAAGGAGACCTTCACCCTGTAATAAGGCAGACCAACTCTCTACTTTCTCTCTCTCTCTCTCTACTGATATCAAGCATACATCTTTACATCTCTCTATCTCTTTCTGATAGCAAAAGCTCTCGATTATCTTCTATACTTTAAGATCTACCACAATCCTAGTAAAACAATATGTTCTACGACTCATTATACTTAATTACGATTTACCTTTATATCTTTTTGATTGTTTTTAAGCTTATAAAGTGCCTATATCTTTTGATTAAAACAATTTGGCGTCGTTCGTGCGGATTTCGAGAATCAAAATTATAGTTTGTGCCTAGAAAACTACTAAAAACCATCCCCTAAATCACACAAACAAGTATGGTGACAACTGTGCAAAAATGAAAGCGATAGATGGGATTGGGGTCAACCTCATGGATTCGCTCAACGAGGCAGGTGAAGATAATCTCTTGAACAGAACCCCCAACACCACGATGAGTGGAGGATCCCGACCAACTCCACCTAGAGACCCGACGGAACCACAAGAACGGGGAACTTCTACATCTACATATAAGAAAGTACCCCTAGAAGTCAAGGAGCTACTGAAAGAATGGCTCACGAACACTCTAAATAACTTGGTTGAAAAGCCACCACAACGTAGCATAAGACAAACACCAGTAATAGATATCATCATGATAGAAGATGAACCCGAGGTCGCACGAGCAAACATTATGCTCACCAGCACTTAAACCAACAATAATGCGCTCACAGCCATCTCCGGAAAGATGGAAGAAATGGAGCACGAAAACAAGTCACTCCGCGACAAGATGAAGGAACATCAAGAATGATTGGAAAAGATCTCGGGCGCTCCTAAACTACTACCAAAGCGCGATGTAGGAAGGTTCATGGAACAACCCTATACATAGGAGGCTACACCATACTCTATCCCAAAGACCTTCAAAATGGCTCCCTATCTGAGAGTATATGATAGACTACTGATCCAGAGAACCATTTAATCCACTACGTCACGGCTGTAAAAGGTAACGACTTGGAAAAGGAACAGGTACCATCGATACTTCTAAAGAAGTTCAGCGAGACGGTGACAAGAGGGGTGCTGATGGTACTCCCAGCTACCGGCTAAGGGTATCTCCACATTCGAGCAAATGGAGGACAAATTCGTCACGGCACATGTGGGAGCAAAGAAAGCGGAGGCAAGCGTTAACGACATCTTCGCCATCCGGCATACCATGGGAGAAAGGCTCAAGGAATTCTTAGCCAGATTCAACAGGGTGAGAATGAGCCTGCCAAACGTATCGGAGGGTATGGCAGTTGCCGCCTTCCAGAACGAGCTAAACAGATAAAGCTCTATGGCAATCAAGAAGCTGCTTAGTCGCCTCACGAAGTACCCCCTACTGCATGGGAAGAAAACCACAACGCATATTGTGCCGAGGTACGTGCAGATAAGGACGGCCTTAACGGACCTACCTGGCTATAACAACAATACTTCCAGAGATCCGGAGGGACTGGCGCAATGAGGGGCGACGAGTGCAAATCTCGCGTACAACAAGGGAAAGGCGTCAACCATACATCAGATAGTCCCATCCGCCACCACCAAGGTATGCAGACGCACTACAAGGACACGTCGCCCCCCTGCAAAACAAACGAGGTATACCTCATTTACTATCTACACATAACTTTTGTGTTTCTCCTTCAGAGGTAGTGTACGCACTAGAAAAGCTGGGCAAAAAGGTACAATGGCCAGCAAAGATGAAGTCAGACCCTACCACCCGAAAATTAAATGCACTGTGCGAGTTCCACTAGCAGCGAGGGCATAGGACCAAGGACTGCATAGGCCTACGGCAGGAAGTGGTCAGAATATTGAACCAAGGGTTCTTGAGGGAACTGCTCAGCGATAAAGGGAAGCTCAACTTTGCATGAGGGCGGGATCAACCCAATGGGCCACCAAGGCCGCCCCTCGCCAACACGCACGATCAATATGATCATCGGAGAAAACAATGACTCGACAATCAATCACTTCAAATTTACCACCACCCACAAGTTGAAGTGAACTATAGCCCACGAACTGTATGATGACTTCGAAGATAGTATCACCTTCAATAAGTCTGATACCGATGGGTTTTCTTTTCCTCATTACAACACTTTAGTTATTACTTTACACATAATGGATACAGACGTTAGGAGAATTATGATTGATGACGGTAACAACGTTTGTATTATCCACCCAAGGCTCCTTGCGCTTATAGGACTCGAGGATAAGATAATACCTTGTTGTATGATGCTTACTGGTTTTAAAAATGTAGTGGAAAGAACCTCCGGAGAAATAACGTTGCCCGGCTTGGCAGGAGGAGTCACGCTGGAAACCATCTTCCACGTGATGAGCCAGGAAACAGCGTACAATGCTATCATTGGACGACCATGGATACACGCCATGAGAGCAGTCCCCTCCAGCTTCTATTAGGTGATCAAATTCCCTACCCCATGAGGGGTATTCAGTATATGGGGTGAACCTCACACTACCCAAGAATGCTACAAAATAGCTCAAGACTATACCCACACCAAACAAATCCAAGGGGAGCGCACGGAAGCATAGCAATCAGCTCTGTCGGGGACTAAGGTTCTTCCGACAGAGGATGCCATCAAAGATCCGGATATCATAGAAGCCAGCAAAGTTACGATCGAGGACCTCGATTGCGCACAGCTAGCCGACAACGATCTCACAAAGAAGGCCTACATCGGGTACGGCCTTTCGAATCCAAGTAAGTATTGTGAATCTTTATCTAACCATGTAAACTTGTTCGCTTTTTTCCATTCAGATATGACAGGGATACCGCGGGACATCACTACCCACAAATTGAACGTTGATCCACTACACCCGGCCGTGAGGCAAATGAGGAGAAAATCCAATGCCACCATCAACGAAACTGTGAGTGAAGAAGTAAACAAACTATTAACAAATGGTTCCATCAGAGAATCCAAATACCCTGAGTGGGTCGCCAACGTTGTCATAGTTAAGAAGAAAAATGGGGAGTGGCGATGTGTGTGAATTTCACGGACTTGAACAAAGCATGCCCGAAATATTCATTCTCACTCCCCCACATCGATCAGCTGATATACGCGACGGCCAGACACGAACTCTTGAGCTTCCTAGACGCATATTCCGGGTACAATCAAATCATGATGGCCGAAGAAGATCAGGAGAAGACAACCTTCATCACTCACCAAGGGACGTACTGCTACAAAGTGATGCCCTCCGGACTCAAAAACGTGGGAACAACATACAAAATATTGGTGACCGAGATGTTTAAAGAACAACTTGGCAACATAATGGAAGTCTACATCGACGACATGCTAGTAAAGTCGTCCTGAAAGGAGGATCACCTCGACCATTTGAATGAGGCCTTTGAAATATTGAGAAGATATAGGATGAAACTGAATCCCGATAAATGCACCTTCGGAGTGGCCTCGGGAAAGTTATTGGGTTTCCTCGTATCTTAGAGGGGTATCGAAGTCAATTCAGATCAGATCAAAGCAATAGACACAATCCCAGAAGTACTAAGCAGCAAAAATTAGGTGCAGAAGCTGACGGGTCGGATAACCGCCCTTTCTAGGTTTATCTCGCGATCCTCCGACAGGTGCCATAAGTCCTTCAGTGTGTTGAAGAAAGATCAGGGGCTCCAATGGAACAAAGAATGCGTCAAAGCCCTAAAGAATTTGAAGGTGTACCTATCTTCGCCACCCCTACTATCTAAAGCAAGCCCAGAACAACCACTTCTAGTGTATCTAGCCGTGTCTGAGGTCGCCGGCAGCGTTTTCGTGGTACGCGAGAACAAAGGTACGCAATCTCCCATCTATTACATTAGCAAAACACTAGTGGACGCCGAAACGCGGTACCCGCACCTTGAAAAGCTGGTATTAGCACTAGTCGTAGCTTCATGAAACTTACGACCTTATTTTAAATCCTATTAGAGTGGTAACGACCTTCTCACTGAGGAGTGTCATACATAAGCCTAAGCTATCAGGACGACTCGCAAAATGGGCTATTGAGCTCAGCGAGCACTATATCTCGTACCTTCCAAGAAACGGCATCAAGTCTCAAGTCCTAGCCGACTTCAGCGTAGAAATCCTGTCGTAGGCATAGCTCAAGGCTCGACACGTCTCCCCCTCCAACGACCAATGGGTCCTCCACACTAATGGCACCGCCAATGCTTCGCGATCGGGACTGGGACTCATCCTTGAGATCCCCACGAATTAAACAATTCACCAGTACATACGATGCCCCGAAATGACTAACAAAGGCTGAGTATAAGGCCGCTATTGCAGGTATGAAATTAGCCATCAAATACGGAGCCCGGCGGATCCTTCTCCACTGCGATTCGCAACTTGTGGTAAACCAGATCGCTGGGACTTACCAGGTCAAAGAACAGAGGCTACAAAAATACCAGAAAGAAATCTGCAGGCTTCGAACAAATTTTGAGAGCACGGAACATCGAAGCGGACGGCCTGGCAAAATTGGTCGCGGCCACCAAAAACATCAACAAGGAAAGCGTGGTCACCCTCCTCCACTCGGCCATCCACCACACCAAGGTATTTTCTTTAAATCTAACCTAGGACTGGCGCAACTAGTTCATGTATTATCTACAGGACGGAACGCTGCCGTGCGACAAGAAAGAGGCAAAGAAACTCTGCGTGCAAGCCGCCCGGTACTGCCTGATCAACAATGACCTCCACAAGAGAACGTTTGGCGGGTCCTTGCCCAAGTGCCTAGGCCCGCACCAAAAAGGGCCAGTATTCGAAGAGGTACACGAGGGTCACTGCGGCGCCCATACAGGCAACACGCCCTTGTACGGTGCATCATCCACGCCGGCTACTATTGGCCCACAATGAAGAAAAAAGAAGAAGAATACATCCACCGATGGGAACAATGCCAAAAATATTCCCTAATGATCCACCAGCAAGGGGAACGCCTACACTCAGTCGCCTCTCTATGGCCCTTCATCAAATGGGGAATGGACATAGTCGGCCCCCTACCCGCAGGACCGGGAAATGTATAATTCTTGCTTGTTTTGAGTGACAATGTTTCCAAGTGGGTGGAAGCAGGTGCGTACGCACAGATACGCGAACAGGAGGTCATCGCCTTCATATGAAGAACAGTATATGTCGCTTCGGCATCCGCAATGAAATTAGATGCGACAACGGACGACAGCTCGTCGGTCAAAATAAGACCGAATTCTTTGACAAATGGCGCATCAAGAGAATCCTCTCCATACCATACCACCCTGCCGCCAACAATCAAGCAGAATCCTCTAACAAAACCATAAAAAAATTCTGAAGAAAAAGCTTGAAGAATCCAAAGGGGGTTGGCCTGAACTGTTACCCGAAGTGTTTTGGGCACACAGGACCACACCCAAGTCCAGCATAGGCAAAACCTCATACTCGTTGGTCTATGGAACCGATGCGGTCATACCCGTCGAAGTAGGCGAACCATGCCTAAGGTATTTACACACTAGCGGAACGGAAAACGACGCAAATAGGCTCCAAGACCTTGATGAAGCCGATAAAAGAAGAGAAATGGCCAACATAAGAATGGCTGCGCAAAAGCAACAAGTCGAAAGGTACTACAACAAAAGGGCAAAAATAAGGCCGCTCAAAGTAGGGGACTATGTCCTCAAAGCAAAGACATTGGCCTCCAAAGACCCAAGAGAAGGAAAATTAGGCTCAAACTGGGACGGACCCAACAAAATCACAACAATAGCAAACAAAGGGGCATTTCAGCTGGAAACAATGGAAGGAAAAACACTCCAGAACAACTGGAATGTCTCCCACCTCAAACATTTCCATTTCTAAAAGGCGTACCCCAAGTCGCACTCTTTTTCCCTCACTCGAGTTTTGTCCCAATTGGGTTTTCTCGGGGAGGTTTTTAACGAGGCAACAAAGGGGACACGTGGAGATGTTTGTGGAACAAGTGTATCACGTCATTGCACTCTCCAGCCCGACCTGATACAGGGACTGGACCAGCAACATCTCCAATGTGTAAAAGGCTATGGCCATCTCCAATGTATTAAAAGGTTATGGCCATCTCCAATGTGTAAAACGCTACGGCCATCTCCAATGTGTAAAACGCTACGGCCATCTTCAATGCGTATAAGGCTATGTCCATCTCCCATGTGTGAAAAGGCTATGGCCATCTCCAATGTGTAAAAGGCTACGCCCATCTCCAATGTGTAAAAAGGCTACGGCTATCTCCAATGTGTAAAAAGGCTATGGCCATCTCTAATGTGTAAAAAGGCTAAAAAGGCTATAGCCATCTCTAATGTGTAAAAAGGCTACGGCCATCTCCAATGTGATAAAGGCTACAGCCATCTCCATTGTGTAAAAGGGCTAAGGCCATCGCCGCTAACAGTCGACCCGATGTCGACTACGGTAGAATGAAATACTCGACGACAGTCGAACACAACGACATGGCTAAGGCCATTCAATTCTACATGGCTAAGGCCGTCAATTTAAAAAGGCTAAGGCCATCGCCGCTAACAGACGACCCAATGTCGACTACGGCAGAATGAAAGACTCGACGACAGTCGAAGTCAACTATATGGCTAAGGCCATTTAATTCTACATGGCTAAGGCCATCGATTTAATAAGGCTATGGCCATCGCCGCTAACAGTCGACCCAATGTCGACTACGGTAGAACGAAAGAGTCGACGACAGTCGAAGTCAACCACATGGCTAAAGCCATTCAATTCTAAATGGCTAAGGCCATCGATTTAAAAGGCTAAGGCCACGCTGCTAACAGTCGACCCAATGTCGACTACGGAAAATTCAAAGATTCGAGGATAGTCGAAGTCAACCACATGGCTAAGGCCATCGCCGCTAACAGTCGACCCAATGTCGACTACGACAGAATGAAAGACTCAACAACAATCGAAGTCAACCATATTGCTAAGGCCATTCAATTCTACATGGATAAGGCCATCGATTTAAAATAGCTAAGGCCATCGCAGTTAACGGTCGACCCAATGTCGACTACCGCGAAACGAATGACTTGATGAAAGTCGAAGTCAACCACATGGCTAAGGCCATTCAATTCTACATGGCTAAGGCCATCGATTTAAGATGGCCAAGCCCATCACCATTAACAGTCGACCTAACATCAACTATGGCAAAACGAAAGACCTCATGAAGCTCGAGTTAAGCTCAAACTATAAGTTGCAAACACGACAAAGGTTCCAAGGAACAAAGAAAGAATGACAACGAAAAAAGGTATGTACTATTATATCCAAAAAAGTATATATATGATCGGCCTCAGAAAAGTGCCCATTTACATCAAAAGAGTGCAAAAGCAAACACTAGGAACCACCGTTACCCTGGTCGGCATAATCAGCACTCGGGCCATTGCCACCTCCTGGCAGGTAGTCCCTAGAACTCCAAGAAGCAGATGCCAGGCGGTTAATATCTTCTAAGTTATACCCTTCCCTAGCGGGCCAATCAGAGGCGTAACCAGCCGCCTCACCAGCAACCCGGGTCAGACTCTGCTGCTTATCCATGTCCTCCTCGGAGACTCGATCGGCTGCCAAGAGCTCTTCAAACACGACCAACCGGGCGTCATGGTACACCCACATGTCATGACCATCCCGACGCTCATCTTTCTGTGAAGCGGCCCGAGCAAGGGCCTCAATCTCATCCTATTTGGCTTTGAGCTCAGCGGTTAGGCCGCAACTTGAGCCCGAAGCTCAGCAGCCTCCACCGCTATGGCACGACCAAGCTCCAAATCATCATCCTTCACTCGAAGGAGAGCCTCCAATTCAGTGTTCAGAGCGACCATGGATACAAGCTGCTTGTCCAGACCTCTCTAACTCAGCCAACCACTTCTTCAGCTGCTCCTCAGAATGGGTAATACCCTCGCGGAATAGCCTAAAGTCGGGGTCCTGCTTGTACATGTCGGCCAACGTTTGATGCGCATCGTGAACCCGCTTGTACCTCTGCCACAGTTTTTTATGGGCATCCGCACTCTTCGCCAGGCGTCGCCCCTTCTCTACCTCCAAGACAAGAACCTGAAAAATATCAAAGGGTGAGTTAGTATACATGCAAACTGCCACTACAATTTCAAAGAGGAGGAAGGCCAAAGTTACCTGCAAGGCCGCGCCTGCTACCCTTCTAGGCAGGCCCCTCTCACTACTTCTGCAATGCATCACTCTCGGCGTCCGCACAGAGAAGGGTCATGTCCGTGACTGCCTCCTCGTAGTTCTCCAAGAGGTTATAGCTACTGTGGATCACAATACGGCATGTAGACCTACCAGCCATCATCTAAACACGATCCAGGTAACTCACATTAAACATCTGCAGAAGGTGGTATATTGTAACCGCGCACCCGGCTTTCTCCACGTGAGTGGTAAGTATTCTGCACACTTTCAGCATATAAGGAGTAAGTTGAGTCGGGCACGCCCTGAAGAAATGGCAAAGTTCCTCCGCCAGAGGGTTGAGCAGGAAACTATAGCCGATCCGGAATGCATACTCATAAAATGTGCAGAACCCGGGCCGTTGGCATAATTTTCTCCGGCAGGCGCTATATCGGCGTGGTATGGAAACCCATATGCCATCCTAAGAGCATCCAGGTGGGAAGGCGTCAACTCACTACGTTCCCAGGGTGGAGATGAATCCTTATTATTAAAATCATTTCTTTTGCTCATGTTATTCAGAAGAACACTCGCCACTGATAGAGGAACTAGAACCTCTTCGATAACCTCCGCATCACCGTCGGGAGGAGGTGAAACCCTAGGAGGAGCATTATTTCTGGACTTCTTGCTACCTTGACATCGTTTCACCATGGTTAAAGCTTACCAAAAAAACAATGTTTCAAGTAGGTGAAAAGCTCGACTCATAAAAACAACAGTTCTTAAGAAAAGCAGTAATCGCCGGAAAAGAGAACGAGAAAAAGAGAGAAATGTCCTTCAGAGATTCAAATGATGAACTGTTTTGAATCATCCGTTGTTTATTGGAGTGAGATGCACGAAAATCAAAGCAGAATCATTCAAAAGCTGGTGCGGGAAACCCAAAAGTAACGTCGGGATCTAAGCTGCCTCGGGATTAAAAATAATGATGATGCACGTGGTTGGTGACATCATCCCCAAAAGGAGCCGAGTGTCAACAGCCCCATACTGTCACATAAGCGAACATGTCCGCTCGTTAAAGACGCCCCTCAAGGATGCCTCCAACAGACGAAGGGACTAACTGTATGAGGCAAAATTTGGTTCACCTCGCCACTGCTAAAGTAAGCACTTCCCTCATAACAGGGCCGCCCTCAAAGACTAGTCAATCAGATAAATACGGCCCGACCAAGGACGTCCTGAACAACTAAGCAGAGGAATGACACCGTTTTAGGCATGGCTTCTTCCTTACGAAGAAGCCACCAACTTTTGTACTTTTCTTTTCGTGTATTTTGAGAAAATGTCTCCTAATATATAAAGGAGACCTTCACCGTATCATCAGGAGGATTGATTATTCTAAATATAACAACTCTCTAATTTCTCTCTCTAATGTTGTCAAGCATACATCTTTATATCTCTATATCTCTTTCTGATAGCAAAACTTTCGATTATCTTCTATACTTTAAGATCTACCATGATCCTAGTAAAACAATCTCTTCTATGACTCATTATACTTGATTATGATTTACCCTTATATCTTTTTTATTGTTTTAAGCTTATAAAGTACCTATATCTTTTGAGCAAAACAATTGCATTACTTCAACATCTACAACATTAGTTTTTCTATTGGATTTTTTGACGGGCAAAGTTTAGTTTGTTGTAACCCGATTTTGCATTCCAAGATTGAGTGGAAAAACGCTATGTACATGGAGTGGCAAAACGCTATGTACATTGAGTGGCAAAGCGCTTTGTACTATGATTAAATGTTAAAATTCTATTTATCAAAGCAGATCATATTTTTATTGGCTTAGTGTAAATACAAGCTAAGTGCAAATAAATTTTTACCACGTGCTCCGATACTACGTAACTCTCCCGTGTCCCTCCCCAATCGCAGCCCTCCCCCCCCCCCAAATCTTTTTTATTAATATGGTATTTTTGTAAGTAGTCATATTGATGTTTGGCTTATATTATACATATTTTTACATATATTGCATCACATTGTGCTGATGTCTTACAGATTTCGAATGTATAATATAATGATCTGCATTAATTTGTGGTATTTCTATGTGTAGGAATCATTGGGATGCGATTTGGGACGAAAGAAGATCGAAAATTGAAAGAAAAAGGTGCACATTTGAGGGCCACAGGCAGCGTGGGGCGCTACCTGTGGTGCCCAAAACAGAATGCTTAAAAGTTGAGCGCCAGGGCCCCTTGTTACCCTGGATGCGCAAAACATGGACATGTCCTATTTCGACCGAAACTCAGTTATTTCGACCCAAGAATTTCCTAACTCATATAAAAGCCAACCTAAACCTATTTTGGAGGGGGAGAGATGTTTTTCTGAGGAAAACACAAGCACATAGCCGCCATGGAGGCCGGAATTCATCAAGTTTCATCTTTCTTCCACCAAACTTAGTAATTTTTATATTTCCTTGTATAATTTGTTGTTTGGCTACCATGTCTATGTGGAGCTACACTTCACGTTCTAGGATTGTTGTTCTTCATGACTATTATTATTCGGATATTGATTTTGATTTTCTTAGTTTATCATTTTATTTATTTATTCAGTCTTGTGCTTAATTATTTGATTACTTGATCCCCATTTGAATACTATCTACGAATCTTGAAGTGAACTCAAAAATGGAAATTCTAAATTGCATATAGGATTGAGTAGAGCAAGTTCTTGAATTTAGGCATCGGGAATGGATTCGCGATTAGGATAGACATATACCAAATTGCCTTGCTTGGTTGATGTACAAGAAATATAAATGTGTTCTTGTTGATTCTGACTCCATAGACATATAGGCGTTAGGTTAGCTTTGATAGGCAAGTAAGAACTCGACATATTCTTATAAGAAATATTAACTCAATCAACCAATAAACTAGATAAATTAGTTAGTCAATTCAATTGAAAAATATAATAAGAATGTTAGATAGCCCATGACCCTAGATCGGTTTCTTTACATTGAAATAATAAAAATCTTCGTTTCTCTAGTTCAGAGCTCACCATTTATTTTCCTTTATTTTGACTAGTTTAGAATAAAATATTTCTAGGTTTAATTCTTGTTTAGATAATTAAGATAGTCTAATTTAGTTAATGGTTAATCATAAGTCCTCGTGGATTCTTCATCCGACTTTTAGTCACTTTATTACTTGACGACCGCGTATACTTGCTTGTGTTTTTGGTCACAACAAGTTTTTGGCACCATTACCGGAGACATTTATAAATTAACTTTTTTTGGGCACCCCAAGGCAAGTTCCTTGGGTTGGTTTTTTATTAATAACATAAAAGAAAAGAAAATACAACAAATAGAAAAAGTACAAATAAGGGGTACAATAGCATCGGTATTGTTACCCATATAACTCAACCGGGCTAACCTTATTGTACTAATCCTATTGAGGCATAAATAACCTCTCTAGCAAGCATGCAAAAAGAAAGAACTAGCTAGAACTAGGTACGCTATGATCATCATAGAGTTTATAACATACTATGTGATGATATTACATAGAACTATACTGATGTGATGGTAAAATAAAAATATGAAGAAACCATCATGGTGCTCTCTTTTCTCTACATTTGTGAAATCTTCAATTTGTAGAATCTTGACTTCTTCCACAACTCTTTTCAAAAAGTATTCAAAAATCATACTTTTTTCTTCGAACGATTGGACTTTGTAGATGTATTTTGAATGACTTGTTTTTGTTTTGCACTTGTCATTGGGAGTCTCTTCATGTTTGCATCTTCATTTACTCTCCCGTCCCAACTCGTATCCCTTATGCGCGACTTCTTGCTTTTTCCGCTATGCATAGGTGATAGATCACGTTTTCTTGCCACTTTCTCCCTGCATTGTTGTAACATTTCATCCTCTTCTCCCTGTTCAAAAACTTCTCTCCCCATTTTCATAGGTTGTGGTCTGTTTTTGGCATTATCAAGTGCCACCAAGTCAGCCTCTGCATGTAAAGTTGCCACCACTATTTGTTGTCCGATGTTGTTGTTTGCTGGACCTGTGCTAAATGAGGTAGGATCCAAAGTGATATGTATCGCCTTAAGGCATGCGGTTGCTTTGCATCTTCTGAATGTATTGCTAAAGTATAAGAATTATGGTGATCATTTGAACGGCGGTGTTGTTGCACATTATTTCCTGTAGCTTGTTGAATCACGTCTGCTGCTTCTTGCGTTTCTGAAAATCTTGGATTTGGCATGTGTTGTGTATCCAGTGTAGTTTCCTCTTGTGCTTTAACTATGCTTGCCTTGTGTTGTTGTTATGTTTGTACAGCATTCTTGTTTCCCTTCCCAAGACTATTACTAAAAGAAATACGATTTAAGTGGATAAGAGAATCAGTACTTACCAATGCATCCAACAAGTTTCTATCATCTACCGACATAGTTGGCGCAGTTGTGACTATTTGTTGCTGCCTCTTCTTTGCTATCTCATTTTTGCTTTCAGTTCTGTTTAGATCTCCTTGATACTGTTGCACAATAGGTGGTGATACTACAATTTGACTCGTAGAAATACTTGGAGCAGCCTGCTTGGACGATGTTGTTGCAGCATGTATCAAAGTTGCAGCTGCTGCTTTCCTAGGAGATGTTACTGACTGAATCAAACTTCCAACTGTTGTATTTTGATTACCAGCAATTGGATTGGTTCTGGGGATATAAACAGGTGCATTGAGGTTCAATTTACTCTTGGGGGTCGTTGAAGATGTCGCCTGAAGCTTTGGTGTTCTTGGAGAATCAAGCTCCTTGCTTGCACTCTCTTGATCCACCTCCTGTTCACCATGTTCAGATTCATACCATGCAAATCATCTCCATAATATTCTTCATCATCTTCCTCCCTTTTTTCTTGCCACAATTTGGAATTAATAACCATCAACCTCATATTTTCCTTTATTACTTCATTATTATTTCCTGTAGACACCATAGGCTGCCCACATTCACCATCAAATGAACCCACTCACTGAGAAGGGACCTCAGAAACGGGTTTGTTCAAAGTTACTAAAGGTTGCTTAACCATGGTAGCTTTCATCATCATTTCATGTTGAGCGTTCTTCATGATTTGTTCTACATTGGGACTTGAAAAATACATGGCAGGTGTATTGGTATTGTGAGCTTGAATACCAATAAGTTCAGCCCCTAATATGTTCTTTGAGTCCTTTTGTCGAGCACCTATATTATTGTCCAAATCCACACTGCCTTGCCTTCCTTGTTCATCACTAGATACTGCAACTATTTGTTTGGACATACCTTGACCAGTTAAAACTGTTGCATCCACTTCAGGATCCCCAGTAGCTGCTAGAACCTCGAATGAGTTTGAGTTGGCATTAACCTGAGAGTCATTTAGTCGAACACCATTGTTCTGCTGTATGAATGAACCATCCTTTTTTGTGGGAGATTTTCGAGTTGATACCACATTCCAAACTCCATGTTTTTTATTCCTATCCCCTCCTTGATCAACCACTTTTTACTTCCCAGAAGTATTTTCCATCATTTTACTCATATGGCCCCCTTTTTTATTCCCAAAAAACTGGGCCATAGCTTCTCCGTCAGAACTGTGTACTGTAACAGCATTGCCATCAAAAACACGTCCAGTTTTGACAGGAGAAATTAGCTGCCCAGCTTGCACAGCAGTAGCTAAAATAGCTGATGGTTTTTCAACTAATGCAGCAGGTTTTTTATCAATTCCAGCTTCCTGCTCTTCTCCCTCTAAAGCCTGAGAAATATCGGTCATAACTACTGCATTTCCACTAGATGATTGCTTATGAACCATCAATTGATATCCTGCAGCTACTATATTCTGAACATGACTTTGGCCTTGTCTCTTAATGGTTTGATTTCCATGTTCCATTGGATTTTGCATATAAATTGGACTTTCAGTAACCCCAGCTGCTGTAGTTTGGGTATTAACATCAATTGATCGTGGACCATGATTAGTCTCACGATCTGTAATAATACATCCACGAGCACTGGTATAAATTGTTGGTTTCATAGCTGGATGCACCTCAATTTTTGAAGTTTCTTGACTTTCATTTACAGCTCGTTTGGCATTCAACAAATCCCTAGCATCACCCTCTAGTTTACGAAGACTGCCTAGTCCTTCCGATTCCTCCACCTGAAGTGCTTTTTCATTCTTTTCATCTGTCCTCCAACGACATGATTTCTCGTCATGTCCTTGATGTTTACAACACTTACAATATTTAGGCAAGTTATCAAAAATGATCTACTGAGAGTATTCAATATTTTTTCCAGACTTCATATCGACGATGTTTATCTTGACTCTCTTAAGATGTTTGTCCATTAAATCGATCAAGACTTTAACTCATGCCGTACTTGGTCTTGTTCGATCCTGCGTTGCCTTATCTATTGCAAGAGGCTTTCCCACAGTAGGAGCTATAGATAATAACGACATTTTTGCAAAAAATTGACTGGCAGATCAGGAAACGAAATCCACACCACAACTTTTGACGTTTCCTCTCGAGAGTTAAATCCCATGGTACATGGGGAAGTCCTAAAGAAGAACTCGTCTTCCTTTTCCTTAGCGTAACCAGTTTTTCTTGACAATACATGAACAAAGTTTTCAAAAAGATCAAATCTTACGAGGATATGCCGGTATTCTAGCTGTCCAACGTTGCATTTACCTTTGACGTCAAGATGTTTTGGTATAATCTGCCGTAACTGTTGGACGTCAGGTTTGCCGTATGAAAATTTGAGAATTACTGCCTGATGCAGTCCCTCTTCGATGGTGAACTTGTTCACCTCTTCAACTGTGAACTCAACTGTTTGTTCACCATATATCATATGAACTGGAAGTAACTCCAGTTTTGACGAAGCTGCCGCACATTTGGATTGTGGCATCAGTTCAGCATACGATTGTTTTGGCTTAATGTTTTGAGCTATTTCTTGAATGTTTTTTGTTGCCTCTCCCACAACCAAAGTCTGGGAGAAGTTGCAGCATCCATGAAGATCTTCAAACCACCATTTACGATCCTTAGCAGAAGAAACTAAAGCTGCGAGCTACAGTGACAAGATCTGTGACAATTTGGGACATCTTTGAAAACATATAACCAATAATATCATAATACCTTCATGTTATCAAAATAAGAGAAGGAAACTGATTTGCAGAATGACTCGATGCTACAGTAAATCCAAAAATAAATTTGAGATTTGCAGCGTTTTGATATGAATATTGGAAAAAATTCAATGGGAGGTTGTTCACAAATGAAAAGCTGTTCTTTTGGTACCAAAATTGTGACCTTACCTTGCCGGATTCCGATATGAATAGTGAAGAATTCATTATTCACCCTTCTACTTAGAGAGAAGGCAGAGAGTTTAGAGAGGGTTTTTTTATAAATTAACTATTTTTCTAGATTAGACATTTATTTTTTTCTGTTATTTCTTTAATTTGATTAGTATTTTTATTTATTTATTTTAACATGGAATCTTGGAATGAAAATTATTCTAATGATGTTTATTCTTATTTTGATGATCCTTATCCATATTGTTAAGGACCCTACTGGTTAAAAACTTGTCAGCATGTTCCCGGAGAGAGTTGAGCGTACAATCTCAATCTTTTGAGTGGAATATTTGTAATATGTGTTGTGGTCAAGATGGCCATTGGGATGGTTGTCATAAATCTTTTTATCCTTCTCTGAGCCCTTATTATGATCTTTCTAATGATATTTGTGAGCTTGATGAAGTGCAGGATATGGAACCTGATGCATATATTAGGAATATTTTGAGGCAAGTAGCAGAGTAACACGATGAACTCAAAAAGGATATGAAAAGATTGAGGGCAGTAACCACAAGAATTGAATGAAGTGAGCGAGTACCAACAAGATGAAAATTTTGAAAAAGAGAAGATTTTGAGTCAAACTTGTCTGGTAGAACATGCTGAAAAGTTAGAAATATATGAGGCTCAACATGAGGAATTTTTGTATGGTATAAAAGACTTAATAAAAGGAAGATCTGTTCTAGGACAAGAGATCAAAAAATTTGGCACTTCTATTCACGACTTGGGAGCTCAACTGATTGCAAAAATTGATGCATCTAACGCCCAGCAAAATTGTTCTAAGTTGTGTGAAACTAAAAAGGAGCTTATACCCAAATTGATGAGCTAAAAGTGGAGAGCCAATCATTCGAGCATATTTTTGTTGATGATGCCCATGTCGAGAAAAGCACTCTAGAGACATGTGAGTAGTAGATAATATTATCGCTGGAGACTCTAGTGTGTGTAAATATGAGGTTTAAAGAGTAATACAATTCTAGAGTTAGGGCATATTGGTCCTCATTCTATACATTTTTCAACATTGTATTTGGATGCTGTCATGGAAATCGAGTCATCTGAGCCTTCGGAGGAGCCAATGGACGAGGAACAAGCTGCTTACTTCTTGAATTCGTTGTACGAAAAAGCAAAAATTACATTCCTCATATAAATGCCGAGAAGTGTAGACTGAAAAATTTATATAGTGGACTGTTTATTTTCTAGCCCCACCAATGGAGCATAGCCATAGGCTAGATGCACTATTAGGGGTACAATTCATAAGTTCGAGGTGGAGGCAAAAAGTAGTTCAGGTCGTGCCGCGCCGTTAAAATAGACGCTTGTTGAGAGGCGATCCAGCTTTACTGCTTTTTTATTTTTGTTTATTTTATTTTTATTATATTATTTTTGTAGTATTTATTTATGTTTTTTAGGATTATGAGCATAGGAAAAAAAGGCCATAAGATGCGCAAAAGCAAATTAAATGATTGGAACTAGTGTGAGGTACTCGTACATAGTACTATTCTTGAGAAAAGTATGAGTACCTGTGAGCTGATATTGCTTCGGCCTTTGATATTTCAGGGAGTTTCTTATTCACCCTTGTTATTTTTGCTTGATTTGTGCATTTGGGACATTGCACTCTTTTAAGTGTGGGATGGAAGATTCTCTGTGGTTTATATAGTATTATATTAGTATATTTTTAGGGTTTTTTTTATCTTTTATTGTTAGCTAGCTTCTTATTTTTAATTGCATAGTAAGTAGAATTAATGGTGTAGTATAGTAGTAGTAGTTTTAGTAGCTTAATTAAAAAAATTAAACTTTACCCGACGATGGATCTCCTAGATAGTTTTCTTGAGGATTTAAAGTCTAACCAAGAAAATAAAAATAAAAAGAATAGAAAAACGCATCTTTTAGTTTTTTAGGTAGTTATAATCCCCGTAATTTGTTTTTGTACATCGGTTCTTTTTATGGGTTATAGTTTGAACTGGGTAGTAATTCTTTTAGAGTAGGACTTAGAAAAAAATAGAGGAAGAAAGATGAGATTCCTAAGGCGCCCTTGGCTCGTTTGATAGTAGCATATTTAAGCTTTTGCATGTGTAGTATCTTCCCTGTGTGCTAAAAGTGCTTATGATACTTTAGTTATTTGGATTACATGTTTTGTAACACCTATGTCTCATTTTCTTGACTTATGTTCACTTTGTGCTTAATGATTAATATCTTATCGCTTTGTGAATACTTGTATTTATTGAGAGTCGGAATGTGACGGTCCTTAGTGAGTCATGTGCCTCGTGTGGCGAGATTTTGTTTAGTCCAGTTATTGTACTTGTGTTTAGAACTAGCCCGAAACATGAGTTGAAGCAAAATTTGAGGTGATTCCTGGTTTAAAAAATAATTTTAGGTTTTCTTTGATCTTTTTGAGCTTATTGCTTGCCACAAATAAACATAATCCCTAGTTAATCCTTTAGAGCTTATAAACTTTTATTTGTCACCCACATTACAAGCTTATACCCTTTTATTCTTAATTGACATTATTTTGATCCTTTTACCATTTAAGGCACTTTAATTGTGAAATGAGTGCTAAAAGAAGTAAGAAGGATTGAGTATGGGGTGGATTTTGCGTGAAACCTATGAAAGAAAGAAGATTGCACTTGTTTTGTAAAATAATACACCACTATCGGAAGTTGAAAAGGAAAAAAATCTGAAAAAAAAAGAGAAAAAATGTAAATGAATAAAAGTTTTATTTTGTTTCTTGTGGAGTGTGAATGAAAATAATGCTATTTTGGTTGTTATATTTTTTGTGAAATCGGAGAGGATTGAAGAATTTGCGCTTAAGTTATTTGGTGATGTGCTAAAGTGCTTAGGAGGGTGAACCACTATTCCTATATATATTCTACATATCCCGTAGCTCACATAACAATTGCGAAAAAGTCCTAACTGATTTTAGTTTGAGCGACCTTACATTAGTAGAGATTTACTTTAAGGACAAGCCTATAGTACCAATTGTACGCATGTAACTTCTTTGTGAGAGTGAGAGATTTTTTTTATATACAAGTGAATCCTTAAACTAAATATGATCATGAGATTCGACTATCTTATTCTTGTTGTGAGGGCATATGGTTTTACTAAAGATAGGTAACATTATTAGATTTCTCCAGTATGTTGGGTGTTCAAGCCATGAGTGCATTGTGACATTAGATTTCTCCAGGATGTTGGGTGTTCAAGCCATGAGTGCATTGTGACATTGAGCTTAAAGGGAAGTGTGTGGTAATTGCATATGCTAGAGCTTAAATGTTTCTATCAACCATGATTACTGGTGTAAAGTGCTCAAAGATAGAGTTAATTGTTAGTTGACTCGAGGACGAGCAACGTTTAAGTGTGGGGTGTTGATGTTTGGCTTAAATTATGCATATTTTTACATATAATATCTCACATTGTCTCCTAGATTTCGGATGTATAATATAATGAATTGTGCTAATTTGTGGTATTTCTATGTATAGGAATCAATCAAATGCAATCCCGAATGAAAGTGTGCCAATAGGAGAGAAAATGGGAAGAAAAGGCAAAAGTGCACATTTGAGGACCACAGGCAGCGTGACGCGCTACCTGTAGCGCTCAAAATAGAATGCTGAAAAGTTGAGCGCCGGGGCCAGTGCCCCACGCTGCCCTGGATGCTCAAAGTGTGAACATGTCCTATTTCGATTTAGACTCGATTATTTCGACCCCAAGACACCCCAACTCATATAAAAGCCAACCTAAACCTATTTTGGAGGGGGGGATGTTTTTGTGAGGAAACCACAAACAAAGAGCCGCCTGACAACAAATGATTTGTTTCATTTTTATCAAATGATTTTTCCTTGCTTGATTCATGTTTATCGGCTAGATCTTCTTTCATGTTTGCTCATAATGTTCCTTCCCTAGAATCATGGTGCTTTGATCTACGAGGAAGGACTGAAGGATCATATTCTAGATGCGTTTACTGTGTTGCAATTCGCCCACTAATTCATCAACCCTTTCTTGAACACTTAAAATGCCATTCTGGTAGGCGTCTTCCAATGCATCCTCAATTCTACTCTACCTACGGGCTTTGGTTTTTTATAACTATCCATTATATGGACTTATCCTTGCACAAAGGATAAGGAACACAATACACTTATTTCACATTTTGTGCAATGATATCATTGGATCATATAATTCATACTCCTTCGTATGGTTAATTTAATTATTATGTATTGACGGTGACCTTTGTGCCTCTAATAGGTGTTGGATCATACCACTTATACCGAAAGAGTACTAATTTTTTTCGGCCTTCCAAAATACTCTAGTTCTAAAATCTCTTTGAGCACACCATAATAGTCAACATCTCCATCACCTTTTACCCATACGGCGCTATTATTGGTACTCTTATTCTTAGTCCATTCTTCTGTATGAAACTTGCACCCATTGACAAAGTATTTATAGATTAGTTTGGATTTAAAGTCAGGTTCCTAAGCTATATCACGTAAAAATAGGTCATTTATGCCATTGACTGGATTATGAACCTATATAGAGTTAAAGAAAATTTATAATTTGAAAGATACATGTACTTAGTTTATAGCAACAAAATAAAACTTACAAACTCCTTAAGCCACTCTGAAAATCTTGGATAAACATCATCATGCCCATTTATACCTATAAAGTAAATGATGATACCTATAAAGTAACTGATGACAAAATTACAACTTTCATTAGTTAAATAAACTTTGATCTTATTTTAATCGTCTTTAATATAGATTAAGACTTACTTATAATAAGGTTGGACCTCCGGATAGTTCAACAACGCATGTGTTGTAGCGGACTTTTTCTCCATCTCAGACAAATTTCGCTTTTTATTAGTTTTTGAACATCTACCTAGTTGATTGAATATGAAAAATGATGGTGCTAAAGGATCAGTAATGCCTTCATCTTCATGCCAATTTGGACTATTTCTCAAACATGGCACTTCATACTCAAAATAATACGAATAGAAAAAAGAAGTTTTTTTAGCGAAATGTGCTTCACATATCAATCCCTCAATCCTGGTTCTATTTTTACGGACCGCTTATATTTTCAATTGTCCTGCATAGCACAATTTATAGATGAAATAATATTTGATTAAAACACATCAAGGGAAATTAATTTAAAGCCATTATCTCGCGTAACGATAAATCCATCTTCACTTAACTGACCTTTCAAGTCGTGTCTCTTGCGCACGATGAACTGGAAGATGTTCCATTACATAAAAAAATTGAAGAAAAAAAATTTTCGCCACCTTAAAAGTTAAGCAAATGTTACTCTCAATGTAAGCTAGGTTCTCCACCTTCAATGGCTAGATCAAAACTCCTTAAAAAATAAACATATCCCAGTAATGAGTTTTCATATTCTATCAGGCAACGGTTCGAATGCAACATGCATCAAAGATTCGAGAAAAATGTGACAATCGTGGCTCTTCATAGCTGTCAACTTCCCTTCTTTTATGTCAACGCACCTGGATAAGTTTGACATGTATCCATCATGAATCCTCAAATTCTTAACTCAATCACAAATCTCTCTTCTCTCATCTAAAGTGAATGTGTAACTGGCCTTGGACTTTTGAATCTTATTATTCAAGTATGTCAGGTACAACTGACTTCGCCTACAATATTCCTTAAAGTTCATCCTATCCTTCAAATTATCTTCTGTCTTGTTATTGACATCCATTACAGTATTAAATAGGTTATCAAAAAAAAATTCTCGATATGCATGACATCGAGATTATGCTGAATAAGATTATGTTTCCGGTAAGGTAACTCCTAGAATATGTTATGTTTAGTCCAATTATGCGTAACATCATAACCAAGTATCTTATTAGATATTGGAGACTTTGTTACCGTAAGTAGAACTCTAACTCTGTTCCAAATTTGTTTTGGTGACAATACTTACTGTGGCTCCTCATAATCAGTTTGATTCTTCATAAATGAATTAGTATTTCTCCTAAGCTCGTGATCCCTAGGCAAGAAACGACGGTGGCAGTCAAACAATGTATCATTTCCTCTATGTTTCAAAGTGAATGCTTTTGTGTCTTCTTCACAAGTTGGGCAAGCTAACTTGCCTGCAGTCAACCACTCGGATAACATTTCATAAGCAGAAAAATTATTTATAGTCACACCAAAGCAACACGCAATCTGAAGTTTTGTTTAGTTGATATATCATATGTTTCTATACCTTCATGCCATAATAACTTTAACTCATCAATTAAAGATTGCATGTATACAATTCAAGTTAGGAACAAAATACATACATGTCATAATAACTCAGGAGGAATTATACAGCGTAACAAACACTGGCCAGCATAAATATGGTGCAGCAGAGACATGCACATAAACCCAAACTAATGTTTCTCGGTTCATTAGAAAAATCTAAAAACACCTTATCAAAATGCTTCGATGCCTCTCTATTTAACAGATGACATAGAATACTAGGTGACATTCTATTTTCATAGTGCCATCTCATATGAGAAGCAGAGATTATTAATGCATACAACCTCTTGTAAGTAATGCACAGCCTTAACTGGAGCCTTCTACTCTTTTGGATTTATGACTTTCTTATAATGAGATTGATTACAAAATTTACAATTTTTTAAAGCTACATCATCCTTATATAATATTATGCAACCTTTCTCGCAACAGTCAATCCTTCCAGATGAAAGACCTAATTTGGAAACTAATTTCCTTGCTACGTAAAAATCTTTCGGTAGGTCAATTTTATTTTATTAAGTTCCTTCATAAGACCAATTATAGAGTCCATGCATGTTTGAGAAATACTCAAAGCCGATTTAATACGTAATAATCTAACCACAATAGAAAAATAAGAATGCATTGAGCATTCATACAATGGACAACTCATAGAAGCGCTAACATCATCATTTGGTTCGATTGAGCCTCGGGTGCATCACAAAAGCATCCCTAACCATTTCATTGAATCGAGAATTTTAAGCATTATTCTCTGATAATGGACTATCCTCACTACCAAAAAAAAATTTTAAAAATCGACATCACCAACACTGCAACATCCTCTCCATGAATAGTATACACGTAATGATTTCCTGTAAACCTTTTTTTACAAAGATAAATTTTAATAATATCTGATTGCAAGAACATTCCGCACTTGCATTTCACTCAAGGGCACCTAATCACCCCTTCACTGAGAAATTCATAAAGTTTTTGTTTTAGCTATAAATTTAGCAACCCCTTCTCCTCCCTCAACGCACTACGATTAGGATAAATTCGATTATATATCTATCTACAATGTGCAAGTTCCATCTACACCAAATAAATCCAAGATATTTAAAATAATATTGCTTAGTATTACGCCAAAATGTTTTACTTTAATAAACCTATAAAAGAGAGATGTATTCTTTCCTTTCTATTGCACAATTAAGACGAGAAGAAAGAAAAAAAACGATTACACTTAAAACGTGTTTTTATTCCTGCACCATATATATTTAACCTTCCAACTTCAGAGAGGGAATTCATTTGAGTAAAAATTTGATTGTTTCCAATAACTTAAGTTGCATTAACTCGAAAGGTTTTTCTTCTGAGAGAGCTTTCCTTTCCACTTCAAATTGCAAAAATTGATGGAAGAAATTATAGGAATTATCTTCTTTTGTATGTTACCAGCTTGTAGGTAGGATACCCAATCATTTAATTAAATAGGTATGTTAAGCAATATTATAAAATTATGTAACTTTCAATAACTGAGATGGAGAGCAGTAGCAATGCGGTTTACCCAAATTAATCTTCAAAGAAAAACCTTTATATACCATCACTTCTTGAAAGACTGAAAACTCTTCATTACTATACTGGAATACTTCTGTTAGAATAACTTAACATCTTTTGTAAGTAACTATACCATTTTTCATTCCAACTTTATTAAATATATTTAAAGTAATTTGGACCAAAATCTTTAAACTATCCCTGAATACTATAACCAAAATAATTATTTGATAAAGTTGCTCAAAGATGTTTCCTAAATATGTGGATAGTGCATGTGGATACAACTAGCTTCTCCTCCAAAAAGTTTTAGAAAAAAAAATTATTTTGGCTATTTGTATACTAACGACTCATGAATAATGTGTATGGGTATCAATGAGTAGTTGAAAGTTGAAATAGGATTCAAGACTATGTACAAAGATAGGGAGGGTTAAATAGAAAATAGAATTCTTCAATTAGTCCAATAAAATCACAAAATACCCTATGAATGAGCCCTAGCTCCTAAAAAAACATTAGGAGCAGCAGCAACAACAGTAATAATTATGATTATAATAAAGCGGTTTAGAAGACAATCCAATGCAGCTTGAGACAATTTTCGTTTAACTGTCATGTCCCAACAGTGGTAACACAACCTTTTCCACAAAGCACGAGTTCATTTTTACTTAGCCAAATAACCTAGTAAAACTTTATTTAGTCTAGCTTAAACAGTGAATTAAGATGCGCTCCATCAAACATAACTCATGCCAAAAGAGTGAAAATCAATGTCCAACAGTAAAACACTTAATATCTTACCTTGTTAGCTGCCATGGGAGAGAAATCTGAGCTAGGAAGAAGAAGAATCTAGAAGAGAGGAAATCAGAGAAAGGCAGTATTCATTTCTGAGAAAGAAGCATAAGGCTAACTATACAAACGATCAGTACTTATAACAAACTCAAACTAACTTTCTTACCTCTATTAAGTAACTCACTAACAATGGTTTAGCATTACACTTTATCAATAAACTAAGGTTAACCATGCTGATTAACACTCCCCCTCAAGCTGATGGTTGATACAGATTCCTCAACCCCAGCTTGTTCAGCAAATGCACATGTTGAGCTCTTCCCAAGTCATTTGTAAGTATAATTGCTAGTTGATTCTCAGTGTTGGCATAAGGCTAACTCTACAAACGATCAGTACTTATAACAAACTCAAACTAACTTTCTTACCTCTATTAAGTAACTCACTAACAATGGTTTAGCATTACACTTTATCAATAAACTAAGGTTAACCATGCTGATTAACACTCCCCCTCAAGCTGATGGTTGATACAGATTCCTCAACCCCAGCTTGTTCAGCAAATGCACATGTTGAGCTCTTCCCAAGTCATTTGTAAGTATAATTGCTAGTTGATTCTCAGTGTTGACATACTCAATCTTCAGCAGACCTTGACTTAGTTTTTCCCTCACAAAGTGACAGTTTATATCATTGTGTTTTGTCCTTTCATAAAAAATTGAATTTGCTGCAATTTGGATTGCAGCTTTACTGTCACACACCAAAGTTATAGGAAGCTCAATCTTAACACCAAGTTCACTGAATAGTCCTACCAACCAAGTAACTTCAGTTGCACATGAATCTATGCTTCTAAACTCAGCTTCAGCAGAGCTCCTACACACAGTGCTTTTCTTCTTAGATTTCCATGATATCAGTGCACTTCCAAACTTTACCAACTACCCTGCAATTGACCTTCTAGTTTGTATACATGCCCCCCAGTCTAAATCACAAAAGGCACTTAGTTGACTTGAAGAGTTTGCAGGAATGAAAAGGCCCAAGCCAGGAGCTTCTTTTATGTACCTCACGACTCTCAGTGCTGCTTCCATGTGATACCTCTTAGCACAATGCATATACTGACTGAGAACTTGAACCACAAAAGCAATATCAGGTCTTTTCATAGTAAGATACAACATCCCCAATAAGTCTTTAATAAGCACTAGGATTGTCAAGATCCTCATCTGTTTGGACATTGTCACTTTTGAAGTGATTATCATACTCTATCGAGGTTAGCTTCTGAGTCAATTTTAGTGGTGTTCCAGCTGGCTTTGCACCACTCAAACCAGGCACAGAAATTAACTCTAATGTATATTTTCTTTTGCACAAAAGAATCCCTCATTTGGACCTTGCAAACTCAATTCCTAAGAAGAAATTGAGCTCACCAAGATCCTTCATTTTGAATTTCTTCATAAGATCTGATCTAGTACTGCATAATAATTGCCGATTGTTTGCAGTAATGAGGAGATCATCAACATAGACCAATATGACAACTATATCATCTCCATATTTCTTTGTGAACAAAGAATAATCATAGTGACTTTGTTAAAAGTCCATGCTGAGTAGAGCTTCTGTCAACTTCATATTCCATTATCTAGGTACCTGCTTAAGTCCATAGAGAGACATATAGTTTGCAGACCTTCTTCTTAGGCTCCCCCTGTCTGGCAAACCCTTCAGGCAATTCCGTGTAGACTTCCTTAGTGAGATCTCCATTTAGAAAGGCATTGTGGGCATCCATTTGAAAGATCAACCACTATTTTGAAGCAGCTAAAGCAATGACAGATCTAACAGTTACAATTTGGGCCACATGAGAGAGTTTCTCCATAGTCCAATCCTACCTTCTGGCTGTTGCCTTTGGCACTAGCCTAGCTTTTAACATTTTTACTTCATCAGAGGCTTTGTACTTGATTCTGTAAACCCACCTGCACCCAATGGAAGTCTTCCCTGGTGGCAAGTCAACAGCAATGTCTTCAAGTGCTGCAATGTCCAACTTCATTGCTATCATCCATTAAGGATCAGATGCAACTTCTTTGAAGGAAGTTGGTTCTGAGAAAGCTGAATAAGCTGCAAGGACCTGTTTGTATGATGGATAAAGAGAAGAGTAATCCACATAGGAGGATATAGACACTACAAGAAATCGGACGTTCGGTGGCGACTAGTATCGCCACGGAAACTAGAAAAGGCACCACACATGGGTATTCGTGGCGACCACGTGGTCGTTGACCATAGTACTGCGGATACTTATTACCGGCGCCTATTCATGGTCGCCACAATAGATATATATTAGTGGCGATATTGACCGCCACTAATATGACCCCCCGAAAGTTCTTCAAAAATGTGTTGCCACTGATGAAGCTATGATTCGTGGCGACTTACTCGCCATAAAAACCTATAGTAGCGATAGCAAGCTTGCCACAAAAAGTTTTTTCTTATGGTTCCTCTGAAATCTATTTTCTTTGGCAAGTTGGGTCGCCACTGAAGTACTTTTTGGGGTAAAAAAAATATTTTTGTTGGCAGCTACGTTTTACTACTTTACCCAACAACATATCATATTATAAGAAACACCACCAAATACATTGAACAAAATGACATAGAACATTTCATTACCATCTATTCTACAAAGTATACAAAACTCCATAATACATTCAACTGTGCATAAACATGGAAAATAAAATCACTAGTCTATGGATTCCTCCTTGGCCAACATCATTTTCCTTTTCGACGAACCATTGTCGCTGCAATTTAAAGAACAAAAATGACAACGGTCATTTTGATAACCCTCATAACAGAAAGCAACTTTTTAATATTATGTAAAGTACTTATCAAATTCAAATAAATTCATATCAACTTGTATACAAGATAGACCTAAGAAATGAACTCAGTAACCACTATTGCCGAAACCAGTAAACCTTCATCTCTGCATTAAGTGTTATCCTTCTATGGCATCTTAATTAATCCAAAACTGATTGACATTAAGGTCTTGGGTACTGCCCTAAGCATTCTCAAGTTTGTGACTTCTAATGAAATTGGAAACATCTCTTAGCAAACTAGCAGAACCTCCAAATAAATCATGGTATTCCATATCGTTGAAAGTTCAGAGAAAAATTCAAAGCGCTGAGCATATTGTATTGTACAACTTGTAAAGCAAAAAAAAATAATATTAAATGAAAAAAGGATATACCTGGATAAGCAGTTTAGATCACCTGGGACGAGCAGTGCCAGGCTGAATGACTCATTTTGGCCGTCCCTAAAGTTTCAATCAGCAAGATGTACTAAGAGTTGACATATCTTCATTAATTTAGCAAAATGCGGAAGAAGAGAGTAAACATCAAGAAAGTTACAACGCCTTTTAAAAGGCTATTACTAGAATTTTATTAAATTCTTGATAAACTAACTATCCATATACACATTATTTTCTATGACAGTGTAATTTTCCATATCACCTTTTAATGAATCATATGTTGCAATCTTCTAAGAGTTTGAAATAAATAATGAGATTATCAAATTAACATATCAATTATCAATCGTACGATAAATATAATGCACTGCTCACACGTGCAAAATGTATTAGCAACATATCAGACGAGATTTTTAAACTTGTATTTGATCATGAAGAGCATTGCCAGATATTGCAGCTTCATGCAGTACTAACGTGTGCCCATCTGCACTTGAGAAACCTTCTTTAGATATTAACTCGTAAATACTTAAATATAAAGTGTGAAACTAGTTAGTATACATAATTATTATTATTAAAATGTAGCTTGTAGTAATTGATTACCTTGCTATAAAGGAGAAACTAGTTTATGTAATCTTGTCAGATAACTTCTGGCTTCTCCTAACAGACACCTACAACATAAGTAAAAGTTCACCCCGTTTTAGAGCTAGTAACTTCATTGGGTATTTACAGGATGTGTGCATACCATAACGGCAATTATTATAGGAAAAAAAAGAGTTACCCTTTATCTTTGAACATCATGTTGGTAACTAAATGCTCTTGAAAGCCCCTCTAAGTTAGAATTTTATTGTAATTTGAAGCTCTATATCATGTAATACCAAAAAAAATTGATTTTGAGTCCAATAATCATGAAGTTAGAAGAGAAAAAAATAATAAATGGTCGAAGTAACTACACTTCAGCTGTCTTTTACTATCGAGTTGCCTTGGTAGCAGTGACATCTGAATCTCCTCTATCTGGTTCATACAGAATAGAACGAAGGTATTAAGAGCTCACGCACCTAATACTCAATCACCATTCTCATGTTGTTTGAGATTCAACCTTAAATTACATATGCACAGACTGATTTATTCAGTTCTCACTCAATAGAAGCACAACTCACTGGGCTTTAATTTTTTGAAAACATAACAAATATAAAGTGGTACCAAGATCAATTAACAAAGCAAGCTATTGCAAATTCTAATTAGAGAACTTTGCTATATGCCCAAAATTAAACATGAAACGCCTTAATTTACAGTATAAAGAGCCTCAAGAAAATGTATGGAGATAAAAATTAGAGGCGCTCAAACATTGAAGAAAAGAGGGCAACAAAAAATCCAAAAAGCAAGTCAATTTGAAATAACTAAAACACATCCGAAAAGTACAATCACATCCACAAGAGAAATAACACTTCTCCAATTAATTGCAAAATTTAAGCAATAAAATCAAAAAAAAATACTTGTGACTGGCTGTATAGCAGTCGAGCCAACGTATCTTATCCACTATCCGCCCCATTTCTGGCCAAATCCCAGTCTTGTCGTTGCAAGGGGATGGTAGTGGCATCATGAAAAAGGTAGGGAAGCCGGAAAAGATTAAAAGGAGTCGTTGGATTTGGATTAGTGATTTATAAGTCTAAAAGATGAAATCACCGGCCGAAGTTGCAAAAGTGGATGAATTTGGGGAAAGGGAAGATAGGGTTTACGGGGAGGTTTTGGGGGAAATGAGATTCTAGGGACGTGTGATATGGGCTTAGCCGCTTGGGGTACGTTTATGGAGAGGAAATTTGGGTTTGAGTCTGACCATTTTGAGTTTCTTTTTTATTTGGCAACCTTTACTTTTTTTTCTTTTAATAATTAAAAGTAGAAAATATGGGTTGAGTATGATTTCATTTGTATGTTTATTTTTATGACTACTACAGCTTCACCTCCTGCAAATGGAAGAATGTAATAATATCCTATATTCATCTATATTTTTTTGTTACTTTTACATTATATAAATCATAATAAGTTATTTTTTTAGTAACAAACATTCAAGAGAGTAATTGCTTATTCAGACCACTTAATATTTATAATGTGAGTTCTAATCGATTAGTAGTATCTTGTAGTATTTTAGTAGATTATTAAAAGGTTACCATAAATGAATTACATTTCGTGGCGAGTTAGTCGCCACATGAATTCTTGTATTTCGGAAACAAAAATATAGTTATTATCTGTGGCGACTCATGTGAAATCGCCACAAAACCAATCACTTTGGTAGCAACTATTTTTTGTCGCCACAGAAACCTTTGTTTTGTAGCGATTTTACGGGTTGCCACTACAAATATCATGTTCTGTGGCGAACTTAACGAGTCGCTACGAAACCCTCACTTTTTGTGGCAACTACAAGGATCGACACGTATCGTCACCACTAAAGTACCTATTTCTTATAGTCCCTTTTGAAGTAGTGACATAGTCTTGCAGCCAAAGAGGTGGCTTGCATGGTCTAGAGGACCTTCTTTGTTTAGTAGGAGGCTTAGCAATTGGTTGAGAAGGTAAAGGTGCATAAAACTTTAAGATGAGACAATGAAGGAGGGTGCAAATACAACATCTCAAATGATGATTTGTATCCATCAGCTTTAGAAGGAAGTCTACTGAGTAAATATACTGTAGTAATTCTCCCCAAAATATCAAAGGTACAACAGCTTGAAATATGAGGGATCTAGCTACTTCCAAGATGGTTGTGTTTTCATTCTGCTATCCTATTCTTTCGGGGTGTATAAACACATATACTTTGATGGACAATACCAAGATTAGACAGTAGAGTCTTAAACTCAGTGCTTAAAAACTTACTTCCATTATCAGTTCTTAGAAACTTTACAGTAGCAAAGAACACCTTTTTTACTTGACTAAAAAAGTTTGGAGAACTACAATAGCTTCTGACTTAGATTGTAATAAAAAAATCCAAGTATACCTTGTGTAACCATCAACTAGGGTAACAAAATATCTCTTACCATCATGTGTGGGTACTCTGTAGGGTCCCTATATATCACAGAGAATTAGCTCAAATGTTGTTTTTGTTGTTGTACTTCTTAGCTTAAAGGGCAGATTGTTTTGCTTTTCTACTGGATACATAGTGCAATGATGAGGATCAACTATTGTGAGTTTGCTGAGCTCTTCTACTTTCTTTATTATATCAAAATAGTCATGTCCTAACCTTCTATGCCATAAAATGCTAGAAACAGAAGTACAAGAAGAGACTGACATAGAGTTTATTGTTTATTTGTTGCCTTATATAGATCTTGTTTTGCAATACCTCCTTGTAAATGGCCTATGAGTACGCAAAATCTCTAAACTTTAAGTCATGTGATTTGAAGCCCCATTGTCAACTATCCATTTACTATTGACACATTGAGACATAAACGCATTCTCGTGATTTAGAATACCTGTTGCAGCAACTTTGTTGGATATATCTAATCCTTCTAAACTTCCTCTAGAAAGCATCTGAATAATTTGCTGGTATTGCTCGGGAGTGAAAATAGGAGTTGGATGTGACATCTACTAAAAAAGGAGCAGGCTGATTCATTTTCTATGTAGCGCCAGAACTAGATGATCCAGTGGCAGTAGGAGTCATGCTGGCAGTTATGTTATATCTGTCTGCACCTGAAGTTTTGTATTCCCTACACAATTGGCATGCTATACAGTACTAACTCCTTTTTTTTTTGGCTTTGAAATCAGTGGGATACCCAATCAATTTGTAACAATTGTCCTTTGTATGGCCCTTGTAGTGATAATATTCACACTAAACTTGATTCCGTTTGGGCCTATAGTTTCCAACATTGTCCACATTCCTACTACTACTACACAAAGAAGCATTCTCCAAGGCTTCAGTGGCCTGAGCAACTTGTGTTGTGCTTGTGAGGTTCCTTTGACTTTCCTGATCTACTAACAAAGAGTAGGCCTTGTTTATATATGGTAGGGGAGACATCATCATAATTTGGCTCCTAGACTGAGAATAGGATTCATTCAACGCAAATTGTTGAGCATACTGTTCACATTTAGGGCAAAGACAATCAGGACATAGCATGAGAGCATCAAACTCATCCCATAGCTCTCTAAACCTTGAAAAATAGGCAGTCACATTCATAGTTCCTTGGGTCAGAGTATGAACTTCTCTATGCAAATAAAGTATTCTCGAGCCATTTACTTTATCAAACCTCTCCTTCAAATCTTCCCAAACTCTATGAGCACCACATGCATGCAACACTCTACTCAATAATCCTAGTCTAACATCATTCATAATCTATGAGAGAATAGTATTAACTTTCTCCCATAGATCATGAAGCTCAGGCCCAAACTAAGATTTAGGAAATCTCCCATCGACCAAAGCCTAGTTTACTTTTACCTAGCAAACCAATTTTCGTTGCACGACTCCACAAGGCATAATTGTTTGATCCAGTTAGTCGAAGAGAGATCAGAGGGCTACCTGGTGTCTCTGTTAGTTGCAGGTACAAGGGGTGATTTTGATCGATGGTAGGAAAAGTGGCAGTTCCAGCCGTGAAATTGTCAGTAGTCGTTGTTCCACCAATTTTCTCAATTTCAATCACCATGGTTGATTAAAAATAATCTTTGAAGTAAAAAATTCGCAAAATCTAGCTTCAACCAAACGTTACTCCAGCTCAATTCAGCTCTCAATTGCATATTTGAAGTAATGAAGAAGAATTGATTTGCTCACAATTCGCTTATATCTCAATCGGTGGCTGTGATACCATGTTAGCTACCATGGGAGAGAGATATGAGCTAGGAAGAAGAAGAAGAATCTAGAAGAGAAGAAATCAAAGAAAGGCAATATTCATTTCTAAGAAAGAAGCGTAAGGCTAACTATACAAACGACCACTACTTATAATAACCTTAAAATAACTTTCTTAACTAACTATTAATTAACTCATTAACTATGGAAAGCTTTACACTTTATAAATAAACTAAGGTTAACCATGTTGATTAACATACCTTTACAAAAACGTTAACTTTAAGACATTAGAAAAGGCTTGAATGGCTAAAGCTACTCATACAAGTGGCACAACCCGGATTTCCCACCGCCGGAATCATGATGGCGCTTTACGTTTCAGATACTAGGCAAGCCAACAGTTACAAATTTAATACACTAACCCTTGACCAAATGAGTAAATAACATAAATTAAATCAGAATAGATTAAAAGGAGTGCAGAACTTCATAATGACCCAAGTACTTATACACAACTATCCTAAAACCGGTGTCACAAGTCACGAACTTCTAAGAGTCACTACAAACACTAGCTGAAAGAAAATACAACCGTTTTTCAATTAAAAGAAATAGTAAACTGGAATAACTGGAAGGGAACTCGAGGGTCTGCGAACGCCGGCAGATCTACATTGGGTCTCCCATTGGATTGAAGGCAGCAACTCAACTCAGGTCAACACGGCCCGGTACCGAAATCCGCATAGAAAGTGCAGAGTACAGTATCAGTACAACTGATTACGTGTACTCGTAAGTGCCGATCCTAACCTCAGCGAATTAGTGACGAGACTAGGATAAGACACATGCATAACCTATGCAATTAAATAATATACTAGTAGAATACAATTAATATAAGCGAAATAGAAATTTACGGGAGGGGAAGCATGCTAAGGGGGTTGCAGGTTAATCACAGTAATAAAGGAAATTTAAACAGCTAGTGCACCTTGAACCAGTAATAATAAGTAAACACAACTAACAAAAAATGCACAGAATCACCCTTCATGTTTTTACTCTCAGCCTCACAGGATAATCAATAATAGAAACGTGCACGGCATCACCATTCGTGCTTTATCGCTCAACCTTACCATATCAATAATAGAAACGTGCACGGCATTACCCTTCGTCCTTTATCGCTCAACCTCACCATATCAATAATAGAAACGTGCACGGCATTACCCTTCGTCCTTTATCGCTCAACCTCACCAAAACAAGTGACAACAATAATAGAGAGATAGAAATGATAACATCAAGTCTTACTTCATCATCTAACTCCACAATACCAACCTCAACTTTCAGTCAACACTCAATCAAAACCAAATTTAGTTAAACAAGATAGGAAATGGCTCAACACATCGAATAGATAATGTAACATGGATAATATGACCAAGGATATAACATTTACAAGAATAAGACTCAATTATATGCCATGACTCGACAACAACATATAGATACTCGTCACATCACCTATACATTGTACTTAACATCTAACACGTAACAAATAAACAATTAATACCTAATCCCTAAAGCTAAGGTTGCCTTAGGAACTACCCATGATTACAAGAAATTTGATTTAGGTAATTTTAAAAAAATCAACAAAAGTCAACACCCTGACCCCTTTGGTCCAAATATGAAATTCAGAACAAAAATCGATTATCCATTCACCCCCGAGCCTGGATATACAACTGTTTTTGGAAGCCGACTTCAATTTAAGGTCTAAATTCCCAAATTTTAAAATCCCTAGTTTCTACCCAAAAATCTCCAATTCCACCATGAAAATCTTAGGTTCTAGGTTTAAATCTTATAAAATAAAGTGAAAGACCGAAGGAGATGAGCTAAGAATCATTTACCTATGATTTGGGGAAGAAATAATCTTTGGAAAATCGCCTATAGGGTTTCTTGTTTTGAAAATTTGAAGAATGATTGAAAACTCACGTCTAAGTCCCTCTTACACAGCTGCAAATGTCGCATTTGCGCCCTGAACTTCAAATTACGAAGCTTGCAAATGCGAGAAATGTATCACAAATGCGAACCTATCGCATTTCTGCTTCTATCGCAAATACGAAGGACCCCTTCCCCAGACCAACTTCGCAAATTCGAAGGGTTGTTCGCATTTGCGAACATAGGCTGGCCCAGCTTCTCTTCGCATGTGCAATGAGAAGCTCGCAAATACAACATCAACAGTAGTTGCAAATGCGAATCCTGACCTCACATTTGCGAGGTCTGAGGCCTCAACATTGCTGAAGAATACCAGAAACTTTTCTATGTTCCAATTTGCTTTGTAACCTATCCGAAACTTACTGGAGCCCTCGGGCTCCAAACCAAGCAAATAAACAAGTCATAAAACGTCATATAAGCTTGCTCGTGCGATTAAATCGCCAAAATAACATCTAGAACAACAAATTTAGCATCAAATCACATGAAATTCTTTAGAAGACTTTAAAATTTATTTTCTCGATCGGATGCCCGAATCACATCAAATCAACTTCGAATTTTATCAAATTTCACATACATGACTTAAATATTATATTAAACATGTGCCGAGATCCGAAATTAAAATAGGGGCCCGATACTTATGATCAAACATTAATCGATTTCTTTAAATCATTAGATTTTCATACTTACAATTCATAACAAATATTTATTACTCGGGCTAGGGACCTCCGAATCTAATTCCATTAATACGCCCAGGTCCTATATTCAATACAGAACCATGTGGACTGTCAAAATACAAGTCCGGGTTCGTTTACTCAAAACATTGACTGAAGTCAACTAAATCAACTTTTAAAGGGAAAAATTATTATTTTTCTCAAATTTCCATCTAAAGGCTTCCCGGAAATACACTCGTACTGTGCACATAAATCGAGTAGGAATAAAATGAAGTTTTGAAGGCTTGCAATATGGAAGCGAGTTCTACAACATAAGATGACTTTTTGGGTCATCACAACAAGATTCTATGAACATGCTAAAGGGAGTGAAAATATCCCACAAACCAGAAAATTCACCCAAATATTTTGCAACTTTCAAAGAAGAACGAGACCAATAATTCACTTCAAAACGTTTTGTTATTCAGAAGACGGTCCAATACAGCTTCAATTTTATATCGAATCCCCCGGAAATTATCTAAAATTTACAACAATAAAAGGGATGGTCATTTGTTCTATCCCATTCTTAATACCCTAGGAAATTTTTCTCGTCTCTCCCCATTCTAAAATCTTCTTTTCACTTCACCCACCAAAATCCCAATCAAATACTTCTAAATCTAAATCTTCTTAAGAAATTCGAAACATTAGCGATGACTAAACCCACAAAGTTTTTAGATTATAAGAATCAGAGAAACTAACCGAAAAGGGAGGATTTCACATATTTGAGCACTGATACCCGGTGTCTCGACCACTATTTGATGTTGTCAGTCGTTAGGTGGACTGGAAGAGAAATTGGAGAGGAAAAAGCTAGTGGTATATATATATATATATATATATATATATATATATATATATATATATATATATATATATATATATATATATATATATATATATATATATATATATATATATGTTAAAAGAATAGAATTCTAATTAGAGTGAATGTCTATCTTGTAGACAGTTTAACTTTGAGGCTAAGTCATTTTTCCTCCTATATAGAGGGGTCTTACCCCATTGTAAATCACCCCAAAATTCAATAAGAGTTTCTCTCTCTTTCTCTGCAATATTGCTCTTGTTCTTTTATTATTTCATAACACGTTATCAGCACGAGACTCTAATCAATTGAGTAGAACCTTTGGATTGAGCATAATGATTGTCAATTGTTTTATAACCTTTGGGATTGAGCACAACATGCTTTTTAAGCATCTGGCTTTTATTTTAATTTTCTCCTTTTGGCTGCTGATCGAATTTAAAGTTCTTAATTTATCGTTTGGTTGCAGAAGATGCTATTGAATGTTTTAATAAGCATGAATAGATTTGGTTTTACAAGGAATATCGTCAATATTCTATGATCTTCCTTCATGATTAAATTCTGGATTTAAGGTAAGTATTTTACTTTTCTCTTTCAAATTCTTGACATTCTATAAATTGATTTTACATACAAGTAAAGATGATAAATTTTTATTCCAACTCTAATGGAGTTTGAAAGATATTATAACCATCCAAAATGGTAAAACTTCTATGCTTTGCATGATTAAATTCATGTATGATTGTGGGCAAAGAATTAAAAACCCGTCCAATTGAATTTGCTCCATTCCCTTTAGAGAATGTGATAGCAGTATGTGATAAGTCTGAAAAAAGACAAAATTATTACCATGAAGGTATCAATGGATGTGGACGTGGCAATAGACGAAATTATAATCGTCATTATTGTGGTAATGAGAACGATAAGGATTCTCAAAATAATCCTTCACTCTGTGAAAATAATATCTGTCATCGATTTGACATGAGATTTTATATACCACATACAGATTATTATGGTCCATTCATGGTGTGAATGTGACAACATCTGATTTATGAATACATATTCATTATTGGAAGAATATGAACATGCTATTGGTATTGAATATACCACACTCACATCTAGAAGGAGGTTTGAGATGATATATGAAAATAATGTCATTATTATGGCATGAATGATACATTGGTCACGTACCTATTGTACACCAAAATATTTTGGAAATATGATTATTAAAGGACAACGATAATACAAGAAACATATCTTGCATATAATTTTGACCATGACCATAATTGTATAACTTTCTCTTTAAAAGAGATATTCACCACATAGATGTTGATGAATTTGTGGTAGTACAAAAATAATTGAGAGCTCTGCAAGAGTCAATTATACTATTTTGGAGAAAAACAATTAATTACCAATAAGGTATTGTGTTATAGTAAGTCTCAAAGAAACTTATTCAGTTTTCAAAGTATACGCGAAAGCGGTTGATTATATGGATCCATGGTTAAAGAAGATTGAGCAGTTTGATATTTTTATTTTTACTTATTCGTAGTAGTTAATGAATAAACAATTATCATAGTTTACATAAGTTATCTATTATTGTGATATGGTTCAAATTTTATATTTTACAATTCAATTAATGATCAAATATTGATATGTACCTTAAGAGTTTTATCAACTTGACAAATAATCTGTATTATGGTTTTAAAATATATAACTTTAGATTACACATTCATCTTATGCTTTATTTGTAATGATTTTTCAGTAAGTTAATCGATTAACATAACAGATAATCGATTAACCAATATATTCTATTAAACTGGACCTTTTTCGCAAGGCATGTTAGTCGACTATCCGATATAGCTAATCGACTAACCTAATGACCGTTGCCTATGTTAATCGATTATCACTTTAGTTAATCGATTAACCTTATGTCCGTTGCCTGTTCATCGACTAGTTTTTAAAACGTTGAAACAGGTTAGTCGATTATCTATTTGGTTAATCGACAAACCTCAGCAGATTTTGAAAATATTGTTTAATTATTAAGCAACGGATACAAGAGTATTAAAAGGAGAATAACTATGATAAAAGATATTTTATTTATAATGACCGCACTGAAACTATTATGTTGAATCATAGACTTAAATTTGTTTATTCTCATATTTTTCGCATATTTCTTTTGTATGTCAAACCATGGGAAGCAAATATGGATATCTCACAGAGCAAACTTGGATCAACGTCCAATTGTAAAAATATTTGTTTAGTTGATTCATGTACCACACATACGATATTCAAAGAGAAGAAATATTTCTCATTTAAGTATACGTAAGGCAGATGTTACTAAAATTTCTGGTAGTAGTAAATTGATTGAAGGCTCCGGAAGAGCAACTATAACTCTGCCTAAAGGAACAATATTTATCATAGAGAATGCAATGTTCTCTTCCAAGTCCAAGAGGAACTTGTTGAGTTTTAAAGATATCCGTCAAAATGGATATCATATTGAGACAATAGATGAGAATAATCTTGAATACCTCATCATTACAAAGAATGTCTCTGGCCAAAAGAGGGTTATTGAGAAGTTCTCATCTTTATCTTGTGGCCTGTATTGGACAAAAATTAGTGCAATTGAGGCACGTTCCACAGTAAACCAAAAGGTTACTGATTCCAATACTTTTTGTACTTTGGCATGATCGATTGGGACATCCTGGATCAATTATGATGAGACAGATTATAGAAAACTCATATGAGCATCCATTAAAGAATTTAAAGATTCTTTTAAATAATGAATTTTCTTGCACTTCTTGTTATCAAGGCAAGTTCATTATTAGACCATCACCGACAATGGTTGGAACTGAGTCACCTACGTTTTTGGAACGTATACAAGGGGATATTTGTGGACCTATTAACCCACCTAGTGGGTCCTTTAGATATTTTATGGTCTTAATAGACGCATCCTCTAGATGGTCTCATGTGTGCCTATTGTCATCACGCAACATTGCGTTTGCAAAATTAATGGCACAAATAATTCGATTACGAGCACAATTTCCTGAAAACCCAATTAAGTATATTAGACTAGATAATGCTGCTGAGTTTTCATCCCAAGCATTTAATGATTATTGCTTATCAATTGGGATAAAAGTGGAACATCCTGTAGCTCATGTTCACACTCAAAATGGTCTTGCAGAATCTTTAATTAAACGTCTGCAGTTCATTGCAAGACCATTACTCATGAAAAACGAGGCTGCCCACTACGGTTTGGGGTCACGCCATTTTGCATGCAGCAATGCTAGTTCGTCCCAGACCAACGAATTATCACAAATATTCCCCGTTGCAATTAGTTTTGGGTCATGAACCTAATATATCCCATTTAAGAATTTTTGGATGCGCAGTATATGTGCCTGTAGCACCGCCATACCGCACCAAAATGGGTCCGCAAAGAAGGTTAGGCATATATGTTGGGTTTGAATCGCCCTCCATTATTCGCTACCTCGAAACATTGACAGGGGATTTGTTCACTGCACGATTTGCTGACTGTCGATTCGATGAGACACTTTTCCCAAAATTAGGGGGAGAAGTTGGTGAAACCAAACGGGAAATTTTGTGGAAATATCCATCATTATCTCATCTTGATCCACATACCTCTATGTGAAAAAGAGGTGCAAAATATTATCCATTTGCAAAGAATAGCAAATCAAATGCCTGACGCATTTACGAATCCTCTTATATTGCTTGTTCTCATTAATTAAGAGACCAACTAAAGTTGGGATTAAATCCCATGAATTCTGGAAATATCAAAGGTGAATATGGGCTCATTCATCTGCCATGTATACCACATAAGATGCATCTATGAGATGGTTACATGTGCGATTATTATTAACCTGCAACCTGGCCGGTGCTTGCGAGGTAACTTGCTCAGTAATCTAATTTCGAGCATAATTTCCAGATTTTCTATTCAAGATAGTTCATCTTGATAAGTTGGTTTACATCATAGTTGGTTTAGCAAAATAATTTATTGAGTGCCTCCACTTAATAGCTAAATTATTGCTTATGAGAACAAAGTTATCTATATCAATTTGATATACGTTATACACGAGAGTATATTATATTCTCCCCTCACAAGTGGTTCAGGTTCAGGAACCAAATAATTTCATCTTATTATTATTGATGTGCAGTGTATATTAACATGATAATGCACAAAGATGATTTCCCAGAGTTGAGGAAACAAGTTAGTTTTTCTAATATGAGGGGGAGACATGATAAACACTTGAGAAAAAGTTACATGGAACGAATTATCATTTGTATATATAGATCCTCGAATATCATAATATGAACTTGAAGTTCATAAAAAGATAATTCAATTGCAACATATTGCAAAGCATGCCATACGCATTTGCTGACCCAAAGAAAGTAACTATATTCTCACTGCAAATGCTCATATTAAGTCCTAGAAGGACAAAGTCTTTGATACGCTTAAAGCGTATAGACAAATCGGTTTCAAAAAGAACTTCTTAATAAAGAAGATGAGCAAATGATCAAAGTGATCATAATAAGGAGGCAAGTGATCTAGAAGATCACATGACATAACACTTCATAAAATCTCATGAGAGATTCATGTACCTGAATATATGAATGAAGATATTTCCATGTTATGTCTTTATGAAAATTTACTGGAACCGATATAAAATGTTCGTCGACGACATCTATGATAGCGCTAAATATCGATGAGGATCTTAAGTTTGTCGAATACAAACAAAATATTGGCAAAATGGAAGAGATACAATTCAAGTAGAATTGATTCCATATGAAAGGCATGTAATTTTGGACCTGTAGTTCAAATACTTAAAAGTATAAAGTCAATGGTATGTGCAATCAGTTTTTCATATCTTATTTGCTTAGCATGACATGAAAACTTGATATTCATCTACAGTCTATAATATGGCTTATATGACTTAACTTATATGACAATCCATGAAGTATTTAAGTTGCTTGAAGCATATACAATTCTTGATCTTGAGGTACCATTTCCTTAATGCAATTTATGCACAACTATATCTTGCTATTACTATAAGCATGATAATGTGATAGCGAGGATACCTCTATGGAAATATTAAAGAGCCATTCCACGACATTTGTGAAGACGTTATATATCTATCACGAGTGATGATTTCAAGGTGCAAAATATTCGTTCAAGATAATATGGTTGATTTATTTATCAAATATCTACCAAAGATTGTTTTGAAAATGGTGCACAAGATTGGAATGCAAAGGCTCAAATATGTGAATTGATGCTCTCATTAGGGGGAGTTAATGCGCGTTGCACTCTTTTTTCCTTTCAAGATTTTGTCCCACTGAGTTTTCCTTGTAAGGTTTTTAACGAGGCAACCAATAGGCACATTTCTAAATATGTGTACTCTTTTTCCTTTTCTAGAATTTTTCCAACTGGGTTTTATTTTAGTTAAGGTTTTAACTAGGCACATTATTTATTGAGTAGACATTCAAGGGGGAGTGTTAAGAATAGAATTCTAATTAGAGTGAATGTCTATCTTGTAGAGAGTTTAACTTTGAGGCTAAGTCATTTTTCCTCCTATAAATAGAGGGGTCTTACCCCATTATAAATCACCCCAAAATTCAATAAGAATTTCTCTCTCTTTCTCTGCAATATTGCTCTTGTTCTTTTATTGTTTCATAACAATATATATATATATATATATATATATATATATATATATATATATATATATATATATATATATATATATATATATATGTGTGTGTGTGTGTGTGTGAGTGTGTGTGTGTGTGGAGTCAACATATTTTTTTGACATTTAACTTTCCAACTAAATCGGTTACAAATGGAAGGCGAAACATTCCCGCGTTGTTTTCCAACAGCTTTAGTCGGAATAGCAGTCGATAGTATATTAGAAAAATAAATAATGAAATTACAATTATTTTCCGACTACTTCAGTCGCATTAGTGATTGCATAATATTCAGTTGAAAATCTCGATTGAAAAATAGTCATTTTCTAGTAGTGTTTTTCTTGTTCTTTTCTAATTATTATTTTACTTTACACAATTTTGTACTTTGAGTTTAGTTTCTTTTTCTACCTTTTCTTGTTCGTAGTTTGTTGCTTCTTTTATTTATTTTTCTCGATCCACCTATGAATTTGATCCAACTAGCTCATCATGCAAGAGATGGTACCAATTGTTAAAGGACCATGCTTTGTAGAATGGCACTTCAGAAGCCAAACTTGGCTCCTGTCAAATTATGTGCTTCCAAGAAATGTCATGCTCTAGGACTTAATATTTATTTAGAGAGTTTCACATAAGATTATCGACATTAAGTTTAACTTTTAATGTTAGATTCATTTCTATAAATTTATACATATAAGCATGCTTTTGTCATATATTTTATGAAGAAAAAAATTGAGGCTATTAGAGGGGAAGACCTTACCTCAAGCCCAAATTCCTTTCTACCATGATCTCTTTCGCAACTAGAAGATTATAGATTTGTGTTCATTTAGCTTACATGGAATCAAATGCAATTTATTACATCTAATAGTAAAGGGGTGTCGATTTAGAAATATAGATAGTTCTTTTTTTATATTAAAAGTAATTAATTGTTTCAGGGCACGTTACTTTCTAAATTGTTAAGCGGCTCTGTGTCGTTGTCGCAAAAAAATAATTTAGAACATTGATTTAATTGACCTCTTATTGACTGCTTTTATGAGTACATTTCATAAATGGTCATATAATTATGACTTTTTTCATTAAAGTCATATAATTATATTTTCCACGCAAAAATTAGAAAAATTTTATTAATGTTATGAAATCTCCTATTTAAGGTGAATGTCTATAATTAGAGAGATTCTAGAGTTCTATTCTTGGTAGATAAATCATCCCCCTTCCTATAAATAAAGGGGTCTTCTACCATTGTAAGACATCCCTAACAAGCTCTAAGTATCAATAAGAATACTTCTCTCTCTCTATTGCTCTTGTTCTTGCATTATTGTTCTTGTCTTTATATTATTTCATAACACGTTATCAGCACGAGTCTCTAACCATCACGAAATATATTCTCTTCATGGTTCGGTTTAGTTGACCAAAAGAGAAGGAAAGTATCAGTTGCCATTGATGTGATGCTGATTGCAATGGTATTCTCGCCGTTCATTTATGTGTCCTGAAACTGTCCACAAATTGCTATGCCAAAGTTTTCATCTTTCCGAAGAGGCAAATATCTATACGGACAAAAAGGAAAAAGAAAAACGTGAGAGAAAGAAAGGAATTTACACAAGAGGTATATTTGATATCACAACATTTTTTGGTATACCTTAAAGGCAAGTAATTTACTTTTCCCTTTCAAATTCTTGAAATTCTACAATTTGATTTTATATACAAACATAGACAACAAAGTTTGATTATAACTCTAATGGAGTTTGTAAGAAATTGTAACCACATGAAGTGGTAAAATCTCTATGTCCTGCCATGATTAAATTCATGTATGATTGTGGGCAAATAATTGAAAATCCGTCCCATTGAATTTGCTCCATTCCCTTTAGAGAATGTGGAAGCAGTATATGATAAGTCTGAAAGAAGACTAAAATATTACCATGAAGGTATCAATGAATGTGGACGTGGCAAAGAATTCCGTCCAATTGAATTTGCTCCATTCCCTTTAGAGAATGTGGTAGCAGTATGTGATAAGTCTGAAAGAAGACTAATTACCGTAAAGGTATCAATAGATGTGGACATGGCAATATACGAAGTTATAATCGTCATTAATGTGGTAATGAGAATAATACGGATTCTCAAAATAATCTTTCACTTTATGAAAGTAATATTTGACATGAGATTGTGTAAAGCACATGATTTTGATCCATTCCCTGAAGTGAATGTGATAATTGTAATAGAGCCCGTAAGTATGAACACGCTCTTGATGTAAATTTGTTTTATGTCTGACATTATGAAAAGAAAGTTCGTTGCCCTTGAAATTTCGGGCAAGAACTATATGACATGGGTGTTGGATGCTGTAATCCACTTAGATGCTATGGGTCTTGGAGACGCCATTAAAGACAGAAATAATGCATCCACCCAAAACTATGCTAAGGCCTTGATTTTCTTGCGCCATCACCTTGATGAAGGTTTGAAACTATGCTAAGGCCTTGATTTTCTTGCGCCATCACCTTGATGAAGGTTTGAAAATTGAATATATCACAGTCAAAGATCCACCCACCTTGTGGAATGGCTTAAAGAAGAGATATGACAACCTGAAGTTGGTCACTCTGCCACAAGCACGATACGATAAGAATCCAAAAGCAAATAGTTTATAAACTATATATTATCGTTGCGGTGGAAACGGGCACTGGTCAAAGGCTTGCCGTATACCATGACATTTGGTTGACCTTTATCAAGCATCTCGAAAGAGTAAACGCCCTGAAACGAATTTTGTCTTTGACGACAACTTTGACATCACCCACTTGGATGTGGCAGACTTCTTTGAGCAACCCGAGGGGAAGATAGACCACCTAATCGGTGATGGATCCGTGATGAAAGAAGATGGAGCTATTTGATTTTATTCTACTTGCTTGTATTAGTGAATGAATAAACTAATAGCCATTAGTATTAGCTCGTATTAGTTAGTTCATGATATAATGTTAGTATTAGTTCTTTATAATATATCAATATGCTCAAATATCAATAATATTTTTACTTTCCAGTAGAGGTAATCGACTAACCTGAAAAACTAGTCGGTTATCTCATATTTCGCATAAAAACTGCAAAACAATCGATTGTCAATGATCAACAATCGATTGTCTTTAAAACAGTGTGTTCTGGAATTTTTCAAAAACAGTCAACAATCGATTGTCTATGTTTAACAATCGATTGTCTTTAAAACAGTAATCTGGAATTTTTCAAAAATCATCCACAATCGATTGTCTATGTCTAACAATCGATTGTCGTTAAGACAGATCTGGAATTTTTCAAAATAGTCAACAATCGATTGTCTATGCATAACAATCGATTGTCTTAAGACAGTATGATCTGAAGTTTTTTAAATTAGCAAATAATCGATTGTGTGTGTTTAACAATCGATTGTCAATGTTCAACAATCGATTGTTTGTGTTTAACAATTGATTGTTTCAAGAAAATGCTTAAACTGAAATTTTCAAACTGCATAGTAATCGATTATGGAAAACATATAATCGACTATCTGATTTATTTTAGTCAATGACATCAGCAGATTTTGAAAATATTATGTGACACAAACGAATTGAACTTGTTTATTCTTATGTTCGTGTATTTCTTTTGTATATCAAACCATGGGAATTAAATTGATTGAAGGCTTCGGAAGAGCAACTGTAACTCTGCCCAAAGGCATGACGTTTATCTTAGAGAATGCAATATTCTCCTCCAAGTCTAAGAAGAACTTGTTGAGTTTTAATGATATCAATCGCAATGTTCTCCTCCAAGTCTAAAAGGAACTTGTTGAGTTTTAAAGATATCATTCAAAATGGATATCATATTGAGACAATAGATGAGAATAATCTTGAATTCTTCATGAAAACGAGGCTGCCCATTTCGGTTTGGGTTCACGCCATTTTGCATGCAGCAATGCTAGTTCGTCGGCTGCCCACTTTGGTTTGGGTTCATGCCATTTTGCATGCAGCATTTTAGTTTGTCGGCTGCCCACTTCGGTTTGGGGACATGCCATTTTGCATACAGCAATGCTAGTTCGTCTCTGACTGACAAATTGACACAAATATTCTCCGTTGCAATTCGTTTTGGGTCATGGACCCAATATATCCCATTTAAGAATCTTTGGATGCGCAGTATATGTGCCTGTAGCACCGCCATCCCGCACCAAAATGGGTCTGCAAAGAAGGTTAGGAATATATGTTGAGGTTGAATCGCACTCCATTATTCGCTACCTCGAAACATTGACAGGAGATTTGTTCACTGCACGATTTGCAGACTGTCAATTTGATGAGACACTTTTCCCAAAATTAGGGGGAGAAGTTGGTGAAACCAAACGGGAAATTTTGTGGAAAAATGCATCATTATCTCATCTTGATCCACATACCTCTATTTGTGAAAGAGGCACAAAAGATTATCCATTTGCAAAGAATAGCAAATCAAATGCCTGACGCATTTATAGATTTGAAAAGGATAACAAAATCACATATCCCCGAAGTGAATGTGACAACATCTGATTCACGAATACATATTCATTATTGGAAGAATATGAACATGAAATTGGTATTAAATATACCACACTCACCCCTAGAAGGAGGTTTGAGATGATATATGGCATGAATGATCGTTGCTCACGTACCTATTGTACGCCAAAGTATTTTGGAAATATGACTATTAAAGGACAACGATAATGCAAGAAATATATCTTGCATATAAGTTTGACATGACCATAATGGTATAACTTTCTCTTTAAGAAAGATATTCACCACATGGATGTTGATGAATCTGTGGTAGTACAAAATTAATTGAGAGCTCTAGAAGAGCCAATTATTACTATGTTGGAGAAACACAATTGAGTATTGTGCTGTAGTAAGTCTCAAAGAAACTTATTCAGTTTCCAAAGTACACGCGAAAGCGATTGATTATATTGAGACTATAAATAAAGGAAGGCTTTGATATCTCCTATTACTACAACTTGTAGCGGGGTAATTTGTATATGAAAAGCTACCCGCTTTGTTCTCCAGTTTGTACTACACAAACGAAATAATGCCACAATAAAGTGGATATCTATTGGTATAAAACCCATGTCATAATAAACCTGAAGTTTATTGATAAGTGCACATGTCATGGTTACCAATATTGATAATTTATTCAGTTGGCATTCGTGTTAGCCATCTCATTTTAAGTATGATGTGCAAATTCACATAGGTGAATATCAAAGAACTAGAAAGTTCTTTAAGAATTCTCTTGTATCACTTGTTCTCATTAATGAACTGACCAACTAAAGAGTTCGGGTTGAAGCCCATAAATTCTGGAAATATCAAAGGTGAATATGGGCCCATTCACCTGCCATGTATACCACATATGATGCATCTATGATATGGTTACATGCGCAATTGTTGTTGACCCGCAGCCTGGCCGGTGCTTGCGAGGTAAATTGCTCAGTAATCTAACTTCGAGCATAATTTCCAGATTTTCTACTCAAGATAGTTCATCTTGATAAGTTGGTTTATATCAAAGTTGGTTTAGCAAGATAATTATTGAGTGCTTCCACTTAATAGCTAAACTGTTTCTTATGAGAACAAAGTTATATATATCAGTTTGATATACGTTGTATACGAGAGTATATTATATTCTCCCCTCACAAGTGGTTCAGGGTCAGGAACCAAATAATTTCATCTTATTATTAATGTGCCGTGTATATTGACATGATAATGCACAAAGATGATTTCCCAAAGTTGAGGAAACAAGTTAGCTTTACTAACATGAGGGGGAGACATGATAAACACTTGAGAAAAGGTTACATGGGATGAATTATCATTTGTATATGTATATTCCCGAATATCATGATATGAACCTGAAGTTCATAAAAGGGATAATTCAATTGCAACATATTGCAAAGCATGCTATACGCATTTGCTGACCCAAAGAAAGTAACTAAATGGAAGAGATACAATTCAAGAAGAATTGATTCCATATGAAAGACATGTAGTTTTGAACCTATAGTTCAAATGCTTGAAAGTATAAAGTCAAAGGTATGTATAATCAGTTTTCGATATCTTATTTGTCTAGCATGACATGGAAAACTTGATATGCATCTAAAGTCTATTATATGGCTTATATGACTTAACTTGAAAGATTTAAGTTGCTTGAAGCATATGCAATTCTTGGTCCTGAAGTACCACATCCCAAGTACAATTTGTGTACATATGTATCTTGCTATAACTATAAGCATGATGGCATTGAGAATGCATCTATGGAGATATTGAAGAGTTATTCCACGACATTATATGAAGATGTTCATATCTATCAAGAATGATGATTTCAAGGTACGGAATATTTATTCAAGTCAATATGGTTGATTTGTCAAACGTCTACCAAAGATCGTTTTGAAGATGATGCACAAGATTGGAATGCAAATGCTCAAGGATATAAATTGATGTACTCATTAGGGGGAGTTAATGCGCGTTGCACTCTTTTTCCCTTACAAGGTTTTGTCCCACTGGGTTTTCCTTGCAAGGTTTTTAATGAGGCAACCAATAGGCGCATATTCAAACATGTGTACTCTTTTTCCTTTCTTTAATTTTTCCCATTGGGTTTTGGTTTTAAGGTTTTAACGAGGCACATTGTTGAATAGACATTCAAGGGGGAGTGTTATGAAATCTCCTATTTAAGGTGAATGTCTATAATTAGAGAGATTCTAGAGTTCTATTCCTGGTAGATAAATCATCCCCCTCCCTATAAATAAAGGGGTCTTCTACCATTGTAAGACATCCCTAACAAGCTCTAAGTATCAATAAGAATACTTCTCTCTCTCTATTGCTCTTGTTCTTGCATTATTGTTCTTGTCTTTATATTATTTCAAAACAATTAACTCACATAAAAATCATAGTAACCGAAAAATATAATTGTTCAATAGTATTTTCTTATTCCACAATCTTTTTATGTATTTTTTGTCTAATAAATAATAATCCAATTAAAATAGGAATGATCCAACCCTATCTGAATCATCAGCTCCATCCGGACGAATAGCAATATATAAAAATTAAAACAATACTAAAAGTTAATCCTTTAAAACATGATACTTCTATTTCTTAATTTTGTTTTCAAGATTTTCATTCAAGCTTATGGATTGTTTCTTTCAAGTGCTATCTATAGATACCTTTCATTTCTTATTTTATTAGTCATAATCTCATGCATTCAAAACTAATTTTTTTTGGGGGGAGGAAGGGGTCCAGGAATTCACTTTTAGTATTATATTAATTTGTATATGGGCATTGAGTCACGTTAGGTTGGGTCATGCCTATTTTAACAAAAACATACGAAATTAATAGATCAGCTAAAACTAATTGCATTCACTTGTTAAAAAATATTTATAACATTTATATAATTATAAACTTATAAAAATAAATATTTTATCGACTAAAATTTTATAGAGAGGATATATATATCCTGTTTTAATTGGGCTATTATTTAATAGAATGAAAACAAAAAAAATCTAGAATAACAAATACTACCGGAAAATTGTGTTTATAATTTTTGTGTAAGTTAGTATAAGGTTTATGATTTTTGTGTGAGAAAACAAGTTATATGACCCTGATGAAAAAAGTCATACTTATATGACGATTTGTGAAAATCTACCCCTAGTTTTATTATACGCTTGATTCTAACTCTCGCTATAAATCACAAAAAAGTTTGCTAGGTGAGAGTGTAACAACCTTACCTATCGTTCTGAGCTCTTGCGCGTCGTTTGGCGGTTTGAGGTCGTGAGTCACCTTAGGTATTATGACTTGTACATGTTATCAGAATTTTGAATATCGGGAAGTTCGGAGTTGATTTGGAAAGAAAATTCTAATTTCGGAAGCTTTAAGTTGGAGGAATTGACAATGATTTGACTTTTGAGTAAACAACCTCGGAATCGGGATTTGAAGGTTCCAACAGGTTCGTATGACGAGGCGTATATCCGAATCGGGTTTTGGATGACCCGGGAGCATTTCTGTGCCTATTATAGAAAGTTGGCATTTTGAAAATTTTTTTGTAAATTTGGGTTGAAGTCTATTTTAGTATTATCGATGTTCATTTTGAATTTCGAGCTTGGGAATAGCTCTATATGGTGATTCTGGTCTTAGGACCGTGCCTAGATATGGATTTGGAGGTCCACAGGTCATTTTGGAGTCATTTGGCGAAAGTTGAAGTTGGGGGATTTTGGAAGATTGAACAGGAGTAGACTTTTTGATATCGCGGTCGGATTCCAATTTTGGAAGTTTTGACCTATGTCGATAATGTTGATATTGACTTGCGTGCAAAATTTAAGGTCAATCAGACATGATTTGATAGGTTTCGGCATCAGATGTGGATGTTAGAAGTTTAATAGTTCATTAGGCTTGAATCAATGCGCAATTCGTAGTTTTGATATTATTTGGTATGATTTGAGGCTTTGAGTAGGTCTGTATTGTGTTATGGAACGGGTCGGTGTGATACGACGGGTCTCGGGTGTGTTTCAGATGTGTTTGGGTTGTATTGCGCTCTTATTGGATGTTTCAACGTCATTTCTTTGGACATAAAAGGTACTATATTGAGCAAAAGACCTTTGATTTTTGAGTAGATTGAAGCATTAGATCCGTATCGTAATTAGGGAGTCATAGCAACAAGAATCACCGAATTCTGATATCGTATGAGATAGTTTTGCCCATTTGCATATTGGGAAAGATTGTTGGTTTCTGGTGATGACTTTGTTCTTCGCTAATGCGAATAAGAAAGTTTGGGTTGATCGGACAACACAAAGAAATGCTCTTCGCGAACCGCAAAGGTTTTTCCACGAACGCGAAGAAGAAAAATCGTCTGAATAGTATTTTAAATCAAGAATTTTAGTATTTTAGGCATATCTTGGGTTTTGGTACTCCATTTGAGTTGATTTTCAAGGAGTTGTTCTTGTCTTCACAAGGGGATAAATAAATGACCTTTATTTTGATATTTCTCCATGATTATTTTTGTTGGTTATTATTTTTATCTATATTTGGATTGTAGAAACTGGGATTTTGAGTCCCAAAATTGAGAAATGATAAATCTTTGATTTGATGATTGATTCATGGACGAAATTTGATGATTTTCTGGATATAGACCATATGAATTATGTGTAATATATATTTTTAATTTTCGAAATTAAGGCACGTGGGTCTGAGGGTTGACTTTATTGACTTTTCGAGCGGAGTTGATAAATTGATTTATTATAAGTATTAAAGTATATTTTTATTATTTGCACATTACTTGACTAGTTTTGGAGCGACGAGCACAAGTTTGAGGTGTTAGAGCAGCGTTGGAGCCGGTTGTTGAACTTCAAAGTGAGGTTAGTCTCATGTCTAACTCTGTGAGGGGGAAACTTCCCCTATGTGTTGTAACTGATATGTGTTACACGTTGCGAGGGCCACGTACACACGAGGTGACGAGAGTCCATACATAGCTATATTCATGTTATTGTCCGGGTAGACTCAGGTTCACACCATGCTATAACTGTACCATTTGTGTATATCTCTTGGTTATTAAATTCTTTTACTTAATTTACTAATTGAGACTAGATGGACGTAGAGTGATAGACTTGCTATTGTAGAGATTTGACGAGTTTTAATGATTAGCTACAGAATAATAGCACTCCTCTTACAAATTTCTCTCGCGTTATGCGTTCTCCTCAAAAGGTTTCCTCAAGGCTCCTTATAACTCACATGTTCCTTTGTGAGTGGGGTCAAGGACCTTCCAAAGCTTCTTATTCTAATAGGATTGAGCCGTTCGCCTCGGCAGTACACGGATTATGATGAGATCGGGCCATTCGCCTCGGCAGGATTATGTACCACAATCTCATGGGAGCGGGACATCGCCTCGGCAGTATAATAGATATATATATATATTGTTTGTGTCATTCGACTCTCGATAGTGCACATATGGCGATAGGATTGGTCCGTACGCCTTGGCATTTCTATAAAATACTCTCATGGAAATCGTGCATAATATCTAACAAGAAGTCAGTGTATCTATGAGTCTTCTTGATTTGAATTATGACAACCTATCTAGTGATATACATTATATATATATATATATATATATATATATATATATATATATATATATATTCTTCGGTTGAGGAGGTAATTGCTAATTGAGAGCTTGACTCTATTGTAGAGAGGAGGACTGTATCACATATTGACATTTGTTTAATTCTTTTATTTACTCTGCATAATATATGTTTACTTCTTACTCTGCTTGTCTTATTTAACCACTAGTAAGTGTCTATGTCGATCACATGTCACAATTTCTCTAGGGTTAGGCTAGATACTTACTGGGTACATGTTTATTTACATACTCATGCTACACTTGCTGCACATTTTTGTGCAGGTACATATATGTCTTGTGATTTTTTGGGTGCATAGGCGCGGCTATTGCGGGGACTTACAGTGAGCTGCATTTCATATTATTATCCACAGGTTGAAGAGTCTCCATCAGAGTTACGTGTATTCTCCTGTCTAATTTGTATCTCAGACAGATGTTGTATTTTATTTTATTTCCTAATTGATGCCCATGCACTTGTGACGGCGAATTTTGTGGGTGCTTTTGGCTTGTCCTTTATTGTAGTTGTGAAAACATTATCAGTACTCCTGTAAATTCTACTTCTTACTATTTAATAGATGAAATTATGACTTCGAAAATACTAAAATGAGTAATTAAGTTAAACATTCACTGTTGGCTTGCCTGATGGTGATGTAGGCGCCATCACTACCTCTAGTGTATTTTGGATCGTGACAGCTTGGTGTCAGATCATTAGGTTCACTTAGTTCTCACGAATCATGAACAAGTTTATTAGAGTCTTGCATATCGGTACGAAGATGTCTGTACTTATCTTCGAAAGGCTACGGGACTGTTAGGAGCACGTCCCTCTCTTTATTCTTCATCGTGCGATTTGATTCATTTGAAGCATATGCCTTTATATCCTTCATACTCATTCTTGTACGATGTTCAGTGCTCATGTCAATTGGGAATCGAGGAGTTATAGTGGTACTACAAACATGGGCAGGATGTTTCTCCCTGCGCATTTGAGCAAGTCATTATTGTCTTCTTGCAGAAGGATATTCTGTCATTTTGGCTTAGTAGCTGTGTCTTAAATTGTTTCGAGGCTGCAAACAAATTGCTATGATTAGATGTTTTTATCACAGTGTTGGTGTAATGGTAAGGTGCTTGTTTATTTGTTGAGGTAGTGAATGACTTGAAGTGAGTTTTTTCTCAGTGCATGATTTAGAGATCTTACATCAATTTGGGATAATTGAGTGACGATACTTGGTGTCATCGTCCTTGTAACACGTTAAGGTTCCCCGGTGTTATGGTCTTTATCAATTTGCCTTCGGGGCAAGGTAGTGTGAAATGGTGCTGGAGAAGTGGTTGTTAGAGATAGTTGAGTGTAGTGATTTTGGAATCAAATGGGTATTTCTAATGTTGATGGCTCGAGAAGGATGATCTTCTAGGAGGCTTGGAGTTGGTGGCAATTTATTAGCTCGTGTTACAGAGATGGTTCGGATTTGAGGTAACAATTGGGCAATGAAGGACGAGGAAGGACATGTGGGAAGTGTTTTGCGGTGGTTGAATTGTTAGAAGGTCAAGTATGAAAACCTGAAGTCATGGAGTTGCTTAAAGGAGAGAGTTTAACCAAAAGCGGGAGAGTGGCAGAGCAACATATGGGTTCTGTGGTAGGATGTCCACATGCCTTGAAGAAAGTTTGGAGCCATTTTGGAATTCATGGTAGACAGTGACTAGGTCCACAGATTTTATTTGGATGCAAAATGACTTCGAGTCGGAATGTATTGATGGACTTTTAGTTGATGTCAATGGGGAAGAAGGAATCCCGGTGGGTCCCATGGTTATGTAATTGTAGCTTCAAGCTAAGTGGGAGAGCCCTACTATATATGCTTGGATTGCATGGTTGGCTACTTATGCGTTTTTCAGTTATCGGTGTATTGGTGGGTTATTACGACTAAGGAAGGAAAATATCAGTAGTAATTTGAGCAAACGATATGAGGAATATGTGCTATATTTAGCCTTATCGGTTTATGTTCAAGTTTAGGTAAGACTCACAGTCTATGCTCGTGTGGTTATGATGTACGAGGAAAGGAATTGAGCCGGTTTCTTCCTTGAGAGGGTGTTCATGTGTTTGCAGGGCCTTGGATATTGATTATATTCGGGAACAAGTCAGAGTGGGTGGCTCTCAACAATGGTTCTAGTGGGTTCAAAATTAAAGTATGTTGCCTAATGATTTCGAGTCTGTGGTATGGTTAAGTATCGAGCTTTTGCAGTAAATTATGAAAGGGATTGGAGTGTTCTATGTTATCATCGGTCTGTGGTGTAGCATTCGAGGAATGGGGAGAAAATAACTTCGGATTTGTAGAGGAATTATCAGAATGGGTGTACTAGTTGAAGATGTAAATGCGCGCATAAGGAGGGTATGAGTTAGTTCGTCGGTTTTGAGGCAACGCTGTCTCGTGAAATATGGTCACTAAGGATGAGTGATAGTTGGGTTCGTTAAATATTGAAAGGAGCTATTATTATTTCTAAGGCAAGTCCAGAGTAAATTAGAAGAAGTTGGTTTTGTTAGGAAATGGTTAAATCAGCATTAATGGTGGAAACGATAAGTTCCTTCAGCGTGTTAAGTTATGCCAGGGATTTGTGGCTGTATGTGTGATGTTTGATGGCCTCCGTAATTTGATTTATTTGGAGGTATTCAATTTTAATTCCATGTTATGTGTATATGGATCCCGAAAGAGTTATGGTCGTTTACACCACTACTTGAGTGTTGTATTTTCTGCGTTTATGGGAATTCAGTCGTGTGCTGGAATGGTTCCCTTGAAATGAATTAGTTGAACGGTTTCTATACTATGGATTGCTTATTCTATTAGTGGATTAGGAGTTAAGATGGAATTCTTGTACTCTCGCATATCGGCATGTTAGGTGCATTGAGCTGCATGGGAATTGAAAGTTGAGGATCAAGTTTGTGGTTTGGTATAGACAAGAATGTTACGAGCTTGGATGAGCAGGAAAAAATTCAGATGTTTAGTGTAAGCTGGTATTGTCTTTAGTGTCACCTAAGATTGGTGTCTTGTGTAAGAGGCTTTGTGTACTGATTTGTGGATTCTCGATTTGCTTTACAGCATTGTGTGGTCGGTGGTATAGATGTGCAGACGTTGTTACCTGGTATGGAAGGTCGTGGGAGCGTATCCCATGGGAAGATTGTATAAGTGTGACATGTAGTCACTTTATTAATTGAGGATTGAAACAAGTATGGAGATTATGGTACTATTGCTAATGTGAGAGCTTAGGCCTGGGAGGCACTCTATTGATTTGGTTGAGAACTATGGAAGTTTGTTCTGGATTGAACGATTTTTCTCATGTGTCATGAATAGGGTGTTACGGATCCTTGGAAGGTTATTACCCCAGCACCGTACGATCAGAATCAGCTTGAGGTCCATGGATGGATCTGGATATAACCGTGTGCTCTATATCAGGTCGGATGTGTTCATTTCAGCATACGTTGCATACGAAGGGGTCTTCGAGCCTTGGATGTTATTTCTGTTGTCAGCTATTCCATGTAATCTCTATTGTAGTTTGTTGTGCTGTGAGAGCAGGATGGCTCTCGAGATGCGGGTCATTTATTTTACCTTAGTCGTGCTTGAATTTTGTAACTTATGGCGCTATCTATCTCCCCGAGGATGATATTATACACCTGGTATGTTGTGGTCGACATTCGGGTATTTCGTAGGTATGAGCATTCTAGCTCGGTAGGTATTTCCTTATAGATTATTATGTTAGGATCAGGTGGCACGCCTCCATGCTTATGTTGTTTGGATTTGGTGACACACCCACATGGGTATCATTATTGGATCCGGTTGCACCCCGCAATGGTATCATGTGTGGATGGGATTGTACGCTGCAACAGTATGAATTTGAGTACAGTTCCTTATATCTATTCTTGTGTGTTTTACTTCTCATTTTCTGAGGAAGATTCATAACATCTTTTCGGTTGTTTAATTAGTTACGTGGGTTGAGTAGTTATTTCCAAAATTCATTTTTCCTTATGTATCACATTCCATCTTGTATCTTGTTAGTACATTGTGGAATCATATAAGACTTATGGCAGTGTCTGAGGTGGCTAATTGCCTTAGCAGCTTATACTAGGTGAGACGAGATTATTGGACCTGTGATCAGTTCGATCGAATTTATGTAAGGTACACAAAAGAGAAGATATCATTGTCTAGAATGAAGTAATGCTTCTTGTCAGGAGGAGAGACTCCATGTTTGTGATTCGACAGATGGTTAAGAGTTTTGACATATATCTCTAGTCGATGCAGTATTGCAAGAGTTAGAACAAGGCTTATACATGTTATGAGGTATACTATAGGCTTCGGGTCAGTGAAAATTTCAACCATTGTACTTGGGCAGATTATCTTGGGAAAATGAGTTATATGGTGCATAGTGTGATTTCAGTGGAGGAGCATAGTCACGTTGGGTTCAGTATCTGGTGATTAATATGGTGTTCGTGTGTTGGTATCGTGGAGAAACTCTGGATGCTGGAATTTGGCTCTAAAGCATGCTAGCTAAGGTAGCAGGAAGGATCTTCAGTCTAGCTCGAGAAAATATGCTCAATTGGGTTGTGGTGGCACGGTTAGGTGCACAAGGTGTTAAACAGTAATTTTGGACAACTCCAGAGAAGTTCTTAGCACAATCTAGGACGAACATTTGTTTAAGTGAGAGAGATTATAATAACCTAACCGGTTGTTTTGATCTCTAGCACGTCGTTCGACGGTTTGAGGCCTTGAGTAAATTCACTTTGGTTATTATGACTTGTTCATGTGATTGGAATTAAATTTTGAGAAATTCGGAGTTGATTTTGAAAGAAATTACTAATTTCGGAAGCTTTAAGTTGGAGGAATTGACTAAGGTATGATATTTGAGTAAACAACCTCGAAATTTGGATTAGAAGGTTCCAATAGGTTCGTATGATAATTTTGCACTTGGGTGTACGTCCGGATCGTATTTTAGATGACTTGGGAGAGTTTTGGCACCTATTATGAAAAGTTGGCATTTTGGAAGAATTTCATAAATTTGGGTTGAAGTGTATTTTAATGTTATCGATGTCCGTTTGGAATTTCGAGCCTAGAAATAGCTCTGTATGGTGATTATGGTCTTAGGAGCGCATCGAGAAGTGAATTTGAATGTCGGTTAGGTTATTTTTGGGTCATATGGCAAAAGTTGGAAGTTTGAGGTTTTTGGACGTTGACCGAGTGTGGACGTTTTGACATCGGGATAGGATTTTGATTCTTAAAGTTGGAGTATGTCCATAATGTAAAATATGACTTGTGTGCAAAATTTGAGGTCAATCAAACGTGATTTAATAGGTTTCGGCATCAGATGTGGAAGTTAGAAATTTAATAGTTATTAGGCTTGAATCGATGCGCAATTCGTAGATTTGATGTTATTTAGTATAATTTGAGGCCTCGAGCAGGTTCGTGCTATGTTACGGTGTGGGTCGGTGTGATTAGACGGGGTCCAGGGAGCCTCGGATGTGTTTGGGTTGTATCACGCTCTTATTTGATGTTTCAACATCATTTCATTGGACCTAAAGGGTACAATTTTGAGCAAAATACCTTTGAATTATGATTGGATTGGTAGATCAGTATAATAATTGCAGAGTCATAGCAACAAGAACCACCGAATTCCAATATTGTATGAGAGAGTTATGCCCATTTCCATGTCGGGAAAGATTGCTGGTTTCTGGTGCAGACTTTGTTCTTCGCGAACGCGAGGGAGGTCTTGCGAATGCGAAGATGGAAGTTTGGGTTAACTGCTCAACGCGAAGAATTTCTCTTCGCGAATGAGAAGGTTTTCCTGCGAACACGAAGAAAAAATTGCCTTCATAGTATTTTAAACCGAGAATTTTAGTATTTTGGGCATATCTTGAGTTCTAGAGCTATGTTTGAGGTGATTTTCACGGAGTTCTTCTCGTCTCAACAAAGGGGGTGGGGTGGGGGTAAATATCTTACCTTTATTTTAATATTTCTCCAAGATTATTTTCGTTGGTTATTATTTTTCTCCATATTTGGATTGTAGAAATTGGGATTTCGAACCCCAAAATTAAGAAATGGTAAATCCTTGATTTGATGGTCGATTATGGACGAAATTGGATGATTTTCTAAATATATACCACATGACTTATGGGTAACATTTATTTCCAATAATTTTAAAAATTCTGAAACGTGGGCCTGAGGGTTGACTTTTTGAGCGGGGTTGGAAATTATTGTAAATTGATTTATTATGAGTATTAGAGTATATTTATATTGTTTACACATTGCTTGACTAATTTTGGAGCGACAGGCACTGGTTTGAGTTGTTAGAGCGGCGTTGGAGCCAGTTATAGAACTTCAGAGTAAGGTAAGTCTTATGTCGAACTCTGAAACGGGAAAACTACCCCTAGGTGTTGTGATTAATAAATGTTGCTTGTTTAAGTATGAATAGATAACCACAAACTAAACAAAATATTTTTATAAAGTGCGAAATAAAGACCAAACATAACCCAATACCGAGGTGTCACAAGTCACGAGCATATTAGAGTATAAATGCAACTACAAGGTTTGAAATATACAAAACATGACTAATAAACGAAAAGGTAGAAAAAAAAGTGTTGCGAACACTGGTAGTCACCTCGCTAAACTCCGATAACTCTGCCTCCGATCAGTCAAAATCCGCTATCGGGTGTATAAATACCTGCATCTGCACACAAGGTGCAGGGAGTAAAGTGACTACTCCAACTCAGTAAGTAATAAAGATAAATAACAACTGGGTAGTAAGAAAATCACGTAAAGCGAACCAATATGTTGTATAGAAGCAGTGTAAAACCCTCTGAGAAAAGCGGTGAAGCTGTGAAATCCTTAGAAATATCATAGCTCTATTTAAACGATATTTCTCTATTTAAACCTTTTTTGAAAATGGCTTTTTCAAAAGTTACGCAAATGAATGCAAAACAGTTAATGCCGATAAGCACAGAAAATACGCTCCTCGATCACAAATGCCACAATAAAACAAGTAAAATGACAAGTAAATATGAAAGATGAACACATAAAGGTTCGCCCTTCGGACAATATCTCATAACAGAACCAGCCCCTCGGGCTCACTCTCAGATCACAATGGGTACCCGTGCTCACTGTGGGTGTGCAGACTCCTGAGGGGCCCCTTACGGCCCAAGGGCTATATAAAGCTACCTCGTGGCATCAACTCTCGGCCCTCGGCCTCACATCACTCAAGCCACCTCATGGCATATAAATGTATCTCAGGCTCTCGGCCTCATATCACTCAGTGCATCCTCACATATGGCCCTCGGCCGTACTCAGTCCGAAAATCATCACAAGCCCCTTGGGAATTAGTAGAACAGCAGTTCTCAGCCCAAAACATCATTTAGAAATATCATTTAAGTATCAAAACTGAGTAAAAGTGGCTGAGTTGTAAGAGAGTGGAAAATAGCAGGACTGAGTTAAAGTAACAAGTCAATACAGTGAGGAAACATTGATAAAATCCCCGAAGGTTTCAAATAGTTCGCCCGAAGCCCAAATATGGAAATCAACCCAAATCATGATGATAGTAAATAAGTTTCAGTCAAATACGCGGTAAAAGCATCAATCGGGACGGACCAAACCATAATCCCTAGTAGTAAGCGACCCTACACTCATCATTGAGCGCGTGTCTCACCTCAATATAGCACTACAATGTGCAATCCAGGGTTTCAAACCCTCAAAACACTATTTACAATCATTACTCACCTCGATCCGGTCCAAACTCTAGCTCGCGATCCCTCGCCCGCACGAATCGACCTCCGGATGCTCCAAATCAATCCATAATTGGTACATAATAATTAAAATATGCTAAGGGATCGAAGCCCACTCGAAAATATCCAATTTAACATCAAAATCCTGAAATTGCTCAAACCGACCTCCGGGCCCACGCTTCGAAATTCGAAAACTCACAAAATCCGACAACCCATTCAACCACGAGTCTAACCATACCAAAATTACTAAATTCCGATAACAATTCGGCCTCCAAATCTTTAAGTCCTTTTTTTCAAATCCCTAGGTCCAAATTCCCAATTTAAACCTCAAAAACATGTAATCTAGTCGGATTATTCGATGATAATTCAATATTATGGAGTAGAAATGATCACAAGTGACTTACCTCAAGATATCCCATGATTTCTTACTCAAAAGTTGTCCCAGGCCGTGTTCTTTCACCAACAAAACGTGAAAATGAGCAAAAAACCAGAACAACATTAATAACCGGATTCTAGTCGCTAAAAGACCCATTCCTGTTGCTAAAAGTGCCAAATCTGGTCTCGAAAGGTGCGTACCAGATCCTGTTGCAATTTGCAATATTTATTTTCACTAAAAAGGTCTAACTCCACCATACGAACTCAGAATTCGATGATTTCTTGTTCTTATGAGTCACAAATAATGATACGAACATAGTCGTTCAGTCAAAACACAAGTCGGAGCTTGTTTGCTCAGTACGATATGCATTTCGCTCGTTAAACAATTATCTCATGATTCACATCAAAAACCTAATCGCGACTTGATGAAATTAGACCAAACTTTTCAGATCCCTCCTTTAATTCATTATCAAAATTTTGGAAATTTCAAAATCAAATTTCGATCTCTAGAACTAAAAATGGACCTTTGGATCATTACATGCATATAATCAAAACGCCAAAATCTTCCAAAAACTCTTCCAAAAGATATCCGAGCCTCATGGGACCCCGACCAAATATGCCAATACATCCCATAACATAATTCAAACTTGTTCCAACCTTCGAAACGCTCAAAACAATGTCAAAACATCAAATCACCCTCGGATTCAAGCCTAAGAACTCTAAAACTTCCGAAATTCGAATTTGAACAAAAAGTCTATCAAACCTTGTTCGAATGACCTAAACTTTTGCACAAACATCAAAAATCACACAACGGACCTACTTCCATTTTTGGAATTCTATTCTAACCCCGATACTAAAATCTCACCTAGCAACCGGAAAACGCCGAAATCCTAATTTCGCCAATTCAAGCCTAAACCTTCCACTGAAATTCAAAATGCATTCTGATCAAGCTCCTAAGTCCCAAATCACCTAATGGAGCTAACCAAACCATAAATATTCCAATCCGAGATCAATTACAAACTAGTCAAATCTTGGTCAAACCTTTCAAATTTAAAGCTACAACTTAGAATTGTTCTTTCAAATTCATTCTGATTTTCGTGAAAATCAAAACTAACGATTTATATCAGTCATAATACATTACATGGTGCAATTTATGCCCAAGAACTGGTGATCAAAGTGCAAAAGCTCAAAACGACCGGTCGGTTCGTTACATCTTCCCCCACTTAAACATATGTTCGTCCTCGAACGTGCCTAAAGTTGTTCTAAAAACCAACAAATCACTGAATAGATTTATAATGCATATACGCGGGGGTGATTCTATGTCACCCTATCTCATATACGATAGCACAATTTAACTGAAAGTTCACAATCCGACCTAGCCCATAAACTTTAGAACCACACTTTCATTCCCGAAACCATCCACAATATCAGAATCTCATATCTATACACTGAATAGGCCCGAACAAGTTGTAATACCCATGCCTGCAACCTCAAGTGCAATTACATGATATACCACATAATTCAACACTGGCAGCGATAACTGCTAATCACAGCAGCTGCACATAACAACCGAATATCGTTAGAAAATCTCTCATCAACTAAAGTCTCATTCCAATACTTTCATACACTGCCAATGATAAATGAAACATGCAATAAACCATAACCATTTATTGGATCAACCATTCATGAAGCCTACTTCTCCTTTGGCAAAGACCATGGAAAATATTTGAGTCGAACCTCAATATTATCCTTCCAACATGCTGAAATCGAATCTGTTTATATTCATTAAAGATCCCAAAGATCTCATCTAATCCAACACAGCCACTCTAATGACATGACACACCAATACAATCTAAAGCCACAATTAGTGCAATCCGCGCACTAATAAGCAACAATCTAAACGTACTAAAATTATGAAAATGACTCAAATGAGAGGGATGTACCACAAGCTCACCGATACCACCACACCAAATGTTGTGAGCCCGTCGCACCTTGTAGAAACAAAACACACGAATCTAGCCCGAAGGATCATACCTCCACATAACTTCGTTGAAACGTGCGACCCTATCCAAACACTGGTCCGCATGAAACACCTCAATTCACCATGCCCAAAATCATCAACCAAGCCAATTTGATGTCTAGCACCCAAAAGGGAATTACCATAACCATGGAGAAGAAAATGACGCAATGCCACACCTGTCCGGAGGAACATATCCAATTTGCAACAAATCATGCAACACCCAAATACCCGTCTCATTCAAATCCCGCTATAAAGCCCAACTGAAACTGCACCATTTGTGCATGTAACCACCAAATCTCAAATCCTCGCTTCATAGATCACGAATAAGCTCAACAACAATCAAATGGCATATCTCTGAACAATAGCAGTTCGGAATAAACAAATCTGACCAGGTGAAGAAAACACATCCATGTTGGGCCTATCGATAAACCCCAAACCAACGGTGTCACCCATAAGAGATGATTAACTCTTTGAAGGTTCATAATGACTGAATCATAGCACATACTACCCTCTGACCAACCTTAGCTATTTTCTCACAGTCCACAACCACAAAGCCATCTAATCACGGAAATTCTCATTCTCCCAATCCATAAAGCACACGAATTACCAAATTTGATCCCAGCTACACTATCTGAACATCCAACACACATCCGATACTCCATCATTCCACGAGGGATACTTCTATAATTATTCTATGCTACCGAGACAACTTGAATTTCGACAGTTGATCCAATAAGAGAGTGCCACAATACTAATGAAGTATCCTTAATTCGAACACATTGCCCTTTGTCTGAAGTTTATACCCTTATCAAGACACACCATTTAGTAATATCATTCACCTAGTCATCTAAAACTGTCGTGTTGTCTAAGAATTTATCACCTTCCTTTCAGAACTGAACTGTGACCTTACCCATGCCAATCTCAACCCTACACAACATACCACATATACTATGCCATCCTATGAATATGAGAACGTCATAATCCGTTGCGAGCAACAATCAAATATATATTCAACTAGTCAAGAACTTTCCATTTGATCTCATCTAGGAGAAAATCACTATACATCCCATGCTCCTCATGCCAACAAAAATTATACATCTTTAACCATGTACAAATTATCAATAACTCTACGAATCCCCTTTTGCACAAAATGGAACAATCAGTATTGACTCCATCTAACTCAACCAAGCTACACAAGCAATCAAAACCTAAGAGTATTTCCACGAAACACCCGTGGAAACCTACCGCTTCATAAGCACTCAAGAACCGATCATATCCATTACCATGCCAAACCGGCCTACTACCAAGCAATCCCATCTATCCGAGTTTCCTTTTTAATTTATCTTCAAATTGATATCCTTTTCTTGATATAACACCACAATTCCTCAGCCCAGACTGACCATACGGACCCAAGCATAAAACTACACTGTCTAAGGCTCATAAGCCGCTGAGTACTCTCTTAAATGTTTCCAAAACCACGTTCAAAATACTTACCCCGAATGGACTTCTTGCGAATCTGGAACCATTATCTTCCTAATACTGATATATAGAATCCCATAGTTAATGTAGAAAGTAGCACAAGTCTTGACATCTTCAAAATGAAAACTCAGTTCCTAACTACATATACAACTTTAAAATACCCAATTGTTACATGAACACATTAGAACCATTCTCGAGAGTCATTCACTATATTCAAACTGCAATTAGTCTGATCAAATGAACCATACAACATGTTCCTCATTGGCACTCTGACACCGTACAATGTAACCTCATCCTAATACAACCAACCAACTTCCTGCTCTATGCACTGAGCATTCTTGCCAATAACAACTCAAGACATCTCGTGATTCTCACACACCTATGAAGCATAATGTAACCTTCGTCAAAATCGTCTTTTACCCGAGCCATCCTTGGTCTCAACCTCCGAAGGCCATAACTGATTCACCCGAAGGCCTTAAATCAGAACCAACATAGCACATAACCATGCAATCGCTTAATCAATAGCAAACTCCCCCATTTGGCTCGAAGTCGTAGATATACTCTATTTCTTCCACGATACCATAGTGAGATTAAACTCAAACCTTCATAAGCTCGTGAAATGCAGACTATTTGGTACATTGAATCTTCTGCAAATCTCGCATACATCCTTGCAACAGTCAAGCCCACTCTCTTAAGCGACTCAAAATTCAAATCTCAACACTTATATGTCACTTGTAAATAAGACCTTATAAAAGACATAAGGATTACACAACCTCGGAACACTTCGCAGGAGATAACTCACCTGCCTTGTCTTCAACTAACATTTCTGTATACCTTCCACCGTTATAAACATTACGCAGTCACTTAGCTTTCCTGAGTCCTGAACTCATACCGCAACATAAATTTTACTTCACTCCTAACTAGGACATATGAAAAGACTCTTCGCATAACCATAACTCGGGGCTATACCTCAAATCAAGATAAAAATCAAGCACCTAATATTTCTTCTATCCTCCAGCAGACCCTCCTTATCACTTCGAATTCATAAGAATACATCTCGCAGTCACAACATACTCATCATATAGCCATGTAGCTGTCACTTCCACTAATAGGGACACTACCAAAGTATCACATCGAAGGCACTTGCTCAGACAATCAGCACCTCGGTGCTCATGCTATAGGCAAAGATCTGACCTCAAGTCCTCTAGACTGGCCAAACATCAACTCACAGAGATCACGTCTCGCCCCTCGATCAGGGAATCACATGCCATCGATGCACATCTGATACTGAGCACTCATACGCGCAAACAAACCGGTGAAGGAATCAAGAGTTACATTTCAAGCTGAATCAAGGACACACAATAAGAATTCAAGAATGTGAAGTTTTTCCTAAAGGTTTTGTAGCCTCTCGAGGCAAAATACAGACGTCTCTGTACTGATCCGTGAGACTCTACTAAACCTGTTCATGACTCGTGATACCTATATAACCTAGGCTCTGATACCAACTTGTCACGACCCAAACCCCGATCCGGTCGTGATGGCGCCTCTCGTAAACATAAGGCCAACCAACTAACCCATTTCGCCTTTTCAAAAAATAGTTAATATTAATAAACAGTTTAAGTACGGATGGATAACCACAAACTAAGGAAAATATTTTTATAAAGTGCAGAATATAGCCCAAATACAGCCCGATACTAGTGTGTCACAAGTCACAAACATCTATTAAAGTATAAATACAACTACAAGGTCTGAAATATACAAAACAGGACTAATGAACTAAAAAGGAGAAAAAACGGTGCTGCGAATGCTAGCAGTCACCTCGCTAAACTCCGATAAGTCTTCCTCCAATCAGTCAGAACCTGCTATTGATTGTATAAATACCTGCATCTGCAAACAAGGTGCATGGAGTAAAGTTAGTACTCCAACTCATTGATAATAAAGGTAAATAACAACTGAACAGTAAGAAAATCACGTAAAGCAAACCAACATGCTATATAGAAGCAATGTAAAACCCTTTGAGAAAAGCAGTGAAGCTGTGAAATCCTTAGAAATATCTTAGCTCATTATAGACCTCTTTTGAAAATGGTTTTTTCAACAGTTACGCAAATGACTGCAAAACAGTTAGTGCCGATAAGCACAGAAAATCTGCCACTCGGGCATAAATACCACAGTATAACAAGTAAAATAACAAGTAAATATGAAAGATGAACACATAAAGGTTTGTCCCTTGAGCAATATCTCAGAACAGTACCAGCCTCTCGGGCTCACTCTCAAAATAGTATGAGCCCTCGGGCTCATTCTCAGAATAGTATCAGACCCTCGGGATCACTCTCAGAATAGTATCAGCCCCTCGGGATCACTCTCAGAATACTATCAGCTCCTCGGGCTCACTCTCAGATAATAATGGGTACCTGCGCTCACTATGGGTGTGCACACTCTGGAAGGGCCCCTTACGGCCCAAGCGCTATATCAAGCCACCTCGTGGCATCAACTCTCGACACTCGACCTCACATCACTCAAGCCACCCCGTGGCATATAAATGTATCTCAGGCCCTCGGCCTCATATCACTCAGTGTATCATCACATATGGCCCTCGGCCGCACTCAGTCCAAAAATCATCACAAGCCCCTTGGGACTTAGTAGAACAGTAGTTCTCAGCCCAAAACATCATTTAGAAATATCATTTAAGTATCAAAGCTAATTAAAATTGGTTGAGTTGTAAAACTGTGGAAATTAGTAGGAAGGAGTTAAAGTAATAAGTTAATACAGTGAAGAAACAGTGATAAAATCTCCGAAAGTTTCAAATAGTTGGAACGAAGCCCAAATATGGCAGTCAGCCCAAATCATGATGATAGTAAATAAGTTTAAGTCAAATACGTAGTAAAATCATTAATCGGGACAAACCAAGTCACAATCCTCAGTAGTAAACGGCCCCACGCTCATCATTAGGCATGTGTCTCACCTCAATATAGCACTACGATGTGCAATTCGAGATTTTAAACCCTTAGAACATCATTTACAATCATTACTCACCTCGATCCGGTCCAAACTCTAGCCCGCGATGCCTCACCCGCATGAATCAGCCTCTGGATGCTCCAAATCTAGCCACAATTAGTAGATAATTATTAAAATATGCTAAGGGAGCGTAGCCCACTTGAAAATATCCAATTTAATATCAAAATCCCGAAATTGCTCAAACTCAGCCCTCGGGCCCACGCTTCGGAATTCGATGAAACTCAAAAAATCTGATAATCCATTCACCATGAGTCCAACCATATCAAAATTACTAAATTTCGATAACAATTCAGCCTCCAAATATTCAAATCTTATTTTCAAATCCCTAGGTCCAAATCCCCAATTTACACCTCAAAACATGTAATCTAGCTGGATTATTCGATGATAATTCAATATTATGGAGTAGAAATGATCACAAGTGAATTACCTTAAGTAGAAATGATCACAAGTGACTTACCTTAAGATTTTTTATGATATTTGCTCAAAAATCACCCCGAGCTGTGTTCTTTCACACAAAAAATTGAGAAAATGAGCCAAAAAACCAGAACATCGTTAATAACTCGATTCTGGTCGCTAAAAGACCCATTCCCGTCGCAAAAGTGCCAAATCGGGTCGCTAAAGGTGGGAACCAGATCCTGCTACACCAGCAATATTTATTTTTACTAAAAGGGCTCTAACTCCACCATACAAACTCGGAATTCGATGATTCTTTTTCCTATGAGTCACAAATAATAATACAAACATAGTCCTTTAATCGAAACTCAATTTGGAGCTCATTTTCTCAGTGCGATATGCATTTCGCTCGTTAAACACTTAACTCATGATTCATATCAAAAACCAAATCGCGACTTGATGAAATTAGACCAAACTTTCCAGATCACTCCTATAATTCATTATCAAAATTACGGATGTGTCAAAATCAAATTTCAATCTCTAGAACCAAAAATGGACCTTTGGATCATTACATGAAATGCCAAAATCTTCCGAAAACTCTTCCAAAACATATCCGAGCCTCATGGGACCCTGAAAAACATGCCAACACACCGCATAACATAATTCAAACTTGTTCCAACCTTCGGAATTCTCAAAACAACATCAAAACATCAAATCACCCTCGGATTCAAGCCTAAGAATTCCAAAACTTCTGAATTCCGAATTCGATTGAAAAGTCTATCAAACCTCGTCTGAATGACCTGACATTTTTCACACACATCACAAATGACACAATGGACCTACTCCCATATTCAAAATTCCATTCCGACCACGATATCAAAAATCTCACCTATCAACCGGAAAACGCCGAAATCTTAATTTCGTCAATTCAACCCCAAACCTTCCACAGACTTTCAAAATGTATTCCGATCACGCTCCTAAGTCCCAAATCACCTAATGGAGCTAACCAAATTATAAATATTCCAATCCGAGATCAAATACAAACAAGTCAAATCTCGGTCAAACCTTTCAAATTTAAAGCTACAATTGAGAATTGTTCTTTCAAATTCATTCCGATTTTCGTGAAAACCAAAACCATCGATTTACATCAGTCATAATACATTACATGGGGCAAGTCATGCCCGAGAACTGTCGATCAAAGTGTAAAAGCTCAAAACGACCGGTCGGGTCGAAACAAAACCTCTGGGGAAACATTAAGAAAGGAGGAGAAGACGAATGGAAGATAGTAACCTTCCCAAGACCAAAGAAAGCAAACCAACAAAAGGCGAAGGAAATGAACCACGGAACTAATAACAACCAGCATCATACATCACAAGCACAACTGATCTAGGAAAAAATGTTTGATTCAAATTCAAGTTTCTGGAAACTAAAACAGTTTAATAAAACTCTAAGTCCAATTATACTGGGTCAAAGAATTACAACTGTCCTAACGGCCCAGTCAATAAACAAGACCCCCTTCCCCAATTTAATAAAACTCTAAGTCCAATAATACCGGGTCAAAAAATTACAACCTTCCCAACGGCCCAATCAATAGAAAAGACCCCATCCGCCACACTCAAGTAACCCACTTCACGGGGCCCCAACAAAACATAATGCCAAACGTATGGCCGGAGTTGGGCCTGATAAAGTTGACACCAAATTTTGTACTGGGCCACTCAATGACACCTATATGGAGGCCCCTACCCATAGTAAAACAGCAGACACAAACAATGCCAAAGGTTGGGCATTGCGCCACCAGGTCGGTTTTGAACAAACAATTGGGGTACATACCCAACTGGAGGCATCCAGCCCAAATAATCCCCCATACCCAAACACCACGCGTCCCCTACCTCTCTTTCAGTAGAAAGATCTAATGGGAAAAAACCACCGCGCTCCATGAACACTCAGTGCCTCACCTGAGAACCCACTCAATCTCAAGTGACAAGACACCCTCCGTCCACTCTAATAGATACCACATTAATTCCGAATCTTTTACTCCATATTCATTATCCTATGACCTTTCCACTAACCTAGATTTGATACCAAAAGAAGCAATTATGAATCGGCTCATTAACATATCCCCCTACTACCCAAAGTAGCAAAATAGAAAAATATAAAAATGAAAAAATATCAACCACCACCCACTATTGTGATATTGTTACCACTACTACCAGACCACTCTCCGGTATCCTAGATAAAGGTGGCATTACAAGGATAGATCCTAGCCTAAATCAACCAGTAACACTGCTTGTCAAGAATCTGGCACATCTGGCAAGGGTAACAGTGGAAGCCCTAAACATGGCCTTAGCTGCCTTTGGCCCATGCATGTGGAAAACAATGACAAGCAATGGCAACATACAACCAAACATGGGTCCACCACTGCTCAACAGCCTAATCTCCCTAGCTTCCCAGACAATACTATTCTTTCTATATCCAGGAACGGAAGACCTAGCGATGTCTCCTGTATTTGTGACCATCGAACCCCAAACCCATAAGGCTCCACCACCTTCTGCTACACTAGAGAAGAACAAGTTACCACCGATGGGATACATTAAAAGGAAAATCAATAAATCCCTAGATCTTATAAAAAAGGAAAAGCCCAATGGAAATGGAAGTAACAACCTATGGCCCGCTTCGCACAGACTCTCTACTACTGGACTCTATCAGGTCAAAAGAGCTCAGTGTGGAGACCAACGAACTGATGGTGTTGCAGTGTCCAAGAACAATGACCAAATACAGACTAAGATTAGTTTCTCACCACACCTAGGGAGTGACCACGCCACTCCTCAACTTAACACTAGTTCTCAATATGAGGAGAAATAACCAAACGAGCCTAACGAGGACTCCACAGGGAATCGAGAAACCTCAGAAAAACCAGTCCCCACACCACCAAACACCCCTAATGAACTACATCATATGGAATGTTATGGGTGGAAACAATACTGAGTTCAAGAGGCACTGCATTGATATGGTTATCTCCGCAACCAGCCTTGCTAGTTTTGTTAGAGACTAAGATGGCTGACTGTAAAACGCTGGCAGAGGAGCAGTATTTCGGCATGCTAATCCAATATCTAGCTATTGGCTTATCTGGTGGGATTTTGCTGATGTATAAAGAGGAAGTGGCACTACAAATGAGGTTTTCACCACCCCTCAGGGCATCAATGCTATTGTTAAGGTACTCCAAACCACACCCATTTGTTAGTTTCCGCTATTATGCTAGTAATATTTTAGCTAATAGAAAGTTGTTGTGGGAAAGCCTAATTACTATCTCCAAAGCTACCCAAACAACTAGTTTGTGGGTGGAGACTTCAATAAAGACTTAAAAGATGGGCAACCCAATTAACCAAGGTCGTATTAATTTGTTTTGGAATTTCCTAAACGAAGGCAAGTTATTAGACTTAGGTTACAAAGGAAGAAAATTCACATGGACTAACAAAATATAGAAGAATAACACTAGCATGATCCTTGATAGGATACATAAGTGTTTACCCAATGAGAATTGGACTTTCTAGTACCCCGAGGCTACTGTAATATAGTACCCACCGTGATCACTGTCCCATTCAACTTGTGCTAAAAGGGGACTCCATCAATTATTCCAATAGACCCTTTAGGTTTGAATCCATATGGACTAGTCATCTATCATTTCCTAGTATCATCAACGAGGCCTTCACCATTAACCCCCCTAATCCAATCTACTGAAACTTTCAAGAGCATTGTGAATCAATGGAATAGACATACTTTTGGATATATATTCCATAAAAAATAAAAAAAAGAATCCTAGCCAGAATTGCTAGAATCTAAAAATTCCCTAATTACCAGTTCAGCAGTTACCTATTAAACCTAGAAAGCAACATGACCAGTGAGCTCGACTCCATACTAAAAAAATGAGGAAGATTTCTGGAAACTCAAATCTAGGATTAACTTTCTAAATGAAGGGGATGCCAACACTGGATTCTTTCACACATCCACCCTCAATAGGAGAAGAAGAAATAGGATCCTCTCCCTCAAAGAACAAAGTGAAAACTGCCTCTATGACCAATGGGATATTAAGGAATATATTTTGTCCTTCTTCAATAGCCTCTATACCTCCTTACACACACGAGCTACTACATGGGTGGTTCACAAGGGCAACAGGGTGAGCTTTATGAATGATGCTCAGACCCCTGACCAGCCTGCCATTAGAGAAATGATTGCAGGCCTTATAACTCCAAATGACATAGCTATCAAAGTACACTCAGTTTACAATTCTAGGAACTAGGACTTTCTCTTCCATCTCTGTGGACAACCCTGGAAATTTCTCTAACATTATCAAATCTGCTTTCATCCCTCCCAACACTACCAATGAGGATAGGCTAATATGGGGATTGACTCCAAGTATATCCTTCACCAATAAATCAACCTATACCTTCCTTAGCAATAATAAAGAGCACAAGGGAAATGGGGAGGAAGGGACCTTCACTTGGATATGGAAATGGAAAGCTCCTAACAACATTAAGAACTTCACCTGGCTACTTGCCTAAAATAGGCTACCTACTAGAGCCTTCCTGCATAGAATGTGGTTAATTGTAACCCCCGATATTGCTTCTGTCAACCAAATCAAGAAACTAATGACCACATCTTCTTTAAATGCCCAAATGCAAGTCACATCTGGCAAGAGTTACTAACCAAGGCTTCTACCACAAATGGGCAACTAAACCCTATTTTATCAGCCCAACTTTGGCCATTAACATGGAACAAGCTAAAGAACATATACTTAAGCCATCAACATGGAACAAGGTAAAGAACAGATACTTCAACAGTAACATTCCTTAGGAGAACATCATCCCCTTCTGATTTTGGCACATTTGGCTAACTAGAAATCATAAGCTCTTCAAGAATAAACAAAAGATAGCATCGGCACTAGAAACACCATTTCAAACGCAACAAAATACTTTATGTTGGTGAAAAGTGACACTGTCAAGAAGCCTTTCCATTCCGGTGTTAAATGGGAGCTCCCCTAGGAGAGGCCACTACAAACTCAACATGGATGATGCTGCCAGGGTAATCCAGGCATTGAAAGAATTAGTGGAGTATTCATGAACCATAATGGAGATTGGGGTATATGGAGAATATACCACATACTATCAATACCATGTCTGAGCTGAAATCCCTCCTAAAAGGGTTTAACTAGCAGAGCAAAATAGATGGATCCCTCTGAACATCAATACTAACTCGGCTGAAATAATTCAAATGTTTCTCATAGGTAACTTAACTTTTGATCCTATGATTTGTGAATGCATGTTATTAATGCAAAGGATGTACAAGGTGAGGATGGGGCACATCTACAGAGAGCAGAATAAGGTGGCTGATGTACTGGCGAAAGAGGCAGCAAAGCCTTGTTTTTTGGGAAGAACCAGCATACTAGCAGTTCCTCTGCTGTTTGAAAATAATGTACTTTGGGCAGACATCTTAGGAAATGAAGTTGTTAGAAAGTTTATGGTATGTAATATTGACACAGTTGAACAAAACATTGTAGTATTAGGGGAACTACAATACCGCAGCTTAGACAACACTATTTATATATATACACACACTCCTTTTAACCAAAAACGAAACTCTCACGATAAAGTGAGCTCCTTTATATCTTTGTAAATGCACTGATTTTGGATTGTGAAGTTCACCGATGGAAATATTGGTGAATCATCTAATGAATGTATCTGCTAATGTAATTGATGTTGGTTCAAGTACAAGTCAATCAAATGAAACAATAGCAAATATAATTTTTTGATGCATAAATTGTTGTTATATTTAAACTCTAAAGAGATCAAGCTCGCTATATTTGTTAGACACACACTCTTAATGAAAAAGACCCTTGAAATAAATGCAGGCTCGACGCGTACCTTGCGCAATTTTATGTGATCATATATACTAGTACTAGTATATATTAATATTACACTAACGTTTTAAGCTAAAACGAAATTAAGTTTTATCACTTTGATGATGGGCTATAATTATATATTTTGATCGCTTATTACACTCAAATTTGCTATACTTTGATTGAGTTTGAGCTTTAATCGCTAGTACTTTGCACTAATGGTGTGTTTTATGCCTTGTAAGAGTGATTTCGAGCTATATAGATGTTATGAAATGTAAAGTGATTTGCAGCTTTGAAATCTGAGTAAAAGCTCAAGGAATTAAGTCGGAATTGCTTCTTGGAGTCAACGGATGATAGTTAGAGCGAACAAAGAATCGAGCATGCATATTGCGCACTGTCCAGTAAAACACACATAACCTTTTTCTCAAAACTTAATTTGGGCTCCATAATATATGGTTGGAAAGGTAACTCAAAACGATACAACTTTCAAGTTTTATGTGTTTTCAAATTCCAAACGGAACAGGATGAAACGCGCCCAGAAGCGCGATCGCACTAGTTTTAGCGCGCCCAAGACAAAATGTCATCCACCTAGCGCGCCCAGGTGCGCCCCCAGATGCGAGACCACGCTAGTAAAACCCAGGAAAAATGTCCTTTTTCATATTGGATAAGGTATAATTATTTAGGCCAACCCTACTTGGTATATATACATGAAAAAATGGTATTTTGTTGGAGGAAAACGGTTTTGAGAGAAAAACACAAGCATAGAGCCGCCATGGAGGCCGGGTTCATCTTTTATTACTCCGAAATTAGTATTTTTTATGTTTCTTTGTATGATTTGTTGTTTTGATGCCATTTCTATGTGGAGCTAAACTTCATGTTCTGGGGTTGTAGTTCTTTCATGACTATTGTTATTCGAATATTTATTTTGATTTCTTGATTTAACTTATTTGTTTATTTATTCAATCTTGCGCTTAATTATTTGATTGATTGATCAACAATTGAATACTATCTACGAATCTAGAGTTAGCTCGAAAGTGAGAATTTTAGATTGCATATAGGATTGAGTAGAGCAAGTTCTTGAAACTGGGCATCGGGGAACGGATTCGCGGTTAGGATAGACATATACCTAATTGCCTTGCTTGGTTGATTTACAGGAATTATAAATGCGTTCTTGTTGATGCTAACTCCATAGACATATGGCGTTAGGTTATCTTGAAAAGGCGAGTAAGAACTCGACAGATTCTTATGAGCAATATTAACCCTGTCAACAAATAAACTAGATAAATCAGTTAGTTAATTCAATTGACGAATACAATATGATTGTTAGATAGCCCATAACCCTAGATCGTTTTCATCGCATTGATAACATAAAATCTGCCATTCTTTTCTTCAAAGTTCACTATTTTTTTTTCTTTATTTTAATTAGTTTAGAATCAAATACTTATAGGTTTAATTCTTGTTTATATAATTAGGATAGTCTAATTTAGTTAATAGTTAATCACAAGTCCTCGTAAAATCGACATCCGACTTTTAGTCACTTTATTACTTGACAACCACATATACTTGCGTGTGCGTTTGGCCGCAATAAGTTTTTGGTGCCACTGCCGGGGACTTAGAAATTAACTATTTTTCTAGATTAGACTTTTACTTTTATCTATACAAGTTATTTTTCTTTCTCTTTTGTAAATATTTTATTTTGATAACTATTTTATTTTTCTCTCAGTGTATTTGTAGTTCTCTAAGCATGATATCTGGAGATCAAATATCTGGAGGTAAGGTTAGTGATGAAGACGCTTTGTTGACGAAAGACTTTTATGGCCCGTATTTTTTGGGCTTGTCATAACCTGAACTCTTGGAGGTCTGAATTTGATTATGGGAGTAAAGGTTGATATTGGGAAGAATATTCATGATTAGGCGAATATGCGAAACGACGTTGTCTTCTAACAATATTGGTAAATAATTGGTCTAAGGAGAGCGATGAACTTGCACATAAAATTGATAACTTTGACTTAGTTGTACATAATTAGATGCAGATTTGAGTGCAAAGGTTGATGTGTGTAACACTCAACAATTTAATAATGAGCTATGTGAAGCTAAAGAAAATCGTCTAGACCAAATTGAGGAGCTAAAACGAGAATACCAATTACTAGACCATGTTTTTCTTGAGGAAGCCAATATTGAGACGAGTGCTCTAAAGTCATGTGAGGGAGTAGATAACATTACTTTGGGAGACTTGAGTGTGTGTAAATATGAGAATGAAAATAGTAGTAAAGTTCATGAGATAGAGCGCATTAGACCTCATTCCAATTATTTTTTCACATTGTGTTTAGATAGTAAGATAGTAATCGAGCCATCTGAGCCAATGAAAGGGTGAAAGAGTGAGCATGAGAGCGCCTACATTCTTGAATTTGTTGTACCAAAAATAAAAAATTACATTCATCATCTAAAGGCCGAGAGGTGCAGAGTGAAAAAATTATTACTTGGCCTTGTTATCATTGTAGCCCCACCACTGGAGCATAGTCATAGACTGGATGCCATGTTAGGGGTACAATTTATAAGTTCGGGGTGGAGGAAAAAGTGGTTCACGTCGTGCCGCGACGTTAAATTAGGCGCTTATTGGTAGGCAACCAGTTTTACTGCTTTTTTTTTTATTTTGTATTATTTTTGTAGTGTTGTTTTATTTTGTAGAATTTTGAGCATATGGAGTTAAAGCCAATAGGCATGTGCAAAAGCGAGCAGGTGGTTGAAACTAAGTGTGAGGTACCCGCACAAGAGATCATACCTGGGAGAATTCTGAGTATCCCATGAGCTGCTAGTTTTCCGGTCTGTGGCCTACCAGGGAGTCTCTTTACCTTCTTGTTATTCTAAGTGTTCAGTGAGGACATTGCACAATTTTAAATGTGGGCTGAGGAGATTATTTGGGTAATTTTCTATGCTATCTTAGCTCAATTGTAGTACTTAATTTTAGTGTAGTAGTTTTTGTTAAATCCAAAAAAATTAAGAAAAAAAAGGAAAATATGTAGACATTTCCTGATGACGGATCATGTAGACAATTTTCTTGAGGGAAGTTATTCTAAAGAAAATATAAAAAAAAATTAGGTAGTGTAGCAACTCCCCCTTGTTTTTTCTTTGGGCCATGGTTCTTTTCCAAGGGTTTTATTTGAACCGGTTGTAGTTAATTTTTTTTTTGGGAGTAGGATCCATGGTGTTGTGCTTTGAATTGAAGCAATATCTCTTGACTTGGTTATGCCTTGAGAATAGTGAGTACTTTGGTTGTGATGCTTAGGCTCAGCTTTTTACTCTTGTAGAAGTACCTTAAATCGTATTATCTTAACTTTGCTTAACTTCTTTGACTAGAGTGTCTATGAATCCAATCCTGAGTGAGTTATGTGCCATGTGTGTAAGGTTTTGTGTTATTCAGTGCATTGCATTTGATGTCTAGAACTTGCCCCCGTGTGTTTGCAAAGCGAAATAGTAGTTTTGTTCAGTCTTGGAAATGATATAGGCGCTTCTTTGTTGAGCCAGATATGTATATGTTACCCACCTAATTATTATGTATCGTAGTTAACCTCTTTGAGCCTATATTCCTTATTCTTTGGCAACCATTTACAAGCCTTACCCATTTGTTTGAATCAACCATCTATTTGAACCTTTTCACCTTTCATGAGCACTTGAATTGTTATGAACTTTGTAAAAGTTAAAGTGTGAGGTGATTGGTTTGGCTTTTGAGTGGAACTAATTGAATAAGGAGAAAAGTGCACTATATTAAAAAAGTAAGAGCCACTTGAATTGAAAAAGAGAAAAAACAGTTGGATTATTGAGAAAAAAGATAAGTAGTGGCTCTTTATGTAAGTGTGCTTAAAGAAGAATGGGATAATTTATATTGATCTGAATGTGGAGTTTTGGTTTGACATAAGTATATGGTTTAAATGTTAAAATGTATACATTAAAGTGCTTAAGGAGGTATAGTCACTCTTATATCTAAACGTATCTTACCTTTCTCGTAGCCTACAATATAACAAAATAAAGTCCTAATAGATCCGAGATTGAATGAGCTCGATAGTGGAGTAGTACATATGGGCAAGCTTATGGTGCATCTTTTGTGGCATATGAATGTTATTTCTGAGAGTGAGTGAATTCTTTCAATCTTGAGTTCCTAAGTGTTCTTAAATTTTATTATATGGATCTACTCTCTTTTGTTGTGTGAGGCACTTGAGGAAAGGTAATGTCAGTGAATTCTATGTTAGAGCAAGTGGGTTAGTTGTTAGAGCAAGTGGGTGAGTCAAATTTTGAGTTAAAGATGTTACACGTTTGTGCGCAGTCTATTTTAAATATTCTTGGTGTGATAAGTTAGGAGAATTGTATAAAAAGGCCGTGTCTGTAAAAACTATAGTTTAATTATTCGAGGACGAGCAATGATTTAAGTGTGGGGTGTTGATGATGGGCTATAATTAAGTAACTAGTCGCTTATTAGACTCAAATTTACTGCACTTTAATTGAGTTTGAGCTTTAATCGCAAGTGTTTTGCAGTAATGGTGTGTTTTATGCTTTGTAGGAGTGATTTCGAGCTATATATATGTTGTGGATGAATTCAAGTGATTTGGAGCTTTAAAATATGAGTAAAAGCTCGAGGATTTAAGTCGGGATCGCGTTTGGGGGTCAACAGATGATAGTTAGAGCGAATGAAGAATCGAGTAGGCATATTGCACACTGTCTAGTAAAATATACATAACTATTTTCTCCGAATCCATTTGGGCTCCAGAATATATGGTTGGAAAGCTAACTCAAAGGACTACAACTTTCATATTTTACGTTTGTTCAAATTCCAAAAAGAACAGGGTAAAACGCGGCAAGAACCACGATCACACTAGTTTTAGCGCGCCCAAGACAGAATGTCATCCACCTAGCACGCCCAGATGCGCGAAGGTGCTAGCCAAACCCGGAAAAAAATGTCCTTTTTCACATTGGAGAAGGTAAAATTGTTTGGGCCCAACCATACTTGGTCTATATACATGAAAAAATGGTATTTTTTGGGAGGAAGACGTTTTTCAGAGGAAAACACAAGCATAGAGCCGCCGTGGAGACCGGGTTTCATCTTTTCTTCCACCAAACTTAGTATTCTTTATGTTTCTTTGTATGATTTGTTGTTTAGTTACCATTTCTATGTGGAGCTAAACTTCACGTTCTAGGGTTGTGGTTCTTTCTTGACTATTGTTATTCGAATATTTATTTTGATTTCTTGATTTATCATATTGGTTTATTTATTTAACCTTGAGCTTAATTATTTGATATCTTGATCACCAATTGAATACTATCTACGAATCTAGAGTTGAGCTTGAAAGTGAGAATTCTAGATTGCATATAGGATTGAGTAGAGCAAGTTCTTGAACCTGGGCAACGGGGAACGGATTCGCGGTTAGGATAGACATATACCTAATTGCCTTGCTTGGTTGATTTACAGGAATTATAAATGTGTTTTTGTTGATGCTAACTCCATAGACATATAGGCGTTAGATTAGCTTGAATAGGCGAGTAAGAACTCGACAGATTCTTATGAGCAGTATTAACCTTGTCAACCAATAAACTAGATAAATCAGTTAGTTAATTCGATTGAAGAATACAATATGATTGTTAGATAGCACATAACACTAGATCGTTTTCATCGCATTGATAACACAAAAACTTGCTATTCTTTTGTTCAGAGTTCACTATTTGTTTTTTCTTTATTTTAATTAGTTTATAATCAAATACTTATAGGTTTAATTCTTGTTTATATAATTAGAATAGTCTAATTTAGTTAATAGTTAATCACAAGTCCTCGTGGCATCGACATACGACTTTTAGTCACTTTATTATTTGACGACCGTGTATACTTGCGTGTGTGTTTGACCACAATACACTCTAAGTTATACGTCCGTGTAAAATGTGAATAAAATAAAAGTAGATAGATATCAAATCCCTACAAAATTAAGTTTAATATATTGACCTCTTCCATAAAATGATGGCTTTTATCGAGAAATATTTAAGACAGGACTACCTATAAAAGTGAAACTATTTACCATCCCCTACCCATTAAAGAATTCTACCCACTAAATAATTACAACTCCTACCCATTTAATAAATAAATGACAATAACAAAATAACTGCCCACACTTTTAATGCCCTACGTATAAAAACGTAGAAGCTTCAGAAAATTAGCGCACGAACTTACAAAAACACAGAAGCTCCTCAAAATTTCAGAAAATTAGCTCACAAAATGAGATTTCCACCGATCGAAGAACAGTAAGTGTGAAAAAACATATTGAAGATGTTGATTCGGATTTTAATTTTGTTGTTCTCTTCAGATTTTGATTTCGATGTTGGTTTGATTTTGATTTCGGAGCTAAACTTCTGAATTTTAGCTAAATATTCTAATCTAGGTTTGGAGATCTGGAGATCTAGAGGTTTGATTTCGCTGTTGTTTTGTTGAAATTTCAAACACTGTTTATTTCGAATATTGTTGAATTTTGCATTGTTGAGATTCAATTGTGGACATAAAAGTGATTATAACTTTAGAATCATGGAAAATATTCCAATTCTGCTGCAACATAGTGGAGAATGGGATGATAACAATAATTTCATAATTTTTCATGTTGATGCCATTCTAATAAAGACCTATTGGAAATTTGAACAAATTCTCAGAGAAATTGCAAATCAACTGCAAAAGGACAATAAAACAATAGTTATTCAGTATGCTACTGCTCAAGTATATCCACCAATTACAATTTGTAGCGATATAAGTCTTACTGTTTATATGGAATTGAAAAAATCAAGTGCAGGGATGAAAACACTTCCCCTGTGTGTGTCGTTTGCTAAAAACACTATAGCTGCAAGCACATCCAGTTTCGATGTTGCTCCAATTTCATCAAAAATTGCAGAATTTGAAAGCATTGATATGATTACTACGTTTGATGTGGAAGAAGGAGATGATGCCATTTTAGAACTTGATGATCCAAACATCATAACTCATCAATTTCATCAAAATATTGAAAAGGGACAAATCTATGAAGACAAGAACCTGCTGGCTCTCGTTATGAAACAATATGCCGTTAGGGAAAAATGTAAATATCGAGGTCATAAATCATGCCCAAGAAGGTTCGTCTACATGTTTTCAAGTAAAAAACTATGTGATACCTATGTAGTATATAAGTATGCTAAATCAATATACTATGCGAGTATGGAGTTGTATTGGTTTGTGTGTGTTTTTTATCAGTGATACTGCTATAGTATATAAGTATACCAACAGAGTATACCATGTGAGTATATAATTGTATGGATTTTTGTGTGATTTTTTATCAATAATTCATGATACATAACTGTATTTGTATTATAAACAGGTATATCCTTGAATGCGTGTATGAAAGATGCACTTGGAGGCTTAAAGCATCAAGCTGAGAGTATCAAATCTTTTCAAAGTGACAGATTTCAATTTTGTCCACAGTTGTTTAATTGATAAGAGATTTTGTTCACAAAAGCAAGTTGTCTCAACTTTTGTTGCAGCTGTGGTACAAGATAAACTTGTTGATCCAAAAACCATATATACACCAACAGATATCCAAAGAGACATCCAAAAAGCATATGGTATGGACTTGAGCTACATGCAAGCATGGAGATCAAAAGAAAAAGCAATGCAATTATTGAAACGATCACCAAGTGAGTCATACAAGAAAATGCCAACATATCTTTATATGATGGAGTACGCTAACCCAGGATCAGTGACACAACTACACACTGAAGAAGATGGGACCTTCTTGTATGCATTCATAGCTATATATGCATCAATTAGAGGATGGGTCTATTGTAGGCCAACGGTTGTAGTTGATGGAAGTTTTTTAAAGTCAACATATAGAGGAACCATACTCACGGCTTCCACGCAAGACGCAGAAGGTGAGAGTACAATCCAATTACATTCCGTTAAAGAAACAAAAGATATTTTCAAATATTATATGATACCAGTATGGTATACAAGTATACCAACACAGTATATAGTTATTTTGCTACACTCATGCATCAAATATTATATGATACCAGTATCGTATACAAGTATACCAACAGAGTATATAGTTTTTTGCTACTCATCTGCACCTACCTATAACTATGCTACTGTATGCGATGCTAAATTAATAGTGTGTTGTAATTGATATTTTGTTCTTTGGTTTACAGGACAAATTCTACCCCTTGAATATGGAATTGTTGATTCGGAAAATGATGCATCGTGGGAATGGTTCTTTTGCAGTTCAGAGAAACCTATGGACAAAGAGAAAGAATGTGCATTGTATCAGACAGGCATGATGCTATATGGAAAACAACTTCAATAGTCTATCCAAAATTCCCTCATTGTGCATGTATCTTCCATATGTGGAACAACATAAAGACAAATTTCAGGAAGAGCCAAAAACTAATCAAAGAAATATATTTTGCGATAGCAAGAGCATACACTGTTGAAGAATTCAACAAGCATATGGAAGAGTTAGAAGCTATTGATAGCAGAGTGAAAACATACCTGATGGATGTTGGATATGATAAATGGTCCCGGGCGCATGCCAAGGCAAATAGAACCATGACCATGACATCGAATATTGCGGAATCAGTAAATGCAGCAAACAAGCACGCAAGAGATCTCCCAGTTGTGAATTTGCTTGACTTTATGACAATATTGATTCAAAAATGGAATTACACCAATAGGAAAGATGCAGTGGAATCATTTATGAATATTGGTGCAAAGTATGAAGAAATATTAGCAGATAATACCATCTTATCACAGATGATGACGGCATGCATTTTCAAAAAAATAAAAACACTGCATGTACTGTAAATTTACTTTTTTACCTTAGTGATTTCATTAAACAACTGAATATTATTATTTTAAAAAAACTATTACTTTATATAGGTAATGGCTTATCTTAATTAAAATTACACTAGGTGTTTCCATCAACTGAATTCTTACATTTAGTAATTGATGGCCAAAGAAGAAATGTGGTGCGCCTACATGAAAGAAACTGCACTTATGGGAGGTTTCAGCTAGACGATATTCCATGTCCACATGCAATGGCGGTTATACAAAAATTCCATATGGATTCATACAAGTATTGCTCAGATTACTACAACATAAACTACTTGCTGAAAACATATGAGGTACCAGTAAATCCATTGCCTGATGAAACAACATGGAAAAATCCAGAACATGTCTCTTCACAGGTGGTACTGCCACCAAAAGGACAAATCAAACCAGGAAGACCTAAAAAGAAGAGAGGCATAGGAGGATGGGAAGGAAATTAAGTTACATGTGCACTATGTGGGAGAAAAGGACACAACCGGAGAACATGTCGAAATATTCCAAAGAGAGATTGATATAATTCTTCAATATTTTTATAAAACTCATATATCGTAGAATCATATCATTTGAATTGCAAAGAAATAAAATGCATTTCTTGCATTAGACATATATTTGGTATGATGATTCTTTGCGAAATTACTTTTTGGCAACAAATTTATATGACTACTTGTACTTTCATTAACAATCTGTTTGTTTTCTATTTTAGCATATAAAAGTAGGATACATTTACATCTACTTGCTTCAGGAAAAAAAAGATGCAAAAATATATATGTGATACCCAAGTGGTATATCTGTATACCTTATTGGTATATCTCTATAACTTATTAGTATCAAAATATGTGCAGAAATAGAAGTGGTGCTGCAAATAAAACATTTGCACATACTTTGTTAACAAAATGGGCACACTTTGCAGCTCATGTATGTATTGAAGTATAATAAATTGGAAGCCATTTACATACAGTTATTGTACATCATCAGGTACATTAATACAAGCTGATACCCAAATGTTATATTTGTATACCTCGCTGGTATATAGTGGTATTGCACTAATATGGCTAAAACAAAATATGCGCAGAAATACAAATGGTGCACCAGATACAACATGATACCCAAAATATGCACACTTTGCAACTCATGCCAGTATTTACATCTAGTTGTTGCAGGAAAAAGATGAGTCAAATACAACGTGATACCCAAATGGTATATCAGTATACCTGATTAGTATATAATGCTACTGCACTAATACACCATCTATGCTAAAACTACATATGAACATTAAAGCTTCTTCTGCCACATTCGAAAGCAGATCATTTAACTTCACTTCATCTACCACTAATTTTCACTTGCAGAATTCATTAAATCTTAACCTCTGGCAAAGGAATGAACCTCAGCATCCTAATAAATCAACATTTTTATGGAAGAATCCTAAGAAAATCCTACTAAACAAGCTGAAATGAGAAACAAAATCAGCAAATTTTTAGCATCAAGAGAAATAACTAAACTGAACCAGAATAATTAAATATGACAAAAGAAACATTAGCGGCTGGAAATATTTTATAAATTCACAAGTTTCCTAAAGTCTTGAATCAGCAGAAGGTTATTTACTACTAATATTACCATAATTCATCAAAAATTATTAAAATCTTGCAATGTTTTCATGATACGATTAACTAAAACAAAAAAGACCTATACTACTTCTTGAGTTTCTTTCCACGAGTCTTTTTAGGTGTTACTGGAGCCTCAGATTCACTTAATTCACCATTCAACTGCTTGTTCCTTCCATAGTGCCATAACAGTATACCAAACCTAGCTCGAAGACCATCGACATCAAAATTGACAACAAGGATTGGAAGACTTCAATAATATACTCAGCAAAGCAAGCAACATATACTCCACAATCTCTGAAATAAAACAAATGAATAGAATATAAAAATCAATTAGAAGTGAAAATGTTAATATGAATGAGGAAAAGAAAGTAAACAATAAAGTAACTATTCTTACGAATTTTGTTGTGTTGGCAGATTAGTAATCAGTTCAATTTCAAAAGGATCAGTCAAATTCTTTCCCATGTGTAGACCATTTTCTACTACAGTTTCACTTCTTTGGTTATAAAAATAAATATTAACTAGAAATAGGGGGATCAATACAGCATAAGCCTCTGCCACCTTTTGAATAGCTTTTTTATGCTTTCGACTACGCAGCGAGTCATATACATAAAAACATCTCTTGTGGAATGGCACACACCCCAATATCCAATGCCAACTTTCCGCCAAGTTAATTGGAAAAAGGACATGATAAACCTAATGCCATGGAGTGTTGCAATGCATCCTAAAGTCTTTCATGTACTGCATGATATCATATGATCCATCAATCAAATGATCTTGTTTTCCACCTTTTACAAATTCTTTGAAAAGCCTCTAAATGATACTATTAAAGAGAGTATCTGTAGTTGTCACTTTTTTGGCATATTATTTCCATATTTGGCCTTCTTCCTAATATAGTAGAATATAGTATTCAAGTTTTGCAAAAACAGAGAGGGAGAAAATGAGACTACCACTAACAATATGAATGAACCACTTCAACAACAAAAAATAAAAAGCAGTACAACTAATCATATCATGCATATTACAGAATTTTCACAAACATGTCCCCAGGTATATATGTTTCAAAAATGCAGAAATACTTCTCAAATTTATTTGAAAAATAAACTAGCAACAGTTACACTAAAGAACCAATATCATTTAGCCTACAGAACATATTGGTATGCATTCGAGCAGGAATAATAACTATATTACCAAATTCACTAAGAATTAGCTAAAATCAGCACATAAAAGGGCGAACTTGGTACCATAAAAAGCATTAAGAGTGTATTTAAAAGAGTACCAACCAGCTTTAACCTAAAGAATGGCGAAAGAAGAGGAAGACAAGAGATCTTTCGCAAATTCTGTATATATGTGCTTAACTTTTTCCCATGTAAAGTTTCAGTTGCATAATGGAATGTGAAGCTTGAAAAGAATCAATCTTGTTAAGAGCACAGAGAGCTTCAATATAGTTACAGATTTATATCTAAAGGTAACAAAATTGGAACAATAAAGGGTAGCAAAATAGAGGATAAAACTAAATTTGAAATTACGCCAATACCTTGAATGATAAAATTCAGGTGGAAAATTAGGTAGCCAAAACCTCAAAATTAACTACTACAACAACAAAAAATAAAAAGCAGTACAACTAATCATATCATGCATATTACAGAATTTTCACAAACATGTCCCCAGGTATATATGTTTCAAAAATGCAGAAATACTTCTCAAACTTATTTGAAAAATAAACTAGCAACAGTTACACTAAAGAACCGATATCATGTCGCCTACAGAAGCATATTGGTTTGCATTCGAGCAGGAATAATAACTATATTACCAAATTCACTAAGAATTAGCTAAAATCAGCACATAAAAGTGCAAACTTGGTACCATAAAAACCATTAATAATGTATTTAAAAGAGCACCAACCAGCTTTAACCTAAAGAATGGCGAAAGAAGAGGAAGAAAAGAGATCTTTCGCAAATTATGTATATATGTCCTTAACGTTTTTCCATGTGAAGTTTCAGTTGCATAAAGGAATGTGAAGCTTGACAAGAATCAATCTTGTTAACAGCACAAAGAGCTTCAATATAGTTACAGATTTATATCTAAAGGTGACAAAATTGGAAAAATAAAAGGTAGCAAAATAGAGGATAAAACTAAACTTTAAAGTACACCAATACCTTGAATAATAAGATTCAGGTGGGAAATAGGTGGCCAAAACCTCAAAATCTACGACTTCTTCGTGTTTTATTTAACTCACATTCTTGATGTTGGCTAAGGTATTTTTTTGGACAAGTACACCAAGCACCATGCTTGCTCAGGCAGATTCATAATTTAATGTTAGTGAGTTTGAAATAGATGCAATCTACTAAATATATATACCGAACTAGAAAGCAGCCTGCCAGAATAGTATAAGGCGTGGAAAAACATCTTATTATCAATTTGTTCAACTCCAAAGTCAAAACAAGGCTCTAGCTTTTGATCCGCAGGTAAATACACTTCCCTATTTCGTATAGAAGAAGATATGAAAAGAAATATCACAACAAACATTAAGGAAAAATGAAAACAAAAGTACATGGAAACGAATACGAACCCTCCCAATTGCATGTTTGCTTCGACAATGTTGGAGTCCCGTCGTAAGCTTAAAATCAACAGTCTCTGAAATGTCATTTACAAATGGAAATCTTCCTTTGATAACTTTCAAGGATCCCCCAATTGCACTAACACCAGATTGCCAGTCATTCCTATACGACGATTGTTTTACATCTACGGGCCGCCTTTTCCGTGTCAAAACTGCAGAAGTAGTTTCAACATCTGTTTGTATCTCCACAATACTTCTTGACATCGACTGAAGAGGTTCAGACTTATTTACAGCACCAATTTCCAGTTCATTTCTTGATTGATTCACATTAGATCTCCCTCCTTGTGTTATGGCAGCAATTTGATCAAGTTGAGAATCAGTATATTCAAAATCAGAATCCAAGTGAAGATCAACCCCGTGTCGACATGGAGCTTAAATTAGAAAATGCTAGTGAATAAACAAATATACAAAATTAAGAAATTTAGAAAAAAAGAATGAAAAGTTATATATAGAAGACATTACCTAAAGACAAATTCACATTGCTGCCACCAACATCCACTAGACCAACACCATCAACCCGACATGCTGAAAACATAAAAGCATTATCAACATAACTACTTAAATAAAAGATAAAAAACTATCAAGAACCTATCATTTACATACTAACTACAGAATTAGTAATATCAACGTCGTACCCTGTGGAGCAGTATTGCACTCATTAACAATATTTGCTTGTGCCTGTATAGGCATTCCTGATGGCAGTGGAGCAGGACCTGACTTTTTAACATCATGAGATGACTGATTATATGCTGCTTGTTGTGTAATGGAAGTGATTTCATCAAGTGCGGAAGTAGACAGTTCAAAGTCAAAATCATGCGTATTTACGAAAGGGGCTGGAAAAAGTTTTTTTAAAAGAAGGTTAGTCAATGCACAAATACATAGAGTTAAATGAATAAAAAAAGACTAAAGAAATTACATGTATAACATCTTACCAGAAGGCAAATCATCATTAAATATGCCATCACTTGTGGTGACGTTCTTCTCATTAACACCAGTGGCACATCCATCTTGACCAACACCACCAAAACCAGATACTAAACATATAAAAGTATAAGCAACAATGCTATTTTCAAAAAACAACAACAAAAAAATAATAAAAATCAATCAAACCCGTGATTTACATATTAGAAGGTGCTTTGGGCGTGCCATCTCCAATAACTACAAGATCATTTCCAACTTGGCCACTTTCAAACTTGTCATAATCATTATGCATCTCACGAAAGTCAGGATCATTATGCTGTTGCTTATGGTGAAAATGAGAAACTAACAATTTTAGTATTATGTATATTATAAGCATATATTTTCAACAATATACTATAGCATTAAATTATATAAAAGATGAATACCGCAGAATTTCCCTCTCGTTTCATTGATTGCCTACCAATAGCTGCAAGCACCTCCTCAAACTTGTTCTCTACAAAAAGCTTCAAAGCTTTTAACTCCTTCATTACCTCAGCATTGGTAGGTTGGGAATCAACTCCAGTACTTTCAGGCATACTTTGTGTTTTTGGTAATTGAGTGCCAAAAACGTAAAAGCTATCGGGCTGACTGTCACTGCACTCAGCTTCAATTTCAAAGCTTAGACAACGCACATCACATCATCAGTTGGGGTGATGTTCTTTACCTACAATTATTAAGCACACTAGTTAGAAATAGAAGTGATAAAACTATATTGGTATCATGTATACTATATGATATCAATATAGTATACATATATACCAACAGAGTATATCACTGAACTGGGATATAGTATACATGATACCAATATAAAATACATATATACCAATAGAGTATATCACTAAACTGGGATATTGCTACAACTGTGACTAAACTAATGTACCAAAACATTAAGAGAAGCAATTAAACTATGAGAAAATTACATGTTAGCGGTGCAAGCTGCACATTCACAAAGCGACTCGCTCATTCGGGATTTGACCCATGACCACCCAATTCAAAATTCTTGGAAGTTTGTTGTTTGCAAGATGATCAGCAAATTGACCATCCAAACTTGGGCAGCACTCATACAACCAAGTCTGTAAAGCCAACGGGAAGCCACCAAGCTATAAAAAGAAGGTTTCTCTTGAAACTTATTGGAGCAAGACTCAATTGTAGCTTTATAAACATCAATACCCAGGGATAATTATAAAAGTCACCAGGCTCAACCAAGTCAATGTAAGACCATGAAATAGCTTTTGTTTTGAGTTGAGAAAATAAGAAGCTGTTGACAAAATACAGAACTGCTATCTTGAACGCATCATCATCCGTTTCCCATTTCTTCTTCTTAAACAGTCTGCTAGTTGGGAAAAGGTCACGGATGGAGTCTCAAAATATTTTGAAATCAACCTATTCTCTGCTAAGCTCTATACACTTGTAGCACCCTTACATTTCAAACCAGTGACAAGTGCAAATTCACCCAAGCCAAACCTCAACATAGAATCATTCACTAGAAACCGCATCTCATTTTTAACCTCATGATGGACTTCTCTCATAAGCAAATGATGCATAACACGAATTTGCACAATCACGGGTGGCAGATCCAAAAAATAGCCAAAGCACGTTTTCTTAAACAGTCGAATTTGCCTCTTTGATAAATTCGCTTTCAATTGATCAATAATATGGCAATTAGTATCCCAATCAACCTTTGGTTTATGATTTAAGTCAATGGGCACAAGGAAATCCCAATACTTCAAAACATGTTCATATAAAATAATTTCAGAAATAGAATTCACTTAAAATAGATCAATGGTAGAATAGATTCTTATCTTTCAGTTCATCAAAAAGTTCTATTATCACAGCAATATTTAACTGATAATAAAAAAACCATAGAAAACTAATGCCAAATATATGAGAAAGAACAATAAAAAGGAGGGAGAATTGCTTCAAATATTACGCTTTATCTATTAGTCAACTTAATGAAAGCGAGCTTAACCTGAAATTCATAAAATTATGCAACTACCATCGTCAGCAAAAGATTATCTTTGTCAAGACAAAAGATGTACCTTATCCTAAAAACTTGTTACATTTTTGTTAAACCAAAAAACTCAACTATAAAGGGAGACAAAGTTGCAACATAATAGGTTTCAAAACTCAACTCCTTAGGCTAATTGTATGGAACGTATATAAATAACAACTACTGCTCGTTAGCCAATTGTACACAGAACGATCACAAAGAGACATGAAAAGCAAAGGTAAGTAGCGCAAACAGTTTCAAGTATGTGTTTCAGCATACTAAGCTTAATCAAGATTAGGAAAGACAATTCTTTCTAGAGACAACATTATGTACAGAATGGTTATATAACACGTCGGTTTTGGCTACATAACAGAATCCTGTGAACTAAAATGAAAATTGTGCCACCGCCAAGCAGCTACATACAGAAATGCAATCTCATGCATGAATGCATTGGTGGACATGCTTTCTGAGCAAAAGCTTTATTTAAACCAATAGCATTGCCTCCCCCATCCAGACTTAAGTACTATGTCAATGATGTAACTGAGTACTTGGATTCTTTTTTGTATACTACTTAGCATCAATTCAACAAATCATTTTCGTACTTGCTTCTCCCCACCACTATCAACTGGCCTAAACACTAGATCACATACAAAATCACTCTAATGCAAAGCTGAAAATCAAAAATAACACAGAGCAGCTCTGGCTTCAATTTATTTGGTTGACAACAGCAGCTACTGATTGACAGCATTAGTGAATCGGCGACCATTTCTTTAACCTCAAGGAGAACATTAATTTAATATGTATATTTAATTCAAAAAATTAATACAACTGACTATAACTATAATATAATACAAAAGCATAAAAGGAAATCAAAAAATAACATTGTACTATACATTAAAATCGCAAAGATCATAATTGTAAGAAAATTACCTTCTTGGTTGCGACACCAATTTTTCTCTTCTTTAACGAAGCATCATCGCTACAATCAACATCTACTGATTGAGTCTCTGTTTCAGGCACAGATTCACGTCGGCTTCCCCCTAACTCAGAATCAACAACTTTACATTTTCCCTTATCAGTCACAGGAACGCCTACTGGTTCGGAATTTGTGTCGGGTACTGACAGGTAGGGAGCTTCATCGACTGACGCGGCATTAATATTTTTGACTTTTCCACTATCTAATTCTATATTTTCAGTTGTGTTTTCAACACGACTACTGCTAGGGTTACGACTAAGTGGAGACTGAGAATCAGAAAATAAGGAAAAACTAGGCCCAGACATGGTTGAGGCAACGGATTCAGCAGCTACTTCTTTTGAAGAACGATATTGTCCAAAGCCCCACCATCTACGCGCACAACTCTTCGGACCCATAGAGAAAACAGCAAACCATAGACATTGATTCACAAAAGTGCAAAGGAAAACATAAAAATCCTATGATTTTGAAAACACAGTTTCACTAAAATGTACCTTCAGAAGCACAAAATTCACCCAAAGAAAAAATGTCACCCAAAATTAGGTACTAGATGAAGATATAGAACGGAATTGGAAGAAAAAAATTACAACTCCAATGTGTTTCACTTTTGCTTTCTCTGTTGGCTATGGAGTTTTTTATGGAAAGTGTACTCTGTTAACTGATAGAGAAAGAAGAAAGAAACGTGGGAAGAATGGGATGGATCAAAGGGAGAGATGAGATCGTGGGAAGAATGGGCTGGAAGGGAGAGATGGATAGATTGGGTCGGGGGCGGATAAATAAATTGGGCCGACTAGGTATGGAGAGTAAATAGTTTGGGGATGGGTATTAAAAAGTAAATAGTTTGGGTCTAATAGGTATAAAGTGAGATTTTCCCATATAATTTCTCACTAGCCCAATCATCCGTTGCAACTTGAGGTAAAAATAGCACGGTATAGTCAGCTTTCGGACTAGTCTTTCAAAAATAGCCAGCATTTACTAAGTCAATGAAAAAGAGCCAATATTTTGCCGCAACAGAGATCGGTCCAGTATAATATACTGGAGTTAGGTGTACCTGTGTATGAACTCCAGCATATTATACTGGACCGGTATACTTTGCTGGCTCTAGTATAATACTAGAGACTGGAGCACCGATGCTCCAAACTCCAGTATATTATGCTGGACCGATATACTTGCTCGAACTCGAGTATATGAGGCTAGAGTTCTAGTGTACTTATGCTGGAACTCCATCATAATATGTTGGAATTCAAGTATACTTATGCTGGAAATCCAACATAATATTCTGACGTATTTTTCGTGTTATGAACAGTGTTTTCGCTCAAATTTATTTTTATATAAAAAGTGACTAAATTTCAATTATTTTTAAAACTGAACTATTTTTGAACGACAAGTTATAAATCTGGTTATTTTTTCTCCCCATTTTGAGGCATGGCCATTACTCATGGTTGGAAAACTACGTATACCTATATCTGTGTTCGGTGGTTACACTAAGACCCAATAATTTAATTTTTTGAAGTTACGTGTCATTCTAAATAAACGTGTAGAACAGAAATATTAGCAGCCAATAGAATATTAATTGAATAGGTTCACCATTAAAGTTATAAGTTGGTCAAAGTAAAAATGATGATTTCATTTGACAGATACCAGTAATCCAATAAAATAATTAACTAACATCAGTTTTTTAATTTTGTTATGGTCGAGAATTAAAATGATTACTTGACTTTGTCACCATCTTGTTAAATATAGTATTGATGATACTTTTAAAAGGCGATTATTCGTTTTTAAGTGATGGTGTAATTGGTCTTATCCGAATTTAATCGAGGCTCAATGTGAATATCGAAACGTTAGGTGAAAAACCAAAAAATAAAGAAAACTTGCCCGTAAATATCCTTTTGAATGATCGGATAGTGCAATTTCTTTTAGTGCAAAGAACTTGTAAGAGTTACTTGGTAGGGATTAAAAGATGGTTATTGTTTAGCTCAAAGTTATCATACACTTTGCAAGCCTAAAAATAATCGAAATAGATCAAGGGCCAATCATAGGCGATCGTAATAATCAAAAGACCAAATGGAAAATGCACGAGACAAATGTTATTTATTAAGGATAGGGAGGAAGAGATCTTTTATTGATAATATTGCTTTCCTCTGTCTCTCCATGGAGAGGTTCATAGCCTTACAATGATATTCTCTTTTTTCTTGGAAATAGTAATGAATAAGAAAAGCCACCCCCCTTTCTAGGGCTCCTTCTTTTTATATTTATAGATACAAGATGTGTGAGCTCGCAGTGATAGCCATGACTATACTGAGGTCCCGTCTCTATTCATATCATTTATTAACTCGAATAAGTTTAGGATATAACTAATTTCGTTAATTTTCTCGAGGTCATATTTTGACCCACACAGTTAGTCCCTCCGCTTATCGAGGTCATTCCTTGACCGGGCTCGATGAGCGAACTTTTCTGGGCGTAGTTCTGGTCGAGGTCAATAATGGCCTTAGCCAGTTTAACCTAGGAGATCGTGCCGTTAAAGTGGATAGCCTTAGCCTTTTTGTGTTGATGACCTTGACCATGCGAGTGATTTCGACCGTAGTCGAATAGTTTGCGTGCATGTTGAGGATGGCCATAGCCAGTTATCTGTTGGGAATGGCCATAGCCTTAATACTATCGACGGCCTTAGCCATTTACATACTGGAGATGGTCGTAGCCTTAACACTGTGGGCGGCCTTAGTCGTTTATTTACTGGAGATGACAGTAGCCTTAACGCTGCGGACGGACTTAGCCGTTTATTTACTGGAGATGGCAGTAGCCTTAACGCTGCGGGCGGCCTTAGCCGTTTACTTACAGGAGTTGGCCGTAGCCTTAACACTATGGGCGGACTTAGACGTTTATTTACTAGAGATGTTAGTAGCCTTAACGCCGCGGACGGCCTTAGCCTTATATATATATATATATATATATATATATATATATATATATATATATATATATATATATATATATATATATATACATGTGGAGCGGTTATTACCATTTTAGGCCGGGGCTGCATATTCATACTGCCGACCTCCTGCCTTGTAAGATGTTAACCTTATCTCAGGTGGTCGATACGTATGCTGTGTGGAAGAAAAGAGTACGGATGCGCATGGTACGTAACTTAGCGGCGTCCGAAGTTCGCAGGCGTATGGGACGTCTTTTCGGTAACCTCAGGTCGTTGTAAACGTTTCGAAGGTAAAGCGTGCGAGTGAAAAGTCATTTCGCGGTGCTCATCATAATGACGCACGTTTCTGTGGAACCGAACTATTTTGCGGTCGGCCATGCAGTTAATGATAATTATTGGAATTTGCAAAATCCACTGGTGTTGCCTATAAATGAAGGGTTGTGTCGTTCATTTCTAACGTTTCCATCTATTGTCTAAGTGAGATTTCAGAAGAAGCTTCTTGTTTATCAGTTCATCTTCTCTCTTGTTCAATGTTGTTCTTCGTCCGACACCATCTTTGCTTTCCTTTCCGTGAATCTCATTCTGTTACCATTTATCTATTGAAAAATGGCAGGCAGTTCTCGTGATACCCTTGCTCCGGCGGTTGAAGGATCGTCTTCCACCGCGAGAGCCACCAAATCGGCAAAAATCGGGGGGTTCCCATCGGGCCGATATTCTATCCTTGCCCAGAGGCTCGGTGACTAATTTCACCGCCGATGAGGGGGAGGATCAGGTTGATGAAGCCCCATTGATAGGGGGAAGTGGGTATCGGCCAGCTACGGGTGCAGTGATGCATTCCCCGCTTTGCCAATATATCCCTTGCTAGGCGTGAGGAGAGGGTCCATACTGATCGTATGGGGTATTGCGTTACGCTTATCCGTTTAGATTGGGGTTTAGGACCCCCTTCCGATGTCGATGGTGGACTTTTGAAATCACTACAGAGTATGTACTGGCCAACTAATCCCTTCCTTTTACAAGCTTTTTGCCATGCTCATAAAATATGCTAAGCTGGCCCGGAGAGAGATCACGTTGCGGCACGTGTTGACCCTCTACACTCCTCAGAGGGTCCGTGATACGATGATTCGGGTCGTCCCTCGTGGGGCGAGGGGCTTGACTGCGGAGTTGGATGATGCGGTTGAGCCTCATACTTATGAAAATTTCTTCTACATTAGGACTGAACATCTGATGGCGTGTGCCACTGGATTCCCAGAGACGTGGAACCATTCACGTATGTCTTTCTCTTCGTCAGTTTCTTCATTCCGTCTTTTTTAGTCCTATTATGATAAGTGCTAACCTTGCCTCTTGTTCGTATCTGAACGACCTCCACTGGCTCCACTGCCCGACATTCGCGAATGGGTCGAAGACGTGATCCCTCACACAGCGGGGATTTGCACATGGCCTTCTTTCTAGGAGAGGTATGGTAGAAAACCTACTTCGGGTGAGAGTTCTAGCTTCGTTCTATCTTCATTTTATTCCTGTTTGATTCTTCTTAACTTTTCATTTTCCTCTAATTATGGAGGGCACACCGCGTGGGGCACCTCAATTAGCTTTTCGCAGACCGGGCGCGACTGCGAGACCCTTAAGAATGCTGGCACCTCCTCCAGTGCCGAGGGCAGCTTCGGTTGAATCCTCAGTGGCCCATTCCCCAACACGATCTGCACCTCGGGTCGAGGAACCTTCGGGGAGGATCGTATGCCCCAGGGAGGAGTTTGCTCCGAGCGAGGATGAGGACATAGATGAGAGTCCACTGGTCAGGCGTAGGGTTGCATTTACATCGGCTCACTCTCCGCCATCAGACGTGGAGGAGATTCCAGCGGCGGTGCCTGCCCTTGAGGGCGGGCATTCAGTGGGGGTTGCGCCGGTTGGCTTAGTCCAAGGTGACACTACCGCTTCGGCGGTTCAATTATTAGTTCCGGTTGCTGAGAGACAGGTAGTTCCTCAACAACTGCATTGGTTGGAGAATCGGGCACCATGGTATTAGTGGGGATGGGAGCCTCAACTTCCCGATCGGCGGGCAGAGGGAGGGGCACCGTGGGTAAAGGTTCGGACTCTGAGTCTGACCTGGATCCTGACAACGCCCGCATGCTTCAGGACGGCCACACCCGCACAACAGTGCGTGTTGAAGGGTAGCTCTGTTATGTCGAGATCCCGACGGAGCAAAACTTGCTGCTTTAAGAGGAAAATCAGGTGCATTGTTCGATGTAGTGTGCTCAGAGGCGTAGAGTACATTGCTCAGGGGCATTTCAGACGCAGGGTTGATGGGCGAGGTGGGCGCGCAGAGCTTGAAGGTATGTTTAGTGACTTTTAGTTCATCTTTTTCCGTGTTTTACTTTTCTTATTTTTCTGTCCTGATTATCGCTTCGTTCTTGCAGCTCTTTTTGTTGGAAGTGGAGAGCATCCGTCGGGCTAACTTCCGTTCGGGGATTTCCGCGCAGTTGATGGAAAAGTACTGTCGTTATCGGGACCGGTGTCGCGAGATGCATAAGCGCATGAGGAAAGACCCCCGGAACCGGGACCTTGTTGAAAAGCTGGCAAGGCGGGAACTTCAAACAATACAAGCCCTTGGTAAGGTCAACACTCTTAAGGAGCATCTTCTTCGTAAATACGAGGAGACAGAGGCCGAGAGGCAAGCTGCTGCTGAGAAGGTATGCCAAGATCAGGCTAGGGCGGCAAAGGCCTATAAAGCTTTGAACAGGCAGGTGACCACTATAACGACCGAGGCTGCTGCCTTGAGGCTGCAGGTAAGGGATGTTGTATCGAGGGCCGGGATGTTGGAGACGGCGGATCGTGTTCGTGAACGGGAGAGAGAGCTGGAGAGGGCCGCTGCGGCCTTTCGAGAGGGAGCACTAGAGGAATGCAATGGTGTTTATAAACGAGAGGCCCAGGGTGCGGCGGATTAGGTTACGGCCTTAGAGGCCGAGAATCAGTGTTTGAGGGATCAGGCCGCCTCTTTCTGCCCGGTGTGCGACTTGTAGACATTTTGCCGAGGATTACCTCGATGTGTACAAAAGACTGTGGGAGTCTGGCATTGTGCCTGAAACCTCTTATGAAGAAGCCCGTCAAAAGGATCGTGAGGCCCGTGTCGATTGCGGCTTTTACCCATCCACTCCAGGAGCTGATGATGGCGTCGAGGGCACTGGCGGTGTTGATGGTGGCGCGAGTAGCACCGAATGAAAAAGTTTTGTAGTATTGGTTTTATTTTATTTTTCTAATTGTTTTTGCCGTTTGGATATCTTTTTATTTTATTTACCGGCCTCGGCCGGGTGTAAGCGGGGATGACCCGTTGTGATTGAAGATGTAAATATATGCGATTTTATTTTCCTCTGTTCTGCCAAGTGTTTGTTTTGTACCTTTCCCATGTCTTTGACCGTAATGGTGGCGATGGCCTTGACCATGATAATGTTGGCTCTGGTGCCTTCGACCGTCGTCGAGTCGCTTTCTAGCCTTAGTCATAGACTAGGTCGGCAATTTAGCGATAACGGCGTTTATCGCGATTGAGCACTTTTTGTTTATCTCTTCTCTTTTACTTGGTTTAAACAAATTGTGGCCGTTATTTGGCGATGGTGGAATTTGGCCTCAAAGTTGTTGCCGTTATTTGGCGATAGTGGAACTTAGCCTCAAAGTTGTGGCCGTTATTTGGCGATAGTGGCACTTAGCCTCAATCCCAGTTCGGTCATGGTCGAACTACTAGCCGCGATGGTAAGAAATGCGGCCTTGCATTTCGACCGGGGCCGAACTTTACGCGGTCTGAATTTTAACTCGAGTTGGACGTACTTACTTGAATGGCCGAGTTTGGCGAGGGAGATTTAAGTTGTTTCTTCGCCCGTTACTTTTTAGTTTTGAGGACGAAGGCATCCGGCTTTGTTGTTTGGACGAGATTGGGCTTGTGATGGTAAAGGCATACGACCTAAGTCTCAGTACAACTTGTAGTTGAACTTTTCGGCGAAGTCGCGTAGCCCGAGTTGTTCTTTGACCGTGGTTGAACGTTGAAATTTTTATTGGCGAAGGCGCATAGCTTAAGTCACTGTTCAACTACATCTGTTCAACTTGTAGTTGAACTTTTCAGCGAAGGCACGTAGCCTGAGTTGTTGTTCAACCGTAGTTGAACTTTGTAATTCTTTTGTTGGCGAAGGCGCATAGCCTAAGTCCCAATCCAACTTGTAGTTGTACTTTTCGGCGAAGGCACGTAGCCTGAGTTGTTGTTCAACTGTAGTTGAACTTTTAATTTTTTCGTTGGCAAAGGTGCATAGCCTGAGTCTCAGTTCAACTTGTAGTTGAACTTTTTGGCTTAGGAACGTAGTCTGAGTTGTTGTTCAACCGTAGTTGAAATTTGTAATTTTTTCGTTCGAGAAAGGCATAGCCTAAGTCCCAGTGCAACTTGTAGTTGAACTTTTTGGCGAAGGCACGTGGCCTGAATTGTTGTTCAACAGTAGTTGAACATTGCAACTTTTGTTGGCGAAGGCGTGTAGCCTGAGCCCCAGTTCAACTTGTAGTTGAAATTTTTAACGAAGGCACGTAGCGTGAGTTGTGGTTCAACCGTAGTTGAACTTTGTAATTCTTGCTGGCGAAGGCGCATAGCCTGTGTCCCAGTTCAACTTGTAGTTGAAATTTTTGGCGAATGCACGTAGCCTGAGTTGTTGTTCAATCGTAGTTGAACGTTGCAATTTTTGCTAGCGTGGGCACATAGCCTGAGTCCCAGTTCAACTTGTAATTGAAGTTTTTGGGGAAGGCACGTAGCCTAAGTTGTTGTTCAGTCGTAGTTGAACGTTGTAATTTTTGTTGGCGAAGGTGTATAGCCTGAGTCCCAGTCTAACTTGTAGTTGAACATTTTGGCGAAGGCACGTAGCCTGAGTTGTGGTTCAACCGCAGTTGAACTTTGTAATACTTTTGTTGGCGAAGGCGCATAGCAGCCTGAGTCCCTGTTCAACTTGTAGTTGAACTTTTTGGTGAAGGCACATAGCCTGAGTTATTTTTCAGCCGTAGCTGAAGGTTGCAATTTTTGCTGGCGAAGGCGCATAGCCTGAGTCCCAGTTCAACTTGTAGTTGAACTTTTTGGCAAAGGCAGGTAGCCTAAGTTTTTGTTCAGCTGTAGTTGAACGTTGCAATTTTTGTTGGCCAAGGCGCATAGCCTGAGTCGCGATCCAACTTGTAGTCGAACTTTTTGGTGAAGGCACGTATCCTGAGTTGTGGTTCAACCGTAGTTGAACTTTTTAATTCTTGTTGAACTTTCTCTGCCGCATGACCCATCGTTATGTGTATGGGGCATTAGCGGTCAGTTTTAGTTTTAGATTTCGCACGGTTTATGTGATGTCGTCTCGATTAGTTCGCGTAGGCTACCCCGTTGTGGATCTCGATTTTGAGACGTCTTTGCGCCTTTCCCTAGAGAGTTCTTGCATCGGGGACACAGGAGTAACTTAGATGTGCTTTCCCCGGAGGGGGGGGGGCTGTTTTTCTTCTTGCTTGTACTATCTGAGAGGGGTTTGATAGAGGAATTGGATCTCGACTCGAGATCTTCAAGTTTCCTTTGTCAAATATATTGCTTCTGCTTGTTTTGAGCTGGGTTGTTCTTTGGTGTTTCTTTCCTTTTGATTCCAGGAAGAACTAAGCGATTCTGCTATGAAATCCCCACAGACGGCGCCAAATTATTTAGCTCAAAGTTCCCATACACTTTGCAAGCCTAAAAATAATAGAAATAGATCAAGGGTCAATCATAGCAGATCGTAATAATCAAAAGACCAAATGGAAAATGCATGAGACAAATGTTATTTATTAAGGAGATGAAGGAATAGATTTTTATTTATAATATTGCTTTGGTCTGCCTCTCCATGGAGAGGTTCAGAGCCTTACAATGATATTCTATCTTTTCTTAGAAATAGTAATGACGAAGAAAAGCCACCCCCCTTTCTAAGGCTCCTTCTCTTTTTATTTATAGATACAAGATGTATGAGCTGGCAGTGATAGCCATGAATGCGCTGAGGTCCCGTCTCTATGATAGTGAATGAGCCGTATCCTTAACAAGCGAGTCAGCCGATGATCGGGCACGGCAATTAATAAGTGATCTTATTATTTATTAACTCAAATAAGTTTAGGATATAATTAATTTCATTAATTATATTGAGGTCATATTTTGACCCACATAGTTATGTAACATGTGAGAAAGGGGGAGCATACATGTGATTGCAATTACACTGAAAATGTGGATTTTTGAGTGTTAGATTACATTACAGCCAAGGTAGAGATAGAAGGTTAGCTACGGGTTCAATTGAACCAGCAATTGAATTTGAATTTTTTATTTGTATTAAAAATTTATTAAATATATATATGTATAAGTTAAATTCAAAATTTATTTACTAACACTTAATATTATTAGTCTAGAATTTAAAGCTCAAATACTGACTCCGATTTTGATTAATTTACAAAAATTAATATAATGAAAAGTGGCCATTGTCCTTGCTGATGATGATATGGTGATTGAGGTTTCTTTTTCTTCTTTTTTATTCTTTTTAGGTATTTTTTGTCCTAAGATTGATGCGTGAACTTGCACTATTGTTGTTTCCTTAATTATAACGTCAAAAGAGTAAAATAAGTCTGTTTGTTATTCCATCTGGTTTCAAATAATTGACTTTTAAAAAAACATTGCTTACTTTTTCTTCAAACAACATTCTGCTCTAATTAATTAATATGAGGAGATGTTTAACATGATTTTTCCCATTAATGTTGGATTTAGGAACTAAGAATCACCAACATGATTCTTCTCGAGTTTTTAGTATTTCATATCCTTAATCAAAGATTTGAATTCTAATCATATGTATAAAATCGCCTTTTTTTAAGGAACACTTAACCGTTAATATAGAATTTCTCAACACGAATTTGATTTTATAGGACCTAATGCGAGCACCGAATAGGCTAATATAAGTGCCGTTTGGCCATACAAAAACTTTTACTTTTTTTAATAAAAAAAGTTTAAAATCAACATTTGGTCATGAAATGTCCAATTTTCATTTGAAGATGAATTTTGGAATTTTCAAAAATATGAAAAACTCCAAAAGACTGTTTTTCAGAACTTTCACTTCAAACCATTCACAAAAATTCAAAAACAACCCAAAATTATATTCATATCTAAACATAATTCTAACTTTCAAATACCATTTTCACTTGAAAAAATAATTTACTTTTTCCCAGAATTTTACAATTCTTATGTCCAAACGCTTACTATGTAAAAATCCAAAAAAAAAAAAATAAAACTAAAGAATCACATATTACACTGTACTAGCACATGATTGTACACCTCCCTCGCACTGTCCACCAACCTATAAGTAGCAATGTGGTAATGTCATTTCCTTTTCCACAATTTAAAATAGAAATTTGGTTACCTACCCTCCAAACATGTCACATGTTCTTCACTTTTCTCTTTCTGTCATTGTCTATGAAAGCATAGGAAGTGGTACTACAAAGTTAAAACAAACACAAATCAAATAATAGGAAGGGATTGGATTCCAATTTCCTAAGGTTGGAATAAAAAAATTTAGGGCAATTTTTCATAGGCTAAAGCCTTATATTCCACTCAATCCAAATAAAGCTTAGATCATACACAACACTATAGTTGCTAATTAAGTGTGATTCTGCCACACTCAATTCCCAAACCCGATTGTAATAGCGCCTCTCGTGAAGACAAGGTCAGCCAACGGAACAACAACATCTCTTTAAACAATTAACTTAACATGAATAAGTCTGAAGCATAGATATATAATAAAAATTGCGGAATAAAAGTGATAACACAGAGAACCCTCTCGACACATCGGAATGTCATAAGTCATGAGCTACTACATAATTTACTAAAATTCTACAAAGTCTAAAACTAGGAGCAAAGTATGAAGATAATGTAAATAACATAAGATAAGGGAGAAACAGGGCTGCGGACGTCAACAACTACCTCTTCACTCCTAGTCTACCTGGTCTGGAAGGAAATCATCGCTCAGTAACAAACTCAGCTCTGCCTATATCTGCACACACTGTATAAGGAGTAATGTGAGTACTCCGACCCAGTGAGTAATAAAAATAAATAATGACTGAAAGCTAGAAATCTCATAAATGCACAAGGAGTTGCTATCTCAAAGTAGAAAATCAATTAAACAGTAAAAATAGTGAAGTATCAGATAATTCTCTTTTAAAACAGCTTAAGAAAAATATTATCAACAAGTAAGAAAATGATCAGAAACCTGCCCCTCGGGCTCAATATCGGTCACACAGTACAACATCAGCTCCTCGGGCTCACTCTCAAATCACATGGGTACCCGAGCTCACTGTGGGGTGCAGACTCTAGAGGGGCTCCTACAGCCCAAGCGCAATATCAAGTCATCTCGTGGTGTATAAAATAAGGCCTGAAAGCTTGATCATATCAACATAAGTCCTGAAAGCCTCCTCACATCACACTCGAGGCCTGAAAGCCTCCTCACATAACACTCGAGGCCTAAAAGCCTCCTCACATCACTCAACATATCCTCACATATGGCCCTCGACCTTTATCAGTCCAAAACAATCATAAGCCCCTCGGGAATCAGTAAGACAATGGTGCTCAGCTCAAGCACTAGTTCAAATATCATTTATATCTCGAGTTTGAGTAAAAATAGCTGAGTTCATGAAACAATGTAATTTAACTGGACTGTGTACAAACAATATTTCAAATAGTAAGGAAACAGTGATGATAATTCACAAAGGATTTCATATAATCAGCAATAAGCCCAAGTATGGTGAAAGCAATAAGTCATAGACAAATATGCGGTAAAGTATCAACCTGGATGGACCAAGTCACAATCCCTAATATTAAATGATCCCCCACTCGTCATTGGAGCACGTTTCTCATTTCAACATAGCACTACGTTATGCAAATCCGTGGTTTCAAACCCTCAGTAACTCATTTAAAATCATTATTCACCTCTAGACGGCCAAACGTCTAGCCCCATCTGCCCTTGCCTCTCGAATTGACCTCCTCGTGCGTTGAATCTGGACAAAACCATAACGAATACGTTATAATAGGCTAAGGGAACATAACTTAATCGAAAAGACTCGAAAAATATCGAAATTCACAAAATTTGCAAAACTCGAGCCCCGGGCCCAGTTCTCGAAAGTTAGAAAATTCAACATTATCGGATTCCTTATCTCTCAACGAGTCTATACATATAAAAATCACATGAATCGGAGTCCAATTGGCCTCTCAAATCCCCATTCTTCCTTCTCTTAAGTTCAAGCCCTGACCTCCATTATTGATCTCTAATTCTTGTTTTTTCACATTTAATTCATGTAATAACACATTATATTTATGTTTTAGGCTCAGAATTCCTTAGCTCAATAAAGTCCCTCGATTCCCTTTCCATAATCGCACCAAAACCTCCAAGTCTGAAGTGAAAATATTATCTTCCTTCAAAATTTGTGAAGATAGAATTTAATACCTTTGACCAGACCTTCCGCTTCTGCAAACATTTTTCTGCAGAAAATAACTTGCCCATGACCGCTTGTGCGGTCCAATGCGGTGACCACATTTGCAGGCCACAGACCGCTTCTGTGGAAGTCACATCAGCCTCAAAAACCGCACCTGCGACTCCCCTTCCGCATCTGCGAAATCGCATCTGCGGCCCCTTTTCTGCAAATGCGAAAATACCAGATACCAGACATATCAGCAATCACACAAATCAAAACTTCACCCCGTTGGATATCCGAAATAACCCCGAGGCCCCGGGGATCTCAACCAAAACTGCCAACCCCTTCTAAAACATCATTCAAACTCGCTCCAATCATCAAAACATCTCAACCAACACCAAAATTATCATATTAAATCGGATTCAAGCCTAAATTCTTCTAAAACTTCAAAAATACGCATTTGAACAAAAACCCGACCAAAACACCTTCGAATCATCTGAAATTTTACACACACATCCCAAATCACCTAAAGAAGCTACTGCAACTCCCGAAAATCCATTCCGACCCTCGGATCAAAATCTCACCGACAACCAGAAATCGCTAAAATACTAACTTCGTCAATTCAAGCCTATTTCTACGTCGGACCTCAAATATCACTTCTGATCACGCTCATAAGTCACAAATCATCTCCCAAAGCTAACCGAATCACCGAAAATCACATCCGAGCTCTCTAAATTATAAGTCAATATCCGATTAACTTTCCAAAACAAGCCTTCCTTAAAGAGACTAGGTGTCTCATTTCCTATCAAAATCAATTCGAATTAACTCTAACACACGAAATACTGATAACAAAACACGAAGAAGCATAAAATGGGGGGAAATGGGACAGTATCATATGAGATGACGGGTCGAGTCATCACATCCTCCCCAACTAAAATAAATACTCGTCCTCGAGCAGGTCAAGAAACATACCTGAAGCCTCAAACAAGTGAGGATATCTACTCTGTATCTCCCGCTCAGTCTCCCAGGTAGCCTTCTCCATGGACCGACCTCTCCACTGCACCTTGACCGAAGCTATATCCTTTGATCTCAATTTCGGAACCTGACAACCCAAGATAGCCATTGGCTCCACATCATAGTTCAAATCATCATCCAACTAGACCGTGTTGAAGTATAAAACCTGGGACGGGTCCCCAACATACTTCAGGGGCATAAAAACATGGAATAACATATGAACGACTGACAAGATGGGTGGCAAGCAAGCATATAGGCCATTTCTCCCATCCTCCTAAGTACCTCAAAAGGCCCAATGAATCGTGGACTCAACTTTCCTTTCTTTCCAAACCTCATAACACCCTTCATGGGCGATACCTTCAGCAAAACCTTCTCACCTACCATGTAAGACACATCTCGAACCTTCCGATCCGCATAACTCTTCTTACGCGACTGAGCTATACGAAGTGTCTCCTGAATCGATTTCACCTTATCTAAGGTATCCTAAACCAACTCTGTCCCCTACAGTCTAGCCTTGTCGGGCTAAAACCAACCAACTGAAGATCTACACCGACTCACATACAAGGCCTCATATTGTGCCATCTGAATGCTAGATTGATAGCTGTTGTTGTAGGCAAACTCTGCAAGAGGCAAGAACTCATCCCAAGAACCTCCAAAATCAATAACACAGGCATGCAACATGTCCTCCAATATCTGATAGTGCGCTCGGACTGTCCGTTTGAGGATGAAATGCGGTGCTCAACTTCACCTGCGTACCCAACTCTCGCTGAAAAGTCCTCCAAATATGGGAAGTGAACTGAGTATCCCCTATCTGAGATAATACACACTGGGTCACCATGCAACCGGACAATCTCCTGGATAAAGATCCCTGCCAGCTGCTCCGAAGAATTGGTAGTACTTACTGGAATGAAGTGTGCGGACTTGGTCAGCCGATCCACAATCACTCAAATCAAATCATACTTCTTCGCAGTCCGAGGAAGACCACTCACAAAATCCATAGTAACTCTCTCCAACTTCCACTCGCGAATAATCATCTGCTGAAGCACACCACCTGATCTCTGATGCTCATATTTCACATGCTCACAGTTGAGACACCGAGCTACATAACCTATAATATCTTTCTTAATTCTCCTCTACCAATAGTGATGCCTAAAATCCTGATACATCTTCGCGGCACCCAGATGAATCGAATACCAATAGTTGTGGGCCTCCTCAAGAATCAACTCTCTCAGTCCATCTACATTGGGCACACAAATCTAGTCCTGCATCCTCAATACCCTATCTCTACTGATGGTCACATCCCTGGCATCACCATGCTGAACTATGTTCTTGAGGACAAGCAAATGCGGATCATCATACTGGCGCTCTCTGATGCGATCATATAAGGAAGACCGAGAAACCACGCAAGCCAAGACCCGACTGGGCTCCGAAATATCTAATCTCACAAACCGATTAACCAAAGCTTGGACATCAACTACAAAGGGCCTCTCCACAACTGGATTATACGACAAGATCCCCATACTGACTGCCTTTCGGCTCAAGGCATCGGCCACCACATTGGCCCTTCACGAATGGTACAGAATGGTAATATCATAGTCCTTAAGCAACTCCATCCATCTCCGCTGCCTCAAATTCAGATCTTTCTACTTGAAAAAATGTTGAAGACTACGATGATCAGTGAATACCTCACAAGATACTCCATATAAGTATGCCTCCAAATCTTCAAAGCATACACTATAGCAGCCAACTCTAAATCATGAACAGGGTAGTTCTTCTCGTGGGGCTTCAACTGACGAGAAGCATATATAATTACTCTACCCTCTTGCATCAATACATAGTCGATCCCAACTCTCGAAGCATCACAATAAACGGTATAAGAACCTGAAGTTGATGGTAACACAAATACTGGAGTTATGGTCAAAGCTGTCTTGAGCTTCTGAAAGCTCTCCTCGCACTCATTCGACCATACAAATGGAGCACCCTTCTATGTCAACTTGGTCAAGGGTGAGACAATAGATGAAAAACCCTGAACGAACTGGCGATAATAACCCGCCAAACCGAGGAAACTACAAATCTCTATGGCTGAGGACGGTCTAGGACAACTCCAAACCACCTCTATCTTCTTTGGATCAACCTGAATACCATCACTGGACACCACGTGCCCTAAGAAAGGCACTAAGCCGAGTCAAAACTCACACTTGGAGAACTTTGCATAAAGCTTCTCCTTCCTCAATCTTTGCAATACAACTCACAAATGCTTCGCGTGCTCCTCCTGACTATACGAGTACACCAGAATATCATCAATAAATACAATGACAAATGAATCCAAATAAGGTCGAAATACACCATTCATCAAATACATGAACGTTGATGGGGTGTTGGTCAAATATATGACAAGAAACTCATAATGACCATATCTAGTCCTGAAAGCAGTCTTAAGAATATCTGAGTCCCTGATCTTCAACTGGTGATAACCTGAACGGAGGTCAATCTTGGAGAACACCCTCGCTCCTTGAAGGTGGTCGAATAAATCATCAATACGAGGCAGGGGATACTTATTCTTCACTGTTACTTTGTGCAACTTCCTGTAATTAATGTACATCCTCATTGTGTCGTCTTTCTTCTTCACAAACAGAACAGGTGTACCCTACGGTGACATACTAGGCCGAATGAACTCCATATCTAGGAATTCCTGAAGCTACTTCTTCAGCTTTTTCAGCTCCACTGGTGTCATATGATACGGCGGAATAGAAATACGCCGAGTGCCCGACACCAGATCAATAACGAAATCAATGTCCCTATCCAGTGGCATACCCGGTAGGTCTGCAGGAAAAACATCGGGAAAATCCCTTACAACTGGAATAGAATCAATGCTAGGAGCCTCAGCTCCGACATACCGAACAAAGGCTAAATATGACAGACATCCCTTCCTAACCATACGCTGGGCCTTTAGGAAAGAAATCACTCTACTAGGGACATAATCAGTCACACCACGCCACTTGATCCTCAAAACACCCGGCATATCATAGCTAAAGTGACTATCTTAGCATGACAGTCTAGAATATCATGACACAGAGATAGCCAATACATGCCCAAAATAACATCAAAGTCCATCATGCTTAATAACAATAAATCAACTCAGGTCTCTAGACCCCCAATAGTCACAATGCAAGATCGATACACATGGTCTATAATAATAAAATTGCCCACCGAGGTAGATACGTGCATAGGTAAAGAAAGACACCCTCGGGTCGTAGCCAAATGATGAGAAAAATATGAAGACATATAAGAATAGGTGGAACCGGGATCAAATAAGACAGAGGCATTTTTGTGGCAGACTGAGATAATATTTGTGATAAAAACATCTAACACAAGGGTATCCGTCCTATTTGGGATAGCATAAAATTGAGCCTGACCACCGCCCGATCGGCCTCCCCCTCTAGGGCGACCCTTAGCTGCCTGACCCCTACCCCTAGCTGACTGGGCAGGTGCTAAAGAAACTGGTGCAGAAGACAAGGGATGACCCCTCTACTATGATGAACTGGCAGCACGGCGAGGACACTGCCTCCACATGTGTCCAAACACCCCGCACTCATAACAGCTCCCATGTGCTGGAGAATGGGACTAAAGGGAATCCCTCGCACCGGAGTAACTAGCTGATGCACTCGATACGGATGAACCCTGAATAAACGGGGCACGTGAAGAACTCTGAGCTTGAAGGGTGTTGAGTGAGGACTAGCCCTGCTGAAACCCCTGATGACCATGGCCTGTAGATTCTCTACGATACTCGGGACGAGCCGATTGAGGAGGCCTGAAGGAACGACCTCTACCCTGCTGGAACTGGCCCCTAGACGGAGCACCACTAAAACTACCAGAATCTCGAGGCCTCCTGGCCTCCTTCTCCTCTCTATCCTAACGGCGAGTCATCTCAATAGCATGAGCAATTTCAACTGCCTCCTAAAAAGAAATACCCAGAACTCTCTTTCGAGTCATCAGAACGAAGGTGATAATTAAGTCCATCCAAAAACCTCTTGATCCTCTCCCGATCAGTCGGAACTATCTAGGAGGCATGACAAGCCAACTCAGAAAACCTTGCCTCATACTGGGTCACAGTCATATCTCCCTGACGAAGCCACTCAAACTGTCTATTAGCTCCTCTATCTGAGACAGTGGTACTCACTTCTCCAAGAAGAGAGTGGAGAACTCATGCCAAGGAAAAGGCATTGCACCTGCCGGCCTATACTGCTCATACGCCTCCCACCAAGTGAAGGCAGCTCCAGTGAACTAAAATGCCGTAAATGCTACACCACTCAACTCAAAAATCCCAGGCGTCTGAAGCATGTGCTGACACTTATCAAGAAAACCCTGGGCATCCTCGCCCTGAGCACCACTGAAAGGAGGTTGGAGCCTACTGAACCTCTCGAGACGATGATGCTCATCATCTGGCATGGTTGGAACCACAAAGTCCTGAACGGATGCAACCAGCTTAGCTGAAGGTGCTCCCGGTATCTGCAATCCTTGCACTACCTACTCAGGTGTGCGAGTAGTGGGGGTCTGATTGCCTCCCCCGGCCTGCAAAGTAGCTGCTGCATTAGTGGCTGAAACTACCTAAGCCAGGCTAGTGCAAACTGATAATATCTGATCCAGGGCCTCCCGAAGACCCTAAATCACAATAGGCACTATCGGTGCCTGCACAGGTGCTACTGGAATGTCTGCAGCTAGAGCCTGACCCTGAGCCGGGGCAACTGGTACTGTCCTCGCGGCTATGCCTATACCATGACCACGACCGCGTCCACGGCCTCTGGTTCCCTCAGTGGGTGATACTGGTGGTCGTCCGTCTTATCTTGTAGCGCGAGTCCTCGCCATCTCTGAGAAAATAGAACACAGAAGATTAGTTCTCGGATCAACAAAGTCGCACGACAAGAATTTCAAGAATATGAAGTTTTTCCTAAAGGTTCTGCAGCCTCTCGAGGATAAATACAGACGTCTCTATACCGATTCACGAGACTCTACTAAACCTGCTCATGACTCGTGAGACCTATGTATCCTAGACTCTAATACCAACTTGTCACGATCCAATTCCCGAACCCGATCATGATGGCGCCTCTCGGGAAGACAAGGCCAGTCAACGGAACAACAACATCTCTTTTAACAATTAACTTAACATGAATAAGTCTGAAGCATAGATATATAATGAAAAGTGCGAAATAAAAGTGATAACACAGGGAACCCTCCCGACATAGCCCGAAATTAGGGCGTCACAAGTCAAGAGCTACTATAGAGTTTACTAAAATTCTACAAAGTCTAAGACTAGGAGAAATGCCTGAAGATAATGTAAATAACAGAAGATAAGGGAGAAACGGGGATGCGAACATCAACAACTACCACGTCACTCAAAGTCCGCAGCTTTGGAAGGAAATCAGCGCTCAAGAACGAACTCAGCTCTGCCTGTATCTGCATATACGGTGCAGGGAGTAATGTGAGTACTCTGACCCATTGAGTAATAAAAATAAATAATGATTGAAAGCAGGAAATCTCATAAATGCACAAGGAGTAGCTATCTCAAAGCAGCAAATCAGTTAAACGCTAAAAACAGTAAAATATCAGATAATTCTCTTTTATAAATAGTTTAAGACAAATATTATCAACAAGTAACAAAATTATCAGAAACCTTCCCCTCGGGCTCAATATCAGTCACACAGTACAACATTAGCCCCTCGGGCTCACTCTCAAATCACATGGGTACCCGCGCTCACTGTCAGGGTGCAGACTGCGGAGGGCTCCTACAGCCCAAGCGCAATATAAAGCCATCTCATGCCGTATAAAATAAGGCTTGAAAGATTGATCATAACAACATAAGGCCTGAAAGCCTTCTCACATCACACTCGAGGCCTGAAAGCCTCCTCACATAACACTCGAGGCCTAAAAGCCTCATCACATCACTTAATATATCCTCACATATGTCCCTCAGCCTCTATCAGTCCAAAACAATCATAATCCCCTCGGGCATAAGTAAAACAATGGTGCTCAGCTCAAGAACTAGTTCATATATCGTTTAAATCTTGAGTTTGAGGAAAAATAGCTGAGTTTGTGAAACAGTTTGATTTAACTGGACTGAGTACAGGTAGTATTTCAAATAGTGAGGAAACAGTGATGATAATTCACAAAGGATTTCATATAATCGGCACTAAGCCTAAGTATGGTGAAAGCAACAAGTCATAGACAAATACGTGGTAAAGTATCAACCGGGATGGACTAAGTCACAATCCCTAATAGTAAACGACCCCGCGCTCGTCATGGAGCACGTATATCATGTCAACATAGTACTACATTGTGCAACTCCGGGGTTTCAAACCCTCAGGACATCATTTAAAGTCATTACTCACCTCTAGACGAACAAAAGTCTAGCCCGCTATGCCCTTGCCTCTCGAATCGACCTCCTCGCGCATCGAATCTGGCCAAAACCACAACGAATACGTTAAAATTGGCTAAGGGAACATATCGAATTCATAAAATATGCAAAATCGGAGCCCCAAGCCCACTTCTCGAAAATCAAAAAATTGAACATCATCGGATTTCTTATCTCGCCACGAGTCAATACATATAAAAATCACCAGAATCGGAATCCACTGGGCCCCTCAAATCCCTATTCTTGCTTCTCTTAAGTTTGAGCCCTAACCTCCATTTTTGATCTCTAATTCCTTGATTTTTCATCCTTAATTCATGTAATAACACATTAGATTATGTTTTAGGCTCAGAATTCCTTTCCTCAACGAAGTCCCTTGATTCCCTCTCCAAAATCGCCCAAAACCTCCAAGTCCGAAGTGAAAATGTTAAGTTCTTTCAAAAATTCGCGAAGATAGAATTTAATACCTCCGACCAGACCTTTCCGCTTCTGCGATGACCGCATCTGCGGGCCACAGACCGCTTCTGCGGAAGTCACCTCAGCCTCAAAAACCGCACCTACGACTCCCCTTCCGAATCTGCGGCCCCTTTTCCGCAGAAGCGAAAATACCAGATACCAGACATATCAACAATCACACAAGTCCAAAATTCACTTCGTTGGCCATCCGACATCACCCCGAGGCCCCCGGAACCTCATCCAAAAGTGCCAACCCCTTCTATAACATCATTCAAACTCGCTTCAATCATCAAAACACCACGACCAACACCAAAACTATCATATTACTTCGGATTCAAGCCTAATACGCATTTGATCAAAAACTCGACCAAAACACCTCCGAATCATCTGAAATTTTACACACACATCCAAAATCAGCTAACTAAGCTATTGAAACTCTTAGAGAGACATTCCGACCCTGGGATCAAAATCTACCTATCAATCGGAAATCGCCAAAATACTAACGTCGCCAATTCAAGCCTATTTCTACACCGGACCTCTAAAATCACTTCCGATCATGCTCCTAAGTCACAAATCATCTTCCTAATATAACGGAATCACGAAAAATCACATCCGAGCTTTCTAACTTATAAGTCAATATCCGGTTGAATTTTCTAAAACAAGTCTTCCTTAAAGAGACTAAGTGTCTCATTTCCTATCAAAATCAATCCGAATTAACTCTAACACACAAAATATCGATAACGAAACATGAAGAAGCATAAAATGGAGGAAATGGACAGTATCACATGAGATGACGAGTCGGATCGTCACAAATTCTAAGTAAAACATAATTTGATTCCAGAGCATTTACAATTTGTTGATTGTTAACTTTTATTGAAAAAATACATATACAAACTCATTATTGCCGAGATTAAAACAAAAAGGATAATCTGATGTACAAATCATCTCATATTTACATAGAGTCCGGATTGTGATGTAGATAACCTACTCTAATGCAAGTATTAGTAGCTACTGTCATAGCTCAAACCATTACTAAAATTAAAAATAAAATCAACATATTCACAACAATTATATTAAAAGTTACACACGCACTAGGGAAGGAGTAAATAAAATAGATTTAGGGTATGTTTAATTTCCGAAAAATATTTTTTAATTTTTCCATGTTTGGTTGGCATAAATATTTTGAAAAACATTTTCATCTGCAACTCACTTTCCTCCAATTGGAGGAAAATATTTTCCCGATTAAAAGGAGGGAAAACATTTTACAAAACTCCTTCTCAACCTTCTCCACCCTATTCCTAATACTCACCAATCCACCCCACACCCACCCCCACCACTCACTTCCACCCCCAAGAAAAAAAAATTATTTTTTTACTATTTTTTTATGCACCCCTCCCCTACCCCACCCCACCCCCTGCCCCAATCCTGCACAAGAATTTTTTTTTAACTTTTTTTTATAATTTTTAAATTTTTGTTTCTTTCTGCACCCCCACCCCTCTCCCGCACACAATATTTTTTTTACTTTTTTTGTAATTTTTAAATTTGTATTTTTTTCTGCACCCCACCCCCTGCCCCCACCCTTTCCGGAAAAAAATATTTTTAAATATATTTTCAGTTTTACTTTTTTCATCTTTCCGTTTACAGGTTCAAAATTTTGCAAGTTCCAAAGTTATGAGTTCAGAGGTTTATGTGTTTCGAAGTTTACGAGTTTAGAAATTATAAAGTTTACCCGTTCCAAATTTCGCGATTTCAAAAGTTTTGCGGTTCAGAAGTTCAGGAAATTTGTAGATTCAGAAAGTTGTTGGTTCGAAAGTTTATAGCTTTATGTTTATTGTATTAAAATTATTTATGAATACTCTTGAGAAAAATATTTTCCTTGATTTACGTACAGAATACCAAAAAGTAAATAAAATTACTACTTATTTTTTAAAAAATCTTTTCTTGTAAAATATTTTTTGTCGTACCAAACACACTCTTACAGTTTTTAATTTGCAATATGGAAAAGGTCTTAAATGCACCCAAGAAACACTCAAGCTTGAGCTACCTACCCTCCAAACATGTCAACGTGTATTTTCCCTTTTCTTTATTTTGCTCCTATCTCTAGATGGATAGTGTAATAGTTGTACAAACTTAAAACAAACACAAGCAATAATTATAGGGCATTGAATTCCCACTACTTTGCTTGTATTAAAAAGTAGAGGAAAATATTTATAGGTCACTTGTCTTGATTTTCTCTCTATCCAAACAAAGCTTTAATTCATACACAACCAAACATCAATGATACGAGAAGTATGGTGAGATAGTTAAATTTCTCCACCTTTATTAAAAAAGAATTTTGGATTTAAGCTCTAAAAAGAATTAAAAATTAGGTTGGTAGTGTTTTATCCCTCTTATTACACCAAAACAAAACAATTTTTGATTGATCAAAAAGTGAGTTTAAAATGCCAAATGATCAAATCCGAAATAAAAACATTTATGCGACTTATTTGTTTAGATCCATTAACCAAGGGCGGCCGGAAGGTAAGGCAGCCAAAGTAAGGGCTTTAGGCTCTCAAAATTTTTGCGGTCCTATTTTTACTAGTAGCAGGTTTATAATTTAATACTTTCAAAAAATAAGTATTTTAAAGTAAAAATATAAAGGTTTAATAAAAAAGACATAAAATTTTATTTGCTACTGATGTTGATCGTTGAGATTGAGTTAGTGTATATCTATTTAGTAGAAGTCAGGGTAACGAGTTTTGTGTTCATTTCAAAAACCAGTACGGATTTATATATGATTGACTACGAGATCCATCATCTTGTGTGGAGATTGATGGAGCAGTATAGAGAAAGGAAGGACTTGCATATATTATTCATTGACCTAGAAAAAGCATACGATAAAGTTCCGATGGAGGTTCTCTGAAAATGTTTGGAGGTAAGCAATAATCCGGTAGCATACACTAGGGTGAATAAAGACACATACAATTGTGATAATACCTAGGTATTGTGGGAGGTGACTTGGAACACTTCTTAGTTGTGATGGAGTTCCACCAAGGATCGTCTCTTGGCCCGTTTATATTTGCCTTGGCGGTGGATTTGCTGATTGACACATCCAAGGGGAGGTTCCATAGTGTATGTTATTTAATTTTCCTATGGCATAGTGCTGATTAACGAGACGTGAGGTGAGGTTAATGTACGACTAGAGGTTTGGAGATAGAATCGGAGTCTAAAGGTATCAAGGGGACACATGACTTAAACGGACTACTTGGAATGCAAGTTCAGTGCCAGGACTCATGAAGCGGAACCGGAGGTGAAGCTTGATACTAAAGTCATTTCCAAGAGAGGTAGTTTCAAGTATCTCAAGTTTATTATCCATGGTGACGGGAGATTGACGAGAATGACACTCATTGTATTGGGGTTGGGTGGATGAAATAGAGGCTGGCATCCGATGTCTTATGTGATAAGAATGTGCCACCAAGACTTAAGGGAAAGTTCTACAGAATGGTGGTTAAACCTATTATGCGGTTGAGTGTTAGGAATCAAGAACTTCCATTTTTAGAAGTTGAAAATAGCATAAATACGATACTGAAATGGATGTGTGGGCATACTAAAAGCAAAACGATTAGGAATGAAGTTATTAGGGATAAAGTAGGTGTGGCTCCCATGGAGGACAAGACGCGAGAATCGAGACTGAGATGGTTCGAGTGCATGAAGAGGAGAAGCATTGATGCTACTATTAGGAGGTATGAGAGGTTACACTACAAGAAACTTGGCTTTTAACGATCATTTTTAACGAAGGGAAGTGAACCCGGTCGTTGTTGTTAGGGATTTAGTAGATATGCCCTAGATCCAATATCATATTTGATAACTTGAAACATATTTTTGTGAATGTCATTTGATATAAAATATATGGCATTTGATATTCTTTTATCATTATTATTAATTGTTTGATTAATTTGATAAGGTCCTTGATTAAATTTTGAGATTTATCATCGTGATAGAGATCATGATAATGAGAGCAAAGTCTCTTACAATTTAATCTAAATTTGTTCTTGATTGTAGGATTATTAGTTTGGACATTAGTAATCCGGTTAGATCAATATTTATGTGATTGTCTTTATCGGATAAAGATTAGTTGATCTCATTAACTAAATCACATAGATAGATGCTGCATATAGAGATATGATCATTGAACCGACTCATTGGATAATTCCTAATGGTTAGAATTACCATAACTGTCAATAGGATATTTTCTTGAAGAATGTGATGTAACCGTTTCCTTTTACTTGAGATCGTCATAGTAATTGACAAGTTATTCATTGCGCTTTGATACTAGACACCTATGGCCCTAAGGCGATAGTTGAAAGGATATTGGGTACGATTGAACACTTGTAGAATTAGTGATTGATCAAGACGGAATCTGTCAACTCTTGGTAATGAGTTTAAGCTCCATGATGTCATGAATTATAAACGATCAAACTAAGACCTTGGCCAGGGCAATTGAATGAAAGAAGAAATGAGTTTCTTAGGTTATTCAATGGTCGATTATATTTGACGTGAACACATAGTTGATCGCCTATTAGGATTTGATAGTTGAACCATATCCTAGGGTGATCCAGAGCTATAAGGACAGAAAGAATTACTACATTATTCTTCTACTGGTTCTTGAGAGTAAATTGTAAACTTCATGTTATCCGGTCGTTAAGGAGTGTTGCTAGACGCCACCCTTGATTAGTATATTGATATGATCAATTTACTACCGGTTTCGTATTGAACCTATGGGGTCTCACACTAACGAGTGTCCTGATCTTTGCTAAAGGATTAATTAACTTATTATTTGATAATTAAATTAAAGAATTTAATTAGTCAAATAAGTTTAGTTATTAGTCCAAATGAAATATTATTATATTCTTTGCTAGCACAAAGATTATAATTAATATTGTGAATAAATTGAAGTTTCTATTTTGAATAGAAATTAAATAATATCTCTTGGTTGAAATATATGTGATATATATATAATTAATATTATTTTATATATTAGATGTATATAAAATATAATATTAATAAAGGCTTGTTAGTAAATCTAATTTTGTATTGGATCATTAATGTGTAATTGAAGTTTTTATCCTATTTGGAATGGGATTAATATTTTCAATAGGAAATATTATATTAAGATAAAAGTTTATAAATTAGAATCCAATTTAGCATTGGATTCAAAAAGTCCAAAATTTTCGGCACTTCTCAAAGAAGGAAAATTATACAAAGTTTAATTTTAGAAATAAAACTTGTACTTTGGAAAAACGTAAGAAAGCAATTCCAACTTTGAGTTGGAAATTCACGTGACGTTAATTTTGGCAAATTCCATCGAATGAGATTCAAAATTTCATGGAAAATTGTACAAAGTTTATTTTTGGAATTAAACTTTTACCCTAAGTAAATTATTACCTCAACCAAATAGGAAAATGGTTTGTAGGTAATGCTATATAAAGGGTGATGGAGAAAATTTGCAAAAATTGTTTTAGGTTTTAATTTTTCTTGAGAAGAAAACCTACTTTGTGAAAGTGAGAGTGCAATACAAAGTCAAGAGAGAAAATACAATTACAAGAAAAGTGTTTCTTGTTCATCTAATTTGAGTTGAGATTTTTTGAGAAAAATTTCAACACTATTCTTCGTTCAATTTGTTCGCAGGTATCATTGATCAAAGAGTTGATAGTAAGGATCGGTTTCGGTGTGGATACGTATAGAGTCTTCGCACTATCGAAGAAATTTTGAAAAAGAAACTCTCTTCACCAGGTACGTCTCAGATCCGATCTTTGACACGTAAATAAATTTTAAACATGAAAAAATCTACATATGATTGTTATTGTCTTCCGCTGCGTGTTACGAACACCTATACGCAATCCTTTAGTGGTATCAGAGCCGTGGTTTATTGTGTCTAAAATTTATTTACGAAATATATTTATTATTATATTTGAAGAGTTCAAACCATAATAGATGTGCCTTGTGCAATAGTCAAATCTTTTGAATATTGATATTATTTTATTGTGGATAAAATACGAATTCATATAACTATTGAGATCGTTCATAACTTGAATTTGAATTTTGTATTAGATACAACGGGAATCTATAATAGGTTACATGATTCTATTATTATTTTAATTGTTATTAGTTCATGAGATATTAATTAATAATAATATTCTAGCATGAATTCTTTTTATGTGATATATAAGATAAATATGTTAGAGGATATTGAATTTTGTTTTATGCCATGTGCTTATTCATTATATAATTTAGAATTATTTATTACATGTGATATAAATTAATTTAGGACTAAGCATGTAGACAACTTGAATTAAATTCACATGCTATAAAAGATTCGTTCTTCGTGTTATTAAAAATTATTTTTGTAACAATTCCCTCTTACTAAAATTTGAGTTTTTTAAATAATAAAATATAAGATATTTTATTATAGAGCTATCCATCAAGGTAATTAATTTTACTTATTTCTTGTTTATAAGGAGCGGCCTGACTACCAGGAGACTTATAGTTCGAGAATATGTTAATATTATTTATTGCATTAGATGTATGTATTGAAAGAATTATTCAATTTTACACTAGACGTCTGGACTACCCGGGGGAGTATAAAATTTAATAAGTTCTTTGCTATCATGATGGTCGAACTCAACTATGCCAATAGGATCGACCTGACTACAAGGGGACTATTTGACATAGAGCTATTTAAGGAAATTGTATGGGGATACAATTGGTAAGAGTACCTACCTTTTAAATATATGTGAGAAACGACTTGATTTCCAAGGGGCTCATACATATTGTTAAAGGATTCTCTTACTCCGCTAAAAGAAATAAAGATTTCGTAAACTGTAATGAAGGTAAATAATTTAAAATAATTAGTGGAAATATCATTTAGATAAAAGTCCATGTCTTTATGATATATGCAAATATGTTTTTATATTATTGCTTTTTCTTTTCTATATTTTAGATTTCTCAATATGTCTGCTATATCACTGCGTGGAATACTTGAGACCAACAAGTTGGTAGGACCAAACTTTGATGATTGGTACAGAAATTTGAGAATTGTTCTCATGCATGAAAAGGTTATTTATGTGATCGATAAGCCCGCCAAGGAAATCCCAGATGTAAATGATGATGATGCTACCAAGATTTATCAGAAATACTTGGAAGAATGTCTTACTACCAAATGCATCATTCTCGCTTCTATGAATTCTGAACTGCAGAGGAAATATCCGGATATGGATCCAACTGCAATTATTGAACATCTTAAGAAGATGTTTGGTACACAAAGCAGGACAGCTAAATACCAACTATCTAAGGCTTTATTTGGATCCAAATTGATTTGAAACTCACAAGTTGGACTCTATGTCAATCATATGATTGATCTTATTGAAGAGCTTGAGAAGTTGGGGTGCAAACTGGGTAAAGAACTTTTTCAAGATTTGATCTTGCAGTCACTACCAGAATCCTTTTCACAATTTGTTACTAATTTTAATATGAATAAAATGGATTGGTGATCTTCATGAGATGCTTAACATGTTGATTGATTATGAGAATCAACTTGCATCTGAGAAGAAGAAAGGAACTATCATGTTGGTTGGGAACTCTTCTAAGAAGAAGGGTAAGGGTAAAAGTAAACCCAAGAAAAAGCCTACTATGCCCAAGGGTGTTGTGACCAAACCCAAAGGTAAATAAGGCAAAGCTGACCAATCTGATGCTGTATGTTTCCACTGTAAGAAAATAGGACATTGGAAGAGAAATTGCAAAGAGTATCTTGAAATTTTAAAGGACAAGAAACAAGAAAAGACTTTAATGAAAAATGTTTTCAAGGTTTCTTTAACTACTACTAATTCTTCATTGTGGGTATTAGATAATGGCAGTGGTTATAACATCTGCAATATGTTGCAGGGGTTCCAGATAAGTAGAAAGTTGAAGAAAGGAGAAATTAATCTACAAGTTGGAAATGGTGCAAAAGTTGCGGCCGTAGCTATAGGATTAATTTCTTTAATAATGCCTACGGGCAAAGTACTTATGTTGGATGATTGTTATTACGTTCCTAAATTTGTTTCTAACATAATTTCAGCTTCTACGTTAGACAAACGTGGTTTTCGCATTAATATAAGCAATGGTATTTACTCTATTTATTATAGTGATAATTTATATGTGAATGGCTATCTCCAACATGATATTTATGTCTTACCTAGTGTGAATTCTAATTCGATTATGCATGTTTCAAGTCTTAAGAGGAAAAGAGATGATCATGTAAATTAAACATACCTTTGGCATTGTAGGCTTGGTCATATTGAAGAGAAAAATCAACAAGTTGTACAAGGAAGGGTACCTTAACGAGTATGATTTTGAATCATATCCAACTTGTGAATCTTGTCTCAAAGGAAAAATGACCAAATCTCTATTTACTGGAAGTGGAGAAAGAGCTTCTGAATTATTGGGACTAATTCACACAGATGTTTGTGGGCCCATGAAAATTCAAGCTAGAGGTGGATATTCTTACTTCATCACCTTCACTGATGATATGTCAAGATATGGATTTGTATATCTTATGAAACACAAGTCTGAATCTTTTGAAATGTTCAAAAGATTCCGTAGTGAAGATGAGAAGCAGACTGATAAAAGTATCAAAGTACTAAGGTCTGATCGAGGTGGAGAATATCTTAGTGAAGATTTTACGAGATATCTCAAAGAGAATGGGATTCTCTCACAGTGGACACCTCCAGGAACACCACAACACAATGGTGTGTCTGAAAGGAGAAATATAACCTTATTAGATATGGTGAGATCTATGATGGGGCTAACTGATCTTCCAATAAATTTATGGGGATATGCTTTGGAAGCAGCAACATACTTACTAAATAAAGTTCCCACTATGTCAGTCTCTACAACATCATATGAGATATGGAAAGGATGTAAACCTAACCTTAAACATATTAAGGTTTGGGGTTATCCAGCTTATGTTAAGAGACTACAATCTGATAAACTTGACTCAAGATCTGATAAGTGTAGGTTCATAGGGTATCCCAAGGAAACAAGGGGATATTATTTCTATCACCCTTCTGACCATAAAGTAGTTGTGGCTAGAGGAGCAACATTTTTGGAAAGGGAATTCCTTTTGGAAGGAAATTATAATGAAGAAATAGAACTTGAGTGAAGATCAAGAAACTAATGAACCAACACAATATAAAGATCATGAGACCAAAGTTGAAGAACCTTGTGTGTACAAAAAGGTTAGTGGGAGCACAATTATATTTTTAGTATTGTATGTTGATGATATATTGCTCATAGGGAATGACGTACCGGCATTGAAAAATACCAAGATTTGGCTATCTGAACAGTTTTTCATGAAAGACTTGGGAGAAGCAGCTTATATATTAGGAATAAAGATCTATAGAGATAGATCTAGAAAGCTGCTTGGACTTTCCCAGTCTTTGTACATTGATACTATCTTAAAGAGGTATAACATGGATTATTCCAAAAGAGGCTATCTACCGATAGGCACTGGAATTTCTCTCAGTAGGGAGGATTGTCCTAAAACACCTGAAGAGAGAGAACGCATGAGTAGGATCCCATACGCTAGTGCGGTGGGAGCTATCATGTATACCATGATATGTACACGTCCTGATGTGGATTATGCACTCGGAGTGACTAGCCAATATCAGGCAAATCCTGGTGAGGAACATTGGAAGGTGGTGAAGACCATTCTTAAGTACTTAAGAAGGACTAAAGACCAATTCCTCATCTATGGGGATTCTGAGTTGAAACTTGAAGGTTATATTGATGCAAGTTTCTCTTCAGATAGGGATGATAGCAAATCTATTTCTGGTTATGTATTCACCTTAAATGGTGGTGCAGTGAGTTGGAAAAGTTCCAAACAAGCTACAGTAGCCGATTCAGTGACTGAAGCAGAATATATAGCAGCTAGTGAAGCTGCTAAGGAAGCTGTATGGATGAAAAAGTTCTTAATTGAACTTGGTGTGGTTCCTTCAATAGAAGGTGCGGTTCCATTGTTGTGTGACAATACTGGAGCCATTGCTCAAGTAAAAGAACCAAGATCACACCAAAAGTCCAAACACGTTATGCGAAGGTATCACTTGATAAGAGAGATCATTGAATGTGGAGACGTCGAGATTCAAAAGGTTGATGAAAAGGAAAATGATGCAGACCCATTCACTAAAGCTCTTGGAGCAAAGGAGTTTGACAAGCACAAGTGGAAATTAGGGATGAAGTACAAGAGCGATTGGCTCTAGTGCAAGTGGGAGATTATTAGGGATATAGTAGGTATGCCCTAGATCCAATATCATATTTCATAACTTGAACATATTTTTGTGAATGTCATTTGATATAAAATATATGGCATTATTCTTTTATCATTATTATTAATTGTTTGATTAATTTGATAAGGTCCTTGATTAAATTTTGAGATTTATCATCGTGATAGAGATCATGATAATGAGAGCAACAATTTAATCTAAATTTGTTCTTGATTGTAGGATTATTAATTTGGACATTAGTAATCCGGTTAGATCAATATTATGTGATTGTCTTTATCGGATAAAGATTAGTCGATCTCATTAACTAAATCACATAGATAGATGATGCATATAGAGATATGATCATTGAACCGACTCATTGGATAATTCCTAATGGTTAGAATTACCATAACTGTCAATAGGATATTTTCTTGAAGAATGTGATGTAGCCGTTTCCTTTGACTTGAGATCGTCATAGTAATTGACAAGTTATTCATTGTGCTTTGATACTAGACACCTATGGCCCTAGGGTGATAGTTGAAAGGATATTGGGTACGATTGAACATTGTAGAATTAGTGATTGATCAAGACGGAATCTGTCAACTTTTGGTAATGAGTTTAAGCTCCATGTTGTCATGAATTATAAACGACCAAACTAAGACCTTGGCCAGGGCAATTGAATGAAAGAAGAAATGAGTTTCTTAGGTCATTCAATGGTCTATTATATTTGACGTGAACACATAGTTGATCGCCTATTAGGATTTGACAGTTGAACCATATCCTAGGGTGATCCAGAGCTATAAGGACAGAATGAATTACTACATTATTCTTCTACTGGTTCTTGAGAGTGAATTGTATACTTCATGCTATCCGGTCGTCAAGGAGTGTTGCTAGACGCCACCCTTGATTAGTATATTGATATGATCAATTTACTACCGATTTCGTATTGAACCTATGGGGTCGCACACTAACGAGTGTTCTGATCTTTGCTAAAGGATTAATTAACTTATTATTTGATAATTAAATTAAAGAATTTAATTAGTCAGATAAGTTTAGTTATTATTCCAAATGAAATATTATTATATTCTTTGCTAGCACAAAGATTATAATAAATATTGTGAATAAATTGAAGTTTCTATTTGGAATAGAAATTAAATAATATCTCTTGGTTGAAATATATGTGATATATATAATTAATATTATTTTATATATCAGATGTATATAAAATATAATATTAATAAAGGCTTGTTAATAAATCTAATTTTGTATTGGATCATTAATGTGTAATTGAAGTTTTTATCCTATTTGGAATGGGATTAATATTTTCAATAGGAAATATTATATTAAGATAAAAGTTTATAAATTAGAATCCAATTTAGCATTGGATTTAAAAAGTCCAAAATTTTCGGCACTTCTCAAAGAAGGAAAATTATACAAAGTTTAATTTTAGAAATAAAACTTGTATTTTGGGAAAACGTAAGAAAGCAATTCCAACTTTGAGTTGGAAATTTACGTGACGTTAATTTTGGCAAATTCCATCAGAATGAGATTCAAAATTTTATGGAAAATTGTACAAAGTTTATTTTTGGAATAAAACTTTTACCTAAGTAAATTATTACCTCAACGAAATAGAAAAAGGGTTTGTAGATGATGTGCTATATAAAGGGTGATGGAGAAAATTTGCAAAAATTGTTTTAGGTTTTAATTTTTCTTGAGAAGAAAACCTACTTTGTGAAAGTGAGAGTGCAATACAATGCCAATAGAGAAAATACAATTACAAGAAAAGTGTTTCTTGTTCATCTAATTTGAGTTGAGATTTTTTGAGAAAAATTTCAACACTTTTTTTCGTTCAATTTGTTCGGGGGTTTCATTGATCAAAGAGTTGTTAGCAAGGATCGGTCTCGTTGTGGATACCCATAGAGTCTTCGCACTATCGAAAATTTTTTGAAAAAGAAACTCTATTCACCAGGTACGTCTCAGATCCGATCTTTGACACGTAAATAAATTTTAAACATGAAAAAATCTACCTAAGATTATTATTGGCTTCCCCTGTGTTACGAACACCTATACGGAATCCTTCAGTTGTAAGTACACTTTTAAAGACCAAAAATATATCTGGTCGTTAATGATGCATTTTAATTCTACAATAACAAAAGAATAATATCCCTCTCATGAATATTAAGATATACGGTCGTTAATGGCTATGACAAATTCGGCGGGCATATCCACAATAAAATGCGCCAATATTGTCCGCTAAAATTTCAGTTTTCTTTTTTTACTCTATTCAAAGAACCCTAAGCCCCAAATTGCAAATAAGGATTGTGCGGACTCTCTGTTACCACTGCCTTGATATCCTCCCTCTCCAATTGGTGCGCTCTCTCTCTCTCTCCTTTTCTCTCTCTATTTCTATCTCTCTGAGTGTGTAAGTTGCTTAACTGAAGTTCAATTTTATTTTGATTTCAACTCAGTTGATTCCTAAGTTTTTCACTGCTATAAATTGGTATTTTCATCAATATAGGATCCATAATAGAAGAAATATAGATAATTTAGAATTGTTGGGAAAGGATGTTATTGAATGTTAATATTGCAAAAACATCGATCCTTACTTCAAACTGCACACTGATAAACGTTTTATCGTGCAATTGGATAAAGAAAGATATCAAAAGAATATATGCATATATATATATATATATATATATATATATATATATATATAATTCCTTTACAAAACCTTATCTTATGTTATTATTAATGTATAATTCCTTAAAGAAAGAGGAGGGGTTGAGAATGTGAAGTCTCTATACGTGTATACTTTTTTGCGGTATTTAGTATCTATAGGGATAGCAACGTATGAGGATTTTGATTTGTAAAGGAAACTTATTTGCCTCTGCTTGGAGGGAAAAAATTCCTGAATTGGATGTCTCTGTTGGAAAAGGTGATAAAATGCCTAGTAATTTTTTTGTGTTATGTTATATTATTTTATTTATATTATAGCTTTGGCTTGAGAAATAGGAGTAATTTCTCAAAAAATGCTATGTGATTTTCCCTCATCAGTCCAAGCATTGATAAGAGTTACCCGGTTTCTATACTGATGGAAGATAATAGTACCCGATGCTTAATTTAAAATTTAATCTAACTTTATAATTACACTTGTGCAACTAAACAGTAAACTTGTAATTACACTATAACAAACAAACATGTCGTCGCAATTACACACCTGAGTAATTACTGTTGGAGTTTAAAGACATACTTTTTCTTTAATTAAGTGGAGTGAAAGGGGAAAGGAGGAGATGACTTTTGAAGGAAAATGAAAAATTCAAATTCATTAAAGTCTTGATAAGTGGATTGACCTACATTGGATGGGAAAACCATTCAATATGAGTTTATATTGAGAAACTCATTCTCTATCTTTCAAAAGGTTGAGAAACATGGAAACCCCTCGCGGCGTCGGCGTCGCTCGTTTTCTGCATTGGCTTTGGATTTGTCAAATGATCGATAAGATTATTTTTTGGACAAAATTTATTTAATTAATTAAATATTTAGCTGTTGTACCGCACCAGAATACCGTGTCTGAAGGCCACTCTTGCCGCGATCCTGGCGTAACCACGGTAGGACCGCGGCAGATTCAATCTGCAGTCTACTCTGACCGCGGTCCTGGCGTAACCACGGTAGGTACGCGACAGGACGCGTTTTTTTTAACAGACACCTTTCCAAACCAAACATCACACCTCTTCCAATAATTTCAATAAATTCCAACGGCGTTGCCTCATTTCTTCACTCAGTTTTTTTTACAGAGTTCACTTTCAAAAAACTCTCCCTCTTCCTAACTAAATTACAGCATCGTTTTTCCATCAAAACAAAATAGTAAGTCGGTGATTTGCAGCGTATCTTTTAGTTCGTTGGAATTCTATGATTTGTATTGCCACTATCATAGAAATATTTTTCCGTTCTATCCTGGGAGGAAGTAACCTATAATTCTTGGCAACTCTGGAAGGGTTATAATTCCTTAAGGAGACACAAGAAATTTGTGGAGTCGAATTTAATATTTTGTTTCATCTATTTTCATTTATCTTTCTGTTTAAACATCTTTCGCACTAGAAGATTGTTGATAATAATTATTATGTTGTGTAATTACTATCCTAGTAATTACACCAATTACAATTATATGGTGGCTTTCCAAATATACTGAAGTGATTTTATTAGGTAAAAATATGTCTCCATCAATTACGATAAAGTGAGATGAATCTATATACTTTTTTTTTGGGTAGAAAGAAGAATTTATATACAAACACATGTTATGCACCTATTAGTTTGATATAAATTACACCTACCGCGGATAATAACTTTTTATTTTTATTTCTAAGGGTTTAACTATCTCTTATAGCCTTGACGAACAAAATTATTTGGTAATATTTTTACTAGCAAAAGATAGCAATAGTATCTATTAAAATAGTCAAAATGCATGTAAATTGGCTAAATACCCCAATTATTTTTTTAAAAAGCATACTACCTCCTGTATATATATGCTCATTCCTTTGATTTCCATGAAAAATTAAAAAATAATTAAATTTATAAGTGGTCATTCAAAAATAATCAATTTTAAAAGTAATTAAATAGTCACTTTTTTCTGTAAAGGTAAATCTGAACGAAAACACAATTTAAAATTCGGAAAATACTTCAGCATAATATACTGGAATTTCAGTTATACTGGAACTCTAATATATTATACTGAACTTCCATTATAATATAGTGGAGTTTCAGTATAATATACCGGTCCAACATAATATGTTGGAAGTTCATATACTGGTGCTTCAATTATTTTATGCTGAAATTTTTCGCGTGTTGGAGTTTCAGCATAATATGCAAGAAGTTCATATACAGGTACACCGATCTCCTATATATTATGTTGGAACTTTTCGTGTTATAAAAAAATAATTATTATTTTTAATGACTTTTCAAAAGCTATTTTTCAATAACCAATAACTGACTAGCTTTACTTAGATTTCCTAATCTAGAATAGACCTTACACTAATTTGTCCCAAGGTACACTGATCGATATAATAACAAGTGTTAAGATTGTCATCCTTCATCATCACACTCCAAGCAAAGGCGAACCTATGTGATATCGAATGGTTATCGGATTCCGTGAACATCGGCAAAACTTTTATATTTATATATATGTATATTTTAAAAATTATACTAAATAATTTGACATCCTAAATAATAAAAATCTTTACACAGCATTGGTTGAATAAAAATCTTGAGTCCGCCTATAGCTCCAAATAAACTTTTTTTTCCACTTTAGAGCATCAAATCAATAAACAAAGTCAGTGACTACCTAACAATTTACTATACATTTATATTCTAGAGCATTTTCCTACCATCATAGTCAATAGATACTAAAAATCATGTGTTTTTTGTGCTAGTCAGACTAGAATGTTTATAAGCTTTTGGGGGTGGAAATATTCGTCTAGATTATATTTGGTTGGGTCAAAAGCTTGTGAGGATATTATCTTCATAAAGTCAATGTATTCCATAATCTAATTTTGACCTACTCTTAATAGTTTCGTACCCAATTAAGTGGTTATTATCTTCATAAAGTCAAAAATTGTTGTTTTTACAACTAATTAAGTGGTTAAACAGCAACAACAATATCAACTCAATAAAATCCCATAAGTGGGATCTGGGGAAGATAGTATGTACTCAAACCTTACATAAAATATTTAAAGTTTTGACTAAATCTCGATCACGATAATTGTTCACTCTAAGATGTTTTCACAACTAATTAAGTGGTTAAAGTTTTGACTAAATCTCGATCACGATAATAGTTCACTCTAAAATGTTTTTATAACAAAGATGTTTTTATAACAAAGGGTGTAGACATAAAAATTTAAAATGAAATAAAATTAGAAGAAAAATATTTTTTTGGTTTCTCATCCAGTGTCTTGGATGATCAACATTGGAAAGTCGAGACTAAGTCAAAACGTTAGCCCCTTAATTAATTTACTTTTTTCTTTAGTGAGCTTTGCACGATGTAAATTTAAATTAGTCAAGACTCCAAAACGAGTAACTTTCCTTCTAAGCTGTTTTGAAAACAAAGTTATATAAACAAGAACTTAAAAAAGAAAAAAAATTAGAAGAAAAACATTCTTTTTGTTTTTCATATGATGTTCACTATTTACTTTGGACCTCGATTAATTCAGATTCGCACCGTAAGACCAACTAATTAAAGTGCAAAACGTTGTCTATTAAAAAAAATCATCTCTAGATCAAATTTAAAATTTTCAATTAAGGGTTAAGGAATACTAATAGTAACAGTGTTAGAAGAAAAAGCATCGAAAGAATTTTTGGAATTTGACCAAAATAACAAAGAAAAAGAAATTTGTGGCACTTTGCAATTTGCACACAGAATTTATTTAAATGTGCCTTTTACAAACCCAAAAGCCAATTACTTTAAGGGTGTGCCAGGTATAACAGAAAATGTTTTTCATGAAAAATATTTTTTATCAAAATATTTTCTTGAAAAATAAGTAGTAATCTTATTCATTTTCTGGTATTCGGTACGCAAATTAAGAAAAATGACTTCTCAAGAGTATTCATAAATAATTTAGATATAATAAATATGAATCCATAAACTTTCAAACCAACAACCTTCCGGACCCACAAATTTCATAAACTATCGAATCGCTAAACATTCAAAATCGGGAAATTTCGAACACGTATAAATCCGTAAACTTCCAAACACATAAATCTCTGAACTTATAATTTTGAAACTTGTAAAATTTTAGCCTTTAAACCGATAGATAATAAAATTAAAACAGAAAAATATATTTAAATTCTATTTCGGGGGGTGGGGGTGGGAGAGGGGGCCTGGGGGAGAAGTAAAACGGAAAAAAATTGAAATTTAAACTACAAAAAAAAAAGTAAATTTTTTTTTCGGGAGGGGGGAGGGGAGGGGGTGGGCATGGGGGGTGGTGCGAGTAGGGGGTTGGGGGGAGTGGTGCAGAAAAATAAAAAATAGAAATTTAAAATTGTAAAAAAAATAATAATTAAGGTAAAAAAAAATTTGCGGGGCGGGGGTGGTGGTGGTGGAGGGGTGGTAGGGTGGGTGGTAACGGAAAAATCTAAATAAAAAAACTTATTTTAACAGGGGGTTTGGTGGGTTGGAGAGGGTGGAGAAGGTTGAGAAGGAGGTTTGGAAAACGTTTTCCCTTCTCTTGCTAAGGAAAACGTTTTCCTCCAATTGAATGAAAATGAATTGATAAGGAAAATATTTTCCAAAACATTTAAGCCAACCAAACATGGGAAAATTGGAAAACATTTTCTGGAAAATATTTTCCTTCATACCAAACACACCCTAAGAGATGCTATTTTCACTCGATGTAATCGCATCTGCCGAGGTTAGGCTGGGCACTTACTAGCACATGGGGTAGGTTGTGCTGATACTACACTCTGTGATATTTTGAACATATCCAGGTTTGGACAGCAGCAACAGTGGCGGGGGAGCAGACCTTCAGTCCAGTGAGACACCGAGGTAGCCTTGCAGGCATTCGCGGTCCCGGCGTCTCCTATATCCTTTACTGTAGACTATTATCTCAGTGTATTCGAGACAAATAGATGTATTTCTTTCAGACGTTGTATTTTAGTATTCTTAGATGTTCGCGAGTATTGTGACACTAGTCTTTGGTAGAGGCTTATGTTAAATTTTTTCTGCATTTCTATTCAGTTTTCTATAATTTAAGACTTCCGCTTACTTAGTTAAACCAGTTGTTTTTATTTTAATGTTGTCAATTATTAAAAAGGATTATGTGGTTAATGAAAAGTAATTAATGTTTGGCTTGTCTAACTCCCAATAGTAGACGCCATCACGACATACGAGGGTAAAAAATTCGGATCGTGACACTTATTATGAACCGGAGGGAGTATTAGATAAAAGGAACCTTGAGAATACTAATAAAGCAAAGAATATTTCATTTTTTTGAATTTGGAGATAATTATTCTCTTCCGTCTCAAATATTAGTCTTTTGACAAAGTAAATACGGTTTCAACATGAGATGTTTAAGAAAGGATGGAAAATATAGTTTCGATAAATATTTTTATAATTAAAGATACTAAATAGTATTTTTTTTTTAAGAAAGTGTAAGAAAGTTTGTCACCGAATATAAGACTCATTAATAAGGCAAATATTTAAGCATAATTTAGAGCCGACCATGTCTGTTGATAGCTTTAGGTCCCATGTAACACTCCTTGAACTAGAGGTCGAATTAAGACTTCCGTTTTGTGAGTTTAATCTTTAAAATTTTTAATATTAAATTTATTATATTTCTAAAATTATAAATACAAACACATAATTTGTTGTATTTTTAATACATATTTACATATAAAATTTATATTCTACGTCAAAAATATCTCGTTCCGTTTCTCGCCTCTGTCTTGAAAGAGCGTGTGAGAAAAATAAAGTAGAGTTGATTTTTGGAGAAACATAGAATTCTCTAGAATGTCGTAGTGTAGTATTCTTGATAGTTATCTAGTAGACATATCTAGATGTTCTAGAATGGGAAGATAAGAAAAATCTTGATATTCTAGAGTCTTGGACATTTAAGGAAGATATTAGTAGAAGGTGATAGAATTGTCTAGATTATTTTCGTATCTAGAATCATCCCTAGACAAGTATAAATAGGAGTAGCCTTAGACATTAGTATTGAAGCCAAAATCAAGAAAACCTTCTTTCCAAAACAAGTTCTCCTGTCTAAAATATATCTTTTTTTCAAGCTTTCTTTTCTTTAGTTGAATCTTCCAATCTTAGTTAACGATCTTGGGCTAGCAAAAGGTCCCCGAATAATAATCTTCTCCTACTATTTCTTTACATAGTGTACTTAGGGCCAAAGGTGGAGCTACGGAACAAAAGCTTGTGTATATATAACCCGCTTAATTTCTTTGCATATTTATTATTTTTATTTTAAATTTCTTTCATAGAATTTCTGTCTTGGCTAATACTAAGGGCCCATTTACAATGTTAAATTTGTTACGTTAAAATTATATTTTTTCACTACACCAACCAAACGTCAGTTAAGATTGTCAATACTTACTTCGTTGGACCATTCTCTAAATCTTGGTCAAACAGTAATTTCTGTATAAAAGTATTTTTTTAAATTAATTTATCAAACGCCAAACTGCTTTTTCCAAAAGTATTATTAAAAGAAATACTTCTCGAAATAAATTAATTTTAAAAGCTTTATCAAATAGTTTAATAGCTTGTCTGGTCCTTTTGTTTTTCGGGGCAAAAGTATTTATTTTGAAAGTTAGGGTTTTTTGTTAAGCTTTTAGTAGAAAAAATACTGTTTTTGAGTAGAAATAGAAACAAAGAAATAATTTATTCCTTTAAAAAGTACTTTTTGAAAAATATTTTTGACAAAAACACATTTAAAAATATTTTTAAAAGATTTAATCGGACACTAATTACTGCTCAAATGTGCTTGTTAAATTAATTGGCCAAATCTCTCACAAAAAATAATTTTTTATTTTTCAAAATAAACTGATTTTAGAAGCACAACCAAACAGAGGCTAATAGCTCCCTTTCAATACATGTTCCGCGCATTTGGAAACATTTTCTTAGAAAAGAAAAATCGCAACAAAAAAAATCATCTAGCATAAAATGGAATAAATACTTGAAACTTGAAAGTTACAATACATTTCCCATTTCGTACGATTAATTTCAAAGTAAGAAAGTTTGACACAGAATATACAACTTTGTTAAAAAGGTCTAGCTTGATGATTACAAATTACAATTGTGAGAAAAACTAATATATCTAAACCTAAAATTTTAAAAATAGAATCTCTATTTAAAAATAAAATCTCTAAAATTTTAAAAGTAAAAGGAGTCAGCAATATCTGTAAAATCCATTTGTGGTTTGACATTTACCACAAAACTGCTGACCACTTTGAGATCCTATTTGCCAACACAAACACACTGCTTTCTCCACCAACGAAGTGGCGGCCACCGGTGCTGCCGTCGTTGGCTGCCGTTGTGCCGCCATAGCCTGAAATGGAAGCCCAATTGAAAGTTCAAGATTGATCATTACTTCACCGGAGCTTTTCTCCGTAGCGGCCACCAGAGCTGCCGCCGGCTCTAACGGCGGCGGCCTTTCCTCAGTTGTACTACTGCTGCATTTGGTTTCTTCTTCAAGTGAAGATGAATAATTTGTGGGGTTTTGATCATTTAGAGATAAAGGGGTTGCTGCTACTGAGGTGTTTCTAAAGTCCAAGCAGATGTTTTCGGTGGCAGTAGCGGTGGAAGTGGAGGTGGCGGTGGCAATGGCGGTGGCGGCGTTGAGTGGTCGGTGGGTGTGTGGATCAAGGCCACGGCTGATGAGTTTTCTCTTAATGTGTGTATTCCAATAATTCTTGATTTCATTATCAGTTCTACCTGGTAATCTCCCAGCGATCACAGACCATCTATAGACAAAAAGGAAAATGAAAATAAAAAGTACTCAAAAAAAAAGTATTAGGAAAATAAAAAAAATAAAAAACATCGAGCCTTGTTTACTCAGAAAATGAAATACAATTACATCAATTGTTATTATGTTCTAAGTTAAGGGGTGGATTTAGAATGAGATTTAAATTGATTAATTTTATGTATAAATTTAGACACAAATTCTATTAATTGTTTCGAAATAAAATCAAATAAGTATAACTCAAAATAATTTTTTTATAAAGTTAACTACCTAACTTTTTTTCTGGAAGATCTAGGTTTCTTTCTCTTTTTCTTCAAGTGGTCCCAAATGAGAAAGAAGAATTTGACTTTCTATTTCAGTATTCACACACTTTCCCAGCTACCACACAGACCCAAACAAACTTTCTTAATTCAATATATGGAACCAAGAAATATACTGTATTAGTACTAGATTGACCTATATTAGGGTAGGTCTATAGGTAGCCCAATGTATAAAGTATTATGTGTTTCTATGTAGAGTTGAGAAAGAATTTTTTATTTATCCCAAAAAACGTGCAAGGTCCCGAAAAGGGCCATAATCATAACTATGGGATATGATACCATGTGATGTAGGTAATTTACCTAATACTATATCAATAATTGATTTTACTACTCGAACCCGTGAACTATATAGTAGATCGACCTAAACTATATATTTTAGAACTAATAAATGGGAACATACTTGTTTCCAAGCAAACTATGTAGTTTGATGATCAATTCATCTTCTTCTTCAGTAAAATTCCCTCTTTTCAGGTCAGGCCTTAGATAATTTATCCACCTCAATCTGCAGCTCTTTCCACATCTTTGCAATCCTAAAAAATATATCCAAGAAAAAATATAAACAATATAAATACCAAATTTCCACAAGAAAATAAAGCAACTCAAAACCTAATTTTTGTCCCTTTTACTCTCTAAAAAAACATTTCTGTTCTTTTCTTGAACCAGTGAATTGGTAGGGTAGGTACTACAATTAATATAAATAGCCATAATCCTAGAAACAATTTCAAGAGAATAAATGAAAAAAAAAAATCAAAACTTAATTTTAAAAAGAAAATAAATAAGGAAATTAGAAAGAAACAAAATTTTTTTGGTTTTATCAGTTTTTCCATTTACTTTCTCCAAACACAAAAAAACAAAAAAAAAGCAAAAAAAATACCTGCAGCTTTAGGGAGAGAACGCCAACAGCCTTCACCATGAGAACGAATATAATTAACGAGGCGATGATCTTCTTCTTTAGTCCAAGCTCCTTTATTTGTATGAGTTTTCTCACAACATGGTGAACGTCCCATTTTATTCCTTCAGAAACTTTATAATAATTGGATTTTTTAAAGCAAAAAAATGGAAAAGAAAGGAACAAAGAGAGTTGGATAAGTATTCTACTTTTCTTCTCTCTCTATTGATAAGACGAAAACTAATTTCTGTGTCCTAGTTCTAATGGAGAAATGTGGGCAGAGAAGATATATATATATATTTGTGGGTGTTTTGGGGGGGGGGGGGTGTTGAGGTGGGCAAGGGGGTGGAGTAGGGTATGAGTTTGATTGCAATTGTTTGGAACTATTGCCTTTTCCATACCGAAGGGCTTTTCTTTTTTGGTTAAAATCCCATGTGCAGTGTATAATTTTTTGTAATTACGAAAATAAAAAAATTACAACAAATACGTGTGTAAATAAAGAGCAATCGGATACATAAAATATTTTGCGTGCATACAATTAAGAATTAGTAAAGAACCTTAGAAGTGTGATGTATATAATCTATTTAATATTGGCTAATTTTACGAATTAAATCTGTGACATATTGCAAAGGTATACTTATAAATTTTTATAAGCAGTGTCGAAATTTTTATAAGAATTGGGATATATTTTTAATTATCATACTTTTAGACAAAAAATAGTTTAAGTCCATTGATTTTGTTGAGTCTCAAGTTAGAAAAGGTTACGAGTTCAATTCCACTTTATCATAATTTTTAATTACAAAGGCTCTCTCAAATATTTACAAAAGATGCTAGTTGAAATTTGAACCTTTGACCTCCTAAAGCAAAATCAAGCACATAACCCAACATATCAAGACACAATTTAGTCAAAGTGATATATTTTTGCCTACTTATTTGTTTCCTTATAGTATTAATATATAAATTAAAAAATTTGACGAAGCGGTATCGCATGACACTATTTCGATAAGCGTGCATCCACCCCTAATATATAGGTCACCGAAAATTATTTCGCTATTATTTTAAGGCTCCCCTCACAACAATTAATTGTGTGTAAGAAGATTAATTTGATAAACTAGACTGCAAGTAAATAGCAACATATTACAATCCAATAATATAAAATAAAAGTATATATATTATATGTATAGGGTCAAAGACGTCTCTATGTTGACGGGTACGTTTTCGAGCGTACGTCGACTAAAGCAGGGGTATGATTCGGACGCGGGAACAAAGGCGACATCGTTTAATACACAGTGTCTTCACTAAGGAAACGCTACTTACTTTTGTACTTTTTTTATTCTTTCGAGGAAGATCTCCTATTATATAAAGGAGATATTCACACTGTAACAATGCATTATTATTATTTTCGAATAATACTTTTTTCTCTATACCTCTGTCTTTATCTTTATCTCTAACGATTATTTTTCTTTCAAGCGGATATCATCTTTTTTATTTTTCAAATCTATAACAACAATAGCGTTCTTTTCATCTCTATGTCATATTATATTTGATTACGATTTACCCTCATTTATTTTTTATTATTTTAAGCTTATAAAGTAAATCAATAACTTTTGATCCAAACATTATAATCTCTATATTATTATTTTTATATTATAATTTCTGTATTAAAAAATTCCATATGAGTGGTGTTTGTTAAAAAAAGAAAAAATTAGCGGCGTGACTAAGGGGGTGAAGAAAGGAATTTGACCAAGTTGGTGAGAAAGAGGAAGAGTGGTTAACAGATAGGCTTGGATTTGGTAAGTAGGTTTACTTTTACGATGTGGGGGCTGAGGCCTCAATCTTACTGGCCCCACCTCATTACAGGCACTCCCAAATTCTAACTTAGACTTATATTTGCCACGTAGACAACATGTGGTGGTTTTTGCTTGGAAGGGCGTGTGTGGTTATTGGTGTATTAAATTATTGCTTATTAATTAACTTGTAAAATTACATTTAACTTCCTCTTATAGTCTTATTGACTAAAGCGAGATTTTTCCTTATTTTTATTTTTTCATCTGCATTTTTGAAAACCTACTAATCTACCTCCGATTCACATTAAGTAATTAATTTACTTTTTTATTTGAGCAAAAATAAATATTTATTTATATAACAAAAAAATTAATTTACTTTTTCAAAATTACTCTCATATATGTATCCCTAAAAAATATTTTAGTCTTCATATTAACTATGCTGTAATATATTTAATTAAGAATAATTTAGTCATATTAATTACTTTTATTTAGAATTTAAAATTTAATATTTTTTAATAAATATGACTAAAATATATTGATCATTTATTGTGGATCGCATGGAATAATTCGGATTCATACTTGGAAGGTGTTATTTTGAGATAAAGAAGTGATTCATACTAAAGGTTTGAATCCGAAACATCTAAATAAAAATTAGATAACATTTATTACGCCATCATAATTTTTTAATGATATATTTTTCTTGCGTTTAATGTTCTCATCCTCTTTTTGAATGAAAACTTATTTTTTTACAAAAAAGTTAGACTTGTAGTTTTTGTCTTTGAAGAAAATTTTTGAAAAAAAAGGCTAGGGCACAAAAACTCTCTCGGCTCAGGTTTGCTAATGTGTGTCATCCATGGGGAAAAGAGCTCGTGTTCCATAACAGAAAGTTCTCCTAGCTCAAGTAACAACATCACGGAGTCAATTTCAGCAGAAGAAGAATGTAATTGAAGTTCAAGTAGTTGAAGGAAGCAGTGAGTCGATGAATGATGCGACACCAAGCAAAATCATGGACAAAGATTGTGCAAAGGCCAAACACTAGCCCTAGGCTCTCTTGGACGGAGGAAGCCGAAGTAATGGAGGAAGAGGAGAAGAAAAAATCTGCGTGTGAGAACTTTGATATTGGTAAGATTTCAAATGCAGGATTTTAACTAGAATTTATTTCCCCAAAAGTACATAGTGATACCAACAAAACAAAAACAACTAGCGAGTATAATTCCACCATGTGGGTTCTGGGGAGGCTAATACGCCTTCCCTACCCGAAAGGACAGAGAGGCTGTTTAAAGGAAAATAGAGATACCACAATGTGTGAAATAGAGATAGAGGACATAAGTTCGGAAATAGAGTACTGGAAAAATACAGTAGTCTGCTATGTCCTTGGGGCTTTTCCACCTTTCAAGTTTTAAATGGGTATATTCAAAGATTATGGGGGAAGCATGCATTAATAAAGTGTCAATGCTAAGGAATGAAATTATGTTGGTGAGATGTGATTCGAAAGTGAGAAATAATGAGGTTATTGAAGGTGGAATATACCACTTGGCAACAAGCCATTCATAGTCAAAGCTTAGGCAACATAAATGGAGTTCACGCGTGAGGAGCTATACACTGTGCCTATATGGATACGATTGCCAGGATCGATTTTAGATACTGGAGCCCTAAAGGGCTGAGTAAAATAAGAAGTTTAGTAGGGAAGCCTTTTATGGTTGACAACAACACAGAGAAGAAAACTGGGCTTAACTTTGCTCGCATGTTGATTGAGGTGGAAATGGAAGCACAACTGCTAGACAAAGTTTGGTTAAAAAAGGAGATGGGAGCTTTGATTGAACAAAAGGTTATATATGACTGAAACCCTAACTTGTGTGCAAATTTTGTATTAAGTATGGGCACAAAGAAGAAGAGTGTAGAAAGAAAAAGTCAACAACTGGTACAACTTAAACAAACCCAACCAAATAAGGGGAAAAGGAAGCTGAGACAAAAAATACTAAGGCACAACAAGCAGCTACAACTTCTAATCTTGCAGGCAAGACTAGAAAACAACAACAACAATTAGAGGAGAGTGTCAAAAGTCCCAAGCCGGAAAAATAAAGAGCAAGGTAAATCATAGATGGATCACACCAATATATACAAGTAAACAACAATCACACAGCACTCAACAGGCAGGAAAGGTAGCATGCAACATATTTCAGATGCTGGTAGAATCAGGGATAGGTAGGCAGCTACAAGATGGCGGTGTTGGGAATAAACCTCCTACCAAATAATATTCACGGTAATAAAAGCGGAACAATAATGTAGCACCGAGAAACGGTAATTAACAAGAATAAAAGAGTAACAATGACACCAAGATTTTTACGTGGAAAACCCTTTTGAATAAGGGAAAAAAACCACGGCCCTGAGAGGAGCAACTGATATCACTATAGTAAGGAATTTTACACTTTGTAGGTCCGAGTAAAATACTCCAACGACCACTACAACACTAAAAAAAAACCCTCTTTTGATATTTTCACCTCACTACAATATCGCTCACTCTCTATTTTTCTCACAGACTATTTTCTTATACCCTGTCTGTGAAACCTTACTCTTTTTTCTCTATTTTTTTGGTGTACAAAATGAAAGGGAAGCTCTCATTTTATAGGGAAAACACTGCCAACCGAATTTGAAACTTTTCCTCTATTGACAAGTGCAGAAGACAACAAAACATGGGCTGCTGGGCAGCCAATATTGACAAATGAAGAAAGAAAGAATGAAAAGCATCTTCCTTAAGAAAGGGGATGGACCCCACCAATCTCCCCCTCCAGTCCCATTAACCTGAAGGGAATAACACCACAGTTTCTAGTTTGAGTGTATTCAGACAAGTTCTTTGCATAGCTCAAACTTATTTCTTGATATCACTTTGGTCAGCATATCCGCAGGATTTTCGCTTCTGTGAATCTTTTTGACCTGTAAGATTCGTCCGTCACTTTCTCACGAATCCAGCGATATCTCACATCTATGTGTTTGGTCCTTCCATGGTACATAGAGTTCCTGCTAAGGTCTATTGCACTTTGACTGTCACAATAGACGACATACTCCTTCTGATGCAATCCAAGCTCTTGAAGGAACCGTTTGAGCCATCCCAACTCTTTGCTAGCTTCAGTAGTGGCAATATATTCCGCTTCAGTTGTAGAGAGCGCAACACACTTCTGCAACCTCGACTGCCATGATATAGCTCCGCATGAAAATGTAAATAAATATCCAGTAGTGGATTTTTTGTTGTCAATGTCACCTGCCATATCAGCATCTATATAGCCCTTCAAGATTGAATCAGATCCTCCAAAGCACAAACAATCTCCCGTGGTGCCTCTCAGGTACCTGAGTATCCACTTGACCGCTTCCCAATGTTCCTTTCCAGGATTTTCAAGAAACCTGCAGACAACACCAACTGCGTGAGCAATATCAGGTCTAGTACATACCATTGCATACATCAAGCTTCCGACTGCTGAACAATAACGAACTGTAGCCATGTTCCCTTTCTCCTCCTCTGTTGTAGGACACATCTTTTTGTTCAATTTTAGATGACTAGCAAGAGTTGTGCTGACTGGCTTAGCATTCTTCATGTTGAATCGTTCTAGTACACGTTCAATGTACTTCTCCTGAGATAGCCACAACTTTCTACTTGTTCTCTCTCAGACTATCTTCATCCTTAGAATTTTTTGTGTTGGGCCCAAGTCCTTCATATCAGATGACTTGGACAGATCTCCCTTCAACTTTGCTATCAACCCCTTGTCTTTTCTTACAATTAACATGTCATCCACATACAACAACAATATAATAAAATTATTCTCAGAAAATCTTCTGAAGTATACACATGGATCAGAATAGGTCTTTATGTATGTTTGACTTTTCATGAATGAGTCAACCTTCATGTACCACTGCCTTGGTACCTGCTTTAATCCATAAAGACTCTTATTCAATTTGCACACCATGTGTTTCTTTCCAGCTACTTCAAATCCTTCTGGCTGCTCCCTCTAAATCTCTTCTTTCAAATCTCCATGAAGAAATGCAGTTTTCACATCCAACTACTCCACTTCAAGATCTAGGCTAGCTGCTAAGCTCAAAATTGTTCGAATAGAAGTCATTTTGACAACAGGTGAGAAAATTTCATCAAAATCAATACCTTTCTTCTGTTCGAAGCCTTTAACCACCAATCGAGCTTTGTATCTGACCAGCTTTCCATTTTCATCTTTCTTGAGTTTAAAGACCCATTTGCATTTGAGTGGTATTTTACCCTTTGGAAGTTCAACCAGCTTGTACGTGCCATTTTTCTGTAGGAGTTCCATCTCTTCTTGCATGGCTTTCATCCAGTGGTTCTTTTCTGGATGGGACAGCACCTCCTTAAGACATTCTGGCTCCCCCTCATCACTGATGAGGACATACTTTGTGGAAGGGTACCTGCATGACTCTACCCTTGGCCTCTCTGATCTCCTCAGAGGTTGAGGTTGTTCTTCTTCCTGAGTGGGGTGCTCCACTTCCTCGACACCTTCATCAAGTTTCTCCCCATGCTCAATAACCTCACCAGGTTGCTCCCCCTGCTCGACAACCTCGTCGGTTGTACTTTTTGCACTTGTGGAATTATTAGAAGTAGAAGTAATAGTAACAAGGTTAGGAATTATACCATTCTTCGCCTTTTTTGACATATCGGCAGCAATTCCAACTTCATTTTATCGGAAGACTACATCTCTACTTCTGATGACCTTCTTCTTTACAGGATCCCACAATCTGTACCCGAATCCTTTATCTCCGTATCCGATAAATATGCAGGGAACAGATTTATCATCCAGCTTTGTTCTTTGCACTTTCGGTACATGTGCAAAAGCTCTGCAACCGAACACCTTCAGATGCGAGTAGGACACCTCCTTATTGGTCCAAATTCTCTCTGGGATGTCAAACGCCAATGGAACTGATTGACTCCTATTGATCAGGTAACATGTTGTTTGAACAGCTTCACCCCATAATGACTTAGGTAGTTTAGCCATTATGAGCATGCTTCTCACCTTCTCCACAATAGTGCGGTTCATCCTCTCTGCTACACCATTGTGTTGTGGGGTTCCAGGAACTGTCTTTTCATGTCTGATCCCATGACTTGAATAGTACTCTTCAAATTCTCTTGAAGTGTACTCATCTCCATTGTCACTTTGGAGACGCTTTAGCTTTTGACCTGTCTCCCATTCTACTAGAGCGTGAAACTTCTGGAAAACTTGAAACACCTGATCTTTGGTTTTCAAAATATAAACCCACAATTTTCGTGAAGCATCATCAATAAAAGTAACAAAATATTTGTTACCGCCCATTGATTCAATTTCCATTGGGCCACAAACATCAGAATATACTAAATCAAGTATATTCAATTTTTTTTAAGGCGATGTCTCAAATGAGACTCTATGCTGCTTACCAAATGGGTTTTATTGTTGTACCTTTGGCATAAGAAATAAGTGATTTCTTGACAAGAATCTGCAATCCCTTCTCGCTCATATGACCCATTCTTTTAAGCCATAAATCTGCAGAAATCTCATCTTGTGCCGCATTCAATTCACCTTGGCATATTTCTACATTTGTCATGTACAACGTGCCACGAGCAACTCCCTTTGCAATCACCAATGATCCCTTGGCGAGTCTCCTTTTTTTATTTGCAAAATAGTTCTCAAATCCATCTCGGTCCAAAGCAATCCCCGAGATCAAGTTCATCCGCAAATCAGGTACATGTCGCACATCCTTTAGAACCAATGTGCATCCGACATTTGTCTTGATACAAATGTCACCAATCCCCGTAATCTTTGAGTAACTCGTGTTACCCATTCTCACTGTGCCAAAATCACATGCTACATATTTGCAAAAAAGATCTCTTACCGGTGTGGCATGGTAAGATGCCGCTGTGTCAACCACCCATTCCGACTCTGGACCAGACAGGTGCATGCATTCCTCTTCCTCATTTATAAAGAGGACAACATTATCATTGTTTTGCACCATGGCGGCTGTGTTGTCGTCATTCTTCTAGCCACTAGTTTCACCTTTGTCCTTGGATTTGAGCAATCTCTTTTGAAGTGACCTGGTTGATCACAGTTGTAGCAATTTCTGGCTTTTGATTTGGATCGATTCTTTGACTTTCCACGAGCTCCGGATCTACCATAGTTGTTCGGACTCCTTTGATAACTCCTGCCTCTACCTTCTGTGATAAGAGCTTGTCCTTGATTTTCAGGCTTCTTTCTCATCTTCTCATTGAGTAAAAGAGCAGATGTGACATCTTTTAACTCAATAGTAGTCTTACCGTGTAGGATAGTTGTTGCCAAATTATCGTACGAAGATGGCAACGAGTTCAATAGCAAGATGGCTTTATCTTCCTCCTCGATTTTCACTCCGAGGTTGGCAAGCTGTGTGATTAGTCCGTTAAATACATTTAAATGTGACAAAAATTTCATACATTCACCCATGTGTAGGGTGTATAACTGCTTCTTTAGGTACAATTCATTTGTCAGCGTTTTGGACATGTATAGGCTTTCCAACCTTGTCCAAATTCCACGTGCAGTGTCTTCATCAATGATGTTGTTTACCACATCATCCGATAAGTGCAACCTGATTGCACTATCAGCTCTTTCATCCAAGTCAGCCCAATCCTCAGCTTTTATTGTATCAGGCTTTTTGGCATCAACAACTAGTACCTTGTGTAATCCTTGTTGGATGAGCAGATCCCTCATCCTTCTTTGCCATGTTGAGAAACTGTTATCTCCGTTGAATTTTGCTACCTCGTACTTTACTCCGGACATTTTTATTTTCACCGAGTATAGTACTACCGATAGTGAATAGTATTCCAGTGAATGAGCAGAACCTGTGCTCTGATACCAGTTGTTGCGAATAAACCCCATACCAAAATAATATTCACGGTAATAAAAGCGAAATAATAATGTAGCACCGAGATATGGTATTAACAAGAATAAAAGAGTAACAATGACACCAAGATTTTTACATGGAAAACCCTTCTGAATAAGGGAAAAAAATCACGGCCTTGAGTGGAGCAACTGATATCACCATAGTAAGGAATTTTACACTTTGTAGGTCCTTGTAAAATACTCCAAAGACCACTACAACACTAAAAAAAACCCTCTTTTGATATTTCCATCTCGCTACAATATCGCTCACTCTCTATTTTTCTCACAGACTATTTTCTTATACCGTCTGTGAAACCTTACTCTTTTTTCTCTCTTTTGTTGGTGTACCAAATGAGAGGCAAAGCTCTCATTTTATAGGGCAAACACTGCCAACCGAATTTGAAACTTTTGCTCTGCAATCTTGCCAAAATTGACAAGTGCAGAAGACAACAAAACATGGGCTGCTGGGCAGCCAATATTGACAAATGAAGAAAGAAAGGAAGAAAAACATCTTCCGTAAGAAAGGGGCTGGACCCCACTAGGCGGGGCTAACACTCGGGGAGGAAAATCTATTCCCAAATTGGGGAATGGATAGTCCACTTTGCTAGAATGTAAGAGGCTTTAATGGGCTTAATAAGCAAAAGAAGGTTAAACTCCTTTGCAATAAGTTGGAAGCTGGTTTGATAGGACTGCTAGAAATCAAAGTAAAACTTAATAAAATAGAAAATATAGCAAGTAGTACTTTTGGTGGTTGGAACTATATAACCAATCTGGATATGCACTATAATGGGAGGGTGTGGCTCACGTGGAGAGCAGACTACTTTTTGATTAATGTCCGGAGCAAGACAGCTCAAGCAATTACATGTAGAGTGCATCATATATTACTGGGCAAATATCTTTTCTCATTACTGTAGTGTATGTTTTCAATAGTAAGGAGGAAAGGAAAGAGCTCTGGAACTACTTGAATATTACATGCCAAGGGTGTCAGGAACTTTGGATCATCATGGTTGATTTTAATATTGTGTTGAGATTGGATGACAGAGTAGGAGGTCTTCCTATTACTGTATGGGAAACTAGATATTTTGAGAAGTGTATACATGTGGTTAGTTGAAATGCCACAACATGGGAACAGGTACTCATGGAATGACAGAAGTGGAGATCAAAGAATCTTTTTTAAGATTGATTGGGTGTTTGTCAATAGAGATTGATTGGATAGAATACCTACATATAATGCACTTTCTTGCCTGAATGAGTAAGTGATCAATGTCCTATTAGTGTTCACCTAGTCAATGCTCCATTACCAAGAAAGAGACTTTTTAAGTTTTGTAATACATGGAACATCCTCAATTCCTGGAGATAGTAAAAGAAGGATGGGACAATCAGATAAAAGGATTTGTTATGTTACAAGTAGTGAGGAAGCTGAAATTACTGAAAAGGAAATTAAGTGGATTGAAACAGGGAGATATTAGAACTCTAGTGGATGAAATCAATGACTTGAGGGGAGAACTACAACAGTTATAAAGAGCAGCACAGCTGCAACTAGCAGAAAACACACTCATGCAATTAGAGAAAGAAACATATCAGAGATTCAGGCAGAAATCATACATGGCAAAAGTATTGTTGCAGCAAAGGAGCAAAGCTACATCGTTGAAGCTAGGTGATGACAATATCAACTCTTCTATTCAGTAATCAAGCATAAAAGACATCAACAGGCAATCACTCAACTGAGGGACAAACATGGAGAACTCAACATGGAATCACAACAATTGGTAACATACTACTGGAGTTTTATCAAGAGTTGCTAGGACAGAAGGGCCACAGCAGAACAAGAGCATTTACAAGCTTTTTACTTAATGGAACAATACTAACACTAGAACATCAACTGCAGTTGGTTTAACCATATAATGAAAAGGATGTCAAAACTTCTATGTTAAGCATAGACAAGAAAAAAAGCCCAGGTCCATATAGATATATGAGTGAGCTCTTCAGAGCAGCCTGGAAGATCATAGGAGAAGACATCAGTGAAGTTATTTTGAAGTTCTTTGAGAATGGTAAATTACTGACTCAACTGAATGCGACAACGATCTCTTTTATTCCTAAGGTTGAAGTACCACAGGAAGCATGATAGTCCATAACAATTTCTTGTTGCAATGTAATATACAAAATACATCTCCAAGATGATTTGTAAAAGATTAAGTGTAGCAATCAAAGCTATTGTGGCAGAAAACCAGGCTGCATTTGTGGAGGGAAGATCTTTGGTGCACAATGTGTTGATATGGCATGATTTGCTTAGGCACTATAACAGGAAAACTACACTTAGGTGCCTTATGAATATAGTTCTTAGGAAGGCATATGATATAGTAAGATGAGAGTTTATAGAATAGGCTTTGACTGAATTTGGATTTCCTACTGTATTTATCCAGCTAGTAATGACTTGTACATCTTTCACAAGATTTTCTGTCAAAGTGAATGGAGTAGGGTATGGGTATTTTGAGGGAAAAGAACTCTAATACAAGGGGATACCATGTCCCATTGTTATTTGTGTTGTTCATGGAATACCTGAGAAGAATAATAAAGAGGATGAATAGCTTACCAGATTTTAAGTTTCATCCAATGTGCAAAAAGACTAAACTGACTTATCTAATATTTGCTGATGATTTAATAATTTTCTGTAAAGGAGACATTAAGTCAGTGACTAGAGTGACATTTTAGTAAAGTAACTGGACTGGAGGCAAATCTGGATAGTGTAGATGAGGTAAGTAATGGTAATATTTCACAGTTATTACAAAAATAAATCATAACATTTTTACTTCTATTTGGAAATAATGAGCATGTCAATGCAATAAACGGAAAAGAACCAAATATACTTTTATATCATCAAAAATAATTTAAATATAAGTTCCGTATTGTTATTTCATCATCTATATATTGTGGCATAAATATATTCTTATTTTGGATGACGTACCACGTGGGTGCACATAATCCGTAAAGACTCATTCCCAACCCAACCCCCAAAACAACTTAAAGAAGCCTATGGAGAAAAGTTGACATCATTGAAGTTTCCACTTTCCTCGCGAACCAAAAATGACAAATAAAATAAGCTAATTTCGTGAAAAGTAATTTTTTTTCTTGGTTTCTTTTTCTCTTCATGACACGTACAAATAATGGTGCAAAATGGTCTGGGCCCGATCCTAAATGAGCCTCGCGGGCCGGGCCTAAACGGTCTGGTTCTAAGTGGGCCCGGACTTCGTGTGCCGAGCTTAAACGGTCCCGGGTATCGTGGACTTTTGGGTGTAACCAGATCAGGTTCGGGACCACAAATTAATGGTTCCGGGGTATGTGGGCCGGGCCCGACCCTAAACGGGCCTAAGTGGGCCTTGACTAAGTCAATTTCTTGTAATATATATATATATATATATATATATATATAATTTACAAGAAAATGCCTTCTATAGTATAAGCAAAATACATAGATTACCCCCTGAATTATGGATCAAATCTCTGTTATACTTTTTTGAGCACCAAAATCATCTTACATACTCAACATTTTCAAAGCATATCTGATACGCACCAATTTGCTACGTGGCTTTTGCGTGCTTAACAAAAAAAATGAGCGCGTAAAATTGTAAATATTTTGTCTAAATCCATATTTTAATACCATGTGCCATAATAATAATATTTTCCTTATTTTCCATTTTTATCAAATGAAAAAAGCTGCCAAACTTCTCTTTTGTCTCAGTTCCTTCCCGGAGGATCAACAACCCCCTTCCTCCCTTCTAGTCTTCCCTTCCCATCGTCTCTTTCATCAGTATTACAAAAATCCATTAAAACTTTGATAAAATTTTTAAAGAAGGTGCTATAAATTTTTTCTAAAATTGCCCCTTTATACTTCTCGCTTACTTCTTTTATTATCATTAAAATCTACTAAAACACCCACTCTACCTAAATAATAAAAAAAATTATGTTTTATGAGAATGACTGAAATTCTAAAATTTCCAACTCAGCCTCTTTCATATAAGGAAAGATTTGAGATTTTTATTCACGATGGAGTCTTTTAATTAACGAATACGAAAATATAATTTTGATTTACTTTATTTGGTTGTGTATGAGATCTAAAAATGGAGGAGGAAAATGGAGAACAGAGGAGTTGCAATTTTAATTTTTATCTCTTCCATTTTCGGTCTTGGGTTAAATCACTGCAAAATTAAATTTGTGTGAAGGTTAAGAACTGGTGGTTATAATTTTTTTCCGGGTGGGTAGCAACGACGGAAGGCAAAAGAAGATGGAGGTGTTAGCGGATTTTTTTTTTAATTGGGGGTATAAGATTAATTTTAAATATTTTCTCTTTACAAAAATTAATAATGACACGTGTCATGATCTTATTGGTGCGTGACATTACACATAATTTTATAAACTGGTCAAGAAATAAGAGGTGTGTATTAGACACACTCTAAAAATGTTGAGTGTGTAAGATGATTTTCGTGATCAGAAAATGTGTAGCATGGATTTGGTCCATAATTCTGAGTTCACGAAGTAACTTATGTATTTTGCCTATAGTATATTACCTTATACTATATAAATATTGTCTTACAAGAAATTACCTTATATAATATGTTGGCTGATATTATACCATTTTTTAAATATTGCAATGGCCAAATTTTTTTTTTGGAATTTCTATTTTTTTAAAAAGTAGTCGTTGAGCCCGTTTAGGACCGGTTGAACCGGCCCACTTAGGACCCGATCTCGGGCCCAAACGGTCTCGGTCCTAGCGGGCTTCTTCAATGAACCGTCCACTTGGGTCTCAAGCCCCTGGTCCCAAGCTTAAACTGATAGGCTCGTTTAGGTCCACTACCCATATGGGTCGCGAGCCTGGACCGGGCCTAACCGGCCCACTTTTCACCCTTACGTACAAATGGTCAAAATAGCATGATATAGCCAGTTTTTGCATTGGTCAATAAAAAATAGCCAGCGTTTACCAAGTCAATGAAAAATAGCCACTATTTTACTGCAACAGAGACCGGTCCCATATAATATACGGGCGGTACATTTGTGTACGAACTCCAGCATATTATACTGGACCAGTATACTTTGCTGACTCCTGTATAATATATGGGAGACTGGAGCACCGATGCTCAAAACTCCAGTATATTATACTGGACATTTATACTTGCTGGATCTCCAGTATATTATGCGGGAGTTCCAGCATAATTATACTTGAATTCGCACATATTATACGGGAGTTCCAGCATAGTTATCTTGGAACTCCCGTATAATATGCGGGAGTTCAAGCATGTTTATGCTGGAACTCCCGTATAATATGCGGGCGTATTTTTTGGATTTTGAACAGTGTTTTCGCTTAGATTTATTTTTACATGAAAAGTAACTAAATTTCAATTACTTTTGAAACTGGGCTATTTTTAAATGACTGGTTTTAAATCTGGCTATTTTTAAATTTCTCCCACGCAAATGTCCTTGCAGCAGCTTAAAAACTTTAGTTTTTGTTAAATAGTTACGACCTCTTCCAAGAAAGTTATATTAGTGAAATGGTTGACCGTTGACAGAGTTTATTAAATTATTTAACAATTTATATGTTGGTGAACAATAATCCGGAGAATATATTCAGTCCATTCAACTTATAGCATTATATACCGTCCGATAATTTACTTGACCAAACCTTGCAGTGGACTTGGACTTAAATAAATTTAGGAATCTATCATCTCGTAATACTATTCAAAACATAATAAACCACATAGACAAGGGTTTTGCTAACTATATACCCATTTTTGATTTATTTAAAATACCCTTAGGGTCGTTCTATTACCGGCGGAGGTAGACTAGATTTAGGATTTGAAAGTCACAGTTGCATTTTTACAACTAAAATTTGTCTTATATATAGGATGTCAATATTAATATATCTGTTATAAAATATTAGATTATGGTGGATGTTCATAACTCCTATAAAATCCACTACTTTTATCCATTATCTCCATAACTCCCACTACTCCAATACTTATGGTTGTAACTCCCACACCTCCATAATCTCCCCCATGATCTTCCTCCATGATCTCAAAAGCTTAATGACATATATATGGAATTCTTTTAGTATACCTCTATGTAGTACTATAAATAGAGGATGAGAAATCATTTTGTAATACACTTGGATACATAGAAGAAATATATTCTCTTCTCTATTTCTCTCTACTTTGTTGTCTATCTTTTTGTTTATTACTTTGAACTAAGTTTTGTAACACGTTATCAGCACGAAGCTCTACTATCTCAAGAATCTCTTTGAGAAAATTAAGGTATTTTTTTCTCCTCCTAATTTTGTTTTAATTATGTCTGACATTATGAAAAGAAAGTTTGTTGCCCTTGAAATTTCGGGCAAGAACTACATGACATGGGTGTTGGATGCTGAAATCCATTTGGATGCAATGGGTCTTGGAGACGCCATTAAAGACAGAAATAATGCATCCACCCAAGACTGTGCTAAGGCCTTGATTTTCTTGCGCCATCACCTTGATGAAGGTTTGAAAATTAAATATCTCACAGTCAAAGATCCACTTATCTTGTGGAATGGCTTAAAGGAGAGATATGACAACTTTAAGTTGGTCACTCTGCCACAAGCACGATATGATTGGGCTAATCTGAGGTTCCAAGACTTTAAGTCTGTTTCTGAATATAATTCTGCAATGTTTAGAATTACTTCTAAATTGAAACTATGTGGAGATACTATAACTGATTATGATATGCTTGAAAAAATGTTTACAACGTTTCATGCCTCCAATATGGTTCTCCAACAACAGTGCAGAGAGAAAGGTTTCAAAAAGTACTCTGAGCTGATTTCTCTTCTCCTTGTGGCTGAGCGAAACAATGACCTGCTCATGAGAAATCACGAAAATTGACCCACTGGGTATACACTATTGCCTGAAGTAGATAAGGTGTATTCCCATTATGCTAAGCATGGAAAAGGCTATGGCTTTAATCATGGTCGTGGTCGGGGTCATGGCCGTGGACGTGGACAAGGAAGAAATTTTTCTGGTGTTAGTCACCCCCCAAAGAGATATAACCACCAAAAGCGGAAATGGAATTATGAGAATCCAAAAGCAAATAGTTCAGAAACTATATGTTATCATTGCGGTGGAAAAGGGCACTGGGCAAAAATTTGCCGTGTACCAAGACATTTGGTTGAACTTTATCAAGCATCTCTAAAGAGTAAAGGCCCTGAAACTAATTTTGTCTCTGACAATAATTTTGACATCACCCACTTGGATGTGGCAGACTTCTTTGAGCACCCTGAGGGGAAAATAGATTACTTGATCGGTGATGGATCCATGGTTAAAGAAGATTGAGCAGTTTGATATTTTTAGTTTTACTTATTCGTAGTAATTAATGAATAAACAATTATCATAGTTTTCATAAGTTATCTATTATTGTGATATGGTTCAAATTTTATATTTTCTGCTTTAAGCTAGTAAAGCTAAGTTTTTGCAACTTGACAAATAATCTGTATTATGGTTTTAAAATATATAACTTTAGATTACACATTCATCTTATGCTTTATTTGTAATGATTTTTCAGTAAGTTAATCGATTAACATAACAGATAATCGATTAACCAATATATTCTATTAAACTGGACCTTTTCCGCAAGGCATGTTAGTCGACTATCCGATTTAGTTAATCGACTAACCTCAGCAGATTTTGAAAATATTATTTAATTATTAAGCAACGGATACAAGAGTATTAAAAGGAGAATAACTATGATAAAAGATATTTTTTTTTCATAATGACCGCACTGAAACTATTATGTTGAATCATAGACTTAAATTTGTTTATTCTCATATCTATAAACAAAATACTAATATTTTTCGTATATTTCTTTTGTATGTCAAACCATGGGAAGCAAATATGGATATCTCACAAAGCAAACTTGGATCAACGTCCAACTGTAAAAATATTTGTTTAATTGATTCATGTACCACACATACGATATTCAAAGAGAAGAAATATTTCTCTCATTTAAGTATGTGTAAGGCAGTTACTACAATTTCTGGTAGTAGTAAATTGATTGAAGGCTCCGGAAGAGCAACTATAACTCTGCCTAAAGGAACAATATTTATCATAGAGAATGCAATGTTCTCTTCCAAGTCCAAGAGGAACTTGTTGAGTTTTAAAGATATCCGTCAAAATGGATATCATATTGAGACAATAGATGAGAATAATCTTGAATACCTCATCATTACAAAGAATGTCTCTGGCCAAAAGAGGGTTATTGAGAAGTTCCCATCTTTATCTTATGGCCTGTATTGGACAAAAATTAGTGCAATTAAGGCGCATTCCACAGTAAACCAAAAGGTTACTGATTCCAATACTTTTGTACTTTGGCATGATCGATTGGGACATCCTGGATCAATTATGATGAGACCGATTATAGAAAACTCATATGGGCATCCATTAAAGAATTTAAAGATTCTTTTAAATAATGAATTTTCTTGCACTTCTTGTTATCAAGGCAAGTTAATTATTAGACCATCACCAACAAAGGTTGGAACTGAGTCACCTACGTTTTTGGAACGTATACAAGGGGATATTTATGGACCTATTCACCCACCTAAAGGGTCCTTTAGATATTTTATGGTCTTAATAGACGCATCCTCTAGATGGTCTCATGTGTGCCTATTGTCATCATGCAACCTTGCGTTTGCAAAATTAATGGCACAAATAATTCGATTACGAGTACAATTTCCTGATAATCCAATTAAGTCTATTAGACTAGATAATGCTGCTGAGTTTTCATCCCAAGCATTTAATGATTATTGCTTATCAATTGGGATAAAAGTGGAACATCCTGTAGCTCATGTTCACACTCAAAATGGTCCTGCAGAATCTTTAATTAAACGTCTGCAGTTGATTGCAAGACAATTACTCATGAAAACGAGGCTTCCCACTTCGGTTTGGGGTCACGCCATTTTGCATGCAGCAATGCTAGTTCGTCTCAGACCGACGAATTATCACAAATATTCCCTGTTGCAATTAGTTTTGGGTCATGAACCTAATATATCCCATTTAAGAATTTTTGAATGCGCAGTATATGTGCCTGTAGCACCGCCATACCGTACCAAAATGGGTCCGCAAAGAAGGTTAGGAATATATGTTGGGTTTGAATCGCCCTCCATTATTCGCTACCTCGAAACATTGACAGGGGATTTGTTCACTGCACGATTTGCAGACTGTCGATTCGATGAGACACTTTTCCCAAAATTAGGGGGAGAAGTTGGTGAAACCAAACGGAAAATTTAGTGGAAAAATCCATCATTATCTCATCTTGATCCACATACCTCTATTTGTGAAAAAGAGGTGCAAAATATTATCCATTTGCAAAGAATAGCAAATGAAATGCCTGACACATTCACGGACTTGAAAAGGATAACAAAATCTCACATCCCCGCAGAGAATGTTCTAATCCGTATTGATATCCCTATTGGACAATCTTCTAGTGTCATATCTAATGAGTCGAAAGCACGCCTAAAACGTGGCAGGCCATTAGGTTCCAAAGATCGAAATCCTAGAAAAAGGAAAGCAAATGATCAAAATGACACTACGAAAGAATCTCATGAGGAAATTCACGATTTAATAAATTCTGAGATTCATGAAGAATCCATTGAGCCCGAGACTCAGGAAAATAAGGAACTATCAATAAATCCAATCGATATTGAGACAAATTTTAATCGAGTGGATATAGTGTAGATTATGTCTTTGCATATAATGTTGCATCTAGCATTATGCAAGAAAGTGAGGATCTTGAACCTCAATCTGTTGGAGAATGTCGACAATGACTTGATTGGCCAAAATGGCAAGAAGCAATCCAATCAGAATTGAATTCACTTGCAAAACGTGAAGTTTTTGGGCCTATAGTTGAAACAACTAATGGTGTTAAGCCTGTTGCCTATAAATGGGTCTTTGTACGCAAGAGAAATGAGAAAAACAAGGTACAAAGATATAAGGCACGCCTTGTTGCACAAGGATTTTCTCAAAGGCCTGGTGTCGATTATGAAGAGACATATTCACCCGTAATGGATGCTATAACTTTCCGTTATCTCATTAGTTTTGCTGTCCTTGAAAAGCTTGACATGCATTTAATGGATGTGGTTACTGCCTATCTTTATGGCTCACTTGATAATGAGATATACATGAAAATTCCGGATGGATTCAAAATGCCAAACACTCATAATTCAAAGTTCCAGGAAATGTTTTCAATCAAATTGCAAAGATCCTTGTATGGTCTAAAGCAATCAGGACGAATGTGGTATAATCGTCTTAGTGAGTATTTATTAAAGGTAGGCTATATAAATGATGCCATTTACCCATGTGTTTTTATAAAGAAAACAACATCGGAATTTGTTGTACTTGCCGTATATGTCGATGACATAAACCTTATTGGAACTCCCATAGAACTCCAAAAGGCAATTGATTATTTAAAGAAAGAATTCGAGATGAAAGATCTCGGAAAGACAAAATTATGTTTTGGTTTGCAAATTGAATATTTGGCAAACGGAATTTTTGTTCATCAATCTGCCTATATAGAAAAGGTATTGAAACGATTTTACATGGATGGAGCATATCCTTTAAGTACTCCAATGGTTGTTCGATCACTTGATGTGAATAAGGATCCATTCCGACCGCAAGAAAAGAATGAAGAGCTACTTGGTCCTGAAGTACCATATCTTAGTGCAATTGGCGCACTAATGTATCTTGCAAATACTACAAGGCCTGACATAACTTTTTCAGTTAATGTCTTAGCAAGATATAGCTCTGCTCCCACAAGAAGACAATGGAATGGAATCAAACATATATTGCGGTATCTAAAAGGGACTACCGATATGGGCTTATTTTATAGCAATAATTGCAGTCCTGATCTTGTTGGTTATGCTGATGCTGGAAATTTATCTGACCCACACAAGGCTCGATCTCAAGCAGGTTATGTGTTTATCTGTGGAGGCACTGCCATATCTTGGCGATCGACTAAGCAATCAATTGTGGCTACTTCATCTAATCATGCTGAGATAATCGCTATTCATGAAGCAAGTCGAGAGTGTGTGTGGTTGAGGTATATAATACATCATATTCGAGATAAATGTGGTTTGAAATGTGACAAACTACCCACGATTTTGTATGAAGACAATGCAGCATGCAAAGCCCAATGAAGGGAGGATTCATAAAAGGAGATAGAACAAAGCATATTTCACCAAAGTTATTTTTCACACATGATCTTCAAAAGAATGGTGATATCAATGTGCAACAGATTCGTTCAAATGATAATATGGCTGATTTGTTCACAAAATCTCTACCAACGTCAACCTACAAGAAGCTTGTACACAAGATTGGAATGCGAAGGCTCAAGGATGTGAATTGATGCTCTTTTCAGGGGGAGTTAATGCGCGTTGCACTCTTTTTCCCTTACAAGGTTTTGTCCCACTGGGTTTTCCTTGCAAGATTTTTAACGAGGCAACAAAAATGCATTTTGTTAGATTTGTGTACTCTTTTTCCTTTTCTAGAATTTTTTTTTCCATTGGGTTTTATTTTAGTTAAGGTTTTAACGAGGCACATTATCTTTGGACATCCAAGGGGGAGTGTAATGAAATATTAGATTATGGTGGATGTCCATAACTCCTATAACACCCACTACTTTTATCCATTATCTCCATAACTCCCACTACTCCAATACTTATGGTTGTAACTCCCACGCCTCCATGATCTCCCCCATGATCTTCCTCCATGATCTCAAAAGCTTAATGACATATTTATGGAATTCTTTTAGTATACCTCTATGTAGTACTATAAATAGAGGATGAGAAATCATTTTGTAATACACTTGGATACATAGAAGAAATATATTCTCTTCTCTATTTCTCTCTACTTTGTTGTCTATCTTTTTGTTTATTACTTTGAGCTAAGTTTTGTAACAATATCACTATTTTCTTAAAAATACAAGATGGGTTGCCCTAATGGTAAGCATCCTCCACTTCCAATCAAGAGGTTGTGAGTTCGAGTCTCTCCAAGATCAAGGTGGGAAGTTCTTGGAGCGAAGGATATCGAGTTTCTATTTTGAAACAGCCTTTCTACCGCAGGGTAGGGGTAAGGTCTGTGTACACACTATCCTCCCTAGACTCCACTAAGTGGGATCATACTGGTCTGTGTACACACTACCATCCCCAGACTCCACTAAGTGGGATCATACTGAGTTGTTGTTATTGTATTTTCTTAAAAACATATATACATGTATATATGAAATTTTTTATCGAACTTTTCAGGTACTTGTGACCCCCTATTTATAACATATGTCTACCTCTGATTACCCGGATGAGATAGACAATGATATCACATATATTGTGATAATCCATATTTCACCTTATATATGAGATAATTAATCCTACCATTTTAAAAATAAAATAGTTTGAGGACTAACTAAAACTCATAACTAAATGCGGGATAAATTCGAATTTTTATTTCGAAATTATTATTCCTTATTTCACTAACAAAACGACCCTTTAGTTTTGAGTAATCAAGTGTGCACTGTGCACCATGGGACTATTTACAATGTTTTACAACTGTTCCCATGAAGATTGGATCGAAACTCTAGAGAAGTTTTGGTTGACCATTGCGATCAGCATATGTTGAACTAGGATTTATGATCTGTGGGAGGATGGCTTTTTCGAATCGTACTTAGCTGTGCACCTTGATCTCCATAGTTCCCAAACAATGAGTGCTGGAAGAATTTTCACCATGAAAGATGATATCACATTCCATGTTCTGTGGTTCCACCATTTGAGTAGCCTTTGTTTAAGTTGTGTGTGGTCAGTCTTTATTCCAAACAGGCTCCCAAATTTTGTCCATAACCACTGAGCTTAAGTTGGCTGCTCCTTCTTAAGTTGACTGCTCCTTCTTCAAACGCAACTGATCCCATGCCGATGCCACTGTGAAGGCACAACTGCTTATTGGTGTCCAAATTGCTTTGTCTGGTCGATCATGTTAGGTGTTTGCCATAATTTTCTTATTATATTTAGTTTTTCTATTTGTTGAAGGACAACATATTTACCTTAATTGGGTTTTCCTTCTTGTAGAAGCAAATTACAAATCTCCCATATTTGTGTAATCATTTTTCTTGTAGGAAAATGTTTGAACTTCTATAAATTGAGATACTTCCTTCTCATTCAGTAACATCCACAATGTAGCCATAAGGGGTTTGTGTGTCCTTTCTAAGGGGAGAACTTTACGGGACAGGTGTTAGTATATTACTTGTGTTTGCTTCTTCGTGAGGTTGTTCTCTCGATATTTTGTACTTTCTTTTTATATAGTGGATTGTTCATCTCCGCTGTGCATGTTGGTCAGTTGATCGAACCACGTTATATGTTTGTGCCTCTTTTGGTAAATTTCTCTTTCGTTATCTGATTTATCGTCGTTGAAGGTTTATTTTACTAGCTTCCGCATGACACCTAGTTTTTTCGATCCTAACAAATCGTCTACCAGCATTAGATGTTGCTGCCTTATGATGTTCTTGATGTTTTCTAGTATGTCTGTATCAAGTAGAATCCAGCTGCCAGTTACCAAATTCTACAATCTCCTTAGTTGCACATTTTTTGGTCTGTTATTCCTTTCTAGATGGTTGATAAGGGCTCCATACAATATGTATTTCCACCTTGCGTTCCAACTTCGCGACTGCCTTTGTCTTCATTGCTTAGCCACTGGATGGTTATTCCTGAAATATTTGGCCGTCATGAAACAACTCTTCTCCTTGTTCATCTTCTGCACTGATCTAGCCTCATATTTTGTCAATGTCTTCTGTCACACCTTTTTTTTACAACCCCGAAAGTATATAAGTGGTATTAGAGTTTTTCAATTAAAGTGACATTATTTGAAACGGGATTATTTTATTTATTAGAGTCGCCACTTGGAATAGTTTATTTGGTGTCCCAAGTCACCGTTTTATTTTAAAATCCCAAATCGAGGAAAATTTTATTTTTAAAAGTCTGCAAACCAGAAATTCTGGATAAGGAATTCTGTTAACCCGAGAGAAGGTGTTAGTCATTCCCGGGTTCCGTGGTTCTAGCAAGGTCGCTTTAACAATTATACTTATTCTAATTACATAAATTAGAACCCATGTGCATTTACCTTTCACCGTTTTTAATTACTTAGTTATTCGTGATTACAAAATTATCTCGAAACGAGTCACGCGTACGTGTACTCATTTTATTTAGTGCGTTAAAAATCATAGCATGCGTACATATACATAATTAATAGCCCTTAACTAATATTAAAATTACTTGGCCGCGAACGTGTACCTTAGTATTAATTACTTGAAAATTCGGCCGGATTTGACAGGAACCTTGTGAAATCGGTGCTCGCCATTGTTGGTAATTGGGAGGCCTAGCATAAGCCTGAGCATTAAACATTGTGTATTGTTGCGAGGGAACAGAGTACCGGGGACCTTGAGGCGGATAATAATGTTGAGGAGAATTGAATTGTCCTTGTTGGAATTGCACGTACGAAGGAACTATTCCTCTTTGCACTCCCCCGAACCCAGATGCCATAATGGATCCTTCCTCCTTCTTTTTCCGATTTTCGAAACTGCCTGACCCGCTTTGAATTGCTTGCGTGGTCGCCTTAAGAGCTGCCTGACTCATAATTTTGCCCGACTTCATGCCATTCTCAACTATTTCCCCAATCTTAATCGCCTCAGCAAAAGGTTTACCAATAACGGCCAACATATAATGGAGGTAATCAGGATCTTGAGCTTGGAGAAAGTAGTCAATCATTTCTGCCTCTTTTATTGGTGGTTTGACCCTAGCAGCCTGCTCTCTCCACTTGATTGCATATTCTCCGAAGCTTTCTGCTTGTTTCTTCTTTATGTTGACAAGAGAGGAGCGGTCTGGCACTATATCAATATTGTACTAAAATTTTTGGATAAAATCTTAAGCCATGTCATTCCAAACGTGCCAGTGAGATATGTCTTGATCTATGAACCACTCTGAAGCAATTCCTGTCAAGCTTTCCCCAAAATAAGCTATGAGTAATTCTTCTTTACCTCCTGCTCCTCTTAAATGGTTACAGTACCTCTTCAAATGGGCAATGGGATCACCATAACTGTCATATTTGTCAAACTTGGGGGTCTTGAAGCCCGGTGGCAAATGAACATGGGGGAACATGCATAGATCATTAAACGAAACACTCTTGTGGCCTCCCAAACCCTGTATGTTTCTCATGGTTGTTCCAAGCTCTTCATTTTTCTGGTCATTTCCTCATGTTCCATATTTTTTCAGACTTTTCGATCTCAACTGGGAACATGTTCTGAGGAGTGTGCTTGTATGAATCTGAAACCTTGAAAGTCAGTTCTGGAGAGTAATGTTGGGTATCATGAGCATTCAGATGTGGATCATTGTTTAGCTTTTGAGCGAGATACAGTTGAGGAACGGTGAAAGTAGGGACAATGGGTACACTATGTGGGTCATTTCTGAGAGGTGCAATTGAAGGACGTGGATTTGAGGTACTGGAAATAGTGGGAAGGTTAATGCTCGGACTGAAACCAGGTTGGTACAATGGGTTACTTGTTATGGGAATGGGAACTTGATTTGCGACTGACACATTATGAAGATTATCCGAAGGTCCTACGGGTAGTGAAGGCAGTGCCTGTCCATTCACCCAGGCTGGGTACATCTCTGCCAATTGTTGCTTCAAGACTCTTACTTCTTCAACCAGTCTCGAACCTTGTTCGACCGATTGTCCGTGGAAATCATCATTATCTGACTCGTTCTCATTGTTGTTTGCAATTCTACTTTTTCCTTTTGATCTCGTATTGTAAGTGTGAGTCGCTAGTTTAAACCACAAACCAACCACCTTTGTTTAACTTTATCACTTTTTAATGACAAACAACAAACATGTTAGAGTTAGGCATTTTGCAGATATTAATTACACATTGTATGTCATGCACCTAACGCCATTTTCATTTCTAGAATGAGTTTGGGAGGCTCCATGTTTCATCCCGTCTTATTAGTTAATTAGTTTATTTACATCTTGAATTTGATTCCTCTTTTTTTCCTTTTTTTACCACTTTATTCTTTTTTTAAATGATTCGATCGAACCTGGTGTGGGTTGCCTACGTATCATGTGGAGACATGAATACACCACATCTTAAGCTGAAGTAGAAACCCATCTACATCTGTCAATGATGTGTTTAGGATAGTGCTCATTTTTGTACCTGTGGATGATTAAGATTAGGGTTGACACTAGCCTCAAAAGACAGAATCAATGCACTCGTTTTGCAAAACAATCTTTTGTATGGAACTCCATTTTAGGAAAAATCAAACAGAGGGTGGTTATTTTTGCAATTATGGCCCTTTCATACTTCCAGAGATAACTTTAGGGTCGGGATGGGCATGATGATAAAAGTGATACTATTTTGAAGATGTTCTAATGCTATTCCGAAAGAAAATAAAAAATAAAAAATTGAAAATTTGGTGATTAACCGAAATTGGGTCTGCTAATTTGCTTTTAATTTAAAAAAATACTAGACACATTTTTCCCTTTTTTAAAATTATTATTATTATTATTATTATTATTATTTTTTAAATAATGGGGCTGCACCTTATGGAGGTTGCCTACGTATCTCACATCCGGTGAGAATCAGACCCGCGTAGTTCGTATATATTTCGGGAATAGGATGACACTTTTTTTGTTTTTTGTTTTAAAAAACCAATTATGCTTATTTTGTAATAATCTTTTGGGGTAAATACTGATAGTTTTCAAAAATCGGATAAAATTTCCTCCCTTATGATTTTCCCTCAATTTCTATATAGTAATTTTATTTTGTTATTTTTTAGGAGCCGGTCGACATGCACAAGTCGAATCAAACATAATGCACAAGTAGCATATAAGATACATCAGGATGGTCTTGTAATTCTCGGGTACACCTGTCCTAGAAGGACTCAACCCCTGCGTTGAGTCCCTAAAGTCAAATGCACATAATGCAAACAAACGTTCCTACTAGGGATCCGGCATGAGGCTATGTTATTCTAGGTTTAAACCCTGGGGGAGCGTTTTAGGCCTAGCTTACAAGCGGACAACTCGAGCCGAGGTGGGGGCAACGTACCGGGAGTACGAAAGTCTACCCGGCCTAATTACTTGACTCAGCCTCGTTCTAACTGGTATGACTTCTAACAGAAAGTGGGCCACGCGCACGTGTGCACCATAAATTTAGAAGACTCAGAAGGGAGGCGTAAGAAAGTAGTTTAATACAATTAAAATAATATCAAAGCAGTAAATAAGCGGCAATAAACACATTAGGCCCAAACATACAGTAATAACATCAAATTAATAAAGCCAATTATACATCACATTTGAAGCTCGAATTCTAAACCCTGAACTAGAAGTTCTGGGTTATTGTCCCCAGAAAAGTCGTCATTGCTGTCACACCTCCTTTCTACAACCCCGAGGGTATATAAAGGGTATGAGAGTTTTTTCAATTAAAGTGACATTATTTAAAATGAATTATTTTATTTATTAGAGTCGCCACTTGGAATAGTTTATTTGGTGTCCCAAGTCATCAGTTTATTTTAAAATCCCAAATCGAGGAAAATTTTATTTTTAAAAGTCTGCGAACCAGAAATTCTGTTAACTCGAGAGAAGGTATTCATTATTATTTTCCTTAAACTAAATTTGAGATTATTGTGAAGCTATTGCATTATGGATAAAAAAACTGGTTTATTGGGTGCAAAACTTATTCAAGTTTTCGAACAAAATAGCATCACAAATTGCAACATTTCCTTATACATATATTCGTTGGCATCATAATTTATACGTAGAAGTGAACCAAATATATATGGTCAATGGATTTAGAGTGGGTGGAGTTTTTATAGTCTATAGATCATTTTAAGAATTTTGCAAATATATGTTTTGATCCAAAAGAATCCTTCGAAATATAGATCCACCATATTTCACATTATTCAACAATCGATTCTAACGTAATTGGGCAAATTTTACTCAAAAAATAAAATAACAACTTAAATTGCTCACATGCCTAATGCAGTAGATAGTCTTAACTAAAAAAATAACATAATTCTAGTTTCTCTTATATATATATATATATATATATATATATATATATATATATATATATATATATATATATATATATATATATATATATATATATATATATATATATATATATATATATATATATATATATATATATATATATATATATATATATTGATTGTTAATACTTTTCTTTTAAGACTAAATACATGACCAAATTAACAATTTATAGAAGTGATTTAAGCTTACAAGAATAGCACTTGTTTCAAAAATTACTAATAGGGATGAAGGGCTTTCGACAGAGACTTATGACTGACATTCATTCATTTTTATTTTTTAAAATTTTTTTTTTTTGAGTTGAAATGCATTTTTTGTTTTAACCCATAAATATAATTTGTGAAAAAATGAAAGAAATGTATTTCTTTTATATTACACAAACTTTACGTTAGGTCTCAGTTTATGTTTGAATCAATGGTGAAGAACAAGAAATGTGCGGCATAAGACAATTACTAAATATCAACTGTGATAAATAAATAGAGATCCAAATAAAGTTATTTAATCCAAAAAATTTGCTACAGATAAACAAAGAAGACAACGATATCAACTATATTTATCAGAATAATTGATCTCCTTTAATGGTTTCTTCTATCAAATCAATATATGAGCCAAATATTAAAGAGACAGAGATGAACCTTTTGTAAAGACTTCAGGACAATCACAGCTACAATCTACTGATTTCCAAAGTTTGCAATGCTAACTTTTCCAACCACGAAGTTGGAACCGCGAAAGAAATCTCGAAATCCGGCTTCTCACTAGTTAACTTAACTAAGCAATTTATTAAATAAATGTTTACCCTGAAAGAACGATTCTCTTTCTTCTTCTCTTTTTCCAATTGTCTTTCCTTCTTTTTCTTTTTACGATTCTGTTGTCCCCTTTCTTTTTTTTTTTTTTTTTTTGCTTTTTATTCAATAACAGAAGTCTCTTTCTCTTTATATAGATGAGTATGAGTAGTTTTATAACTTCTAAGAAAGTGAAGAAGTGGGGATTGGGAAGTTAGGAACGTGAGAGTTAGTGGGAAAGGAAGTTACGTGAAGTGGGGAAGTTGTGTTGTTTTATTTTATTTTATTTTCTTATATATTTTTTAAACTTTATATATATTTATTTAAATTTTCCTAACCCCTTTTTTTAATTAAATAAAAGAAGATAAAAAACGCACACACGCATATAAAACTTACTTCAGATTTAAAGAAAACCTAACATTTACATTATAGTTTAAATTATACTATGAAAAATACTATAGCTTACATTTAAAATTAGAAGAAACCAAATATATATATTTTTTGTAAAGTTTTCTTCTATTTAAAAAGTAGGAACAAAAGTTATACTCTAAAAATGCAAATAAATTTTTTCTTTATTTTTTTTTTGTATTTTTTTAATTTTCATAAATAAAACCTATTAAGAGAAAAATAAAAGTGTATATATTAAAATTTAAATATTTATACTAAAATAGTATAATATTTGGATAATATCAAAAATTAGGTATTCACATCTTCATAACTAATTTTCTTGATTTATCGGCCACTGCTAAATAGAATTACATCATCCACAAATGCCAGGTGATTAACTTGTGGTTCCTGTTTGTTCATAAAGAAGCCTGTGAAATCTCTTTTTTCGTGCAGCTCGTTCAACATTACTGATAGTAGCTCAGCATTAAGGACGCATAGAGATGGAGAAATTTTCGTGGAGTTAATTTGTATAATCTGTATCTCACAATTTTCGTGGGGTTAACCATTGGTTCTTGTAGCGCTATGAGTGGAAGATATTTTATCCTTTCAAAGACTTGTTGGGGCTTCATGCCCCTTATGTTCCATGATATTGTGTTAATCATTGGAAATATTAGCGGTTAGGCCTTTTATCTATTTCCTGCAATGTTTGTTGCTCTTGGTGAGTTTCCCTATTTCATACCACTCGAGCTATCCGTTAGGGTATCGTCCATTGCGAAAATTTCTCCACTGCTACCTCTCGTAGGAATTTGGGCTGTGTCTCAGTTCCAGTGTGGCTGATCATCTTCTCGGACCAGCTACTGATCATCGCCTTGGTAAGCTATTGCCTCACCAACTAGCTAATCAGACGCGAGCCCCTCCTCGGGCGGATTCCTCCTTTTGCTCCTCAGCCTACGTAGTATTAGCAGTCGTTTCCAGCTGTTGTTCCCCTCCGAAGAGCACGTTCTTACGCGTTACTCACCCGCCCGCCACTGAAAACACCACTTCCCACCCGACTTCATGTGTTAAGCATGCCACCAGCGTTCATCCTGAGCCAGGATCGAACTCTTTCCTCTTTTTGAGGTTATTGAATTTGGAGATTTTTGTTAGAACATTTGACATTTGATTCTCATCATCCTCAAAGTTAAATTCCCTTCGAGGTCTACTAGCTATCTCGTCACCGGACTTCATACCCTCACCATCCTCTAGTTCTAAGTTCATTATTGTGTCTTGAGTTTCTGGCCCTCTCTCCAGGTCCATGATCTGATCAGTCCATCTATGAGAATGTTGGGACAGTTGTGTTGTAGAGTGCTGGGTTGGAGACTTTACTGGGGTCAGTTCTTGGACCTTGATTGCGAGAGCTGTGTTGAGGCCCCTATCGCCTTTTTCTCCTTGCACCTCCACATTGCTCAGGTTCAGTGTCGGGAATTTATCTTACTGCGTGGGCTTTTTAGTTCAGATTTGTTTGGTCACCCCTGATGCACTTGGTGGTTGTAATCGACAGTGAGTATCCGCATATTCCTGCATTCTACAATGGAAATAGAATTCAGGTACATTCTCGTACTCTATTAGTTGCTTGAAGCTGTCAAATTCTCCATTTTTGTCTATCAATGCTACTTTTACTTCATTCACCCTAGCCATCGTCATATCTATTTCTACCCGAGCTTTGGCTGTTGTAGGTCTTGTCCGCGCCATTGTTGCTTTGTCTATTGCAATTAGCAGCGCTAAAGGTTCCAGAATCCTCTCTATCGCAGCCCAATCATGGTATTGCCATGGTAAATCCGGAAGCATTACCCAAACCTGGACCAAAGTTGACTCCATGTCCGCCTTAAATTTCCTTGTCCATCTTTATAGTCTCATGAGCATCCCACACATGATCATCGATCTTTGTCCATAGAAATGTTTGATGTTATCCCAGTGGCGAAATTAGGAATTTCTTTAAGGGTGTTCAAATTTAAAAGAAGTGAAAAAAAATTCCGACAAAGTGTGTTCAGTAATGAACAAATGTCTCAGCAAAAGTTGTATCACACTATTAGGGCAGTGTTGTTGTATAAGGTTTTTAAGGAGTTTGGAAATTAGGGAGAGTGAAGAGGGAATTAACTTTTAACAGATGTAGAGAGAGAAAGTAGTGAGAGAAGCTCTGGCGACTGTTAAGCGAAGAAGCTGCCTATCGCCGGCCACCAGAATCCTCCATAACCACCTTCACTAATAACCTCCACACTGTAAATATGACAAGAATGATAACCCCTGAAAGCGAGATTCCACAAAAATTAACCCCAGTACCACTATTACATTGGTTCCCAGGTATGGGAAGTGCTCATACAGTCATGCAAGCTTCGCTAGAGAAGGAAGCAGATAAAATGCAAACAATGGAAGCAGGTGTGACAACAACGACTAGAAAGCTCACGTACTCAGCTGGATCTCAGAAGCAAACATTGGCTGAGGTTGTTAAAGGTAACAGAGCTCAAAATCAGGGCATACAACTCAAATTCTATCCTCCGATGGTGAAGGATGGAGTGAAAATTGCCAAACTAAATCCAAAGGAGATAGAACTGCAGAACCAGAAATGGAGGAATGCATTAATAGGCTATGTTCTAGGAGGTAATCCGTCATTCAAAGAAATGTTTAAATATGTCTATGGAGTTTGGAATGCTGTTACAACTCCTACAGTGTTGTTACATGATGATGGATACTTCATTTTTAAATTCGAATCTATGGAGGACAAAGACCTAATAATGCAACAAGGCCCTTATACTTTCAATGGTAAGCCTATGATATTGAAGGATTGGGATCCAAAATTTCAGATCCAGAATGAATAGATGAGAATTGTACCAATTTGGGTCAGTTTTCCTGGGTTGCCATTTCAATGCTGGGCAGAAGAGAATTTAGGGATAATAGCTAGCTTAATAGCAAAACCTTTATGTACTAATAGACTAACTGCTGCGTGTGAAAGAATTTCCTATGCTAGAGTTCTTGTTGAAATGGACATAACCCAGCCTTTGCCTAATAAAGTTTATATTGAGATACCGGATGGAAAAAGCTGGTTGCAGACTGTGGAATTTGAATGGAAACCAACATTTTGTCTAAAATGTAACTCGTTTGGGCATAAAAATGGGGATTGTCAGAAGGAGGAGCAACAACATGAAAGGCCACAGAAGCAGCGAAAGAGAAAAAAGAAGAAAACCATAATGAAGTGGCAACCAAAAGCTGTAAGTGAGGGGAATATAGCCAATCAACAGCAAGAGGAATCAACAGAGCTACCTGAAGTGGAACTACAAATGAACAATAGAGGAAAGCAGGTTGCAATTGTCCAAGGAGAAAATGATAGAATTAAAAATAGTGAGATCAACTATTTGCAGCACTAACTATAATGGAACCATCTGATGAGAATCAACAGAAGAGAGAGAGTAGAAAAGAGACAGGTATAATGGACCAAGGAGGCACCTCAAGTAACCACTAACCCTCATGATCATTGTATCCTGGAATATTAGAGGACTGAACAAGTCCTATAAACAACGAGAGTTAGTAAAATTCTTGCGGACAAATAAAGTAGATATGATAGCTAGTTTAGAAACTAGAGTGAAACAACAAAATTCAAAGACAGTTTACAAGAAACTGGGAGGTGAGTGGAAAATAGAAAATAACTATGCATTTGCACCTAATGGAAGGATGTGGATAATGTGGATAGAGTTAAATGTCCATATTGTAATTCTGGAAAGTACTGACAAAATGATCCACTGTCAGGTGAAAGACAAGAATTCAACATTTGCTAGCTATATCACATTTGGGTATGGCCTGCATACCATACAGAACAGAGTATCACTATGGAGGAGTTTGAGAAATGTCCAATATAGTGGTCCTTGGCTTATAATGGGTGATTTTAATAGTGTGCTAGGTGTGGATGACAGGATAAATGGACAACCAGTGCATCAATTAGAGATGGCTGATTTTCAGAGCTGCATTGATGACATTGGAGTGGGGCAGATTACCAAAAGAGGAAACAGATTTTCATGGAGCAGTAAAAGGGATGATGAGTTCAGATTTTATAGTCATATAGACTGAGCTTTTAGCAATGATGAGTGGTTCAATTCGTATACTGGGGTGGAAGCAGTATACAAGCTACCTGGATGTTCAGACTACACTCCTATAATAATAGGCACTGAAGTAATAAAAGTTAAAGTGAATAGACCATACAAATTACAAACAATAGTTATGACACAAAAGGAATACAAGGAAGCAGTTCAGAGAGTTTGGAGTCAGCAGATCAAAGGGTACACTATATATTCTATTTGGAGCAAATTGAAGAACAAGAAACATTCATAAGGAGCACTCATCTGTTGATAAGAAGCTGCAACAAATGAGAGAAGAACTGAAGGTAATACAAGGAAGGCTGAATGAAGATCACTTCAACAAAAAGGTGATTGAGGAAGAAAAGCAATCCTTAGAGAGCATTGAAAAGTGGAAAGCAATTCAAGAACAGATAGTGAGACAGAAATCAAGAGCAACTTGGATCCAACTGGGAGATAACAATACAAAGTATTTCCATTCATATATGAAGTCCAGACAAGCAAGAAATAAGGTGAGTTGTATTCTCAATGATAACCAGCTGAAGATTACTGATCCACAACAGATTCAACAAGAATTCACACAATCTTTCAATAGCTATTGGGAACAGCGGCAGTTCAGTTACTAGGAATTGATATCAATGTGGCAAGAGATGGGCCCTACTTAATATTGCACCAACAGCAGCAACCGTTATCTCCAGTAACAAATGAGGAGATCAGCCAGATAGTGCAGCACCTACCTAATGATAAGGCTCCAGGAATTGATGGCTATCCTACAGAATTTTTTAAAGAGTTTTGGCCAATTGTGGGGGAGGAAGTTGCAGAGGCAGTGCAACAATTCTTTCAAAATGGCAAACTCTTGAAAGAGATTAACTACACCACTGTTACATTGATTCCAAAAGTGAAAAATCCCAACTATGTTAAAGAATTTAGACTCATTGCTTGCTGCTCAACATTGTACAAAATCATTGCTAAGGTTCTTACAAATAGGCTTAAACTGGTTGTGGATTATTTGATTGGGCATTCACAGTGTGCTTTCATAGAGGGGAGAAACATACTTGATAATGTTATTATGGCATATGAACTGATCAAAGGTTATACTCAAAAGGCAGTGTCTCCTAGATGCATGATCAAAATAGATATTAGGAAGGCTTATGAATCTTTGAAATGCGAGTTTCTGAAGGCAGTACTTCTTGAATTTGGAGTACCTTACAAAATGGTAGTACTAATCATGGAATGTGTCTCCACGGTAAGTTACTCTCTTTTAATAAATGGAGGACTGACCAACAAGTTTGAAGAAAGGAAAAGACTAACACAGGGGGTCCCAATGTCTCCCTACTTGTTTGTTCTAGCCATGGAGTATCTATCTAGATCTCTGAAGAAGCTAAGCAGGAATCCAGATTTTAATTTCCACCCCAAATGCACCAAACTACAAATCGCACATATCTGCTTTGGAGATGACCTTTCGATGTGCTGTAGGGCTGGTGAGATCTCAATGAAGTTACTGATGGAAGAACTTGAACAGTTCTCAAAGGTATCAGGCCTTCAAGCATAAAAGTTGTTTATATATAGCAGGTGTTTCAAGGGAATTCAGAGAGAAACTTCTTGCAGAACTTCACCTAGCAGAGAGAAAGTTTCCTTTCAAATACCCAGGAGTGTTGGAAATCATGTATACCTTTGATATGTGCGCTTTGGTTGTATGAGCATGATTTCCAGGTATAGGTTTTGATGAATGACAAACAATGAAGTCAAGTGTATAATCAAATGGCGAGAAGCATACTGATGATGGAATTGCATGAACAAGCTAAAGAAGTTCAAGACCGAAGACCCAAGACGTAGGTCGTTTGGTAGAACCAATGTAAGGACAACGTTTAAGTTATCTTATCCTTTGGCTCAACATTAGGTCATCATAAACTTGCATAAAATCACTTTATTAAATTATATATATCATAAATATTTTTAATATATACTTCAAACAAAATGATTTTAACGTTTTCATTTCAACCAAAATGGATTTTGAAGTAAGTTTTCAATTCTGGTATACTCTGGTATACACAGTGTATATCAAGTGTATATAATCGACCGTTGCCAAAGTTTTGAATACTGGAAAAACATAATCGATTGTATACTTTAACAATCGATTGTTGACAATCGATTGTATACTTTAATAATCGATTATTTTGAGACTGCAACCGAAGTTTTTAAATATCAAAACAATCGATTGTCTTTGTCCACAATCGATTATCAACAATCGATTGTCCCTTCATACAATCGATTATTTATTGACCGTTCCCACAGAATCCTAAATTGATTTTTGAACGTTGAAGAACAATCGATTATTTAGGTTTAACAATCGATTGTTTAGCTTAAAATCAGGAATGAACGTTGGTCAGACAATCGATTGTCACTTCCAAACAATCGATTGTCTGAGCACAGAATCAGGGATTTGATTTGTCAATTGAGCAACGGTCAGCACCACTTTTTCACCTATAAAAAGAGGTCTTTTGAGCTGATTTTAAACACACAACTCCTGCATATATTGATATACATATTGATCATTTTCAAGCATTATTTTTAGAGCTTTTGTTGAGCCATTTGATAGACAACTTTGTGTTGTTCATAGAGCTAAAATTGTTTCTCTTTATCCACTCTATTAAGAGAGTATTTGTTGTAAAAGAGAGTTGTTTGAGAAGAACATATCTTCTCATTTGTTGGGTTTGCTAAGTACCCAAAGTCTTAGTGGTTGAAGTCTTGGGGTGAGGTATCCTCAAGCAAGTGAAGTCTTAAGGTGCGGTATCCTTGAGCAACTGTAACGGTTTGTTAAGTACCCGGAAGCTTAACAGTGTTAGTGGAAATCTCGAGAGAGTCTCTCGGGGACTGGACTAGCCACGGGTTGTGGTGAACCAGGATATATTGGTGTGTTCTCTCCTTACTTATTTAATTTCCGCACGTATTTCATTCTTGCAATATTTTAATTCCGCAAGTTTACGCAATTTTTATTATAACGCTATTCACCCCCCCTCTAGCGTTAAGCGTATTTTCTAACAAGGAGTACCCTTATCTACAAGAAAGATCACAATTGCACAATGTATGCCTCTAGTAGAGAAGATAATGGACAGAAATAGAAGCTGGACTTCCAAATTCTTATCTTATGCTGGAAGAATTCAACTCATCAAAAGTGTATTGTTTGAAATGCAAACTTATTGGGTTCAGGTTTTCCTCATTCCAAAAAAAGTTATACAGCTGGTAAATGGAATTTGCAGGAATTACCTGTGGACTGGCAGTCATGAGACTAGTCATAGGGCTCCAATAGCATGGGAGACATTGTGTAAACCAGAGGCAGCTGAAGGGTTGAACATTATTTTATATGAAAGGTGGAATAAAGCAGCTTTAACTAAACTTCTCTAGGCCTTAATGTCTAAAAAAGACAAACTATGGATCAAATGGATCCATTGTCACTACATAAAGAAGAAGGACATTGCTTATATGGAGATCCCAAAGCAAGCTAGTTGGCTAGTAAGGAAGTTATTTGGAGCAAGGGACTGGTGGGCTACTGATAGCACAGGAATGCAAGCATGTATCCAGAATGGGCAATTTAGCTTCAGGAAGGCTTATATCCATACTACTCCACAATATCCCAAAGTTCAGTGGAAAACATTAGTGATGGTGACTGGAATGCTACCAAAACAGAAATATATCTTATGGATGGCAATGCATAGGCGTTTGGCAACAGTTGACAGATTAGCCAAATGGGGAATTCAAACTGATCAGTCATGCATATTATGTGGGAGAGATATTGAAGAGACACATGACCACTTATATTTTGAATGTTCATATTCACAAAGTCTGCGGCAAGGAATGTTACAATAGTTGAAGTATCAAAGAATGACAAGCAACTGGGAATCAGAAGTGCAATGGTTAACTGCTAATGTTAACAGCAGGAATCCAAGAAAAGCTATACTAGGAGTGGTGTTTGCAGCAGTAGTCTACAATATTTGGATGGAAAGGAATGACAGAAGGTTTCGACAGTTGAGCAAGAGGCCAAAGATAGAGCAAAGGAGATTACACTTCAAGTGCACATTACTGGACTGAAGAAACCTAAATGGTTACCCATTCTGCAGAATATCAACAGCTATCCTTCATGTAATCCTTGACACTTGTGACAAGAGTCTTTGTGTGTTAGGATTTAGCTAAACAACAATAGTTGTAGAATATTTAGTTGATTGTACTTTGAGATCTGTTGTATAGTCCAAAAGAATAGATGATGTAAATTGACAACTGGTTGAAATAAAAATTTTCTGCTCGATCAAAAAAAAAGGAGTTTGGAATTAACTTTGTATCTAATCACTGTATTTCCTTCTTTAGCATTCTTTGTGTTTCCTTCTTTTCTTTATTTCTTACTAGTTGTCTTTAATTTATTTTTAAAATGAACATTGGTTGAACTCCAGCAGCAGCAGAGGCAACAAAACAAATGATTGAAATCAAATTGAATTCTGACACTTCTCGGCGAACAACCCAGCTAATGAACTCATTGTTACGTCTTTGTCGTGATTTTCTTACGATATATATAATTTCTCTGTTTTTCCAAAGGAAGAATAACATATTTATTATAATTAATTTTCTTTTATGAAAAGGAAAAAATATAATTCTTTCAGAGAAAAATATTTGAACTTTTATAAATTGAGGATCATTACTTCTCATTCAGCAGCATTCACGATGCAGCAAAAGTGGAGAACATTGCACGACAAGTATTGGCGTGCCACTTGTGTTTGCCTCTTTATGAAGTTATTCTCTCAATGTTTTGTACTTTCTTTTAAATAGTGGATTGCTCATATCCATCTATGAATGACCAATTGACCGAACCACATTGATTCTTGGGGTCTCGTTTGATAGATTTATTTTTTGTTGTTTGATTTATTGTTGGTGCTAACTTCCGCATGACACCTGATTATTTCGATCCTAACACATACAAACAATTCTCAACCTTTATCGCTGCCTTCACCTCCGACGCCTCCAGGAGCTCAACAGTTGGAAATTGAAGAAGAAATTAAAACCCACAAGGCTTCTGTTCTTACCTTGATATCAATTGAATAGGACAAACGTTGGTAAATTGCTAAAAAGATATTGCACGAAATCAGATTGCGGGAGTTTGCTTAAGCGATATGAAATTCTTAGGCAGATTGGAGCTTGACAGAGGAAGAAAGATTTTTTGATTTGAGGTATATTTTTTTGGGGAAAGACGAAGATGTCTCCACTATTAATGAAAAACATCATATATTTTGTGTAAAATCAAAAAGTGGATATAATGTTAATCTACTGTTTTCATGTAGTAGGCTAACAAGACGCTACAAGTAATGCGATTGTAGATATTTCTATTCAAACTATTTAAGTAATTGACAGCAATTTGTGAATCTTATATGTTTGACCCTCAATGTCACGATTCATGTTCTCCCTCCGTGAACCATCGTGAGAGTAAAACAAAAACATAAAAGCTAACAATTAACAAGTAAATTTAACAAGAAATTATGATGTCGCTCGCCATATACAATAACCACTCTCGAAGTGTACATAAACTCTCCCAAAATTCAGGATATCGCAAGTCGCAAGGTACAGAAAGAAATAGTATTCTATACTCCAAAGTCTAAAAAAATAGACAAATACAAGAGTGTTTGACATGGAGAAGAGTAGACAGGGACTCCGAGGTATGGGATGCGACAGATATACCTTGAAGTCTCTACAACTATCTTTTCTCACTAGTAATGCAGCTGATAAGCGATACCTGAATCTGCGTATGAAAAACATGTGCATGGAAGGGCATGAGTACACCACAACGGTACCCAGTAAATGCTAAGCCTAACCTCGGTCGAGTAGTGACGAGATCGGGTCAGGGCCCTGCTAGTATAAATAGAATAAAATAAGACATAATAAAATACCACAGTCAAAATAAATACGAAAATCTAACCAGGATAGAATCATATAAAGACAACATCTCAAAAAATAGAGATAACGACAGGGGATCTCCCAAGATACCATCTCGTAATCCCAAACGTAATGTGTAGGAGAATCTCCTGGAATACTTTTTCGTAGTTCCAAAATAAATATGCGGTACATGAGGATCTTCCGGAATACCGTTCCGCAGTCCCAAAGTAAATATGCAGGACAGAAGGATCTCCTGCAATACTGTTCCATTTTTCAAAAGTAAATGTGCAGCTCAACAACAGAAATGATAGTTACAGCAAAAAAACATATAGTTTAGACTAAGTTGAAGTCAAGGAAAGCATGAAATTTCAATAAACATACTGCACCGAGTTCAGATAGGCACTTAAAACATGTAGGCATGATATTCAAAACTAAGCAGGATAGTTACATATGCTAGTAAAGTTCAAATAAGGAGGAACGGGTTATGACTTAGTGAAAAACGGAGTTTTGCATCAAATAGCTTGTGTACTTACTCGTCACCTCACGTACACGACGCTCACATATTAAAACAGTACCAAATCGTAAGAGGAGTTCCCCCACACAAGGTTAGGCAAGCCACTTACCTCGAATCAAGTTCAAATGAATCCGTCATAATGCTCTTTCCACGGATATCCGTCTCCAAAAGACCCAAATCAAGCCAAAACCAATTACATAAAATAAATATAACTATAAGAAACTAATCTAGTTAATGGAATCAAAGCTAAGGCAAGAAATTGGAAAAATTGCCCAAAAAGCCTCCCCGGGCTCACGTCTCGGAATCGGATAAAAGTCACAAAATATGAACACCCATTCACTCATGAGTTTACTTGTACCAAAATTATCCATTCAATATCAAAATCTCAATCAAAACTCAAAATCTTAGTTGAAGAACTTATTTTCATTTTTTCCAAATTTTTACCCTAAATATGAAATTGATGATAAAATTAATAATAGATTAGTGGGATATAACCAAAATCAAGTTAAGAATCATTACTTAAATGTTATATCTGAAAATCCCTCAAAATCTCATTCAAATTCGTGCTCCCAAACTCAAGTTTTGATAAAAATAGCTAACCCACATTTTTGAAAAGTTTAGATCTACCCAGTGATTTCTTAATCGTGATCGCGGAAATAGCCACGGGATCACGAAGCTCAACTTTGCTGCGTCAAACATTAACTCTACGCGAACGCGCAAAACTCCACTGGAACGTGATGCTCTGACTCTCATACTTATGCAATCGCGAACAACCCAATGCGTTCGCGATGAGCAAAGCATCTGGCCAAGCTTTGGTCCACTTAACACTACGAGAACGCGATGAGCAAAGCGTCTGGCCAAGCTTTGGTCCACTTAACACTACGCGAATGCGACCTTGTCAATGCATTCACGAAGCACCACTTCCCACCACTACGCATTTGCATGCTTCTGTCCGCGAATGCGAAGAACAAATCCAACTCTCTCCTAGCTAGCTTATGCGATCGCGAATTACCCCATGTACTCGCGTATAAGGAAACTAGAACTCGGACACCAATCCAATGGTGGAGGATTTTACTTCTTTTTATAAGATCCTTTGGTTTTTTGAGCAGTGCTTCCTAGAAACAGTAATGGAAACATCATTGTTAAGTTAGTACAACTTCCACTATAGTCTCTTTTTTTAAAATAATATAATAAGATGTTAAAGTCAGCCTAAAAAGAAACAACCAAATCAAAAAGTCCCAAAAGCTTTTTTCTGTCCCAAAACACAATTTAAACACTAAAGAGAAAAGTTAGGGTTTCGAATAATGGTTCGTCCTTCTTTATTCTTCAATCTCAATTTTTTTTTTTTTTGTCTATCAAAGACAAGTCAGTGATCCATCATTCCATTGCAGGTGCTATTCCTTTTATCATTTTAAAAAAAATATTTATTTTCCTCTTATATTATATTTGTGAATAATATTTCTTAACTTTTTATAACTATTGGTATGACCACTTCTTGTAATTTGTAATAGTATAAAGCAAACAACAACAACAACTATCTAGTATATTTCCATCAGGTGGAGTCTGGGGAGGGTAATATGTAGACGAGCCTTACCCCTGCCCGAAAGGGCAAAGAGGCTGTTTCCAGTCGACCCTCGGCGTATAGGATAAAAAAGGGAGAGCTGCATTAAGAAACAAAGGTAAAATTAGAAACACAAGCAAGACAAAACAAAATAATAAAGCACAAGTACTCCCGCAGAAATAACGTAAATAATTATGGAAACATAAGCAACATAAATACAGTCGCATGCAATAATAACAAGCAGTAACTACCATACTAACAACCCTCTGGGGACATAAGCTAAAACACTAATCACCTATGGGTAATCCTACTATCCCACACCCAACCCCGGGAAAGGCGTACGGAGAACTCTATGAGCCCCTAGCCTACAATCCCGATTCTAGACCTCCAAACTCCCCTATCAAGGGTCATGTCCTCGGTAACCTGCATTCCGGTCATGTCCTGTCTAATCACCTCTCCCCAATGCTTCTTAGGCCTCCCTCTCCCTCGCCGACTACCAACAATCTCCAGCCGCTCGCAGCTCCTCACCGGGGCATCGGGGCCCCTCCTCCGAACATGCCCGAACCACCTCAGCCTCGCTTCCCGCATCTTCTCGTCCACCGGGGCCACCCCTACCTTCTGTCGAATAACTTCATTCTTGATCTTATCCAGCCTGATGTGCCCACACATCCACCTAAGCATCCTCATCTCCGCAACCTTCATTCTCTGAACATGCTAGTTCTTCACGGGCCAGCACTCTGCCCCATACAACATCGCAGGTCTAACCACGGCTCTGAAGAATTTGCCCTTGAGTTTGTGTGGAATTTTCTTATCACACAGGACCTCTGAAGCGAGCCTCCACTTTGACCACCCCGCTCCTATCCGATGGGTGACGTCCCCGTCAATCTCTCCGTCCCCCTGAATCACAGACCTCAGATATCTTACACTGTTCCTCTTGGCGATGGCCTGAGAACCAAGCATCACTTCCCTGCCTACCCCACTCGGCTCGTCGCCAAACTTGCACTCCAGATATTCTGTCTTAGATCTGCTTATTTTGAAACCCTTAGACTCGAGGGTCTGTCTCCATATCTCTAACCTTTCACTAACACCAGCCCTAGTCTCGTCTATCAATATTATATCATCAGCAAAGAGCATACACCAAGGCACATCCCCTTGGATATGTCGGGTTAGAGCATCCATCACTAAGGCGAACAACAGGGGGCTCAGTGTCGATCCTTGGTGGAGCCCCATTACCACAGGAAAATGGTCTGATTCGCCCCACACCGTCCTAACCCTAGTCTTAGCTCCATTGTACATGTCCTTGATTACTCTGATGTAGGCTTCTGGCACACCCTTCACCTCCAAGCACCTCCATAGCACCTCCCTCGGGACCTTATCATACGCCTTTTCCAAGTCGATAAGCACCATATGAAGGTCCTTCTTCTTATCCCTGAATTGTTCCGCCATCCGCCTGACTAGGTGAATCGCCTCTGTGGTGGAGCGTCCCGGCATGAAATCAAACTGGTTCCTAGATATAGTTGTCGCCTCCCTCACACGCGCCTCAATCACCCTCTCCCAAACCTTCATCGTGTGGCTTATTAATTTGATGCCCCTATAGTTGTTGCAGCACTGGATGTCCCCTTTGTTCTTGTACAAGGGCACCACTGTACTCCACCTCCACTCCTCCGGCATCCTTTTAGTCCTGAAGATTGCATTGAACAGCCTAGAGAGCCACTCCCCTCCAGCTTTACCCATGTACTTCCAGAGTGTTGGAAACACGTTCTCAAAGCATTATACTAAAACGTGTGTTCATATGTGTAGGTTTTGATGAATGACAAACAAGCGCAAATTGACATATGAGGAAGCTCAAGTACAAGCACACAATTGATATATATATAACGAGATTCAAGCACAAGACCAAGTTTTATAGTTTTACATGAGTTGTTCTTAATTGTGATCTTGATCCGACAACTTGACTCATGACATGGCTTCTCTCGTAAAACTATTTTTACAAAATCATGCATATTTAATTTAATGCTAAATGATTTTAAATCATGCATATTTACTTTAGTCAAAATGATTTTTAAACATGCCTCTTAAATCTGGACTAAGATAATCGATTATGTACTTATGATAATCGATTATGTTAAGCCAAGACTGCATGACAATCGATTGTGAACTAATGACAATCGATTGTGTTAAGGCAGTAAGCATCAGGTTTTTCAAACCTGCATGACAATCGATTGTGAACCTTATGACAATCGATTGTGATGAGGCAGTGTACATCAAAGTTTTTCAAAACTCAGAATAATCGATTGTGAAGTTAATGACAATCGATTGTGAAGAGACAGTGTCCATCAGATTTTTCAAAGTCACAAAATAATCGATTGTGAACATATGACAATCGATTGTGTTGAGGCAGTGTCTTCCAGACTTTTTCAAAGTTATTAAATAATCGATTGTGAGTATATAACAATCGATTGTCAAGAGGCAGTGTCTAAAATAATTTTCAAAGTCTGATAATAATCGATTGTTAACATTGCACAATCGATTGTGAAGCTGACCGTTGTCGTAAAGTTTTCAAATACCGTCAGGTAATCGATTGTTGATTTTGTATAATCGATTGTTGAAATTAAAATCTGGAAAGGATTTTTTGAACGTTGCTGAATAATCGATTATTGATTTTGTATAATTGATTGTTTTACGTAAAATCTGGAAATGATGTTTTGAACGTTGCTAATAATCGATTGTTGATCTTGGATAATCGATTGTTACGCGTAAAATCTGGGATTGATTTCTGGAACGATTGGCAAACAATCGATTGTGGCTTCTTGACAATCGATTGTCATTCAGTAAAATTAGCAACTCTTAATTGGCAATTAGCCAACGGTAATGCCAAGTTTTTCAACTATAAATACAGCTTCATTTCAATGTTTTAAATACAATAACACACAACAACTGATCATACAATTGCTATAAGCTTGCATACTCTATTGCTAATCATTTTATATTCATTACATAAGTTTTGAGAGCCATACTCTTGTCCAAAGTTGTTGTGATCTTGAGCTTACTTCTTTTACTCATATCTACTCATTAAGGAGTGTTTTGTTTGAGTGTTTTAGTGTTTTGTACACTTGTAAGAGAATTGTGATTCTCTTGTTGTAAGGAACTTGTGTTTCCTTGGTTGAAGTCTTGGAGTGTTGTATCTCCGAGCAAAGGTGTTAAGGCGTGTGTCCTTAAGTTGTAAAGGTTTGTTGAGCACCCGTAAGCTTGAGAAGTTAGTGGAAAATCTCGAGAGAGTCTCTCGGGGACTGGACTAGCCACGTGTTGTGGTGAACCAGAATACATTGGTGCGTTCTTTCCTTTTGTTTATTTAATGCACTTATTTATTTCCTGCAAATTTTAATTTCCGCAAGTTTACGCTAAATTTATTATAACGCTATTCACCCCCCCTCTAGCGTTAAGTGTATTATCTAACACAGAGCTCCACCGGGATCTCGTCAGGCCCGGTCGCTCGACCCCTACTCATCCTACGCAACGCCCCTAAGACCTCCTCCACCCTGATGCGTCTGCAGTACCCAAGGTCTCTATGACGCTCTGAATGCCCCAACTCCCCTAGCTCTATGCTCCGATCCCCCTCCTCGTTAAGAAGGTCCCGAAAGTACGCCTGCCACCTCTGTTTGATTTGCGATTCCCCCATCAGAACTCTACCATCCTCGTCCTTGATACACCTGACTTGGTCTAGATCGCGTGCCTTCCTCTCCCTTACTTTAGCCAACCGGAATAACTTCTTATCCCCACCTCTTTCCCCTAGTTCCTCATATATGCGACCGAACGCCGCGTTTTTAGCTTCCGTGACTGCCATCTTAGCTTCTCTTCTCGCCTCTCTGTAGACCAACCTGTTCGCTCTCCGCTCCTCCTCGCTTGTGCTCCCTGCCAACCTAGCGAACGCCGCCTTCTTCACCTCCACTTTTCCTTTGAATATCCCTTAGCTACCCCGAGCACGTCCCGTGCTGTCCCCCTAATAAAGCATTGTATTAATATTCATTGGGATTTGGGGTTGGGACCATCTACTTTAAATTTTATTATTAAATATTAATCTTTTATTTAACTTATGAAGTTGGGTTCTACATCTTATTTTTTAATAAAAAATAATAATAAGCAAGAAGTAAAATTGTATTGGAGTCATTCTCTGCATTTTTCTATTGAAACTTGGAAGTAGATTTTGCTCGTTTTAATTAATAAACAAGAAGTTACATTCTGCTCATTCTAATATTCTATAATTTCATGAAAAGTACACAATTTGATCTCTATTTCCAAATAATATTGACAATATAGATATTTTCTTGGTTGCAGGTAGTTACCAAGGAAAGCTTTGTATCCAGATTCCACAACTCAAAGCAAAAATAGGAAGAAAAAAAATCTCCAGTGAATTGTTCCAGTAGGCAGTAGCTACATATACTACACGGTATGTGTTTCAGTGTTTGGTGTTTAGGTTTTATCCGTTGAAACCAAGTATAAACGGTAATAATTAATTTGAGTCTTATGATTTGTAGGGAATTTTAATGAGAGTCGATATGATCAAGAGATTTTTCAAGCCGCAAACATCTTCAGGTTTCACTTCTAGTTCTCCTTCACTAAGCTCTCTTTCATGTGCAGTGATTAACGGCAATGTCAATTCTTCCCAACCATCACACAAAGATATTATATTGGATTGGAATCTCCTTAAACCTGATCCTGGTGAAAGTAAACAAATTTCAGAATTTTTTCCTAATCTACGCGACCGAGTGAGAAGACATTACATTCAAAAAGGGCCTTGTCAGCCTCGCAATTTTATTTATCCAAAAAAAAATTTGGTGGAAATTGCGTCATTTTAATCCGGAATGGTTTAAAACTTCATATTCTGGATGGTTAGAATACAATATTAAAGAAAATACAGCGTTTTGTTTATGTTGTTACTTGTTTAACAATGAGATTGGAGGATATGGGAAAAAAGTAAATGATTGCTTTACAAAAGATGGTTTTAGGGCTTGTTATTAAGGTATAGAAAATGTGGGTTAAGTGAGTAGTGTTCATAATCCGTATTTCAAGATGCTGCTAGATTTATCGAATCAAATTTGCACAAGACTTGAAGACTTGTTTATTTGCTTGTGAAGTTAAGTTTGATATTGCATGTCGCTACTGCAATGGCAGAAAGAGCTTTTTCTTCGATGAAGTACATTAAAAATGACTTGCGAAGCAGAATTGATGATGAATTTTTTAATGATTGTTTAGTTTGTTATATAGAGGATGAAGTATTTGAAAGTGTACCTAATGATACGATCATTGATCCTTTTCAAAACATGACTAGTCATCGAGTACAATTGTAATGATAATGTTTATATTCTATGTTATCTTTAAGTGTTTTGTTATTTTCTAAATGTACGTTGCATATTGAAACACGTTCCTTAATTCGGTTGTTATAATACATTGATTTAAAATTACGATAGGAACCCATACACTTCAATTCCTAGATCCGCCTCTGATTCTGATTATTTTTATAATTTTTACTAGTTTTATTACCACCCAAGTCTTGGAGAACTTCTTGTTTGTTTCTTGTATTTCAATTACTGTATTATTTTTGTTTTTTGCTTTTCTCTTTTTGGAGAAAGGGATCGAATGTTAAGGTCGTCTCTCCAGTAATTCTAATAAATAAATAAAAATTACATCATTTAGCCCATCGAATATATTAATTTGCCTCGGTTAATTGCAACAATAAATAACAACAACTACTTAAATTCCAAGCAAGTTATCATTGACTATATAAAATCCTCATTATCTATGGTGCTCCAAATAAGTTTATTTTAACAACAACAACAACAACAACAATAATAATAATAATAATAATAATAATAATAATAATAATAATAATTTTCTGGGGCACATAAATCTGGACTATAAGACTCCTAAAAGACATATAACACATAAACTAAACACTGATAGAAAAATATTTTTGATATCTCAAAAAGACATATTCTAAAATTATGTGTATATTCATTTTCTTACTATTATATTAATGACTCATTATAGTAATTATTTTAAAAATATTTGTAACAGAAAATTAGTTTGATTTGAATTCAATTTGGAACAAATTAAATTAGACAATTGAATATCATTAATATGGATTAGTATGTTATTAACGTTACTATTATTTTTAACGTATTGTCTTATCAAATTGACTTTAAGGATTACTTTGTTAACAAATGTTGAAATCTGACCATTAAATGATAGCTATTGTAATTGATATTATTTGTTAACATATTGGTCTTTAAGGATTATTTTTGTAACAGAAAGCTTTAATGACTTATTTTGATTATTAACATATTGTTCCTTTATATTGTAAAGTTTTGGACAATATATATATATATATATATATATATATATATATATATATACTTTGTTGTTTTTCATCTTTGTGAAACAATGGAGTGAAAAACAAAAGCTAAAAATCTTTTCTTCCTTATTTTTTGTGCTGGATTTTCTTCTCGTTAAACTTGTTGTTTCTGCTCCTAGTTATATTAGAAGAGCTTGTTGAATTCTGTGGGATACGCCTAATATTATTTATCTCGGTGTGGGCGAAATATCCTTAAGGACAATGTCCTTAACACGCCTCAAGCTAAACCTTTTATTCTCCATAATTTTTTAAATTTTTCCAACAATGTTAAGGATATTTTCACGTAGTTATTATGGAGAATAACGTTGCTAATGTTGCTATTTTTTGTTGAGATAATTTTTACCACAAGCACGCTATTGTTGACAAAGGAAAAGAAATTGCTACTAGAAGAAGCCTTGTGGAGGACAACAACTGTCGGAGAAAATCAAGTAACAGGTATGATAAAAGAAATGGTTATAAGTCCAAAACGAACAATCAACCTGGCCACTATGTTACTCAAAATAATTGGGAATGACAATCCCACTAAGGCTAAAGTAAATTTAACTAAAGCCAAAGTGGATGATATAATTGTTGCCAAGTGTACCTTGTGGCCAATGTGAAAGACTGGATGTTAGATTCTAGTGCCACTAGGCACATATGTGCTAACAAAAAAAGACTTTGTGTCTTACAGCCAAGTTGAGGAGGGAGAACAAGTTGTCTATCTTGGTGATTAAAGAACTACTCAAATTCTTGGAAAAGGCAAAGTTCTTCTCAAACTCACATCTGGCAAATCTTTGGCATTGAATGATGTGTTGCATGTTCCTAGTATCCGAGCCAATTTGGTCTCTGTGGGATTATTAGGAAAAGTGGAGGTGAAGGTTATTTTTGAATCTGATAAGGTCGTGTTGACCAAGAATGATAGTTTTGTTGGCAAACCATGGCTTGTTTGTACTTAATGTTATTAATGAAAATGCTAGTACTTCTGCTTACTTGATTGATTCTTTTAATTTATGGCATGCTAGATTAGGACATGCTAGTTTATCTTATATTAAAATGTGCATTTTGAAGGTCTTATTTCAAATATTAATTTTTCGAATATTGGTAAGTGTGAAGTTTGTGCAGAAGCTAAACAAACTAAGAAATCATGTGCTTCAGTATTTAGAGAATTTGAATTGTTAAGTTTAATACATACTGATTTAGAAGACTTGAAACAAACTATGACTAGAGCAGGGAAAAAATATTATGTGACTTTTATAGATCATTTTTCTATATATACAAAAGTTTATTTTTTGAGAAATAAAGATGAAACTTTTGATAAATTTTTAATTTATAAAGCTGAAGTAGAAAATCAATTGAATAAGAAAATCAAAAGAGTTAGATCCGATAGAGGTGGTGAATTTATATTGTTGAATGATTATTGTGAGAAAGAAGGCATAATTCACGAGATAAGTCCACCATATTCTCTGCAATCAAATGCTATAGCGAAAAGGAAAAATAAAACTTTAAATGAAATGATAAATAGTATGTTTGTTAGTTCTGGTGCTCCGGATAATCTTTGGGGTGAAGCAATTTTATCAGCTTGTCATTTACAAAATAGAATTCCTTATAAGAAAACGGGTAAAACTCCTTATGAGTCGTGGAAAGGGTATCCACCTAATTTGAAATATTTGAAAGTGCGAGGATGCCTTGCTAAAGTTATGTTACTCGATCCTAAGAAAAGAAAAATAGGATCTAAAACATTTGATTGAATGTTTATTGGGTATGTTGAAAACAGTGCAGCATACAGATTTTTAGTAGTCAAAAGTGATGTACTTGAAAACAATACTTTGTTGAAACAAAAAATGCTTAATTTTTTGAAAGTATTTTTCCTTTAAAATTTGTGAAAATTTCTGATGCTCCTATTATTCCAAGCGATAATATTTCACATGTTCCAATTGCACGAAATGATTTTGAAAGTGAGGAATTAAGAAGAAGCAAAAGACCAAGGAAAGAAAAATCTTTTGGTAATGATTTTATACTTATCTTGTGGATAACGATCCTTTAACATATTCTGAAGCTATTTCTTTGGCCGATGCCTCATTTTGGAAAGAAGCTATTGATGTAGAATTAAATTCAATATTAAAAAATAAAATTTGGATTTTAGTTGATTTACCTCCGGGAGCTAAACTCATTGGTTGTAAATGAATTTTTAAGAAGAAATTTAATCCTGATGGTTCCATTCATAACTACAAAGCTAGACTTGTTGCAAAGGTTTTACTCAAAAGCAAAATATTGATTATTTTGACACTTATGTTCCTGTAACTAGAATTTCCTCGATTCGTATTTTGTTTTCCTTGGCTTCTATTTACAAATTTTATATTCACCAAATGGATGTTAAAATTGCCTTTTTAAATGGTGATTTGGAAGAGAAAATTTAGGTGGAGCAACCTGAGGGTTGTATAGTGTCTGGTCAAAAATATAAAGTGTATAAATTGCTAAAATATTTATATGGTCTAAAACAAGTGCCTAAACAGTGGCATGAAAAATTTGATCAAGTATTGATTAATGATGGTTTTTCATCTATTAAGTAGATAAATATGTTTATACAAAATGTGTAGATGGTACATGTGTTATTATTTGCCTTTATATGGATGACATTCTTATTTTTAGTTCTAGCCTTGATTTAGTACATAAAACCAAAATTTTCTTATCTTCTAATTTGAGATAAAAGACATGAGAGAAACTAGTGTTATTTTAGGCATGAAAATTATAAGAAATGGCAATAGTTTAATGTTGACTCAAGAAGATTATGTTAAAATAATTCTTTAAAAGTTTGATAATTTTGATGTGGTACTCGTTAATATGAATTCATACGTTATAAACGTTACTATTATTTTTAACATATTGTCTTATCAAATCGACTTTAAGGACTACTTTGTTAACAAATGAAATCTGACCATTAAATGATAGCTATTGTAATTGATATCATTTGTTAACGTATTGGTCTTTAAGGATTATTTTTGTAACAGAAAGATTTAATGACTTGTTTTGATTATTAACATATTGTTCCTTTATATTGTAAAGTTTTGGACAATTATATACTTTATTATTTTTCATCTTTGTGAAACAGTGGACTAAAAAATAAAAACTAAAAATCTTTTCTTCCTTATTTTTTGTGCTGGGTTTTTTTTCTTGTTAAACTTGTTGTTTCTGTTTCTAGTTATACTAGAAGAGCTTGTTGAATTCTGGGGGATATGCCTAATATTATTTATTTCGGTGTGGATGAAATATCCTTAAGGACAATGTCCTTGACACGCCTCAAGCTAAACCTTTTATTCTCCATAATTCTTCAAATTTTTCCAACAATCTTAAGGATATTTCCACATAGTTATTATGGAGAATAACGTTGCTAAAGTTGCTGTTTTTGGTGGAGATAATTTTTACCACAAGCACGCTATTGTTGACAAAGGAAAAGAAATTGCTACTAGAAGCAACCTTATGGAGGACAACAACCGTCGGAGAAAATCAAGTAAAAAGTATGATAACAGAAATGGTTATAAGTCCAAAACGAACAATCAACATGGCCACTATGTTACTCAATGCGGAAAAAGAATTGGGAATGACAATCCCACTAAGGTTAAAGTAAATTTAACTAAAGCCAAAGTGGATGATAATTGTTGCAGTTGTTTTCCAAGTGTACCTTGTGGCCAATGTGAAAGACTGGGTGTTAGATTCTAGTACCACTAGGCACATATGTGCTAACAAAAAAAGACTTTGTGTCTTACACCCAAGTTGAGTAGGGAGAAGAAGTTGTCTATCTTGGTGATTCAAGAACTACTCAAGTTCTTGGAAAAGGCAAAGTTCTTCTCAAACTCACATCTGGCAAAACTTTGGCATTGAATGATGTGTTGCATGTTCCTAGTATCCGAGCCAATTTGGTCCCTGTTGGATTATTAGGAAAAGTAGGGTGAAGGTTATTTTTGAATCTGATAAGGTCGTGTTAACCAAGAATAATAGTTTTGTTGCCAAACCATGGCTTGTTGTACTCAATGTTATTAATGAAAATGCTAATACTTCTGCTTACTTGATTGATTCTTTTAATTTATGGCATGCTAGATTAGGACATTTAGTTTATCTTATATTAAAAAATGCATTTTGAAGGTCTTATTTTAAATATTAATTTTTCGAATATTGATAAGTGTGAAGTTTGTGCAGAAGCTAAACAACTAAGAAATCATGTGCTTCAGTATTTAGAGAATCTTGTTAAGTTTAATACATACTGATTTAGGAGACTTGAAACAAACTATGACTAGAGGAGGGAAAAAATATTATGTGACTTTTATAGATCATTTTTCTAGAATATACAAAAGTTTATTTGTTGAGAACTAAAGATGAAACTTTTGATAAATTTTTAATTTATAAAGCTGATATAGAAAATCAATTGAATAAGAAAATCAAAAAAGTTAGATCCGATAAAGGTACTGAATTTGTTTTGTTGAATGATTATTGTGAAAAAGAAGGCACAATTCACGAGATAAGTCCGCCATATTCTCCACAATCAAATGCTATAGCGGAAAGGAAAATAAGAAGTTTAAAAGAAATGATGAATAGTATGTTTGTTAGTTCTGGTGCTCCGGATAATCTTTGGGGTGAATCAATTGTATCTGCTTGTCATTTACAAAATAGAATTCCTTATAAGAAGACGGGTAAAACTCCTTATGAGTTGTGGAAAGGGTATCCTCCTAATTTGAAATATTTGAAAGTGTGTGGGTACCTTGCTAGAGTTATATTACCCGATCCTAAGAAAAGAAAAATAGGATCTAAAACATCTTATTGTATGTTTATTGGGTATGCTGAAAATAGTGCAGCGTACAGATTTTTAGTAGTCAAAAATGATGTACTTGAAAACAATACTATTGTTGAAACAAAAAATGCTGAATTTTTTGAAAGTATTTTTCCTTTAAAATTTGAGAAAATTTCTGATGCTCCTATTATTCCAAGCGATAATATTTCACATGTTCCAATTGCACAAAATGATTTTGAAAGTGAGGAATTAAGAAGAAGCAAAAGACCAAGGAAAGAAAAATATTTTGGTAATGATTTTTATACTTATCTTGTGGATAATGATCCTTTAACATATTCTGAAGCTATTTCTTTGTCTGATGCCTCATTTTGGAAAAAAGCTATTGATGTAGAATTAAATTCAATTTTAAAAAATAAAATTTGGATTTTAGTTGATTTACCTCCGGGAGCTAAACCCATTGGTTGTAAATGAATTTTTAAGAAGAAATTTAATCCGGATGGTTCCATTGATAAATACAAAGCTAGACTTGTTGCAAAAGGTATTACTCAAAAGCAAAATATTGATTATTTTGACACTTATGCTCCTGTAACTAGAATTTCCTCGATTCGTATTTTGCTTTCCTTGGCTTCTATTTACAAACGTTATATTCACCAAATGGATGTTAAAACTGTCATTTTAAATGGTGATTTGGAAGAGAAAATTTACATAGAGCAATCTGAGGGTTGTATTGTTTCTGGTCAAAAAAATAAAGTTTGTAAATTGCTAAAATCTTTATATGGTCTAAAACAAGCGCCTAAACAGTGGCATGAAAAATTTGATCAAGTATTGATTAATGATGGTTTTTCATCTATTGAAGTAGATAAATATTTTTATACAAAATGTATAGATGGTACATGTGTTATTATTTGCCTTTATGTGGATGATATGCTTATTTTCAGTTCTAGCCTTGATTTAATACATAAAACCTAAATTTTCTTGTCTTCTAATTTTGAGATGAAAGATATAGGAGAAGATATTGTTATTTTAGGCATGAAAATTACAAGAAATGGCAATAGTTTGATGTTGACTCAAGAACATTATGTTGAAAGAATTCTTAAAATGTTTGATAATTTTGATGTGGTACCTGTAAACACTCCTTATGATGCTAGTAGTCAGTTAAAAAAGAATAAGGGAGATCGCTATAGATCAAAATAAATATGCTCAAGTTATTGGTAGTCTAATGCATTTGATGAATTTTACTAGACCTGATATTGCATATGTTGTGTGTAGATTGAGTAGATATACTCAAAACCCGAGTTATGATCATTGGAATGCAATAGTACGAGTAATGAAATATTTGAGAGGTAACATGAACTATGGTATTAAATATAGTGGATTTCCCACTGTACTAGAAGGATACAATGATGCTAACTGCATCTCTGATTCTGATGAGACAAAATTCACTAATGGTTATGTGTCCACCCTCGATAGGGGTGCTGTGGCATGAAATCAGCTAAGCAAACTATAATAGCTAGATCCACCATATAATCTGAGTTTGTGGCATTGGAATTAGCTGGCAATGAGGCTGAGTGGTTAAAGAACCTTTTGGCGAGTATTCCGCCAGGAATTAAACGGATACCTTCTGTGTCGATGCATTATGATTGCCAAGCTGCTATACATTGCTAAAAGTAAATCCTTTAATAGGAACGACATATCCTTAAGGATAATATCCTTGACATGTTTCAAGTTAAACCTTTTATTCTCCATAATTCTTCAATTTTTTCTAACAAACATATCATTGTGATTAAAATATTATCCCAAACTATTAGGTATCATCTATAGATTCTTTTTTTTTTTTTTGGCTAAATTTCCATAACTTCCAAAAGAGGTTGTAGGTATCCGACACAACAATCTTTAATGTGATTTTAAGTTTATCTACCATTTTAAACATCTTCACTCCACCGACAGATTGATGCATCTGGAGGTCGGCGGACTAAATTTGCCTTGGTTAGATTTAGATACTTCAGGAAGGATGATAAATATAGTAGACTTTTGGTCAAGAACTTAGAATTGCGTGAGATACTTAAATGCGTTGAAGATCATTTTTAGCTTTTGGTAAGAATTATTTATATTCCACAGCCACCGCAATAACAATAACAATAATAATTTTATAATAATTTTATAATTGGGGTTCCACAATACTTGATTTTCTCGTATATTAACATAAATTAATTTTTTTCAAAGTTACCCTTGAAATAAAGAACTGAGGAGCATTTATTATATTTCCAATAAACAAACTAAGATTTATATGGTCAATTTTATTGTTATATTAATATTAAATGGCAAATTTCTTAATATGTCGAAATAAGCAAAATATCAATTAAAGTGGACCGAATAGAGTATAATATACATATATTTTAAAAATTGACTCATTAATTTTAAAATATTGTCTTGTATCCACTACTCACTATCGCTTTTGCTTTGCATCTACCTTCTGGTTCCCATGTAATTGTTACTTCTCCTATGATTTCTAGGGTGGTACAAATATTATCTTTTTTATATTCTTCAGTAGAGGGTCTTTTGGAAGCAACCTCTGTACTCTCTTGAGTAGGGGTAAGGTCTACGTTATGGGTGTCTAACGGGCCGGGTCAACACGTTTTCAGACCGATCCAGACCGATTAAAACCGAAACCGGGCCGGATCGGTACAACCCGAACCCGGTAAGCCCCAAGCCATAACTGGCCCGGACCACAACCCGTACGGTTAATAATTTTCCCTATCCAATCCAGCCCGGTCTGGCCCGACCCACTCGTTAGACAATCATAGTCTACTTATACACTATACTTCCCAGACGCCACTAATCAAATTTTACTGGGTTGCTGTTATTGTTGTATCCGCCACTTGTGTCCAATCTTAAATATTACTCCCTCCGGTCCAAAATAGTAATTTTTTGGATATTTTCACACAGATTAAGAAATTACCTTTTAGCATTAATTAGTAATAGAATTGACCATATTAACATTTACTATCTCACATAAATACTCCTAACACATATTCCTAACACTATTTACTTTAACGACAATGTAGAAAAAAACTAATTCACTCTTAAATTATAAAAAAATTAATTATTATGGACCAAAACAAAAAGTAAAAAATTACTTATTTTGGACCGAATAAAATACCGTTCAAAGATATAAACTAGCAAAGAGGCTCCTTTTGTCATTATTTGTGTAGGAAAATATTCAAATGCAATTGATGAGCTAAGTAATGTATAGGGTTGTTGTTAGCCGGCCCTAATATTATGTCATAGTCTTGTGTACCCCATTTAAAAACTAAATGGTGACTCTTCAGTCTTACTAAATGCTTTTCTCATTTCAAAAGATTCCTTTAGCATTATCTTCTTCCCATGACTTTTTTTGTAATAAAAGGCCCCTATGGTTTCAAGAAAATCCAATCCCAAAATCTGAGTTTGAGCTCTCATCCATGGATGAGAGCATAGATTTACTTTGATTTATCATCTTACACTGATAACACAATTTTCTCTCCTTTTCCCATCTTTGTGTCTGTTTTATTTCTTTTTTCAAAAGAAGATGTTAGTTTATAGTTCAAAGTTTACTGATATTTCAGTAGATTTGCAACTATTTTATTCCTTAAACGTGTCTTCTCTTTTAACTAATGAAAGATTTATTCTCATTTCCAAAAATTTTCCTTACAGATGTACCCAGTGCAATTTGTCATTCCCAGTAGACTCTTGTTATAGCCACGAGAGCGAGGGTTTTGACAATTTAATCGGTTCAATAATTTCAGTACAATATAGACATTATTCTTGATTGAATGTCTATATGTCCAAAATGAAGAAGCAGACTACACAAAGGTTCAGGGAATATGAAATCAGGTTGCAAGAATAGGCACTTAGGATGACACATCCGAAGAGAAAGAGTGCAATGTTTGAAGTTTTTTTCCTGGCCAAGATGAATTAATACTTACTTCACACGGTAAATAAATTATTTGACGAGAGAAGATGTGGTCAAAATAGGGCGAGTTACGAGACTCGTGTAGAAGGACACTATGTTTTGCCTTTTGAGTGTCATGGAGGCTATCACTCTTTGACCAGATTGTGTGCCCAATACCCCCAACTACTTCTTATGCCCGAGTTGTGATTCGTGGATAGACTTTGGCAATACATCAATTACAATACGATGCACCTATTTATTAAATTAGTTTTCTCATATATGGTAAATCGTCAAAATTGGTACTTGGTAAATAAAGTACATCGTGCAAAATCCTAATACCAAGGCCAAATACTTCAACGAATATGTTCATGCCAATTCTGGCAATACTTTCCCAATCTTTAGTTACTCAAATTGTATACAATATCATGCAGTGTTCAAGTTAGAAGATGTTATATCATTTTGATAAACCGAAAATGTACCTATTCCATGTTAATACTTAAGGGCATATGTGATATATACAGTTGCATTCAGTGTAATTTTCAGATTTATATCCTTTTACTTTACATTTGTTATATCGAGGAATTATTCGTCGAAATAGAAGAAATTGACATTTTAGGCCTATTAAAAGGCCTGCTTATTGTAGTTCCGTGGTTAAAACCATCATTCAAATTTTTATACAATGGTGATGCTCTGTGTAACTTTCACTTTCATTGAATTCGTTCAAACGTTTCAATTTTCTTCTACTTTTCTTTTCCTTTTTCTTCCTTTACATCTCATAATCATCGTTTTATGTTAATTACACAATAAACACACAATATAGGCATTTTTTCCTACTCTTTATAACATGCGTTGTTGAAATACCTTAAGAGACCAACTATGCCACTCTACAAACTTTCCTAATAAAAAATAGCCAAAACAAAATATCTACTAAAAAGGCCCAAATGTCATTTTTTGTCCAAATAGTTTAAATTAATATCAGTTTTTTGTACCCGTTATTTTTCGTATAGAAAATCGAGTTCTCTCTCTCTCTCTCTCTCTCCCTCTCTCTCTCTCTCTCTCTCTCTCCCCCTGCGTTTTTTTCAAAATTCAACCAAAAATACTAAAATTGACGATAAAACAAGATACATTTCGGTTATTTTCGTCTGATTCAAGGTAATTTGGACAAGAAAATCTCTTATTTTATATATTTTTCTGATTGCATGTGTTTTTGTAGAATGGATGTTGCTTTTCTTTAGGCTTTTGCTATTGATTTTATAAGTTTTGGTCGAGTTTTTGTGTTAATTTCTTCACTAATTTTTGTAACCTTTTGTTCGTATATATTTTTTAATTTTGTCATCGAACCTAGTTTTAATTTTGAAACAGAGCAATATGAGAAGAAAAACTCGTTCGATGAGTTCATCACCTTATTCAAAATCGGTTTCAATTGAGAAATCGAGCAACATGAGAAGAGAAACTAGGTCGATGTGTTTTATCTCCTCATTCAATCCCGATTTTAGTTGACAAATCGATTGATGAACAAAATATGCGAAAATAAAATCGTTCTGATAGTGTTAATGTGTTAGAATCTCGAAAGGATATTGTTGGAAAATTTGAGAAAAAGAATAGCAAGAGGATTATAATGGATACTGATCAAGGTAAGAGAAAACTTGTCGAGGAGGACGAAAGGATATTGTTGGCCTTCGAGAATTTGGTATTGTAAGTGGTTTAACATTTTGTGGCGATGAACATGTTAAGGGTAAATTCAGTGGACCCAATAGGTTAGTGGATACTAATTTTTCTGGTTTTGAAGTGGTGTTAAAGAAGTCACTTATTTATTATTTTGAAAAGAAGAAACGACAGTCTGATGAAGACGCAATTAAGATTGCAATCATTTATTTCATAACACATTTATAATGTCCACTCAGGCTCAGAAGACATTTATATGTAAACGTGATTTTCATCTTGTCGAGAGTGATGAGTATGTTTCGTTTTCATAGGGTAAGATTGCATTTTGAGCTTTAATGAAGTCGGTGAGGGACAGGTTGAGGGGAAGTCTGAGTTTTACAGGATTGGTGGATTACCTCTTGCACTACAAGTGCGGTTGTATGGATGTTGCACTGAAGTTGATCAAAAGTTTATTGTTCGCGTTGGAGATCACATAACACATATTAAATTGGGAAATGACAGACATGCCAACGCGTGAGGACTTCTCTACTGGTTTCTTCAAAAACACAGATAATAAGGTACCATCTTTTATGTCTTGATGGGATATACATTTACAATACATTGTAATTTATTATGATACATCAAACATACAGTTCTTATACATCTTTGATCCATCTAGGAGTGAATCACTTTTGGTTACCTTTGTAGTTTAAAAATATTTCTCCGACAATTGAAGAGCTAAGGAGATTTACTTTACTTGTTGAAGTTACCGATGAGTATCAAAAATACGTGACATCATGTAACAGGGGAAAATGATAGTGATGATTTTGTCACGCCACCCCAAAACACATCAAGGAGCCTATCTCACCAAAACATGCGCCAAAAAATGTGCCAGGTGTCCAATTTGTTGATTATGATCGTGAGTTGGAGAAGTTGAAAGCTGATATGAAGCAAGTATGTATTGGTCTTTTTTATATTTTTTTGAAAGCATTTCAAATTGTATATTTAAAATGTATTATCTTTCTTATTTGTTTCATCTTGTAGCTCCATAAGCAGTTAAATTCCTTCGTGGATTATATTTCTGATAAATTCAAGGAGCTCTTTGAGTTGATAAATTCCAAGGTATGTGTTTCTTTTCCATTGTGCATTTCTTTTTATTTTTTAGTTAACCTACTATATCCTTTTTTTAAAAATAGCTTGGTGCAAGCAAAGTCACATATAGTGCACATCTAAAGGAAGACACCAGTGGTCGTCAAGACAGTAATGATTTTGTGAGCAATATGGAGTTTGGTAGCAATGAAGATGTTGAAATGGATGGTTGTCAGGGGTGTTTAGTTGTGCATTATACACTTTCCCCTTTTCTTTCTTTGTTGTTTTTGATAGTTCGATTCCTTTAAAATAGGTCAGTGGAAGTGAAGGTAAAGATATTCCACATTCTCAAAGAGATACTAGTGTAGTATATCAGTTAGGTGTTAATGCTATGGAAGGACCTTCTCATGTGAAAGTTGACATGTTTGATACTAAAGTAACTTTCACACCAGATGTAGCACATGTTGGCATTATTAGTGAGATTGCAGATGCAGCGGCAGGGGAGATGGAGACGAATCTGAGAAATAAAAGGTTCCTGAATCCCGGACTGGTGCGATTTGTGCGACTGCAAGTGTTGATACAGCGGCAGGGACACGGGGGAAGAATATGAGAAATAAAAGGTTCCTGAATCCCGAGCTGGTGCTATTTGTGCGATTGCAAGTGTTGATGCGGCGGACGGGGAGACAGAGGAAGAATGTGAGAAACAAAAGGTTCCTGAATCTCGAACTGGTGCTGTTTGTGCGACTGCAAGTGTTGATGAGACGGCAGGGGAGATGGATCTGTACAGTGCTGAATTATTTCCTGAAGTATCGCCACAAATGGAAAAAATAAAGAGATGTCCTGCAAAGGCCATGCAATCTCTGTTCATTATTGTGTTTGATTCAGGTTCCAGTACTGGTGTTGTTGCAGCGAAAGGAGAAAGGAAAATTTATGCTATTAAGCATCCTTTTCAAAGCAAAATCAGAACTGAAACTAACAACTCTTTGTTGAATGTATTTGCTGCGTGGGTCAGAGAAGGAAAGTCCAAAAAGAAGTATGTTTCCAACTTTTGAGTTTTTTTTTCTTTCAGTTTTATTATAATATATTATCATTTATAACATTATTTTATATCAAATCACTGTACTCTTTTGTGTATATATGTTACCAGGAAAGAAATTTACCCAAAAAATATTAGTGAACTCAATCCTGCTTATGATCTTGGTGTATTTCATGTTGAAGACAAAAAAGGTTTTTACACTTTGGCATATAACGGTCAGCCCTTGGGTGACTCAGTATGTAAGAATTAATTTTTGCAGTTTTTTTTAAAATTTTATAGTGTACACATGATCACTCAGTCCACTTAGGTTAAAATATATTATTAGTTGCTATTTCCTGGCACAAGAGATAGCACTGAGCATTCATTTTCCTTTGTTTTCTATGATTTTGGTTTGAAAAATCGTAGATGCTTAAAGCATACGAGCCTTTAGTGATTAGTTATTTGTTATGTTTCGTTTCAACACATTGATGTTTTGTTCTATTATCTGAGAAAGAAGGGGAAGTATGACAAAGACCTACCTGTAACATTCACCACCACAGATTAGTATTTCGACGAGAAAATTAATGAGTTGTGGCAGGTGTTTATTGATACAGATGGAGACAGTAATGTGTACACTCCAAAATATGTCATTGCAGAGTATATTCAGGGGTTTGTATCGGATGCCAATTTTCCATGACACACTGTCAAGCATGTCTTAATGCCAAAGTTTCTGTGTTGCTGTGATGTGCTTCAAGTATAGGTGCATTTATGTGTATGACTCTATGCGCGGTGGAGCTGCTCATCAAGCCAAAGCTCATAAGACCATGGCCAAGTTTCTGTGTTGCTGCCTTATTTTTTCGTGCACACGCATTTTTATTTAAACAAAAGAGACATCAATTGGCACACTAGTGTCTACAAATCAAAAGACTTGATTACCCCTTTGATGTAAAATTGGTTGAAGGTTGCCTCAACAAGTCGAAACGTATGAATTTCTTTCAACACAATCTGTCTTGTTTTTAGATTTTGCGGTTTGACTGTTGTTTTTTTTTTAATTTTTGCAGTGATTGCAGTGTATTTGCAGTATCATTTGTCGAGTATTTCATTGAGGGAAAGATGCCTCCTAAACAATTCAATGTCTATGCACACCAGCACAGATTTGGTGCTCTCTTGTAGGATTATGCTAGAAAGAAGATGGACTGAACACACAAAATAATGATGAGATTATTGGTCGACAAAATAAATTGTGGAAGTAGAAGAAATAGTTACTTTACTCATTGTTATAGGATGAACTCTATAATTTTATTTTTGTATTGTGTTATGTTATGTTGTCATTGTTGTAACACAGATCAGATTTATTTGTGTTTGAATTTTAGGAATACTTTTAAGAATTGTATGGCAAATGAGATGTTTGCTCTGTTATAAAGGTTTAATGAGTTTCAGCCGATATTGAAGTGTTGCAGTTTAGTTTATTTTTGTGTTTTCTCCCTTGATTTTATGTTGTGAATTATAGGTATGAAAAATATTCGATAGTTTGTGATATATTGTCTCTTGCAGATAGACGCATGATACATACATGATACAGATATGATATACATATGATACATAGGTTTCAAATATGTATTGATGAAGTCACTCTTATTTGTAAATTTCTTAAACTATTTGCATAGTTTTCTAGCTGCTACGACTCTTTTCCATTTATTAGCTTTGTTGCTACACAAATACAAGCATGAGTAAGAGCCTATTTTGAGTACGTGATTTTTTCCTTATATATAAATTATTCCCAAAAATTCCACACAAAAGGATTTTTCTTTATTTTTATATTTTTTGTGAATTTTTTAGTAATTATTGCATTTTATTTGTGCATTTTAATTCATACAAAAATATAAAAATACATTCTGATTTTAGAATTTAATTTCATATTTTAGTATTAATTAGGGGTTAATTTGTATTAGAATAATATATGAAGAAAACAACAAAAATAGTTCACTTAGCATTTTATCATTTTAATTGTGAAATTGTCTTGAAATAGTTTTAACGTAATTTTAGGCATTAATTATTTTAGTTTAATCTTTGCTTTAACTTTTTGGCAATCCTTATAAAATCAAAAACGATACAGAATATAAGATGGAAAATAAGGAGGAATTAATTGGGAAAAGTTAAAATTTTAAAAATAAAAGCAAAAAAGAAAACAAGATTTTATTAAAAGGAGAAAGGGAGGACTGCCCAGGTATTGGGCCGTTGCATTCGTTTTAATCGAGCCCAAAAACAAATCACCCGCCCTAGTCCACTTAACCCCACAACACGGTCTGCTTCTGAGACCATCAAACCACGATGCATTGTTTTGGGATTTAATCTCAGCCCCTCGTATTAATCCAACGGCCCATAACATCTGTTGAATAAATATAAAGTTGTCGGATGGATTAAAGAAAATCAAAAAGACATCAGACTTTCTTCCTTGTACCACGTCGGAACCCCATCGCCAGCAGACGAAACTTACGCCGTTGACCACTAGAAAAACACCATAAATGCTCCTTCTTCTCCTCTTTGCAACCCCCACGGTCATTTCCCTCGAATCTTCCCCCATCTCGTCGAATAATCGATTGAATATTTTCTGGCCACGGCGAGACTTATGCCAAACGGTCCCAAATTTATATCGTATCACCGCCTGAGCCTCCTCTACCTACCCCACACCTGTTTGTCTCGAATATGGCTGTAATTGCTCGAATCTTCAATTAAAGGTTTCCGACCAAAAGCCCTAATTCATAATCTCCATGATTTCGGACTGTAACACCCTAACCATGTATGTTCTTATGAAAACACATGATTAAGGATGTTTCATGATTAATAATGTTACATGTCAGAGATTTGGGCTCAGAGAGGCTGGCTTCTCTTTTGCATTAGTGAGTTTTTTATCCCTATTGTTTCATTTTTTTGTAGTAGCGATTAAGTTTTATTTTGCTAAGCAATAATTACTAATCTAAAAATCCTTAAAATCTTTTAAGTCTTTTTAATTTATGCCCTGTCTGATTTTGACTTAGTTTTAGCTTATTGATTAGTTTAAGTTCATCAATTAGTAACGAAACCAGGAAGTCAGTTAGTTTAATTCTCTGTTTTGCATGTTGTTTAATTTTATGTTTTGATAGTTAAGTTTGTTAAGCCTGATTTTGTAATCCAGTCAGTTAGTTAAATATGGTTAGATAATCACTTAATCACAGGGGCAATTGGGGTAGTATTAGGGTAAGGCTTCTTTGGCATGTGGTCTAGTACCCCCTAGAAGTTTCTAGATTTGGGCCATAGTTGAATATCAATAAAAATATGTGTTGGCTTGCTAAGTAAGTAAAAGAACTGAGGGACTAATAGTAAAATAAGGAGTTGTTTGTTTGCCTATAAATAGTCATGGCATTTGCCTTGTGAAGGGGGAGTTCTTTCGGCTACTTTCAGTCCACCACACTTTTTCCATTCTATTATGAGATATGAAGTAGCTTTCAAATTCATAAAAAACCAAAAACACAAAAAAGGGTCCAAAAACAGAAAATATAACAAAAATTTTCAAAACGAGCACTGTTGCATTGTTATTTGGTCAAATTTTAAATTTCAGAATAGATTGTCATCTCACTTAGTTCATTACTGATTTCTAAAGCTGGCAGCTCCAATTTCGAATTTGATTGGCGTCGTTTGGATCATTTTTGGTTTGTGCTTGGCTGTTCTGGAAATCTAGACTCGATTTCTTGATTTTTGAGTTTGTTTATAGCTCTTTGAGTTGATTTTTCTGGTGTTACCGGGTTTCAAACTTTCCCGGGTTGCTAAGTGTCTATCAGGGCTGTTGATTCATTTTGCTAAAGCTGTGCTTGCTGTTGTTGAGTTTGCCTGCTACTGACTTTTTCCTCTCTCTCTATATTTCAACATCAGGTATACATTTTTGAGCTTAACACTATGTAAACTCACCTGCTGGCAATATGAATTGAGACTGCAGTAGTGTTATTTAGTTTAACATTTTGTTCAATGTTGAATCTGGAACTGTTGCATAATCAAAAGTCGATAAAATGTGCAGTGGCCCGTTCATGTGGGTCACAACAAAAATAATCCAGTTACTTAGCTCATTCATTAAGAATTAAGGCCATAGATTCATGTTGATTAATGTTTCATGTGTTTCACTTCTGCTTATTCCATTTTTGGTAACATTAGATCAGTAGTAATTAAGTGGCGTAAATTAGCTTCAAATTGTATTGTTCAGGATTTGATTGGTTGAAGAAATAAGGACTGACGGCCTTCGGCCTTAAGTTCTCGATCGTTTTTTATCACTGCTGCTATTCCCCTCAATTGGATTCGATAATGAGTTGAGGCCACATTGCTTACCTGGGCTTGTCCTTATAATGGGGTACGATAGTGAGTTGAGGCCATGGCTGCGTTACTTTACTTTGGGCCAAGGGCAGTTGGATAGCCCACAATTGGGCTAATTTAAAGCCAAATTGGAATTGTGAGCCAAGTGAGTTGTTCAATTTAAATATAACTGAACTTTGCGTAACAACTAATTAATTAGGATTTATTTATTATTATTAGAGACAAAATAAATAAATAAATAAACTAGAAAATTATAGTTATTTTAGTTTTCTCTTTCTAAAAAATAAATGAGACAAGCATCGCCCAATAAAATGTACAGATGTGCGGCCCTCAATAAATGTTCTATAAAATTACTTAAAATTTTGGGAGAGCCGTTTAGTGAATTTCACGGCCTTCCCCAAAATTATATTACGTTAGAATCTTTAGGCGCGATTTAATTAAATTACTTTCTTAAATTCTGATGCGCATTGATGCGACCCAAATCCAAATCTCAACGGAGTTAAAATGTGTTAACAACCACGGTTGCATTGATCACGATGTGGTTTAAGACACATTTTCGCGACATCGCAATTCTTTAAAAATAATGATAAAAGTGATTTACGAATAAAAAGCACATAGCTAGCATGTATTAAAATCAGATAAAATCAAATACAACAGTTAAGCAACCGTGCTAGAACTACGAAATACGGGAATGCCTCATACATTCTCCCGGGTTAACAGAATTTCTTATCCGGATTTCTTGTTCGCGGACTGTAATACAGAGTCATTTTTTTCCTCGGTTCGAGATTCAATCGGTGACTTGGGACACCATTAATCTCCCAAGTGTAGACTCTGAAATCTTAATAATAAATTCCGTTCCGATTGTCCTTTTATTGGAAAAACTCCTTTGCGCCCTTGTGGGTATAGTGAAAAAGGAGTTGTGACAGCTTTGGCGACTCTGCTGAGGATGAGAACCCAGAACGTTTTGTTTAGGGTTCAGAATTCGAGCTTAGATAAATTGTTGTATTTGGCTATATCTGATTTTCCTACATATTTCATGCTTAATGTGCTAAATGTTATCGCTTTGGTATTATCTGAACTGTATATAAACTCTGCTGACACTGTTCTCTCTTCACCTCCGGGGATGTGCTTACCGGTTGAGACTCCCTATTCTGTTAGTGCCATACCCTGAAATAAGAAAGAGGCCGGATAAGTTGCATAGCGGGACGATCTCGCGGGTCCCCGGTACACTGCCCCTCCTCGATTCGAGTTGTCCGCTCGGATACACAGTCTAGAACACATACCCAGGTTTTGAACCTAGAATAACGTGATTTCATGCCGGATCCCTAGTAGGAGCGCTTATTTGCATCATGCTGCAGTTGACCTAGGGAACTCAACACAGGGGTTGGGTCCGTCTAGGACTAGCAACCTGAAATGAAAAGACCATCCTAATGCATCCTACTTGCTCTGTACATATATTTGTTTTGAACCTGCATGTTGTCCGGTTTCTGAATCTCGGGAGTGTTGGAAAATTGAGAAAAAAGAGAAAAGAGATAAGAGAAAACGAGAGAAATAACAATTAGGGAGTTAATTGATTCTTTTAGAAAAATCAATGGCCAAGTACTGTCGAAACTTTGCCGAACTTTTTAGAAAATATTTTACTCAAAAAGCAAAATGTGTGAAAAAAAGTTTTTCTTTTTATTATTTTGTTTTGTTTTCAAAAATGGAAAAAGTAGTTTTTTGTTTCCATGAAAAATAACAAAAAAAAAGTCTTGATTTTTGGTTTTCTTGTTTTCTAAATTAAAAGAGAAAAAGGAAAAAAATTTTGGTTTTCAAAATTAGTTAGTTTCTTTGTTCGAATTACGCATGGTTTGATTCTTACCGGGCGTGAGATACGTAGGCAATCCTTTTCGCGACGTTGCAATTCTTTTAAAAATAATGATAAAAGCGGTTTACGAATAAAAAGCATATAAGCTAGCATGTATTAAAATTAGATAAAATCAAATACAACAGTTAAGCGACAGTGCTAGAACCACGAAATCCGGAAATACCTAATACCTTCTCCCAAGTTAACAGAATTCCTTATCCGGATTTCTGGTTCGCAGACTGTAATACAGAGTCATTTTTTCCTCGGTTCGGAATTCAACCGGTGACTTGGGACACCATTAATCTCCTAAGTGGCGACTCTGAAATCTTAATAATAAATCATGTTCCGATTATCCTTTATTGAAAAAACCTCCTTTGCGCCCTTGCGGGTGTAGTTAAAAAGGAGGTGTGACACCTATACACAGAGATACATAGGTAATACTCAAGCGATACATAGGTGATACTATCACGACCCGAGTTCGCAGTCCGTGAACATGTTGTGATGGCACCTAGTCCCTAAAACTAGGTAAGCCTAACATGCGTAATATAATTCAAATTGCGGAAGAAAATAATTTAAAACTGAACTAACAAAATAAATCAGTGTTTAGAGTGCCGCCTGACACATACAATAACAACTCTCGAAACTAACAAAAATTTCCAAAACCCGGAATCTCATAAATCACAAGATAAGGGATACATAAGAGGCTCTAACTCAAGAATATCTATACAAAGGAGAAATACTAAAAGAGTTATACTAATTAAAGAAAATCGGGAAAGGGACTCCTCGATCTGCGGATGTAGTAGATAAACCTCGAAGTCTTTACAGATATGCCTCCTTCCAAGGCTGACATAACTGAATGGGAGTACCTGTATCTTCACAACAAAAATATGCAGAAGAGTAGCATGAGCACACCACGGCGGTGCCTAGTAAGTACTAAGTCTAACCTCATTGAGGTAGTGACGAGGAACAGTCAAGGCACCTACCGGTCAAATAAAACAGTATAATGATGGGAGATAAGAAAATGATATATAAATATGTAAAGTCTGCATGGATGACTAAAAATGCTACAGTTCACAATAAAGGGAAAGGCAACAAGTAAAATTGAACATATAATAAATGACGATACGAAAATGACGGCCGAATCACAATCCAAATCCTAAGGTCAAGACACAGCAAAAACAACTAGTCAACAATTCATATCCTCCAATGATGTGCAATAAGGTCTTATTCAACTCTCACCACAATTTTACCAAGTCTCGGGTGAATCATAACTCACGAAAGCCCAACATTTGAAATCTAACACTTGGCATCTTGTGCCCCATCAATCTCACGGTCATGCTGACAACTAACTGGTTAACTAGGGCAACTCTCACAAATATAATAGATAAACGAGGGTGTATCCCCACCCTTAGAAAAATCAAAAGGTATTCACCTCTAATGGGGAGTGTCCAACTATGTGTATGCTTGTGCAAGTGTGTCTAACAAGAACTCCATTAACTAGTAATTATAAGAAATGGAACAGTAAGCATGCGAAATGTTTGCACACGAGTTGAATCAATGAGGACATCAGCTCTGAACACAATAAGTTTAACAGGGGATCTTCTAGGATATCGTCGTGTAGTCCCGAACATAAATATATGTTCTAGGGATCTCTGGGTATCCGAGGATCTCTTGGTATCCTCAATATATGTGCAGGAAAATATTCCGGGAATCTAACCCGTAATCTCAATGTAAATGAGCAGGGGGATCTCTCGGGAATCTAACCTGTAGTCCCAAAGTAAATGTGCAGGGGGATCTCCCGGGAATCTAACTCATAGTGCCAAAATAAATGTGCAGGGGGATCTCCGGGGAATCTAATCCGTAGTCCCAAAATAAACAAATGGGAGGAGGGGGGGAGCTACTGGAATCCCACATCCATAGTCCTAATGTAAGTACACACCAACAACAAGAGAACAAGAACATCCTGATAAGGGGGTCAAAAACATATACAATAAAGTCCCAGCAAGGGAATAGACAATAGGAGCAATAACGTTCCGGAAAGGGAAGCAACAATAGAAGCAATAACGTCCCGTCAGGGGAAAAAACAATAGAAAAAACAACGTCCTGGCAAGGGAATCAACAATAGATGAGAGGGATCATGAAAAAAACAAGAAGTATGATAACCTCAACTATTGAACATGTAACATATTTGCACAAAATAAAAAATGATCTTACAACCAAGGAGTGTCCAAATAATAAGGAAATTAACATGAATCCAATAATTTCAATTAACAAAATATTAACTAAACATAGGATACCTAACTTCTTTTTAATTAGGGCCAATGAATTACGTGACCAGTAGAAATAATGATTTCCAGCTAAAGGCAAGCAGGTATAAAAGACAACATAGCTATATAAGGGTAAGTGTCCTCAACTAAATCAGTAAAAGTCAATTAGGCAACAAGAGTAAACCAAAAGGGCAAGTTAATTCCAAGTAAGCAATGTAGAAATGAGACTAAATAACAGGGAACTCAATCGTATTAAGAAATAGTTTCATGTTTGGTGATTTCAAGGATCTAAAAGCCTAAAAGGAAACAATTTATCACAAATCAATCTGAGCACGCACTCTTCACCTCGTGTGCAAGGAATACAATCAACATAGAAGACTCAAGTCCTAAGGGGAAGCCCCCACACAAGGTTAGGCAAGATACTTACCTCAAACCGGCTAAAATCAACTAGCAACCACGTTCTTACCACGAGTTCTCGACTCCGAATGGACCAAATATATTAAATTAAATCACACATTGTAATTAACATCTCAAGCAACTGATTCTGTTATTTAATTCAAAGCTAAAGCGTGAAATTAGGTAAAATGACCTAAATGCCCCTCACGCTAACATCACAGAACTAGATGAATTTAACATTTTCAAAACCCTCGTCTCTGACAAGTCTAACCATATAAAAATCTTTCACATCAGAGGTCAAACACCCCCTCAAAACTCAATAATTCGGTCTATGAAGTTCTTGTTGGAAATCATGTATATCTATGATATGTGCGCTTTGGTTGTATGAGCATGATTTTCAGGTATAGGTTTTGATAAATGACAAACAATGAAGTCAAGTGTCAAACAATGTTAAAATATGACAATCAATCAAATGGCGAGAAGCATACTGATGACGGAATTGCATGAACGAGCCAAAGAGTTCAAGACCGAAGACCCAAGACGTAGGTCGTTTGGTAGAACCAATGTAAGGACAACGTTTAAGTTATCTTATCCTTTGGCTCAACATTAGGTCATCATAAACATGCATAAAATATTTTATTAAATCATATTTATCATAAACATGCATCTTTGTGTTAAAAAAAATGATGTTGAAGGTTTTAAACATGCCTTTTAAATCTGGGCCTCAACAATCGATTATTTGAATCCTACAATCGATTGTATTAAGACAGTGTGATCTGAAGTTTTTCAAAATAGCAAACAATCGATTGTCTACTTTTAACAATCGATTATTTTGAGACAGTGTGCAACCGAAGTTTTTAAACATCTAAACAATCGATTGTTTTTGTCATACAATCGGTTATATTCATAAACAATCGATTGTCATTTTCATACAATCGATTATATTTTGACCGTTCCCACAGAATCAATTATATTTTGACCGTTCCCACAGAATCCTAAATTGATTTTTGAACGTTGAATAACAATCGATTATTTAGTCCATACAATCGACTGTTTAGCCTAAAATCAGGAATCTGTCTTTTGAACGTTGGTCAAACAATCGATTATCTACTCCAAACAATCGATTGTTTGAGCACAGAATCAGGGATTTTATTTGTCAATTAAGCAACGGTCAGCACCACTTTTTCACCTATAAAAAGAGGTCTTTTGAGCTGATTTTAAAAACACAACTCCTCCATACATTGTTATACATATTGATCATTTTCAAGCATCATTTTAGAGCTTTTGTTGAGCCATTTGATAGACAAATTTGTGTTGTTCATAGAGCTTTTATCCACTCTATTGAGAGAGTATTTGTTGTAAAAGAGAGTTGTTTGAGAAGAACATATCTTCTCATTTGTCGGGTTTGCTAAGTACCCAAAGTCTTAGTGGTTGAAGTCTTGGGGTGAGGTATCCTCAAGCAAGTGAAGTCTTAAGGTGTGGTATCCTTGAGCAACTGTAACGGTTTGTTAAGCACCAGTAAGCTTGACGAAGATAGTGGAAATCTCGAGAGAGTCTCCCGGGGACTGGACTAGCCACGGGTTGTGGTGAACCAGGATACATCGGTGCGTTCGTTCCTTATTATTTACTTATCGCACTTATTTCATTCCTGCAATTTTTAAATTCCGCAAGTTTACGCTGTTTTTATTATAACGCTATTCACCCCCCCTCTAGCGTTAAGCGTATATTCTAACAATTGGTATCAGAGCCTAACTCTCTGAAAGCCTTAACCGGTTGAGAGAAATATATATTTTTCTGTTGAGAATATTGAACGCAGGAACGATGGATGAAGGACAGTCCACCACTTGCGCTCCACTATTTGACGGAACAAACTATACATATTGGAAAGAACGAATGAGTATCTTCCTCAAAGCAAACAGTTTTCGTTTGTGGCAAATCATCAAAAACGGTGAACCAATGCCGACAAAGAAAGTTGGAGAAACCACGGTTCCAAAGAAGGAAGATGAATATGATTCCGAGGACATCAAGAAAGTTGAAAATAATGCAAGGGCCATCCATGTATTATATTGTGTGGTGAATCCAGATGATTATCGAAAAATCTCTTGCTGCACAACCGCCAAGGAGATGTGGGATAAGCTCGAGATCATTTATGAAGGTACGCCTCAAGTCCGAGAAGCCAAAATTGATTTTCTAACACATAAATATGAAATCTTTAAAATGGAGAAGGAACCCATTGGTGTTATGTTTGAACGATTTTTAAGAATCGTCAACAATCTCCATGCTTTCGGGAAAGTTTACACGAACAAAGATCTTGTTCGAAAAGTCCTACGGAGTCTCACTCCCGAATGGCGCTCCAAAGCCAATGCCATCCAAGAGTCGATGGAATTCACGGATATCACAATTGATGGACTAAGAGGTAACCTCAAAACTTATGATAGCACAATTCTTAATCCTTATCTTAGAAGCAATTCGAATTTCGCCCTCAAAGCCTCATCCTCTAAAAGAGAAGAGGTAAGTGATTCGTAAAGGGATGATGATAATATTTCCAATGATAAAATTAAAAAGTTTTGTAAGTCCATGAAAAAAGACAAGAAAAAGAAGAAACACCATAGGCGCTTATTACGGGATTCGGACAGCTCAGGCGATGAAACCACCGCATTGTGTCTCATGGCTAACGAAGGAGAAGGGGTAAGTACATCTAACTCTCACTCGTTTGAAGAATTACAAAATGCCTATGATGAATTGTATGGTGAATTTGTTAATGCTTCCAAAACTATCATAGAATTGAAGAAAACACTTTCTTTGCAAGAAATAGATTTTCAGAAAACACTTTCTTTACAAGAAAAAGAGTTTGAAAAATCCTCTTCTTTGAAAGAAATAGATTTTGAAAAATTGACTAATGAAAATGATGTTCTTAAAAATAAAATTGAAGTTTTAGAAAAAGAAAATAAATTTTTGAAAAATGACATTGTTGATTTTAAAAATAAAATCAAGGAATTGAATGAAGTCTCTTCTATTGATAAATGTTCCAATTGTTCTTCTTGTAGTTCTTTAATACTAGAGAACACAGAACTTAGGAAAGCACTAGAAACACGTAGTGTTGATAGTCCTAAAATTGAAGATATTAAAAAGGATGAAAGTAATGAGGTCGGACCATCTAGAAAGAATTCTAGGAACCTCACTAATGAGTCTAAGATTAATTGTTTTAGACCACCTAGACACAATTCTAGGAATTTTATAAATGAGTCTAGAATGAATAATTTTAGACCACCTAGACATGACTCTAGGAAATTCAACGCTTCTAGGGGGAACAACTTTAGATCACCTAGAACGCATTTGGCTCAACCTAGACATATGCACAATCCTAATGTTATATGTCACTATTGTAATCCGGTAGGACACATTGCACCCGTTTGTTTTGCTAAACATAGAGATTTATGTGTTGATTATGACTATTGTTATCCTAATCCCCAAGGACCCAAAAGAAGTTGGGTACCAAAAACCTATTTTTAGGTTCTTTTTGCAGGTGTGCTTGAAGACTACAATATTGTAGTGGATGCACCAAGCACGAAACCTTAATGCATTAAGGGGGAACGTCGGTTAGTTATCGTATTTTGAATAAAAACGCAATGAGTTGATATGTGCAAATAATCTATATCAGTGTTGGTTGATACATGCTTTAACAAGTTTTATTTTTGAAGAACAATTAGTATCAATTGGTTTTATAATAAATGATTGATTCATGTTTTGATGAATATTTTTAGTTTAAATAACAATTGGCATAGTTGAGAAAAATGATCGTTATTATTAGTATGCCATTTACTAACTTTTTATATGATCTTGTCTATAACGATTGGTATCGTCAATGGTTTAAATAACTTTTGGTATACTCTTTTTGCTAATCCCAAAAGGGGGAAGAATATGGGCGATATGCATGCTTTAATTGAGGGAGAATATTCAATTAAGGGGGAATTATATTGAATTGATTTGGTTGCATAAATTGTATGTTGAGATATAGCATCTATTTAGGGGGAATTCAATATGCATATCTTCCGTTGTTTGTCATTATCAAAAAGGGAGAAATTGTTGGAAATCATGTATATCTATGATATGTGCGCTTTGGTTGTATGAGCATGATTTTCAGGTATAGGTTTTGATGAATGACAAACAATGAAGTCAAGTGTCAAACAACGATAAAATATGACAATCAATCAAATGGCGAGAAGCATACTGATGACGGAATTGCATGAACGAGCCAAAGAGTTCAAGACCGAAGACCCAAGACGTAGGTCGTTTGGTAGAACCAATGTAAGGACAACGTTTAAGTTATCTTATCCTTTGGCTCAACATTAGGTCATCATAAACATGCATAAAATATTTTATTAAATCATATTTATCATAAACATGCATCTTTGTGTTAAAACAAAATGATGTTGAAGGTTTTAAACATGCCTTTTAAATCTGGGCCTCAACAATCGATTATTTGACTCCTACAATCGATTGTATTAAGACAGTGTGATCTGAAGTTTTTCAAAATAGCAAACAATCGATTGTCTACTTTTAACAATCGATTATTTTGAGACAGTGTGCAACCGAAGTTTTTAAACATCTAAACAATCGATTGTTTTTGTCATACAATCGGTTATATTCATAAACAATCGATTGTCATTTTCATACAATCGATTATATTTTGACCGTTCCCACAGAATCAATTATATTTTGACCGTTCCCACAGAATCCTAAATTGATTTTTGAACGTTGAATAACAATCGATTATTTAGTCCATACAATCGACTGTTTAGCCTAAAATCAGGAATCTGTCTTTTGAACGTTGGTCAAACAATCGGTTATCTACTCCAAACAATCGATTGTTTGAGCACAGAATCAGGGATTTTATTTGTCAATTATGCAACGGTCAGCACCACTTTTTCACCTATAAAAAGAGGTCTTTTGAGCTGATTTTAAAAACACAACTCCTCCATACATTGTTATACATATTGATCATTTTCAAGCATCATTTTAGAGCTTTTGTTGAGCCATTTGATAGACAAATTTGTGTTGTTCATAGAGCTTTTATCCACTCTATTGAGAGAGTATTTGTTGTAAAAGAGAGTTGTTTGAGAAGAACATATCTTCTCATTTGTCGGGTTTGCTAAGTACCCAAAGTCTTAGTGGTTGAAGTCTTGGGGTGAGGTATCCTCAAGCAAGTGAAGTCTTAAGGTATGGTATCCTTGAGCAACTGTAACGGTTTGTTAAGCACCCGTAAGCTTGACGAAGATAGTGGAAATCTCGAGAGAGTCTCCCGGGGACTGGACTAGCCACGGGTTGTGGTGAACCAGGATACATCGGTGCGTTCGTTCCTTATTATTTACTTATCGCACTTATTTCATTCCTGCAATTTTTAAATTCCGCAAGTTTACGCTGTTTTTATTATAACGCTATTCACCCCCCTCTAGCGTTAAGCGTATATTCTAACAGTTCTGCCTAATTTTCATTCAAAATCTGAAATAAAGGATGAAATTAAGAGAAGATTCATGGAAATTGGTCTAATTTGAGTGAGAATTACATACCCAAGTTGCCCTGGTGAAAATCCCTCCGAATATCACTAAGAACCGAGACTAGAAGTCAAAATATGATAAAATGGTGAAACCCTCGAATTTGGGATTAAATCTGTCTGCCCAGACATTTTGTTCTATGCGATCGCAAGAGAAGGAATGCGATCACATAGAGTAAAATTGGAAGGCCAGAAAAAGGCCTATGCAAACGCATATGGGTTCATGCAATCACAGAAGAGGAGGAAACATAAGTATGCTATCGCGAACAAGGCTATGCGATCGCATAGAAGGAACTAGGACCCCTCTGGAATACAGTATGTGATCGCGGAGGTGATGATGTGATCGCATAGGAGGAATTGATGCTGCCCAAACTTTGTGCTATGCGATCTCGGGACAAGCAATGCGGTCGCATAGAAGGAAATACCAGATACGAGATTAACAGTTCAAAAAGGAGGAAAAACGATTTGTAGCCCATCCGAAACACACCCAAGGCCCCCGGGACTCCCTCTAATTACACACACAAGTCATATAATCTAATACGGACTCGCTAGAAGTTCCAAATAACATAACACAACATCGAAACGGCGAATCAAACCAAAAATCAAGTTTAAGAACTTCCAAATCTTCAAATGACGAATCTCATGCCGAAATCTATCAATTCAACTCCGAATGACGCCAAATTTTGCAGACAAGTCCAAAATAACATAGCAAAGCTTCTCCAACTCTCGGACGCATTCCGACCCCGATATCCCAAAAGTCAACTGTGAGTAAAACTTCTTCATTTTCCAACTTCAACTTTCACCGAAATGCCTCAATTCACTCAACAGACCTCCAAATATGAATCCGGGCGTCCATCTAAGTTCTAAATCACTATACGAAGCTGTTGAGATCATCCACAACCCATTTCGGGGTCGCTTACCCAAAGTTCCAATTTCACTCAACTTTTCACCATTCCAACGCCCAAAACAAGGTTTCTTCTCTCTAAACCATCCGAAAGCCAAATTTCACCATGCACGGAAGTCGATACTCATATTCTGAAGCTATTCCATACCTTATGCCACTGAACGGAGCTTAATTTCTTAAAACGACCAGTCGGGTCATTACATCCTCCCCCTTTTAAAACCAACGTTCGCCGTCGAACGTGCTAAGATTCGCTTTGAAGTCCTCAAGTCACTGAGTACACACTTGCAACATACACCCGCAGGTGATTCCACGTCACCCCAATCCACATAAGCATGAAGACACCATCTCAACTGAAGTTTAGCCATTTTTAGTAATACCACTAAGCATACAAGCCAGAATTCTTACCTCCCGATCCTACATTCATACCCGGTATCAGTCTCAACCGGCTACTTTAATTCATGCCAACACACACAGGGTACAACCACCCCTCATGACATATCACACATAGGCCCACAATAACATTTCTGATAGCAATACATGCCTGAGATCAAATCTGCACCGGCCTTAAGCCTTATATTTAATAGAAACTCTTTTCAGACCTCCACAACACAGGTGATGATATAATACCCACGACAACCACATAACAAGACACCCAGGTAACCAACCTCAGCTAATACCAACGGCACACACCCCATAAGTTAAACTCTAGAAGCATAGAATGAAAAATGACAGAATATGGGAAGGGAAACACATAAGGGGACTATCAACAAGTCAAACTAGCACAAATTCTACTAATACGCAAATCTACAAAACATTAACAATAAAGAGTGAAAACATATAAAAGGCTCACAAGGATCTTATACTGATATAACTCTCACTGCAGTACACATTCTGGTCTCAATATATCAAATCACCTGAAATCACGAGGGTCCCACCCTCAACACTGAATCACAAGTAGGGCACACATCAACCCATCTAGAGACTCTCACTAGATCAATTCCGTCTACAATTTACAACACAGACTAGCTCCCACACTGATGGAGCATAGAAATCATAGCTCGTAACCAAGAATTCTCAAAAGTAACATCAAACCTACCAAAATAGACAATAGGAATTTACTACTAGCCTCATAACACTCGACAACAACTAGAAACAGACGATAGACACAGCTATCACTCATAGAATCTCCCAACAGGATAATCACATAAACAGAGTGCAAATCATGAAGCGCTCCCATAAATGGAACAACAAACAAGTAAATCATCCCGATAAGCAGAACTGTGATGAACTACAGATAGTGCCCCTCTATAAAAAACTGAACTTGCACCTGAATGACATTAGTTGGCGCACCGGGCTCAAACCTACTATATGAAACACATCAACAAGTCAGGCCTCCCCCTCTTAGATGCCCTCTACATGCCTGAATGCCTCACTGTGACACATATGTCTTATTTCTGGGACAATCTCTCACCATGTGGCTAGTATCTCCACACCCAAGGTACCATCTCTGCTGATGAAGTGGTGGGAACTGTGGGGTATGGGTACTTTGAGACCCCTGAACACCTGAATCACTATGCATAGTCTGAAGCACGAACTGAACTGGACGACTCATAAAACCTCTACCATGATGCACCCTGGCTCCAAAATAAGGACCAGTATATCTCACTGGTCTAGAGGCCTCCTCACCTCCTCAAGCTCTCTCTCCTGATCTCATTTGCTCTGTCACTCCTTACTCTGCCTGCCCCCCTCTCTTTAGCATGCATACCCTCTATCCTCCTAGCGATGCTTACCACTTGTTGATACAAAATATTCATCTCCAACTCACGAGCTATACTAGACCGGATGCTAGGAATAAGCCCCCCAATAAATCGGTGAACCTTCTCGCGAACAGTCGAAACTAAGGCTGAGGCATGTCTAGCCAAACTAGTATAACGGACAGCATACTCCGAGACGGTCATAGAACCCTGGCGCAAATGCTCAAACTTCACGTGCCATGCATCCCTGAGGCTCTGAGGAACAAACTCTCACAGAAACATATCTGAAAATTGGGTCCAAGTCAGCGGTGCCTCGTTTGGGCTGTCTAACTCATAGGTGCGCCACTAGTAATAAGTAGCTCCTCGATGCTGGAAAGTAGTGAAAGAAACCTCGCTCGATCCACATATACCCATAGTACAGAGAATACGATAACACTCATCAAGGAATTCCAGGGCATCCTACGATGATAAACCACTGAACTCAGGAGGCTTATACCTCTTAAACCGCTCAAGTCTCATCTGCTCCTGCTCGAAAGCCACTGCCATGCCCTTGGAATGAGCTGGTGCTGCAGACAACGTAGGAATGATCTCAGGGACCTACTCAATATATGCTTGCTACTTAGGAGTGGGGGCGGCAGGAGTATGTGCTCCTCCCCCAGCTGGGATGTGGCTGCAGCAAGGGGAAACAATACTGCCTGAGCCAAAGGGGTGTACATACTCATGAACCGTGCCAAAGTCTCCTGAAGGGCTGGAGTGACACTAGTTGTAGGCGTGCCTAATGCCTGGACTCCGGTTGGATCTGCTTGTGGTACCTCGGCGGCCTCTCGCGCAGGTATACTCGCTGCACCACGTGTGCGTCCTCAAACTCTACCCTGGCCGATACCTCCAATTACTGCCACAAGGGGCGCGGGTTCCTGATCACCTCGGGTAGTACGTGTCCTCACCATCTGTGAGAGAGTAGAAGACAAAGGTTTAGGATTGTGGATGTCAAAAATCTCGTACGACAGGGAAATCAAATAAAGTGAGATTTTCCTAACTGCTACATAGCCTATCGCAGATAAGTACAGACATCTCCATACCGATCTATGAGACTCTAATAAACCGACTTGTGATCTGAGACTCCTATGAACCTAGAGCTCCGATACATACTTGTCACGACCCCAGTTCGCCCTCCGTGAACATTTAGTGATGGAACCTAGTCCCTACGACTAGGTAAGCCTAAAAATGCGGAATATAAACTAAATTGCGGAAGAAAATAATTAAAAACTGAACTAGCAAAATAAATCAGTGTTTAGAGTGCCCCCTGGCACATACAATAACAACTCTCGAAACTAACAAAAATTCCCGAAATCCGGAATCTCACAAATCACAAGCTAAGTGATACATAAGAGGCTCTGACTCAAGAATATCTATACAAAAGAGTAACACTGAAAGAGTTATACTAATTAAAGGAAATCTAGAAAGGGACTCCTAGGTCTGTGGACGTAGCAGATATACCTCAACGTCTCTATCGATACGCCTCTTTCAAAGGCTGACATAACTAAATGGGAGTACTTGTATCTTCCCAACAAAAATATGTAAAGAGTAGCATGAGCACACCACGGTGGTGCCCAGTTGTACCAAGACTAACCTCAATGGGGAAATGACGAGGAATAGTCAAGGCACCTACTGGTCGAATAAACAGTATAATTATGGGAAATGAGAAAACGATATATAAATATGTAAAGTCTGCATGGATGGCCAAAAATACAACAGTTCACAATAAAGGGAAAGGCAAGAAGTAACAACGAACATCTAATAATTGATGACACGAAAATGACGGCCGAATCACAATTCAAATCCTAAGGTCAAGACACAGCAAGGGCAACTAGTCAACAACTCATATCCTCCAATGATGTGCACATACAGACTTATTCAAATATCACTAAAATTTTACCAAGTCTCGGACGAATCTTAACTCACGTAATCCCAACATCTGAAATCTAACACCTATCATCTTGTGCCCGTCAATCTCGCGGTCATGCTGACAACTAACTGGTTAATTAGGGACACTCTCACAAATATAATGGATAAACGAGGGCATATACCTACCCTTAGCAAAATCAGAAGGTATTCACCTCTAATGGGAAGTGTCCAACTATGTGTATGCTTGTGCAAGTGTGTCTAACAAGAACTCCACCAACAAGTAAATATAAGAAATGGAATGACAAGCACCCGAAATGTTTGCACACGGGTAGAATCAATGAACACATCAGCTCCGAACACAATAAGTTTAACAGAGGATCTTCCAGGATATCATCATGTAGTCCCAAACATAAATATGTGTTCTAGGGATCTCTGGGTATCCAGAGGATCTCTTGGTATCCTCAATATATGTGCAGGAAAATCTCCCGGAAATCTAACCCGTGATCCCAAGGTAAATGTGCAGGGGGATCTCCTGGAGATCTAACCCATAGTCTCTAAGTAAATGTGCAGGGGGATCTCCCGAGAATCTAACCCGTAGTCCCAAAATAAATGTGTTGGGAGATCTCCCGGGAATCTAACCTGTACTCCAAAAATAAATGTGCAGGGGGATCTCCAGGGAATCTAGCTCGTAGTCCCAAAATAAACAAACAAGGGGTGGGGGGAAGAGGAGCTACCGGAATCCCACATCTGTAGTCCCAACGTATGTACATGCCAACAACAAGAGAACAACAACATCTCGGCAAGGGATTCAACAACATATACAATAACGTTCTGGCAAGGGAATCAAGAATAGGAGAAATAACATCCCGGTAAGAGAAGCAACAATAGATGCAATATCGTCTCGGTAGGGGAAGCATCAACAGAAACAGCAACGCCCCGGCAAGGAAATCAACAATAGATAAGAGGGGTCACGGAAAAACCAAGAAGTACGATAACCTCTACTATCGAACATGTAATATATTTTCACAAAATCACATATGATCTTACGGTCAAGGAGTGTCCAAACAACAAGGAAATTAACATGAATTCAATAATTTCAATTAAGAAAATATTAACTAACGTAGGATACCTAACTTCTTTTTAATTAGGGGCAATAAATTACGTGACCAGTAGATATAATGATTTCCAACTAAAGGCAAGTAGTTATAAAAGATAACATGGCTATATAAGGGTAAGTGTCTTCAGCTAAACCAGTAAAAGTCAATTAGGCAACAAGATTAAACCAAAAGGGCAAGTTAATTCCAAGTAAGACATGTAGAAGTGAGACTAAATAACAGGGAACTCAATCGTATTAAGGAATAGTTTTATGTTCAGTGATTTCTAGGATCCAAGAGTCTAAAAGGGGACAATTTTGCACAAATAACTCCGAGCATGCAATATTCACCTCGTGTGCAAGGAATACAATCAACACAGAAGATTCAACTCCTACGGGGAAGCCCTCCCCCCCCCCCACAAGATTATGCAAGATACTTACCTCAAACCAGCTAAAATCAACTAGCAACCACGTTCTTGCCACGAGTTCTCGACTCCAAATGTTCCAAATGTATTCAATTAAATCAGACATTGTAATTAACATCTCAAGCAACTGATTCTATTATTTAATTCAAAGCTAAAGCGCAAAATTAGGTAAAATAACCAAAATTCCCCTTAGGCCAATGTCTTGTAACCAGATGAATTGAACATTTTTATAACCCTAGTTCTCCCACGAGTCAAACCATATAAAAATATTTCAAATCGAAGGTCAAACACCCCCTCAAAACTCAATAATTCGGTCTATGAAGTTCTACCCATTTTTCATTCAAAATCTAAAATTAAGAGGAGATTCATGGAAATTGGTCTAAATTCAGTGAGAACTACATACCTAAGTTGCCCAGATAAAAATCCCTCAAAAAATCGTCAAGAACCAAGATCTAGAATTCAAAATGTGTTAAAATTATAAACCCTCGAATTTTGATTAAATCTGTCTGCCCAGACATTTTGTTCTATGAGATCGCAACAGAAGGAATGCGATCAAATATAGTAAAATTGGAAGGCCAGAAAAAGGCCTATGCGAGCGCATTTGGGGTCATGCGATGGCAGAAGAGGAGGGAACATAACTATGCGATTGCGAACAAGGCTATGCGATCGCATAAAAGGAATTGGGACCCCTCTGGAATACAGTATGCGATCATGGAGGTGATGATGCGATTGCATAGAAGGAATTGATGCGTCCCAAAATTTATGCTATGCGATCGCGGGACAAGAAATGCGATCGCGTAGAAGGAAATACCAGATACCAGATCATTAGTTCAAGAAGGAGAAAAAAGGATCCGTAGCCCATCCGGCACAGCCGAGGCCCCCGGGATCCCGTCTATTTACACACACAAACCATATAACCTAATATGAACTTGCTCGAAGTTCCAAATCACATAACACAACATCAAAACGACGAATTAAACCAAAAATCAAGCTTAAGAACTTCCAGATCTTCAAATTACGAATATCATGCCGAAACCTAGCAATTCAACTCAGAATGAGGCCAATTTTTGCAGACAAGTCCAAAATAACATAACGGAACTGTTCCAACTCTCGGAATCACATTCTGACTCCGATATCCCAAAAGTCAACTATAGGTCAAACTTCTTCATTTTCCAACTTCAACTTTCGCCGAAATGCCTCAATTAACTCTACGAACCTCCAAATCTGAACCCGGGCGTGCGCCTAAGTCCAAAATCACTATACAAAGCTGTTGAGATCATCCAAAGCTCATTCAAAGGTTGTTTATCCAGAAGTTCAATTCTCGTCAACGTTTCACCATTCCAACTTCCAAAATAAGGTTTCTTCTCTAAATTAGACTCTATGCCACCCAAAAGTCGAATTCCACCATGCACGCAAGCTGATACTCATATTCCAAAGTTGTTCCAGACCTTATGCTGCTGAACAAAGCTTAATTTCTCAAAACAACTGGTCGTGCCATTATAGATACTAATGTGATGCACAAGCGATGAATATATGATACGAATATGATACATAGCTGAAACAACTTCTTTTAAATAAAACTAATGTATAATATAAAATTTCAACATAATTTTAATTGATAGGTCAAGTATTTATTTATATCTAATATTCAAATTACATTATACAATGATATAGTTCTTGATATATTGCATTCTTCAAAATCTCTATATATTCAGTAAAGTAAAATAATAAGTAATTCTAAATTTGACATATTTCATCCTCTTTTTGGATTATTTCTACAAGTTTTCCTATTGTGACCTTCTTCTCCACACTTCCCACATGAAATCGACCTTTTTCGTTCCCTATCATATATTTGCTTGCACCTCCCCTTCCTTGGCCTTCCTATTGGTTTAGTCACGTCTGGTGGCAATACTTTTTCATGTAGAACTTCTGCAGAAATTTCCCACATGCTTTCATCAGGAACGGGATAAATTTTAATATCATAGGTCTTCAATAGGTACTTTGTGGTGTAGTACACCAAGCAATACTCAATGTGATCAATGTATTTGTATTTTTGTACTGCCCAAGCATGTGCACATGGCAGCTCATCCAACTGAAGCCTTCTACAGGTGCAAGTTCAATCTTTTAGGAAGACCATTCTCTGCTTACCCTTGTCAAGTACTGAATATAAGTAACTCGTCGAAGGGGTCACCTACAATATTTATCAACTATCATAAGTGGTGACAAAGCAAATGCCCTAAAAATACATATACTAGAGTGCCTACAAGATTCAAAATAGTTTAATATCATGTCAAACCAACCAATATTTCAGGAGTGGGGTAGGTATAAATGCTACATTAAATTGAAAGTTTTTGCTTTTGTGTAGGTGGACACTAGTTTAACAGAATCATACAAAGGGTTCAAGGTGTAACAGATCCGTGAAATTCGGCATGATTACATATTCTATGCGCAAGTATCTACAGATTCCAGCCAGACCTTCATCTGATGTGACAATTCAAGATTATCCATTTGCATTGTATCATATTTTTTCCAAGATCAGTGAATGATTCTTCTGCATTCTTTAGGTTTGTAAGATTCAATCATCCGATCAATTTCCTTATGTAGTATAGCAAAGGCAGTATTGGGAGGCCCCTAGCAGCCTTGAGTGTTGCATTGATCGATTCTGCAAATGCTTGAAGTCATCGTCGATGTTCTGTTGATAGTAGAATGTGCTCTGGATCATCTTTTATACCCAACATTCATTAAGTAATCTTTGACCCTCTTATTAATTTTCTCTACCTCTGCCATGTGGTAGTCAAACTTCTCAGATTTGTATACTTTGTCCATATCAAAGAATATGTCTTTGAGCAGCAAATAATTTTATTTGTAAATTTTTTAATATTATTCCATAGATGCCATATGCAGACTCAATGAGGTACTTGTGTATACAATGTCACCGCTGCATTTCCAATGCATTCATGAATGTCCGAGACTATGCACATTCCCTCCCTTTCCCTTAATGCATCCTTGAATCTCGCAAAAACCCACTCTCAGGAAGCATTATTCTCTGAATCTACTATGGCATATGAGAGTGGTAGGATATTACCTGCTGGATTTTGTGTAGATGCTATCAATAATGTTCTTTTATATGCCAATTTAAGAAAGGTTCCATCTACAACAACAACCGGTTTGCAATACTAACATTCTTTTGTAGACGGATATAGTGCAACCAAAGCATACATGAACAAGTCTTCCTCTGTGTTTTTCAAACTTACCACTGACATAGGATTTGTAAGAACTAGCATATAAAAGTAGCTTGGCGGTTCGCTCTCAGTACTTGAACTGCATATTCTTTCGATCTCCATGCTTGTATATATGTCATCTGAAGACCATACTGCTTGTTCATGTCTCCAATTATATCATTAGGAGTGTATATTATTTTTGGGTCTTTATACTTGTCTATCAGAAACATGCCGATGAGTTTTGCAGTAGCTTGACGTGATGCGTAAGATCTCTTTCAGTGGGCATGAGTGCACTTTGCTGAAATTTTTGACCTTGAAAACGTTTGCGTTTTTTAGGTTGGAAGACTTAAAATACCATTTACAGTTGTTGTTGAGGCATACTAGGAAGTACCTATGACAAGGATATAAAATTTTCTATTAATACACAGAGCGACGTGAAATAATGATATATAGTGATGTACACTGTCATCAACAATACTAGACAAAACAACACAGCAACTATACAGTATTAGACGGTGACAACCACAACTTAAAAGTATACAGCCCCATACTTATAAGCAACAACTTATTTTCTGCATAAGTATACTTCTAACATAAACTACGATATAAATTGAGATAGATAATTATACAATAAATATTTTGATACCTATTTTCACTTGATCTATGCACCTTAAACTAAAAAATTCCTTTACCGCCAAGTGCCTCACGAATTTGATTATCGTTGCATTGTCTTTATAAATTTTACCTTCTTCTACATATATGTGTTGAGGGTCAGGTATTATTATATTCTCATTTGATGCTGTATCATTCCAGTCTTCTCCATCCCCATACTTGATCATCTTACTTATATCGCCATTATATCTCTCCTCTACAACTTATCTTTGTGCACATTCTGAGGAAATCACAGCAGAATATGAATTGTAGCAGATCATGTCTATATCCTTTTCACTCGATGTTATACAAAGGGGATACATTGTAAATTCTGAGATTTTTTTCAGCTCAAGATACTATTATGTATCACTATTGGCAGAGAACTGTTTTGGATAGTGTATTTGATTTCAAAATCATTAAGTGAAGTATTTGTCATAAGCTATTTCGAAATCACGTTACTGTGAGCACATGATTTTTACCCTATATATGAATTATTCCCATAAAATTCAAACAAAAATGATTTTTGCTTATTTTTACAATTTTTGTGTATTTTTGCGTCATTTTGTTTTAATTGTTATATGTTATGTATGTATGTTGATTCATATGAAAATACAAAAAATATGCATTTGCGTTTAGGTTATAATTTAATATTTTTTAGATCGATTAGGGGTTAGTTTGTTTTAGAACAAAATATGAAAATCACAAAAATAGTTCATTTTATATTTTAATTGTTTTAGTTATGAACTTTTCGTGAAATAGGTTTTTAAAATAATTATAGGAATTAAATGGTAATTTTGAAATATATTAGGACTTTATTTTAATTTTTGCATTTGTATAAAATCAGAAAAAAATACAAAAATACAAATTGAAATCAATAAATGAAAGAAATGACTGAAAAAAACCAATAAAAAAAGAGGCTCTTTATAAGAGACACAAAATTGGGCCAATTTTAATTGTATCACCTTAGCCCAATCCCAAACACCACACGCCCGACCCAATTTAATACCTCACACGGTCCAGCACTCCCTCAACTGAAACGACATCGTTTCAAACCCTTTAATCCCAGCCTTTGATTTTCTGATCCAACGGACAGACACGTCCTAGGTTGAAGGTATTTAGTGGTCGTACAACCCCCTACCCTCAAGTCTTCGTCCCAAACGCACCCCTTTCACATATCGTGTAAAGCCGCCTCCCGCTGCCGCCGGCGAAAATCGCCTACGATGGCGGTCCACCTCAAAATGCCACAAAATTAATACCATATACTCCTCTTCTCGTCCTCTTTCCATTCCCATGCTTGGTTTCCCTCAAATCTTCTTCCAAATGCTCGAATTTTAAATCAAAGATTCCGGCGAAGAGGTTAACTTGTCCATAAATCCCCAAATTCGTACCCTACCCTCTCCTGATCCCTCGTCCCTAATCCCTAACAAAAACTCCTCGAATCCCTAACAAAAACTCCTCGAAGATTTTCGAGTCGATCGATTTCTAGCTAATATTATAGGTCTATTTCTAGCAAAATAGATGTATAATATTAATTGGAAGTCGATTTCGGATGTTTTTCTCATAGAAGGCCGAATTCCAGTAAGTTTTCTTCGTTTTTTTTTAGTTTGATTCTTTGTTTTGTTTGGTTCAATCGAGCATTGTTTTAATTTTTAGTTTAATTTAGTTTGTCTCTACGGTTGTTACGAATGTTTAGGAAAATCTTTTAGGTTAATTTTCATTTTTTTTTGTTTAGATTTTGATTCGATCTTGCTTTTTGTTAGTTAAATGCTCAAATGCTAATTGGTCGTTAGTATAATTAAGCCTGCTCTTTGGCCTGTTCATGTGAATTTTGATTTAGGATTCAACTTGGATTTGAGTTCAGTTTATGCTTTTGTTCTAAGCCTTATCAGTTTGTTAATTCTTGATTCGATATTAGTGTTAATTAGTATTGATTAGTATAGTATTTGAAATAGGCTGATTGGTTTTAGCTGATTGAGTCACCCTTTAGTTAACTATAGTTAAATCTTAGCTAAGATAAGGGTTTGGTTGAGTCAGTAGTTTCAAGGTTTTCAGGGGTAGTTTAGGTATTTGGGATGGGGTAGAATTTGGTAGAATATGCAAGAACCTTCTAGAGTAGCTGTTTAGTTGTAATTTTAGGGAATTAGTAGACTTACTTGGGGAACAAGTTAATAACTACGGGACTAAATGGGTAAATAAAAAAGGGACTGAAGCGAACAGAAATTTGAACGGCTGCCCTTATCTTTGCCTATTTAAGGGCAGTCCCATTGCCTTAATAATCAAGTTTTGATGCCTCACAAAATTCCTTGCCTTTCTTTACAAGTTCAGATCTGAAATCTGAAGATCTAAACTCCAAATCTTCAAAAGAAAAAATCCAAAAAAATAGAAAAGAAAGAAAAATAAATAAAAAAAATTAGAAAAGCAGTTAACTGTCCATTGCTTTTCATGGGTGATCTTTATATTCATAGCCATTGAAAGTAGTTTAGAGGCTTAGTCAAATCATCGCTGCACATTTCTAGTAGCTGAAGGGGTATTGGATCACTTGGTTTGAGTTTCGAGTCCGTGTGAATGGATTTGAGTTGATTGTTAATTAAATCTGGTGACTCAAAGTGATTAATAATGTTCCCAGTCCAGTTTTGATTAAGTTCAGTATGGTTTTGGATCGATTCTCATTCTATCTGGATATTTTGATTGTGGTTTATCCCTGAATTGGTCTTGTGGGTTGCTGCTGATTGTTGCTCTACTGTTACGTGTTTTAACTGTTGATGACTCCTTCTTCATCTGCTGTAAATTGATTCCCAGATACATTTTTGAACTTCCCAAATGTGGTTTTGAGTTGAAGTTCAATCGAAGTTAGATTCAAGTTATGTTGATTTATGTGATCATTTGGAAGCTATCAGTTGAATTGAATGTTTATCCTTATTAGTGTTATTTTCATGTTTAGGATGTGTTAGGTGAATTATCGATTTCAAAATTAGAACAAAACTAAACAATTGGGTTGTAACAAGACTGTCTTAAGACTATGTGAAATTTGGGATTATGAGTGAATGTATGACTATTTGTGAGTGGGTGAATTAGTATTTAGTGCAACGTAACTAAATCTGTTGTCATCAGTTATAAAACAAGTCTAGATAGGTTTTGGTATTTCAATGTTGAGTCCGATGTATCCAGTTCTCTAAAATCTTGAATCGTATTAATATCGTTAATTTACATAATATATTGACTACTAGTAGCGAGCAATGTCAAGTCCCAAATGTTAGTGGTGATATCAAGCTCGTACAGTTATCATTAAGTGGGGTAGTATTTATTAAAAGACCAAAGAAAGTGTAAAGGAGAATTTCAAATGGCCAGGATGAGTAGTCTTAAAATTTGAGCATAAAACATTGGATCTGAGTCAATTTTAGTTTCAACATTTATTTGTGTTTGATTACTTTCTGGGTTTGGCATTCCCATTGCTAATTGTATTGGAATCATCATAGTGTGGTACCTCCCCAGGTTCGAACTCGGCTTTGCTGGGGTTGTAAGCCCATTGGCCAATAGTATAACTTCAGGGCCGAATGAATGGCCCAATTCCGTTTCTCCAGGTTTGGTGCCCTTACGTTGCTCCTCAGGCATTTTCTAAGGCCCCGGAGCCTTTGGAAGTTTGAATTAACTACAGATGTAAAATCATAGACAAGACTCGTTAATTAGGGCCTTTCTTTATTACTAGAGAACAAATTAATAAGTAGAGAACCATAGTCACTTTAGGATCGGGCTTTAAATAAAAAATGATGAGATGAGCCTCGCCAAACAAAACAATTGCGGGGACCTCGATAAAGGATAAAATTACTTATAATTCGGGAGGGTCGTTTATCGAATTTCGATAGAATCTTTAGACGCGTTTTAACTAAAGTACTTTCCTAAACTCGCCTGTGCGTTGATGCAACCCAAATTCAAATCTCGGTGAAATCGAAATGTGTTAATAATCACGGGTACCTTGATGGCGACGGGGTTAGAAACGCGTTTTCATGACCTCGTAATTCTTATAAAACAAATAATTATCGAAAATCGGTTACAAAAATAGAGACGAGCCTCATTGAACAAAAATAAATGTGGGGCCCTCAATAATTGAATATTAATAATGATTAGAATTTGGAGGGGCCGTTTAGCGATTTTCAACGGCCTTTCCCAAACGATATTACGTTAGAACCTTTAAGTGCGATTTAATTAAATTAATTTCTAAACTCGGGTGCGCATTAATGCGACTCAAATCCAAATCTCGACGAAGTCAAGACGTGTTGCGAACACGGGTGCCTTGATGGCGACGTGGTCGAAGACGCGTTTTCACGATATCGCAAGTCTTTAAAATAAATAATGGTAAAAGAAGTTTGTAAATAAAATGCATATAAGTTAGCATGTATAGAATCAGATAAAATCAAATACAACAGTTAAGCAAACGTGCTAGAACCACGGAACCCGGAATGCCTAACGCCTTCTCCCGGGTTAACAGAATTTATTTTCTGGATTTCTGGTTTGCAGACTGTGATACAGAGTCAACCTTTTTCCTCGGTTCAGGATTCAAATTGGTGACTTAGGACACCATAAATCTCCCAAGTGGCGACCCTGAATTAATAAACTAATCCCGTTCGGATTGTCCTTTTAGTAGAAAAACTCCTTTACACTCTCTTTGCGGGGGAGGGGGGGTGTATAGCGAAAAAGGAGGTGTGAACATAGAATAACTCGATTTCATGCCAGATCCCTAATAGGAACGCTTATTTGCATCATGCTGCATTTGACTTAGAGAACTCAACAGGGGGGCTGGGTCTGTCTAGGGTTAGCAACCTGAAATATAAAGACCATCCTGGTGCATCCTACTTGTTCTGTGCATTTATTTGTTCGAACCTGCATGTTGACCCGTTTTTGGAATGGGAGAATTTGAGAAAAGTCAAAAAAAGAGAAAATGAGAGAAATAGCGGTTAGGGAATTAATTGATTTTTTTGGAAAAACGGATGCCTAAGTATTGTCGAAACTCTGCCGAAATTTTGAGAAAATATAAAAGTGTTTAATTAGTTGTTTTATTCAAAAAACGTCCGTCATTTTTTTTTGGTTTGTCTTGTTTGCAAAAATGGAAAATGAAAAATAGTTTTCTTTGTCATGAGAATAAAAAAGTCTTGAACTTTTTTTCTTATTGTTTCAAAATAGTTTATTTGCAATGAAAAATAGGGTGTTTTATTGCAAAAAGAAAAAGAGCTGTTATTTTTTTTTTCGAAAAATAGGTTGTGTTGCTAAAAAAAAGAAAAAAAAGAGTTTTTACTTTTAATTGGAAAAATAGGTTGTTTGTTGAAAATGAAAAATCGTTATTTTGTCTTTTTTTCAAAAATAGAAATGGAAAAATAATTTGTTTTGCCATGAAAAATGTGAAAGGAGAAAGAGTCGTTATTTTGTCTTGTTTTCAAATATAGGAAAGGAAAAATAGTTGTTTTACCATAAAAAATAAAAAGAAAAAAAAGTCTTGATTTGATGAGAAATAAGGAAAAAGAAGAGCCTTTTATTTTTAGTTCGGAAAAATAGGTTGTCTTATTGAAAAAAAAAAAGAAAAGAAAGAGTCTTTCATTTTAATTTGGAAAATAGGTAGTTGGAAAAAAAGGCTGATCTATTGTTGAAAATGAAGAAAAAGAAAAAAAGAGTGTTGTTTTAAAAGTAGTTTCTTTTATTTTATTATTTGCTTATGAAATGCCAAAAGAGAAAATGAAAAAAGTCCTGTTTTAAAATGGTTCGGTTAATCTGCCCGAACTACGAATGATTTGATTCTCACAGGGCGTGAGATACGTAGGCAACCCTCATGGGGTCCAACCTACCCCATACAAAAATAGCCCAAAAAATGTCAAAATCTTAATTTTTGTCATAAATAAACCAGGCTACTCCGATTTTGCAAAAATAGTCAAATGTTCCCAAACGGAACGCCGGAAAGCTAGCCTGGCATAAATAGCCACCTTTGGTCATATTTCGATTTTTGACCCTCACAGCCTTAAATTTTTGACATCGAGGCGTTAAAAGGCTGTGTTTGCAATATGGGGTATTTTATTTTGAAAAACAAAAAAAGAGAGTCGTAAATAAGTCCAGTAATGCCGTTTTGTCATAAATAGCCGAATGTTCTTGAAAGGGACACCGGAAGGCTGACTTTGCAAAAACGGTCATTTTGGCCAATTTTGATTTTTGACCGGTTAGCTAACGCAACCCTAAAATCTTCGCCCCCGAGGTGCTGAAAGGCAGTGTTTGCAAAACTAGGTCTTTTGTTTTAATCTGAAAAGCAAGAGAAAGAGTCAGTGGTCAAGTGAATACCGTTCGGTTTTTGGTCAAAATAACCCGGCCCAGCCTCAAAATTCATGTAAAATTAGAAAGGGGCCATGTTTGCAAAAACAACCAGTTGGTTGAAATTGGCTTGTTATAAAAAATTTACAACTAAAACTTGAATTGTGATAAGGCTGAAATACGACTTTAAAAGCTGAAATGTACCTTAAAATTTGCAATTTATCTCAGGTGAAAACTTCATCAGACTAAGATTTTCATCTTAGGAGAAATATTCAACTGACTAAGACTTTGACTCTAGGAGATAATTCATCAGACTAGGTCTGTTTTGTGCACTCTCAGAAGAATTATTCATCGGACCGAGATATTCATCGTACTAGGTCCATTTTTGTGCGATCTCAGGAGAAAGATTCATCGGACTGAGATTTTGACTCTAGGAGATATTCATTAGACTAGGTCCATTTTTGCGCGATCTCATGAGAAAGATTCATCGGATTGAGATTTTGACTCTAGGAGATGTTCATCAGACTAGGTCCATTTTGTGCGATCTCAGGAGAAAGATTCATCGGACTGTGATTTTGACGCTAGGAGATATTCATCAGACTAGGTCCAATTTTGCGCGATCTCAGGAGAAAGATTCATCGGACTGAGATTTTGACTCTAGGAGATATTCATCAGACTAGGTCCATTTTGTGCGATCTCAGGAGAAAGATTCATCGGACTGAGATTTTGACTCTAGCTGATATTCATCAGACTATGTCCATTTTTTATTTCAGACTTTCTTAATTTTCCAAATTTCAATTTCCTTTCTTTTCAAATTCTTCCTTCCTTTCTTTTTCCAAAATTACGCCTTCCTTTCTTTTTCCCAAATTACGTGTTCCTTCTTTTTCGACTTTTACCTTCATCTTCCATTTTTCCAACTTCTGCCTTCCCTTTCTTTTCCAAATTATGCCTTCCTTTCCCTTTTCCAATTTCTGCTTTCATCTGAGGTGAAAGATTCAACAGACTAAGATTTCTATATCTCAGGTGAGAAGTTCAACATCCTAAGATTTTGACTCTAGGAGATAATTCATCATACTAGGTCCATTTTTGAGAGATCTCAGGAGAAAGATTCATCGGACTGAGATTTTGACTCTAGGAGATATTCATCAGACTAGGGCCATTTTTGGAATTCAAACATTCCCTTCCGTCTTTTCAAATTGTGCCTTCATTTTTTCTCCCAAATTATGCCTTTCTTTCTTTTCCAACTTCTGTCTTCCTTTCCAAGTTATGTTTTACTTTCTTTTTCCCAATTTCTACGTTTATCTTAGGTGAAAGATTCATCAGACTAAGATTTCATCTTAGGTGAAAATTTTATCAGACTAAGATTTCTCGACTGCCCATTGTCCTCCAAAACTTGTTTTACCTACCTTCCGATTTGAACTACCTTCCTTCAGAATTGCTTCCCTAAAAATTGGTGTTGTCCTCCTTCATAAACCACTTTTCTAACAACCGGTGTTTCATTCCTCTAAAAACTGGTGTTTCTTTCCTAAAAACTACTCCCCCCCCTTTTAACTTGTATTGGTCTTCATGTTCTTCAGATGTGTACCCGACTTCAAAAATGATTTTCAAAACGGCAGAAAATTTCCTGCCCCAGATATCTTTTCGCCATCAATAACATTTTTCCCTGCCCCTGTTTCAAATCAAAGAAAATTTTGTCAGTTTAAAGTGTGGTGGTTGGTTGTGTATTTCCGCTGGAGATGGCTCTCCTTTTTCTCTTTTCCATGATTTGCATTGCCCGACCATGCTTTGCATTGTACTTCTGCCCTTTTTTGACGACTACCTCCTTATCTGGCCCTCGTACCTTTTCTGCATTCAAACCCTATATCTTCTGTTTCTTATCTCGTTCATGAACTGGCATTTTCCTAACCTTTGAGTCTTACATGAATTCCCAAATTGCACTTATTACCCCCACAGTATGTTGTTTCTTCTTAAATCAAAACTTCTGCCCCTTGACCCAGAAGTCTATTACTCATTCGCTTGACCCTTGTCACAGAAACTATCTATTCTTTGTTCAAAACCAAATACCCTCCATCTGTTGTATTACTCTTGAACCGAAATCTACTAAACTTTGTGTTTCATAAGGATCCCCCAACGCGTGTTGATTTATTACCGTTTATCTTGTTGTTTTACTTGGCTCGTGACCCCATTTTGTGGAAATTGGAAAGCTGGGGGAAAATTTTGAACTCATTTCTCACTTGTTACGATCAAACAGACTCAGAAAGAGGAAGTGAATAAAACAGAAGAACGAAGTGAAAGACAAAGTAAAGAGATGATTCCTAAAGAAGGCACTAGGAAGTAGAAAACTATCAAATGTGGATACCAACTCTAACGACCATGACATGCACATGTGGATATTCTTCCAATCAAACCCGATGTTCAGCTCTTGTTCTATCTTTTTGCCGTGAAACTGGGCTTCGGTGCCCCGCTTATCTAATCTGATTTACATTCCTTATTCGACTTGTAGTGCCCGAAGGGTTTTCACCAACAAACCCCTCTCATTTGTTCTTTCTCTAGACTTACCATCGCCTAAAGGTGCCCGTGAAGGTTTTCACCTATAAGACTCTCATTTTTTATTTTTATTTTATTTTGTTTCTGGCAGCTTTCATCACCTTGTTTTGACCGAAGTGTTGCCTCTGACATGAATTACCTTACCTGCTTGACTTGGCATTTGTCAAAGACTAATCAAAAGGTCATTCTTTGGACTGTAATGTAGGTTTTTGGATGTGATAGAAATAAAGGGTATAAAAAGGCTCAAAACAATTTCAAAATGGGTCAAAATTACAACTTTCGGAATTCAATTTTTCCAAACAACCACAACTTCTGCCTCAGTCTCTTGCTTAGGGACTTTTGAAATTATATTTTGGTATGACTGAACCTCATAGAGGCTGCCTACGTACCCTTTCGGGATCAAGTCAAACGTAGTTCACATCATAGAAACTACATTGTTGTGATTTTCTTTCTCTTCTATTCTTTCTGTTTTTATTGATTTTTCCTTTCTTTCCTTCATTTTTTCTTTTCTTTCTTTTCTTTTTTTTTCTCTTTCTTTTCTTTTCTTTTCTTTTTTTCTTCCTTTCTTTCCTTTATTTATCCTTTCCTCTTCTTCTTTTTATTATTCTTTTTCATTTCCTTCATTTTTTCCATTCTTTTTCCATTTGCTTATCTCCGGCACTTGCATTTCTTTGATTGTGCCATTGATTCTGAAAGAGGTGTATGAAAGAAAATAAAAACAGCTCAAAAGGGGTGACAATGGAAAAATGTGTTTGGATAGCATAACAAAATACCTTCGTCATTTTAACCCTCAAAATATGCCAAGTGCAAACAAGGACAATCAGAATAAAGAAACCATACACATCATCTCCTGAATGCATCAGAATTGACGGCCATTTTCACACATTTTCCTTCTCTATCTGTCAGATGTAATGTGTCATTGGGCCACACTCTTACTCTTATTACTACGACCGACCCCCCTGTTGGCGAACTTGCTTTTGCGGGGATTTTTATGTTTTACTTGCCCCGGTTTCACATGGTTCGGTCGTCATACGATCTCACAACGTCCAAATCTATTCTTATTTCCTCAAATGTCCTTATCATCTTAAAAATGGTTTTGAAGATCAGACCGAGAATTATGCATGCATGTCATGTCACTAGAGCCAACAGGAAAAGAATTGTAGAAAGGATAGAGAACTAAACAAAAATGACTAGCAATGGCAGAAAACAGAGAATTGTATTTAACAACAAAACAAGCAACACAAACTGGGGTACAATACTAAACAGAACCTTGATAACACTACATAAGATATAACGACTAAAGGAACTAGACACATAAAATGATATAAGGGTTTGAATCACAAGACAATATCCGGATTACAACCCTGAAAATAACCCGGACAACAGAAATGACAATAAAATAAACCACCAAGATTATCTCCAGCTAGCTAAGAGATGAAACGTCTTTCCAATTGCCAAGCACGACTTCTTACACACAGAGTTCCGTATCAACAATACTGAGGCCTTCAAATAACTTTTCAAAAGAAATCATATCCGCCATGTGCGTCTCATTTTGTACAGGCGGTGGACTTTGGCTGGTGTCAGGTTCATCTAAATTTGGCACGATGATGTCGCCTGCGTCAATAAGCTCCTGAATTATTTTCTTCAGCCTCCAACACTTTTCTGTGTCATGCCTCGGGGCATTGGAGTAATATGTGCACCTTTGGGAAAAATCCAACATTTTTGAAAGAGGGCTTGATATTTTTATCTGAATAGGCTTCAACACGCCGGAATTCTTTAGCCACTAGAACAGATTGGCGTATGACTCTCCTAAGGGAGTGTAGGCTTTATTTTTCTACAACTTCTCATTCCTAAATGCCTGATTTTGCCGGAAACCTGATCTAGGGATGTAACATTGGGGCAGGTCACCTGGTGCACAAGGATATCCATGGGGCTTAGCAAGAACAGTCACTCGACCTTGTTGTCGGTTGAAGGAATGACCTGGTGGTTGGACATATGACCGGATGTTGTTTCACGGATAGTACTGAGGTGGCTTATGTGGAATTTAGGGACGTTCACGGGGCCAGTAGGGAGGCTGAAAGCATTTACCAAGAACGACAACCGGTCCCAGTCATTGGCAAAAGGAGTGACCTAGTGTTTGGACACCTGGCCGGCCATTGTCTGGTGGATAATGCTGAGGTAGCTTAGGTGGGGCTCTGGGACAGGCTTGGGTTTAGAGTTGAGACTGAAGACGCTTGGAAGGAATGAGCGCTGGTATCTGTCATTAGCGTGCCTCAACAATATCTTTTTTATTAGTGGAATGAGTATCTTGAGAAACTTGTTCGTTCCATTTGACCCAAAATTCCGTGATACTTTCCTTGGGTTTCTATTCCGTCGGAGATGGGGAGGAATGGTTTGGGACAACGTCTTATTGTACTGAAAATGTCGCACAAAATCTTGAGCCTTGTCGCCCAATATGTGCCACTTCCCGATATCTTGACGATCATGCCATTCCAAGGCTGCCCCAGTCAGGCTCTCACTGAAAAGCTACATCAACAACTCATCTTACCTGCCGACAGTCCTCGTTTTGTTGCAAGAATCCCTTAAGTGGGCCACTGGATCTCCTCACCTATCATACAAATTATACTTGGGCGTCTTAAACCCTTCCAGCTATATGGATATCTCATCCCCCCCCACTGTTTTAGCAAGCTTCGTAGTCTCACCGGGAGACTCAAAATGAAGAGCGTGGTGGTATGGATTCGAGGCCTTGAAAATTGATTATGGAGCATAATGTTGGGCATCGGGTACTAATGGAGGAGGATACCCACTAGCCCAAGACCTGTGCATTCCGACTATCTGTCTTTCCAACCTCAAAACCTATTCTTTCAATTCAGATTTACCTGTGTTCAACCCTTTGCCAACCATGACAGCCTTGCTTTTCGACCTTGTGTTGTATGGATGAGTTACCACAAACCAACCACCTCAACTTTCTTCACAATTCGAAACAAAACATGTTAGAAGGGATTGAGTCAGTCCTCATTATTCACAACATCTTTTTCCATTTTTTTTAATTCTTCTTTTTTCATTTTTTTCTTTTTGGTTGTGGTCGAACCCTATGTGGATTGCCTAAGTATCATGACCCCGCACGAATCAGACCAGGCGTAGTTCGTGCAAATAAAAACTAAAGGACAATAAAACATCTTTTTGAAATTTTCAATTTTTATAATAAAAGCAAAATTGATAAATTTCTTCGCCTATATGTGGTAACAAACCCCAGTTTTCCAAACTGGGGAAGAAAGTTTTCTTTGATTTGCCTATTTTTGTAAAGTCAGGAGCCCGCCTGGAATACAAAGAAATACATTCAAGTTGTGAAGTCAGCATTCAAGTTTTGAAGTCAGGAGCCCGCCTGAAGAACAGAGGTATTACATTTCAATTTTAGTTTTCAAATTAGTTTAGTATCCAATAACAAACCCCAGTTTTCCAAACTGCGGTAGAAAGTTTTCTTTGTTTTTGTCTATTTTGTGAAGTCAGGAGCCCGCCTGAAGAATAGAGGAATACATTCAAGTTTAAGTTTATTCAAACTCAGCAACCTGGAGGGAAAGAACAACATCACAGTGCACGATTTGAAGTAAGAACAAGAGAAAGTACAAGACAACAAGTCAACAAGAGAGAATAAAAGACTGCAAGACAACAAGGAAATACGAGATGCAAGTTTGAAGATTCTAGATAGGATTTTGTAATTCGTAGCTTGTAGCTTAGGCTAGCTTCTTTTATTTTCGACATGGTGTAATAAGGAAGGTCAGAAAGCAGTAGCAGCAATAACAACAATGAAATCACAGCTCCTGGTAGTCCCAGCTACCAGAAACTCCCGAACTATATCGACCTGATTCCTGTTTAGCCCAGGATATGTAGGCAACATCTGAAGCAGGGTGCGGTAGAACTTATCAAAAATACTTCATACGCAATTTTCAAACGAGCAAAAATCGCTCATATTTTCTCACTTATCTATGCCCGAAAACATTTCATGTTTCCGAGCAAAGAGGGGCAGTTGTGAGCACGTGATTTTTGCCCTATATATGAATTACTCCCATAAAATTCAAATAAAAATGATTTTTCCTTATTTTTACAATTTTTGTGTATTTTTGTGTCATTTTGTGTTAATTGTTACATGTTATGTGTGCATGTTAATTCATATGAAAATACAAAATATGCATTTACATTCTGGTTATAATTTCATATTTTTTAGATCGATTAGGGGTTAGTTTGTTTTAGAACAAAATATGAAAATCACAAAAATAGTTCATTCTGCATTTTAATTGTTTTAATTATGAATTTTTCGTGATATAGGGTTATAAAATAATTTTAGGAATTAAATAGTTTAATTTTGAAATATATTAGGACATTATTTTAATTTTTGCATTTGTATAAAATCAGAAAAAATACAAAAATACAAATCGAAAGCCACAAATAAAAGAAATGAATGAAAAAAAAACAAATAAAAGAAGAGGCTTTTTATAAGAGACAAAAAATTGGGCCAATTTTAATTGTATCAGCTTAGCCCAATCCCAAACAGCACACGCCCAGCCCAATTTAATACCTCACACGGTCCAGCACTCCCTCAGCTGAAACGACATCTTTTCAAACCCCTTAATCCCATCCTTTGATTTTTTGATCCAACAGACAGACACGTCCTAGGTTGAAGGTATTTAGTGATCGTACAACCCCCCTACCATCCAATCTTCGTCCCAAACACACCCCTTTCACAGCTCGTGTAAGCCGCCACCTATTGCCGCCGGAAATCTCCTACGACGGTGGACTACCTCCAAATGCCACCAAATTAACATCCTATACTCCTCTTCTCGTCCTCTTTCCATTCCCATGCTTGGTTTCCCTAAAATCTTCACCCAAATGCCCGAATTTTAAATCAAATATTCCGGCCAAGAGGTTAGCTTGTCCAAGAATCCCCAAATTCGTACCCTACCCTATGCTGACCCCTTGTCTCTAATCCCTAACCAATACTCCTCGAATCCCACTGGTTGAGTTTGAATAATGAAGCTAGGGTTCACAGTTTTAGGCTAGCTTTGAAGATTTTTGAGCCGATCGATTTCTAGGTAATATTATAGGTTTATTCTAGCGAAATAGATGTATAATATTAGCCGGAAGTCGATTTCGGATGTTTTTCTCATAGAAAGCGGAATTCCAGTAAGTTTTCTTCACTTTTTTTTTAGTTTGATTCTTTGTTTTGTTTGGTTCAATCGAACATAGTTTTAATTTCCAGTTTAGTTTAGTTTGTTTCCACTGTTGTTATGAATGTTTAGGATATTCTTTAATTTAATTTTCATTTCTTTTGTTTAGATTCTAATTCGATCTTGGTTTTTGTTAGTTAAATGCTCAAATGCTAATTGGTCGTTAGTATAATTAAGCCTGATCTTTGGTCTGTTCATGTGAATTTTGATTTAGGATTCAACTTGGATTTGAGTTCAGTTTATGCTTTTGTTCTAAGCCTTATCAGTTTGTTAATTGTTTATTCGATATTAGTGTTAATTAGTATTGATAAGTATTGTGTTTGAAATAAGCTGATTGGTTTTAGCTGATTGAGTCACCCTTTAGTTAACTATAGTTAAATCTTAGCCAAGCTAAGGGTTTGGTTGAGTCAGTAGTTTCGGGGTTTTTAGGGGTAGTTTAGGTATTTGGGATGGGGTAGAATTTGATAGAATATGCAAGAACCTTCTAGAGTATTTGTTTAGTTGTAATTTCAGGGAATTAGTAGACTTACTTGGGGAACAAGTTAATAACTAAAGGACTAAATGGGTAAATAAAACAGGGACTAAAGTGAAAACAGAAATTTGAAGGGTTGCCCTTATCTTTGCCTATAAAAGGGCAGCCCCATTGCCTTAATATTGAAGTTTTGAAGCCTCACAAAATTCCTGGCCTTTCTTTACAAGTTCAGATCTGAAATTTGAAGATCCAAACTTCAAATATTCAAAGAAATAATAAAAAAAATAGAAAACAAAGAAAAATAAAAAAATCCCAAAAGCAGTTTACTGTCCATTACTTCGCATGGGTAATCTTTATGTTCATGGCCATTGAAAGTAGTTTAGAGGCTTAGTCAAATCATCGCTGCACATTTCTAGTAGCTGAAGGGGTATTGGATCACTTGGTTTCAGTTTCGAGTCTGTGTGAATGGATTTGAGTTGATTGTTAGTTAAATCTGGTGATTCAAAGTGATATATAATGTTCCAAGTCCAGTTTTGATTAAGTTCAGTATGGTTTTGGATCGATTCTCATTCTATCTGGATATTCTGATTGTGGTTTATCACTGAATTGGTCATGTGGGTGGCTGCTGATTGCTGCTCTACTGTTACGTGTTTTAACTGTTGCTGAATCCTTCTTCATCTACTGTAAATTGATTCCCAGGTACATTTTGAACTTCCCAGATGTGGTTTTGAGTTGAAGTGCAATCGAAGTTAGATTTAAGTTATGTTGATTTATGTGATCATTTGGAAGCTATCAGTTGAATTCAATGTTTATCCTTATTAGTGTGATTTGCATGTTTAGGATGTGTTAGGTGAATTATCGATTTAAAAATTGGAACAAATTTTAACAATTGGGTTGTAACAGGACTGTCTTAAGACTATGTGAAATTTGGGATTATGAGTGAATGTATGACTGTTTGTGAGTGGGTGAATTAGTAATTAGTGTATGGTAACTAAATCCGTTGTCATCAATTATAAAACAGGTTTAGATAGTTTTTGGTATTTCAATGTTGAGTCCGATGTATCCAGTTCTCTGAAATATTGAATCGTATGAATATCGTTAATTTACATAATATATTGACTACTAGTAGTGAGCAATGTCAAGTCCCAAATGTTGGTGGTGATATCAAGCTCGTACAGTAATCATTAACTTAATTGTGTAGTATTGATTAAAAGACCAAAGAAAGTGTAAAGGATAATTTGAAATGGCCAGGATGAGTAGTCTTAAAATTTGAGCATAAAACGTTGAATCTGAGTCAATTTTAGTTTCAACATTTATTTGTGTTTGATTACTTTCTGGGTTTGGCATTCTCATTGCTAATTGTATTGGAATCATCATAGTATGGTACCTCCCCAGGTTCGAACTTGGCTTTGCAGGGGTTGTTATCCCATTGGCCAATAGTATAGCTTCAGGGCCGAATGAATGGCCCAATTTCGTTTCTCCAGGTTTGGTGCCCTTACGTTGCTCCTCAGGCATTTTCTAAGACCCAAAGCCTTTGGAAGTTTGAATTAACTGCAGATATAAAATAATAAACAAGACTTGTTAATTAGGGCCTTTCTTTATTACTAGAGAACAAATTAACAAGTAGAGAACCATAGTCACTTTAGGATCGGGCTTCAAATAAAAAATGATGAGATGAGCCTCGCCAAACAAAATAATTGCAGGGTCCTTGATAAAGGATAAAATTACTTAGAATTCGGGAGGGTCGTTTATCAAATTTCACGACCTTCCCCAAATAGTGTTACGATAGAATATTTAGACACGTTTTAATTAAAGTACTTTCCTAAACTCGGGTGTGCATTGATGCAACCCAAATCCAAATCTCGGTGAAATCGAAATGTGTTAATAACCACGGGTGCCTTGATGGCGACGGGGTTAGAAACGCGTTTTCATGACATCGTAATTCTTATAAAATAAATAATGATTGAAAATTGGTTCAAAAAATGGAGACGAGCCTCACTGAACAAAAATAAATGTGGGGCCCTCAATAATTGATTATTAAAAATGATTCGGAGGGGCCGTTTAGCGAATTTTAACGGCCTTTCCCGAACGATACTACATTAGAACCTTTAAGTGTGATTTAATTAAATTACTTTCTTAAACTCGGGTGCGCATTGACACGACCCAAATCCATATCTCGACGAAGTCGAGATGTGTTAACGAACACAGGTGCCTTGATGGCGAGATGGTCGAAGCCGCATTTTCACGACGTTGCAAGTATTCAAAATAAATAATGGTAAAAGCAGTTTGTAAATAAAAGGCACATAAGTTAGCATGTATTAGAATCAGATAAAATCAGATACAACAATTAAGCGACCGTGCTAGAACCACGGAACCCGGGAATGCCTAACACCTTCTCCCGGGTTAACAGAATTCCTTATCCGGATTTCTGGTTGGCAGATTGTGATCCAGAGTCAACCTTTATCCTCGGTTCGAGATTCAAATCGGTGACATGGGACACCATAAATCTCCCAAGTGGCGACTCTGAATTAATAAACTAAATCCCGTTCCGATTGTCCTTTAGGTGGAAAAACGCCTTTACGCTCCCTTTGCGGGGGTGTATTGCGAAAAAGGAGGTGTGACAGTTTCAAAATCTTGAAAGCTTATATTTGGAGTAACTATTACAATATCTGTATTATAATCTACAAAGCTATTGTCAACATTCCATCTGCCACCATACTGAATAAAAATTGGTAAATTTGCCATTTAAGTAGCTGAAATTAGGTCAAAACTCATTAATTCCTTGATTGATTTTGATTGTAGTTCTTAGTTCCTTCTACACTAAAATTGCAAAAGTTGTATCTACCCAGAAATTGCGAAGCTATATAATAAAATTGATCAATTTTGAGTGAAATTTGGAGCTCCTTTTGAGAATTTTTTGAGAGAGAATGCCATGATTTATAGAGGTAGAGAATGTTGTGATCTGTTAAATGTATACGCTTGAAAACCAGGGAAGGAAGGAAGATCTTTAGTGTGATTCTCGGATAGAAGAATCCTTCCTTACGTGTATCTATAATTTTGGGCTACTTTTGGTAAGTATCTAATTTTGGGCTAGAGGTTGGTAAGTTTGTATTTATATTGGCTATTTCAGTACTTTTCCCTACCTTAAAGTGTAAAATTTTACGTTACATGTCATGTCCCAAATTTACGTTAAAGGCCGTGTTGGCGTTAGGCACCGCTGTCAGAAAATCCAATACTACTACTTAGTTTAGGTCTATTTTAATATTTCGAAATCATAATTTTACTACAATTAAATAGTACAAGATGGAAATTTCAGAGTAAAAATAATGTTTTTAACAATTTCAGTACTAAACAACTCACAATCACCCTCAAAATCCGGTTCACAAGTACATGAACATCAACTAGGAAATATAATAAAATACAACATTTATTTGGAGTACAACATTGGATAGAAAAGGAAAAATACAAATACTCTAATGGAGAGTCTGTTGGTTGAGGGTCGAAATGTGGAATTCAGCTTACTTATGACCCCGCGTTAACCACGCCTCTGCACCCTAAGTGCACCAAATATATATGTGCCTGCACAACAAATATGCAGCAAGTATAGTATGAGTACGTAAATCAACGCATACACAGTAAGTATTCGGTCTAATCTCGAAGAAGTAGTGACGAGGGGTCGACTTCGACAATTACTATAGGCCATAAATAAAATACAAACGATATAATTAAACATGAATTAAACGGCTCTAGGTTCAATATCATGAAGTAAGTAACATTTCTTTTTATAAATGAGAAATTCCCGAATTTATTTTGCATAATTTAAATTTTTATATCTCAAGACAATGATACAACATCAATTATTATAATTTTCATAGAAACCAATTCAATCATGTGCAAGTCATGCCGAGGTCGCACGACCCGATCTAACATATGAATTAAACTGTATACTGTCGAGGGTCGAAAGTCGCAAACCATAGATACATCATCTGCCAAGGTGTTTAGCCCGCTCCACGAAAGAAAAACACATTCAAACAGCCAATCAAGAATTCATTAAGGAGCAATTATCCAAGAAAATAGTTTTCTCATTTAGCGGTCAAGAAAACAAAGTTTAACCTTTTAAAAATTCATTTACCAAGTTAAATAAGATTTCAACAATTAGAATTAACAATAAGGTTGCAAATATCTCAAGTATAGCATAATTTGGGTCCTAAACTACCCGGACTTAAACATAGTAGTAGCTACGCAATGACTCTCGTCACCTCATGTGTACGTATCCCCCACAAATAGAAGCACATATTGAATTATTTCACCTACAGGGTTAATTACCTATTACAAGGTTAGAAGGAGATTTATCTCGCTCCGAGATTCCATAACCAGATCCCAATCCCTACCGAAAACTCAAACTGATGTCCAACGCTAAAAAACTAGTCAATAATCCAGAAATTCCATAAATATATACTCAAATACTCATTATAATCATATTTACAATAATCTTCAATTCAGTTCGAAAAGTCAATAAAAATCACCCTCGGGCCCACGTGCCCGGATTCCAAATATTTTCGAAGATAAACTTTACCCTAATCCTACAAACTCAAATATATAATTTATTTCTAATCCATGCCCAAATTCATGGTAAAAATCCAAACATACCAATTTCTAGGTTTTTCATCAAAATTCAAAATTTCTACAAATTTGCATGTTTAATCCATACATAATCATGTACTCCCTCCATTCACTTTTACTTGACTTGTATATTAAAATTTTACTAGTATACTAAAAAAACTATCTCTCTCGGCGTACGTTAGGTGACTGACAAACCTGCACCTTCATAAAAAATGGGAGGAAGAGGACAACCGAGGAGCAATATTACCAAAGCGCCAGTACTGGATCAGAAGATTATGATGACTAGATCGAGTGAACAAGGCAAAGGAAAGGCCAAAGCTAAGGATCAAATCCAGGAGGAGGAGACGGAACATAAAAATGATAGTGACGACAACTAGCCAGATCTGGACAAGTATCAGAATCAAGCAACAACTTCAGTGAATTTGAGTAGGAAATTGGCACTAACAGAACATGAGCAAAGGAAATAGCGAAATTAGGGTTGCAATTGAGAAACCCAACTCGAGTGTAAAATCCAATGAAACAGTACATGCAAGTTCAAGCAATGAACATAGGGTTGTTTTTGTGGATAATCAAAAGGAAGCTCTAGTGAAGAACTCAAATCCAATAGTTGATAAGGGTCGATTATGGGTGGGATTACTTTAGGAAACTTAGCTAGTTGTAAAAGGTATGAATCTCAACTATATACCCCTCTTTATGAAGGATGGTAAAGTAGTTGTGTGGCTGATGGACGAAGACATTGTGGAGTAAAATGCAAAATGGAATAGAGCAGTAATATTGTATGTGGTGGGGAATACACCTTCAATCGGTGCCATTGAAAGGTTTATAACTAATCAATGGGAAAGTGTGCAGAAACCTAAGGTGATGTTTCATAATAATGGATATTTCATAGTCTTTCTTAGTACTAATGAAGAGAAGGACATGGTGCTAATGAATGGTCCTTATACAATTAACAATAGGCCAGTTATCATGACACAATGGTCGGAGAACTTTGATTTTAATGAGGAAATTCTAAGAACTATCCCCCTATGGATCAAGCTCCCAAATCTTCCACTTAACCTTTGGAGTAATCAAGTGTTAAATAAGATTGGAAGTGGTTGGGAAAGCCACTATATGTTGATACTTGTACGATTGCTGAGAGAATCTTATATGCAAGGACTTAAATAGAGATAAATGTTACCGGGGCTCTTCTAGAGAAGATAAAGCTTTGTGATCCAAAAGGAAAGGTGTTGGAACAACTTGCACACTATGAGTGGAACCAATATATTGGAAGAAATGCTATCAACTTGGCCATACATGTAAGGGTCAAAGGAAGCTGAGACAGGATGAAATGATGAAAATGTAGAAAGGAAGCAAATGCAGGATGAGAAAAGCTAGAGCACTTGATCTTAAGGTTGACAAAACTGATGCACAAAGGAGATTTAATGAATAGTTGGAGGATGAAGCAGATATACACAAGAGTAATTCAGAGGTTGAGACACAATGAAAAATATCTAGAGGAAGGTATGCAACTAAGAAGCACACAAATGTGATAGGGGAAAAGGAAGTGGATATTGACAATGTATTCAAAGCTCTGGTTGATACTGCTCAAAAAATTGTACAAATTTCTAAAGCTCAAGGTGCAAAGGGAATGCATAACAAGGAAGACAGGGGTGGACCTCCAATTTTACCTATTACATCATGATAAACTTTATTGCATGGAATTTAAGGGGTATGAATAAGGTGTACAACAAAATGAACTATTTGTTTTTTGCAGAATTAATAATGCAGTATTGATAGAAATAGTTGAACATAGTATTGCTGACTCTGTGTTAAGGAAAGCTCGGAACAACTAAAAATGAGTGGAGCTCCTGGGGGAGAATATGGGTTGCATGGGATTCTATACTGGTGGACTATGCAATTATTAGACATCATGAACAATTTATTTTGGGGAAAGTAATAATACTGCAACAGAATGTTTAGTTTCACCTATGTACTGTCTATGGTAAGAATACAGTACAAGACAGGAAGAATCTATGGGAGGAGATGCTAATATCAGTGGTCAATATAAGGAGCCTTTTGCCTTATAATAGGGGACTTCAATACAATTTTAACTAGTGATGAAAGATTCAATGGTAATCCTGTACATGAGATGGAGACAAGGGAATTTAAACAATTTTTAGTGGATGCAAAAGTAGATAAAATGAAAACACTGGGAAGACAATACACATTGACTAATAACCATATGCACAATAGGATTGATAGAATTCCCGTAAATGCTAAATGCATACAAATGTGGCCTAACATGGAGGGGGTGTCTATGAATCCAGGATTCTTTGATCATTGCCCCTTAAGTGTGAAGTTCGATACAAGTATCCAAGTTGTACGGAAACCTTTCAAGTTCTTGAACTGCCTAGTATACTTGAAGACTTTTGAAGGTACAATGCTGATGGGTTGGTAGCTTGGAAAGAACAGACAAATAATGTTGACAGTTTGGAATAAACTTAAGAGGTTAACAGGCTACTGAAGCAGATGAATAAAGAGAAGTTCAGTGGCATTGATAGTAAGATACAGGGTGCTAGAGAAAGATTATAAAGTATACATAACCAAATGAGATATCCTGACCAAGGAGAAATGCATATTGAATTGGAAAGAACTACTAATTTGAAGCTGGAGAAATGGCTAATGATGGAGAAGAGTATTATGAAGCAGAAGTCCAGAGTACAATGGCTTAATGTGGGAGACTTTAATACAACTTTTTTATCATAAGCAAGGAACAACATTGGCAAGTTAACGAACAGTAATAGGGTATTAGTGCAGAGTCCTGAAGAGGTGAAGGTAGAAACTCTAAATTTGTTTAGGTGATTACTTGGTAGTTCAGCTACAAAGCTACCAAAGATCAACTATAACATAATAAAGAATGGCAATGTGTTGAACAGGAGTCAACAACTACAGTTAATCAGACCAGTCAGCAGGGAAGAAGTGAAGCAAGCTTTATTGGGAATCGATGACAACAAGGCACCAGGGAATGATGGAAATAACTCCTACTTCTTTAAAAAGAAATGACATATTGTGGGAGAGGAAATAACTGCATCAGTTCAAGATTTCTTTGCGAGTGCTGATATGTGTAAAGCCATTAATTGCACAACAATCACACTGACCCCAAAAATCCAGAATACAACAAACATAAGAGACTTCAAACCTATTTTATGATGTACAATTTTATACAAGATCATCTCTAAAATGATAACCATAAGAATGCAAAGGTTGATGGATAGACTGGTGGATTAATTAACAAGATGCTTATGTACCTGGAAGGCTGATCATATATAACATTTTGATGAGTCATGAGCTAGTGAAAGGTTATAGAAGGAAGAGTATCCCCCCAAATGTATGTTGAAGATTGACATGAAAAATACATATGAATCTGTAGAGTGGAGGTACATAGAACAAGTGTTAAGGTCATTAAATTTTCCAAAAATCTTGAAATAGATAATGGCTTCATCAGTACAGTGACTTACTCAGTTCTAATAAATGGTAGACCAACAAATCCTTTTGAGGCAAAAAAAAGGGCTCAGGCCGGGGGGATCCATTTTCACCCTTCTTATTTGTTTTGGCTATCGAATACCTAAGAAGGTCATTGAAGACTTTGAAGGAAGATAAGAAGTTTAAATATCATCCCAGGTGTGCCAGGTTTAACCTAGTGCAACTGGGGTTTACAGATGACTTACTATTGTTTTGTAGAGGTGATGTGCAATTTGTGCAGATACTGCATCACCATTTTCAGAAATTCTGTAGAATCTGGGCTGGTTGCTACTCCAAGGAAGAGTTGCATCTATTGGGGAGGGATGAATCAGTTAATTCAAAAACAAATTATGGAGACTCTTGGTTATAAAAAAGGGAGAATTGCCTTTCAGACATCTAGGGGTGCCATTGAGTACTAAGAGACAATCTGATATACAATGTAAGCCACTAATTGAGAAAATGTTGCACAAAATTCAGAATTGGACAGCAAAGTATTTATCATATGCAGGTAGATCTGTCCTAGTAAAGAGTGTGATGTTTGCCATTCAAACATTCTATGCACAGACCTTTATACTGCCTAAGAAGGTTATACAATTTATAGAGACCATATGTAGAAGGTTTTTGTGGACATGAGATGATGAACCAACAAAGAAGGCCTTGATAGTCTGGGAAAGAATTTGCTCACCTAAGGTTGCAGGGGGATTGAACTTCATTGATGTGGCACTATGGAATGAAGCTGCTATTTGGAAATTGCTATGGAATATATGTACTAGAAAGGAGAAGCTGTGGATGCATTGGGTACACACTTATTATGTCAAAAGGCCAAGCAGTGTGGAATGTAGAATCAAAGACTGCTTCCTGGGAAATCCAAAAGTTATTTCAGGCTAAGGAGTACTTTTATAATGCTGGAATGAATGAAGATGATGTCCAACTAATGGAGAAATGCTCAATCATGGGACTCTTCATATCACTGCAAGGTGTATTTCAAAAAGTAACATGGAGGAATCTAGTATGCTATAACCAAGGACATCCAAAATGGATATTCATATTGAGACTAGCAATACAGCAGCGGCTAGCAACCAAAGATAAGCTAGCAAGATCGGGGATAGATATAGATCAAACATTCTCTCTGCATAATAAAGAAAATAAGACAATGCAACATATATTTTTCGAGTGTGAGATTACAGGGAAGATATGGATGGTCTGCTGAGATGGCAAGGGATTCAAAGATCACACAACTACTAGCATGACGAGAATACATAGATGGTAAAGATGACTAAAGGCAAGAGTGCAAGAGCAGCTATATGCAGAATGACACTAGAAGCTACAGTGTATCACTGTTAGTAAGAGAGGAACTTTGTGATTTCTTAGAAGAAGAGAAGGACATCCACTTCTTTAATCAGGCTTACTATACAGGAAGTGCACATAAGCGCAGCAAGGTTCCCTTATCTAGACAAGGTGACAACTACTTTGAATTGTATCCAGAAATTAGTAGAATAGAATAGTAGTGGATGTTGATGGTGTTTGAGGAAAAGTGAATGCTAGACAAGTTTTTGTAATAGTTAGATGAGTTGTAAATATTGTTACTTGGTAATAAAATTCTTATTTACCAAAAAAAAATCCATAAATAATCATTACATTTAACTCGCAACTAGAAGTAATTACTTAACTCTTGATGATGATGGAACCCCCTCTCAAAATGCTTTAAAATATTGCTTAAGTCCAAGTGGGAAATGAGGGAAATGAGCTAAGTCTCGAAATAAAATCCCTTGGCTTTAGTCATAGATATTGCATTTGCGACATTTGCCATGCAAATGCGATGGGCGCATTTGTGACAAATGCATCAAAAAATGCAAAGCCAAGCTGCCCTTGCCATGGTCGCATTTGCACCAAAAATCTTCGCGAAGAGGATAGCATCGCAAAAGCGATCAATTCTTCGCAAATACGATCCTTCCCTTAGCAGCCTAGGTTCGCAAATGCGAACACATATGCGATTTTCGCATTTGCAACCAATACATTGCGAATGCGATCACACTAAAACTAGCAATCCAACTCCTTCACAAAACACTCCGAAGCTACTCCAAAACTCACCCGAGTCCCCGGGGATCCAAACCAAATAATCACACAAGTCCAAAAACATAACATAAACTTGATCGAGACTTCAAATCATATCAAACGATGTTGAATTCATGAATCGCACCTCATTCCAAGTGTAATGAACTTTAGAACTTCTAACTTCTATATTCAAATGCCTAAACATATCAAATCACGTCCGATTGATCTAAATTTTGCACACAAGTCATATTCTATATTACGGATATACTCTAACTTCAAGAATCGGCATCCAACCCTAATATCAAAAATTCTACTTCCGATCAAACTTCTCAAAAACCATTAAATTTCTAACTTTCTCCAAATGACCACAAAATGATTTACAGACCTCCAAATCCACTTCCGGACGTACTCCCACTACCAGAATCATGATACCAATCTATTCCATACTTGGAATCCCAAATAGACATCGATAACATGGAAATGAACTTTAACCCAAATTCATGAAATTCTTCCAAAATGCCAACTTCAACAATAGGCACTGAATCGCTCCCGGGTCATCCAAAACTGATCCAGAAATATGCCTACGTCCATAATCATCATATGAACCTCTTAGAACCTTCAAGTCCCGATTTTGAGGTCGTTTACTAAAAAATCAAACCTTGATCGTTTCTTCCAACTTAAAGCTTCCGAAAAGAGAATTTGGCTTCCAAATCCACTATGAACTTCCAAAATTTCAGTTCCGACCACGCTAACAAGTCATAATACCTGAAGTGAAGCTACTCATGACCTCAAACATCAGAACGACGCGCTAGAGCTCAAAACGAGAGGTCGGGTCGTTACATTGTCTCCCACTTAAACATACGTTTTTCCTCGAAGTACTAAGAACTGCTCTGGGTTGTCTAAATTCATTATTTAATACGTTGTGCACCTACCCGTGCTACTGTAACTCAGTTGAGCTCCTAGCTCGAGCCAGTCAGAAGATTCTCCTTTTTTCTGAGTCAAATAAGCTTTAGATCCCAATTACATCCGGAATTCTCTACCAGGCTTGTTTCCATCATACGAACACCATATCCATCACTACACGATGAACGAATACATGATTGCATACATTTTCTAAATCCACACCATGTGCCGTACAATTCACTTGACCATAATATTATCCTCTGATAACAATAGTCGAAATCCCACGAATTCGATGCTTACAACACACCTCATTACACATATAAGTCATGTCCTAATTCTTGTAATGCTACCACGATGGAATAGATGTGTGGATATTCATAACTAACTGTCGAGCCATTAATTCATTTAGTTCCTCATCTTGATAAGAACCATTACCTCATTATGAACCAAATAACTATATTTTCTCTTTAATATAACAACAACAAAAACTACCCAGTATATTCTCACAAAGTGGGGTATGGGGAGGGTAATACGTACACAGGCCTTACCCCTACCCGAAAGAGTAGAGAGGTTGTTTCCAAGCGACCCTCGGCTCAGGGGAAAGGGAAGAGAAAGAGGAGGAGAAAGAAAAAGAAAAGCAAAAGATCATTAGTAACTCCAGCAGAAATCGCACAAATAGTTAACTACACATAAAACCATAAATTAAAAGGTATGCAATAATATCTACCAGTAACTACCATAAGGGGAACGAAACAAAATGCAAAACATTTATGTAGGGCCTACCAAACCCCACCTAGCTCCGGGAAAGAAGTACGAAAAGCTCTAGAAGCCCCTATCCTACAACCCTAATACTAGACTTCCAAACTTCCTACCAACGGCCATATCCTCGGAAATTCCCAATATTGCCATGTCCTACCTAATCACCTCTCCCCAATACTTCTTAGGACTCCCTCTGCCTCACCTCGCACCACCATCGCCTACCGCCCACAATTCCTCACCGGAGCATCAGGGCTTCTCCTCCGCACATGCCCGAATCACCTGAGCCTCGCTTTCCGCATATTCGTATCCACTGGGACCATCCCCACCTTCTCCGGAATAGCTTCATTCTTAATATAATAATGTATAAAGGAAATACTTACCAATATAAAGTCCTCATACCTTTGAAATACCCAATATCCACCACAAGCATGTGAAGTGCATAATACAAATTCTGAGTAGACAGATAGCGCCATAAACTGTGAAACTAAAGAACAACTAAGGTGAAACAAATGACTTGCATCTCGAGATACAACCTACTCATATAACATCGCAAGATACACATGATCATAACACATGTACGAATAATAAAGCTGTCTCACAAGCCACATGGCACGATAGAGATTACACGGAGTGGATGGCAATAGAAATTACATCCAAGGCCCGAAGACTCCTCCGTAAACAATGCTAATACTAAAAGGAACACATCCAGACTTATAAAGAGCCCACATTAACTATTAGATCCATCCACGGACCTCAAGCTGATTCTGATCGTACCACAATGGGCTAATACCCTTTTGAGGATCCATAATCACCTTTCTTCCTCATGACACACAAGAACAGTCGTCAAATCTGGAACAAAATACCACAGTCCACACCCAAAGGAACCGAATGCCCTTCATGCACAAATTCTCAAATTAGCGATAGTACCACAATCTTCATACTTGGGTTTCAATCTTCATCAATCAACTGACTACATGTCACATTTATATACTCTTCCCATAGGAAACGCTTGACCTTCTGTGCCAGATAATAAGTCTGTAAATCCATACCACCGGTCATAGTAATGTTGCAAAACAAATCGGGAATCAGCAAATCAGTTCACCAAGCCTCTTACAAAAGATATCGATCTCAGGTGATGCTAAAAACAATATTTGCCTACTCTAACCATCTGAATCCTCTTTTGCTCATCCGAGGTTGTGACATTCTTGTCAACGCCAAACCGCAACCCTGATCCTCGACTTCCAATTCCCATGCTACCCACTACACCTAACCATGCCAATATGAAAGAGTACAAGAATTTCATTATATCTCCCGAACCACTACTAGAATACCCACTTCATCATGTAGAAATCTTTCACGTAACTCATTTTGGGAGTATCATTTCAACACGTGACAGAATTTTCGTAACAGTTGAAAATACCAACCCTAAGTAGTGGTATTAACCACATTAACTCTTATGGGATCCATCTACGCATGATAGACCATAATGCCCGAATGCGTCTAAATAAAATCAATTACGACAACATCCTACCGCCACAAAGAATATGTATAACTTAACACGCTGAAGGAACTGATCAGTGTCACCATCATGCCAATTCAACCATTGCTAACCGATTTGACTTCCTCTAATTTACTCTGGACTTGCCTTAGGAATAATAACAGCTCCATTCAAAACATCACGAACCTAAATTCACACTCATCCTGAGTGACCTTGGCTCACGAGACTACGTTGTCTCAAAACCCACAAACCATCTCATACCCTCATTGTGCGCATGTTCACATTTTCAATTGGTACCCTATTCTGAAAAATTCCTCTATGAATCCAAAGTTTTTTTCTCCCATCCCTCCAATACTACACCGCAAATCGAAGATATTATATAACACACCAAGCCCCTTTCATAATTCGCTGCATGAGCTCGATAATTAACTAAACTACGGACTCGAAATCCTAAATAGTCACCGCACTTTAACTTTTTAATCCACTAGGACCATTGTTTAGAATTACACACTCTGACTTGGTCCCGAATATAATCAACTCCAAAGCTCTACTAGCACATGGAGACCCTTTCAAAGAAACACCCTGCTGGATCACCTTTCATGTAAATCGCCTCTACACGAAGCATAAATTCTAAGTCTTCCCAATGCCTGGACATGAATCGATAAGGGTAATTATATCACACATTCCTCGAATCCTTTGGTCAAATTACCACCAATATTCTCTTTCCTTAGTTGTAACAACTCACCAATATATTGATAACCAGAACCCTTACAAGTAGACAGCCATGCAATCTAATCGTAGGCAGCAGGGTTCTCTCACTTAGCTTGAAGCTACCATTGCATAAATCTGGAATCCACCAAGATTCTTATCTCCCATTAACATGATCTTGCATAATCAGCTCGCTGAATCCCTCGAATTCCTTCTGTTAGCATCTCATGAACACTTCGAAACACTAGCCATAATTACATATTCACCCTCTTACTGGATAGCCTATAGAATTCTTCGTAGAAGCTTGATCAACACCACACCACTAGTAACCTGCTCACAGGACCCTACATGTGGAAATTACGTTCCGAAATCTTCCAACGACGCTGCACTGAGCACCCTTACTATAAAATCCTTAAATGATCCTGAGCCCGTGCTCATTCACCAATTGTACGATTCCGTTCTCTCCTTATGGGCATCAACTAAATATGAGATAATACATTCCAATACAAGGTCATGTGTATCCTTCTTCATATCAAGCAGCTCATTTTGCATCGTATCCAACCTTCCTCCGTATAGAATCCATTATTCAAAATTAAGCTCGTAAACCTAGTCACTATCTACCATGAATACCAAATCTCTCTAAACTTTTCTCAAGGCGTGTAGCTATCCTACCACAAAACCTATATGCTACTCTGCCACTCTCCCATTTTGGTCAAACCCTCTCCTTTAAGCAACTACTCGACTCTGCTTCTTACACCTGGCCTTCTAGAAATTTTTCCACCTCAAGGCACCTCCCACATTTCCTTCCTCATCCTTCACTACCCAATTGTTGCCTTAAATCGACATCCATCTTTGTAGAACTTAAACTAATAGATCGCTACCAGCCGTAAACTTTTCTGAAGATTATCTTTTTTGAGGCATCAAAACTAGGAACGCGGATTCAATCTTGAACCACTACACATCGCAATCTCCGACAACCACTCCCCCGCACCATTTTGCCATGCTCTACCCCAAAGGCGAATTGAAGAGGACTGTAACACCAGCGAACTTAACGCGTTCAACAAGGACGAACACACCACGTCACAAATGAAAATTCTACCATGCTCGAAGATACCAACTCTCGTTACCCTAGTAACCCAAATCTAAGCATTCGTAGTACGATTGCCTTTCCTCCGCCAGAAATAAAATATTGAATCTCTAAATTATGCACTGAGAAAAACCTCCTTTCAAGTCTTTCACTCCTCCGACGCATAGACAAGCATCCTGCAATTACACAAAACTGTGTGATAGTAATGCACGAATCGTCATCATAACTAATGCCAAATCCGAAAACCTTAGGTAATACTGAAATGACAGAACTATCTTTCACAAGGCAACAAGAAAATTCCAATCAAATACAAAGGGAGAAACATCCTGCACCACATCTATAGTACTATAGATATTCTTCGATTCACAATTTATAACAAGCGCTTCACGTTGCGTAAGATTGAATAAGAAGGAAATGAGGGCATAAGCCTCAAGGAATCAAATTGCACAATGAGGAATCAAGAAGGGAAGTGCTCCTAACAGCCCTGTAGCCTCTTGAAGATAAGTACAGACGTCTCCATACCGATCCACAAGACTTTAATAGACTTGCTCATGACTGGTGATACCTAAGTAAACCTATTACTTTGATAATGTTATCACGATCCAAATTTACATTCAAGGTCGTGATGGCGCCGGGCACCGCTGTCAGGCAAGACAACACTACTACTTAGTTTAGATCTCATTTTAATTTTTTCAAAATCATAATATTTCATTAATTAAATAGTAGAAGATGGAAATTCCAGAGTAAAAATAATGTTTTTAACAATTTCTATACTGAAAAATATAAAATCGCCCCAAAACTGGTGTCACAAATGCATGCGAATCAACTGGAAATATGATAAAATACAACATCTATCCGGAGTACAAATTTGGATAGGAAAGAAAAATACAAATACTCTAAAGGAGACTCTGGTAGTTGCGGGTCAAAATGTGGAATGCAGCTTACCTAAGACCTCGCGTTAACCATGCCTCTGCTCCCCAAGGCCAGTAAATATATATGTGCCTGCACAACAAAATGTGCAATAAGTGTAGTATGAGTACGTAAATCAATACGTACCCAGTAAGTATCCTGCCTAACCTTGAAGAAGTAGTGACGAGGGGTCGACTTCGACACTTACTATGGGCCATAAGTAAAATACCAATGATATAATTAAACATGGATTATATAGGACGGTTGTAAGTTCAATATCATGAAGTAAATAATGGTTTTTTATGAATGAGAAATTTCTGAATTTATTTTTTGCATTATTTAACAATTTTTATCTCATACCAATAGGCAATATCAATTATTTAATTTTCAAAGCAACCAATTCAATCATGCGCAAGTCATGCCGAAGTCACATGACCCGATCCAACATATAGCTATGAATTGTTCACCGTTGAGGGTCAAATGACGCGAACCAAAGATGCATCTATTCAATCTGTCGAGGCATTCGGTCCGCTCCACAAAAGAAAAACACATTCAAACAGGCAATCAAGAATTCATTAAGGAGCAATTATCCAAGGAAATTTCAAATCTCATTTAACGGTCAAGAAAACGAAGTTTATCTTTTTAAAAATTCATTTACCAAATTCAATATGATTTAAGCAATTTAAATTAACAATAAGGTTGCAAATATCGCAAGTATAACATGATTTAGTCCTAGACTACCCGAACTTAAGCATAGTAGTAGCTACACACAGACTCTCGTCACTTCGTGCGTATGTAACCCCCACAAATAGAAGCACATATTGAATTATTTCACCTATAGGGTTAATTCCCCCTTAAAAGGTTAGAAGGGAGACTTATCTAGCTCCGAAATTCTATAACCAGCTCCCAAGCCTTTCTGACAACTCAAACAGATACTCAACACTCCAAAACTAGTCAATAATTGAGACACACCATAAATATATACTCAAATACTCACTATAATCCTATTTACAATAATTTCCAACTCCGTTCGAAAAGTCGATAAAAATCACCCTCAGGCCCACGAGTCTGGATTCCGAAAATTTTCAAAGATAAACTTTACCCATAACCCCACAAACTCAAATATATAATTTATTTCCAATTCCCCCAAATTTATGGTCAAAATTCAAAAATATCGATGTCTAGGCTTTTCTTCAAAATCCCAATTTTCTACAAATTTTCTTGTTTAAATCCATACATAATCCTTGCATTTAACTCTCAACCAGAAGAAATTACTTTCCTCTTGATGATGATGGAACCCCCCCTCAAAATGCGCCTAAGTCTAAGTGGGAAATGAGGGAAATGGGCGAAGTCTCAGTATAAAAACCCATTGGCCCCATTGGCTCCATCCACAATTGCGACATCTAGCTCGCAAATACGATGGTCGCATTTGCGAGAAATGCATTGCAAATTTGGAAGCCAAGCTATCCCTACCATGGTCAAATTTGCGTCCAAAAATCTTCGCAAATGCAAAGAGGAGAGCATCACAAAAGCGATCAATTCATTGCAAATATGATCCTTCCCTCAGCAGCCTAGGTTCGCAAATATGAACACTACCTCGCAAATGCGATGGTCGCATTTGCGACTAATGCATCGCAAATGCGATCACACTAGAATCAACAATCCAACTCCTTCACAAACACTCTGAAACTACTCCGAAACTTACCATAGCCACCGGAGCTCCAAACTAAATACCCATACAAGTCCAAAAATATAACACAAACTTGCTCTGAGCCTCAAATCACATAAAAAATGTCGAAATCATGAATTGCACCCCATTCCAAGCTTAATGAACTTTAGAACTTCAAACTTCTACATTCGATGCCAAGATTTATCAAATCAAGTTTGATTGACTTTAAATTTTGCACACAAGTTACATTCGTTATTATGGACCTATTCCAACTTTCGGAATTGGAATCCGACCTCGATATCAAAAGTCCACTCCGGGTCAACTTCTGAAAAACCTTCAAATTATTATCTTTTGCCAAATGACCCTAAAATGACCTATGGACCTCCAAATCCACTTCTGGATGCGCTCCTAATACCAGAATCCCACACGAATATCGATAACAGTGAGATATACTTCAACCAAAATTTATGAAATTCTTCCAAAATATCAATTTCCACAATATGTGTCGAAACGCTCCTGGGTCATCCAAAACCTGATCCGGACATTCGCCCAACTCCATAGTCATTATACGAACCTATTGGAACCTTCAAATCCTGATTCCGAGGTCATTTACTCAAAAATTCAACTTTAGTCAATTCTTCTAACTTAAAGCTTCCGAAATGAATTTTCTTTCCAAACCCTCTCGGAACTTTCGAATTCCAGTTCCAATCACGCATACAAGTCATAATACATGAAGTGAAGCTTCTCATGGCATCAAACTGCCGAACCACGCACTAGAGCTTAAAACGACCGGTTGAATCGTTACATTATATTTACTCTACCTATATTGTTCAATTATTCACAAATCTTATTGGATTGAAGATGACTTTTTAATTATTCACTAAACTCTATCATACTAACGTGGCTTTATGTTTTCAACATTCGATTTATCGGTTAAATTATTTATATATTCTATCTGAATGGCATGACCTTTGTTCTTGTTCGAACTTTTTTTTACATAAGATCTCATATGATTGGTATGACTTTGTGTTATATTCATTCTATCAATTTTGTTAAATTGCTTGCAGGTCCTACTGTATTGTCATGTTTTCATAGTTTCAACTCTTCTATGAATTACAATAACGACATACAAGTAATGATACATGCTTGATACATGTTTGATATATGGTCGCAAAATAACTTTTTGAATTCGATTTAATTACAAAATTTGATACAAAATCAGTCCAAATCACCTACAATCTTTCTCAATTTTATATATTAACTTATTTATATATTTTAAATGAATTTCAACTATACCCTTTGAAAAAGTTCCTTTTTTGCTTTGACTCAGAATATTGTATATCTTTTTTTTTTTGTATTTCATCACTTTATTTGCTACTCCATCCATGAATTTCCTTTCTATCTTGCATCTAATGTTTCTCGCTTAAAATATGGGAGGCAATTTTTGTATGTGATTTTTTGAGAGAATGAACCCTATTTATTTGTTTTCCAAATTTTATATGTACTTGGCTAGTTTTGGTAAGTTTATGACTAATGGCTAGATATTGGTAAGTAGAGCCTTATTTGGGATATTTGTGTAAGTTTCCCGATATTATCGAACATGAGCTGTTAATTTATGAGAAATTTTCATAAAGCACTATCTTTTAGTAGCAATTAGTCATTTATAGATATCATTTGCTGTATTACAGATTATAGATACATTTTACGTGGTTATAAGATGTATTTGATGTATTTAAGTTATTGTATTCATGAATACAGTAGCAAAAATAGTCGAGAATCATGGAAGTCCAGCTAATAAGTTGTTGTACTCGAGTATATTCACGACGTCAAATAGGGGATTATACTATTTTTAAAATGGAAAGAATCAATTAACATAATATACTCCTAATATAACTCAACAAACTCAATTATAATACACAAAATTTGTATTTTCAATTACAAAAAATATTCTCAATTGAAATATATCTCAAAAGTATAGCAATCTTCCGAGAAATTATATAATACATCTAAATACATAAATTGTATTAATTAAAAAAACTTATGAATACATTCATAGCATATAGCGAGACATTGAATACAACAAAATACATAGAATACATCGGAATACATTGAAATACAATGAGAAAAAAGACCTGAATACAATGAAATACATAGAATATAACGAGATACATTGAATTATAATAAAAAAACAATGAATACAATAGAATATATGAAAATACATTGAATGGTATCTATAAGAACTGGTTAGACAACTGATTAGAAAGATCACGACCACCGTAGAAACAATAAGAACCCTAAGCATCTCACATTCAAAAAAATTGCCGACCGAATAAAACCAAAGGCGGATCCGATTGACGGAAAAGTACAGGAAAAGCCAAGCAGCAAGGAGACCGGCGAGAAGAAAAAGGGAAAATGGGTTTGTGATTAGGAAAAGGCGAGAACAACGGCGATGAGGGAAAGTTAATTGGTAAGGAAATAGGAATAGATTTTGCGGATACGCAGGGTAGCCTATAATGAGATGTACCAAAGTAAAGAGAGAAAAAAAATATAATTAATTAGCGTATTCAGTGACTTAGGGCTAGGAGGTAACAACAACAACAACCTAGTATAATCCCACTTAGTAGGGTCTGGGGAAGGTAGTGTATACACAGACCTTACCCCTATCCTGGGGTAGAGAGGCTGTTTGTAAATAGAAACCCGACATCCTTCTCTCCAAGAACTTCCCACCTTGCTCTTGGGGAGACTCGAACTCACAACCTCTTGGATGGAAGTGGGAGTTGCTTACCATCAGAGCAATCCCTTTTGTCCTAAAAGGTAACTAAAATTATATAGTTTGTAATAAACCTTAAAAAGTATCTATAAAATATAATTTTTTAAAATAATATTTATTATAATAAATTAGGTGTTAACCTTTGCTATAGGAGGTAAAAATTCCTAAATTTATTTACCGAGTGTAGCTCTATATTATGTCCAAATATTTAGGACACAAATTATAGTTTAATTTCTCTAAAGTGTAATTACGTAACAAGTTAGAAATTCAAGGAAGAGAGGTCGTAATTATAAGTATTGTATGATATTTTTTGCATATTTACTTGTTGGAAGTAAATATCTGTATTATATTAAAAGGAGAGTAGTTTGCAATGTGGTTAAGCCAAGTAGTAAGTTAAAATAAAGCCACTTGGTAATTTTAAGACAACATAAAATATTTAGATTATAAATAGGAAAATATTTAATGAAAATAGTAGTCAGAGATCTTCTATAAATATCTTTAATTAAATTTGTGTATAATTTAGTTATGATAGATATCCTTTTTAGCAAGAATCAATTAAAGTTTCATTAAAAATCTTATACACTAATTTTAAGTTAAAATAATAATTCTTTATTTTGTACAAGTTTTGTATCTAACCTTATTTGTGAACAATATATGTTATTGTTATATGTATATTACAATAGAAAAATATATAATAATGGAAATAGATATAACATGAGCATATCAATAATTTAAATAAATATAAGAAACTAATTAAGTAATAAAAGTATATTATTGATAAATTTAGAAAGCTAGCGAATTATGAGCAACAAACAAAATTTTAAAACTAATTTATCAGAAGTACCGAATATTCATGCTATGCTAAAAGGAGTAGTGGATAGTGATATAAAGCAAACCATGCTAACAAAATATTATATAATTAATAAAATAATAATACTAAATAATGAATATTATGATAAAGCAATTAATAAACAAAAAAAGTTTATATGATGATAATTTATTTTTCTTTAATTTCCTTAATCTTATTGATTAGGGTTTTTTTTGTGAAAAATAATTTTATCTTTCCATATCTATATCTATATCATATATAGATCCAACCATCAATTTTCCTTCCATATTAGCTAAAAACCTGAAACTGAAAAAATAATTAAAAATTCATAATAATAAAACCATAAAATAAAAAAATATTAACAAGATACAGATGGGAATAACTATGACTATTTGTACTCTGTGCAAGTTAAAATATAAATAAATTAAATAAATTTATTTAAGATATTAAGGATTGATGACTTTGAAAATTGAAAAAGAAATTGAAGTAGCACATTTCTTTACATAAATACAAAAATATTTAAAAAAATGTCACTTGGCTTAACATTATTTAAAGTTAATATGTATTAGTTTTAAATAGATATTAATTTACATGATTTAAAGTTAATACGTACTCACTATTTTGGTAATGGATTTGATTGTAGAAATAAACAAAAATCCCACATTCAAAGGGAATGATTATTGAATATTGATAAGTTTTATTAGATTCATAACTGATAAATTGATTTCTTAACAAAAAATGAATCTTACTAATACCATAATTACAGGGTAATTAAAAAACTAATTGTATTTATCCATATTTAGCTCCTAGCAAGCTTTTAAAGCTTATCAATGCCTTAATTATAGGACAATTCAAAATTAATAATAATTTTTTGATCGTTTCTTAACCAAATATATCCCATTTTATTGGAATTCGAATGGGAACATAACTATCACGCAAAATTTATATATAAATTAAAAGTGTGTGTAATTACGTTGCCTTAAAGGACTAATATTATTTGACAAAGAATAGTCATATAATATTATTCCTTATATAGACATTATGATATTTACACTTTAAAATATTACCATATAAGGGATAAATATTATATGCCAAACAATATTGATATATTAAATTATTAACTAAAAATAAAGTTTATATTTTGAATTTAAATCATACTTATTTGTAATTAACATTAAGTAGGCCTTTATAAGCATTAGAAATACCGTAACTATATGGTAATTCAAACACACTAATATAATTATTTCTTAACATGAAAGTGAATAATTTGTTGACAATCAAATAACAGGTAAAATAATATTGTGATTAAGATTCACTCAACATAAGCCTACGTGGAATATTATATATTCAGATTCTAACTCTGCAATACTATACGAACCTTCAGGTTAGTCTCTCAATTTTTCTTCTTCTTTTTTTCTACTTTGAATAATTTATATTAATAAAATTATGATCTCTTCGAAGCTTTTTTGGTTAAACTAATAAATTCAATACTTTTATAGTTTTGTACTAGCAAATAGCACAAGTAATATTTGTTTGTCAAGATATAGTTTGCGATGAGCTTATATGGCATGCCATTGCGCAGGAATGATTTGAGACAACTCCGTTATTTTGTTTTGGTGTGTCATTTGTTCAGTCTATTAGAATGAGTTATTGGTCTCCTACAAATTCCACTATCAACAATAAATAAAGTTTTATATCTTTATTCATGAGAGATTTCTTTTCAGGAATTGTGATCAGTATAACTTACCAAAGTGTTCTCCAACCAATGAATACGATGCTAAGGTTTGAGATCGTGAAGCAAGAAGGCATACTTAACACACACGCACACACATATACATACACTGTTCAATAATGTTTTCTTAATCTAGCATATGCTACTTACTCATAAGTTACATTAATAAATAAAAATTTAGAAGGACTCCTTTAATCTTATATTATTTATATTAGTTTTAATTTAAAGTCGTCACTTTTTTTCTCAATTTTTTGGTTTTACTATTATTATTTTGTTGTGCTTTACAATTAACATTACATTTATTTTTTTGTTGTAAATGTAACTAAGCAGGCTGAAGATCTATGATATGATATATATATATAGAAATATTTCTCAAATACGAAATGAACAGTGTCATAGAGGACTTGAAAAACAAAAAGAAGTTTTACTAGGTTAGCAAGACATATAGATGGTCAAGATGTGATTATTCATTATACCTTATATCATGATTTTAATATACTAGGTGTTTTTTACTATTGAGCTAACATTTATAACATAAACTAATGATGAAATATTCATACGAACAAAATAATAAAACAGTATATCGAAACAACAAAAATATGTAAAAAGTTTTGATTGCGCGAAAAAGTTCTCATTATGAATGATAATGTAAACAAAACAATGGTATAAAAATAATACCAAATTGGTTATATATATATATATATATATTGAGTAAACTTTCATTCTTGACCCACTTTTTTAGATAATTGTCTAATAAAGTAAGACAATCTGACAAAGGATCTCAGTATCCATATTTTCCTTCTATGTATAATGTTATATGTTCAGTATAATTGTTACTTTCTATGTATACTATGCTTCAAAAGTATATAAATACATGGTCCTCTCATATTTCCGAATAGAAAACACACGCACACAAAAATCGTCAATTCTTGAGATGGCAAAGGCTATATTGACTTTTGTTTTTCTGTTTAGCTTAGTTTTTTGCAATTTTAGCCATATGGGAAGATGTGTTGAAGTGGAAAACCAGAGTGTGATTGGGACAAAACAGCAAGTGCCACAAGGATGCAAAAGTGCAGCAGATTGTGTCTCTTTCTGCAAAATTATTGGTTTTCAAAGCTGTGGATGTGATGCCAACAAGCATTGTTGTTGCATTATTCCACCTCCTAGTGCTTAAGTAGCAATTATCTGGAATTTTTTTTTTGTTTTTTATAGGTTTACTTTGGATGTTTTTTTATTTATATGAAACGTGAAGATTTATATACTTTATAATATATTTTGACATGTTTGTTGCGTGCTTGGTTTGAGACGCTTTTCCTTCTTCTTTTTCCCCCTTTTTTGGAAAAAAAGGCATTCCACATCCATGCAAAATTTAAATAAAGTTATTGACTGTGCAAGTTGGCGTTTGCCTTATTCTTCTTAGATGCCAGCGCTTGTTAATCATGATTCGGTGATAATTAAAATCATGTGGATTTTAGTATTAATGCATTATTAATGCATTTTAGTACTAAAATTATAGTATTAAAGTGCATTATTTCTTGTGAAATAGTGGTTATAAATTGACAAGAAAGTGATTATTTGTTTGGTGTAACTTATTAAACCACTAATGTCATGATCTAGCACTAGTTATCCACTAAAGATTAAATTTTGTAACAACTAACCATGTTCTATAATTTTATTATTTCACTACCTTTTTATTTATTTCATGGAAGAGATTCTACAAATATAAATAGTGGTATTTTTTGTATTTGGAATGGAAAAAATATGGTAATGTGTATTAAAAAAAAAGTGAACTTCGTATAATGAAAAGAGAGTTAAGAGAGGAGAACATCTATTAATTCTGTTACAAGAAGGTGTTCATATTTGTAGAGTTTTGGACTCAACAACTCCATTGTTATCAGTTTACCAAAACTTTCATGTTGCCAAAATACCTTAAACTCAATCCTCATACTTCATAATTAAATTGAACTGATATTTAAAATCTTAGAAAAAAAAGAGACATAACTAGGGGTGTCAATAGTTGGTCCGGCCGGTTATTTTATAAAATTTGTAACATACCAATTTGTCAATTATTCTATTTCGTATAATTAAAAGTAGACTTTTTAAAACCATTACAATCATCTCGGTTTCTGTTCAGTATCAATAAGGTTTAGACAATTTTTAGTATTTTTTTCACACCTCATGCAAGAGTCACTAGTTGAAGTTAGAATGCGATAAATGTATATTTGTTTATGATTTTGGTGAACTCTCTAAATATTTTTGCTATTTGAAAAGTCATGATCAAAGAACATGAAAGATGTTCAGAATAGAAATTCATATCTCACTATTCTATAGTAGAGTAAAACAAATTAAGCAAAGATAAGAGAAATATAAGTCACACAAATAGAAAAATACTAATCAAGTTGGAACTCAAGAATATAGCTTATTAGAAGATTGATAACCAGCAGGAGAAATCTAAATTATATGAGAGGAAAAATATCTAATATCTTGTGGCTTGCTACTGAAAATTACTGGAATACCTAGTGGCTTGCTACACAAGACGTTGGAACTAATTTTGTTTTAATACGAGTGTTAGAATAGTTATGAAAATTGGGATTGGATGTTAATTATTTGGTCACTTACCGCCATTTTCATAATTTCGACTTTCCAAGACCCCAAAAAAATTTAATGCTTTATTAGTTTTAAACATAGTGTATAAAATATATTTTTCGTAAATAAATTTATTCGAAATTCGATATTTTTTGGTTTATTATTATAAAACTAAAAATTTACCCTATTATTCAGTACAATTATATATTTATATAAAAATATGTGATTTTATTAACAGAATCCTAAGACAAAACGAGAGCGATAAAAACTTTTTTTTAGAAGAAATTTTGTTTTATTTCAACTATTTGGCAAATTTACATCATCTGTTCTTTTGGACTCTAGAACAGATCTCAACAATACAATCAATTTGAAACTCTACAACTGTTGTTCTTAAGCTAGTATCCTATCATAAAGAGAGAGTTGTTACAATTGTGGATACTCGCACGAAGGATAGCTGTTAATGTTCTGCAAAATGGGTGACCATTTAGGTAGCTTCATTCCAGTAAAGTGCACTTGAAGTGTAATCTCCTTTGCTCGATCTTTTGCGTCTCTGTTCGATTGTTGAAACCTTCTGGTGTTCCTTTCCATCCAGATGTTGTAAACAACTGCTGCAAACACCACACCTAGGATGGTTTTTCAAAATCATGCTATGGGGTAAGAGAGGCTCGAACTCTCGACCTCATGATAACTCAGAAGCTATGAGACCTACGCGCTAGCAAACTGCGCCACCACCCCTCTAGAGCGATAAAAACTTTTATAAGAGCAACATCAAAGATGGAATTCTACCGGTAATAATTAGAATGTAGGTGCAAGGGACCTTTCTGCCATGAAAAGAGTTAGGGAAGGCTGCTAGGGTATACAATTATATTGTAAAAATAGCACTGAGTAGTCAATTTTTATACTGAATTGAAAATGGCTAGCATGTACAAAATTATAAAAAAATAGCTATTATTTCATTGAAACACTGTGACGACCCGACTTGTCGTACCACGAGAACCGCTCTGTTTCCCCCATTTCCTGCTTCGTTATGCTTCATTATCAGTGTTTTGTATGAACGAGTTGAATCGGGTTGATGCTTGGAAGGAAATGAGATAATTAGTCTCTTTAAGGAAGGCTTGTTTTGGAAAAGTCAACCGGATGTTGACCTATGAGTTAGGGGGATCGAATGTTGGTTCCGACGATTTGGTTAGCTTCGGGGGATGATTTGTGACTCAGGAGTGTAATCGGAAGTGATTTTAGAGGTTCACTGTAGAATTATGCTTGAATTGGCGAAGTTAGTATTTTGGTAAATTTCGATTGATAGGTGAGCCTTTTATCCGAAGGTCGGAATGGAATTTTGAGAATTTCGTATCTTCTTTAGGTGATTTGGGATATGCGTGCAAAATTTTAGGTTATTCGGAGATGATTTGGTTGGATTTTTGATCAAATGCGTGTTTCGGAAGTTTTAGAAGAACTTAGGCTTGAATCCGATATAAATTTGGTATTTTGAGAGCGCACCTAAGTTTGAATGATCATATGTGACGTGTTAGTATATTCGTATGCGGTTCTGAGGAGTTCGGGAGAGTTTCGCATAGGTTTGGGCTGCGTTGTGCTCGTTTTTCTTTTGCTTCGACGTCGTTTCTTAAAACATAAATGATATCATAATTAACAATGAGCTTCGATTACTGTTTTGAATGAAGAATTAGATCCGTATCGTAATTATGGATGTGTAGAAAAAAGAATCGTCGAATTTGAACATCGTATGAGGATTTTATGGTCATTTTACCAAGGTTGCCTTGATTTTCAGGTTAATGACGAATTGTCCCTGGCGTATTAAAAACATGCACTATTTGCAAATCTTAAAACCTACATATCTCCTTCATTTTAAGGTCAAATTGAGTGATTTAAAAGCCCAAAATTCTTTATAATTTAACAAGGAATCCATTGGGAGCAGTAAAACGCATGAACAGTATACCTATGATGAGAAGGTCGAGTTTTCTTTCAGTTTTTGAACGGGAAGAAGCTTCTGAGGCAATTTTTAAGAGAGAAAATCAGTGGGTATCACAGAGGTTAGTGATTTGATTATCAAAACTCATTTATGGGTGATTATAGACCATAATCCAAGCCTTTAATTAGTAAAAATAGTAGAAAAATATGATTTTGGGGCTTGAGATTATGAGACATTTATGGGTCGATTTAAGGGGTCAAACAGACTTTCATTTTGGTGTTCTTTATATGTACAGAATCGGGAAAAAATGAAGAACATTTTTATGTAAAACTTTTTGAGTTTCGAGAAGTGGGCCTGGGGCTCGTGTTTTGTCAATTTCGGGAATTTTGATGTTTTTCGATTATTTTCGATTGAGTATTGATCCAATAGCATAGTATGACGTAGTCATCGTAGTTTTGGTCAGATTCGACAAGCGCGGAGGTCAATTGAGAGGCAAGGAAATATTTTGGCCGGCTTGAGGCTAGTAATAGATGTAAATGCTGTGTTGAGGCTTTGAAACCCCGAATTTTCTCATTGTAGTTTTATGTTGAGGCGAGTTGCACGCCGGATAACGGGCGTGGGGTAGAGCACCATCGGGAGTTATGACTTAGTATGTCCCGCTTAATAAAATCACTACCTAATTGATTGAACCTTAGTTTATATCCTTATAAAAATGGATTAATCGTCATAATTGGGCCTCGTGCCAACTGATTAAATCCTTCAGGGATTGCTCTTATTGGTTTCTTACAATTTTTACATATAATTGAACTCAGTCCTGGTATTTAATATTGTTTTACAAACTCAGCCGCATTAATTGAATTTTGAGACTTTAATGATATTTTCACTGTTGTTTAGGCTGAGCACTATTATTTTATTGATGCCCGAGGGGCTTATGATGTTTCCTGGACTGAGAAGGCTTTCAGGCCTAGAGTGTGATGTGAGGAGGCTTTCAGGCCTCGGGTGTGATGTGAGGAGGATATTAGGCCTTGTGATTGATGTGAGATGACTTTCAGGCCTTATGTTATTATTGCAATTGGGTTGTAGGAGCCCCTCCAGAGTCTGCATACCCTCAATGAGCTCCGTCAATGATAAATAAAGGGAGTGGGTTGCACGCCGCAGCGGGTACTAAAGAGTATCGTACTAGTTGTTGCATTTCTTAATTGATTGTCATTCATTTACTTATCTGTTGCAACATCAATGTTTTTATTGGATTATTGAGTTAATATTATCTGGACTAAACTGCTCTAATATAGCTTACATTGTGCCTATATAGGATTTTTTACTCTCAACCCTTATTTATGTTTATTACTCTATGGGTTGGAAGTACTCACATTACTCCTTACACCTTGCGTGCAGATCTAGGTGCACCCACTGAGGCTAAGTGAGAATTTCTCTATCGAGCATCGTATCTGGGAACATCAATGTAGCTGCATGACGTCCGTAGTCCTGATCTTCCCATCTAACTTATTTTCTTTATTTTCGGACTTCTTTAGAGTAATATATAGTAGGTTGACACCCGTGTATTAGAGTCTCGGACTTGTAACACGAGATTCTTCGGGTTGCGTAGTAGTAATAGTATTTCTACTTGGGTTTTCCACATGTTTTAACTAATATTTCAGAGTTTTAGTATTATGACTTAGTAATTATTTTTGTTAATTGAATCATGAACTGTACAAAAAGGGTTAAGGTTGTTAAATTGATGGGGCTTGCCTAGTATCGTGTTGGGCGCCATCACGACCAGGCTTGGGGTCGTGATAATTTGGTATCCAAGCCTAGGTTACTTTGTCTCGCGAGTCATGAGCCGGTTTAGTAGAGTCTCGTGGATCAGTACGGAGACGTCTGTACTTATCCTCGAGAGGCTGCAGACCTTTAAGAAAACTTCACATTCTTGAATTCTTATCGTGCATGCTTGATTCAACTTGAAAAGAAAATCTTGAAATTCCTTCCACGTGTTGGTACGCGCGCATGAGCGCTCAGTATTAGATGTGCCTTGATGGCTTGTGGTTCCCCGATCAAGGGGCGAGATGTGATCTCTGTGAGTTTGATATTGGCCAGTCTAGAGGACTTAAGGCCGAATCTTTGCCTATGGCTGGAGCACCGAGGTGCTGATTGCGTGAGCAAGTGTTTCGAACTTATATGTTCGGTATTGCCCCTATTAGTGGGAGTGACAGCTGGTTACTATGTGATGAGTATATTAGTGCTGCAGGATGTATCTACGTAACTTGGAAGTGATGAGGAAGGTCTATTGGATGATAGAAGAACTATTATGTGTTTAAATTCCACTGTAATTTGAGGTATAGCCCCGAGTTATGGGCGCATGAAGAATCTTTTCATATTTCCAGTTGAGAGTGAAGTAAAAAGTTTATGTTGCAGTATAAGTTTAGACTCAGGAAGACTAAGCGACTGCGTAGAGTTTAGGATGGTGGAAGGAATACAACAATGTTAAATGATGGTAAAGCAATTAAGTCATCTCCTTTGAAGCGTTTTAGGATTGTGTGACCCTTATGTGAATGATAGAAGATCTCATGAGCCAGTGAACTGTAAGTGTTAAATTTTGAAATTTTCGATCGCATAAGAGAGTGAGTTTAACTGTTGCGAGATCAGCCAAAGAGTTAAAGGTACTATATAAAATGTGTTTCTGACTACGGCATTAAGACAACAGTGGAGAATATGCAGTATGGGTATTGTGTGTTCTGATCTATGGCTTCGAGCCAAGTTGGGGAGCTTTCTATTGGCTAGATGATTGTATGGTTGTGTGCTATGTTGATTCCGATTAAACGCATGCTGGCGAATCAGTTCTGGTCATGGAAATTGAGCCGAGGATGGAACTAGTGAAGGAAAATTTTGATAAAGGTTATATGGTGCTTCGTAGATGTGTGAAAATAATAGGATGTCTTGAGCTGTTGTTGGTAAAGAATGCTCAATGCATAGAGAAGTGAGATGCTTGTTTGTATTGGGATGAGGTCGTATCCTGCTGTGTTAGAGTGCTAATGAGACACATGTGGTTTCGTTAGTTGAGTAGGATAAATGCAAGTTGAAGAGAGTGAATGATTCTCGAAAATTGTTCTAATGTGTTCAAGATTCGACATGTAACAATGGGGTATCTAAAAGTAGCATATGTGATTAGGAACCGAGTCTCCATTGGAAAAGGTCAAGACTTGTGGTATTTTTATGTTAATTATGAGATTCTACGTATCAGTATCTGGAAAGTAAAGGTAACGTATTTAGACTCGCGTGAAGTTCTTTAGAGTAAAGTATTTTGGAATGTGGTATTTCTGGGAATAATTGAGAGAGGATTCAGTGGCTTATGGGTCTTAGACAGTGTGGTCTTGTGCTTGGGTCTCGTGTAGTGAGCCTGGGTTGAGGAACTGTGGTGCTACAACAAGGGGGAATATCAAGTTGATGATGAATCAGAATGGAAATTAGATAGATAGAATAGCTTGATAGTAGACCGAACCGGTATAGTAAGGATATGATTAGTTCTTCGTATGTGTTCTAGGTAATGAGCCTTACAAGTATTTTGCAGCAATGCTCTTGAGTTTAATGGCTTTAATAGCTTGGTCGAGTTAGAAGGATTCCGTCTTGGCAGTTTAATTTAGGCAAACGGAACTGGGGGAGTTCTTATTGATTTCTACCGTGGTTGAAGAGATGCATTTTTCTAAGAATATGAGTGACATGGAATGTGTAATGAATTTTCTTTTAGATGGGATTAATGGAAGTTCTTGACTAGTTGATTACGTAGATGTCTGTGGCTCAGAAGGGAGATAAATGTTTTCCTCCTATCCTTGGATGGTATGATATATGCGGTATGTTGTGGAGGATCGAGATTTGCATATACAAGGTTAAAGTTCAGTTTTTAAAAGAAGTTGATGTTAATAAACGTCAATACCACACAAGAGAGGGGGGTGATTTATGTGGTACCTATTTTTTGCATTAGAAGAACCTGGTTCTTCTAATTTTTCTAACTACAACAGTCTGCGGAATAATAAGAACTGAAAGTAAAGTGCACAGAGAGTTTTACGTGGAAAACACATGGCTCAAAAGGTGAAAAAACCACGACCTATTACTCAGTAAGATTTTCCCAAACTCCACTAAAAATCAATGAGCCAAAACAGCATTTACAAAGACTCTTTGTAAACCTAAGGATTAAACTCTAATCCCAGTGTGGCACACAACCTCAGCTGCTGCGACACCACCAAGTTAACTCTAACTTGATGACACAAAGTACCTAATACAATTGGTTCTAATAAAGGTGAAAGGTATAATTTGAAAACCTACTACAATTGAACTAGAAATAAACACTCAGATGGAACTGGTTCTACTCTCTTAGTTCATGTAGCTTCATGCGTACACACTTGCATCTTGCATATATTGTTTGCAAAACAGACTTGCTTTATTTTCTCTCAAATATGTATTACTTCTGCTCGAGTGTGTTACGTATAAATGAGAACCAACACAATAATATATTGAGTTAATAGTTAGAGTTTGATTACAACTCCACTTCTTATCCGTAGTCCATTTAAAATCTTAGCCAATACAAACTTTAACTCTTATCCTAACTTAGGATCAAGTTCTCTTCATATAAGGAGACTGTTCTACTTATCCCAAATGCAACCTTTTTGATTACTTTCAGAAGATATTGATGTGTGATCCTTAGTGCATATCTTCCTCACGTGCTTCACATGTACCCTGGTTAAATCAGACTGTGAAGTACAAGATAGACCATGTCATTCGATAGGTTCATTTGTTAAATCTTCAAAACTCCAACTAAAACTTGGGCCAACAATTTCCCTGTTTTTTATGATGACAAACTCTGTGCTTATTGTGATCAGGAAACCTGTGAACTCGGCTGAAAATCAAAACTTAGAAAATTTATCATCAAGGATGTCAGATTTAGGTCATAAACATCCTAGAATTTTAAGCACAATATCTTCCCCCTTTTGGCATCATCGAAAAGTTGCATTAATACAGTGAATCCTCGAAGTTAATTAATACTCATGGCCAATGGGCAACTGCAAGTGAACACATGGTCAAGTTAATCACAAACCAGCTTAAAAATAACTATTTTGAAAAAATTCAACAAGAACAAGACAAGCTGCATTCATTTGATTAGAGAGGTGTTTCTAGAGTGCAGTCCACATAAAAGAAAAACTAAAAATCCAACCATGAGCAAAAAAAAAAAAGAACAGAGAAGAACTTCCTAGACTGGAAACTAAAGGGTTACTAGAGTGGGTACTAAGGACAAGACACGTAAGGCTTGGAAGTGATGGAGGGTTGGGCTTGTAGCAGATTTAACATTTGCTGGATCATGCCTTTATTTTTCTCCTTATCTTTGGCGAGTTCAGCTCTCAGCCCATTTCTTTCTCCCTCCAAATGAACAATTCTGGCATTTAGCCTTGCAATTTCAGCATCCTTTGTCCCAACTTCTTGAACTAAGGCTCTGACCTTGCTATTCACAGGAGTCTTGGCAGAAGAACCAGGTTCAACTTGGGCAACATTGAGCAAATAGTCACAGGCTTGAAGAGTCTTGACACCAAGGTGCTCCTTGCTGGAGGCCATTTCCCACTTTTTCAGAGGAATATTAAACGTTCAAGCACAGTTGTCAGGATAAAACCATAGGGAATGGCATGTGCCTTTGAACCATTTATCACCCTTTCTAGCAGCTTCACCATAAAGACATGCCCGTTGATCTGCTTCCTTTCATTCATACACTGCATGAGTACCAGATCCATATAATTAGCTGTGTGCCTTCTTTCCTGCCCGGGTAGAAGGAACTTATTGACAAATTCAAATGGCACTTTGTGCTCTGGCCTCATTTCACTTTTCTGGACTGCCCTGGCCTCAGGCACCTCTTCAGCTGTGTTGGTGTTACAAAAATTTCTTGTTATTTGCAGCTCAGAAGGCAACCCATCCAAGCAAGGTCACCTCTGCCTGGTATAATCATCATAACCCTCACAAGGAATACCCAGAATTTTTCCCAAATTTTCAGCATTGAATTTCACTTTGACACCACTCAGTGTACTGGTCAGCTGACCATTCTTCACCTTTCCATCAATCTGAAGGATCATGTCCTTCCAGCCTTATGCCTCCAGTGCTGTGACAAGCCTTATCATGTCTGGCTCCTCCAGATCTTTTAGCAATCTTCCCTTTAATATCTTTCTTTTGTCAAAGTTTGCATACCTATCATGTTCCTTTTCAGACCCACTTTCATCATCTTCATTGGCTACTTTTACTTGTTTTTCCTTAGAAGCTGATCTTGTTCTCTTGGCAAGAGAGGATTCAACAGGAACTGGTTTTGAGGGCTTCTTTGAGGAAGTCCTAGTCTCCTTTGGTTTTGCAAGTGGAACCTTCATAGTAGTGTTTCTTTCTTGATGGACCAATTCCATCTCCTCTTCATCCTCTTCAGCTGTAACTTCTAAACTTTCACCTATTTTCCCTTTCCCCTTTTCTTTTCTTTTTATCTTACTCTCCTCTAAAGCTTTCTGCAACTCAGCTTCACTCTCCCTAACCTTGCTTCTAGTTGTCCTAACCCTAGGAGCAGACTTGGGTGTTAAGGGTTTGGATTTCTTGGTTGGTTTGGATGCAACATGGGTCCTTTGTGAATAAGCCTTGCGTTTCTTGGAATCATAACTAGCCCCAACATTCTTCATCATCTCATATAGAGTTTCCTCTGCAGATAGACCAGGTTCAACCAATTGTTTGCTAAACCAACTAACCCTTCAGCAGCCTCTCCAGACTCACTTCCCCCTGACTTTGAGGCCCATTCTTCTCCACTCCCAATATATAGCTAACACCTTCTTCTTCTTATTTTTCTTCAATTTTACAAAATCACCCACATCAACATCTTTAGCAGCCCATATCGGAACATACCTATTTTCCACCATTTCCCCTATATCATCAGAAACAACACTTGGATTTGTCACACCCTTTTTTTCAAAAACAAACTCTCACTTAACCCTCTTAAAATAAATAAAAGAGATTTTAAGTAAAAGCTTGAAAAAGGTTTTTTCAATTGAAAGTGAAAAAAATGGTGTTCAAAAGGGTTAACTCAGAGTCGCCACCCGACATTTGATTTCGGTGTGCCGGGCCACCGTTTTTTAGAAAAATAATTTCTTTTTAAAACACTTGGACTTAAAACTAAGTCCGCACCAGAGATTTGGGTAAGGGGATAGAGGAGAAGGTGTTAGGCACTCCTCAAGTCCCGTGAAGGTCACGATTGCGTACATGATCAAGTTGGCTTTTAGGAATACAAAAATTGAGATGAAAACACACACAAAAAAAATAAACACAAAAGAGTATCGAGGTCGTCCCCACCTTATAAAAGAAAAAATAATAATAAAAAGTAAAATCCTAAGCTAACCTACACTATACTTCCTCCACGGTGTATTTGCGGCATCCGTTACATTCACTTCGGGGCATACCCCTGAAATAAAATATGTATAAATCTCTTGGGGCATTTCCCGGATAAATTTAACTAAGAGAACGACCTCTTGCCTCGAAATTAAAAGCAAACAAATTAAAAAATCCTAAAATTTCCTACCCAAATATTATCGGCCTAAACATGCCACTAGCGAATAATGCAACGAGATAAACCAATAAATAAAAAGAAAAAAATAAAAGAAGAAAAAAAATTGAAATCATGCTTAAATTCTTTTGGGTTATATAATCCTAAACTCCCACCATCCAATTCAATAGCCAAAACAATAAAATGCCAATTAACTTCACATTTTACACTAACTCAATTTTAACCTATAGAGGTTATGTCTCCATTTTCGTTAAACTAACTCAATATTACCAACTGAAAATCATGTGCTTGTTAGATACAAAAGTGAAACAAATCCAGGTAATAGTGCACCAATCAAAACAGATAATAGGAAGATAAAGAGTATAACATGGGTGGAAGAGGTGTGAACCTTTAAGTAGCAAAATTCCTTTCTGAATATTGAGTTAATACAAACCTCCGCATAAGCTCATCTCAATGGGAAATGCGATAAAATTCAACAACAGACTTCAAATCGGCACCTCGGCGGAAAACAACCTCGAGCTGGTTTGGAGTCAGGTTTTTTCGGCTGGTTTTGAGTTTGGTTTTTGCGGTTGGATTAATAGGTGATTTACATCTTGTTTATGGGCTCTTTTGGGGTTGTTTCATGCTGGCTTTGGAGTAATTTTATGGAGATTTGGAGCTGTTTTGGAGTGTGTTTGATGAGGTGTTGAAGCTGGTTGGCAGGTGGTGTTAATGGCTGGTTGATGGAGAGGAGGTCGGCGCCAGCTGGTCGTTGGAGAACAACACTTAGGTTTTAAAAATTTAAACTCATAGTTACTACCCCAATCCCCTTTTTACAAGATTTTTTAGTTTTGAAGACATGCATGAAGATTTTATGAAGAAAATTCAAAGCAAGTGTATGGGGTTCCCTTCCCAAGCTTAATTTCGAAATTGGGGGAAATGGGTTAGGGATTTCACCTGAGAAATAAATAAAGAAGACAATGCACCATGGGTTTTCCACACTCCAATGATTTTGAAAGATCAATGATGAAGAACTTTCTTTCTCTCTCTAGGACCATCTCTTCCTCTCTCTTATTTTGTTTAGAAAATGTGTTAAAATAAGGGATGGGGTGTTTTTATTATAGAGGGGACGGGCTTAAATTTTTAGAAAAATAACTGGGCGAGCTCAATCTACGACGCAACTCTGCGGTCGCAAAATAGACATGCGGTCCGCAGAGTAGACCGCAGAAATGGCTCAAGTTTCAAATCTCTCGTGTTGGGAATGAGGTAGATATGCGGTCCGCATTTGCGTTCTGCGGTTGCATAATGCACCGCAAAACTGAACCTCGAATTTCCTCAGGGACAATATGCGATCATTCTGCGGTCCGCATATTGATTATGCGATTGCAGATTTGACCGCATTTTCAACATCAAAAATTTGTTGCTCTCTGATTCACCCTGCAGTAGGAATGCGGTCTGCACAGCTGATCTGCGGCCGCATTCTGGACCGCATTTTGACCATTTTCTGGAAAAATTTCGATTTCGCATTTTCAAGTACAAAACAATAACAGGAGTCCAATTTACATAGGTAGACTCGACTCTATGAGCTGCTAACATCTGAGCACTTATTTTCACAAGGCCTTACATCCTTCCCCGATTAGGATCATTCGTCCTCGAATGAGAACTTGGGAACCGAATGAGTTTGAAGACATGATAAGCAAGTTTCCACACCTTTTATTAACTTTCAAGTTTGTTTTAGAAAAAAATTTGCCAGAGTTTCCTTTGTAATATGGAATAACCACCTGTCAAAGAATCCCCAAAAAAAAATTCCCAGGCATTACTACACAACCTTATTACCTTTACAACAGTTGTAAAATGCATAATCCTTACATTTGCACATATTCAACCATTTCGCACACAACATGTAATCAAATTAAGCATTAATCGTTTGTACTATTAAAACCCATTCACCTGTCACATGAGTACGACCCAATTAACCATTTCAATACAAATCCTCCGTGAAAAAACTAATCATTACACAAGTAGAACACTTTGAAACTCTCTATCCATGCAAAATTAATAATCACTTCCATACATCTCCTTACCATGAGAGCACAAGACGTCCATTAACAAAAAGAACTGCACATTGTTCAAATAGTCTCAACACATGAAATTGGTTAGCACAACTTGGAGAAATTAAAATGATAAGGCACTTGGAAAGAGAAGGGAAAACTCTTATACCTAATGGAACACAACATTAGCTCTCCTAGCGACAAGATTCGCACGATCATTTCTAACTTATTCAAATAGATGTGGGTATTTTATCTTCATCTCATCTTCCGCTTCCTACGTGGCTTCCTCGACTTGTTGGTTTCGCCACAACACTTTAACTGAAGCAATCTTCTTGTTCCGCAACTTTCGGACTTGCCTATCTAGAATAGCAACCTGAATCTCTTCATATGAAAACTCTTCCGAAACCTTGATGTCTTCAATTGGAAAAATTTTATATGGATCATCCACAACTTTCCTCAACATGGATACGTGAAAAACCGGGTGCACTAAGGACATTTCAGCGGGAAATTCCAACCTATACGCAACTTGGCCAATCCTTTGAACGACTTGATAAGGCACGACATACCTAGGAATTAGTTTTACCTTCTTCCCAAAGCGCATGACTCCCTTCATAGGAGACACCCTCAAGAATACCCAATCTCCCTCTTAAAACTTCAATTCCCTCCTACACACGTCCGCATAGGATTTCTGGCGACTTTGAGCAGCCTTCATTCTCTCCTGAATGACTCTTACTTTCTCCATGGCTTGATGCACGAGATCTGGCCCTATTAAATCTGCTTCACCAACCTCGAACGACCCGATCGGGGACCTACACCTTCTTCCGTACAATGCTTTGAATGGGGCCATCCGGAATCTAGCATGAAAGCTGTTACTATAAGCAAACTCTATAAGGTGTAGGTGATCATCCCAACTACCTTTGAAATCCAAGACACATGCCCGCAACATATCCTCGAGCGTCTGAATAGTCCGCTCTGCTTGGCCATCGGTCTGCGAATGAAAAGTTGTGCTAAGATTCACTTGAGTACCCAAACCTTGCTTAAAATCCCTCTAGAAGTTAGCTGTAAACTGAGCTCCTCGAACCGAAATGATAGAAAGTGGCGTACCATGAAGTCTCATTATCTCCTTGATATACAACCGTGCATATTTCTCTGCAGTGTTAGTGGACTTGACTGGCAAAAAGTGAGATGATTTGATGAGACTATCCTCAATTACCAAATTGAGTCGAACTTGTGCTGACTACGAGGTAGTCCGGTCACGAAATCCATATTGATCATTTCCCATTTCCGCATAATTTCTATAAGCTGAGTCGACCCTGCCAGCCGCTGATGCTCGGCCTTCACTTGCTGGCAATTCGGACACTTAGAGACAAAGTTCGCCACACTCCTCTTCATACCACTCCACCAATAGATATCCTTGAGATCATGATACATCTTTGTAGAGCCTAGGTGAACTGAATACCTGGAATGATGAGCCTCCACCATTATCCTCTCTCGAAGATCATCAAAATCCGAGACACATAACCTGTCATGGAACCGTAGCACACCATCATTTCTGCCGAGCGAAAATGCCGAAATTTTGCTACTTAGAGCTGCCTCCTTCAATTGTGCCAATGTTGGATCAACAAACCGCTTTTCTTTAACCTCTGCCACTAGCGACGATTCTGTTGTATTATGCACCATAAGTTCCTCCTCATTCGGGGTCGAGATACTAACCTCGAGGCTGGCCAACTATTGAACCTCCCGAGCTAGGAACCTCTGATCCGCTCTCAAGTGAGCCAAACTACCCATGGATTTCCGACTGAGGGCGTCGGCCGCCAGATTCGCCCTCCCTGAATGGTACAAGATGTCCATATCATAATCCTTAAGCAATTCTAACCAACGGCGCTGCCTCAAATTCAGCTCTTTCTTCTTGAACAAATATTTAAGACTCTTGTGGTCTGAAAACACATCTACATGAACCCCATAAAGATAATGTCGCCACATTTTCAAGGTGAACACAACAGCTACGAGCTACAAGTCATGCGTCGGATAATTCTACTCATGATTCTTGAGTTGCCTGGAAGCATATGCTATGACCTTTCTGTGCTGCATCAGAACACAACCTAATCAAACCCTGGAGGCATCACAATAAATGACAAATCCCTCTGTGCCCTCTGGCAAGGCCAGCACTGGGACGAAGTTAACCTTGTCTTCAATTCTTGAAAACTTTTCTCACAAGCATTTGACCACTGGAACTTGGCTGATTTCTGCGTCAATTTGGTCAATGGGGAGGTGAGGGTGGAGAATTCCTCTACAAACTTCCGATAGTACCCTGCTAACCCCGAAAAGCTATAGATCTCCGTTGGGGGTCCACCTTAATACCCTCACTGGAAACAACATGACCCAGAAAAGTGACGGACTCCAACCAATATTCACATTTGGAAAACTTGGCATACAATTGGTGTTGATGACAAGTCTACAAAACCGCTCTGAGGTGACTGGCATGGTCCTCCTTGCTCCGCGAATATACGAGGATGTCGTCAATGAAAACAATCACGAATGAGTCTAGGAAAGACTTGAAGACCCGATTCATAAGATCCATAAAAGATGCCGGGGCATTGGTTAGCCCAAAATACATGACCAAGAATTCAAAGTGGCCATAACGCATTCTGAAAGCGGTCTTAGCAATATCTTGCTCTCTGATCTTCAATTGATGGTACACGGACCGAAAATCAATTTTGGAGAAGAACCTTGCACCTTGTAATTGATCAAACAAATCATATATCTGAGGCAAAGGGTACTTATTCTTGATGGTGACTTTATTAAGCTGCCGATAATCTATACACATCCAAAGTAACCCATCCTTCTTTCTGACAAAAAAATCGGAGCACCCCATGGCGACACACTTAGCCGGATAAACCCCTTTTCCAATAAATCCTTCAACTACTCTTTTAACTCTCACAACTCTGTTGCTCTGCTGGCGCCATTCTGTACGGTGGAATAGATATTGGATGAGTATCTGGCAATACATCAATCCCGAAATCAATCTCCCTATCTGGCAGGATTCCTGGAAGCTCATCTGGAAATACCTCAAGAAACTCATTCATAACTGGAACGGACTCGGGGGCAGGAACCTCTGGAGTAATGTTTGCCACCCGGACTAAATGATAAATACACCCCTTCCTGATCATCTTCGAAGCCTTGAGGTAGGAAATAAACCTACCCTTCGGCACAACACCATTTCCCTTCCATTCAACAACCGGCTCATTAGGGAACTCGAGCCTCATGGCTCTCGTCCGACAATCAAGTTTAGCAAAGCACGAATAGAGCCAATCCATCCCTATGATTACATCAAAATCCATCATCCCAAGCTCGATAAGGTCAGCCGTGGTGAAACGACCACCTACCATAATGACAAAATTCCAATTGACCCGCGCGACTATAATAAAAGCACCAACCGGAGTCGATACAGAGAACAACTCAAGAAGCTGCTTGGGTTCAATCCCAAAACTAGAAGCAACAAATGGAGTGACATAGGACAAAGAAGACCCCAGATCAATAAGAGCATAGCAATCAAAGGCCTGAACAGATAGGATACATGTGATAACATTTGGGGAAGCCTCAGTACTCTAACAACCACTCAATGCATAAAACCTGCTGGGTCTGCTCCTACCACGAGCTCTACCTCTGGCTGCACCACGTCCTACTAGGGATAGAGGGCACACTGATGACGTAGCAAGTGATGAACTGGATGGCTGAGCGAGTCCCCTTCCCGTGCCCTGTCTGGGCGCACGGCATCTCGCTGTATGTGACCTCTCACCCATAATTGTAACACACTGGAGCATCCAAGTAACAAAACCTCTGTAAATCTCCCTCACTTGGGGTATATACCTCCCTGCTGTCGAGGTCTCACCCCCGAATGATTGAATTGGCGGGACCTCCTGCTGTCTGAACCTGGCCCTGAAGGGCTACTCTACTGGAAATGGTGCTCAGATGGCGGTGCACTAGCTGAGGACTAAGCATAAGACTGAGATGATCCTGCTAACCCTTTCCCTCGAGCTGACCACCCTGAGTGACCCATAGACCGGGCCCTGTCTGCTCGGATCTCAACTTCCTGGCCTCTGTGGCCTGAGAAAAACCCACGATCTTCCCATAGTTCATGTCTGAATGCAAAGCCGCTATAGCAGCCTCATTTACTACCAAAGGACTGAGACCCTGAACGGATCGCCGAACTCTAGCCTCCATAGTCGACACCAACTGAGGAGCATACTTGGACAACCTCACGAACTCCATATGATACTCCCAAACACTCATTCTACCCTGCTTAAGAACCTCAAACTCGGTGGCATGGGCTGCCATGGTCTCGACAGGCAAAAGGTGGTCCATGAAGGCATCCACAAACTCATCCTATCTAGCTGGGGGGCTCCCCTCCTCACGTGAATCCTCCCACATCTCAAACCACGAATGCGCAGCCCCCTCCAACCTGTATGAAGACAATTATACCCCCTCTATCTCCGTAGCCTTCATCACTCGAAGGGTCTTGTACATCTCATCAAGGAATTCTTGTGGATCGGCCTCTGGATCTGTGCCTGAGAACTCTGGAGGATTCAATCGCAAAAACTAATGAACTCTGGGGCTGGAGGAATCTCCCTGTCCACTGGAGGACACAGGGGCATCATGAGATGCCTGGGCCTGGGCGGCCACTAACTGAGTCAACATACGAATAGCTCCCCTAAGATCTCCATCAGAAATCCCTGAATCAGAAACTGGAGCAACATCAGGATTAGGAGCATTTGCAGGAGGGATAGTAGCACCCTCGGGCGCCGCTGGAACATGATTGCTTGGAGCAGGAATGGATGGAGCAGGCAAATTCGGTAGGGAGGAATCATTCTCACCCATGGCAGTCGGCACATGATCCACATCCACACTGGAAGAGGCATTGGCCCCTAGGCCGAGTCTAGCTTTCTTCTTAGGTTCCATCACTGAAAATTCGAAATAGAGCACGAATTAGACACAACATCACTTCACTGCACGAACTTGGAATAACAAAGAAGAGGATCATTTTTCCTAAATGCCTGTGTAGCCCCCAACTTACAGATGTGGTCGACAACATACCGATAAGAAGGGCTCTACTAGGCACGGCTTCGAGACACCCTAGGACTCCTTTAAAACCTTAGGCTCTGATACCAAGTTTGTCACGCCCCAAATGTGTGGGCATGACCGGCACTTAATCGAGTATCCCCACTCGAGTGGACCTGGGTGCCCGTCTTATTCCCCACGCGCTACCCCATATTATTCAATGATAATTAGCCAAAAGATATTAAATTTGCAATCTAAAGAACATATGTTTTCTCTTTATAACCACACATTATGATTAATAGGGAACGTAGTACACAAGTTTACAGCGCCCAACACATACACCTTAAGACATAAGCTCTGACGCACATACCATTGTCTACGGAGCCTCTAGGAGAAAGATAATACAACACTTGCGGGTGACAGGGCCCCGGCCATACCCTCACCAAATGATACAAAACGACAAAAGAATATAACAACAGGGGTGGCATAGGCAAAACATAGCCCCGGAAGGAAATGGGCTCACCAACACGAATACTGCCGATAAAGAGAAACAGGAGCTAGGAACGGTGGACTAGAATGTCTGCCATAGATCTACCTACAATCACAACACGAATTTAGCACCCTCGGCAAAAGGGACGTCATTACATTTGAATTGTACTGGCATGTATGAACTAACTATGTCCCAAGTAAACTCAAGCCAAAATGCATGTACAAGTATAGACCTAAACAACAACAGTACAATTACAACCCTGGAGCAACAACCAAATACTTCACAACAATTGATTCAAGTAGTCAAAAAAGGGGGCAACAAGTGCCCCACAGGTTGCAAACTCTCCGTTTGTCTCCTTTCACATTTCCACATTTATCATTTCATGATTCATACTCATATCAATAGTGATATTGGATCACGTTTTCCACCCTTATTGTGTCGTCCACCCTCATTAACTCGGCCACCCTTATATCCCAACCCAAACTTTATTTCACCGTGTTACGGTGCGCAACCTGACCCCTCCTGACAGTTTTCAATTCACAACAACAAACAGCACAACAACAATTACAAGAATTCAACTACGACACATTATTAACATAGATCCACGAAGAGGGTAATGCAATTCCACAACTAGCAACGACAATTCCTCAGGTTCATCATATTGGTACACGATTTAGATCATCACAACAATTATTACAACTAATCACACACGTTATTTCAATAATTCTTCCATTTCCACTATTCCATATTATTCCTATTTCCATTGTTCCACATGGTTTCATTTCTATTGTTCCATATTAGTCCATTTCCATTGTTCCACATTACTTTCCATTTACGTAGTCCCAATTAAAATTTCCACAAAATTCATCACAAAGTATTACCACACAATCATACAACACAAGGCCTCATTATGGTTTTTCACAATAATATCTACTATCAACAATTTCACATCTAGCATAGGGCGATTTCACAAGGATCACGGTTAGCCATACATACATGGAGTTGATTATCCACTTTAAACCTCTAGTCCGACTTGCCATGCAATCAAGAAGTCAATCTAGTTCATGATCAACACTTAGGTTTTAGCAATTTAAACTCATAGTTACTACCCAATCCCATTTTTACAAGATTTTTGAGTTTTGAAGACATGCATGAAGATTTTATGAAGAAAATTCAAAGCAAGTGTATGGGGTTCCCTTCCCAAGCTTGATTTCGAAATTGGGGGAAATGTGCCAGGGATTTTACCGGAGAAATCAATAAAGAAGACAATGCAGCAAGGGTTTTCCACACTCCAATGATTTTGAAAGATAATTGATGAAGAACTTGCTTTCTCTCTCTAGGACCCTCTCTTCCCCTCTCATATTTTTTTAAGAAAATGTGTTAAAAATGAGGGATGGGGTGTTTTTATTAAAAAGGGGTCGGGCTTAGAGTTTTAGAAAAATAACTGGGCGAGCTCAATTTGCAACGCAACTCTGCGGTCGCAGAACAACATGCGGTCCGCATAGTGGACCGTAGAAATGGCTCAAGTTTCAAGCCTCTCGGGTTGGGAATGAGGTAGACATGCCATCCGCATTTGCATTCTTCGGTCGCAAAATGCACCGCAGAACTGACCGTCAAATTTCCTCAGGGACAATATGCGATCACTCTGCGGTCCGCATATTGATTATACGATCGCAGATTTGACTGGATTTTCAACATCAAAAATTTGTTGCTCTCTCATTCACTCTGCGGTAGGAATGCGGTCCGCATTGCTGATCTGTGACCGCATTTTGAAAATTTTTTGGAAAAATTTCAATTTCGCATTTTCAAGTACAAAACAATAACAGAAGTCCAATTTACGTAGGTAGACTCGACTTTATGAGCTGCTAGCATATGAGCACTCATTTTCACGGGGCCTTACACTAGGGCCAACAGAAGTTCATAAAATTCTTAGGCAATGAGTAGCCTCAGATAATCAAGGAAATGGTGCTTCTAATTGGAAGAGATTTAACGAGAGTATATGTCTCAGAAAAAGGGTAAGTGATTAAACTGATGATACTTCGGTAGTATTGCGGCAGTTTCTTGTTGGATCAATTGGTGGTATTTGGGTTTGCTTGGTGGCGTAGGAAATTATAAAGTATCTATTGTGGAGTGATGGGGTATTTAAGGTGTGGCAAGCGTTCGGACGGAAAAATTAGGATCATGTATGATGATTCATGTGCTATATGGAGTTGGAGACTGGGAGTTCTCATGTATAGGCTATGTCGTGGTTGTGGATCGTGAGAATTCAACACCGTTTAGCGGCAATCAGGATTTGGAGGCTCAAATGGATCTTTATTTGTTGGTATGTTAGATTTTGGATATGATGTTGAAATTCAGACTGGTTGTCTTAGTAGGTGATTCTGTTGCGGTCCCGAGGAGCTCGAGTGAGTTTCGGATAGGTTTGGGCTGTGTTGTGCTCGTTTTTCTTATACTTCGACATCGTTTCCTCAAGCATAAATGATATCATATTGAACAAATAAGCTCCGATTTCTGTTTTGAATCAACCATTAGATCCGTATTGTAACTACGGACAGTAGAAAAAAGAATCTTTGAATTTGAAAGTCGCGTGAGGATTTTATGGCCATTTAACAAAGGTTGCCCAGATTTTCAGATTAATGACTAAATTGCCCATTGCGGCGTATTAAAAACCTGTACTATTTGCAAATCATAAAACCTACATATCTCCTTCAATATAAGGTTACATTGAGTGAATTAAAAGCCTAAATTCATTAGAATTTCACAAGAAATCCATTGGGAGAAGTAAAATGCATGAACAGTATATCTATAATGAGCAGGTCGAGTTTTCTTCAAATTTTTGAAAGGGAAAAAGCTTCTGAGGCAATTTTTAAGAGAGAAAATTAGTGGATATCACAAAGGTAAGTGATTTGATTATTAAAACTCGTTTATGGATGATTATAGACCATAATACCAGCCTTTAATTCATGAAAAACAATAGAGAAATATGATTTTGGGCCCTCAGATTATGAGATCTTTAGGGGTCGATTTAAGGGATCAAACGGATTTCGATTTTGGTGTTCTTTATATGTACGAAATCGCGAGAAGATGAAGAACACTTTTCGGTAAAAATTTCTGAGTTTCGAGAAGGGGGGTCATGGCTCGGGATTTTTTAATTTCGAGATTAATGATGTTATTCGATTATTTTCAATTGGGTATAGATCATATAGCATAATATGACGTATTCGTTGTGGTTTTGGTCAGATTCGAGGCACGTGGAGGTCGATTTGAGAGGCAAGGGCATAATGAGCTAGGATTTTTGTTGGCTTGAGGTTAGTAATAGATGTAAATGCTATGTTAAGGGTTTGAAACCATGAATTTGCATATCGTAATGTTATAATGAGGTGACTTGCATGCCGGATAACGGGCGTGGGGTAGAGCACCGAAATTGTGACTCTGTCTCCCACTTAATAAAGTTACTACATAATTGGTTGGAGCTTAGTTGATATCCTTATAAAAATGGATTATTTGTCATAATTGGGCCTCGTGACAACCGATTGAATCCTTCAGGGATTGCACTTACTGGTTTCTTACAATTTTTACATATAATTGAACTCAGTGTATTTAATATAATTTTGCAAACTCAGCTGCATTAATTGAATTTTGAGACTTTAATGATATTTTCACTGTTGTTTGGGCTGATCACTATTATTTTATTATTGCCCGAGGGGCTTATGATGTTTCCTAGATTGAGAAGGCTTTCAGCCTTGAGTGTGAAGTGAGGAGGCTTTCAGGCCTCGACTGTGATGTGAGGAGGCTTTTAGTAATTGTGAGTGATGTGAGAAGGCTTTCAGGCCTTATGTTATTACTGCGCTTGGGTTGTAGGAGCCCCTCCGGAGTTTGCACACCGCAGCGAGCGCCGTCGACGATAAATAAAGGGAGCATGCTGCACGCCGCAGTGGGTACTAGAGAGTACCATACTACTCTTTGCATTTCTTAATTGATTGTCATTCATTTACTTATCTGTTGCAGCATTATTATTTTCATTGATTTATTGAGTTGATATAATCTGGACTAAGTTGCTGTAATTATAGCTTACATTGTGCATATCCAAGATTTTTCACTCTCAACCCTTATTTATGTTTATTACTCTCTGGGTTGGAAGTACTCACGTTACTCCATGCACCTTGCGTGCAGATCTAGGTGCACCTACTAAGGCTGAGTGAAGATTTCTCTACCAAGCATCGTATCTGGGAACGTCAAGGTAGCTGCATGACGTCTGTAGTCTTGATCTTCCCATCTAACCTATTTGCTTTATTTCCAAACTTCTTTAGAGTAATATGTAGTAGGTTGACACCCGTGTAATAGAGGCTCAGACTTGTCACACCGAATTTATCGGGTTGCATTGGTAGTAGTATTTTTACTTGGGTTTTCCACATGTTTTAACTATATTTCAGAGTTTTAATATTAGGACTTAGTAATTATTTGTGTTAATTGAATTATAAACTATACAAAAAGGGTTAAGGTTGTGAAATTGATCGGTCTTGACTAGCAATTTGTTGGGCGCCATCACGATCGGGCTTGGGGTCCTAACAAACACGGAAAGCTCCAGGATAATATGGTGGATTATGGCATACCTGCATATAAATTTCAGCATATTACGTTGGAACTCCAGCACGCAGAAAGTCCCGGCATGATATGCGTGATTATGGAGCTCATGCATATAAACTTCCAGCATATTATGACGGAACGTCATCACATTATTAAGTTTCAGTATATTATGCTGGAAGCTCATATGTAAAAAATTCGAATTCCAGCATATTATGCTGGAATAATTTTGAATTTTTAAAAGCGTGTTTGTTCAAATTTTATCTTTACATAAAAAGTAGGTAAATTTTGATCATTTTTAAAGTGTGGCTATTTATCACGACCCAAACCCCAGTCGTGATGGCGTCCAACACCTTGTTAGGTAAGACCGACCATTTGAGCATTTCTAACCCAATCATTAACTTAAAATACCAATTTGAGCATAAACTCTCAGTTTGAAAATAATAGGAATAGTGCGGAAACCAAAATAAAAGTAATAACAGCCCAATAGATCTGGCGTTGCAAGTCAGAGCCTCTAGATACAACTGATCAATATCCTATACAAATGAAATCCAGATGAGGAAGTAAAGGATAGATAAGAGGAGAAATCGGGTCCTGCGGACGCCGGTAACTACCTCGATGACTCCGGTACTGAACTAGACAATAGTAAATAATCACAGCTAAGCCTCCGGGATCCCTGTATCTGATGGAGGTACTCCAACTCAGCGAGTAATAGCAATAAATAATATCTAAAAATAAAAAATCATGTAAGACCACTACACGGTCCTAAAATCAACAGTGAAGGCAGTAAATATATGCTAAGCAGGGAAAACTGATAAAGAAAATCCCCTAACTATCTGACAATTTACTAACATTGTTGCGGCGTGAGCTCGATCCACACCTAATACTACTGCGGCGTGCAGCCCGATCCAATATAATATATATAATACTGCGTCACGCATCTCGATCCAATAGATATAGTCGACTACGCTCACTGGGGGTGTGTGTAGACTCCGGAGGGGCTCTTTCAGCCCAAGTGCTATAATACTGCGACATGCAGTCCAATCCATATAATATATTATTGCGGCGTGCAATCAGATCCATATATACTATACTACTGTGGCGTGCAATCCGATCCAATACATGTATATGTATATACTTTTGTGGCATGCATCCCGATCCGGTATATATCAAATATCCTCACTATGGGGTCTTTGACCCCTCTCACTCAATATAGACTTGGCCTCTCGGTCCCACTCAGCTAAGACGGGGTATTCAATCATAGGTACTTCTCATTTAGAGTGCAAATTACTAAGACCGGTTTATTTTATGTTTCACAGTTAAGGACATGACTGAGAGTATGTGTTCAATAGGTTAAGTGAGTTCAATCAGCTCAACATGCTCCCTAAGGATTCTGCAAATCAGCACAAGGCCCTAAACATGGAAACTAGCCCAAAATATGCGGATATAAGCTCAGTCTCCGTCAAAAAGTACAGTAAGTCATCAATTGGGATGGACCAAGTCCGAATCCCCAGCAGTAACATCACCAAGCTCATCACACGCCACGTGTTGCATCTCAACATAGCATCACATAGTTCAAATACGGGGTTTCAAACCTGCAGTATATCATTCATAACCATTACTCACCCCAAACCGCCCAAAATCCTAGCTCGCCTTGCGCTTTCCATGCAAATTGACCTCTTCGAGTGCAGAATGACCAAAACCACAAGGAATAGGTTATAATAAGCTAATGGGACATAATCCAATTGAAAGAACTCGAAAAACACCTAAAACACAAAGTTGGCAAAACCCGAGCCCCGGGCCCTGTTAGATAATACGCTTAATGCTAGGGGGGGTGAATACTGTTATAATAAAAATTAGCGTAAACTTGCGGAATTTAAAAATTGCAGGAAATAAATAAGTGCGATAAGTAAATAAATTAGAACAAACGCACCGATGTATCCTGGTTCACCACAACCCGTGGCTAGTCCAGTCCCCGAGAGACTCTTTCGAGATTTCCACTAACTTGTTAAGCTTACGGGTGCTCAACAAACCGTTACAACTTGAGGACACAAGCCTCAACAACCTTTGCTCGGAGATACAACACTCCAAGACTTCAACCAAGGAAACACAAGTTCCTTCTTACAACACAAGGGACTAACACTTCCCTTCAAGTGTACAAAAACACTTAGCACTCAAACAAGACACTCCTTTAAGAGTAGATATGAGTAAAAAGAATACGCTCAAGATCGCAACAACTTTCGACAAGAATTTGGCTCTCAAAAGCTTATGTAATGAATATAAAATGATAAGCAATGAAGTATGCAAGCTTTAGCAATTGTATGATCAGTTGTTGTGTGTTGTTGTACTTAAAAGACTGAATTGAAGCTGTATTTATAGTTGAAAAACTTTGTATTACCGTTGCCTAATTGCCAATTAAGAATTGCTGATTTTACTCAGTGACAATCGATTGTCAAATTACCACAATCGATTGTTTGCCTGTTCTTCCAAAAATCAATCCCAGATTTTACGCATAACAATCGATTATCTAAGATCAATAATCGATTACTGGCAACGTTCAAAAAATCATTTCAAGATTTTACGTAAAACAATCGATTGTCAGAAATCTACAATCGATTACTCAGCAACGTTCAAAAAATCCTTTCCAGATTTTAATTAAAACAATCGATTATAAGAAATCAATAATCGATTACTCAGCAACGTTCAAAAAATCCTTTCCAGATTTTAATTAAAATAATCGATTATAAGAAATCAATAATCGATTACCTGACAGTATTTGATAATATTTTGGCAACGGTCAGTTATACAATCGATTATACTAAGTTAACAATCGATTATATATCAGTCTTGAAAAATCAATTTAGACACTGCCTCTTGACAATCGATTGTTATAGGTTCACAATCGATTATTTAATAACTTTGAAAAAGTCTGGAAGACACTGCCTTAACACAATCGATTGTCATAAGTTCACAATCGATTATTTTGTGACTTTGAAAAATCTGATGGACATTGTCTCTTCACAATCGATTGTTATTAGCTTCACAATCGATTATTTTGAGCTTTGAAAAACTTTGATGGACACTGCCTCATCACAATCGATTGTCATAAGGTTCACAATCGATTGTCATGCAGATTTGAAAAATCTGATGCTCACTGCCTTAACACAATCGATTGTCATAAGTTCACAATCGATTGTCAAGCAGCTGACTTAAACATAATCGATTATCATAAGTACATAATCGATTATCTTAGTCCAGATTTTAGAGGCATGTTTAAAAATCATTTTGACTAAAGTAAATATGCATTATTTAAAACATTTTGCTCTAAATTAAATATGCATGATTTGTTAAAAACATTTTTACGAGAGAAGCCAAGTCTTGAGTTTAAGTTGTCGGATCAAGATCACAATTAAATACCGACTCATATAAAACTTAATCTCGATCTTTGTCTTGTACTTGAATCTCGTTATATATCAATTTTGCGCTTTGTGCTTGGACCTCGTCATATGTCAATTTGCGCATAGTTTGTCATTCATCAAAACCTACAAATATGAACACACGTTTAGTATAATGCCTTGAGAACGTGTTTCCAACAATTTCCCCCTTTTTGATAATGGCAAACTTTAAGCGGGATATGCATATTAGGCAATTCATAATGACGATTCAAGAAAAGTAAAGATATGCAACAAGTATATAGATATGCAATTTTTTCCCCCTCAATTTATGCCGATAAGTATTGAGAGTGCATACCCGTTATCTTCCCCCTTTTACCATTAGCAAAAAGTATAGAATAATTAAAAAACTTGTTTATTTATTAAATCTTCAATTTTAGACATAATAATGCAAATAATGTCAAGACAATCGATTATTGATACTGGATAATCGATTATATAAAAGAGAAATCGATTGTTCTGTGCGTCAAGCTTTATAATTCCCCCTGCCTTTAGGGCGATACCTGCAAAAAATACGTTAGACGTCTCCGACGCTCAAGTTAGAAAACATGTGAAAGGGAAAATGCAATGCATGACTTAGATCAACGTGGAGTCAAGGATCCCGAGTTCACTACGAATTCGGAAGAAGGACTCTTTCTCTAAGGGCTTTGTAAAGATGTCGGCCAATTGATCTTTGGTTTCAACAAATTCAATTTCGACATCACCCTTGAGAACGTGATCTCTTATAAAATGATGTCTAATTTCAATCTGTTTTGTTCGCGAATGAAGAACGGGGTTCTTCGTCAAGCATATGGCACTAGTATTATCACATCTAAGAGGGATATGATCAAGACTTAGGCCATAGTCCAAGAGTTGTTGTTTCATCCAAAGGATTTGAGCGCAACAACTCCCCGCGGCTACATATTCAGCCTCGGTTGTGGACAATGCAACACTTACTTGTTTCTTGCTAAACCAAAAAACGAGAGAGCTACCGAGCAAATGGCAAGTGCCACTAGTGCTCTTGCGGTCCAATTTGCATCCAGCAAAATCGTAATCGGAATAGCCAACAAGTTGGCATGAAGAACCTTTGGGGTACCATAGACCCACATTTACAGTACCAACAAGATACTTCAATATCCGTTTCACCGCAGTTAGGTGAGACTCCTTCGGACACGATTGATAACGAGCGCATAAGCACACGCTAAACATGATGTCCGGACGACTAGCAGTAAGATAAAGGAGAGAGCCAATCGTACCTCGATACTTTTTGATGTCGACTTCCTTACCTTTCTCATCTTTGTCTAGATGATCGAATGTGCTCATGGGGGTTGCCATTGCTTTTGCATTGGTCATTTCAAATCGTTTCAGCAATTCTTTGCAATATTTCACTTGGCAAATGAGCGTACCTTCTTTCATTTGCTTTACTTGTAATCCCAAAAAGAATGTCAACTCACCCATCATAGACATCTCAAATTCGCTTGTCATTAAGTCGGAAAATTCCTTGCACAAAACATTGTTAGTAGCACCAAATATAATATCATCCACATAGATTTGAACTAATAAAATATCATTGTTTTTATGCTTAACAAAAAGAGTGGTGTCAACTTTCCCCCTAATGAAATCATTTTCCAATAGAAATTTACTCAATCTTTCATACCAAGCTCGGGGAGCTTGTTTTAAACCACAAAGAGCCTTTTTGAGTTTGAAAACATGATCAGGAGATTTAAAATCTTCAAAACCGGGGGGTTGTTCAACATAAACTTCTTCTTGAATAACACCATTTAGAAAAGCACTTTTCACATCCATTTGATATAAATTGAAATTCATAGAAGAGGCAAAAGCAAGCAATAAACGAATAGCTTCTAATCTAGCTATGGGAGCATATGTTTCTTCATAGTCAATACCCTCTTCTTGATTATAGCCTTTTGTTACAAGCCTAGCTTTGTTTCTAGTGATTACACCATTTTCATCTAGTTTGTTTTGAAAAACCCATTTCATACCAATTATGGTATGATTTTCGGGTCTTGGCACCAAATCCCAAACGTCATTCCGTTTGAATTGGTTAAGCTCCTCTTGCATTGCCAAGGTCCAAAATTCATCCCCAATTGCTTCAGAGATGGTTGTTGGTTCAATTTGAGAAACAAAAGCAGTATGTCCTAAGGTGTTCTTAAGGGGGTTTCGGGTACTTACCTTTTCTCCGACGTCGCCAATTACCTGTTCGAGAGGGTGATCTTTGATTGTCCTCCACTCGTTAGGCATTTTCGTTTCTTTCTCCAATTGTGGCTTTTCCTCCGTTGATTGTTCCAAGATTTCATCTTGAATTTCCTTAGGAGTTTCCTCTTGTACTTTGTCTTTTAAACTATTTAAAATACCTGCAAGATCAGAACAAGAATCCTTTCTCGCCAAGCGAGCATTATTTTCGGAAAACACAATATGGGGGATTCCTCCACAGTTTGGGTTCTATTATTAAATACCCTATATGCTTTGCTACGTGAAGAATACCCAATAAAAATTCCTTCATCGGTTTTGGCATCAAATTTTACCAATTGATCCTTTCCATTGTTATGAATAAAAACTTTATAACCGAATACTCTAAAATGGGAGATATTTGGTTTCCTTCCCTTGTAGAGTTCATAAGGGGTTTTCATGAGTATTGGCCTTATGACTACTCTATTTAAAACGTAGCATGCGGTACTCACGGCATCCACCCAAAAATGTTTGGGAATCTTAGCCTCTTCGAGCATGGTTCTAGCCATCTCTTCGAGACACCTATTTTTCCTTTCCACCACCCCATTTTGTTGTGGTGTTCGTGGAGCGGAAAAGGTATGCTCGATACCGAGTTTGTCACAAAAGTCCGCGAAGAGATTGTGATCAAACTCTCCCCCATGATCACTTCTAATTGAAGTGACGGTTGTTTCCTTTTCGTTTTGAACACGTTTAAGAAAATATTTAAAATTCTGAAAAGCATCACTTTTATGGGCAAGAAATAAAGTCCAAGTAAATCTGGAATAATCATCAACAATAACAAAAGCGTAACGATTTCTACCAAGACTTTCAATGCGAGATGGTCCAAACAAATCCATGTGAAGCAATTGCAATGGTCTAGTAGTTGAAACAATGTTTTTCGATTTAAAAGATGCTTTTGTTTGCTTCCCTTTTTGACAAGAATCACAAATAGAGTCATTTCAAATTTCAAATTTGGAAGACCAACAACTAAATTTTGTGAAACCAATTTGTTCAAAAGATGCATGTTGATGTGAGCTACTCTACGATGCCATAACCAAGAATCATCCTCTTTGCTCATTAAACAATTCACATATTCGGGTGAGGAATTTGCAAGATCAACCATATAAATGTTATCCATTCTAAAACCACGAAGGATAATTTTAAAATCGCTACGTCTAAAAACTAAGCATTCATCCGAATCAAATAAAACAAGATTTCCCTTGTCACATAATTGACTTATGCTCAAGAGATTATGTTTTGAACCTTTCACAAGTAATATATGCTTAATGGAAGAAATTTCATCCTTACCGACCGATCCGATGCCGATAATATTTCCTTTGTTGTTATCACCAAAAATAACACTTCCCCCTTCCTTCTGTTCTAGTTGAAAGAATTTGGATTCGTCTCCCGTCATGTGCTTGGAGCATCCACTATCAAGGTACCATAGTACACTTGATCCCTTCAAACATACCTACAAAACAGATTAATGAGTTTTAGGTACCCATGCCATTTTGGGTCCTTGGGGGTTAGGCAAATCATAGTGATGTGATTGAGTGTTATGTCTATGTCGTGTAAAACAAGCAGGAGCAATATGTCCAATTCGTCTACAATAATGACAAGTCACGTTAGGATTATGCATCCTTCTAGGTTGATAGTAATTGGACGGACGAAATTCATTTACTCTATTCTTGGCAATATAACTATTGCGCAAATCATGAAAATCATTTCTCCTACCATTTATTCTAGGATATGCATCATTTCTAGAATAGTTGTTTCTAGGTTGGAAGTCATTTCTAGGTGTTCTAAAAGGTTCAAAATTGCTTCTAGTGTTTGGCCTAGAATGTGCATTATTTCTAGCATGAGTATTTCTAGATTGCGGTTGATGAAAACCATTTCTAGGTTTGTTGTATCTAGGATGAACATTTGTTTTATTTATCCTAGGTTGAGCCTTAGGTGGTTGGGGGTTGGCTTCAACTTTCTCTTTAGGCTCATTTCTAAAACCTATGCCATGCTTGGTCGACTTCAAATTAACAAGCACTTCATTCAAATTTTTATGAGAAGAGTTAAACTTGTCTAAGGTGCCCTTAAGCCTTTCTACTTCATTTTTGAGATGCATGCAAGAAGTACAATTTCTAGAACTCTCGGGCTTGTCGGCGCTTCTCTTGCCAAAAAATTTGTTTTCCTCTTTCAACTTCTCATTTTCTAAAATCAGTTTTTCCAATTCCTTTTCTTTAAAAGAGAGTTGTTTTTGAAAATCTTTTTCTTTTAAAGAAGCATTTTCTTTTATACTCTTAACAGTTTTTGAAGCTTTAATAAATTCGCTATACAACTCATCAAAAGCATTTTGCATTTCTTCAAGGGAAAAGAAATTTTTGGAAGAAATTTGACATACCTCTTCTTTGTTGTCTTCTTGTGCCATAAGACAAAGATTTGCAACTTCGTCTTCTTCTTCTTCACTTGACTCGTCACCGGAGTCGCCTCCCCAAGATATGTATGCTCGTTGCTTCTTGAAGGGTTTCTTCTCCTTTTTAGCATTTGGGCAATTTGATTTAATATGCCCGGTTTCTCCGCACTCATAGCACTTTATTTGATCTTCTTGCTTTTTGCCCTTTCGTTCATACTCTTTTCGCATGAACTTTTGAAATCTCTTGATAACGAGTCCGAACTCGTTGTCTCCGTCCTCATCATTTTGAGGTTGGCTTGTACTTGCCTTGAGAGCGATTCTTTGCTTCCTTTGATCATCAACAAGAGGGTTAAGTATAGTAGATTCATAAGTTTTAGGATTACCTCTTAATGCGTCGATGGTGACATTTGAAATGCCAATGGATTCTTGAATCGCGTCGGCCTTGGATCGCCATTCCGGAGTGAGACTTCGGAGAATTGTTCGGACAAGTTCCTTATCCGTGAAGGTCTTCTTAAGAGCATGTAAATCATTTACAATTTTTGAAAATCGTTCAAACATCTCATCGACCTTTTCGCCTTCCTTCATGTGAAACAATTCATATGCATGGGTTAGGAAATCAATTTTGGCTTCCCTTACCTGGTCCATACCTTCGTACGTAATTTCCAGCTTGTCCCACATTTGCTTCGCCGTTGTGCAACAAGATATCTTCCTGTAATCATCAGCATTTACAGCACAATATAATAAATTAATATCTTTAGCATTATTTTGCACCTTTCGGATATCATCCGCATCGTATTCATCTTCGGAATTTGGGACCCATTCATTTTCAACCTTCTTGGTTGGAATTTGTTCTCCATTCATTATGACCTTCCAAAGATGAAAACTATTTGATTGTACAAATATTCTCATCCTCTCCTTCCAGTATGTATAATTTGTACCATCGAATAGCGGTGGTCGGGTGGAGCATTGTCCTTCACCTATTCCTGCAAAAGAATCACGAGTAGAAGCCATGGATGTTTCTCTCAAACGGTTAAGTCTTCAAAGAGTTGGGCTCTGATACCAATTGTTAGATAATATGCTTAACGCTAGGGGGGGGTGAATAGCGTTATAATAAAAATTAGCGTAAACTTGCGGAATTTAAAAATTGCAGGAAATAAATAAGTGCGATAAGTAAATAAATTAGAACAAACGCACCGATGTATCCTGGTTCACCACAATCCGTGGCTAGTCCAGTCCCCGAGAGACTCTTTCGAGATTTCCACTAACTTGTTAAGCTTACGGGTGCTCAACAAACCGTTACAACTTGAGGACACAAGCCTCAACAACCTTTGCTCGGAGATACAACACTCCAAGACTTCAACCAAGGAAACACAAGTTCCTTCTTACAACACAAGGGACTAACACTTCCCTTCAAGTGTACAAAAACACTTAGCACTCAAACAAGACACTCCTTTAAGAGTAGATATGAGAAAAAAGAATACGCTCAAGATCGCAACAACTTTCGACAAGAATTTGGCTCTCAAAAGCTTATGTAATGAATATAAAATGATAAGCAATGAAGTATGCAAGCTTTAGCAATTGTATGATCAGTTGTTGTGTGTTGTTGTACTTAAAAGACTGAATTGAAGCTGTATTTATAGTTGAAAAACTTAGTATTACCGTTGCCTAATTGCCAATTAAGAATTGCTGATTTTACTCAGTGACAATCGATTCTCAAATTACCACAATCGATTGTTTGCCAGTTCTTCCAAAAATCAATCCCAGATTTTACGCATAACAATCGATTATCTAAGATCAATAATCGATTACTGGCAACGTTCAAAAAATCATTTCCAGATTTTACGTAAAACAATCGATTACTCAGCAACATTTAAAAAATCCTTTCCAGATTTTAATTAAAACAATCGATTATAAGAAATCAATAATCGATTACTCAGCAACGTTCAAAAAATCCTTTCCAGATTTTAATTAAAACAATCGATTATAAGAAATCAATAATCGATTACCAGACGATATTTGAAAATATTTTGGCAACGGTCAGTTATACAATCGATTATACTAAGTTAACAATCGATTATATATCAGTCTTGAAAAATCAATTTAGACACTGCCTCTTGACAATCGATTATTATAGGTTCACAATTGATTATTTAATAACTTTGAAAAAGTCTGGAAGACACTGCCTCAACACAATCGATTGTCATAAGTTCACAATCGATTATTTTGTGACTTTGAAAAATCTGATGGACACTGTCTTTTCACAATCGATTGTCATTAGCTTCACAATCGATTATTTTGAGCTTTGAAAAACTTTGATGGACACTGCCTCATCATAATCGATTGTCATAAGGTTCACAATCGCTTGTCATGCAGATTTTGAAAAATCTGATGCTCACTGCCTTAACACAATCGATTGTCATAAGTTCACAATCGATTGTCAAGCAGCTGACTTAAACATAATCGATTATCATAAGTACATAATCGATTATCTTAGTCCAGATTTTAGAGGCATGTTTAAAAATCATTTTGACTAAAGTAAATATGCATTATTTAAAACATTTTGCTCTAAATTAAATATGCATGATTTGTTAAAAACATTTTTACGAGAGAAGCCAAGTCTTGAGTTTAAGTTGTCGGATCAAGATCACAATTAAATACCGACTCATATAAAACTTAATCTCGATCTTTGTCTTGTGCTTGAATCTCGTTATATATCAATTTTGCGCTTTGTGCTTGGACCTCATCATATGTCAATTTGCGCATAGTTTGTCATTTATCAAAACCTACAAATATGAACACACGTTTAGTATAATGCCTTGAGAATGTGTTTCCAACAAGCCCGCTTCTCAAAAAATTACGAAATTTACATCACCATTTTTCTCGTCTCGCCACGAGTTCGTACATATAAAGTTCATCAAAATCAGAGTTCAAATGGGCCATCAAATTCCATATTTACATTTCAAAAACCAAGCCCTAGTTCTTCAAATTTTTCTCGAATTTCAGAGAATCAAAGGATGAATCTTCAATTAAATGGTGTTTCTAGGCCACGAGACTTACCTCCAATCACTTCTCGTCAAAATCCCTATCAAAATCTAGCAACAAGCTCTCAAGGTGGTGTAAAAATGGAGGAAAAGTGAGATAGGTCGTGGATGAAATGTCATTAAAAGACATAATGATGCCCAGCTCTCCTTCTACGCGATCGCGAGGGTCCTCTTGCGATCGCGATTAACAAAATCCACTGGGCCCCTTTTTTACTATACACAAACGTGTCACCCCGACTGCGATCGCGATGAACAATGAAATCACAACTACGCGAACACGACCATGCCTTACGAATGCAAAGACCAGCCACCTCAGGCCTACGCGATCGCGGCCCATGCCACGCGATCGCGAAGGCTTAGATTTGCCTGCACTGCTGCTGCATGTTCTGCAGAAATTCTTAAGACCAAACTTCCCTGAAATCATCCCAAATCACCCCGAGGCCACCGGGACCTCAACCAATAATACCAACATACCCCAAATCATCGTACAGACTTGTCCAATCATAAAAACACGTCCAACAACACTAAAATCATCAATTCACCACAGATTCAAGCCTATGTTAAACTAAAACTTCCGAAACTCACATTCGATCAAAAACCCAACCAAACGTTGTCCGAAAGACCTGAAATTTTGCACACATATCAAAAATCACCTAACGAAGCTACTTCAACTCTTGAAATTCCATTTTGACCCCCAAATCAAAATCTCACCTATCAATCGGAATTCACCAAAATTTAAACTTTGCCAATTCAAGCATGATTCTACATCGGACCTCCAAATTCAATTCTGATCGCACTCCTAAGTCACAAATAATCCCCTGAAGCTAACCAAACTGCCTGAATTGACATCCGAGCTCTCTAACTACATAGTCAGCATATCAGTTGACGTTTCCACAACATGCTTCCTTTTAAGAGAAAAACAAGAGGGGTTGCTCTGATGGTAAGGAACCCCCACTTCCAATCGAGAGGTTGTGAGTTCGAGTCTACCCAAGAGCAAGGTGGGAAGTTCTTGGAGGGAAGGATGCCGGGGGTGTATTTGGAAATAACTTCTCTACCCCAGGGTAAGGGTAAGGTCTGCGTACACACTACCCTCCCCAGACCCCAATAAGTGGAATTATACTGGGTTGTTGTTGTTGTTGAAGACAAGAGGGGTTGCTCTGATGGTAAGAAACCCCAACTTCCAACTGAGAGGTTGTGATTTCGAGTCCCCCCAAGAGCAAGGTAGGAAGTTCTTGGAGGGAAGGATGCCGGGGGTCTATTTGGAAAAAGCCTCTCTACCCAAGGGTAGGGGTCTGCGTACACACTACCCTCCCCAGACCACACCGAGTGGGATAATACTGGGTGGTTGTTGTTGTTTTTGTTGTTGCTTCCTTTTAAGAGGCTAAGTGCCTCATTTTTTAGCTAAACCAATCCAACTCTATTTGATCAACTCAAACACTGATATTAAATCATAGATGGACATAATATTGGAGAAACGGGGTGGTAACTCACGTGACGATGGGACGGGTCATCACACTATTTTTAGATTACCAGTTCTAAATATGGTTATTTCTCTTCTGGTTTTTTTCCCAGTTATATTGGTGGAATGGGTTGGGGCTCAATTTATGTAATGACCCGACCCGTCGTCTCATGATTTACTGCTCTGTTTTTCTTATTTTCAACTTCTTTATGCCTCATTATATGTATCTCATGTGATCGAGTAGGTTTTGAGTGATTTCGATAAGAAATGAGACACTTAGTCTCTTTTAAGAAGGCTTAAGTTGGAAAAGTCAACCGGATGTTGACTTATGAGTTAGAGGGCTCAGATGTAAATATCAACTTTTTGCTTAGTTTCGGGAGGTGATTTTTGACTTAGGAGTGTGACCGAAAGTAAATTTGGAAGCCCGTAGCTCATTTAGGCTAGAAATGCCTAAAGCTAGTATTTTAGCGATTTCTGGTTGATAGGTAAAATTTTGATCCGAGGGTCAGAACGGAACCCCGGATGTTGTTGTAGCACCATAATGTCATTTGGGACATGAGCCAAAATTTCAAGTCATTCGGACATGTTTTGGTCGGGTTTCTGATCGAATGCGCGTTTTGGGAGTTTTAAAGGAACTTAGGCTTGAATTAAATGATTTTGGTGTTAGTCGAGGTATTTTGATAATTGGAACAAGTTTGAATAACGTTATAGGATGTATTGGTATTTTTGATTGAGGTCCTGGGGGCCTCGGGATAATTTCGGATGGCTAACGAGAACTTTTGAAGTTGGAAAATATTCATAACAGACGAAATTGTAAATGGGTGTGCACAAGACCTCACTTCAAACGACCATATCTCCCGTTATATAAGAACTTGTGTGATACAAAACCTAACAAATTAAAGCTCTTTGAGTCTAGTTTCCAAAGCAACAAACCGTTTGTCATTTATACGTGTAAACAATAAGTTCTAACTATTTCACTGATCATGTGTCAATGCAAGCGAAAACGCGCGTTTCGCGCGTCTGAGGCAGAATGCTCAGCAAAAACGCGCGAAAACTGCATGAAAACGTGCGACTGGAGGGGTTTTAAGTACCCAAAAGACCGGAAATGAGAGGAATTGAGTCATTTCTCAAGCATAGGGTTTAGCTCTACACCCCAACTCGACCAAGGCATCAATTGCACTCCTAAGGTAAGTATTTATGTGTGTTTTCATGGTGATTTCACTTCTCAATCACTAGTTACAATATGATTTTGATTGGATTTTATATGATTTCTTCAAAATCACAAGAACACCCCAAAGTTGACTTTCAATATTTGATCTACAAGAGGTAATCCTACACCTTAGATTTACACATATGGGGTTAATTTGGAATTATGAGTATGAATCATGTAACAACTTATGGTATGTTGATTGGAGGCCATAAATTTCCAATTTAAATATATGAACATGGCAGGGATTTAAAGGTGTTTATTGGATGGAATTTGCTGGTTGGGTATGAATGGATGGTCACACATGTGTAGTTGGAAGTTATAAATTTGTTAGGAATGATGGTGAGATGAATTGTTGGTTAATGATGATAATTGGAGGAACCAATACCATAGTTATGAGGTTTCTATGCCTACAAAGTATTTGATGATATGCCTTAATGACATAAGTTATGGAATTTAGTACCAATATTGGCCCTATTGAATGTTGAATTGTAGATTGAAGTTACATAACTGTATTGGATCATCGTAGCATCATTAAGGGGAAAGTTTCATATATGTATGGCAAAAACCCGTCTTTTAGAAATCGAGCTTCATCGATGTTTGTGTTATTTTTGGACAAAATGTATTAATATATATACACACACACATATACATATATTTAGCCATTTGGATTATTTTGGTGAGCAGTATTGATGATATCAAATCAATTGTGTATAGATACAATTGAATTGGAGCCAAATTCGAAAGGAAAGGGCATTACTTAAGGATTAAGTTTGCCGTAAACCTTCGAGGTAAGTGTTTGATCTATCCTAACTTGAGGGAATAAGAGTTGAGTCTATTTTCTAGTTGTTATGTGCAGAGTCCGACGTACAGGCATGGTGACGAGTATCTATACGTTGGGGGTCTAGCATGACCGTGTGTAGATTATATTGAAATGGGAGTGAGCGGTACGCCTACCACAGTTTTTATTGATTATTCTTATTGGCCATAGTTGCCGGTAAAATATTGTAAATTGAGTTGACAATGAAATGCGAGGAAGAGTGATTATGCACGACGGATCTTTCCGTGCTATATTTTGAGTGATTATGCACGACCGGTCTTTCCGTGCGTTGATATAAGAGTGTGCGAGTAAAAGTACGATGGGTGATGCCGTACATCTTAATTGATTATTCGGTGAGAATGAGAGTAAAAGCACGATGGTTGGTGCCGTGCCGATTTTGATTTACTCGTCCTCATTAATTGAAGTTCATTTATTCTGCATCGGTTATTATATTTTGTTGCTACCCCAGAGCATGTTTTTCCTTCCCAAATATTAAATGTTATTTCCTGTGGTTTTGTTGTATATATATATATATATATATATATATATATATATATATATATATATATATATATATATATATATATATATATATATATATTGAACTGTACATGTTAATGTGAGTGTCTGGTCCTAGCATTGTCACAACTTCGTCGGAATAGGCCGGACACTTACCAGCACATGGGGTCGGTTGTGCAGATTCTACACTCTGCGCTCTTTTTGTGCAGATACAGGTTTGGACAGCAGCAGCAGCAACAACACTAGTGAGGGTGTTAGCCTTTGATCACTGAGACACCGAGGTAGCCTTGCAGGCGTCCGCACGACCCGGCGTCTCCTCTATCTTTACTTTCAATATGTTATCTTTTATTTCTTTCAAAAGGTTATGTGTATTATTCTTAGAAGTTCGTGAGTATTGTGACATCAGTTCTTGGGTAGTGTTTTTTGTTGAAATTTTCAGTATCGCATCTAGTAAAATTTATTAAGTCTTCCGCTAAATTTACTTATTTCACTGAAATTATAATATTATTGAAAATCGGTTTAAATAAGTAATGTGAAAAAACAATAGAACAATAAGTATGAGTTGGCTTACCTAGCTCCTATTAGTGGGCGTCATCACGACCCCCGATGGTGGGAAATTCGGGTCGTGACAATTTAGCTTGAGTAAAATTCTTTCACGTTATCCTATATATGATTTTAATGTTAAAATAGCACGGTCTAGCCAGTTTTTGGAATGGTCATTCAAATATAGACAGCATTTGCCAAGCCATTGAAAATAGCCATTATTTTGCTGCAACAGAGACCGGTCCAGCATTATATACTGGAGTTCGATGCACCTGTGTATGAACTTCCAGCATATTATGCTGGACCGGTATACTTTGCTGCCTCCAGTATATTATGCTGGACCGATATATTATACTGGAGCTCCAGTATATTATGCTGGAATATTTTTCGGGTGAAATTTAAAAATAGCTAGATTTACAACTGGTCATTCAAAAATAGCGCAGTTTCAAAAGTAATCAAAATTTAGCCACTTTTTATATAAAGATAAAGTTGAGCAAAAGTACTGTTCAACACTCGAAAAATATGCCCGTATATTATGCTGGAGTTCCAGCATATGTATGCTTGAATTCCTGCATATTATACGAGAGTTCTAGGATAACTGTGCTGGAACTACAGCATAATATGTTGGAGTTCTAGCATAAGTACACTAGAATTCTAGCATAATATACTAAAGTTCCAGCAAGTATAAATTTTCAGTATAATATGCTGGAGTTTGGAGCACCGGTACTTCAGTCTCATGTATATTATACAGGAGTTAGCAAAGTATATCGGTCCAGCATAATATAATGGGGTTCGTAAACATATGTATCGAACTCCCATATATTATGTGGGCCGAACTTTGTTGCAGCAAAATAGTGGCTACTTTTTATTGAATTCATAAATGGTTGCTATTTTTGAATGACCAGTCCGAAAACTGGCTGTACCTTGCTATTTTGACGTTTTTTCTGAATTTTGAACACTGTTTTCATTCAAATTTATCTTTACATGAAAAGTGACTAAATTTCAATTACTTTTAAAACTTTGACTATTTTTTTACGACCACTTGTAAATCTGGAATTTTTGAATTTCTCCCGATTTTAATTGGTCGTAACTCTATAACAAAAGCATGAAGCCGCCTTAACCTAAAAGGAGTTCTAAGTGCAATAAAATTTCCTATTTTGATCTTTTTGGTGTTATTTTTTTTATAGATCTATCATGGTGCATAGTTCAAATAAGGAAGTATATAATAAATAATATATTAATTTTGAAGTCCTAAATATTAGGATAATTTTTAATTACGATTGTGTCCAATGTGAAACATATATTTAAAGAGTAAAAAAGACGAACGACATTTAGCTAAGGGCATTTAACTAAGGGCCTTCGAGCTTTTAATATGAATTTTTTCCAAAAGAAAAAAAAGAGTTACCAATAGAGCAACCAACAAAAAAAAGGAATATTGTTAAGATATTTAATTTGTTACTTAAAACGCTTATACGAAGTTACAACAATATACTTATATTAGCATAGCATAATCAAGAACTGGTTCTCCTAATTAGGTAAGTGTAAATATTATTCATGTACCCAAAAAAAAAATTACATAAGTAAGTAAGACAACCACGGAAAAGATCTCAGTATCCATATTTTCCTTTTATTTTATTTATAATACTATAAAATCAACATAATTATTAATTACTTTCTATGTATACTATGCTTCAAAAGTATATAAATACATGTAAAACTTAGTTAAGTTCTGTCATATTTATTTCTTAGAAACACACAAAAGAAAAATCGTCAATTCTTGAATGGCAAAGGCTATATTGACTTTTGTTTTTCTGTTTAGCCTAATTTTTTGCAATTTTAGCCATATGGGAAGATGTGTGGAAGTGGAAAAACAAAGTGTAATTGGGACAAAACAGCAAGTGCCACAAGGATGCAAAAGTGCAGCAGATTGTGTCTCTTTCTGCAAAATTATTGGTTTTCAAAGCTGTGGATGTGACGCCAGCAAGCATTGTTGTTGCATTATTCCACACCCCTAGTGCTTAAGTAGCAATTATCTAGAATTTTTTTTTTGTTTTTTCTAGGTTTATTTTGGATGTTTTTAATTTATATGAAACGTGAAGATTTTTATATTTTATTATAAGCTTGATTATTTTGAGAATTTGCATTTTGTTATAAATAGAATCCTATTTAAGGTGAATGTCTATATTTAGAGAGATTCTAGGGTTTACTACTTGGTGGCTAAGTCACCACCTCCCTATAAATAAAGGGGTTCTCTCCCATTGTAAATCATCCCAAAGTATCAATAAGAATACTCCTCTCTCTACTTTTCTCTCTATTGTTCTTGTTCTTGTATTATTGTTTTTGTTCTTATATTATTTCATAACACGTTATCAGCACGAGTCTCTAACAAATTGAATTTGATTTCTTCCTTCTTTAAGAATTTCTATACGGAAAAATATGCCGCGTTCTCCGGCATCAAATTGGCCGCCGGAGTCGACCAAAGTTGCCGGAATTTGTTGCCGCTTCCCGATGAACTATTTTCTGGCTTGTGCATGGATGGGACGGACAATCCGCCAATGGTCCATGCCGGATTATTGCATCTTTTCCAATCTGTTTACGCAAACAATTTCTTCCTTAATCTGATTAATATTCAGGATTTAAGGTAAGTATTTTACTTTTCTCTTTCAAATTCTTGAAATTCTACGATTTGATTTCATATACAAACAAAGACAACAAAGTTTGATTATAACTCTAATGGAGTTTGTAAGAAAGTACACTCACATGAAGTGGTAAAATTTCTATGCCTTGCCATGATCAAATTCATGTATGATTGTGGGCAAAGAATTAAAAAAATCCGTCCAATTGAATTTGCTCCATTCCCTTTAGAGAATGTGGTAGCAGTATGTGATAAGTCTGAAAGAAGACAAAATTATTACCATGAAGGTATCAATGAATGTGGACGTGGCAGTAGACGGAATTATAATCGTCATCATTGTGATAATGAGAATAATAAAGATTCTCAAAATAATCTTTCACTTTATGAAAGTAATATTTGACATGAGATTGTATATAGCACATACAGATGATTATGATCCATTCCCTGAAGTGAATGTGATAATTGTAATAAAGCCCGTAAGTATGGACACGCTCTTGATGTAATTTTGTTTTATGTCTGACATTATGAAAAGAAAGTTCGTTGCCCTTAAAATTTCGGGCAAGAACTATATGACATGGGTGTTGGATGCTGAAATCCATTTGGATGCAATGGGTCTTGGAGACGCCATTAAAGACAGAAATAATGCATCCACCCAAGACTATGCTAAGGCCTTGATTTTCTTGCGCCATCACCTTGATGAAGGTTTGAAACTGTGCTAAGGCCTTGATTTTCTTGCGCCATCACCTTGATGAAGGTTTAAAATTTGAATATATCACAGTCAAAGATCCACCTATCTTGTGGAATGGCTTAAAGGAGAGATATGACAACCTGAAGTTGGTCACTCTGCCACATGCACGATATGATGAGAATCCAAAAGCAAATAGTTCATAAACTATATGTTATCGCTGCGGTGGAAAAGGGCACTGGGCGAAAATTTGCCGTGTACCAAGACATTTGGTTGAGCTTTATCAACCATCTCTAAAGAGTAAAGGCCCTGAAACCAATTTTGTCTCTAACGACAATTTTGACATCACCCATTTGGATGTGGCAAACTTCTTTGAGCACCCTAAGGGGAAAATAGACCACTTAATCGGTGATGGATCTGTGATGAAGAAAGATGGAATTGTTTGATTTTATTTTACTTATTTGTATTAGTTAGTAGTCATTAGTATCAGCTCGTATTAGTTAGTTTATGATATAATGTTAGTATTAGCTCTTTAGAATATTTCAATATGCTTAAATTTCGAAGACATTTTTACTTCCCAGTAAAGTTAGTCGATTAACTAATAAGTTAGTCGACTATCTAATATTTCGTATTAAAAACTGGATTTTTCGCAGGCTAAGTTAGTCGACTAACCAGTTTAGTTAGTCGACTAACCTGATGACTGTTTACTAAGTTAGTCGAATAACTAATTAGTTATTCGACTAACCAATATTTCGCATTAAAACTGGATTTTTCCGCAAGGCTAGTTAGTCGAATATCAGGTTTAGTTATTCGAATAACCTAATAACTGCTTCCCAAGATAGTCGACTATCAACTCAGATATTCGAATAACCTCAACAGATTTTGAAAATATTGTTTAAATATGAAACAAACGGATTGAATTTATTTATTCTTATGTTCGTATATTTTCTTTTGTTGTCAACCATGGGAATTAAATTGATTGAAGGCTCCGGAAGAGCAACTATAACTCTGCCTAAAGGAACAATATTTATCATAGAGAATGCAATGTTCTCCTCCAAGTTTAAGAGGAACTTGTTGAGTTTTTAAGATATCATTCAAAATGGATATCATGTTGAGACAACAGATGAGAATAATCTTGAATACCTCATTTACTCATGAAAACGAGGCTGCCCACTTCGGTTTGGGGTCACGCCATTTTGCATGCAGCAATGCTAGTTCGTCGGCTGCCCACTTCGGTTTGGGGTCACGCCATTTTGCATGCAGCAATGCTAGTTCGTCTCTGACTGACGAATTATCACAAATATTCCCTGTTGCAATGAGTTTTGGCTCATGAACCTAATATATCCCACTTAAGAATTCTTGGATGTGCAGTATATGTTCCTGTAGCACCGCCATATTGCACCAAAATGGGTCTGCAAAGAAGGTTAGGAATATATGTTAAGTTTGAATCACCCTCCATTATTCGCTACCTCGAAACATTGACAGGGGATTTGTTCACTGCACGATTTGCAGACTGTCAATTTCGATGAAACACTTTTACCAAAATTAGGGGGAGAAGTTGGTGAAACCAAACGGGAAATTTTGTGGAAAAATGCATCATTATCTCATCTTGATCCACATATCTCTATTTGTGAAAAAGAGGTGCAAAATATTATCCATTTGCAAAGAATAGCAAATCAAATGCCAGACGCATTTACAGATTTGAAAAGGATAACAAAATCATATATCCCCGCAGTGAATGTGACAACATCTGATTCACGAATACATATTCATTATTGGAAGAATACGAACATGAAATTGGTATTGGATATACCACACTCACCCCTAGAAGGAGGTTTGAGATGATATATGAAAATAATGTCATTATTATGGCATGAATGATCATTGGTCACGTACCTATTGTACGCCAAAATATTTTGTAAATATGACTATTAAAGGACAACGATAATGCAAGAAACATATCTTGCATATAATTTTGACCATGACCATAATGGTATAACTTTCTCTTTAAAAGAGATATTCACCACATGGATGTTGATGAATCTGTGGTAGTACAAAATTAATTGAGAGCTCTAGAAGAGCCAATTATTACAATGTTGGAGAAACACAATTGATTACCAATAAGGTATTGTGTTGTAGTAAGTCTCAAAGAAACTTATTCAGTTTCCAAAGTATATGCGAAAGCGATTGATTATATTGAGACTATAAATAAAGGAAAGATTTGATATCTTCTATTACTACAACTTGTAGCGGGATAATTTGTATATGAAAAGCTACCCGCTTTATTCTCCAGTTTGTACTACACAAACAAAAGAATGCCACAATAAAGTGGATATTTATTGGTATAAAAACCCATACCATAATAAACTTGAAGTTTATTGATAATTGCATATGTCATGGTGTAAATTTGAAGTTTATCAATATTGATAATTTATTCAGTTGGCATTCGGGTTAGCCATCTCATTTTAAGTATGATGTGCAGTAATAGAGAATTCACATGGGTAAATATTAAAGAACTAGAAAGTTCTTTACGAATTCTCTTGTATTACTTGTTCTCATTAATTAATTGACCAACTAAAGAGTTCAGGTTGAATCCCATAAATTCTGGAAATATCAAAGGTGAATATGGGCCCATTCACCTGCCATGTATACCACATATGATGCATCTATGATATGGTTACATGTGCGATTGTTATTAACCCGCAGCCTGGCCGGTGCTTGCAAGGTAAATTGCTCAGTAATATAACTTCGAGCATAATTTTCATATTTTCTATTCAAGATAGTTCATCTTGATAAGTTGGTTTATATCATAGTTGGTTTAGCAAGATAATTATTGAGTGCCTCCACTTAATAGCTAAACCGTTTCTTATGAGAACAAAGCTATATATATCAGTTTGATATACGTTGTATACGAGAGTATATTATATTCTCCCCTCACAAGTGGTTCAGGGTCAGGAACTAAATAATTTCATCTTATTATTATTGATGTGCGGTGTATATTTTCATTAACACCATAATGACAAGTTAGCTTTTCTAACATGAGGGGGAGACATGATAAACACTTGAGAAAAGGTTACATGGGATGAATTATCATTTGTATATATAGATCCTCGAATATCATAATATGAACCTGAAGTTCATAAAAGGATAATTCAATTGCAACATATTGCAAAGCATGCTATACGCATTTGCTGACCCAAAGAAAGTAACTATATTCTCACTGCAAATGCTCATATTAAGTCCCAGAAGGACAAAGTCTTTGATACGCTTAAAGCGTATAGACAAATCGATTTCAAAATAACTTCTTAATAAAGAAGATGAGCAAATGATCAAAGTGATCATAATGGGAGGCAAGTGATCTAGAAGATCACATGACATAACACTTCATAAAATCTCATGAGAGATTCAGGTACCTGAATATATGAATAAAGAGATCTCCATGTTATGTCTTTATGAAAATTTACTGGAACCGATATAAAATGTTCGTCGACGACATCTATGATAGCGCTAAATATCGATGAGGATCTTATGTTTGTCGAATACAAACAAAATATTGGCTAAATGGAAGAGATACAATTCAAGCAGAATTGGTTCCATATGAAAGACATGTAGTTTTGGACATGTAGTTCAAATACTTGAAAGTATAAAGTCAATGGTATGTGTAATCAGTTTTCGATATCTTATTTGTTTAGCATGACATGAAAACTTGATATGCATCTAAAGTCTATTATATGGCTTATATGACTTAACTTATATGTCAATCCATGAAAGATTGAAGTTGCTTGAAGCATATACAATTCTTGGTCCTGAAGTACCACATCCTAAGTGCAACTTGTGTACATATGTATCTTGCTATAACTATAAGCATGATGGCATCGAGAATGCCTCTATGGAGATATTGAAGAGTCATTCGACGACATTATATGAAGATGTTCATATCTATCAAGAATGAAAATTTCAAGGTGCGGAATATTTATTCAAATCAATATGGCTGATTTATTTATCAAATCTCTACAAAAGATCGTTTTGAAGATGGTGCACAAGATTGGAATGCAAATGCTCAAGGATGTGAATTGATGCTCTTTTCAGGGGGAGTTAATGCGCGTTGCACTCTTTTTCCCCTACAAGGTTTTGTCCCACTGGGTTTTCCTTGCAAGGTTTTTAACGAGGCAACATATAGGTGCATATTCAAACATGTGTACTCTTTTTCTTTTTCTATAATTTTTTCCCATTGGGTTTTATTTAGTTAAGGTTTTAACGAGGCACATTATTGAATAGACATTCAAGGGGGAGTGTTATAAATAGAATCCTATTTAAGGTGAATGTCTATATTTAGAGAGATTCTAGGGTTTACTACTTGGTGGCTAAGTCACCACCTCCCTATAAATAAAGGGGTTCTCTCCCATTGTAAATCATCCCAAAGTATCAATAAGAATACTCCTCTCTCTACTTTTCTCTCTATTGTTCTTGTTCTTGTATTATTGTTCTTGTTCTTATATTATTTCATAACATATTTGTTTAATTGTTGCGTACTTAGATTGTAGCATTCTCTTCTCTCTTTTTTTATTTTCTTATTGTTGAAATAAAACCTTATTTTCAACTCTTGACTAATCTTAATGCTAGAGATGAAATACTAATCTTGAAATACAAGATGGAGGTTTTAAGGCCAATGTCGACGATTGACAACATATGAAGAAGAAGAAGTTAGATCGTACCATATAATATAAAAGTACCAAACATATATCGGTGCATCGTTAATCATGATTTGGAGATAATTAAAACTAAATCATTGCCATGATCTATCACTAATTACCCACTAAAAATTATATAATTTTATTATCTCACTAACTTATTATTTATTTCATGGAAGAGATTCTACACATATAAATAGTAATACTTTTTTGTGTGTTTGGAATGGAAAAAATATGGTAAGTGTGTATGAAAATGAGCTTGGTATAGTGAAAAGAAACTTAAGAGAAGGATAAAATTTAAGTCTCCATCTCTACAAAAGAAAATATTATTTCTGTTGTAGGAAAGGTATTTATTTTGGTAGAGCTTTGGACTAAACAACTTATCCAAATCTAGTTTGTTTGAATCGTACGACATTGTTGGGTTGTTATTTTGGAGGGGATAAGTCAAGAGTATCATTGTTGTATCGGCGAAAATACTACCGCAATGAACTTGAATCTATTTAAAGAGAATAAGATATTCACACCTCAACCTGAAGAATATTTATTTATTTTTTCGACATCTTATTCCAATTAAAAGGTTCATATGCTTATTTTACTTGTTCAAAATGTTGCCATTGTGTTATGCAAAACATCACTTGGCAACTACTTTTTTCTCATAGGTTTGCTAACTTACAATATGACTGCAATAATTTAGTAGTGTACTCATTCTTCTTTTCCATAAAACGTCCAAATCAACACCTTAATTAAGAACACGTTTCACATAGGGCTCTTAACGATGATTTTCCAGCATTCTAGCTCTTCTCCTAAGTGATACTACATAAGCATATTTAACTGTCAGGAGGTGCTTATTACTGTAAGAAAAATGAGCAGTTAATATTTACTAAGAACAAGATGAAAAGAAGAACAATTTATCAAAAATACTGTATTGTGGCAGTCCATTGTCATGAAAGCGATTTCGGTCCGACTGGATGCAAACCGTTAAGATCGGTCGCTCCCAAGGTTCCACGGCACCTCAAAAGACGTGCACTCGTAGCTGGAAATTTAGAATTTGTACAAACCAGTTGCCCAGAAAAAAGAGAACATGAATGTATTTTATGTGTTGGATAATTTACAAAGAAGACAAAGAAGAAAGTAATGATTAGCTAGATAAATTCTTGGTTAAGAATTGAGTGAATATGATAGCTAATAATCATCCTATTTATAGAAAATGAGTTTAGTTTCATGACAAGTGTCTTGCTTACTTGTCAATTTTCATTCAAGCAAGATGACAACACATGACTTACTTGTCAATTTTCTTTCATGCAAGATGGCAACACATGTCATGCAAAATGACACTTGGCTTAGCAAGGTAAAAGTTCTTGTCATGTACCAATTATCTAAGAGTATTTGACTACAAAGCTTTATGTAAGAAGCCACTTGGAAATAGATATGATAATTGTATATAAAGGTCATGGCTATTGGTTGTAAATGAATTTTCAAAAAGTACATTATAAGTAATACCAACAATCCCCCACTAATGCAAAAACAAAATTGGAACAATTCTGGGCAAAAGAAGGAACATGTACTTAAGAGTTAATATCTTTCGATTTGAATTGACACGTAGTGAAATAAGGCAACAACTAACATCCACAAAGTCAAGTACACTTGAACTGGATGGACATTGGTTGAGACCCCCACAACACGTACTATATCCTAATTATATGAAAACTTTGTGGTACTAACAAAGTGTTTTTATGGTCATGCACATACCTTGAGTCTCATGAGTGCTCTAGAAAGATATCCCAAGTCTTTCATAGAAAGAGACCATACCTTTACACTCACGTAGATGATTCCATCAATTCTATCTATAGACTACCTTAAGGCTATAGAATCATTAAGAGCAAAACAAGCTCAACCTTACCACACGCCATAGGGATAGGAAATATAGTGCATGTTGAGATCTCATATGGCTTCGTTTGACCACAAATAGGTATCCATCATACTTCCTCAATCCATGGGCTTTAGCCCCATTCCCGTCGACGTTTCAAGGATAACTCTTCTTGCCAAACCCTTGCTTAAAGGATCTGCCAAATTTCTTTTGGATCTTACGTATGCCAAGAAAACAACACCATATTTCAAAAATTATTTTACCGCGCCATGCCTAATGCGGATATGTCTTCTTTTTTTCATTGTACACACTATTTTTAGCAATTCCAACTGTCGCTTGTGAGTCACAATGTAGAAAAACTGGTGAAGCTTGTCTTCCCCACAAAGGCACGTCTGGCAATAAGTTTCTCAACCACTGGGCTTCTTGCCTTTCCAACTCAGAAGCAATGAATTCAGACTCCAAAGTAGATCGTTCTATACAAGTTTGTTTTGAAGACTTCCATGAAATATCACTTGCACCCAAAGTAAACACATAGCCACCGGTGGAGCTAACTTCATCATTGTCAATAACCTAGTTTGCATCGCAAAATCCTTCTAAAGCAGCAGGAAATTTATTAAAAAGCAAACACCAATCAATAGTACCTCTCAAATAACTTTAGCGAACAATGAAGAGCATTCCGGTGTTCATTACTAGGGTTGTGAGTATATCTACTCAATCTACTAACAACATAAGCAATATCAGGTCGTGTATAATTCATAAGAAATATTACACTATCAAGTATCTTAGCATACTTAGTTAGGAAAATACTAGATTCCTTATTCCTTTTTCAAGTATATGCTATGATCATATGGAGTTCTCACAGGTGCTGCATCAATACAATTAAACTTTTTCAATATTTTCTCAATATGAGATACTAAGACAATGAACAACCATTTGAAGTTCTTTTGATTTTAACCCCTAAAATCACACCCGTTTCTCCAAGATCTTTCATTTCAAATTTAGAAGGCTAAAAATTCTTAGTCTCATTAAAACATTCACATTAGGGATAAAGATTAACATGTCATACACATACAAACCTATAATAATACAATCTGATCCTATCATCTTGGAATAAATACAAATATCAAATGCATTAACAACAAAACCATTAACCACTAATGTGCTATTAAACTTTTCGTACCATTGCTTAGGTACCTGCTTTAGACCATATAAAGATTTTCTTAATTTGCATATTTTATTCTCCTGTCCTTGGATCACAAATCCCTTAGGTTGAGACATATAGATCTATTCCTTTAAATCACCATTTAAGAAAGTCATTTTATCAACTATTTGATTTATCACTAAATTATGAATAGCGGCCAAAGCAACAAGAGTTATAATAGTCGCTATCTTGGTCACAGGAGAATAAGTGTCAAAGTATCAGCGTCTTTATTTTGGTTAAAACCCCGTAATTACAAGTCTAGCCTTATATTTTCTATTGTAGCACCATGTCTCAATGTCTTCTTAAATATCCACTTGCAACTTATGGATTTATAACCTTTAGGCAAATCAGTTAAGTCCCAAGTGTGATTAGAAAATATACAGTCTAATTCACTTTCAATAGCCTCTTCCAAAAACCAGCATCTATTGACCTCATTGCTTCACTTTATATCTTAGGGTCTTCTTCTATTAAATAGATTGACACTAATTCATTACTCAAAATATGAAGATCAATATTTGCAATCAAGAAAATAGTAATAAATTTAGGATCAAAGTTAGCTTCCGTTCTACGCCTCATTCTTCTTCTAAGTTTATTTTTATGGTCATTAGCAGTAACACTAGAAGAAGGCACAATATGAGAATTAACAGAGAATAATTGTAGAAGCATTATTAGGCACATCACTAGGCACATTATTTTTCAATGAAAAAATATGCTCAAAAATTTCTGCATCTCTAGATTCATAAATAGAACTATCATTCAAAGACATAAATCTATATGCAGCACTATTTTCAGCATAACCAATGAAAATAAGATTGAAAGTCTTGGGTCCAATATTTTACTTGTTTAAAACTAGGTAGACCAACCTAAGCCAACCACCCCCACATTTTCAGAATTATTAAGTTAGGCGCAAACCCTTTCCATAACTAATACGGAATTTTATCTAATTTCTTACGAGGGACTTTATTGAGAACATAACATGCAGATAAAACATATCCATTGCATGTGTATTTGATATTATATTATACTATATTCGACTAGCGGTCATATTTAAGTGTTTGTTTTGCGCTCGTCAAATTTTGGCGCTGTTGCTGGGGATTGGCAATCAATAATGTTTGAGATATTTTGTAGTGCTAATTCAGGAATTAGGTTTTCGTTTTTTTCTCTTTTCTTTTCTATTTTATTTTCTTTGATAGTTAACTACTTCTTAAGATTTGTTTGGTAGCTCCTAAAAAGCTAGAGAAGATACTCTAGATATTGAACTCTAAATATTGTGAAGATGGAGTACAACTAGCCTTAGAAAACGATTGAAGAGTTAGAAGCTAAATATTATAAGTTGTCTGCAATGATAGGATATATGATTACATATTTTAGTCAAATATGACACTCTAATTTACTGCACTTTAGTTGAGTTTGTGCTTTAATCGCTAGTTTTTTACACTAACGGTGTGTTTTATGTCTTGTAGGAGTGATTTCGAGCTATATAGATAGTATAGAATGAATTCAAGTGATTTGGAGCTAAGAAGTTTGAGTAAATTCCAAGTAATTAAGTCGAGATCCTATTCGGGATCAACGAATGATAAAGCAATAAACGAAGACTCGAGTAGGTGTATTGCGCACTGTCTAGGAAATGCATATAACGTTCTGCTCAGAACTACATTTAGGCTCCACAATATAAGGTTAGAAAGCTAACACAAAGAGCTATACCTTTCATGTTTTACGTTTTTCCAAATTCCAAAAGAAAAGGGTGAAAAATGTGGTCGAAACCGCGACCGCGGAGTTGAGGCAGGATGAGGCAGTGTCTTCCGCGGTTCACTGCGGTCCTGACCTCGGCCACGGCAGTCCAGGCGTGAAATATTATCCTTTTTCGCGTAAGAGAAGGTATAATTATTTGGGCCCAAGCCTGCTTGGATTATATACATGGAAAAATAGAATTTTTGAGGGTTGGACACACTTTTGACATAAAATTAGACCTAAGGATAATGAGGGATTCGACCTAAGGAGTCAACAACACAATAGGAGCAAGGCGCGGAATTCTTCAACGAGTTTTTCCTTCCTCTTCCTATTTTTTTATTGTTGATTATGACTTTTAGTATTGTAGTTTTACATACTATTATGAATAGCTAATTTGTTATCTAAGGTTTTGGGTGAAACCTGTTGGGAATGAATTGATTGTTATATTAATATAGTTTTGAGTTGGTTGTTAATCTCTATTTGTTCAACAACGTTTTTATTTTTGGTTAATTGAAAGGATCCTCAATTAGCCATTCCTATTTATTATGTGTCTGCTTGAGAGAGTGTGCATATTTAGGTAGTTGTTTGAATAACATCACTCCCAGTGTATAGGCGAGAGTCATAACTGATGGTTTAGAGGTTGGATTAGAGATAATGATACCTCGGTGCGATCTAAGTGAAATGTAATGTGAATCTATCTAGCATAGCTTGAGAGAGTGTGTCTAGTAAATTATTATAATTGCTTGAGAGAGATTTATGAAAGCTGGAGAGTTCATGATTGATAGAGGAAGGAGAGTTCATGATTGATAGAGGAAACTAAGTTAAAGTTATAAGAAACATGCAACTAATGAAATCAACAGCGGGGGAAACCATTACCTTAGACCTTCATTCTAATTGTTTACAATTCAAGCATAGTTAGTTTTCAGCTGTTTATTTCTTTTCAGTTTTAGTTGTTAGAAATATCATAAACTGTTAATTACTAAATCTCAATCTTCATAATTTAGGAAATTATTCAATCTAGTATTCTTAGTGATATTAAATGGATACAGCTAAGCCTTAATTCTCTGTGGGTTCGACCCTGGGCATAAATACTCAGATTATAGTGGAGCGACCGCTTATCCTTTTTAGGACTAAAATTTGGGCATGATCAAATTTTGGCACCATTGTCGAGGAACTAACGGTGTAGTTATAGTTGTATATATTGCTAGGTTTCAAGTTTGAACTTTTATTTTACTTTCTTTTGTTTTTTTTTGTTTTTTTTATTTTGTTATACATATTGATTTGAGAAACATGAAATCTTGGAATTATGGGAATGTAGGTGTAGATAATTATACTATTGATGTCCATGCATATTGTGAAGGAAACCTTCCGTGGCAAAATTTTCAAAACGTTCCTAGGAGCGAGTTATGTACATCAACTCAATCTTATTTGCGAAATATGTGTGGTGGTAAAAATGGTCACCTTCATGGTTGTGCTTATATTTCTTATTTTCCCCAAACCTCTTACTATGATGTTTATCCTTTTTCTAGTGAAGTTAAGAGGAACAAAGAGCATGAGAATGCGGACCTGAAAGAGATCAAGGATATGCTAAAGTTCCATATGGAACAAAAATATGAGAAACAATTGCACATAGAATGGCAAGAGGCAACTATTCGCAAGTTGGAGGCTCAATTGAGTCAAGTGGTTGAAGCTTTTAATACTCAACAAGCCAATATTAAGGATAGCAGCCAAAAGGAGCATGAATTTGAGGTGTTAATTGGGGAGGTCAGAGTAGAACATCAACAACCTAGCCAACTACACTTTGAGGATTTCAATGTTGAAGAAGTGAGGCTAGAGCTAGCCAAGGACTTTGAGGACATAAATTTTCTTGGCTCTAGTATAATAGATGTTGAGGATGTTGAAAATCCTAAATGTCACGACCCAAAATCCCTAACCCGGTCGTGATGGCGCCTCTCGTGAAGACAAGGCCAGCCAACTAACCCAATTTTTCAGTTTAACAATTTTTAAACACAAATGAATAAATAAATTCAACTTAACACAATAATAACCAGTGTTTACAGCCCAACATATCCCGACCGGGGTTTCACAAGTCACGAGCATCTAAGGAATATGAACACTACTATAAAACCCGTAATATACATATTGGAAATTTAGAATCAAAGGAAGAGATACGGTGTCGCGAACCTGGCGGTCACCTTGCTCAGCTACAATAGAAATACCTTCAATCAGCTAATACCCCGCTACCGGGTGATCAATACTTGCATCTGCACACGAGGTGCAGGGAGTAAAGTGAGTACTCCAACTCAGTGAGTAATAAAAATAAATAATGAATGAAAGCATGAAATCTCATAAAGGCACAATATAGCGCTATCTCAAGCACTAAAATGAACTATACAATAAGACCATAAAGTATAAGATACTTCTGTTTATAAAATAGTGAAAACAACAACTTCAACAAGTAAGGAGTAATCAAAAGCTTGCCCCTCAGGCTCAATATCAAACTCTTAGTACAGTATTAGCCCCACGGGCTCACTCCCAACTCACCAGCACACAACATCAGCCCCTCGGGCTCACTCCCAACTCACCAAACACAAACATCGGCCTCTCGAGCTCACTCCCAACTCACCTGGGTACCCTGCGCTAACTGGGGGTGTGTATAGACTCCGAAGGGGATCCTACATCCCAAGCGCAATATCAATAGGCCCGAAAGCCTTCACATATCATACACGAGGCCTGAAAGCCTCCTCACATAACACTCGAGGCCTGGAAGCCTTCTCACATAACACTCGAGGTCTGAAAGCCTCCTCACATCACTCAACATGGCCTCAATCAGTGCAGAAAATAATCATAAGCCTCTTGGGAATCAGTAAAACAATGGTGCTCAGCTCATCAATATTATAAATATCATCAAAACTCGAGTTGAGTATAAATGTACCTGAGTTCACAAAATAATATAATTCCATTAGACTGAGTTCAAATAATATTTCAATTGATGAGGAAAATGGTGATGTAATTCACAAAATATTTCAAATATTTGGCCTGAAGCCCAAATATGGTAATAAGCCCAAATCATGGTATAAAATAGTAAATCTTTATTAAATACACGGTAAAATATCAACCGGAATGGACCACGTCATAATGCCCAATAGTAAATGACCTCGCATTCGTCATACAACACGTGTCTCATCTCAACATAGCAATATGTTGTGCAATCTGGGATTTCAAGCCCTCAGTGCGTCATTTAAAATCATTACTCACCTCAAGACGGCGAAATCTCTAGCCCGCGATGCCTTTCCTCCTCAAATTGGCCTCCACGCGCGTCAAATCTATCCAAGACCACATTGAATATATTAAAATATGATAAGGGAAAAATACCCAATCGAAAACAATCAAATTCGAGCACAATTCCCGAAATTACTAAAACCCGAGCCCCGAGCCCACGTCTAAAAATTCACGAATTTTTACATCAATACGACCCTTGTCTCTCCACGAGTCTATACATACAAAATTCACAAAAATCGGAGTTCATTTGACCCCTCAAATCACTATTTCTATCCAAGAGGGTTTTCTACCCTTTTAACAAAAATTCTCAAATTAAACACCAAAACTTGCAATATATTCGAGTTATACAACCAAAATTGAGTTAAGAACACTTACCTCGTTGTTCTCTCCAAAAATCCCTCAAAAATCGCCTTATCCGAGCTCCAAATCGTCAAAAATGGAAAGTGGGACAAAGTTAAAAACCCCGGGTAATATGAGTTATCCGAGCTCCAAAATTGAGTTAAGAACTAATACTCATTTCTCCGTTTTACCAGGTAATATGAGTTCTTCATGTAAGAGATGGAACACCGGGTCCTATGCTAGTGGCCCAGGGGGCTCCTCACGAGCTAGGGGCCAAACCAGTACACCTGAGTTTGATAGCACTTGGTTCATCTCTAAAGAAGCTGAGACAAGGTACAACCAAAAACTTACCAAGAAGTTAATCCATGAGGTTCATATCGATAAGAAGGCTTCGATAAGGGAATACCCCCCCCCCCCCATGTTTGAGGAGCTACTGAGGTGTCAGCTGGACATCTTCCTTGAGACTCCCGAGGAAGAAAATAATAAGTTAGTGCGAGAGTTTTACACAAACCTGCCAGAACATGAGGACAGGGTGGTGACTGCGCGCAACACCCAGGTTAGTGCTTCTTTAGAGGTAATCCGCAGGGTCTATCGCCTCCCCGTTATCACGGGTACCGATCACTACCTCATGGCCTGTTGCTCGGCGGTTGATTCAGACAGACTTTTGAAGGTCATTGGTATTGGAACACATCCCAAATGGGTGGCAAAACCGACAACTTTGGATTCTAGGTCTCTTTCTTTGGAAGCCAAATGTTGGCTCACTATCATCAACACTTGCTTGATACCTTCCAGCAATACTACCCATGTAAATAGGCCATGGACTGCTATGATATGCTGCTTCATGACTTACCAAGGGTTCGATGTCACCTAAGTCCTCTCTGAAGAAATATTTATCCGATCGCCTGAACTAATCAAAGGCCACTACTTCCCTTCGCTTATCACTAGTCTATGCCTCCCTCGTGTTCATGAGAAATATCAAGTCGATGGGAAGTTACCGATAAAACTCCCATCCCGGGCAAGAAAAATTGGGCAAGAGGGACGTGAGAAGGTACGACACAATGATGACTCGTCTGATGAGTCTAAGTCTGAGGATCTGATGATGCTGAGGAGACTACTAAGATCACCTCCCCTCCTAGAGGGGGACGAAGCAAGATCATCACAGCCACGCCGAAGCACTCACCTTGATGATTTGGAGCATTGGATGACGGGGCTGCAGACCTCCATCGCTGACTTGGGTGCAGGCATTGATGTTGTGGCTGACCGACAAGTAAAGACGGAAAATAAGTTCATGGGTTGGTTGAGAGCTCTGGGTCGTGCCTGAAGCGTGAACCCGGGCACAGTTTCGGATCAAAAAGTGAACCCTCGAGGAAGTTCCTTTACCTCACTAATTTTTATTTTGTTAAGCAATGGCGACATGTCTTATTTTTAAATGTGGGGTGGGGGAATTTCGTTGTCTGTTGTACTTGTGAATATTATTTGTTTGTTTGTTCTTGGTTTTTGCTTTGTGTTTTGTGTTAAGTTGCTTAGTAATATTGTATTGTGGGTCGGGCTTAGACCGGGCCTGGGGTCCTAACTGGCTAAACGGGCCTCGCGGGCCGGGCCTGGTGTGCCGGTCCTTAATGGTGCAAAAAGCCTGGGGCGGGCTGGGTATTATATTGAAGCCCACGACCTCGGGACCGCTACGCCCAGGACCGGCTGGCGGGCCTGGGCCGGTCATACCGTGCCTCAACGGCTAATTTTTTAAAAATAAATTTTAAAATATTGCAACGGTCAAAAATTATAAAAATAGTCGTTAGGTTGCAATTTTGGCCGTTTGGAAGTTTAAAAAATAGCCATTTGACCCTCAAACTTTATATAATTACACTTTTTCCCAATTCTCAACAATAAATACCCCCTCATTCTTTCAGTTTTACTCACCAATTCATCAATCTCTCTCAATCTCTCCTCTATAACTGCTTATTTTATCGTTGAAATTTCGTGGAAAATTGTGAAGTTGGTGAATTGAAGTATTCAAGTCTTCAACGATTTTCAATTTTCAAGAAGTTGTTCGGCAATTTGGTGAACTCATTCCAACTCTTAAGTTTTAAGAATATATATTTATGTTTTTTAGTTTGCGTAATTGTAATTAATATGGCATTTTCTTTTAAAAAATGTTTGGTGGTAAGGGAAAATCTCAAACTAGTAAAAGTAGTCGCCAACCTACTACCCTTCCTCCGGATCCCCGACCCAGACCTGTTACCCGTCCTCCTCCTCCTATTATTCTTGAAAGTGATCACCCTTTTTTTCAAATTTTCGATAGTGAATTTTGCCATAATGTTGAATCAGATCAAAGATTAGATGAAGAAGTTATGAATGCTCTTTATCCTAATGAAACTATCTTCAAAAATAATAAGGAAAATGAGGATGATGATGAAATTCCACCACATTTAGATAATACACCTACTAGTCCTGTTAATAACCCGACTGATGCACCGCCCGACCCACTTGTAGAAACCCCTACTTCTAAAAGACAACCTGCTAAACACCTAGAAACATCATTAGTTTGGAATTGTTTTACTCAAGTAAGAGAATACAATAAGGCTAAGTGTAAAACTCGTGGGAAATTACTGGCGCATAAATATACTGTAGACTGTAGCGGCACTGGTGGTTTGACTAGGCACATAAAAACACACCCTAGAGCTAGATATTTACAAATGAAAGCGCAGCTAGAGGGAACAAGTGTAGATTCTATGGTTAACCCTAGTACATGTTCAAATCTAGTTCAACCAGAATTTACTATGACCGGAGGTATTTTATATTACGATCCAAATAGAGATCGTGAAGAATTAGCAAAGATGGTTACTGTTATGTGCTTACCGTATTCTTTTCCTTCTAATCCTGATTGGGTGCATTATATTAGAAGAGTTTTTAATCCCACTTATAAAGGTTGGCCTCACGCAATAGTTCAGAGCGATATTTATAAATATAAACATGAGTATGAACAATATTTGCAGTATTTATTTAATCATATAAGTAATCGAATTTCTATTACTACTGATATTGGTAGAAGTGGTAATGATTGTGATTATCTAACTGATACAAGTCATTGGATAGATAAGGAGTGGAGAATGCTAAAATGCATTATTGCTTATAGAATAATTAATTCGCGTCACACATGCAAGTTTATTGCTAACACTGTTGCAGATATTTGTATTGCTTTAGAGATAAAATAATAGCAATTTATATGGATAATGTTTCTATTAACACTAGTGCCATAGGCATACTTACAACAACACTAAATTCTGCATTTAGTAATATATTCCATGTTAGATGTATTTTTCATATTTATCATTTAATTATCGGTGATGGTATGAAAATTTTAAATTTAGAAATTTAAAATGTTAGAACGGCTCTTAATTGGCTTTTTTATTAAAGCCGTAGAAGTAGACTTAGAGAATATTATAAAAAATATGATGAATATGGCCTTAGAGAAAGAAAGGTTCCTAGAGCTTGCCCGACTAGATGGAATTGTATGTACGAAAGTTTAGTAGTTGCATATGAATATACAAACCCAATTAATGCAATGTTTAACTGTCGGGTAGGTGGTGAGGATGATGATGAAATGCTTAACACTAAAGATGGGACGAATGTTAAAATTCTTTTAGATTTTTTAGAACATTTTCAAATTGCTACAAACGCATTTTCTGCGAAATATTATCCTACTATTTCAAATTGTTTGGTTTATATTGTAGCATTATGTGATTTGTTTGTTGAATTTTCGGAGGGTGGGGAAATTTATAAGGCTGCTATAATTGCAATGAAAGAAATGTTTAAAAATATTTTTTCCCTATCCCTCCTATTTATGGTGTTCCTGCAATGTTAAATCCTACAATGAAATTAGGAGGTCCTCAATTTTGGTACTCAAATATTTATAAGGCTTTAGATCTTTCACATGAGGAATCTGCTACACTTGCAGATTCAAAAGCCTCAATTAAAATTAATGCTCAAACAATTTATAATGCTTATCAAATTGCCTTAGATCATACTAGGCCAAATGTTCCAACCCCTACTTCGTCTAGTTCATAATCTTCTAAAATAGATGTGGGCTTAAAAGCACTTAAATCTTGGATGGAGTTCAGGGGTCCTCAAGGTGATAATTATGATGAAACTTCACATCTAAATGAGTTTCAAGTTTATTTGTCACATGTACATGAAAAGAAGAATTCAGACGGCACTTTTGATATTTTGGACTGGTAGAAGGCAATGGAAAAATATTTTTCGGTTCTTGCAAGGATGACTCGGGATATTTTAGCTATTCAAGCTTCAATTGTTGAATCAGAGACCACTTTCAGTCAAGAAAGACTTCAAATAGGAGATCATAGAGAATCTATGAGGGAGATCTTGGAAAAATCAATACTGCTCGGAGATTGGATCCACTCGGAAAGAAGAAACTTTGGAATTGCGGAATCACAACCGGAGATAGATGAAGCCTATGAAGAAATTATGGCGGAACTTGAGGATGCTGCTTCGCCCGGAAGTGGTGATGAACAAGCTTCTTTTCCACCACCACCAACGCAACCTCCTCCTAACCTTGAAGGATTTATGAGATTTGTTAGAGATACAATGTAGATTATGGTGTAACTTGTACTTTGGCACATCTTCTTTAGTTTTTTTCCTTTTAATAGTGGTATTAGTACCTTGTTGTACTCATTCCGTTACGGAGAAGAAGACTAAGAAAGATATGCCATTTTGGTAATAAAACTTACAAGACATGCCCTTAAATATCTTTTTGCTATATTGTTTTGTCTTTAACTTGCAATTATTTATAAGTTATAATATATATACATAACATACGACATATACTACAAGAAAATATATAAAGGAATATATATACATAGCATACAATATACACTACAAGAAAATATATAAGGTAATATATATACATAACATAACATACAATATATATACAGATAACATACTATATATACTACAAAATAAAATTTTCCAAATAGAGGACACCACCCCCAATGATCACGACGGTCATATTGCACAAATAGCCATTTTGTTTCAATTTACAAAATTAACCTTCTCTAACACTATAAATACCCCTCCATATTCTTCATTTCAATACTCAATACTCATTACTCAATCTAAAATTCTCTCAATCTCCCAATCTCCAATTTTCAAGACTTCAAGTCTCAATCTTAATTTTCAAGTTACATCATGCCTCGTTCGAAAAGAGTGCACTTTCGCATTACTATGAAGTGCTTGAAGAAAATGAAGAAGGCCAAAGATTAAAGTGCAAGAACTGTGGAACAGTATTAAATTTTCTTTCAGGGTGTACCTGGGCATTTTAAGGAGGCATATAAAGTATTGTGTTGATGGTATTTATCCGCAAATTCGTCTTTAAGATTTTTCAACAATTTGTATTATTTTAAAATTATTATACGTATTTATGCTTCATGTTATACTTTGTTATTAATTTATTATGCATGGCAATTTAGTTTTACTATTAATTTGCTATTTTACTTTTTCGTCAAGCACTTTAATAATTAGATTCATACATATATAGTATACATATAAATTATCATTGATATCGTTTACAAGAAATCGCCATAAACAAAAAAAATTAGAAAAAACCAAAAAATAACAAATCCCATTAGGTCTGCTAAGCCCACGAGCCTAGCCCATTTAGCCTAGAACCATACGGGCTTAGGCCCATCACGGGCTGGTTCCACCCATTGAGCCCACGAAGCCCAGGACCGTGAGACTCGGGACCGCCAGAGCCCAGGATCGCTAAGCCCAAGCCCATTAAGCCTGGCCCGTTCAACCCATTTAGGCCTGGGCCCGGCCCAGAATACAGCATTAGGAATGGAGCAGCAGTTGTTATGTATTAGAAGTTGAAATAGAAGCGAATTGTCCCGACGATGGATATCTTTTGACGGGGTTCTTGAGGTACTAAGTCGATAGAAAAAAAAATAAAAATATAAAGACTCTTCGTAATGACGGATTCTTTGGACAATTTTCTTGAGGTAAGCTAGTCTACAGAAACCAGCAAAAAGACATTTTTATTTTTTTAGGTAGTGTAGAAACTCCCCCTTGATTTTTCTTTGGGCTATGGCTCTTTTCCAAGGGTTTAGCTTGAACCGGGTATAGGTAGCTTTTTTTAGGTTAGGATTAATGGAGAAGAGCTGAAATTTAAAGAAGAAAAACCCTTAGCATTCTTACACCTGAACACGATAGACGCTAGAGTGTAGCTCTTAGCTTCGAGGGTTGAATCTTGTTTTAGTGCCTTAAAGATTGTATGTTTGTACCTAACTTGAACACTCGAAACAGAATTTCTTGATAAACTAATCTGGAGTGAGTCATGTGCCAAGTGAGTGTGAGTATTATTTATATTCCATGTTGTACAGTTGATGTCTAGAACTTACCCTGTTTGTTTGTAAAGCGAAATAGTTGTTTCATTCAGTTTAGAAGTGATATAGGCATTTCTTTGTTGATCCAGACATATAAAGTAAACCCACCTGAATGCATTACATCTTAGTTAACCTAGTTGAGCCTATAAGCTTGTTTCTTTGGCAACCACAATGTGAACCTACCCAATTGTTTGAATAGCCTCCTGTTTGAACCAATTTTCCTTCCTCTCACTAAGCACTAGAATGGTGTTGAGATTATGAAAAAATAAAAGTGTGAGGTGGTGGTTTGGTTTTCTAAGTGGAACCATGGGAATAGAAAAAAGGTGCATAATGTGAAGCCTAAAAAGAGAATCACCACGAAAAAAATATTCATATATTTTGTAGAGATTGATAAGTAGTAGAATGTATAAATTACACCTAATGAATGGGGATGTTTAAATAAATATGGTGGAGTGTTGTCTTACAAAATGATGATCTTGAAGTTCAATGTAATTGTATTAATAGTGTTTAGGGAGGTTAGTCACTATATCCAAATGTATCCTACCCGTCCCTTAGCCTACATTACAATCAAATAAAGTCCTATTAATCTTAGACTGAATGGGGCTTGATTAGTCGAATACTACACTAGGGGCAAGCCTATGGTGCATCTTTGTTGCATATGAATGTTTCTTTTGGAGAATGAGTGAATTCTGTCTATTTGAGTTCCTAATTTTTATCACTATCATTATATATATGGAACTACTCTATTGTGTGACGTGAGGGCATGTGATTCACAAAGGAAAGGTGCATCTTGACTATTGTGTAGAGTGGTTTGAGTGAGTGCAAATGTCGAAGGGTACGAAAAACTTGATTCTTGAGGTAAAAGCTGCTCACTACTAGGCGTAACTTTTGTAAAATATTCATGGTGTGATTCGTTGAGGGAAAAGCATAGGGAATGAATTTTATGGAGTGTGGTGAATTGTCCGGGGACTAGCAATAATTTAAGTGTGGGATATTGATAATAGGCTATATAGTTGTTATTTGCGCCGTAATTGCACGTGCTTTCTTATTGTTTTATAATGTAAGTTGCCAATGAAATGCTTTAATTGACACTATTTGATTTCCCAGGGAATATAGGACGTGAGGAAGCAAAATGAAGTGTTTAGAAGCAATAACGTGAAGAAATCACCTACTCAAGAAGTACCTGAATACAAAAGAGCATAAAGAGAAGAAATGCGGAGACTAAAAGCCAAACAGGGCTCCCCGTTGTTTCCACCATGGTCCGCGCCGCGGTTGGAGGTAGAAGAATCCGCAGTCAGCACCGTGGTCGACGCTGCAGCCGCGGCGGCCAGCTCCAAAACCTGAAATTCGAGGGTCAAAGTGCAAGTTCGAGGAAACTTTTTGTAAAACCCTTATAAGGAGTAGAAACTTGCCCGAGATAGGTTTCTCTTATTTATAAATTACTTTGGCGAGAGAAACAAGTGTGAGAGATCACCCCAAAACATCATAGTTCTTATTCTCTTTTATTTTTATTTCAATTTTCGATTATGAATCTTTTAGTAGTTGTTGATTCAAAAAATTTTCCTATGTATATCTTTTGCATCCAAAATACTTTCAAAATAGTATATGTATGCATATATAAGCTATGCCTGAAAATTTTAGCATTTTTCCTTAATTTTAGAGGTTTTAAAAATCAATTTAATGACTATTTTTGACAAAATAAAGGCCAAAATTATTTTCAAATTATTATTATTAGTAAATAATATGTTTCATTCTCATAATTACAATAAAATTTAATTTTTTTTAATTTTTGCACATTTTTCACAAACTCATTTGGATTTTTGAAAACTAAATGCACAAAATTGTAATTATGGCCTATCTTGCAATTAACTGTGTTTCATAGTTATAAATTATTTCTAATATTTTTATGTTACTATTTATATGTAATTAATTAGTTCTATGCTTTCAATTTTTCTTTTAAACTATTTTAGCTATTTTATAAAATTAATTGGGAAAAAGAGGCTATTTAAACTATAGCCAAATTCTATTTAAAACATAGCCCAAATTCAACCTCCATGCAAGCCTAATTTTATCCCAATTAGACGACCCAATTTGCAAAATAATCTGACCCAATAACCCATCAAATAACTCGACCCAGCCTAGACTTGATCTGAGCCGTTGATCAAACGAGATCAACGGTCCAAATTAAATTTCCTAAATTAAAACCTAAATACCCTAACCTCTCCCCTCATTTCTGAACTGCTCGTCTCTCTCTAACCCCTCGTCTTTGAGTTCTCTTTAGAATCTTCGATCCTCTCTCTCCTCCGATGGCTTTCCTTGCCATTCCGGCCACCTCCACCCTCACTCATCTCGACCATCACTCACCATGGTACTTTATATCGTTATTTCTCTCTCAACCTTACAACCCAGGGGCTTCCACCATAAAATACGGTCGATTGAAGTTTGTCTGAGTCTTTCCCGGCTTTTCTCCGATGGTTTTCACACGATGATGCTCTATACAGAGTTATTGTTGAGTTTCACGGCCAGGTTCCGCCTTTCTTTAACTCGTCTGCAAACCCTAATTTTCTACTCCAGTCTCTCTAATTTTTGTGCTTTTAAAATGATTTTCAATTTGATTCTCTAATTTTTTACTCTAATTTTCTCTCAATCTCTGATTATCTTAAGTTTTCCTATGATTTTTCCTCTTTCCAAGTTAGGATTTTTGACCCCTTTGTCAAATCGCTTCTTCTACTTTTCTGGAGTATTATGTGTTTGTTTGTGTTTCTCCGTGTTATGAGTGTTTGGTTTCCTTGTTAATTTGACTTCCATGCTTTAATCTTTTGGTTAGGGTTTTGACCCTTTGATTACCTGCTTAGGGTTCTCATAATTCCATGTCTATTGCGCTTTATAAGCCTAAGTGTGCAGTGTTTGTGCAATATTGTGTTGATTTTGAATATCTCTGTGAATCTCTGATTTGTATATGATTTCCCTTAAATGTTCTTACTGATTTCTTTTGAATTGATTACTTACTTTGGTATGCTTTCCTTACTTAGAAGCAATTCTCTCTGATTTTTAGGTGTTGTCCGAGATTCTTTGACTAATTGGTAGAATTAGCTTATATTTTCCCTATCATATATGTGTATAAACAGCCTTCAGTATATTTTCCTAACTTAAACTGCTATGTATCTGACCCTTATGGTATATTATATGCTTGCTACTCTTACTAAGGTAAACACGGCAGTTGATTGATTCTTTTCTTTTTATTAAACCAATGTTTGTTACCGTTTGTCTTTGACTACTTAGTTAATGGGGAGTCCTAATCCTAACTGGATTTTGATTGACACTGTTTCCGTAATTAATGATTGCTGCCTTGTTTGTGCACTCGTTTCTAGTACTATAAGTACCCTCCCCCATTATCTTTGAAACACACCAACACATACTGCGTATCTCTCACAATTTTAAACTCTCTGAATTCTCTCTTTCTCTGCTATTTCTATACTTTCTCATTCTCTTATTTGAACATTCAATCGGCTAAAAGCCAAGATTGAGTAGCCTGGGTTGATTACTTCTACATTACTGGGTTCTATTGCTTTGTTTACTTGGGTTTGCTGCTACTGTTATTTTCACACTGGTGCTGCACACTGTTATTCTCTCTGCTGCTCACACTCTCTGCTCACCTTGTTCCTCTGTGCATTATTGCTCTTTGTTCTCTATTTGTCTGCAACTGGTATGTTATCTATTTAGTATATACTCCCAAAAACAATATGCTTTTGTTAGTCCTGCACTTCATCTTGTACCTTGTGTGCTTTTATCTATGGTTCTGTTAATCTCATTGTCACTAGCATGTACTTACTAGTCTACTTATGAGGAGATACAATCTGAGACTGAACCCCGCCAAGTGTGCATTCAGGGTCCCGGTCGGAAAATTATTGGGCTTCATTGAGAGTCACCGAGGAATAAAACTGGATACGTCAATGGTCAAAGCCATTCAAGAGTTGCCACCGCCAAAGAACAAGAAAGAGGTAACTAATTTTCTAGGAAGGCTCAACTACATCAGCCGATTCATAGCTCAGTCCACTGTCATTTGTTAGCCAATTCTCAAGATTCTAAAGAAAGAAGCTGCCACTAAATGGACTGATGATTGCCAAAAGGCTTTCGACAGAATCAAGGAATACTTGTCAATGCAGCCTGTCTCGGTTCCACCTGAGCCAGGGAAGCCCCTATTGCTTTATCTTGCAGTATTGGATGAGGAATTTGTTGTGTTTTGGGACAACATGACGAAACAGGAAGGGAGGAGCAGGCCATCTACTACCTCAGCAATAAGTTTACCCCTTACGAGGCTCGGTATTCCTTATTAGAGCGCACTTGTTGTTCTTTAACATGGGTAGCTCAGAAATTGAGACACTAATTCTGCGTTTACACCACCCATCACATTTCTAGGATGGATCCATTGAAATATATTTTCCACAAGCCCATGCCTACTAGCAAGTTTGCAGAGTGGAAGATTTTATTAAGTGAATTTGACATCATTTATGTTACCCAAAAGGCGGTCAAAGGACAAGCCCTGGAAGATCACCTCGCCGAGAATCCTGTAGGAGGAGAATACGAGCCCTTAAAGACGTACTTTCCTGATGAGGAAATAGCATTCATAGGAGAAGATATTGCAGAATCCTATGATAGTTGGAGGATGTTTTTTGATGGAGCCGCAAACTTCAAATGAGTGGGTATAGGAGCGATTTTGGTATCATAAACGGGTCAGCATTACCCGGTGTCTGCCAAGCTTAGATTCGATTGTACCAACAATATGGCCGAGTAGGCAGCCTCCATCTTAGGGCTCAAGCTGGCCATTGACATGAATATTCAAGAAATGCTAGTGATTGGAGATTCGGACCTACTCATTCATCAAGTTCGAAAGGAATGGGCAACCAAACATTCCAAGATACTCCCCTATCTACACCATGTGAATGAATTGAGGAAAAGATTCAGAAGAACGGAGTTCCAGCATGTTCCCAGAACACACAACGAGTTCGCCGATGCTTTAGCCACTTTATCATCCATGATCTAGCACCCGGACATAAATTTTATTGATCCCATTCCGGTCAAGATTCATGACTAGCCGGCTTATTGTGCTCACGTCGATGAAGAAGCCGACGGGAAACCTTGGTTCCTTGATATCAAGGAATACTTGGCAACAGGGAGGCACCCAGAGCTTGCCAATGCTACTGAGAAACAAACACTTCGGAGATTGTCCAATAGTTTCTTTCACAGCGGAGGAATCTTGTATAGGAGGACTCCTGATTTGGGACTATTAAGGTGTGTAGAGGCAAAAGAAGAAACCAGACTATTGGAAGAAGTGCACGCAGGGATTTGTGGACCGCATATGAATGGTTCCGTTTTGGCAAAGAAGATACTTCAAGCAGGTTATTTTTGAATGTCTAAGAAGACGGACCGCATTTAGTACGTCCGAAAATGCCACCGATGCCAGGTGCATGCAGATATGATAAAGGTGCCTCCAAACGAGCTTACAGCAACAAGCTTACCATGGCCCTTCGCCGCATGGGGTATGGACGTCATTTGACCAATTGAGCCAGCCGCGTCAAATGGGCATAGATTCATCCTAGTAGCAATCGATTATTTTACCAAATGATTTGAGGCAGCATCATACAAGGCAATCACCAAGAAGGTAGTTGCAGATTTCGTCCGAGATCTTATGGTTTGCCGGTTCGGGGTTCCTGAATCAATCATTAACGGCAATGGCTCTAACCTCAACAGCGACCTAATGAAAGCAATAAGTGAAACATTCAAGATCAGACATAAGAACTCCACGGCTTACACACCTCAGATGAACAGAACTGTAGAAGCGGCCTAAGAACATCAAGAAGATACTGAGGAAAAAGATTGAAAAGCACAAGCAGTGGCATGATAAATTGTCGTTCGCTTTATTGGGTTACCGCACCACGGTTCGCATATCGACCAGGGCCACTCCTTACATGCTGGTTTATGGAACAGAGGCGGTCATTCTCGCTGAAGCCGAAAGCCCATCCTTAAGGGTCATACAAGAAGCAGAATTAAATGATACAAAATGAGTTAAAAGTCGCTACGAGCAGTTATCCCTCATCGACTGGAAGAGAATGTATGTTGTTTGTCACGGTCAATTATATCAGAACAGAATGTCCAGAACCTTCAATAAGAGAGTTCGACCAAGGAAATTCACACCGGGGCAGCTGGTGTTAAAGAAGATATTTCTACATCAAGATGAAGCCAAGGAAAATTCTCTCCCAACTGAAAGGGTCCGTACATGGTCCATCGGGTTCTGACTGGAGGAGCCCTTATTCTTGCAGAAATGGATACATGGTCCATCCGGTTCTGACTGGAGGAGCCCTTATTCTCGCAGAAATGGATGGAGAAATTTGGCCGAAGCCTATCAACTCAGACGCAGTGACGAGATACTACATTTGATCATTGTTCTTTCCGTTATGATGTAATTTGAACTACGCCTGACCTGATTCTCGTATAATAGGGGATACGTAGGCAGCCATATGGTTTTGGTCACATTTTAATAAAAATTCCATTTTACCCCGCTATTGGGACTGGGGAAGAATTTTATGGAAGACCCTCAAAATTCCAAGTAAGTTTTTTAGTCTCTTCATCAGCGCCAACCCAATTCCTCAAAATTCTGGAACTGTTTTGCGTTTGGTTATTTAGCACACCCACCGGTAGCACCAGCCCAGTAAACTGGGGCAAAATTTTGAGGAGGACCCTCAAAACTCCGGAGCAAACGAGGTCGCCGTGTCTTGAACCACGTTGCAGTTGTTGGTTCATCATAAAACAAAACTATTCTTCTCTTTGCTAAATATATATACATTTGCATCATGTTTGTCAAATTTTGCATAAAATCATTCGGATCGCTACATTTAGCAACGTACCCCGAATGGCACAGGGCATCTTGAGTCGGGAGACATGAACTTACCTCCCCCTTTACAGAACTCGTGATTTTTCTTTGATTGCAGGAATTTGGGGACACGAGTTACAATGCATTTGCTCTACAGAGTCGGAAACTCTCACTCACTTCACAAAGGCTTACTGTCTACATCCGACATTTCCCCAACAGTCCGGATATTGCAACCTTTTACCAGTTTTAGAAAATCGTTAATATCTTCTCCTTTACACTTTTGCATTGTATTAGGCTATTCTCTGCCTTTCGAGGTTAAGCTCTACATCTATCTTGCATAAGGCTATATTTTGCCTTTCGAGACTAATCCATGACTCCACCCTGCATTGCATAAGGCTATTCTCTGCCTTCCAAGGCTAAGCTCTACCTCCATCTTGCAAAAGTCTATATTTTGCCTTTCGAGACTAAGCTCTGTCTCCATCCTGCATTGCATAAGGCTATTCTCTGCCTTCTGAGGATAAGCTCTACCTCCATCTTGCATAAGGCTATCTTCTGCCTCTCAAGAGTAAGCTTTGTCTCCATTCGCATTCCGCATAAGGCTATTATCTGCCTTTCGAGACTAAGCTCTATCTCCATTTGCGTCTGCCTTTCGAGACTAAGCTTTGTTTCCATTTGCGTCCTACATTGCATAAGGCTAATCTCTGCCTTCCAAGGTTAAAACTCTACCTCCATATTGCATAAGGCTATCATCTGCCTTTCGAGACTAAGCATTGTCTCTGCCCTGCATAGCAAAAACATCGCCGCTTTACTTTTTTGACTGGCTGAAACATCGTGGCCTGCATTTGAAATTCTCATCCGGCTGAAATATCACCATCCGTTTTAAATTCTCGCTCGGGTTGAAAGATCGCCACCCTTTGCATTAATCTGGCTAAAAGATTGCCACTTTTTCTCATGGATTGAAAGATCGCCAACTCATTCAAAGGCGTCATAATTCGAAGGCACCATCTGCATAGCCCTAGAACATCATTCCATGGCCTGTGAACCGTTACTTTTATGTTTTTCATGGCCCAGGACATCATAGTCAGAGGATATCGTCCTAACCGTCTAAAGACAAACATTCATGGTCCAATAGTAACCTGCATCACGTTTAAATTACACAATATGCATGAGCATTGCCCACTTGCAGGTGCTCTGGTTAGCTCACGGTCGTCTCGGTAGGGGCGATCCTGTTCCAGTTCTTCGTAGTTCGTCCAACCTACAAATCCCTTTCGAATCTAGCCATCGCGTCCGTTATTTCAAACCTCCATCGGCATATTCCGCCAATGATTCCTGAACTACATATGGCATGATTCCTGTAAAACCAGGGATATTCGGGCAGCTCAGAAACTGGAGCGCAGTAAAATCCTCTTAGTATTGCAATTCCGGTCAAAATTGGTCATCTAATCTTTACCCGACAACCTCATCCTCCTCGGGTAAAGAGGGGCAGCTGTTGATACCCAATTTTTACCTATATAAATATATCATTTGCACCCAAAAGACGCTCAAATTAGTATATGTATGCATATATAAGCATGCCTGGAATTTTAGTATTTTTCCTTAATTTTAGAGATTTTTAAAATCAATTTAATGACTATTTTTGACAGTATAAAGGCCAAAATTATTTCCAAATTATTATTTTTCGTAAATAATGTGTTTCATTCTCATATTACAACAAAATATAATTTGTGTAACTTTTGCACATTTTTTACAAATTCATTTGGATTTTTGAAAGCTAAATGTCAAAATTGCAATTACGGCCTATCCTGCAATATAACTATGTTTCATAGTTATAAAAAATTTTCTAATATTTTTAGATTAATATCTACATGTTAATAATTAGATATATGCTTTCAATTTTGCTTTTAAACTATTTTAGCTATTTTATAAAATTAATTGGGAAAAAGAGGCTATTTAAACTATAGCCATATTCTATTTAAAACATAGCCCAAATTCAACCCCCCCCATGTCAGCCTAATGTTAGCCCAATTAGACGACCCAGTTTGTGAAATAATCTGACCCAATAACCCATCAAATAACCCGACCCAGCCTAGACTTGATCTGAGCCGTTGATCAAACGAGATCAACGGCCCAAATTAAATTTCCTATATTAAAACCTAAATACCCTAACCCCTCCCCTCATTTCTGAAATGCATGTCTCTCTCTAAACCCTCGTCTCTGAGTTCTCTTTAGAATCTTCAATCCTCTCTCTCCTCCTATGGCTTTCGTTTCGTTCCGGCCACCTCCACCCTCACTCCTCTCGACCACCACTCACCATGGTACTGTATCTCGTTATTTCTCTCTCAAACTTGAAGACCAGGGGATTCCTCCATAAAAGACGGTCGATTGAAGCTCGCCTAAGTCTTTGCCGGCTTTTCTCCGATGGTTTTCACACGATGATGCTCTATATTGCGTAATTGATGAGTTCACGACCAGGTTCCGCCTTTATTTAACTCGTCTGCAAACCCTGATTTTCTACTCCAGCCTCTTTAGTTTTTATGCTTTTAAAATGACTTTCAGTTTGATTCTCTATTTTTCTACTCCACTTTTCACTCAATCTCTGATAATCTTAAGTTTTCCTATGATTTCTCCTCATTTCAAAGTTAAGGTTTCTGACCCCTTTGTCAAAATCGCTTATTCTACTTTTCTGAAGTATTATGTGTTTGTTTGTGTTTCTCCGTGTTACGAGTGTTTGGTTTCCTTGTTAATTTGAGTTTCATGCTTTAATTTTTTTGGCTAGGGTTTCGACCCTTTGTTTACCTGCTTAGGGTTCTCCAAAATTCCATGTCTATCACGCTTTATAGGCCTAAGTGTTTAGCGTTTGTGCAATATTGTGTTAATTTTGAATATCTCTGTGAATCTCTAATTTATATATGATTTCCCTTAAATGTTCTTACTGATTTCTTTTGAATTGTTTCCTTACTTGGGTATCTTTTCCTTACTTAGAAGCAATTCTCTCTGATTTTTAGGTCATGTCCGAGATTCTTTGACTAATTGGTAGAATTAGCTTATATTTTCCCTACCATATTTGTGCATATAGCATTCAGTATATTTCCTAACTTAAGCTGCTATGTATCTGACCCTTTATGGTATATTATATGCTTGCTACTCTTACTAAGGTAAACACAACAGTTAATTGATCCTTTTCTTCTTTTTAAACCAATGTTTGTTTTCATTTGTCTTTGACTCCTTAGTTAAAGGGAGTCCTAATCCTAACAGGATTTTGATTGACACTGCCTTAATAAATGATTGCTTCCTTGTTTGTGCACTCGTTTCTAGTACTATAAGTACCCCCCCCCCCCCATTCTCTTTGAAACACACCAACACACACTGCATATCTCTCATAATTTCAGACTCTCTGAATTCTCTCTTTCTCTACTATTTCTATACTTTCTCATTCTCTTATTTGAACACTCAATCGGCTGAAAGCCAAGATTGAGTAGCCTGGGTTGATTACTTCTACATTACTGGGTTCTATTGCCTTTTTTACTTGGGTTTGCTTCTGCTGCTACTGCACACTGTTATTCTCTCTGCTGCTCACCTTCTTCCTCTGTGCACTATTGCTCTTTGTGCTCTATTTGTTTGCAACTGGTATGTTATCTATTTAGTATATAATCCCCAAAACAAATATATTTTATTAGTCCTGCACTTCATCTTGTTCCTTGTGTGCTTTTATCTATGGTTCTGATGTTCTTATTGTCACTAGCATGTACTTACTAGTCTAATTAGTTTAGTTTAGCATTTTCCCCTTACCTCATTCCTTGTCTCTATGTCTGTTTACTTTTTCTTGTGTATCACTACTATGTGTCCAGGTCTGCTTGGCTACTTGATTAGCCTAAAACCTCTCCCTGAGGTTAAATGTATGTGGGTTTGGTGCAGTAAGAACTAAACCCTTGATGTTCTACAACTGTGTCTGATTACCTGCCTTCACCATGTTTGTCTGTGAGTGGGTAGGTCCATGGACATATTTGTTCCCTTCCCATTTTCCCCTGTTTGTGTGATGCTCTATTTTAAACTGGTTATTACCAATGATTTCAAAAGAACTCCTTTCAACTCTTTCGCTCTCTTAAACTTTTTTCTCAAACTGTCTCTCAAATCTTGCTACTAAAATGACTCTCAACTGTTAATTCTCTCAATCCTATCACAACCTCACGACTCTTAGAACAGTAGGTTCTGCCCCCTTAGTGTAAGCATTGACTTGGGAGACCTTGAGAACCCATTGAAATTTGATGCACAAGGTTGGCACTTCTACATTTCACTTGTCTAATAATGATACTTTGGGTGCTTGGTATTGGCCAGAGGTTCAAACGACCCTTAGGGAACTTTGCCGCACCCAAGCCTTGGTAATGGCTGTGAAACGCGAAAGAAGTGAGGTTGGAGATGTTTGGCCTGGCTGGAGGCTCTCAATAGGATAACCTCTTATTTGTTTTCTTTCATCACTGTTGTAAATTATTTACCTGGGCTGTAATAATTTATAAGAATATTGGGGAACATAGTGAATATGGGGGCTATGCATGTTTAGTTAAGGGAATGGGTAGAAAATATGCCTATAGACCTTTACTTACTTACTTGTGCAACAGCTACCATGCTTTAGGACATGCATCTTCACAATAGAAATCATGTTCTTAGGCTTCTCACTTTCAGTATGTTATTCCGTACATTCTCGTAACCATGACTAATTAATAATTAACAAAGGCATTAACCTCACATTTAGATACCATATTCATAGGACCTTTTGTGCATTAGATACCATGCCTTTAGGACTTTTATCTACAATCATCAAGTACTTCGTTAATGTGGGTTAAAATTGGTTAGCAACTCTCTCTTTAAAACTGGAAGCAAATGTGCATGCTCACCATTCGTTAATAACGCCTGGGCAAGCCTTAGACCGGATAAAATGGGCTAATCACCTTTAACTCATGTTCAAATTAATCTGCCTCTGCCTGAACTTGTCTGTTTCCCAAGCTGTATCAATTTTATAAACTTCTGCCTTATTTTCTTTAAAATTACATATGCAAGAGATTTCTACTTTGTCCAGAACTGGACTACTATTTTGAAACCATATATGCAAATGCTTCTACTGTATTTTCTCAACACTGGACCACTATTTTCAAACCATATATGCAAATGCTTTTACTGTATTTTCTCAGCACTGGGCTACTATTTTTCAAGCTATCTGAATATTGTGATTTTCAAAGGTTTAAACCCTGACATTTTTTTTATACTTATGCAATCTCTTAAATACTCTCATATTTGTTCTTCTATTCTGCTTGTCCGAAAACGGTGTTCCACAAATATTTTTTAACATTTCTGCAGATTTCCAAAACTGCTACTGCCTCTTTGAAAGTTCTGAACGCTTTCTCTTGTGTTACTTTTCTACAAAACCTCCAAACTTCTGTTTTAATCTATACTCTAGTTTTCGAAAGATTCTTCCTTCCTTAGACCTTAAATTTGTTTTAGTCGTGCTAATTATGTGTTCGTTTATATAGGGATATTTCAGACTTTTACATGCTTATATGATTCCCCTTATGTGCAAGTCCTATTTGTTGTTGTATGTCGTCTAGAATTTTAACCTTTGAACCTAGGGATTCAGCCTAGTTCTCACCTTATAGGAATAGTGATCCTAAATGCCCTCTAGGATCAATAGAATGGGATGGGTAATAGCACGCAATAAGTATTCATGACCAATCCACACGCTTAAATAACCTTTACAGGTGGGAAGGGTAGAATATGGAGATGATGCAATAATATCATAAAGCGACCCCTCTTTGGGAATATGTGCGGATATTGTATCGAATGATCCATATTATAGTTAGACCTAGGATCCTCCTTATTTTTTTTCTTTGTTTAAACGTTTTCTTTAAAATTCCCTTTTACTTGTGCTATCCTTCTTCGCCAACTTGCTCATATTCTTTATATGGAAAACTTTGTTGTCTATTTCTATGCTTTCTTAAAGTCACATCTAAGCGAGGCCGGGAACCACACTAGTGGATCTTGAGGGGTGCCCAACACCTTACCCTCGAGATAATTTCAAGCCCTTACCCGAACTCTGGTTTTCTTTAAAAATCTTATTTTCTCAAAGTGTCCTAATGCACAATAATCATTAGGTGGCGACTCTTCAAACTCTGTAACCCAATTCCCAAACTTGAATAAAGAGTTATTTTTTCCATAATGTCGTAAACCCGATTACACCTTTTAGGGGGTTGAAAAAGGGGGCGTCGACAGTAGTTTATTCCTCCATTGTTATGAGTAGCTAAATGCCTTAATCTAAGATTTTGGTGGAACCTATTTGGAATGACTTGGTTGTTATATTAATATAGTTTGAATTGGTTGTTAATCTCTATTTGTTCATCTATATTTTAATTGTGGTTAGTTGAAAGGGCCCTCAATTATCCGTTCCTATTTAGCATGTATCTACTCGAGACAAAGTGCATTATTAGATAAATTGTATGAACAATATCACTCCCAGAGTATACATGAGAGCTATAACTGAGGGTTTAGAGGTTGGATTAGAGATAACGATACCTCGGTGCAATCTAAGTGAACCGTTTTGAATCTAGCTAGCGTAGCTTGAGAGAGTGCATTTAGTAAATTATCATAATTGCTTGCGAAATATTTATGATAGGTGGAGCGTTCACGATTGATAGAGACAGCTAAATCATATTTATACGACATATACAACCAAGGAAATTACCAACGGGGGAAACCATTACCTTAGATCTTATTCCAGCTGTTTACACATCAAGCATAATTAATTTTCAGATGTTTATTACTTTCAGTCATTAGTTGTTAGAAAAAACAATTATGAATCAAACATTTGGGAAACCAGATTGTGTGAATTTAGTAAATCTGACAATAGTAATTGATAGGTTAATTCTATCGGTTCGACTCTGGGCATAAATGCTCAGATAATATTTGCAACTCCCGCGTAGTCTTTTGTGAGACTTAGTTGAGCGTGATCACCTATCCTAGGATAAAGAAGTTGTTTCGATGAATCCTCTGCATCCCTTTCTCCAAGAACCTCATTCACAGGTAATATAATGAGGGTAACATGTTGCCATTGTGTTATGTTAATCATCACTTGGCAACTACTTTTTTCTCATAGGTTTTGCTAGCTTACAATATTGTTGTAGTGTACTCATTCTTCTTTTCCCTAAATCGTTCAAATCAACACCTTAGTTAAGAACACATTTAATAAAGGGTTTAACGGTGATTTTCCTAAATTCTTTCCTTCTATGCTTCTTCCAGTATTCTAGCTCTTCTCCTAAGTGATGCTACATAAGCATTACATTGTATGATATGTTGTTTTGCTACCATGTGTATGTGGAGCTAAACTACACGTTCTAGGATTGTGGTTCTTTCATGACTATTGTTATTCGGATATTGATTTTGATTTCTTAGTTTATCATATTGGTTTATTTATTCAATCAGCACTTAATTATTTGGTTGCTTGATCATAATTGAATACTATCTATGAATCTAGAGTTGAACTCGAAAGTGGGAATTCTAGATTATATATAGGATTGAGTAGAGAAAGTTCTTGAACTCGGGCATCGGGGAACGGATTCGCGGTTAGGATAGACATATACATAATTGCCTTGCTTGGTTGTTTTACAGGAATTATAAATGCATTCTTGTTGATTCTAACTCCATAGGCATATAGGCGTTAGGTTAGCTTAAATAGGCGAATAAGAACTCGACAGATCCTTATGAGCAATATTTACCCTGTCAACCAATAAACTAGATTAATTAGTTAGTTCAATTGAAGAATACAATAAAGATGTTAGATATCCCATAACCATGGGCTTTTTTCATTACATTGATATCATAAAAATCTGCTTTTCCTCTGTTCAAAGTTCATTATTTATATTTCTTTATTTCATTTGTTTAGAATTGAATATTTCTAGATTTAATTCTTGTTTAGATAATTAGATAGTCTAATTTAGTTAATAATTAATCACAAGTCCTCGTGGGTTCGATATCCGATTTTTAGTCACTTTAGTACTTGACGACTGTGTATACTTGTGTTTGACCGCAACAAGTTTTTGGTGTCGTTGCCGGAGACATAGAAATTAAGTATTTTTCTATATTAGAGTTCTATTTTTATCTTTACAAGTTTTTTTCTTCTCTCTTTGTAAATATTTTATTTTTATAACTATTTTAATTTTTCTCTTAGTGTTTCTAGTTCTCTCAGGTTAACATCTGGGGATGAAATATACAGAGGTAAGGTTAATGATGAAGATGCTTGGTTGACGAAAGATTCTTATGGCCCGTATTTTTGGGCTAGTCATGGCCTGACCTCTTCCACATCTCAATTTCAATATCCGGGCAAGGATTGGTATTGGGACGGATATTCTCGATTAGGGGAATCTGCGGAACGATATTATTAGTAACAACGTTGGTGAAAGATTGGTCTAAGGAGAGAGAAGAGCCTGCACAAAAAAATTTATAATTTTGAATTGGTTGTACATAACTTAGATGCAGATTTGAGTGCAAAGGTTGATGCGTGTAACGCCCAATAATTTAATAATGAGTTGTCTGAAGCTGAAAAAATCTTCTAGAACAAATTGAGAAGCTAAAACGAGAATACCAATCACTAGACCATATTTTTCTTGAGGATGTCAATATTTAGAAGAGTGCTCTAGAGTCATATGAGGGAATAGATAACATCACTTTGGAAGACTTGAGCGTTTGTAAATATAGGGATGCAAATAGTAGTAAAATTCATGAGTTATGGCGCATTGGACCTCATTCCAATTATTTTTTCACATTGTGTTTAGATAGTAAGATAGTAATCGAGCTATCTAACCCAATGAGGGGGTCAAAGTGTGAGGACTAAAGTGCCTATATTCTTGAATTTGTTTTGCCAAAAAGTAAAAATTACATTCTTCATCTAAAGGCCGAGAAGTGCATAGTGAAAAATTTTATTACTTAGCCTGGTTATATTTGTAGCTCCACCAAAGGAGCATAGTCACAGATTGGATGCCATTTTATAGGTACAATTCATAAGTTCAAGGTGGTGGAAAAAAGTGGTTCACATCGTGCCACGACATTAAATTAGGTGCTTGTTGGGAGGCGGCCTAGCTTTACAGCTTTCTTTTATTTTTGATTTTTTTCTTATTGTATTATTTTTGTAGTGTTGTTTTATTTTTTAGGATTTTGAACTTAGGGAGCAAAGCCATAGGAAATGTACAAAAAGTGATCCATGTGGTTGGAACTAAGTGTGGGGTTCCCACACAAAGAATCATACCTGGGAGAAATCTGAGTATCATGTGAGCTGCTAATGCTTCGACCTTTGGCCTACCGGGGAGTTTCTTTTACCCTCTTGTTATTTACAGTGTGCATAGAGGATATATTATAATTTTAAGTGTGGGCTGAGGAGATTGTGTGGATAATTTTTTTGTGCTATCTTAGGTTAGTTGCAGTATTCTTTCTTACCGTAGTAGATTTTATGTAAAAACAAATATTTGAAAACAAAAGGAAAATTTAAAAAAAATCAGAAAAAGTTGGGACTTCTCTTGATGATGGATTTGTTGGACAATTTTCTTGAGGGATTAGAGTCCGATTACAAATACCAAAAGATTTTCTTTTTATTTTTTTAATTTTTTAGGTAGTTAGGTAGTATCCCTTGGTTTTTCTTTCGACACCAGTTCTTTTCCAAGGGTATAGCTCGAACCGGATATTCTAATTTAGTTTTATTTTTTCTTCTTTCTTAGGAGTAGGAAAATGGAAAATGAGGTAATTTAAGATACCTATTGATATGGTTGGTGTTGGCAATTTAAGCTATGGCATGCGCTCTGTCTTTCTGCATATATGGTTTAAATTGTAATGCCCAAGTAAAGTAAGTAGCCTACTCTTCGATGCCTTCTTCTTAGTTGATTGACTTATATGCTACCTAGTGCATTAGTGTTTTAAAATTCTCAACTTGCTAGCTTGCTTGACTTGAGAGATGCACAGAACCATCTTGAGTGAGTCAAATGCCATGTGTGTGTAAGGATTTTTGATACTATGTGCTATCCTGTGTAGTCTATAACTTTCCCCATGTGTTAATCAACGCGAAATCATTAAGCTATGCTAGTCTAGGAGATGATGTTGGCATTTCTTTCTTGACCATAAAGGTGCTTGTCACTTATAAATAAAATTTTCCCATTGCTAGCCCTTTGAGCCTATTGGCCGTTTTCTTGGCATCCACATTACAAGGCATACTTCTACTTTGTTCTTGATTTGAGAATGTTGAACCTTTACCTCCTAAGGAACTTAGTCGCCAAAGAAAATAAGGGGAGATATTTGGGAGTTACTTTCGAGTAGAACCATGGAAGGGCCCTTAAGGTGTACTAAGATTGTGAATAAAGTCACTAGATTAAGAACTTCAATGCATGGAGTGTGTGTAGAAAAAAATGTGCAAGAAAAAGCAAATAAAAGTTCGAATAATGTGAAAAGATACACACCTCTTAATATTCTTTTCATTTGTGCTATTGAATCCATGGAATTACTTTTAAAAAAAGAGCTATGTAATATATGGTGTATGATAATTGAATGGGTTGAGAAGAAATTGAGCTTTTTTTTTTAGTGTAGTGTATCAAAGTGCTTAGGAGGGTTAGTCATTATTTCTAAATATATCATGCCCGTCCCTTAGCCAACATTAGAACCGTAAAATACTAATTGTTCCTAGATTTGTCTAGCTTAGATTAGAAGAGATATACACTACGGGCAAGCTTATGTTACGACCACGGGATTCACATGAATTCTTTGTGAGAGTGAGTGAATTTTGTTTAACTGTGTGATGTCCTAGAATTATGTTCAATGACATATTTAAATGTGGAATTTGATAATCACTCTTTGGTTTGTGGTGAGTGATCGGAGCGGACTCAACCTAAAGAAGTGCGGGTGCTAATAATTTTACCCAATAGAGGTATCGGGGTCAATTTCCACAGAGAGCTTAGAATGGAGTCGAGTATTTGTTTTGTCTAGGAGTGTGTTTGAGACCAATTGGGTAGGCCAATTTGCCCAAGAAACTTAGGGTTCAAGTTGGGTAATTACTCTCTCGAGGTTTAACCCGTTAATTGGAACTACCATTCTCATGGGTCCATCCCAATTCCTTGTTGGGTCAATTTTGGGGTCATAGACTCTCTTTCTCAAAAAGAATCAAAACCCACTAAACTAGAATTACTGCTTGCAACCACCAAATCCAAATAAAATCATAAAATTAACCCAAATAGCAAACAACCAACATCATTCAAGCATTAAACAATCACATCCATTAATTACCCACACTAGGGTTGAGCCACAACCCTAGCTAATGGGTTTAGCTAGACATAATAAAAATAGAAATTGAAGAAATAGTACATAAAATTGACATAATAATTAGCAACAATATTAATCTACAAGAATCCACGATAAAGCAAGATGAAATTGCCCAAAATAGACTAAAACTTGAGTCTCATGAGTGTAGCCGCTATCTGATATCTATTCATATCCTATAAAAGTAAAATGTTCTATTTTATAATACACAGAAAAAACCGGACAAAAATACCCCTACGAGTCTAGCGCGGACCATGCATAAATGCAGCGCCGCCACGTAGGGGTCTTGGTCTTCACATCTCTTATTTGAAGCTGGGGGCAAGGACCGCACAACAAGGTAATGCGGCTGCACTGGATGAAGGGCACGGACCGTGCATAAATGAGGCGCTGCCATGTGGACAATCTTGGTAAAATGGCATCTCTCTAATCATTCTTCACGCGGGCCGCATTATTTTGTAGCGCGGTCGCGTGGGAAACTTGGCAAAAGTATCACTCTCTGAACTTCATCCACGCGGACCGTATTGTTTTGGTGCGCGGCCACGTGGGTCTTTGCCTTGAATATGGTAATCTCTGAACTCCCAGAGGTGTGGACCGCGTAGGTGAGAGCGCAGACCGTGCAGGTTAACATGGCATTTGCATAGTCTCTGAACTCTTGTGCGCGGCCGCGTGGCAAAGCTGTGCGGACCGCGCAAGATGCCTTTTTCCCCACTTCACTTGTCTTTGACTCACTTGGTAGATTTCACTTCTTTTTGAGCCGATCTTTGACATTTGTCATTACGTTGCTCAAAAATGCAATCAAGCGCAATCTGTAAGCATTTTTGGGACTAATTTATTGCAATTCACACACAAAGCTTAGGCAAGAATGGGTATAAAATGTGTTATAATCATAGTTATCAACTCCCCCAAACTTAAACTTTTTCTTGGTCCTTAAGAAAATAAAATAAGACCTACCCCTCATAGGAAAACATTCAAGTAATTCCTGCCTATCCTAAAGCAACATCAACAAGCATCAATTGGGACTAACAATTGCCCTCAATGCAAATGCATCATTAACACACTTAAGCTTTGAGAACATGTGGATCAAGTGTGACAAAAGAGCATCAAGAGTTGACACATATTCATCAAAGAACTTTTCTCAATTACTTTGGTCATTGTGGAACACAAACTCATAAATCCTCAAATCTCCCTAAGTGCACCTCACCTTTTAGAGTATTGACACACAAACCGAGGTGGATGGATTTTCACTCATCTCTCTCAATGAAAGGCCATAAGTCCGGCTTTTAGTGCCATATGCTTGCCCCTTATGTAAGTATCCACTAATGTAGGCTTCCCTCAACTCAAGATCATATAGGCTTTTGATGAGTCATTGTGAATGCTTTGGGTAAAAGTAGGACATGTTTTTGTTCAATTAGGTACAACATTCCCTTAAGCGCTTTTGTTATTCATTTTGGCGTACTTCCTTGACTCATTTGAGTATTCCACTTTTTTCAAGGGGTTAGAGAGACACATTGTCACTCTTTCTTTTGCAATTCAAAACCTTTCTCCTTTTGTCTACTTTTACACATATTTTTAACTTTTTGTTGCCCTTGAATTCCCTTTTTGGTTCTTATTCACTTTTTCCTTTCTTTTTGTCTCTTTGTCTTTTTCATTGCCTTCCTTTTTCTTTTGCTTTTGTGCCTTTTTACCACATTGATGCCTTTCTTGTCTCTCCCCCCCCCCCCACCCAAACTTAGACATTTGCTATTACTCATGGGAAGATTTGGGTACCAAGAGAGGATCTCATTGAGAACGAGTATAGGCTTGTAGCTTTGGTTTATGAATAAAAAGGTTTAAGGCTCAAAGGGGGTAAACAAATCTGAATTCATCTAGCTCATTATGTTGCTCAACCCGGAGATTCGCAGCGATGTCCCATTCTAAGTTCAACTTTTTCAAGGACGATATAGCCTTATGCTCCAATTCCAATGGAAAATGACAAGTCTTCCCAAACACCAACCGATACGGCGACATACCAATCAGAGTCTTGAAAGTTGTACGATAAGCCCAAAGAGCATCATCCAATTTCTTCGACCAGTCGGTCCTATTTGCATTAACAATCTTGGAAAAAATACTCTTGATCTATCGGTTAGAAACCTCAACTTGGACACTCGCTTGAGGATGATAAGGAGTGGTCACCTTGTGATTTACCCCATACTTGGCTAGCAAAGAGTCAACCCGGTTGCAAAAATGAGAACCACCATCACTAATGATAGCACGTGGAGTGCCAAACCTAGTGAAGATACTTTTTTTCAAGAACGCCACCATACTTCGAGCTTTGTTGTTGGGCAAAGCGATGGCCTCGACCCATTTCGACACATAATCAAGCGCTACCAAGATATAGGTGTTGCCACAAGAACTCACGAATGGCCCCATAAAGTCGATCCCCCAAACATAAAAAATATCAACCTCTAGAATCGTGTTAAGGGGCATCTCATATTTCTTAGAAATCCCTCTGGCTCGTTGGCACTCATCACATCTCTTGACAAAGTCAGCGGTGTCTTTGAACAAAGAAGGCCAATAGAATCCACAACTAAGCACTTTAGACGCCGTCCTCGCCCCTCCATGATGGCCACCAGAGGGCGAAGAGTGACAAGCTTTCACAATACTCAACTGCTCTTCTTCAGAAACACATCGGCGAATTACAGCATCGGTGCAAATTTTGAAAAGATACGGCTCATCCCAATAATAGTCCAAACAATCTCGCTTGAGCTTCTTCCTTTGGTTGGAAGAGAGAGCATACGGGACCATACCGATAACAAGATAGTTGGTAATGTCGACAAACCACGTCATGGCATTGAAACCGAGAGGAGTTGTTCATCCGAAAAAGCATCATTTATCTCAAGGTCGTCTGAAGGCCTCCCTTCCTCCTCCAATCGAGACAAGTGGTCCGCCACTTGGTTTTCACTACCCTTTCTATCAACAATCTCCAAATCAAATTCTTGAAGAAGAAGCACCCATCTCATTAACCTTGCCTTTGAATCTTTCTTCGTCATCAAATACCTAAGGGCGACGTAATCGGTATGGATAATCACTTTGGCCCCCATAAGATACGGGCAAAACTTCTCAATGGCAAAAAAAATGGCAAGCAATTCCTTTTCGGTGACCGTGTAGTTCCTTTAATCTTCATTCATTGTCTTACTTGAGTAGTACACCGGATGGAATATCTTATTGATTCTTTGGCCCAAGACCTCCCCCACCGCAACATCACTAGCGTCCCACATGAGCTTAAAACGTAAGCTCCAATTAGGTGCGGTAGTGATGGGGTAAGTCGTCAATTTGTGCTTTAGAAGCTCAAAAGCCTCCATACATCTCTTATCAAACGCATACTTGGCATATTTTTCTAGCAATTTGCACAACGGGTTAACTACCTTAGAGAAATCTTTGATGAACCTTCGATAGAAACCTGCGTGCCCTAAAATGCTCCTCACCCCTTTGGAGGTAACCTTGAAATGACTTCAATCTTGGCTTTTTCAACTTCAATACCTCTCTTCGAAATCTTATGACCCAATACAATACCCTCTTCTACCATAAAATGGCATTTTTCCCAATTGAGAACTAGGCTTGTATCTTCACATCGGGCCGACACACGGTCCATATTTTTCAAGCATTCTTCAAAGAAGTCTCCCACCATGCTAAAAGCATCCATAAAAACCTCCAATATATCTTCCACCATGTCGATGAAAATTGCCATCATACATCTTTGGAAGGTTGCTGGGGTATTACACAATACAAACGGCATCCTCGAAAATGCGAAGGTGCTGTAAGGACAAGTAAATGTTGTCTTTTCTTGATCTTTCGGGGTTATGAGAATCTTATTGTACCCCGAATACCCATCTAGAAAGCAATAGAATGACCAACCCGCAAGACAATCAAGCATTTGGTCGAGGTAAAGCAACGGGAAATGATCCTTTTGAGTCACCTTGTTAAGATTTCTATAGTCCATACAAACTCTCCATCCCGTCACCGTCCTAGTAGGGACCAACTCATTGTTAGCATTGGTTACTACCATCATTCCTCCCTTCTTCGGCACGCATTGCACCGGAGAAGTCCATGAGCTATCAGAAATAGGATACACCACGCCACTGTCAAGCCACTTGATAACTTCCTTCTTGACCACTTCTTGCATAGCTTCGTTGAGTCTCCTTTGGTGTTCAAGTGAGGGACTCGCATCCTCCTCTGATCTTATGTATGCAAAAGGTGGGGCTTATACCCTGAATATCCGCCAATGTCCATCCGATCGCCCTCTTGCACTTTTGTAGAACCGCCAAAGTGGCATCAACCTCCACGTTAGTCAAGCAAGATGAAAGAATAACAGGTAAAGTGGAATTAGGGCCCAAGTATGAGGAGGAAGTGGTTTCAACTCCAACACCGGCGGCTCCTCAATAGATGGCTTGGTTGGGGGAGTTTTGCGATTCTCAAGATCTAAGGATAACTTCTTAGGCTCATAAGAGTACGAGCCCATACCATGCAAAGTGTTTACACATTCAACTCTCCCGGCATCATCGTCAATATCCATGTTCAAGAGCACGGCCTCAAGTGGGTCCTCATCATTCACCATTGCGGTTGTGTCATCCACTATCACCATCGTGACAATGTCAACAAACGAGCACACCTCGGTGCTATTTGGTTGCCTCATAGATATTCATACGTGGAACACAACCTTTTCATCACCAACACGGAAGGTCAATTCGACCACTTCAACATCAACCAAGGCCTTCCTTGTAGCTAGGAAAGGCCTTCCAAGAATAATAGGCACCTCAAAATCCACTTCATAATACAACATCACGAAGTTGACCGGCAATATGAACTTATCAACACGAACAAGGGCATCATCAATAATCCTCAAAGGCTGCTTCATTGACCAGTCCGCCATTTGAAGCCTCATAGAAGTTGGATTAGGTTGTCTGATTCCCAATATCTTGAAGACCGAATATGGCATTAGATTGATACTTTCCCCCAAGTCACATAGGGCTTTTTCAAAGTCGGCACTTCCAATGGTACATGGTATTGTGAATGCTCCGGGATCCTCTAGCTTTTGAGCCATGGAGTGTACAATGGAACTCACTTGGTGCATCATTTTGATTGTCTAGCACTCCGTCGATCTTTTTTTCGTAAACAATTCGTTCATGAACTTTTCATATCCCGGCATTTGTTCAAGTGCCTCCACCAAGGGCACATTTATAGTCAAACTCTTCATCATCTCAATAAACTTTTTAAACTGGTAGTTTGGCCAACCTTAGAGGATAGGCCAGAGGAGGACTAGGCAAGGGTGCCTTGGCTTTTGGCACCATCGGGCATATCAATGACGTGTTCCCTAGACGAGTTCACGACCTCTTTAGTCTCCTCCTCACCCTCATCAATTTCAATTCTCACATCATCACTTGCATTTGGTTCAACAATATCCTCAACTACCAACAGGATCTCATCATTTTGCAACTCTTTTTCATCAACATCTCGATTACCTCTTGAGGCTTGAACATCACCGCCTCTTTCACTTCTAGTGGTCACTGCCATTACACGATTATTATGCCCACCCTTAGGGTTCACCACTGTATCACTTGGTAGCGCACCTTTTAGGCGAGTGTTGAGAGATTGTGAAATTTGACCGAGTTGTACTTCCAAGTTACGGATTGAAGTGTTATGGGAGGACAATTGAGCATCACAATCATGATTCTTCTTCATCATTTGCTCAAACATGTTCTCTATTTGGCCCATGTCCTTTCCCAATGAACTCGACCCTTGTGATTGAAATGGAGGCGGGTTGTTCGTTTGTTGATACATCAGGAGCCTCGGAAAACCTATCCCCTTATTACCTTGACCACCATTATTGTTCCACCCACATTGACCACCATTGTTGTTGTTCCAATTGTTTTTCTCGTTCCAATTACCTTGATTCCCCGAATTATTTTTCCCCAATTGCCTCCATGATTGTTATTATAATTCCAATTTCCACCCTGTTAATTGCCCCAATTACCTTGGGGTCTCCATAGTTGATTCCCTTGATTACCTCTATTCCCTTTGTAGTTGTTCACGTATTAGATTTCCTCACTTTAGTCATCAAAACATTCATTCGAATATCCACGACCATCATCATAGTTGTCAAATTTTCTTGAGGTTCTTGTTGCCCTCTTTGCCTTCTTTTCATCATATTCACTACCTTCATGGCATTGACTTAGATAGATAACAAAGTCAAGCGTGTATCACTCCCAATACATCCAAGCATAAATAGAAGTTTAAATTTCTTTGATAGAGGGAAACCCTGAGCCAATTGTTCTAAATCAGGAACAAAAACTACAAATCTACCATCCATGGAGGTTCTTAGTCATTATTAAGGTCTTTGGACAACAAATCCTACATCACGTTATAAAAACAAAATTACAACAACGATGGACCATAACGATGCAGCTAATTCTCATAGAGCTAGACTAGGACTTCTTCATAGTCAAATTTAAGAAAGAGATAAATATAAGAAATCCACTACACGGAGGACCTTGGTTCATCATGGGCCATTTCCTTTCCATCAGGAACTGGGAACCAAACTTTGTGTCGGCAAACTCCCAAATTCAATCCACAGCCATATGGATATGGCTATCATAATTACCTACCAAATACGATCGATAAATCCTAGAAAAAGTAGGAAAAAAGATAGGCAAACTCCTGAACATGCCAAATACTATGCTAATAGGCTTCCTCAGACCAGCTCAAAGTAATAGTCAATAAAGCCTAAGCAGGCCAAAGAACCAACCAAATGGTCCACTAAAAAGCAACCGACACTTTCCTCCACAAGCCTACTACAGTCCCAAGCACATCCTCCAGCTTAGGTTCAATAATAACCACATACAACACACACGCCCTTTAACACACATACGCATATATCCTCATGTTAGCAGGCCTTCCAAGATCAAATAAATGCACCAATATCGGGAAGTATAGCATACCTAATTCTTTTCAAAAAATGGTACCAAACCACCCCAATAAAATCCAATTGGTGGGGACCACACTTAAGTTCAACTCCACCAAAGATACTACAAAACTAGGCAAAGAGGAAAAAATAAATAACACCCCTGAGTGGAATGCTCTACACTCAAACTCCTACACCCCCAGTTCACCCTTATCATTTCCCCTCTGATGATTTGATAGACGTTGTGGCCTTGCAAAGATATCAAATGATGTGAAATTTCCATGTACGAAAACCAACTGAGGGAGAGCATGGAGTAAAAACCAATTGTGGTTTGTCACAAGAAGCAAACAACCCCGTTAACCTATCCACCAACAATAGCAAACAACCCCAACAAGTTGAATGAATGTTAAAACACATGATCAAGAAGGGGAATCAATGACCCTCTTTGTGACTTCTGCATCTCTGCCCCTGGACTATTTCCCAACCTCATTTCTAGAGATTGCACTTCAAAGAATAGCCTTTCCACTCAACTTTACAATCGGAGCAATGCCCGTCACAGTGGTTATCAAGAATTCCAACTACTTGGACAAAATAGTCAATGCATGTATGAACCATGCAATGAGGAACTTTGGCCACCAGTTATGGCTGACAACCCCGATGCAATCAACTAACGAGCTTAGTATGCTGATGGATTAGATAAGTCACACTCTCCCCTTGTTCCCACTTATCACACCAGGGGAAATGATCCCCAGCCTACCCCTCTTCCCATCGATACCATCATAGACAATGACCCTACCAATACTGGCGCCCCAAATGGAAGGGTCGGAAAAATTCCATGAACACCTAGAGGCATTTAACACATGCTTGGAAACACTGATAGCAAAATTGGAATTCCCCAAAACAAAGGCAATGCTTTTGCAATATGAGGAACTAATAAAGTTCAGAGGCATAGGGGGAGAAATGCTTATCGCACTATACCCAAGGATCATGATAATATGTGGAGTAAGTCTATGGTTAGCCTTAGAACAAGCTGAGCTGTAAAACTACGCCCAGCAATGGAGCAGACCACCACCCATGCCAATCTTGTTAAGGAGAATTAGGAGAGCCTACCTATGAAAGGGAAGGCCAAATGCCTGAAAAGGAAGTCACATACTCACCCCAAACTGTTAATGAATTTCATCATATGGAATGCAAGATGGCTAACAATTGAGAATTTAGGAGGCATTGTGCTGAAATGGTAAATTGAACAAACCTACAATGTTTATTCTCCTGGAGACTAAGATGACTGAACACAAGCAACTAATCAGGAGTTGGGTTTCTCTAGCCAAATTCAGAACCCCAGCAGTTGGCCTTTCAAGAAGCATTGTCATCATGTGAAAGGATGACATCCTGAAGATTGATGAGGTCTCTACCAGAGCATCAAAGTCATGGTCAAGGTAACCTCCTCTTCTAATCCTTGGCTTTTTACTGTTGTTTATGTTAGTAATACATGAACCAATAGAAGAAACCTTTAAGAGAAACTTAGAGCAATACCTAAAAATTATAAGGGGAGCTGGCTAGTGGGAGGGGATTAATGAAGTTCTCAGGGCTAGAGGCAGATAGGGGGCAGTTACATCTCTTCTCCAAGAGCCAATATCTTTTGGCATTGTCTCAACCATTGGTTTTAAAGGAAATAAATATACATAGACAAATATGAGGTATAGAAATAGGAGTCAGCTAATCCTAGAGAGACTGGATAGATATTTTGCTAATGATAATTGGATTCAGGAATGCCAATCTAGTACTGTTAGTCACCTTCCTAGAGCCTATTTTTACCACTGCCATATGCTAGTTAAATTGTCGCACAATTTCAATCATACGTTAGCTAAACCCTTTAGGTTTGAACCCATATTGTATAGCCACCCCTCTTTCCCTAATGTACTTCATCATGCTTATAAAGAACATTGTAGTTTAGAAGTGGCAACTGCCCAGTTTTAATTACAAATATCTATTTGGAACAGAGCAGTTTTTGCTAATATTTTTCACAACAAGAACCACATTCTGGCTAGGCTAGGAGGCATCCAAATCTAGAGCTTGCCCTTTAGCTAAGTCCTCCAAAACATAGAGGGCAAGCTTTTAGAGGAATGCTCATCCATCCCGAGAACTTCATCACATTATAAAATTTAAGCATATTATGCTGAGAAGCTCATACGTAAAAAAAATTGAATTCCATCATATTATGCTAGAATATTTTCGTATTTTTGTTCAAGTTTTATCTTTACATGAAAAGTGGGTAAATTTTAATTACTTTTGAAACTGTTGCTATTTTTCAATTTATCAGTTATAAATATGGCTATTTCTCTTTTTTGTTTCCTCCAATTATATTGGTGGAATGTGTTGGGGCTCAATTTAGCTTGAGTAAAATTCTTTGACATTATCCTATATATGATTTTAATTGGTCGTAATTCTATAACAAAAGAATGGAGCCGCCTTAACCTAAAAGGAGTTCTAAGTACAAGAAATTTCCTATTTTGATTTTTTTGGTGTTATTTTTTTTTTATAAATCTATTATGGTACATAGTTCAAATAAGGAAGAATTTAATAAATAACATATTAATTTTAAAGTCTTAAACATTAGGATAGTAATTAAATTACGATTGTGTCCAACGTGAAACCTACATTTAAAGAGTAAAAATACGAACGATATTTAGCTAAGGGCATTTAGCTAAGGGCCTTGCTATTAATATGATTTTTTTTTTAAAGAAAAGAGTTACCAATAGAGTAACAAAAAAAAGGAATATTGTTAAGATATTTAATTTGTTACTTAAAACGCTTATACGAAGTTACAACAATATACTTATATTAGCATAGCATAATCAAGAACTGGTTCTCCTAATTAGGTAAGTGTAAATATCATTCATGTACCCAAAAAAAAAAAAAATTACATAAGTAAGTAAGACAACCACGGAAAAGATCTCAGTATCCATATTTTCCTTTTATTTTATTTATAATACTATAAAATCAACATAATTATTAATTACTTTCTATGTATACTATGCTTCAAAAATATATAAATACATGTAAAACTTAGTTAAGTTCTGTCATATTTATTTCTTAGAAACACACAAAAGAAAATTCGTCAATTCTTGAGATGGCAAAGGCTATATTGACTTTTGTTTTTCTGTTTAGCCTAATTTTTTGCAATTTTAGCCATATGGGAAGATGTGTGGAAGTGGAAAAACAAAGTGTAATTGGGACAAAACAGCAAGTGCCACAAGGATGCAAAAGTGCAGCAGATTGTGTCTCTTTCTGCAAAATTATTGGTTTTCAAAGCTGTGGATGTGATGCCAACAAGCATTGTTGTTGCATTATTCCACCTCCTAGTGCTTAAGTAGCAATTATCTGGAATTTTTTTTTTTGTTTTTTATAGGTTTACTTTGGATGTTTTTTTATTTATATGAAACGTGAAGATTTTATATTTTATTATAAGCTTGATTATTTTGAGAATTTCCATTTGTTTAATTGTTGCGTACTTAGATTAATTGTGGCATTCTCTCCTCTTTATTTTTATTATTGAAATAAACCTTGTTTCCAACTCTTGACTAATCTAGTAATCTTAATCCTATAGTGAAATACTAGTCTGAGAAATACAAGATGGAGGTTTAATGCCAATGTCGACGACTGACAACATATGAAGAAGTAAGACAGCGTTTGTTAATCATGATTTGGTTATAATTAAGGTTCATATGCTTTTTTTAACTTGTTCAAACTTAATCTCAATTTGGAAAACAAAGCTCTTCCCAGGACCTCCCCCCACCCCACCCCCATCCCCCCCCCCCCCAAAAAAACAAAAAACACCAAGGAAAAAAAATAGAAGGGAACAACACTAGAGAAGTTCTTTGCTGTGAGAAAACATATTGAGAGTTTGTTCAAAAAACTAAAGTTCTGAAAGAGAATTTGTTCAAGAAAGAAAGAGGCAATTTACAAATTTCATTATGGAGAATTGGAGATAAATCATTCTGAGCTACTTCAAATTTCCTCTTACAGATTGTTTGGATGGTTGTTACCTGATGTGTTTGTACTGTATTACTATTACTTTACATACAGTGTTTGTTTTGACTATAATTAAACTTTATTGTATCGTATTTATGGAATCACAAACTTAGCATCGTTGCCTTTTTTTCCTCATCTTGCCCTTATCTTATTTTATCTTTTACCCTACCTTTTTATAAAATAATGTCTGGTACCTTATTTTTTCTTTATAATATTACAAGTTTATTCTTCATATTGTTGGTGCATGAAATTGTTTTCCTCAAAAGATATACACACTTTATAAGCTAAAAAACAATCAAAACGATATGAGGGTAAATCGTAATCAAGTATAATGAGTCCCAGAAGAGGTTATTTTACTAGGATCTGAAAAGATCATTAAAGCATTGAAGATAATGGAGAATTCTTGCTATCAGAAGGAGATAAAGGTGTAAGAAACACGTTCTCGAACTAACGTGTGTTGATTCATGTAGGTTTTGATAAATACCAAACATTGAGCCAAGCATCGGTGATGGAACAATAACAGTCCAAGTACAAGATGGATAGTACGCGTTCAAGAATAGAAGATGCAATCAACTGTTGAGTAGGTCTTAATTTGTAATCTTGACTCAACGACTTATTTCTAATATTGGCTCTCACCTAAAATGATTTTCATAAAATCATGCGTCATAAGTTTTTAAAGAAATAAGTTGCATATTTGCCAAAATGATTTTTAAACTCGTTTTGAGAAAATTGGGTTTAACAATCGATTGTCTTGAAGAAACAATCGATTGTCAAGTTCTATACTTAGTTTTTAAAATGTTGTCTTGAGACAGAAACTTCGTTTGAAATCATTTTTGAAGCAACAATCGATTGTCACTGTTCAACAATCGATTGTCAGATTTTATACTTAGTCTCAAAGTTTTGGACAACTTACAGAATGTTTTCAAAATCTTCAAAAATGAAGAACAATCGATTGTCACTATTTAACAATCGATTGTGCTCAGTGATATTTCCAAACGGACTTTTTCCAACGGCTTTATCTATTTATGGTATAATCTTTACTCAATCTTTTAGTCAAAAAGTTGCCAGAAATATTTTGAATATTTGAACAACAATCGATTGTCTGAAGTCAACAATCGATTGTCTTCTTTTTAAAATTCAACAGAAATCTTTTTAACCGGATTTTAAGGAATTTGTCTATTGAAATTTTACTCCAACAATCGATTGTGTAATATCAACAATCGATTGTCAGGCAGATTTTCAGGAGCGTTTTCTGGAACTAAAAGCAACGGTCTATTGCTCCATTTTCTCTATAAAACACTCTCTGAAAATCATTTTTTAAACACAACACTGCAGAAAAAGTACAAAGCATACATTACATTCTTGTGATTCAAAATTTCATATCTTACATTATTTTTGAGAGCCAAGATTATTGATTGAGTTGTTGTGTTCTTGAGCAATATATTTTGTACTCATAATCCACTCTTTGAGAGAGTTCTTGTAAAGTGAGTAAAAGAGTGTTCTTGTTAAACACTTGTAGTAAGAAGGAGTGTTATATTTCTTCTTGTAAAGTCTTAGGGATAGGTTTCCTTAAGCGGGTTGGTTGAGGCTTGTGTTGTATCAAGTTCTCAAGTTGTAAAGGTTCGTTAGGCACCCGGAAGCTTAACAAGTTGAAGTCTTTGAGGTGAGGAACCTCCGAGCAAATTGAAGTCTTTGAGGTGAGGAACCTCCGAGCAAATTGAAGTCTTTGAGGTGAGGAACCTCCGAGCAAATTGAAGTCTTTGAGGTGAGGAACCTCCGAGCAAGTTGAAGTCTTTGAGGTGAGGAACCTCCGAGCAAGTTGAAGTCTTTGAGGTGAGGAACCTCCGAGCAAGTGTTTGAGATTTGTGTGATTCAAGTCTCAAGTGTAAAGGTTTGTTGGGCACCTTAAGCTTGACAAGGTTGTTAGTGGAAATCTCGAGAGAGTCTCTCGGGGACTGGACTAACCACAAAGTGTGGCCAACCAGTATATATCGTGGTGTAATTTATTTTTACTGCATTTGTTTATTTCCTGCAAAGTTTAAATTCCGCAAGAAAACGCCAAATTTTATTAATACGCTATTCACCCCCCTCTAGCGTAGAGCGTTATTTCTAACAATTGGTATCAGAGCCATACTCTCTGAAAAATTTAACAGTTTGAGAGAACCATCCATGGCTTCTACTCATGATTTTTTTGCAGGAATCGGTGAAGGCAATTGCTACACCATGCCTCTAATATTTGATGGAAACAACGAAGAAGAGGTAAGTATCTCTAATTCTCACTCGTTCGAAGAATTACAAAATGCTTTTGAAGATTTGTATGGTGAATTTGGTAATGCTGTCAAAATGATTAGAGATTTGAAGAAATCACTTTCCCAGCAAGAATTAGATTTTCAGAAAAATCTCTCTTTAAAAGAAAAGGATTTTGAAGAACATCTCTTATTGAAAGAAAAAGATTTGAAAAATCAACTTTCTTTAAAATAAAAAGATTTTGAAAATCTGTCTCTTGATAACGAGAATCTTGTAAAAGAAAATCAGTTTTTGCAAAATGATAGTGTAGAACTTAGACAAGTCATTAAGACTATGCATGAAGCTTCTTATGTTGATGAATGCTCTACTTGTACTTCCTGCGATTCTTTGAAGTTAGAAAACGCAGAACTTAGGAAAACTTTAGAATCACGAAGTATAGATGTCCCTAAGGTTATTGAAGAAAAGGAAACGTCGAAGAATAATCAACGGCATAAAAGCAGAAATCCCATTAGAAATTTTACTGCTCCACCTAGAAATAATTCTAGGGCTGTAAATGAGTCTAGGACAAATTCCTTTAGACCACCTAGACATTACGCTAGGATGTATGAAAACAAGTCTAAAACTAACGCCTTTAGATCACCTAGATACAACTCTAGAAATTGGAATAATGAATCTAGAGTTAATCACTTTACATCGCCTAGAATCAATACTAGGACTATTGTTGATAAGCCTAGAACGAACTACGTTAGACAACCTAGAAATGACTCTAGGATTCTCAACGCCTCTAGGAATGACTCTAGATCACCTAGAATGTATTTGGCGCAACCTAGGCATTGGCACAATCCGAACGTAGTATGCCATTATTGCAATCGGATAGGTCACATTGCACCCGTGTGTTTTGCTAAACATAGAGATTTATCTTTTGGTTATAATTATTATTTGCCTAACCCCAAAGGACCCAAAAAGATATGGGTACCAAAAACCTCTCCATAGGTATTTTTGCAGGTGTGCTTGAAGACTACAAAATTGTAGTAGATGCGCCAAGCACGACACCCAAAGGCATCGAGAGGAATTTCGGTTAGCTATTCTTTTTGATAAAACCAAATATGTGCAAGTTATTAATGTTGACAGATTTGTTGATATATGGCAGCTGGTGTTATTAACATATAAGTTGTCAACTTGATTCTCACCCTGAAAAACGTTGACATGCGTTAATTGTAAGAATCAATTTGTGAAATTTCTTGTTGACTATACTTGTTGATTGACATGCTGAAAATTCATTTTTGATTACTAGTATCAACTATTAAATGCTTGATCCATGCTTTGACAAATGTTGATTCGTGCATTGAATGAGTACCTACTAGAATCATGTTTAGTTGAATTATGTCTTGGCAATCTTTTCAAACAGCAAAGTGTTTTAAATCATGTTTTAATATATGTTTTGATAAATGTTTTTTTTTTTGCATACTCTCATAATCGATTTCCAGGACTTAAAACCTTTTTGGTCTAGTCCACAATCGATTGTTCACAGGCACAATCGATTGTCCGTGTTTTTCTGAGTTTTCAAAAACTCTGTTTCTTGCAAATTTTTCAGGAACTAAGTGTCAAATAGTTCAACAATCGATTGTCCCTTTTTAACAATCGATTGTCAATCGGTAAAAATCTCAAGATTTGTTACCATTCTAAATTCTGAACTTGACAGCTATCTTTTATCATCGTGTCAGTTCAAAATAGGCATAAACGTTCTTGAACTCTTTTTTTAAAGGCTAGGCTTTCATCTTTATCATGCCCAATTGTATGTGTTGATATGTCTTTGTTAAACCATTCGTATCAATTCTCCTTGAATCATGCTTTGTTTTGGTTCTCATTATTGCAAATGCGCCTAATTGAAATATTTGACATTTGTTGCAATATGGATTGCTGAAAATAACCTTGTGTATCACTGTTAATAAAATAACATTTGATGCATTTGTTATGCTCTCCGTCAAATGGATTTTTCATTGCTTTTGTAACAATCGGTATTTCCTGAAAAATGTCAAATTGATGTGTTGTGCTTAAACAGGTGATAAGATGGTTGATTCATGATTTGACTATCTATTTGAAACAGCATGCAATATATGTTTTGACAAATGCCTTTCAAAATAACAATAGGTATTTTTTTTGTTGATATAATTGATAAATTTATAGAAATCGTCATATTGTATATTCCTCAATATCCTTCCTATTCTTATGTGAATATGGTAAAAGGAATTAGCCTTAATACAATCTTCTTATCAAAAGAAGAAATATTTTAGGCAAATTTGTTACAAGTAAGAGGAATGTCATTACATTCCATTTTGTCTTACTTAAGAGGGAACTTGTGCTTTGAAAGAATTGATTGCATAAATTTTATTGATGATATTCTCTTAACAAATATCTGTTTGGGTTTTGAATTGTTATTATGGTGATAAATTGTTTATATATATATATATCGGAAATGGCTTCACTTGATTAAGTGTTGGAAATGCTAATGTGCTCGCATGAAGCATTCAATTCAATCTCTAGCAAATTGAGATGTCAACGATGGAGGATGACATCAAGACAAACCGGGTATGATCGTTCCTTACTCTACCTTTTAGCTAGTTGAATTGGTATTATATGTCACAAGTATTGATATGAATGTTATTTTGATAAATTGCATAATTGATTAAGTGCATAAATTGTATTGAGTTTTGATTTTCTAAATTGGTATTTATAACAATTGGTGTTGATTATATGTATTCATGATGGAAAATCTATTTTCATAAAAACGTTTTCATCCGAAGAATCATTATCTTCCACCATGTGTTGATGACGTTGTTTCATTCATAATCAATTGTCATAAATCCAAAATTGATTATAATATATTCAAAATTGATTACCATACTTCCAAAATCAATTTTCAGGACTGACCATTTTTGCCCAGTACACAATCGATTGTCAAGTTCCACAATCGATTGTCAGTGATTTTCTGAAATTTCAAAAACATTCTGTTTCAAGCCAAATTCTCAGAATCTAAGTGTCAAACTTGACACAATCGATTGTCTCTATCACACAATCGATTGTCCAACGGTATTAATTCAAAAACTCTTACCATTCTGAGTCCTGCAGCTCTCGTTAATCGATTATCAGTTTTTATCAGTCAATCCAACTGGCATAACACTGTTCAACAATCGAGTGTCTCAGGTATACAATCGATTGTCTCAACGGTCAATTCCAAAACTCGACCGTTTTTTAGTTAACTTCAGGCATAATTTTTTCCTATTCTCCCCTCTATAAATAGGAGATGGTGTCTTCATTCTCATCACCAAATATTCAAGCTCAAAGCCTCAAATCCTCTCCAAAAAAAAAAGCTCTTTTTGCAAAATTCAAGCTTTCTTTCTTCTATCAATATGTCGAGAAGAACCCGTTCAAATAGGGAAGGTGCTTCCACCTCTACTCTTCCTCCCTCCGGATATCATCCACATCATCTTACCCGCATTGAGACAAAAGTTGATCTTAACCCGCTATGTCCAGGGATTCTTTGACCATGTCAACTATCAATATGGTGCTGTTGTCCCATTTGAGGCACCGCCGCAAAACATGGACGTAACGAGGATTAAATATTTTCTTGTATTTTTATTTATTTAATGGCCTATGTAATATTTTATCTATTTAATGAAAGTTGATTTTTATTTGAAATATCTCTCCTATTTCCATTATATGAATTATTTGATATTTTCAAAAGGGGGAAGTACATATTTTTTTAAAAGGAAGAAAAGAAAGGCTATATGCAAGACTAGAGTTTATGCATACTTACATGCTTTCTTTGAATGTGTTGCATAAATTCAGGGGGAATCTTATATTAAGGGGGAATTTTTTTTCCAGTGCAAACGATTCGATTATCCCATATAATAATCGATTATGTTGACGTTTGTTGAACTAGCATGCTATTATTAGACTTGTTATCTAGCCACTTTTTGTTAATGTCAAAAGGGGGAAAATAAACGGGCTATGCATGCATAATATATTTCCCATGCACTTTGATATAACTGCACACATTTAGGGGGAATCATCATTTGAGGGGAAATATCTTATGAAACATGAACATGTCTATGATGCATATTGAATTATCTTGAATTATGAAACATGAACATGTCTATGATGCATATTGAATTATCTTGAACTGTTATTATTATGCATATCCCGATACATGTTTGCCATTATCAAAAAGGGGGAAATTGTAAGAAACACGTTCTCGAACTAACGTGTGTTGATTCATGTAGGTTTTGATAAATGCCAAACATTGAGCCAAGCATCGGTGATGGAACAATAACAGTCCAAGTACAAGATGGATAGTACGCGTTCAAGAATAGAAGATACAATCAACTGTTGAGTAGGTCTTAATTTGTAATCTTGACTCAACGACTTATTCTAATATTGGCTCTCACCTAAAATGATTTTCATAAAATCATGCGTCATAAGTTTTTAAAGAAATAAGTTGCATATTTGCCAAAATGATTTTTAAACTCGTTTTGAGAAAATTGGGTTTAACAATCGATTGTCTTGAAGAAACAATCGATTGTCAAGTTCTATACTTAGTTTTTAAAATGTTGTCTTGAGACAGAAACTTCGTTTGAAATCATTTTTGAAGCAACAATCGATTGTCACTGTTCAACAATCGATTGTCAGATTTTATACTTAGTCTCAAAGTTTTGGACAACTTACAGAATGTTTTCAAAATCTTCAAAAATGAAGAACAATCGATACTGATATTTCCAAACGGACTTTTTCCAACGGCTTTATCTATTTATGGTATAATCTTTACTCAATCTTTTAGTCAAAAAGTTGCCAGAAATATTTTGAATATTTGAACAACAATCGATTGTCTGAAGTCAACAATCGATTGTCTTCTTTTTAAAATTCAACAGAAATCTTTTTAACCGGATTTTAAGGAATTTGTCTGTTGAAATTTTACTCCAACAATCGATTGTGTAATATCAACAATCGATTGTCAGGCAGATTTTCAGGAGCGTTTTCTGGAACTAAAAGCAACGGTCTATTGCTCCATTTTCTCTATAAAACACTCTCTGAAAATCATTTTTTAAACACAACAACACTGCAGAAAAAGTACAAAGCATACATTACATTCTTGTGATTCAAAATTTCATATCTTACATTATTTTTGAGAGCCAAGATTATTGATTGAGTTGTTGTGTTCTTGAGCAATATATTTTGTACTCATAATCCACTCTTTGAGAGAGTTCTTGTAAAGTGAGTAAAAGAGTGTTCTTGTTAAACACTTGTAGTAAGAAGGAGTGTTATATTTCTTCTTGTAAAGTCTTAGGGATAGGTTTCCTTAAGCGGGTTGGTTGAGGCTTGTGTTGTATCAAGTTCTCAAGTTGTAAAGGTTCGTTAGGCACCCGGAAGCTTAACAAGTTGAAGTCTTTGAGGTGAGGAACCTCCGAGCAAATTGAAGTCTTTGAGGTGAGGAACCTCCGAGCAAATTGAAGTCTTTGAGGTGAGGAACCTCCGAGCAAGTTGAAGTCTTTGAGGTGAGGAACCTCCGAGCAAGTTGAAGTCTTTGAGGTGAGGAACCTCCGAGCAAGTGTTTGAGATTTGTGTGATTCAAGTCTCAAGTGTAAAGGTTTGTTGGGCACCTTAAGCTTGACAAGGTTGTTAGTGGAAATCTCGAGAGAGTCTCTCGGGGACTGGACTAACCACAAAGTGTGGCCAACCAGTATATATCGTGGTGTAATTTATTTTTACTGCATTTGTTTATTTCCTGCAAAGTTTAAATTCCGCAAGAAAACGCCAAATTTTATTAATACGCTATTCATCCCCCCTCTAGCGTAGAGCGTTATTTCTAACAAAAGGGATATAAAGATGATTGCTCGATAATAGTAGAGAGAGAAAAAGAAGAGTTGGTATATTCAGAATTATCTATCTGCCTCATTACAAGGTGAAGGTCTCCTTTATATATTAGGAGACCTTTTCTCGAAATACACAAAAAGAAAAGTACAAAAGTTGGTGGTTTCCACTCAACAAATGGAGTCAGATGCTAAACGACGTCATTCCTGGTTTCGGCCGCACCGCCCTTATTATTAGTGGCGTGCCCACCTGGCGTGGGGACGTGATGGGTCAAATTTAGCCCTATATAGTTAGTCCCTTCATTCGTTGGGGATGTACTCGATGATTGTCTTCAATGAACGGACATACACGATTCGTTTTTTACGGAAATTTGGTCGTGCCTGTAGGCGCATTCTTTGCAGAATATGGTTATGATGACATTGGTTGGGCCGTTGACGTGTGACTTACCTTTTTTAAGGTGACGTCAACAGTCACATGAGTCATCATTATGCATGTTCCTGAGACTTGTTTAGAACGTGACGCGACATTTTGGCTTCCGACTTCGGTTTCAGAACTGAGCCTCTTCGATCCCGTGCGCTATTTTCCTATATATAGGAGAGTGGTTCAAAAGTGTTTCGCCTTTCGATCCTTCAGAAAGTTTTCCTTTGCTTCTTTCTTTATCCTTCTTCCTTTTAACAGTTGTATCGCTTTCAGAGAAACACCTTCCCAGAGAATTATGTTATTCACCACCAATATTTCATTCTTCACTTCACATTATGGCAAAACGCTGAGAAAGTAAAAAGGCTAAGGGTAATGCCACTTCTAGGGTTCCACCATCTTCTGATGGTAAAGGGAGGGAGCGGAAAAAACCCTAGTTTTGTTAACGGTAGATAACATTTTGCCGAAGTATTTGAATGCGAGAAAAGATTTCAACACGGCAAGCCCCTCTCAACCTTGGGAGGAGAGCGATTTACTTCAGCCACACTTGGACACTCTCAGGACCAGGTTCAACATTCCTGATCATATTGGGATGGTTCCGGCTGGGACGGACCACGCCAATGTACATAAGCCCGGCTTTTGTGCTTTTTATGACTACACACTTACAATGTTTGTTTTGATTGTAATTAAACTTTATTGTATCATATTTATGGAACCACAAACATAGCATCGTTGCCTTTTTTTTCCTCATCTTGCCCTTATCTTATTTTATCTTTTACCCTACCTTTTTATAAAATAATATCTGGTACCTTATTTTTTCTTTATAATATTACAAATTTATTCTTCATATTATTGGTGCATGACATTATATAATAACTGTACACAATACAATCTATCCAAACATCAAATATACATCAAAACGATACAATACAATACATATTATATGATACATTATGAAATGATATATTATTATAACAACCATGCAAACAAGCTGTTAAGCGATTAATAAGAAAATAGTCAAGATAGATATTCAACGTATTAATACCAGAGGGTCCAACCCTAAGAACACACATGGTAGCTTTTCTTCTGACCAGACATTGATAGAACACTCTTAAGCAGACATTGTTTCATCATAGCCAACAGGCAGGAAGAACTCTAAGCAAATTATTCAAACTATACTTTAATATGAAACACAATGGGATGACGTCAGAGGTGGATCCAAGATTAAAATTTAATGGGTTCAGCTTTTAAGGTTGTTGGCATTAAACTCACTGTAGTCTTAAAATTACCTAAGAATGAAGTAGGTGTCCTCTGCTAAACCAGGATAAACTTGACAAGGTATTTTTCCCCTCCTTTTAAGCTTGTCAATGTCAGTAAGCACCATTTAATTCATGTAGGATATGCCCAGATGCCTTTGATATGTTACAGCACCAATGTATACGCAAATATAAAAGAGATTCCTGCTCAACTATGCAGGGAATTGATACATTCTCATGTGATCTATGTCAATTCTAACTGCATTTTCGCACCATTAAGATAAGAGAAAAAAAACAATTATATCTCAGAGGTGATCGATACTGCAACTCCTTTTCCTTCAGAACATCTTCAGTTTCTGTTCCCAAAGAACCCAAATGATGTATTTGAGCAATTGACTTCAAAGTATTCTGCTGTTTTTCTTGATTATTGTTCCCTGCCAGATACACAGAAGTCCCATTTAATCTTCCAGGAATAGCCCATATGATGTTGAATAAGTTCAGAAACAAATCCAATAATTCCCAGGCCACCATAAAAGGAAACACATGAAAACAAGTCTCCACCTCGATTACACACACAAGCAGCACATGTTGTACAAAGCCTCATTTTATCAAGTTTTCTTGTGTAAGACAAGCCCCATTAAGCAATCCATCCAAAAGAGGGATACTGAGTGGGTGTGTTACTTCTTTTTCTTTTGGTTTGGTGATTTTCGATAACTTTCAGAGCCTATTGTCAATTTTCCTCCCAACTAGCTTCTTGTAACTTGATGGTACAGTGTATTTGCCGGTGGACATATGCAGCCACTGGAAAGAATCTACCTGATTTAATACCATCTTCACTTCCTAACTACCGAGTTGGTGATGCTTTGTTCAAATGTGTACCATAACAGAAGAAACATTTTTTTTTTCCTATTTAATTCCAACAGAAGAAATGTTTTGAGATCTCTAACAACATTCTGGAAGGCCATATAGGGGAACACGGTCCCAATGCAAGGGTTGTTGGACCAATATCAACTATTCTATGCAGCAGCCTTCAGAAGGATAAGCATTACCAAACAAAACTATTAAACTACTTTTGACGAATAAGCAGATTCTGATTCCAGAACCTCTTAATCTCAAGGATGTAAACAGAAAACTCTTCATAACCCAACAGCAAAACTTTCATTCTCTAGGGTAATCATATGAGTAAATGAATCAGAAGCCGACTACCCACCCTCATCTTAATAAATAGATCCTTCAATGATCACTTAAATATGTTAGCTAATATTTGTTTTCCTACAACTGGGAATCCAAAAAGTCGACAAAAACATTTACATCACTGTCATATTTCAAGTTGCACCAAGAGCAGAAAAATTCCAAAACTCTAAGGGGCTGTTTGATTCAGGGGTTAAGTGCTTTATCCCGATATAAATTTTGGGATTATTTATCCTATGTTTGGTAGGAGGTATTAGTTAAAACCAGTATTGTTTTTATACCTAAATCTTGGTATAAGTTATCCTATATAGAAAGTGGAATTGATTATCCACTATCCAGATTATAATCGTAGTTTTGCTAAAACCAGTACTATTATTTTTAACCTATATAAAAGGTGGAATTGATTATCCGGGTCATAGTCCTAGGATTATATCCCATATAAAAGGTGGGAACTCCTAATTTTGAACCAAACGACCCCTAAAGATATTGTGTATCTATAGTCTACTATTTCTTCTCTTAACAATGTTCAATAAGTACAAAGTGGGACGCTTTTTCATGTGCATAAAATTGCTTCTTAACGTTGTCTGCTTGACAGCTTGTCACAGAAGTCTTCAACAACAACAACAACCACCCAATATAATCCCACTTAGTAGGGTCTGGGGAGGGTAGTGTGTACGCAGACCTTACCCCTACCCTTGGATAGAGAGGCTGTTTCCAAATAGACCCCGGCATCCTTCCCTCCAAGAACTTCCCACCTTGCTCTTGGGGAGACTCGAACTCACAACCTCTCGGTTGGAATTGGGGGTTGTCACAGAAGTCTTCAAGAGTAGATTTTTTTTTTCTTATGTAACTTCAACATTTTCACTCCTAAGCGGCCCCACTTTTCCACAAAGCTACAATAGACCATTTCACTACCTAAATCCTATGTCTTTCTGAATTTCATTCACATAGGAAAGCTCTTATTACTTTGTCCAATTGATTTACAATTACTATACAGATCAGAAGTAAGGATAAGCAGTATGTTAGTATCTCACCTACTACTTTATTTACAGGGTGTCCCTCAGTCATAGATAAATAACTACTTTCAATTTTTCAACCACATTCTACCACATTAGCCTCTCTTCCTTTTGCCCTTAGAATGTGCCCCAGTTATGTAGTGGGTAAGTTTTCAGCTTCACGGCCCAAAATCTTATTCAAACGGAACACTACAAACTGAATTGACTAAGAATATCATTAACTCAAGAATATAAATTCTTCAATCACATCCCTCAAAATCCCAAATTTCTACACTGGCAAAAAAAAAACATATTCAATCAACCCAATTAGAGAAGTAATTCTGAAAGGACTTTGTTTCTTCTTCATTTCATAAGAATATTTTTCTGTACTTACATGTCCTACTGACCATTTTTCCTTTTCCTGAGAATTAAAAATTTTCCCAAAAAATAGTCGTCTAACCAATCCTAAATATTTCAAACAATCACATAAGATGTTGTATCCGTATAAATAATAACAACCATGCCTCAATCCCAAACAAGTTGAGGTAATCATCACTGAGCATGTAACTCCATTTAAATCATCTCATGCCAATAATATGCGAATACAAATAAATGTTACTCCACCTCGATAATCTCAAGCCAATATTATGCAAATACAAATAGAAAGTATTAGAAGTTCTGTATACCTTTTAAACATATAAAATTTATCAAAGGCTGAACTACTTATAGAAAGCATAAGACCCAGAGTAAAAGTGCTAACATCTAACTCTCTGCTAATATGTATCGCCTACATAGATCTTTTTTTCTTCATCGTGCCCTATCTTTTGCTAAGTACATGAATCTCTGGAAATCGTAGGTCCTCCGGGACAACTTCCTTCCATATCATTTTAGATCTACCTTCTTCACCCCATATAAACCTTATACTGGAAAACACATTTAAACTCAGCCCAAATGAAGAAATTATCTACACATCTTCTTTTTTCCAGCTAATTTAAAAAAAGGACATGATACGAGAAAATATACGCACAACAGAACCTTAACATTGAATTAGAATTCATTCAAAAGAAAATTTCGATAATATTTGAAAATTTCAAATTATACATACAGGAAATCCGAAGCCGATCAATTATCTTCGCAATTTCTGGTACTGGCTTCACCACAATCCTCCGATTTACAACAATGGTGATCCTTCTTATTTGATTGATTTTCATTTTCATCGTCATCGCTGTCATCCTCATCAAAAGGCTTTTCCTTGTGAAATATACAGCAAATCTTAGAGCTCTTCTTGTTGAGGAACTCGTTGTCCACAGTACCTGGCTTCCATGAAACGCCCTTCTTCTTCGGTTTCAGTTTCAGAGTTAGGGTTTCTGTTGGATGTTGCTGCAGCTGTTCAGACGATGAGGAGGAGGATTCCGATGAGTTGTTTAGGCTTAGGGTTATTGTTGCTGTTGTTGTTCCGGTGGTCGCCGGTAATGGTGATTGTCTTCCTCTTCTCGCCATTGTCGGGGCTCCGGTTCTAGCTGTTCTTCCTTTGGAATTTCAAAAGGCCAACTTGTTTGAATTCCTTGTCACACTTTGTTCTCCAATAAAATGGTTGTAATTTATTTTTTCGGGACAACAATAACATATGTAAAAGCAAAGGCAACCAAACATTAAAAATTATAAAATTCGTACCAAAGACACCCTTGTCCTTAAAACAAATTTGAACTTTTCTAAATTTTACTTCCACTAAAATATTGTGTACAAATTATGTTGATATCATTATATAAGGATTATAATATGAATAATAATTTTAATAATAGTAATAATACTTATAAATATAATTTTATTGGTAGTTATTTGGTTTATTAGTATAAAATATGTGTTTGATTTTACGTGAGGTATATTATAAAATGAGTTACATGGGGTGTAGTATAAAATATATGTTGATTTTACGTATGATAAATTTGGATGAATTTTCATTTTCAATTTTAGTCTTGACTCTCTTTAAAAGTCTTTGGAAGAAGAATTTTTATGAAGGGCATTTTGTTATTTGATTATTTTATATAATCCTTAGACTGCTATTTCACATTAAGTTAAATATATATATATATATATATATATATATATATATATATATATATATATATATATATATACACACACACAGAATTACGATATAATTAATTCAGAGATTATATATACAACAACAATAACAATCATCCATCATAATCTTACCTTTATGGATTGAGGAGGGTATAGTGTATATAGACCTTACCCCTATCCCAAGGATAAATAGACTGTTTCCGAAAGACTCTCTACATAAGAATTCAGATATCATATATACCAAATCAAAATAACAAAGCGTAAAACAAAATAATCTTATTGTTATAAACTAAAGCAAAAGACAAGAACAATAGAACAAGAACAATAGCAATAGAGAGAAGAGTAGAGAGAGTTCTTCTTATTGAGTTGAGAGGGGTCTCAAGGATGATTTACAATGGTAGGGGGCACCTCTATTTATAGGGGAGAGGAAGATTTAGCTACCACTAATAGAACTCTAAAATCTCTCTAATTAGATACATTAAAGACATTCACCTTAAATAGAAGTGTAAGAATCTTCTATTTCATAACACTCCCCCTTGAATGTGTATTCAATGATGTGCCTCATAAAACCTTAAAACCAAAACCCAATGGGAAAAATTAAAGTAAGGAAAAAGAGTACACATGTTTGAATATGCGCCTATTGGTTGCCTCGTTAAAAACCTTGCAAGGAAAACCCAGTGGGAAAAAACCTTGTAAGGGAAAAAGAGTGCAACGCGCATTGACTCCCCCTAATGAGTACATCAATTTATATCCTTGAGCATTTGCATTCCAATCTTGTGCATCATCTTGAAATCATCATTCTTGATAGATATGAACATCTTCATATAATGTCGTGGAATAGCTCTTCAATATCTCCATAGATGCATTCTCAATGCCATCATGCTTATAGTTATAGCAAGATACATATGTACACAAATTGTACTTAGGATGTGGTACTTCAGGACCAAGAATTGCATATGCTTCAAGCAACTTAAATCTTTCAAGTTAAGTCATGTAAGTCACATAATAAACTTTAGCTGCATATCAAAGTTTCATGTCATGCTAAACAAATAAGATATCGAAAAATTGACTATACATACCTTTGCCTTTATACTTTCAAGCATATGAACTATAGGTTCAAAGCTACATGTCTTTCATATGGAATCAATTCTTCTTGAATTGTATCTCTTCCATTTAGTTACTTTCTTTGAGTCAGCAAATGCGTATAGCATGCTTTGCAATATGTTGCAATTGAATTATCCCTTTTATGAACTTCAGGTTCATATCATGATATTCGGGGATATACATATACAAATGATAATTCATCCCATGTAACCTTTTCTCAAGCGTTTATCATGTCTCCCCCTCATGTTAGTAAAGCTAACATGTTTCCTCAACTTTGGGAAATCATCTTTGTGCATTATGTCAATATACACAGCACCTTAATATAAGATGAAATTATTTGGTTCCTGACCCTGAACCACTTTTGAGGGGAGAATATACTCTTGTATACAACTTATATCAAACTGATATATACAACTTCGTTCTCATAAGGAACAGTTTAGCTATTAAGTGGAAGCACTCAATAATTATCTTGCTAAACTAACTTTGATATAAACCAACTTATCAAGATGAACTGTCTTGAGTAGAGAATCTGGAAACTATGCTCGAAGTTAGATTACTGAGCGATTTACCTCGCAAGCACTGCCAGGCTGCGGGTTAATAACAATGGCGCATGTAACCATATCATAGATGCATCATATGTGGTATACATGGCAGGTGAATGGGCCCATATTCACCTTTGATATTTCCAGAATTTAGGGGCTTCAACCCGAACTCTTTAGTTAGTCAGTTCATTAATGAGAACAAGTGATACAAGAGTATTCGTAAAGAACTTTCTAGTTCTTTAATATTCACCTATGTGAATCTGCACATCATACTTAAAATGAGATGGCTAACATGAATGCCAACTGAATAAATTATCAATATTGGTAAACTTCAAATTTACACCATGACATGTGCACTTATCAATAAACTTCGGGTTTATTATGACATGGGTTTTATACCAATAGATATCCACTTTATTGTGGCATTCTTTCGTTTGTGTAGTACAAACTGGAGAACAAAGCGGGTAGCTTTTCATATACAAATTACCCCGCTACAAGTTGTAGTAATAGGAGAATCAAAGCCTTCCTTTATTTATAGTCTCAATATCATCAATCGCCTTCGCGTGTACTTTTGGAAACTGAATAAGTTTCTTTGAGACTTACTACAGCACAATAGTAAATTGTGTTTCTCCAACATAGTAATAATTGGCTCTTCGAGAGCTCTCAATTAATTTTGTACTACCACAGACTGAGGTTCGAGATCCTCACATTCTTGCATTCCGTATTTTCAAGAGTCTCAGGCTCAATAGATTCTTCGTGAATCTCGGAATTAATCAAATCATGAGCGTCCTCATGTGATTCTTTCATAGTGTCATTTAGATCGTTCTTTTTCCTCTTTCTAGGATTTCGATCTTTGGAACCTAATGGTCTGCCACGCTTCTGGCGTGCATTTGACTCATTGGATATGACACTAGATATTTGTCCAATAGGGACTTCAATACGGATCGGAACATTTTCCGCGTGAATGTGGGATTTCGTTATCCTCTTCAAGTCCGTAAATGCGTCAGGCATTTGATTTGCTATTCTTTGCAAATGGATAGTCTTTTGTACCTCTTTCTTTCAAATAGAGGTATGTGGATCAAGATGAGATAATGATACATTTTTCCACAAAATTTCCCGTTTGGTTTCACCAACTTCTCCCCCTAATTTTGGGAAAAGTGTCTCATCAAATTGACAGTCTGCAAATAGTGCAGTGAACAAATCTCCTGTCAATGTTTCGAGGTAGCGAATAATGGAGGACGCGTCAAACTCAACATATATTCCTAACCTCCTTTGCAAACCCATTTTGGTGCGGGATGGCGGTGCTACAGGCACATATACTGCGCATCCAAAGCTTCTTAAATGGGATATATTGGGTTCATGACCCAAAACCAATTGCAATGGGGAATATTTGTGTCAATTCGTCAGTCAGAGACGAACTAGCATTGCTGCATGCAACATGGCGTGACCCCAAACCGAAGTGGGCAGCCGACGAACTAGCATTGCTTCATGCAAAATGGCGTGACCCCAACCCGAAGTGGGCAGCCGACAAACTAGTATTGTTGCATGCAAAATGGCGTGAACCCAAACCGAAATGGGCAGCCTCGTTTTCATGAAGAGTTCAAGATTATTCTCATCTATTATCCATTAACTTTGCAAACGCAAGGTTGCGTGATGGCAACAAGCACACATTAGACCATCTACAGGATGCGTCTATCAAGACCATGAAATACCTAAACTACCCACTAGGTGGGTGAATAGGTCCACAAATGTCCCCTTGTATACGTTCCAGAAACTGGGGTGACTCAGTCCCAACCTTTGTTGGGGATGGTCTGATAATCAGCTTGCCTTGATAACACGAAGTGCAAGGATATTCATTACTTGAAAGAATTTTGAAATTCTTTAACGGATGCCCATATGAGCTTTCTATAATCCGTCTCATCATGGTTGATCCTGGGTGACCCAGTCGATCATGCCAAAGTACAAATGTATTGGACTCAGTATTCTTTAGATTTACTGTTGAATGTGCCTCAATTGCACTAATTCTTGTCCAATACAGGCCACAAGATAAAGACGGGAATTTCTCAATAACCCTCTTTTGGCCGGAGACATTCTTTGAAGTGAGGACGAGATATTCGAGATTATCTTCATCCATTGTCTCAATATTGTAGCCATTCCGGCGTACATCTTTAAAACTCAACAAGTTTCTCATAGACTTGGAGGAGAACATAGCATTCTCTATGATTAACGTCGTGCCCTTGGGCAGAGTTACAATGGCTCTTCCGGAGCCTTCGATCAATTTACTTTCCATGGTATGACATACAAAAGAAATACAGGAACATAAGAATAAGCAAGTTCAATTCTTTTGTGTCACATAATATTTTCAAAATCTGCTACTAACAGTTGGCTAACAAAATCAGATATGTTATCCATAATCAATTCCTTTGCAGTTTGAAAATTTCAGCGTTTTTCATAAGACAATCGATTATTAAACCCACACAATCGATTGTTGGAACATCGACAATCGATTGTTTTACATAAACAATCGATTGTGGATGATTTTTGAAAAATTCCAGATTACACTGCCTAACGACAATCGATTGTTAGATATAGACAATCGATTGTGGGTGATTTTTGAAAAATTCCAGACCTCACTGTTTCAAGACAATCGATTGTTAGACAAAGACAATCGATTGTTGGCTATTTTTGAAAATTTCCAGACCTCACTGTTTCAAGACAATCGATTGTTAGTCAACGACAATCGATTGTTGATCAATTGTTTTTCAACTTTAATGCGAAAATAGTTGATAATCGACTAGTTTTTCAGGCTAGTCGATTACCCCCACTGGAAAATAAAAGTTTTATTGATATTTGAGCATATTGAAGATATTCTAAAGAACTACTGCTAACATTGCTTCATGAACTAACTAATACGAGCTAATGCTAATGACTATTAGTTTATTCACTAACTAATACAAATAAGTAGAACAAAATCAAATAACTCCATCTTCTTTCATCACGGATCCATCGCCGATTAGGTGGTCTATTTTTCCATCGGGTTGCTCAAAGAAGTCTGCCACATCCAGGTGGGTGATATCCTCATTGTCGTTATAGACAAAATTTGTTTCAGGGCCTTTTCTCTTTCGAGATGCTTGATAAAGGTCAACCAAGTGTCTTGGTGTACGGCAAATCCTAGACCAGTGCCCATTTCCACCGCAACGATAACATATAGTTTCTGAACTATTTGCCTTAGGATTCTTATCGTGCTTGTGGCAGAGTGACCAACTTCATGTTGTCATCTCTCTTCTTTAAGCCTTTCCACAAGATGGGTAAATCCTTGATGTTGAGATATTCAATCTTCAAACTTTCATCAAGGTGATGGCGCAAGAAAATCAAGGCCTTCATACAGTTTCAAACCTTCATTAAGGTAATGGCGCAAGAAAATCAAGGCCTTAGCATAGGTTCAAACCTTCATCAAGGTGATGGCGCAAGAAAATCAAGGCCTTAGCATAGTTTTGGGTGGATGCACTATTTCTGTTTTTAATGGCGTCTTCGAGACCCATAGCATCAAAGTGGATTTCATCATCCAACACCCATGTCATATAGTTCTTGCCCGAAATTTCGAGGGCAACGAACTTTCTTTTCATATGACACAATTACATCAAGAGCGTGTTCATACTTACGGGCTCTATTACAATTATCACATTCACTTCAGGGAATGGATCAAAATCATGTACTTTACACAAGCTGCTACCACATTCTCTAAAGGGAATGGAGCAAATTCAATTGGACGGAATTCTTTGTCACGTCCACATTCATTGATACCTTCATGGTAATTAGTCTTCTTTCAGACTTATCATATACTGCTTCCACATTCTCTAAAGGGAATGGAGCAAATTCAATGGGACGGAATTCTTTGTCACGTCCACAATCATACATGAATTTAATCATGGCAGGACATAGAGATTTTACCACTTCGTGTGGTTATAATTTCTCACAAACTCCATTAGAGTTATAATCAAACTTTGTATATAAAATTTATAGAATTCCAAGAATTTGAAAAGGAAAAGTAAATTACTTACCTCTAAGGTATATCAAATATATTTTCAATATTTTCTCCTTTCTTCCTTTTTCGTTTCTGTTTCCCTTCTTTCTTTAAATTTTCTTTTCAACTTTTTTCGTTTTTCTCCTTTTGCTTTCCTGTTTCTGTTTCCGTTTCTTTCCTTTGTTTTTCGTTTGTCCCTTTTTTTTTTTTCATTCTTTCTTTGAAGCAAAACCCTGTACAAACAAAAGTTAAGACAATCGAAAATTTCAATTGGTTAGAGACTCGTGCTGATAACGTGTTATAAACTAAAGCAAAAGACAAGAACAATAGAACAAGAACAATAGCAATAGAGAGAAGAGTAGAGAGAGTTCTTCTTATTGAGTTGAGAGGGGTCTCAAGGATGATTTACAATGGTAGGGGGCACCTCTATTTATAGGGGAGAGGAAGATTTAGCTACCACTAATAGAACTCTAAAATCTCTCTAATTAGATACATTAAAGACATTCACCTTAAATAGAAGTGTAAGAATCTTCTATTTCATAACACTTATATGTTATTTCCCAAATTCTTATCTCTTATTCTTGCAATCAAATGTATAATTATGTTAAGTTGAGATAAACTACTAGAATAGACTCTAAAATATTAAGTTTGAATGAAAAAAATCAATTACAAATTTACTATAAATTTCATTAAAAATTGAATTTGATTTGGAAAGAAAAAGAGTATGAGCTCAAATTTATATTCGAGCTTTTATTGCCCCACTCATGAAAATTGTCTGGGTTTTTTGTCGTGTATTGTGCCTTTATTAACAACAACTAATGTTAAAATAGCACGGTTTAGCAAGTATTCGGACTGTTAATAAAAAATAGTCAATATTTATTAAGTCAATGAAAATAGTCATTATTTTACTGCAATATAATATATTGGAGTATGGTGCATATGTGCACGAACTTCTTTGCTGGCTCCAGTATATTATACTGGAGACTGGAGCACCGATGCTCCAAACTCCAGTATATTATGCTCGACAGGTATATTATACTAGAACTCCAATATATTATGCTGGAGTATATTTTCGTATTTTGAATAGTGTTTTCGTTTAAATTTATCTTTATATAAATTATGGTTATTTTTGAATGACCACTCGTAAATTTTGAATTATTTTTGAATTTCTTCCACAACTACAACAACAACAACAACAATTACTACCCAGTATAATCCCACAAAGTGGGGCCTGGGGAGGGTAATATGTAGACGAGCCTTACCACTATCCGAAAGGACAGAGAGGCTGTTTCCAATCGACCCTCGGCTCAGTGAAGGAAAGGAAAAATAAAAACAAAAACAAAAGTGCATTAGTAAGTCCAGCAGAAATAACGTAAATAATTATCTAAACATAAGAACCATAAATAAAATAGCATGCAATAATATCGTATAGTAACTAACATAAATAACTATTAATAGTACATAAATTTCATCTTAGATATAAATATAAATATAAAAGGAAAATAGGAAAATATTTGCAACAAAACACGCATAAATTCACTTAAACTCCAAAAACGTGAAGCTATTAATCAGGCACAAAAGGAGATAGAGAAAGGGACAGCGGAGAGCAGCAGCCATGGCTTCTTGCTCCTCTCTAAGCTTCACATCTACCTCCTCAAACTCAACTTCCCGAAAACATTCCCCCTCTTCATTAGTCCCTTCTCACCGACCCTTTACTTCCTCCCACTTGTCATTTTCTAAATCTTCTTCCCTTCACTCACGTCAAACCCTTTTCAGAACTCATTGCCGGAGAGTTCCGCCTCCCAATGGTGCCAGTTTCCTGGTATTTCGAGCTTTGAATTGCATACCCTTTTGATTATTTCAGCTAATTTTGAGTTATGATTGAATCTTGATTTGTGAAATTTAGGTTTTGGGATGTGCTAGAAAGGCTGAGCCTTTGAGGATAATGATATCTGGTGCTCCTGCTTCTGGGAAAGGAACACAATGCGAGCTCATTACTGAAAGGGTACTAGTTCTATTCTTTGTGTAAAAGTTTTGATTTTTCTTTTCCTAATGAGTTGGTCTAGGATTTGTAGTATGCACTTGGACTAAATTTGAGCTGAAGCTGAAAAACAAAAAGATTATCTGAAACTTAATTTGAATGAAAACTTGCTTAAGTTGAACTTGGGTTTCAATAGATCTAATGGCTTTTTGGGAAAAAATGTTAGTGAAAGCTAAAGATTTGTGACGGAAAGTTAGGTAATAACGTTGCAGTTAAAATGCACCTTGAAATAATCATTTCAAGTTTGAAGTTCAATTTCTTTCGGAACACACATGAAACAAACATCTAATTTTCAAATAAAGTAAGTGTCACGATCCAAAACTACAGGGGCCGGTGACTGGCACCCGATGAGCCTGACACTAGCCAAGAAAATCCTTAATCCTAACAAATCAGCAAACCACAAACATATATCGGGGATCCAGACATCCTCGTGCATCACGTATATGCAAAGAAGGGCATCGGTTGTTTCCGCGAGATCAGAACATCTATATTAAAAAAATATGAATAACACCCAAGAAGGGCCCGATGGCATCACATAGCCCAAATAAGCTTTGACGAGGGGCATCGTTCAAACTCTACTCATAAGCATGCATATCTATCCATAGGGAGTATAGAGCTTCTAAAGAGTTCATTGTACAAAATGGAAATGGATTGTCACCTCACAAATGATTAAAGGAAAAAAATGACAATAGAGGCCGCCGCTGGTCTAGAATGGGCTCGCTACCGAAAGTATGAATGGAGTAGCAAGTCTCACAGACAGCCTCTAAACGTTGAGACAAGTCCTTTGAGAAAATTTGCACTTGTATCAAATGTCATAACTTAGGAAACTTAAACATGTCACATGCAATATCCATTTTCAAGTCATAAACATGTAGAGATCATGTGAAAACTTAATTATCTAATAAGGATCATATGAAAGCTTATTTGAAACATAACTTGTGCCCGTAGGCCTTTTAACACAATCATAGCTCACGAGAGTCATAAAATATCGTAATCTTAACATTTTATACTTAGGGTCAGGTGCATATCACGACATCAGATTAATACCCACCCGATTGGCTAGGGAAGAGCGTCTCAACTCTCTATTGTTCGCCACAAAATAGATTAGGGATGATGGCACACCTACCTATGTGCCATTACACTTTGAGGGCACGCCATAAGCTGCCATTACCCACACTTGCACGTGTTGTTTAGGGATAACATCACACAACTTTGGTTGCGAGAATGCATGCAAATATTAGTAGCATCATTCCAAAATATTCATCATAGTCATAACGATAAAAAATATATTTCATCATAGTCATTGTAAAATGGCTCATATGGGCCTCAACGTAGATATTGTCAAACTTTGATCATATCATCAAAATCTTGACCTTGAAACATTTTATATTACCTTAACATAATGGGCGTGATTATTCTTAGTATTTGAACCAAAGCAAGAGTTAATTGTGTCTCATATTCATCGTAAAACATGCTTTAGAAACACTTGAGTATATTATACAAAATTCTAGAATTTAATAAGCATCAGTCATACACAACATTTCAAAATGGTGTTGGTTGCACGAGCTTATTACCACATCCACAAATTCACAATTAACAATTTCAGATAGTTTTTCATGCATTCTATCAAATGTTAAACATGCATACCTTTAGTTAGCTTAGTGACAGTAGAGATACACGATCAAGAACATGCCCGCAATGATTGATCTACATCATTAGCATCTTAATAAGGTCAATTTCACTCTAGTTATGTGAAGGGAGGTAAATTTCACTCTAATGAGCCAACTAGCCCCTGGGGTTTTGGCCCTAGGCCAACTTAATCCTCAAACATGGCCATGGGGTGAGTTCCGGCTCTAAGCCCTCTCAAACCAACCAATCCCACAATATTCAATTTATCCATAAGCCATTAAAACCATACCCATGAGCTAATGAGTGATTACCTTAATGTTGTCACATCCCATATTGAGTGTTTTTGGAGTAAAGATTGGGAGTTGCAGAATCTAATCAAAATTATGATTGTTGGTGTCGGAATTAGCACTGGAATTAGTTGAACCGTGTGACCATCACATCTAAAAGTTTAAGCTGTTAGAGAGAACACACTTTTATTTACTTAAATATATCTTCAAGCGCCTAAACAAGCAAATATGGCTTACCTTTGTGTTAGGATAAGCCTTGAGGTGAAGACCCTTGTTTGGGAATGTGCTCTAGCTTGGAAGAGTGAAAGATGGGAGTAAATATGAAGTTGGGTGATATTTATAGTGGAGGGTTTTGGAAAAGGCATGTGGGGTGGGATTAAGGAAGTTGCGAGTGCATCCTTGAGGCTTTTGATAGTTAATTTTGTGGCCTAACTCATGGCCACCAGGTCCACTGTGCTACAATCACAACACCCCTCCTACGACCGTAGCATTAGAGATTTCTGACGGATTCGGCCAAGTTCAATAGGACTACCATCTTGGCCAGCTCATGCGATCGCGAGTTATGTTCCAAGGATCACTACCTCATTTTGTCTCTTTGTTGCAACTCTAACATCATTAGAGGACTGGGGTCGGACTAAGGAAGTTGCGAGTGCAGCCTTGAGGCTTTTGATAGTTAATTTTGTGGCCTAACTCATGTCCTCCAGGTTCACTATGCTACAATCACAACACCCCTCCTACGATCGTAGCATTAGAGATTTCTGAGGGATTCAGCCAAGTTCAATAGGATTACCATCTTGGCCAGCCTCATGCGATCGCAAGTTATGTTCCAAGGATCACTGCCTCATTTTGTCTCTTTGTTGCAAATGTAACATCATTAGAGGACGGGGTTCAGATTAAGGAAGTTATGAGTGCAACCTTGAGGCTTTTGATCGTTAATTTTGTGGCCTAACTCATGGCCTCCAGGTTCACTATGCTACAATCACAACACCCCTCCTACGATCGTAGCATTAGAGATTTCTGAGGGATTCAGCCAAGTTCAATAGGACTACCATTTTGGCCAGCCTCATGCGATCGCGAGTTATGTTCCAAGGACACTGCCTCATTTTGTCTCTTTGTTGCAACTGTAACATCACTTGATTTTGGGTTGTTTTTCCTCTTTCAATTCTAGATCAATTCTGAACCTCTTCAACTTGCTCGTAACACATATTTCACCATTCCAAATCTTAGTGTTGTTGAGTTATGTGATTGTCTCATCTGAAAGCTTACTATGTGCCAAACATGTGACAATTCTTTATGATGATGGGTCATGTATGAAGGTGAGACTTGAACTCAGAACCTCTTCTTCTACGATACTATGCTTGTTACCATGTTGTTATTGTTTCATCTAAAACTAATAAAAGAGGTTCACTTTTAATTACTTAAAGATGTTTGCAACAAGTGCAGATAGGCTGTTGTACAGGGGTTGTTGGCTAGATGAGTTGGCCTCTTTAACGTGAATACTTCTTGCAGAGATGATGGGCAATTTAAAATGAGAATACTTGTTGTTTGTGGTCTCCTTATTTAGAAACTAAGATTTGTTTCTCTTTATTCATTTGGTTAATGCTTCTTCTCTAAAATTCTCAAAGTGGTTAGCTAGATGAAATCTCAGTGCCTGCAAAGAATACACAATTATCAGCATATATCAAGCCAATAAAAATTAAACAAGCATGAACCACCTGTTAATATTTTTTTATGAACATATATCGGCCAATAATCAAGCATGAACCAACTGATATTTTTTTTCAACCAGCTAATCATCTGCACACACCATATTACTGGACAACCATGTACTTGAACTTGAGCAATCATGCACTGGCAATTGCTTGCAAATGCTTCTTTACTAGTATCTTGCTTACGGTCTCCTGCTCTTGTTTTCTCCAAGATTTTTTGGATTTCTCTAGATATTGTAAACTACATAGAACCACAAAAGTGGTCACTCAGTTCCAGAGTAGGCTTGAAAAGCTTCGTTCTCTGGCTCATACTACATTATCGAAGGACCCTCTTGGTGTCCTCAACCAATATAACTTTCCCTGTGCTTATTCAGTTACTAATCTTAGGTATCTTTATTCGTGTCTAAAGTGAGTTCTCATAAACATTTCCTGTTAATTTGAGATGTTCTCTCATGTGCATTGAGGGCTTAACCAATAGGTGGAGAATGCCTCCAACCAAAAGTGGTAATGGAATAAGCTTTTCTATCTTATTTGTAATGGAAGCCCAGGCTGCTTGAATTCACATGCTTTAAGGGTCTTGGATAATTTGGCTTTTGTTTGATCGATGTGCTGGTTAAGTGGTTATATCTTTCGTCACTTGGGATGTTATTATACAGTGGTTCTTTTAGTTGCTTCCTATACCCTCTGTGTTCATCAATATGTAGTCATCTGGGAGGAGAATAGTGTCAATCCAGTTTTCATCGTCTGTGCAGTATGGTTTGGTGCATATTGCTGCTGGAGATTTACTGAGGGCAGAAATTGCTGCAGGATCCGAAAATGGGAAGCAAGCAAAGGAATACATGGATAAAGGGAAACTGGTACCGGATGAAATAGTTGTGACGGTAGGTTTGCTTCATGCATTGCCTGCTTTGTTTAGTATGTTATTGCTTAGTATGCTACTATGCTTTATAGGTTGGGAATGTTATTAGTTCAGGCAATGTTATTGATTGGTAATAAGTGGTTCCTTCTGGTACAGATGGTCAAAGAGCGGTTAAATGGTCCAGATTCTCAAGAGAAGGGTTGGCTTTTAGATGGATACCCTCGGAGCTCATCTCAAGCCAAAGCACTCAAAGAATTTGGCTTCCAACCAGACCTGTTTATTCTTCTGGAAGTGAGGTTCTGCTGTTGCTATGTGCCTCGTGTTCTTTTGTTTTTCTCTTAGTGAAGTTTCTTTTGTGTAGACCATACGGAAATTATTCCATTGCATAACTTAGAGAGACAGTTTTAAATACTTTAAGATTCCTTGACCTTTCTTTTGTTTCTCTTGCAGTAGACTGTAACTCCAGGAAGTTTCACTATATAATCTCCTTCGTTCTGTCACAAGTTTTATTTGCGTATAGGTACCTGAAGAGATTCTTGTTGAGAGAGTGGTTGGCCGTAGGCTAGATCCTGTCACGGGGAAAATTTACCATTTGAAGTATTCTCCCCCCGAGACGGAAGAAATTGCTGCTAGGCTTACTCAGCGCTTTGATGACACAGAAGAAAAGGCATGTTTTGGATTGATCAACTTTACAGTTCTTGGTTACTTAGCAAAAAGCATTACCATTCTTGGTTTATCTTTCCTCGTATTTATTTGCTGTAGGTTTGCCTTTTAAACAATTTTATCGCCCTTCCCAGTTCCTTCTCTCTTCCTGCGGTTCACCCCCTCCCCCACCTAACCCAAGCAAACTTCCCACCATCCAAAAAAGGTGAAAATTAGTAATCCAAAATTAAAAATCCAACAGGCAATCTTTGATCTAAAAGGACCGTTTTGGACCTGAAAATGCGCTGCTGTTCTACAATTTTCCTCTTCAACTACACCATTTTGTTATGTTTTCTTATTCTGGATTCAGTTTATGTATCTTTAAAGCCAGAAGTATATATTATTATAAGCTTCGTTTTTTCTCTGATCGTTCTTATATTACCTTTTCAGGTTAAATTGCGTTTGCACACTCACCATCAAAATGTGGAGGCAGTTCTCTCATTGTATAAAGATATCACAGTCAAGGTACTTTTTCCAATTTCTTGTGGAAAATTTGCTTCACCATAAACTGCGAATGAAATGGCTGGATACTAGATACCCTTGAACTTTACATAGCAAATGAAAGCCATTAATGAATTATTGCTTGAGAATTTTTTAGGTATTATGGGTAGATGTTATTTTCCTTTAAAAAAAGGGGATTATGGGTCCATCAATAAGATATGGATTCTCAATTATACATGCATTATATTTGCTCTAAGAAACATTAATAAGTAATCAATTGTTGGTTCGCGTATACCGTAAATCTCGTCTTGCTGTCCCTTTCTGTTCATTAATTGACTTCTGTTAAAAACTGAACCAAAAGGTCCAAGTTGTATTGGCCACACAATTGGTAGTTACGCCCAGAAAATCATCTAAGCTTGTAACTAGTGTTGTGGTTATAATCTGCTGTCCTCTTAACAGATATTGCGCTGCTGTCTTTTTGATTGGTAAATGAGAAGCTCTTTCAGTGTCTTGAATAAAGCATTGCTTTGGCTGCATGATAGTGTCTTAACTACCACTTTCTTCCCCGCCTTCTTTATCCTAGATGCTCTTGTTTGTTCTTCTTCTCAATGCAATTCTTTATCTGTTCAAATATCTCCTTGCTTATTGAAGAATGTATTCAACTTTCTTATTAATATGTAAAATTTGGAATAGACCGTTGAATAGTTCATTGACCGACACCATGCAACATCATAAGTAGCTTTGAGTTCATTGACTGACACCGTGCAACATCATAATCAGCTCTAGAAAGAGGAGTTAGTTAACACATCAACCATGGAGCAATTCTAGTTTTTAGTTGTCCTAATTCCTAAAGCTGCTAGTACATAAACTAGTTGTAGAGGTAATAAAGAAGTAAGAACTAAATGTATCTAGAGTTTATGGTCTTAAGTTCCACCTTATATTCGTTAATGCACTTGTCATATCATCGTTAAGGGAACGGAACGGTGTGATGCTGTATAACAAATGAATGCACCCTGATTGGCATCATTATGCTCAATAAAAGGACTGATAGGAGTTACAGCAATACCTTGCAAGATTTAAACAACCCAACCTCCTCTCCCCCCAACCCTCCCCCCAACCCCACCACCCAAAAGACAAAGGAAAAGTCCTTGTTAGGGAAAGTATTTTGTAGATGAATCCTATTCTGGGTACTGTGCATGTGTAGAATGTAATATAATAGCCCATGGCTTTGGTTGAAGTTGAACAATAATAGTACACACAGGACGTAATAGATGCATGCCATTAGTTCAAATTTCGCAAGGTGTCAAAGTGAGGTTTTAGTGTTACCCCCATAAAGTAACTTCTTGAAACAACAACAACAAGATAAAAAGAAGAAAAGAACCTATTCTCTCTTAATTGGTACCAAACGACGTCCATGAGCGATATTATACTTTTAGCTAAGGGAAGAAGCAAATGGGTGAAATGGTCCCTCTTGACACTCCTCTATGCCTTACTTGATCGAGACATATTATAATTCCTCTATTTCCAGGTGCGTGCATGAGTTATCATCTCTTAACCTTAAAAGGGCAATATGCTTCCGTTCTTCTGAATTATTTCTGTTTTAGGTGAATGGAAGCGCTTCCAAGCAGGATGTATTCGCTCAGATCGATGATGCATTAACACAGCTTCGAGAACAAAAGCAAGGAAAGTTGGGAACTGTGGCAGCATAGAGGAACACAACACATTAGCACGTAAAGACTGAGGAGTACTATCCAATTAGGTGAAGAAAAGAGTTTAATCATAGGATGCATTTTGAATTTATCATGAATAACTGTCATTGTTTATTGCCATTCCTGTTGAATTAATATGCTGAAATAGCATGTATAGACGGGAATAAGTGAGAAAAGAAAAATTATTTGTCTGGTTTTCAGCATCTAGTTGTATACTCATGGTTTTTGCTTTTGATTTTGGCCCCTCTTTTGTATTATTGAAGATTGGTACAACACCTATTTGTTTTTAGAAAGTTTTGGTCTTTTTGATAGTAGTATTCTTCTGTTATCGACAGGGGCATTTTTTTTGGGGGGGTGGGGGGGGGGGGAGAAGGTTTTTAGGGCACGCGAACCATGCTCCCCTCCCTAAATCATACTCACTCCGTTAAATTTTACTTGGCATGTTTTAACATTTCACGCCCTTTAAGAAATAATAAATAAAATGCATAATTTATCATGACACACATTAATTGGTGCATATTTTATTGGATTTGAGAAAATAATTTGAAATGAGTAGAAAATATTGTGTGTTATGAAATAATATAAGAACAAGAACAATAATACAAGAACAAGAACAATAGAGAGAAAAGTAGAGAGAGCAGTATTCTTATTGATACTTTGTGATGATTTACAATGGGAGAGAACCCCTTTATTTATAGGGAGGTGGTGACTTAGCCACCAAGTAGTAAACCCTAGGATCTCTCTAAATATGGACATTCACCTTAAATAGAATATTTTATAACACTCCCCCTTGAATGTCTATTCAATAATGTGCCTCGTTAAAACCTTAACTAAAACAAAACCCAATGGGAAAAAATTAAAGAAAAGGAAAAAGAGTACACATGTTTGAATATGCGCCTATTGGTTGCCTCGTTAAAAACCTTGCAAGGAAAACCTATTGGGACAAAACCTTGTAAGGGAAAAAGAGTGCAACGCGCATTAACTCCCCCTGAAAAGAGCATCAATTCATATCCTTGAGTCTTCGCATTCCGATCTTGTGAACCAGCTTCTTGAAGGTTGACGTTGGTAGAGATTTTGTGAACAAATCGGCCATATTATCGCTTGAACGAATCTGTTGCACATTGATATCACCATTCTTTTGAAGATCACGTGTGAAAAATAACTTTGGTGAAATATGCTTTGTTCTATCTCCTTTTATGAATCCTCCCTTCAATTGAGCTATACATGCTGCATTGTCTTCATACAAAGTCGTGGGTAGTTTGTTACACTTCAAACCACATTTGTCTTGAATATGATGTATTATAGACCTCAACCACACACACTCCCGACTTGCTTCATGAATAGCGATTATCTCGGCATGATTAGATGAAGTAGCCACAATTGATTGCTTAGTCGATCGCCAAGATATGGCGGTGCCTCCACAGGTAAACACGTAACCCGTTTGAGATCGAGCCTTGTGTGGGTCGGATAATTATCCAGCATCAGCATAACCAACAAGATCAGGACTGCAATTATTGCTATAAAATAAGCTCATGTCGGTGGTCCCTTTTAGGTACCGCAATATATGTTTGATCCCATTCCAATGTCTCCTTGTGGCAGCCGAGCTATACCTTGCTAAGACATTAACTGAAAAGGTTATGTCAGACCTTGTAGTATTTGCAAGATACATTAGTGCGCCAATTGCACTAAGATATGGTACTTCAGGACCAAGTAGCTCTTCATTCCTTTCTTGCGGTCGGAATGGATCTTTATTCACATCAAGTGATCGAACAACCATCGGAGTACTTAAAGGATGTGCTCCATCCATGTAAAACCGTTTCAGTACCTTTTCTATATAGGTAGATTGATGAACAAAAATTCCGTTTACCAAATATTCAATTTGCAAACCAAGACATAATTTTGTCTTTCCGAGATCTTTCATCTCGAATTCATTCTTTAGATAATCAATTGCCTTTTGGAGTTATATGGGGGTTCCAATAAGGTTTATGTCATCGACATATACGGCAAGTACAACAAATTCCGATGTTGTTTTTTTATAAAAACACACGGGCAAATGGCATCATTTATATAGCCTTCTTTTAATAAATACTCACTAAGACAATTATACCACATTCGTCCTGATTGCTTTAGACCATACAAGGATCTTTGCAATTTGATTGAAAACATTTCCCGGGATTTTAAATTATGAGCGTTTGGCATTTTGAGTCCATCGGGAATTTTCATGTATATCTCATTATCCAGTGAGCCATACAGATAGGCAGTAACCACATCCATTAAATGCATGTCAAGCTTTTCAAGGACTTTGTAATAATTGAATGAACACAACAAAAGATGGGGAAAAAATTGCACTTATTGCAAGTGCTACTTTATTTCTTAAATTCAAAATTTCAAAACTAAAATGTATCATAATTAGTTTACAATTTACATCAAATGGTTTGCATTGCAATAGAAAGTTCTTCAAAATTAATATGAACCGAATGACCTTCTTCTGGAGAGTTAAATTCGGATGGGTTTCCGTGCGTTAATATATCTCCAAGTTCTTCGTCTTCCGGGCTATCAAGATCTTCCTTTCCTTGATTTCTTCGTTCAGATCTTATCCAATCTCTTAGACACACTAAGACTTCCAAAGCATTGCTTCCCAATGAGTGCCGTGTGTCTCTAAGTTGTTGTCTTGCTTGGCTAAATGCACTCTCGGATGCAACAGTGGAAATTGGGACATTCAGGACATCCCGCGCCATAGCGAAAAGAACGGGAAATTGCTTTGAATTTTCATGCCACCAGCCTAACGGTGAAAATTCCTTGGTGCGAGGCTCCTTTTGCTTCTGCAAGTAAAATTGAAGTTCATCTATATTCCTGCTACTACTTTGAGTGTTAGAAAAAGTTGAAAAAATATTAAAACTATCAATGCCTTCATCATCATCTTCGACTACATTAGAAGTGCTACATTGCATAGTGGGATTTGCAGCAGTTGAAGCACGAGCATTATCACATTGAGTTGCATAATAAGTATATAGATATTGTAAATGTTCATTTAGTTGGTTCATAGATTCATACAAATTTGGGCTTTCAGTGGGCCCAATCTCCATATAAGTGTATAAAGCATTCATTAATTGTTGACAATCAGACATTTTAATTGAAGGATTTAAAACTGCACCAATTAAGTAAACAGGAGGAATTGGAAAGAAATATTTTTTGAATTTTGCTTGCATACTTGCAACAGCATCCGTATATCTATCTTTCTTCTTAAATTCATATAGTAGCAAAGAAATTTCAGCTATATGTACTAAAGCCAAAGTAATAGTTGGGTAATATGCACCAGAAAACACAACAGTAGCAGTATAAAATTTATGTAAAAATTTAATCACATCACTAATGACCTCCCAGGTATCAGTTGTTAACATACGCCTAGGATCAGTACAATGTGCATTAGCAACTTCTGTTATTGGAAATCTATATTTGTAGCAACATTTTAAAAATATATACGTATAATTCCATCTAGTAACTACTTCGTCGGGCATCAATCTAGGTGTAAGGTTATATTGCATACACTTGTTCTTAAATTCTCTTATTCTAGATTGTCTATTATTTCCCTGAATTACTCCAACTGCTCTTCTAACTAGAGTAATCTCATGTAAAAATAAATCGAGCCCACTTTTAACAATTAAATTGTAAACATGACATGCACATCTAACATGAAAAATATCATCAAGAGGTGGATGTAAATTCAATTTTAAAATTGAAACTGCAGCATTGTTGTTTGAAGCATTATCAAAAGACATACACAAAACTTTTTGGTTTAGATTATAAAATTCGACAACTTCAACAATTGTACTACTAATAAATGCAGCAGTATGACTCTGATCTTCATCATATTTAAAAGCAATAATACGTTTTTGCATACAAGTATTGTCATCTATCCAATGACATGTAATTGTTAAATAATCATTTCCATTTACAGCATGGCCAATATCAGAAGTTAGACATACTCTAGAAGGAAGGTGACTAAACAAATAACGTATGTATGTTTGATATTGGCTGTGAAGTCTAAAGATGTCTGATCTACAGGTACTTCTAGGGATACCTTTAAACATAGGATTGTATATCCTTTGAATATACGTAACAAGATAAGAGGAAGAAGCAAATGAAAAAGGTAGACAACCCAAAGCAATCATTTTCGCTAATTCCTCTCGATCCCTCATTTTATCATATTTTAGGAGACCTGCAGTAGTAGGGTTAAGTGTTGTTGCACTTCCATCCCCATTATTTCCCCATTCTATAGGATGATACTTTTGCATATGTCTAATAAGTGTGCCAGTCCCCCCTAAATTACCTCCGGTCAAATGTTTAAACGTTTCATTACAAAGTCTACACTTAACTCTATCACTATCTTCTATCTCATCAAAAAATTGCCAAACAGGACTTCTTTTTCTACGATTAGATTTAGAAGTTTGAGCGACTGGTGGTCTTCTACCCCTTGTTGCACTAGCAACTCCAACTCCAATACTACCAACATTTCCACTAGTAGGTGTAGGTGGTATCTCATCTTCTATTCCAATTTCGTTATCTTCTATTCCGAAATCTTGGTGTAATTGTTCATAATCAATATTTACATCTTGCAAATTAGGCGATGATTCAGAAACATGTGTTATTGGTTCATTATTACTATTACTACCAGAAGCTATAGGACTTTTTTTACTACTTCCACTTCCACTTCCACTCCTACCAGTAACTTTTCTACACGCTCTTTTAGCAGCATTCAACATATTGGAAAAATTAATATATAAGCTAAAATCAAATATGCAATTAAAATATTAAATAAGAGAAAGAGTTGGAGAGAGTGCACCGAATTCGACAATAAATTGAGCACTTGATTACGCAAATCCGGTGTTACCACGAACAAACGTCAAGCAAGTATTTCAATGTTGAACACTTGAACTTCAAGAATCAAGCATCGAATGCCGATTTCCAAATAAGAAATTACGATAAATTAAATTCGGGAAAATAAAGACAATAAAATTATGAAAGTAGAATATGAATTCTTGAAAATTGAAGAGAAGAGAGTGATTGATATTTGCTAATTTGAGAATTGAGAGAGAGATAGATAATTTTGAGTGAGGAAATGAAGAAGAGGGGAGGGTATTTATAGATTTTAAGAAGGGTTAATAATGTAATTTAAAAAAAACAAAAAAAAACTCAAAATTGGCCAAAAATGCAAAAAGTCCCGTTGGGCAACGGTGCTGGACCGTTGCCAACGGTCAAGTGGGCCCCATGTTTTCAGAAATTTTTTTTTTTTTTTTAAAAAAAAATTTTACCGTTGGGGACCGGTCCGGGTTGACCGGTTCGCCCGGAATTTTCCTTCCCGGGCCGGTCCGGTCCGGGTCAATTGGACGGAATCGCCTAACGTCCTAACCCCTTTCCTCCCCCTAACCCAGCCCCCCCCCCCCCCCCGCTATAAACCGGTCCGATCTGGGCCGGGTTTGACCGGGCCGGTCCGTGCCGGTCCCGGGTCAACCCGGCCCGGTTGACACCTCTATGTCAAGCTTTTCAAGGACAGCAAAACTAATGAGATAACGAAAAGTTATGGCATCCATTACAGGCGAATATGTCTCTTCATAATCGACACCAGGCCTTTGAGAAAATCCTTGTGCAACAAGGCGTGCCTTATATCTTTGTACCTCGTTTTTCTCATTTCTCTTGCGTACAAAGACCCATTTATAGCCAACAGGCTTAACACCATTAGGTGTTTCAACTATAGGGCCAAAAACTTCACGTTTTGCCAGTGAATTCAATTCTGATTGGATTGCTTCTTGCCATTTTGGCCAATCATGTCTTTTTCGACATTCTCCAACAGATTGAGGTTCAAGATCCTCACTTTCTTGCATAATGCTAGATGCGACATTAAAAGCAAAGACATAATCCACCACTATATCCACTCGATTAAAATTTGCCTCAATATCGATTAGATTTATGGATAGTTCCTTATTTTCTTGAGTCTCGGGCTCAATGGATTCTTCATGAATCTCAGAATTTATTAAATCATGAATTTCCTCATGAGATTCTTTCGTAGTGTCATTTTGATCGTTTGCTTTCCTCTTTCTAGGATTTCGATCTTTGGAACCTAATGGCCTGCCACGCTTCAGGCGTGCATTCGTCTCATTGGATATGACACTAGATGATTGTCCAACAGGGACACCAATACGGATTGGAATATTCTCTGCGGGGATGTGGGATTTTGTTATCCTTTTCAAGTCCGTAAATGCGTCAGGCATTTGATTTGCTATTCTTTGCAAATGGATAATCTTTTGCACCTCTTTTTCACAAATAGAGGTATGTGGATCAAGATGAGATACTGATGCATTTTTCCACAAAATTTCCCGTTTGGTTTCACCAACTTCTCCCCTTAATTTTGGGAAAAGTGTCTCATCAAATTGACAGTCTGCAAATCGTGCAGTGAACAAATCCCCTGTCAATGTTTCGAGGTAGCGAATAATGGAGGGCGATTCAAACCCAACATATATTCCTAACCTTCTTTGCGGACCCATTTTGGTGCGGTATGGCGGTACTATAGGCACATATACTGCGCATCCAAAGATTCTTAAATGGGATATATTGGGTTCATGACCCAAAACCAATTGCAACGGAAAATATTTGTGATAATTCGTCGGTCTGAGACGAATTAGCATTGCTGCATGCAAAATGGCGTGACCCCATACCGAAGTGGGCAGCCTCGTTTTCATGAGTAATGGTCTTGCAATCAACTGCAGGCGTTTAATTAAAGATTCTGCAAAACCGTTTTGAGTGTGAACATGAGCTACAGAATGTTCCACTTTTATCCCAATTGATAAGCAATAATCATTAAATGCTTGGGATGAAAACTCAGCAGCATTATCCAGTCTAATAGACTTGATTGGATTATCAGGAAATTGTGCTCGTAGTGGAATTATTTGTGCCATTAGTTTTGCAAACGCAAGGTTGCGTGATGACAACAGGCACACATGAGACCATCTACAGGATGCGTCTATTAAGACCATAAAATATCTAAAGGACCCACTAGGTGGGTGAATAGGTCCACAAATGTCCCCTTGTATACGTTCCAAAAACGTAGGTGACTCAGTCCGCACCTTTGTTTGTGATGGTCTAATAATTAACTTGCCTTGATAACAAGAAGTGCAAGAAAATTCATTATTTAAAAGAATCTTGAAATTCTTTAACGGATGCCCATATGAGCTTTCTATAATCCGTCTCATCATGATTGATCCAGGGTGTCCCAATCGATAATGCCAAAGTACAAAAGTATTGGAATCAGTAACCTTTTGGTTTACTGTTGAATGTGCCTCAATTGCACTAATTTTTGTCCAATACAGGCCACAAAATAAAGACGGGAATTTCTCAATAACCCTCTTTTGGCCAGAGACATTCTTTGTAATGATGAGATATTCAAGATTATTCTCATCTATTGTCTCAATATGATAGCCATTCCGGCGTATATCTTTAAAACTCAACAAGTTTCTCTTAAGACTTGGAGGAGAACATTGCATTCTCTATGATAAACATTGTTCCTCTAGGCAGAGTTATAGTTGCTCTTCCGGAGCCTTCAATCAATTTACTTCTACCAGAGATTGTAGTAACATCTGCCTTACACATACTTAGTTAAGAGAAATATTTCTTTTCTTTGAGTATCGTATGTGTAGTACATGAATCAACTAAACAAATATTTTTACAGTTGGACGTTGATCCAAGCTTGCTTTGTGAGATATCCATATTTGCTTTCCCATGGTTTGACATACAAAAGAAATACACGAACATGAGAATAAACAAATTCAATCCGTTTATTTCACATTTAAACAATATTTTCAAAATCTGCTGAGGTTAGTCGATTAACTTAGTTGATAGTCGACTATCGTGGGAAGCAGTCATTAGGTTAGTCGACTATCTAAATCAGATAGTCGACTATCTTGCCTTGCGGAAAAATCCAGTTTTAATGCGAAATATTAGTTAGTCGACTAACTAAGTTGATAGTCGACTAACTTAGTAAACAGTCATCAGGTTAGTCGACTATCTAAATCAGATAGTCGACTAACTTAGCTTGCGGAAAAATCCAGTTTTAATGCGAAATATTAGATAATCGACTAACTGTTAGGTTAGTCGATTAACTCTACTGGAAAATAAAAATATCTTTGAAATTTAAGCATATTGAAACATTCTAAAGAACTAATACTAACATTATATCATGAACTAACTAATACGAGCTGATACTAATGACTATTAGTTTATTCACTAACTAATACAAATAAGTAAAATAAAACCAAACAATTCCATCTTCCTTCATCACAGATCCATCACCGATTAAGTGGTCTATTTTCCCCTCGGGTTGCTCAAAGAAGTCTGCCACATCCAGGTGGGTGATGTCAAAATTGTCGTCAGAGACAAAATTTGTTTTAGGGCCTTTATTCTTTAGAGATGCTTGATAAAGATCGACCAAATGTCTTGGTACACGGCAAGCTTTTGACCAGTGCCCTTTTTCACCGCAACAATAACATATAGTTTCTGAACTATTTGCCTTTGGATCCTCATAATCCCGTTTCTGCTTTTGGTGGTTATATCTCTTTGGGGGGTGACGGACATCAGGGAAATTTCTTCCTTGTCTACGTCCACGGCCATGACCCCGATTACGACCACGACCATGATTAGATCCATGGCCTTTTCCATGCTTGGCATAATGAGAATACACCTTATCTGCTTCAGGCAATGGTGTAGACCCAGTGGGTCGATTTTCGTGATTTCTCATGAGCAGGTCATTGTTTCGCTCAGCCACAAGGAGAAGAGAAATCAGTTCAGAGTACTTTTGAAACCTTTCTCTCTGTACTGTTGTTGCAGTACCATATTGGAGGCATGAAACGTTGTAAACCTTTTTTCAAGCATATCATAATCAGAGATATTATCTCCACAGAGTTTCAATTTAGAAGTAATTCTGAACATTGCAGAATTATATTCAGAAACAGACTTAAAGTCTTGGAGCCTCAGATGAGCCCAATCATATCGTGCTTGTGGTAGAGTGACCAACTTCAGGTTGTCATATCTCTCCTTTAAGCCATTCCACAAGATGAGTGGATCTTTGACTGTGAGATATTCAATCTTCAAACCTTCATCAAGGTGATGGCGCAAGAAAATCAAGGCCTTAGCACAGTCTTGGGTAGATGCTTTATCTCTGTCTTTAATGGCGTCTCCAAGACCCATAGCATCTAAGTGGATTTCAGCATCCAACACCCATTTCACATAGTTCTTGCCCGAAATTTCAAGGGCAACGAACTTTCTATTCATAATATCAGACATAATTAAAACCAAATTCGGAAAAAGGGAAATACCCTAATTTTCTCAAGAGGATTCTTGAGACGGTAGAGTCTCGTGCTGATAACGTGTTATGAAATAATATAAGAACAAGAACAATAATACAAGAACAAGAACACTAGAGAGAAAAGTAGAGAGAGGAGTATTCTTATTGATACTTTGGTATGATTTACAATGGGAGAGAACCCCTTTATTTATAGGGAGGTGGTGACTTAGCCACCAAGTAGTAAACCCTAGGATCTCTCTAAATATGGACATTCACCTTAAATAGAATATTTTATAACATTGTGGGTATAATAGAATTTTTTTTTCTTCTCTTGATATGCGTAAAGTGATTAGTAAAAAAGAAAATTTATTAGTATACTTGTCAAGTAAAAGTGAATGGAGGGAATATATAATAATTTTATTTTTGTTTTTTTTTTTCAAAATTACTTACTCATATGTGTGTGTATAAGCTCAAGTATCATATGATACTGATGTGATGGATATTGAGTGTACCTTTCTAAGGTTTGATAGTTCAAATTTGATGTCGATCTTGTTTTTGTCCTTGGTAGAATACATAGACAGACATTTAAACTATCAACGAAAGTTCACTTGAACACCTTAACGAAGACATTTTCTACCGAAATACTTTTACTATACTTTTACTGCATCAGTTTAACACGTCCGACCTTTATGTTGTACTAAGACAATAGGGTTATTTTATCAATATGGTTATTTTTATCAACAACATGAAGGTGGATGTAATCATTAACAACATTTTCCTTAAAGGTCGGACGTGGTAAACTGGTTGGATGTGTTAAACTGGTGCAGTAAAAGTATAGTAAAAGTGTTTCGATGAAAAATATCTTAGTTGAAGTGTTCAAGTGAGCTTTCATTGATAGTTTAAGTGTTTGTCTATGTATTTTGCCGTTTCCTTTCTTTTTGACGCATCTACAGGGTATGTCCATGTATGGTGTCACTTTTGCATATTAATTAAGTGCAAAGTGTAGATACTTCATCCGGTCTAAAATAAGTGATTTTTTTAGATTTTAAGAATAAATTAATTATTTTTTCCCTAGGTTGTTCTTGGAGTAAATAGTGTTGGAATATGTGTTAGGAGTATTTATATGAGATAGTAAACGTTAATATGGTCAATTCCATTGCTAATTAATACTAAAAGGTGAATTTCTTAATCTGTGTGAAAACATCCAAAAAATCATTTATTTTGGACCGGAGGGAGTATTAGTTAATGAGTTCAATTGACCTAACAATTCTGAGAGTTCAGTTACTAAGTTCAATTGATCCTAACAATTTTGATACGGCGTATAGATACATGTAACTAATTACTATTTAAAAAATTAATATTTGAATTTATAATTCAAAAAGCATAATCAGTTCAATAGTAAAAATTAAAGGTTAAATTCGTAAAATTTATATTATGGATTCACTTTTATGTAATAGTATTTATCTTTTCGAAATCTTAGATCCGCCTTTGATTATCCACCCAACATGTCTAAACTAAAAGCACATTGATTTTGTACACGTTCGCATAGGGTTCTATTTTCAAATTATGGGAAAGGATTAGAAAAACTATGTGAATCTGTCTTCAAAGATTGTTTCTTTCTTCTTTCTTTTAACTTTTCGTCTTTATAGCTTGTGTGCGTATCTCATTTTGTTTAGATGGAACTTCATAAACGATGTTAAGTGATATCAGCCTTACTTTCAACATTGAGTTAGTTAAGTAAAACTATTGTTTTTCTGAAGTTATATTTTTTCATTAGTTTTGAGGTAAATTAGTATGACATTTTAAGAAAGAAATTCAAAAGAAAATATTAACTCTATTTTCTTAATAATAGTAGAGATCTGGCCCAGAAAACTTTTCTAGTGATAAGAGCGCAATGCGTAATTTGTGGTTTATCGTTTAGATGCACGCCACCTATTTAAACTCTGCCACATAAAAGGGGTGGTTATTTAAGTACGAAGGGATAAAAAGACTGATGCCTCATTTGTTTGCACTTAATGAATGTATGAAACTTAATCATTCAGATCTAACACATCAAGTATATTTGTTTTTAAAGTTTGAATCTTAATTATTCAGATCTTAATTATTAAATGTGTTTGTTTTTTTTACTTCACAAGCACTTAATGGGTCTAAATGAGTCTGTATGATTAAGATCTATAACAGAGACTTAATTTCATTAAGATACTATCAAATATTCATGATTAACTGCTGCCACTGCCTACCATTATCAACTGCCACCACCACTATCATACTCAACCACCACCACCACCACCGCCACTACCATCATCCTCAATCATAGTCGCCACCATTATCGACCATCACCATCCAGCATCCCCATCACTCCGACCACCATCATTCTCACACATAGTCAACACTTATCCACCTCAACTACCACAACCAACCCCTCCATCACCATTAGCAACCACAACCGACACCACCCATCATTATAACCTACCACTACCTTCCTCAATCACAAATCACCACCCGCCATTATTAACTATCAGCACCCAGCACCACCATCCTCAATCATAATCATCACCACTACCAATCACTACTAGCTACTAGAATGAACCACCATCATCAACCAAAACTACTGCCAACCACTGCCTCTAGTCGGCATTCACCCGTAAGCCATCACCACCAGCAACTGTAATATTTTTTAAAAAATAGAATATATTTTATTTGATAGAACATTAGATTAGTTTGTACCATTTGAATTTTATGTTTGTTATTTTTTAAAATAAAGATAAATTTTATACATTCAGATGTTAAAAATAAAATAGTCTTAATTTTTAGCATTCAGATTTTAATATATTCAGATATGTATTCAGATTCGGATATTTTAATTTTAAATACATATCTTGATATTCAGATGTATATTCAGATTCAAACGTCTTAATCTTAAAAAAAAAAACATGAAACCTAACTCATTATCCATTGAATTCTTAGTCGTGCGCTAGTGGCCCTCAGGTATTTCTTGGTTATCAAAAGAAAAAAAATAATAATAAACGGGAGTTTTGAAAAATAAAATCATAAACTTATATGGGATATAGAAGTATATCTTGGATCCTAGGTTTGGTACCAAATTTTGGCTGAATCTTAATATCTGTATTTGCGGGTGGTAGCTCGTTCATGGGTGAATTAGTTAAGATGCAAACAAGCTGACGTAGATATTGTCGTTGTAAAATAAAAACATAAAGCTAGATAGGAGATATAAAATATTTCTCAAATTAGAGAATCGTCCTTTTAAGGTTCAACTAAATTAGATAGACGGTATAAGTAATTTACTCTTGATATCTTTTATTAAGTTGCATTTGAAAAGTAGTAAAGGCAATATATACTTGCTCTTTACTATACGTAAATCCGTTGTATTATCACCAACGGTCAAAGTAATAATTATCAACATCAATCTTTCTATTTTAAAATTTTAAGAAAGTTATACCAATTCAAGATACATTTCTAGAACTGAAAACAAGGGGAGTGAGGCAATTCATGGTGCACGTGTTTGAAATCTACTTTATATTTTCTTGCCCATTTAGTCATATTTAACTATTTGAGCATTACAAAAAGGACTCTATTTTGGACAATGCATGTATGAATGAAAGAAATGTGTACTTTTAAAAAAGGTGTAAAACTATTTTCAGATGCATATTAATTTTCAATGGGGTAAGGTTCCTTGAATTATTTTTTTTGAAATTTGTGCTCTAAAACAATATATAGAAATTCTATAGTTATAAATCATCTCATTAAGGATAAGATGATAAATTTAAAGTTAAATTGCTACTCCCTTCGTTCCAATTTACGTGAACCAGTTTAATTGGCCACAAAGTTTAAGAAAAAAAAGAAGACTTTTAGAGTTTGTGGTCTAAAACTAGTTAAAAGGGGCCCAAAATATTTGTGTGGTTATAAAAACTTCTCATTAAGGGTAGAATTGTAAGTTTAAGTTAAATCTGGGACGGACCAAAAAGAAAATGGGTTCACATAAACTAGAACAGAAGGAGTACTAAATATCGAAATATGTTATTATTTTTAACATTAAATCAAACGGAACAGACTGTCACGTCCCAAACCTGGGGAGGCGTGGCTGGCACTTGGTGTCTTGCTAGCCCGAGCGAACCACTATGTAACTCATGATTGTTCAACCAAAACTAAAACATACATAGGATGAGTTAGCTGTACTCGTTCCTTTTGTAACTATCATGGGCCCACATAGCCACAAATCATAATGTACAATTTGTAAGCGGGAAAACACTGTATCACTAAACCATTTTCTTAAAACATGAATACATATGGGACGTAAAGGCCTCTGACATATTGTACGAACTGAACCTCTGTCTATAAAGCCTCTAAGATTATTTGACATCAAATGGGATAGGGTACCGACCTACCATAAGTCTGTAGCAAAACTCTGACACGATGACTCATAAACTCGGTTGCACTCCGAATGAGGTGGAGTCTTACTGATCCTTCGCTGAATGAAAATCTCAATTACTATGAGGGCTCGTCGTCAAACTGATTATCTATACCTGTAGGCATGAATACAGCGTTCCCAACAAAAGAACGTCATTATCAATAATGTACTGAATATGTAAGGTAGAACTAAAACATAACGATAAGTCAACATTAATTGAAGACATATAAAAATTAATCTGAATCTCTAAAGTGCCATCGTATATTCATACTTATAATATATATATATATATATATATATATATATATATATATATATATATATATATATATAATGCTTCCCTTTGATACATTATCCATATGTATGGTGCATGACTGCCCAGCTGATCAGTGTTAACTGCCCAACCGTCCATAGCTTGATGATAAATATGTAACTGCCCAACTGCCCGTAGCTCGGTGGTAAATGCATGACTGCTCGACCGGTCGTAGCTCGGTGGTAAATGTGTAACTGCCCAACTGGCCGTAGCTCGATGGTAAATACGTGACGGCCCAACCGGCCGTAGCTCCGTGGTAAATATGTAACTGCCCAACCGATCGTAGCTCAGTGGTAAATGCATGACTGCCTGACCGGCTGTAGCACGGTGGTAAATGCATGAAGATGCATTTACGTGTATCACTATATTATTATCTTTAACATATTTATCAAATACCTCAATAGGGAACTAGATACATACTTAGACATGCTTGAATATCACTTTACAGGAATGAATAACATAGACAACCTTAACTGTTAAGAGTAGAACCACTTATGGAATAGCATTACGTATACGTATCGTTATATGGATTATGCCAAAAGAAGAAAAGATTAGTTGTAACATATCTGAGCCGATTTTCTTGACAATCCCTCTAGCACATGTCTTTTGCGAAGAACACGTAATATCGGATCAAAGTAAAAAAAAATTCTTATGATATTCTTAAAAAAGATTACACCGTACTCCCTTAAAATCGCAAAATCTCATGTCACTTAAGACTCTATGAAATCAAGTGCTCCATCGTGGGTTATTTTGGTGTTGCAGTAGAAAAATATTATGTATTTTCTTTTAATACATTCTAAGTTGTGTTTGTAATGGAAAGAATATTATGAAATTAATCACTTGAATATTTATGACCAAATGAAGCAAAATGCAAATCTTTTAAGCATGTCTTTACACGCAAATGAAGAATATGGTGTCTTTTATTTAAGACTTTATTTTGCCACCTTTCAACAAGATTTGTGAATCATTTAGTTAATCATATAGTGCTGCCATGTTGGGGGGCTCAAAGACATCTGAAATTTTGTAATTAACTAACTAATCTTTCACAAAAATCGTTAATTAAACAATTATCCACATAATAAATTCTAAGTCTCATTTCACTTAAATACAAGTATACTTCATATATCTTACTATTATGGTCATGTGGTGCTATATAAATATATACATTATTATTTCATTAAAATATCCATGTAAAAATACATATATTTTCTTAACTTATAATTTTTCTAATCTCATATAAAGAGTAAAAATTTTCGTACGCTTAATTCTTAAAATAGTAAAAAGATATCCTTCTTTTCTTGTGAGAAAATAATTTCTATTTTTACAACAAAAAAAATCTCATAAATCTCATATTATGTGTATAATTGAAAGTAGTAATATTAATAACTATACAAAATCATATTTTTTTCAAACTGTTTTACAAAAATGTTCCACTTAAAATACCATATCAATATGTATATAGTAGCAAGGTTGTTAAACTTATGGGTCTTACAATAACGTAGTTACAAATGTTCTATAATCTCATGAATGATCTTAATCTTTTCAAGCTCATATGGATTACTACGACTCATTCTAATATTTAGGCATGGGATATAATACCGACTCTTCGTCAAATCCCGCGCACCGCGAGAGCTTAATGCACCGGATCGTCACTAAATAAAAGTAAAAGAATATTACACATAAATTGAGATGGAGGAATTATTCTATTGCAACAAGGAGTCATCAAATTATTGAATTTGTAGAAATTGTTGTCAATCAAATTATTGAATTTGTAGCAATTGTTGTCATGAATTAAGCGTTAGCAATTATGGTGGCTTGACTTGGCAAAACCCATTCATTTCTAAAAAATATTAAACAAAAATAAAAGAACAAGAGAAGAGGTGACCTTACTATCTGCCTTTGTCATAGCAAGTTGACTTTTTCTTCATCAATATTTTTCAATCATTTCGAACCAAATTACATGCTCTTTAATCTCTGGAAACTTGTGTTTAGACCTTCAATGACAGTTGAGTATATACTAATAATATAAGGTTTACTGCCAAAGGATGTAGTGTAGTGAATGAGACTGTTCTTCCTTTAACCAAAGGTCTCGAATTCGGGCCTTGAGTATGAAAAAATTCTTGGTAGGGAGCGCTTCCCCCAAATGGAGCCTTACGCTGCGTGAATCCAAATATAGTCGGACTTCAATGGAAATAATGGATATATGATGAAAACCAATAAAAATAATATAAGGGTTGTTCAAACAGACAAAAGAAGAAAATACAGGTCAATTTGGAAGATTGTTGAATTGAATGCACATTTCTACAAATGTGACCTAATCACCCCCCACAAAAGCAAAAAAATAGACCAAACTATAGTTGGTAAACTCTCTATATTATTTGATTTTCAATATTTTCTCTTTGACTTATGGTAGAACTAATTGCCAACTCTGTCTTTAAAAAAACTATAAAATTGGAAAGGAAAATTCAAATGGAAGGTCAGAAGGAAAATTTTAAATTAATGAGCTCTGTCATCCACTTTTGTTAAATCACTTTGTGGTAGGTATTTTAATTTTTCTTTATTACCCTAGATTCAAAGTAATGTAAACTTTGACTATTACTTAATTATTTGTTTTTCTTTTACTATTTTGATTGACAAATTACAATATATTTTTTTAATGTAACTTATAATATCAAAATTTATTCGCTGAAAGAGATTTGTTACACAAATAGCCGACCAAATTACTTTTTACTTTTTTTATCCGGTATACATAAAATTGTATATTGATTATACATTATAATACGCATATTATACATATATCATTCAAGATGAGAGGCTATCTGAGTTAAACGTGAATTAATCTAATCCAGTTTAATTTTAAAAATTGCTCAATTGATACACAGATAAGCGAAAAGTGTCACAAATTAAAAACGACTGGGTAAATAATGATAAATTTAGAAAAGAAATGGTCCGCTAGTGTGGAAAAATAATTTAAATATATATAGAAAAATAAGAAAAATGTGTAACTACAATATACACGTGTCAAAGCATGCTGCTTATGTGGACGAATCATCGGTGTTAGACCGAGAGAAAATTGGAGTAGCCAAACATGCCTTTAAGGCTCTTTCTAGCGTATTTACAACTTGAGTCATAGTTGGACGATCTCTACCTTCTAATGTGGTACAATCTGCTGCTAGATAACCTACATATGCCACAGACTCAATTTCAAAAGGTGTTGGTGGTGGAACTCTACGATCCAATACCCTATGAATCTCATCTTGTACTATGTATGGTACAACAAAATCAACCACATTTCTTGGTACCCTATTCTCATTCTTGTGAATCGCCTTGTAACCCGACAATAACTCTAGCAACATTACTCCGAAACTATACACATCACTTTTCGTCGTTAGTTGTTGCAGTCTGTAGTATTCAGGGTCCATGTAACCGACCGTGCCAGCAGCGCGCATAGAAAGGTGTGTTTCGTCATCCTGAGGCCCCATTAAGGACAATCCAAAGTCGGACACCTTGGCATTCCACATGGCATCGAGTAATATGTTGGACGACTTGATGTCACGGTGGATGACAGCTGGCACTGCGTACTCGTGCAGGTACTCAATGCCACGTGCCGCGTCCAATGCCACCTTGATCCTACCAACCCATGACATTAGTGGTGAGCTTTCGAGCCTGTGGAGATGGTCATGGAGGGTGCCATTGTTCATGTATTCGAAAACCAAGACACGTTCATTGTTATCTTCACAATACCCTAATAGCTTAACAAGGTTTTTGTGATTGAGGCGCGACAAAAACTCTAGCTCATTGAGGAATGCATTGTCCTTGTCCTCTTGTCTATATTTTGTGCCACCAGCATAAGAAGATGATGCTGAAGCTTCTGCTCTTTTTATGGCTACTTCGCGCCCGTCTACTAATGTAGCATGATACACAGATCCAAAACTTCCACTCCCAATTTTGTGCTCATCGGAGAAATTATTAGTCGCTTGAAGTAACACTTGCAATGAAAATTCTTCTAAATGACCCCCATTTCCTATACTAATCAATTGACTAAGTCTTTTTTCCAAGACTGGTGGTTGAGGTGTACCTTGTTGATCTTGAACTCGAGACGTCTGACTACCTTGCTGGGGCGGTGACCCCGCCTCATCAAGGCGGCCAGAGTCGTGTACTCTGCATCCTCTGATCTTGCAATACTTGAAAAACAAGATTACAAAGACACTCAACATCATTAAGGATCCAACACAACCTACCACTAGAAATGCCACATTCCTCCTACTCCATGGACCGCCTCTTCCACTCGTTTGAGATGGCGTTGGCGATAGCATTGGTTGTGGGGGCAATGGTGGTAGTGAAGGACCCGACCCGTTAACGATTGGTGGATTCACACCAGATTCTTGCCCAACACAATGGGTACATATCATTAGTCCCTGACCACAAAATGACTCATAATTAGGTAAAGGTGCACAAGGACATGAAGTAGTACATGACCCTGGAACTACTTCTACACCATTAAAAACTGATGGATTTGAATTGAAAATGTCATTGCCCCAGCAAAACAATGAATAATTCGAGCTCACAATACCACAGAAAATGTCTTGTTTTGCTTCCAATGTTTCAAAAAATTCCTCATTCAAAGATGAAGGCAGACTAAAACCAGTTTCTCCCCAACAAACAACTTTCCCATTAAGCCTCAAAGCACAACTCCTATTATCACCTAAAGCAAGTGATTTGAATTGTCCAATAGGCTTTTCTCCTACCATATTTCCCCAACAAACCAAACTATTATTCTTGGAAATAGCACAAACATGTTGAGAACCAGATGCAATTTCACTATAATTCCCTGAGGGAACAGCATCAGTAACATTTCTAAAGCTTCCTAAACATTGAATTTGACCAAATTCCAACAAACCACAAACAAAATCTTCTCCAACAGCAAGATTTGAACTCATCAAACTTCTGTTTGATGAATTAAATTCATGCCACTGCCAACATTCAAGCCTATTATTAACAATTCCACAAATATGGGAATTTCCAGAATCAAGATTTGTGATGAATGGACCAAGATAAATCCTTTTGTAAGACAAGTTAGTACCATTATTTGAAAATCTCCAACACACCATGACTGAAGTAGAAGAAGAGAAAGATGAAGTCAACCCACAAAGGAAGCCATTCCCACCAACAATTCCAGAAAAGGAAACTGAAGGATTTAAAGGGATTTGAATTCCTTGAGGAAAACTAGTACAATTGAGTGAAGATTGTTGAGGAACTGAGGTAGAGGAAATCAATGCACAAATTAGGGTTTGATTAGAAGTTTTTGAAATGGCAATAGTTGAAAGTGAAGAAATGGGTGAAAAGGAAAGGAGAAAGCAAAGAAATACTAAAGAAAAGAAAAGGTGAGTTTTTTGATCAAGAATGGCCATAGAAATGGTGTGATGGAAAATGCTTTCATGGTGTTTTAGAGAATAAAAGAAGGAATTATTTTCAAAGATTTGTATAATATTGTGAGATTTGAAGGAGATTTAAGAGGGAGAGGATTATGATTTGGGTGTGTTGAAGAATCAAAGTAAAGGAAAACGCGGCTTAGAAATGGCAGAGAGTGAGGACTGAGGACCAAAGACTAAGTCCCCATTTTAGGAAATTGAATAGGCAAACGGAAGCCTCACAGTATATAAATGGGTTAAGTTTTAGGTCTAGTGACTCTTACGAGTTTCAATTTCGAGTTCTGAGTATTGAAAAATATTTGATAGGAAGCGCTTTCTCTTGAATGCAACCCTACGCGACACGAATCCTAATATAGTCGGACTCTAATGCGGATACCGGACACAAAATAGAGAATAAAAAAAGGACTCTTAAGGATCGTTTGGTACGCGGGATATGGTGAGATACAGTGTGAGATTAAATTTATATTTTGTTTGGTTGGCAGTATTATATTGTCACCAAATATGATATAAATTTAATCGCAGACTTAATACTAGATATCTCATCATATCCCATCAAATTAGGGATTATTTTATACCACCTCTCCTGTAGGATAAATTAGTCCAAAGATTATAATCCCGAAATAATTTAGTTCACGTACCAAACGACCCTCAAAGTTTATGTGAGCGGAGAGTCCATCAAAAATAACCTATCATTTGTACAAGGTAAAGTCCACCGGTGAAAATATACTGAGGATGTTATTATTGCTATTATTTCCGTCAAATCATGTCAAACTTATTAAGATTAGATAATTTAATTAAGTCATAATGTTTATTAATTTATCATAATTAAAAGTGAGAAGTCTATACACACACATATTATGCATCCATCTAGTGTAAATATCATGATGTGGGTGACTTTGAACATAAATCTCAATAATAAGCTTTGATTTAACTTGAAAAAGAATACTAGAAAATTATTGGAAAAAATACGAAATTAGTCGATCAGCCGAAACTAATCCCATTCACTAACAAAAAATTATACAAAATATGTATATTATATCTATATAATATATAATACACATATATACAAAAATTATACATTTTGTCATCTATGTTTTTGCTAGCACCTAAAAATATACGTTTCTCAAAAATTTTATTTTAAACAATCAATTAAACTTTACTTATTTTAACATAAATGTACTAATCTATAACCTAAATTATATTTCTTCTGAAGTACAAACTTGAAACCGAATGCAGCTTTAATCCATCGAGTTCACTTCCTTTTTTTGGGGTGGGATTGGGATAGGAGGGGTTGGTTATGACAATATGATGGGCAAATTTGGTCAATATATCTTACTTTTCTTCCATATAGTTTTCTAATTATTTTTAGTTGAGTCAACAGTGTCCGCAAGCTATATCTTTGGTCTCTTTATTTAGTCCTGACTACACCTTCAACCATCCCTCACTATATTAATTGCTCCTATTTGGTCCTCAAATTGTTGTTATCTAGTCATCCATGTTGAAAACTAAAGATTGATTTAATTTTCTGCCGTAGGTGAGGCGGATATGTTGTGAGTTCGAGTCTCCCCAAAACCAAGGTGGAAAATTTTTGGAGGGAAGGATGTCGGAGATCTATTTAGAAACAGCCTCTCTACCCAAGGGTAGGGGTAAGGTCTGCGTCCATACTACCCTCCTCAGACCTCACTAAGTATGATTATACTGAATTGTTGTTGTTGTTGTTGTTGTTGTAGGTAAGGCGAAGATTAATTAATTCAAATTTTTCTAGTAAAGAAAAAAATACAATTCCTAATTATTCTGATTTTAATCGAATCATATGTGCTAGTCACTATAATCTGATATGTTCATTTATTCTCATGCTAGGAAATTTATTTTATTAATTGTGTTGTTGATTTTTAGTTAACAAGAGGAAGGGTATGAGAAAGGAAAGCTTATCCACATACTTGTTTGCATCAATTAAATACATAACTGTTACTGCTTGATCATCATGCACGAGAAAGTACTTTTTCGAAGAAAAAACAAGAGAAGAATAGAGATAGAAGGATGAAAAGTGCAAAGTTTTGAGTGTATTTGTATATTATTTCTTGTGTGATTACAAAAATTTAAATTGCTCTTGAAATAAAAATATGCTCATTATGCGTTTCTTACATGTAAAAATAAACTTGGACGAAAAATGATCAAATAGGAGAAAACGTAGCAAAAAACGGAAGAAAAAGTCCCCAATAACAAAGCGAGTTTCACTTCGTCAGACCGGGATAGAGTAGAAACAAAACAGCAACTAAGAACGCCGGAGTTGCGTGTCTGGACATGCCTCCAACTTCTGCAATTCGAAAAAAGAAGAAGAAATCAAATCCGCCTAAACTCAATCCTACTTCCTATAGATATGATTGTTAGCCACTTTCTGAGAGACGCTACTTTAAAAACACACAATACTTGTGGAGGCAAGAATATACTAGGAGAAGGCGAAAGATTAAGTAACGAGTTTTTCCTTTTTTTTCTACCTATCTTTACTTGTAAGTTATGAATTTTAGTATTATAATTTTACATATTATTAGATAATTCTATATTTAGGGTTTAGATGAACCTTATGTAAGATGAATTCTTTATATGTTTTGTTATGATTGAGCCATTATTCTATTTGTTCAATTATTAGTTAGTTGAAGATATCTCAATTAATGGTGCATATCTATTATGTATTGCTCGAGAGAAAAGATATATTTAGGTAAGCGTTGAATAATGTCCTTTCCTAAGTATATGAGAGATTAATATTGCGGGTTTAAAAACGGGATTAGATATAACAATCTTTGGCCTGATCATAGTGAGAGAGGGTGTTCATAAAAACCCGAAATTGTTCGAGCTTGTGTTCCTTTTCAATATTGAACAATTATAGCTAAGTCGTAGTTCTCTATGGGATTTGACTCCAGACTTTTAGACCAGATTATATTTATAGCGACCGCTTATTCTTTTTATGATTTGAGTTGGGCGTGATCATATAGAAGTGAGAGGTTACAATCAAGGATGTACGCAGGAAGTTTTGTGAGCGGTGTCAAAATTTATTGAAGAACGGGAATAATAACTTTTATTATCATACGTGTGGACAAGAAATAGCCTTAGTGTGTTAATTTTATTGAGTCTTAAGTTAGAAAAAGCCCTAAGTTCAATTCTACTTAATCACTTTTTAACCACCAAAACTCTTTCAAATATTTGCAAAAAAGAAAGTGATAGTTGAGATTCAAATCTTTGACCTCCTGGAGCTAAATCAAGCACATAATCAATATATCAAGAGACAATTTATATTTAGTAATATTATTTATTTTACTTATTTGCATTCTCACAGTATTAATACGTATATTTAATAAAGTTTTCTAACGTGACACCGCTTCATTAAACATGCATCTGCCGCTGGTTACAAGAGACAGTCTTCCATCTCTTTTTGGCCTTTTCAATCTTTTATTAACATAATTTCTGGAGTTATCTTGTGTAAATATCGATTATTCTAAAGTTTTGAGTACCTCTTATCTTTTTCCAGCATAAATATAAATAACTTTGTCCACAAAAATTAAAACAGAATAGAATAAACCATCAAATATATTTTTTTTTTGTCTCGATTGATTTTTTTCTTTTTTTCTTTTTTGGTTTTCCTTTATTCCTTCATTCATTATTTGTGGTTCTTTTATTTATTCTTTACTTTACTTTGCAATCTTTTATTCCTTTACTTTGGTCTCTGTTTGGTCCAGACTACACCTTGAATCGCAACTTTCCCCGCACTACATTAATTGCTGCTATTTCGTCCTCAATATGTTCTTGTATATAAGGTCAAACATCTCTATAACAACTTTCAAATATTTTTGAATGTTATAATGAAGTTTTATTATATAGAACATATATTATAACATTGTTTACTCTTGAAACGAATAATAATTAAATTGATACGCGATTTTAATGATACACAATATAATTTGGTACAAATTTAAGAGAATAGATTAATATTGCAATTGGCGATAAAAGAATAAATGCAAATCACACAAATTGAATAGCCTTGGCCCTCGAGTTCAGTCACCCTTGAACCAAAAATGCTTTCTCTGGCTTTGTAGTGTATTGGAGAGAAACTCTAACCCTAAGCCTCTAGGTTTTAAGGGCAGAGAGGGATAACGTGCAATTAGATTAGAGAAATGTTTAGTGGTTATTAGAATTTGATGGGAGGGAGAAAATAATAGAAATCTTATTTTTATGACTTAAGGTTGGAGGTGATTATTAATAGATATTTGCTATAAAAAGTTAAAAGGTAGCTATGGAATATAATTTTTTAAAAGGTTTTTTTTTAAAAAAAAAGTATCAACCTTCGCTATAGGAGGTAACTAATCCTACTTTATTCCAAACAGGCCAATAATTATTCCATGATCATAATAAAAGGGGAAATCACACAAGCTAGCCAGTTTTCGTACTGGTTATTCAAAATAGTCAGCATTTGCAAAGTCATTGAAAAATAGTCGCTCCCTCCGTTCATAAAAATTAGGTACTTTCCTTTTTAGTATGTTCCAAAACAAATGATACATTTGGAAATTTGGAAATAATTCAAATTTAAACTCTTTCATTTTACTCTTTTACCATTAATGAGAAGCTTTTATAGCCACACAAATATCATGGCTCTACAAACTTGTTGCCCCTTAAGCTTTTAATATCATAAGTTTTAAAAGTTTTTTTTTTTATACTCCATATCAAATCAAATTACCTCATTTAATGTGAAACGGACGAAGTACTATTTTACTACAATAATGACGGTAGATCAGTGAACCTACTAAAGCGAACCATGCTAGTGGTTAGATCAATCAATCACAATTAAGTATCAAACACAGTCTTTCTCTAAGGTTCTCTAACAAGCAAAAGATGTTGCGTCCTAAATTGTTAATTTAAATTTCTTAACGTGTATTGGCACTGTTGATCAAGTACAATTCGCTCTACCTTGTTCCCCATTATATATGTTGAAAAAATCATAATTTATCAACTCGTCCCGCATGGTGGTCAACCCGCCCTGCTCCACTCCGCATGACAATTAACTCGTCTTATTGACATTACATTTCGAGATTTGGGGTTTAGATGGGAACCATATGGTATACTCCCTCCGTCTTACTATATTATTTGTCATGATTTTCTTATACACATTTCTTAAAAAAAATTAATTAGGATGTAATTTTGATTACTTTACCCTTTTTTATATGTTAATATTTAATCCTTCTTCATTGGTATTTGAATAAAGTTATTCATAATTGTGGTGTTTGTAGTGTTCAAGGATAATTATTACTAAGGGTAAAAAAATAAAAAAATAATTTTGTTTTTAATTTTTATAGTGAAGTTAATCTAAGACGGAAGGAGTATGTACACATCTGGCGACTATATGTATAATGTCTTTCTGTATTCCACTAACTCTACATTTAGTAACCTTTTAAAATTAATTAAATAATTTTCAAAAGGCAAACAATAAGCATGTTAGATTTGTATCTAAAATAGATCTCAAGTAGGCATATGCTAATTTTATACAATATATGGGTTGTTAACATGCATATTCAGCAAGTGAGCGGTAGTTATGTGGGAAACAGCAGTGTATCATTCTAACCTTTAAACCGACATTCACCAAACAAATGTCAAAATTTATTAGTGGAGTAAGTACAATACTTACTCCACCAAAAATAGATAAAATAGCATGGTATAATTGTTGGTAATATTGTATTAAAAATCAGAAAATTAAAGAAGCACACAAACATTTTAGTTAATAAACAAAATAGTAAATTATAAAAAATATTTCGAGTCCACAATTTGCTTGTGTGTCTTTAAGGAATTTTAATCCCCTCACACGTCGTCAAGGTAATGGATTAAATCCTCCCAGGATGATACGGAATAAACTTTCATGCAACAGTGGCAATACAAACTGCAGGATACCAACGAACTCAAAAGACGGAGCAAATCACACTGGACACTTATGTTTATTTGAAAATAATGCAAACAGAAAAGAGATGAGAAATTTTCAGATTTTCCATGTCTTAAAAATGAGGCCAAGCCTCTAAATTTATAGACAAAGGAAGGGTGAGATGGAGATGTGCAATCCCCACATGAATGGGGAATGGGCATATGTGTAAAAACATGCATGAAAATACAGTATGATTCACAAGTAAGGATTAATCACATCTGGATAAGTAGGTTTTCCTTTGAACTTTCCGTAGTGAACTTATGTCGGATATACTCGGTCAATCGGTAGAATTGATATCTTTGAACCGTCGAGCTTTGGTGTATACCTAGACAACCATGAGTCACACAATCAACCATTAACCGTCTTTGGTTCTCATTGTTGTGCTTGTTTCAGCCATGAACACCACCTGGTTCATAAGTGCGTAGAGAACTAACCTTACATAATTCTCCTTAAAGCGGCTTAAACTTCACACTTATATAGGTGATTCCTAAACGTGTTATCCCGTAGATACACTATTTGATATACCATGTATCAAACGTAGAAATCATTAAAAAGTCTTAACACTTTATCCTTGTTACTGAACATTGTCTTCATCACGAGAATCGACCAAAATTTTATTTTGACTGTGTTGAACCGGTCATGCATAACTTTGTTTGCGCTCCTTGAACCTAGATCTTGGACCTCCAAAAATCTAGGTAGAGTTACCGCCATGATGACTTATCCTCGGCCATAGTCTCATTCCCTTAGATGATTTCTCAACTCTCTCTCTAGTTAAGCCTTTTGTAAGCGGATCCGACATATTATCCTTTGATTTTACATAACAAATGGTGAAAATTCCACTAGAAAGTAGTTGTCTAACAGTTATGTCTGCATTTTATGTGATGAGACTTTCCGCTATACATAACGCTTGATAAGTGGGTAAAATACCCACTTATCTTGTCTTTAAACCTATACTTTTGATGTATTGAGTGATAAAAGTCATGCGTTTTAATGTCGTTTACTTCTATTTTACAGGTTGTATGTGATTTAGAAGTAATGGTGAGGAACCAAGTGAAAACAAGCCAAAAAGGAGTTAAAATGGACAAAACAAAGCTACCTGGCAAATTGCTCTTCACGAACGCGATGAGCTATCGCGAATGCAATAAACCAGGACCCGACTACTACACGAACGCGTAGAATGACCGCAAACGTGATGAGCAGAAACAGTGACCTTGCGAACGCGAAGGCGAAGGGCAGAAAGTCAAGGGCATAAATCAAAGCTTCGCGAACGCGTGGTCAAACCGCGAACGCGAAGGACAGAAGGCATTACAGAATCGCGAACGCGATGACTGTACACGAACGCGAAGGCTTATTTGCCTGGGAAGAAAGGGCAGTTCTGGAATTTCATGACTTTGATCCTAAATCCTTTAATACCCAAATCACATCATTTTGTACGCATCTTTGGCTTATTTTCAGTCCATAGAGACTAGAGAGAACAAGGAGAAAGCAAGGTTTTTTGCACAAACACACTTGGGTCTTGAAGATTGAAGCTTGTGGTTAAGATTTTCTTACCTCTTATGTTGTTTTCTTCATTTTCTTGCTTTGTATTGTAAATCTAAGTGTGTAGTATTTCTTTCCAATACTTAATCTTGTTTATGAGAATATTCATAATTAAGGTGTGGATTTAATACTTGGTTGTGCTTATGTATTAATTAAAGTTCTTGTATTGTTTACATAGGTTTTGCTTGTTGAATCTTTATTTGTTCTTAGTGAAGAATGGATAGTCATTAGAAAAGGAGTTGCTGAAGCTGTCGAAGATATGAGTGGGTTTTCTCTCGGCGCATTTTAGCACCATCAATAAAACAGTTCCCTTCCCCTTCCGGCGCATTTTAGCAACCGGAATTGCTGCCGGAAATGGCTAGGAAACGGCGTAATAATGCTCCGACCGTCAATAGCAACCCTCCAAAACTTGTCACAACTAAACATGACATCACTACTACTCTAGAACCTCTCACATTTGGGAATTTTCTTCCTCAAAAATCTAATGAGCATGTAATACCAGCTGCAAGTGTAAAAGGAGATGGTATGGTGACTGATAATACAGCAAGGCGACTGCAATTCTCAGAGATAATGGCACAAGAGGAACATGCAAAAGCAGATGCAGCGATCGAAGAACATGCAAAGCCAAAACCAACAGTAGCAGTTATTGAAGAACATGCAAAGCCAAAACCAACAGCTGCTGAGATTGTTAGAGGTAATCGCGATGTGAATATGGGGAAATCATTATCCTTTGTTCCTCCTACTATGCGAGATGGTAGGAAAATAGTTACCATCTGTGAAGAAGATCTGAAGCCTCAATTGGAGTATTGGCAAAATTCATTGATTGGCTTTGTGATTGGTGATAGGCTTAATGAAAAAAGCATGGAAAATTTTGTAATGCATGTATGGAACTTTGTTGCTAAGCCTCAAATTTTGATTCATGCTGAAGGATATTGTATCTTTCGATTTGCTAGTACTGATGATAGGGATGCAGTTATGCAGGCTGGCCCATATACATACAGGAATAAACCTATGGTGGTGCGACCTTGGGAAATTAATTTCAGTTTTCATAATAGTGTTCTTAGCACTATTCCCATTTGGATTCGATTCCCTGGCCTACCAGTAGGATATTGGTCTGCTGAGGTGTTGAGCAAACTAGCAAGTGCTATTAGGAAGCCTCTATATACAGATAGTTTCACTGCTCACTATGATAAGATCTCCTTCGCTCGAGTGCTTGTTGAAGTTAATGCTGCTTATGAGCTACCAGATGAAATAGAGATTGACACTCCATATGGATCTAAAATTTAAAATGTTGAGTATGATTGGAAGCCAACATTTTGTAATCATTGTTTGAAATTTGGGCATGAGACAATTGAGTGTTGGTATGATAATTCAGATGAACAGAAAAAGGAGAAAGGAGAGAACAGGAGGAACAAATATCAGGGGAAACAGAATAAAAAGGAATGGATTGTTAAGAAGGCTGTTGAAAAGGATACAGAGGTGAATAAAAATGTTGTTACTGAGGTAAATGCTGGTAGTGTAGTACAGCAAATTCAGGATATTCCTGCAAAAGATGCAAGTATAATTGAGCAACAAGAGAAAGAGAAGCAAGCAGCTGAAGTGCATTTTTCTGAAGTTAATGTGAACATTACTGAAGCAAATGTTACTGCTAGAAATGAGCAGTTGAGTTCTACAGCAAATAGGGGAAAATCAGTTGTGAATGAACAAGTTAAGAGGGGTTTTGATCCTGGTCCCTCTTACAGTATACCTAATGTGGATCCATGATTGTGGTAACATGGAATATTAGGGGACTTAATCAGTCTCCTAAACAAAAGGAATTGAAACAATTCCTTGTAGATAATAAAGTAGATGTAATAGGTATACTAGAAACTAGAGTTAAAGAACACAAGGCTAAGATTATACTTGGGAAAATTGCTAAGGGATGGTAGTGGAAGTGTAATTATGAAAGAGCAACCAATGGGAGAATCTGGCTGTTGTGGAAGACTCATATTCATATCCAGATAGGTGCACTATCTGATCAGTACCTACATTGCTTGGTGGAGGATTCAAGAAGTGCAATTAGATGTCAATTTACTATCATATATGCACACAACACAGCAACACTTCGATCACAGCTTTGGAGTGACTTAAAGGCAATAGCTATACCTACACAAGATGCTTGGCTTATAAGTGGAGACTTTAATTGTGTGCTAAACTCTGATGACAGGATTGGCTCCCCTATGACTGAAGCTGAAGTAAAGGATTTCAAAGAGACTTTGACTGAGTTGCAACTGACTGTCATTAAGGCAACAGGATGGCATTTTACTTGGACTAACAAACAAGATGCTAACTCTCGAGTATACAGCAAGATTGACTGGGCAATAGGGAACTATCAATGGTTGCAACAATTTGGGCATCTGGAGGCAGATTATATGAATCCGATGGTATCTGATCACTCTCCTATCTTAGTGAAATTTGGTGATTACAAGCCTTTGCATCCCAAGCCATTCAGACTATATAACAATGTTATGGAACATCCAAAATTCCATAACATTGTGAACCAAGTCTGGAAGGAGGAATATCAAGGTACTTATATGCAACAAGCTTGGAGGAAATTAAAGAAGGTGAAGCAGGAACTACAGGCATTAAATACTCATCTAGCCAAGTACAAGCAGCAAATCATCCAGACAAGAGAGAGACTAGACATCCTACAGCATCAAATGCAAAGGACCTCCCTTTCTCAGGAGCTGATACTGGAGGAAAGGAGCTTACTAATTGAACTGGACAAATGGGACAATATAGAGGAGCAAGTACTGAGGCAGAAGTCTAAGGCTGTGTGGGTTGAATGTGGTGATGCAAATACTAGATACTTCCATGCACAATGGAAAATCAGAACAGGCCAAAGCACAATATCATCCATCTATACAGACACAGGTATTAAGCTAACTGATCCTGTTGCTGTTGAGCAGGAATTTATTAAAGTGTTTCAATCATTAATGGGGGAGACTTCTACTGAGCTTCCTTGTGTGGACATTGATATAATGAGCAATGGCCAGTGTCTTTCCACTGATCAACAAAATGAGCTCATTAGGCCAGTTACCATGAAGGAGATAAGTGAAGCTATAAATGATATGCCTAGAGACAAGGCCCCTGGAGTTGATGGTTTTCCTATTGAATTCTTTACAAAGTGCTGGGAGACAGTTCAGCAGGACATATACTATGCAACTAAAGAGTTCTTTAATACTTGTCAAATGCCTCATATGATAAATACCACTGCAGTTGCTCTTGTGCCAAAGATAAAAACCCCTATCACTGTAAAGGATTACAGGCCTATAGCATGCTGTACTACATTATATAAAATCATCTCTAAGGTGATTACCAGGAGGATGAAGATAGTAATTGGTAATCTGATTGGTCCAGCACAGTCTGCATTTATTGAAGGAAGGAGTATTATGGATAATATCTTACTCAGCCATGAGATCTTTAAAGGATATTCTAGGAAAGGAGTTTCACCTAGATGTGTCCTGAAAGTGGATTTAAGGAAAGCTTATGATACTATAGAATGGAGTTTTCTTAAGCAAGTTCTTATTTCTCTGGGATTTCCTGCAAAATTCACAAATTGGATAATATCTTGTGTCTCAACTGCTTCTTACTCTCTTGTAATGAATGGTGGGCTTACTAAACCATTCAATGCTAAGAGAGGAATAAGGCAAGGAGATCCTATGTCACCTTATCTATTTGTATTGGCTATGGAGTATTTGAACAGACTTCTTCAACAACTGCATAAGAATGGAAACTTTAATTTCCATCCTAGGTGCAGAAAGCTCAATATATCCCATGTCTGTTTTGCAGATGATTTACTTATGTTTTGTAGGGCTGATCTGGGCTCAATTCAGATATTACACAGCACCTTTCTTATCTTTTCTGCTGCTTCTGGATTACAAGCAAATATAAACAAGAGTGCTATATATCTTGCTAGAGTTACTCAGGATGCAAAGAAGGAGATCATTGATGTTCTAGGGTATACTGAAGGACGGCTTCCCTTCAGATACCTTGGTGTTCCTCTTGATTCCAAGAAGTTATCCATTCAACATTACCTGCCACTTATTGAGAAGATCACAGCAAGGGTAACATGTTGGTCAGCTAAGTTTCTATCTTATGCAGGGAGAGTTCAACTCATCAAGGCTGTGATTTTTGGAATGCAAACATATTGGGCACAGGTATTCATCATCCCAAAGAAGGTACTGAAGACAATAGAAGCAACTTGTAGATCATTTCTTTGGTCAGGAAAGGCTTTATCCAAGAGGGCCCTTATTGCCTGGGATAGGATATGTCAGCCTATTTCAGCTGGAGGACTCAACATTATAAAGCTACATATCTGGAACAAAGCAGCAGTCACAAAATTGTTATGGGATTTGGCTAATAAAAAGGATTGTTTATGGGTAAGATGGGTACACTCTTACTACATAAAGAGTAATTGCATTCAAACAGTCAGTATTCCTTCCAACTCATCTTGGGTGGTAAAGAAGATTATTGGCTGCAAAGATCTGGTGATGGAGAATAGTCAGTTACAAGGTAACATGTTCAACAGACTGCAGAGTGTATGCAGGAATGGAAGGTATCAAATTCATAATATGTACATCTCTCTGCTGCCTGTGTTTCCTAAGGTCTCTTGGAGGAACATTATGTTGTGCTCAAATGCTCTCCCAAGGCATAGGTTTACTGTATGGATGGCTGCCCATAACAGGCTCCCTACTATTGAGAGACTGCAACATTTTGATAATCACATTCCTCCCTTATGCACCTTCTGTAAATTGAAAGATGAGGAGTTCAAGCACTTATACTTTGAATGTGACATCACAAGAGGAGTATGGAGTAGAATATGTGCATGGCTGGGACATGTAAGAAGAATTAGCTGCTGGGAGGATGAACTTAGCTGGATATGCAACAAAGTGAAGAGTAAGAATTGGCTGAAGGCACTTACTGCAACAGCATTTATCACCACTGTTGCATTGATTTGGAGGTATAGGAATTTACTTAGATTTGAAGATGCAAGGTTTGATGAGGAAAAATGTTGCAAGGAGATAGCTTTATTGATTCATACTAGGAGTAGGAAATGTAAAAGGTGGCAAGAAGGGCTTAAACTGCTCAATTGTTATCCTTAGTTTTGTTTCTTAATAGTTGATAGAATGTTAGACATAAGTGGATATTAGTTAGATTGACAGTAGTGTCCATACTACTACTATAGAGGCATACTTGTACATATTTCTTATATAATACAAAGGACAGTTTGAGCTAAAAAAAAAATAAATAAATAAATAAATCTTTATTTGTTCAACTACATAATTATTATAAGTTAATTGAAAGAAATTTCAATTAACCGTGCCTATTTAGTGTGTTTCTACTTGAAAGAGAGTGCATATTTAGGTAGTTGTTGAACAACATCACTTCCGGAGTATAGACGAGAGTCATAACCGAGGGTTTAGATGTTGGATTAGAGATAAAGAAACCTCGGGTGCAATCTAAGTGAACCATCATGCGAATCTAGCTAGCGTAGCCCGAGAGAGTGCATCTACTAAATTATTATAATTACTCCACAGAAATTTATGATAAATAGAGAGTTCACGATTGATAGAAGCAACTAAGTATAAATTTCTGACCATTATTGGAAGGGATATAAAATATATTGGATCGTTACTTGATGTATAATTCTCGATGCATTCGTACTTGTAGTCATTGATCATTTTACTTGTTTTCTAGGATAGTTCATATTTCCGCAATTAAACCAATATAATTCCAAAAACATCTCTTTAACCCATTTGGCTTTGCACCATAAGCGATAATTCTCCTACACCCCTAGTTGCCTACACATTGTCCCTATGGATTCGACCGCGACTCTTAGTTGGGTAAATTATATTGCAATTGACCATACCTATTGCTTTTGAGCAGTATCTTTTGTTGGGGGTGGCTTCTTGTATAACTGTGGTTATGGCAGATTAGTATAGTATTGTAGTTGTTTTTGACTTTGTTTTATTTCGTAGTATAAGATGCTTTACATTAATTATATTAGTAATGATGCATTAACTTCGTAATTTTATTTACTATAAGTATCTTAAATAAATTTTTTTATATCGACTATGTTAGTGGCGATATCCTTGATTTTCTTTATACCACGGTTCTTTTCCCAAGGATGCCAATTTTCTTCTTGAACCAGAAAAATGTAGATAATTTTGATTTTTTTATTTTTTGTTGTTATAGACTTTTTCCGATGATGAATAGCTTACTTAAGGGAATTAGTCTTGTTGTTAGAACTAGATTTTGTTAAAATAAATGATTTGACTTGATTTGGTATTTTTGGTCACTAAGTTGTGACTTGCTTGTTACCAATATATTTAAACCTTGGCATATGAGTATTTGGTTGTTGAAAAAGAAAATTATTAAAGTAAGAATGTCATGACCTTTTAGATTCAATTTTTTGCTCTTTAATTCACTAAATAGCTTCATTTATGCTATATAATCTCTTTGTGTCATTTGTGTTAATTAGACTGTGGATTTGTATTCCGTTTGAGTTTTCATGTGCCAATTTGAGACTTTAACCTTATTATTTGGCAACCATGTTACATGCTTAAATCCTTTGTTCTTAAATGATATATCTTTTGGCACCCTACTTCCCTAAGTACCTTGAAAGTGTTTATGTAGCCTAAAAGCCAAAGTTTGGGGGCAAAAGTTGGGGAAGTTGTGATATAGAAATTTGATCGAAAAGGTAAAAGGTATATATATATATATATATATATATATATATATATATATATATATATACATATATATATCTGATATATGTTGATTAAAAGTTGTGAATAAATGGGTGACTAGGTGTGGAATGAAAAGTGAAGAAAGGATGAAAAATATTTTTGAAGGAAGTGGGCTTTAATTGTATACTTTGTAGTACTTGGGAAGGTTTTGAGTCACTTTAACCAAAAAATTTGCCTTACCTTAACCAAATGCCTAAACTATAACCCTTTAAGTCCTAATTGATTTTGAACTAAGTTGTCTACATTAGTGGAGAAATACATAAAGGGCAAGCCTATGGTACTACTTGTATGCATTCGAACATCTTTTTGAGAGTGAGTTAATTCTTTCCATTTTGATATACAATTTTTATTTAACTTGAGATTTGTGAGTGTGAGACCCTCTCTTGAATATAAGGGCACATGAGAATTTAGTTGTAAATTTAATCTCATTCTCAATTGATAAGAATGACCAAAGAAGGTTGATTGTGATATCGAGGCAAATTTTGAAGCTTTAGTGTCATGACTTGATTGCTACTTTGATTTGCATTAGTATTTGAGCACTTGAAGTATAATGAAGTTTATGTGAAGTGCTCGATAATTCATACGCTTTGGAGTAATTGTTGGTACCAATCGAAGTCATGCTTTTGTGCTTATAATAGACCTATTTGGCTTGGATGATATGGATACATTGTTGAGTTAAATACTTGGGAAGAGATTTTGTCACTCCATTGCATGTGGACAAGCAATAGTTTAAGTTTAGGGGCGTGATAAGTGGGTAAAATACCATTTATCTTATTTTTAAACTTATACTTTTGATTTGTTGAGTGATAAAGTCGTGCATTTTAATGTCGTTTACTTATATTTTACAGGTTGAATATGATTTAGAAGTAATGGTGAAGGAACCAAGTGAAAACAAGCCAAAAAGGATCTAAAATGGACAAAACAAAGCTGCCCAGTGAATTGCTCTTCGCGAGCGCGATAAGCCAGGCCCTGACTACTATGCGAACGCGTAGAATGACCGCAAACGCGATGAGCAGCAACAGTGACCTTCGCGAACGAGAAGGTCAAACGTGAAGGTGAAGGGCAGAAAGCCAAGGGCAGAAGTCAAAGCTTCACGAACGCATGGTCAAACCGCGAACGCGAAGGGTAGAAGGCAGTACAGAATTGCAAACGCAACAACTGTATGTGAACGCGAAGGCTTAATTGCCTGTGAAGAAATGGCAGTTCTGGAATTTCACGACTTTGACCCTAAATCCTTTAATACCCAAATCAGTTCATTTTATACACATCTTTGGCTTATTTTCAGTCCATAGAGACTAGAGAGAACAAGGAGAAAGTTGGGGTTCTTGCATAAAGACACTTGGGTCTTAAAGATTGAAGCTTGTGGTTAAGATTTTCTTACCTATTTATGTTGATTTCTTCATTTCCTTACTTTGTATTGTAAATCTAAGTGTGTAGTATTTATTTCCAACACTTAATCTTGTTTATGGGAATATTCGTAATTAAGGTGTGGATACATGGTTGTGCTTATGTATTTATTGAAGTTCTTATATTGTTAACATAGGTTTTGCTCGTTGAATATTTATTTGTTCAACTACATAACTATTATTAATTAATTGAAAGGAATTTCAATTAACCATGCCTATTTAGTGTGTATCTACTTGAAAGAGAGTGCATATTTAGGTAGTTGTCGAAAAACATCACTTCCGGAGTATAGACGAGAGTCATAACCGAGGGCTTAGAGTTGGATTAGAGATAGCGATACCTCGGGTGCAATCTAGGTGAACCATTATGCGAAGCTAGCTAGTGTAGCTTGAGAGAGTGCATATAGCAAATTATTATAATTACTCGAGAGAGATTTATGATAAGTAGAGAGTTCACGATTGATAGCAGCAACTAAGTATACATTTGTGACCATTATTGGAAGGGATATAAAATACATTGGATCGTTACTTGATGTGTAATTCCCGATGCATTCGTACTTGTAGCCATTGATCATTTTACTTGCTTTCTAGGATAGTTCATATTTCCGCAATTAAACCAATATAATTCCAAAAATGTCTCTTTTACCCATTTGGATTTGCACCATAAGCAATAATTCTCCTACTTCCCTAGTCGCCTACACATTGTCCTTGTGGATTCGACCCCGACTCTTAGTTGGATAAATTATAATGCAATCGACCTTACCTATTGCTTTTGATCAGTGGTATAGTTGTTCGTAATACTGTGTTAAAAATCAGAGAAGCAGAGAAACATTTTAGTTTAATAAATAAAATAGTAAATTATAAGAAATATTCCGAGTCCACAAATTGCTTGTGCGTCCTTAAGGAATTTTAACCCCTTCACACGTTACCAAGGTAATGAATTAAATCCTCCCAGGATGAAACGGAATAAACCTTCTTGTAACAATGGCAATACAAACTGCAGGACACCAACGAACTCAAAAGACTGAGCAAATCACACTTGACACTTATGTTTATATTAAAATAATGCAAATAGAAAAGAGAGGAGAAATTTTCAGATTTTCATGTCTTTAAAATGAGGCCAATCCTCTAAATTTATAAACAAAGAAAGGGTTAGATGGAGAGGTGAAATCCAAAAGGTACCTCTTTCATTTTCCATTCACACCCTTTAAAGAAAAATGCAACAATCCCCCACATGAATGGGGAACGGGCATATGTGTAAAAACATGCATGAAAATACAGTGTGATTCGCAAGTATGGATTAATCTCATCTGGATAAGTAGGTTTCCCTTTGAACTTTCCGTAGTGAACTTATGCCGGATATACTCGGTCAATCGATAGAATTGATATCTTTGAACCATCGAGCTTTTATGTATACCTAGTGGTTTGGCTATGGTGTGGTAAGAAGGATAAACATATGATCATTATTTGAAGCCCGTAGTGGCAGATCCAGGATTTTAAAGTCGTGGGTGCTCATTGATAAAAATTCTAAAAGAAGAAAAAAAAGGAGTTTAATTATGGGTATGCCCTCAGTATTTATCTAAATATTTTTATAATTGTCTATGTAAATTTACTAAATCTTGTCAAAAATAAAAGGTGCTAAATCCGCCACTGGAAGCCCGTTCGGCTTAACTGACTCAAAAGTAGTTGATTAAAGAGAAAACTATCCTATATAGCCCCTCAAAATTTTAATAGCACATGTTTTGCCCACTTGCAAAAGATGGCCCTTCGGCACAAACATATTGCATCTAGTAGCCCGAAATATCTGTTTTATATATTTTTTGTATAGTGACTGTCTATTTTGTATAGTGGAAATCTATTTTGTATAATGATAGTCTATTTAATATATATTTTGTATAATGACATCCTATTTTGTATATATTTTGTATAGTTACATCTATTTTGTATATAAATTGTATAGTTACATCTATTGTTGTATATATTTTGTATAGTGACACTCTATTTGTATATAAAATATATAGTGACAGTCTATTTTGTATATTTTTCTATTATAATTATCATGCAATTCAGCAATTTTTTGAAGAGGGAATCAAACATTATTGTATAGTTTTTGTATATTGACAGTCTATTTTGTATAGCGACATTCTATTTTGTATATTAACAGTCTTTTTAATATGTAATGTATAGTGACAATCTATTTTGTAAAATAACTTATACCATATTCATTACCGTCTAAGATATTTGGTATATTTTAATGGATTACAAGAAGATAATTACTTTTTTCAGGTTATAATATCAGGAATGCTATGAATAATGATCTTTTCTCTAATTATAAATAACTTTTCTTGAAGGAAATACTTATAAGCTAAAATTAAACTCTAAAATGAATTAAGGCACTGGTGAAAATTTATAGTCAATAGCTTGAATTCGTCTTTAGCAAATATGAGGCAAAAAAAAGATGTCATGAAAAACTTGCAATATTTTTACTCATATACATAGAATTAGTGGGAGAGGAGAATCGCTTAAACTTGAAACCTGTATTGTTTTCTTCTATTTCAGTTAAAAAATTTTATTCAACAACTAATCTTTAGCTAGTCCCCCGGATTAAAATAATGGGCGAAATAGTTTGACTATGTGGGAAAGAAGAAGAAGAAGAAGGGCGGGGGTGAATAATTGCGCAACAAGGACGAAATAAATAAAGGCATGTTGGGTGATGAGCTGGATGACATATTTATTTGGGGTCCCAAAAATAATTAACGCTTCAATTTGCACCACTGAAGGAATCAAACTAATATTTGGAAGGAAGCGGATAGGACAGGTTTGAGCTAGCCATTAGAATTGCTTTTGGGCTATAAATTGTATATAATAATTTTGGGCTATTTAGTAATATAAATTTGGCCCTATGGCTATAAATGATATTTTTTTCGATAAATTTGACGGGCTGGGCTGGGCTAGCCCACTATTTTGATGGACCTTATAATGGTAGGCCTATCCTAGCTCTATGTTGGCCGCGGGCCCCCATGGGTCGGCCCATCATTTTAAAAAAGTATAATTATATATTTTTTTCTTTCAGTTCTGACCAAAAAAAGATAATTATTTAAAAGTTAATAATATCTTATTGGAAAAAATTCGCAAAACTTAATAACTTTTTATATTTTTTCAATATATCACAATAAATACCAAAAAAGTAAAAGACATGACTATATTTTATTCATTAAAAGTCAAAACTTAAAATAAACTATTCATGAGAGCGTTCATTATGCTTGTGAGATATCCAACACATCATCTTCGTCAAACACATTTGAATCCGCTTATGACAAGGTTTTCTTAACATCTTCACTTTCATCTACAATGTATATGCAATATTAATTAGTTAAATATTAAAAATAATTAAATTTCAAAAAGTAATAATATTTAAATTCACATAAAAAATATTACCAGTTTGAGTTAGGGAAACCCTGTGTAGCCAATTTTGAATAGTAACAAGTGTTCGGACATTTTCATAATTAATATAACTTCTGTACTTTGTAAGAACTAAGAACATGCCACCAATGCTAAATGTTGATTCTGATAGTACAATGGTAATAAGAATGCTAAGTACATCATGCACCATCATTGACAAATCAGGATATTTTCTAGAATGTTCCTTCTAATATATGACAACATCATCTCTTGAAGCTTCTCAAGATCAAGTTTTGGTTCATCTTAGTAAAGATCCAATGTTGACTTTCCATCTCTAACACACTATACTTTAATATTTTTATATATTTTAAATAAATATTTTATTAGGCCCACGGCCCGGCCCAGCCTTAGTTAAGCCTCACGGGCGATGTGCTTAATCGGACTTGGCTTAAAAGCCTCGTTTTTAAACGAGCTCCAAAATTCTAGCCCAGCCCTACTAAATTACGGGTTGAACTGGCCCAACGGATCTAGCCCATATTGACGGCTCTATAAATGTCTGAACTCTGAAGTAGGATTACCGTAGACTTTTTCTTTGTTGTTGTAACTTTGCCTCAAATCTAGGTAAAGTACGTTGATTCTGTAAGTACTAACCAACTAATGAAGTTTAAGTCAAAGTCTGAACTCTGTCATGTCCAACTGGAAACAAGGTTAAGCAATCTTTGCTCTAAGACCGCCAAGGATTACCCCAGCTTTTCCTTTAACTCCCCAACTCTTTTCGAGTCTTTTTATCTGATTCCATAACATACAGACTTGATATTGAGTTCGTCTCAATGTTACATAGCCAGTGTTCTTGGTTTTCTTTAGCCTAAAATAAGGACGCAATGAATTTGTACAGATAGACAAAGCGGTATCCAGTGGTGTATGGGGTAAAATTTGACTCGCTACGTCCCTACGTCGGCACAGATAACCGCCAGGCGTGCACTTACTAAGAAAAGGGTACGACCCAGAGACGGTGGAACGAGCGGCACTATAGGCCCCGTCGTCCTGTCGTGGGCATGTTTTCAGTTCGTGTGTATTTAGTATTTCGAGGAGGGTCCCTCGATATATAAAAGGGACCCAAGCGTTGTAATGGGGGAGAATCTATCTCTCTATTTCTCTATCTCTCTCTCTCTAAAAACTGCATTCTTATCTTCTGATCTACTGAGATCGAAAACGAGAAAACACATCACATATCCCAAGGTCTTATTATATTCGATTGCGATTTACCCTTGATTTATTTCAATTGATTTGCTCGAAAAGTATTAGATAACTTTTGAGTCAAACAATTTAGCACCGTCTGTGGGGATTTCAGCAATCGTAATCATAGTTCATATCTAGGAAATCAAAAAAATATCGGTCACCGTTCTTCGTACTCCTTAGAAATCGAACTATGGCAAAAAAAGAAGCACGGATGAAAACAATAGCAGATGTAGCATCCAACCTCATAGGCCCTCTTAACGAGGCCGGTAGAGAAAACATCATAGGCACAACACCTGGTAGTGCACCAAGATGAGGAGATCTCACCCTCTTCACTTGAAGACTTAACGATTCTGCACGAGAAAGGGGCTTCTACAACTGCCACCAAAGAAACACCCCCGGTAGTCAAAAAGTTACTGGAAGAGTGGTTGACAAACACTCTAAGCAGCTTGCTCGAAAATTGCTTCAAAGCAACACCAGGTACTCACCGACAACAGACATCACTACTGCCCCACCTGTGAACTTTGCGTTGTACGAGCAAGCAACACTCATGTTGATACCAGCCCCAGCGATGGTGCACTTGCAACCATGCTCAAGAAAATGGAGGAGATGGAGAATGAAAACAAAGCGCTGCGTGACCAAATGAAGGAGCATTAGGAAAGAGTAGACAAAATTCCTGAGGGCCCTAAGCTACTGCCAAAGCGCGGCGTAGGATGGTTCGTTGAACAACCGTACAGTGAGGAGGCTTCCCCTCACCTAATCCAGAAAACCTTCAAGATGCCACCATACTTAAGAATATATGACGGGACAACGGATCCCGAGGTTCATCTGATTCATTACGTGATCGCTGTGAAGGGCAACAATTTGTCTAAGGAACAATTGGCATTCGTACTGCTTAAAAAGTTTGGATAAACGTTGACAGGAGGGGCCTTGACACGGTATTCTCAACTACCAGCTAGGACAATATCGACGTTCGAGGAAATGGCGGAAAAATTCGCCACCGCCCACGCAGGAGCAAAGAAAGATGAACCTAGTGTCAACGATATCTTCGCCATCAGGCAAACAACAGGTGAGGGACTCAGAGACTTCTTGGCCAGGTTCAACAGGGTAAGAGTGGGTTTGCTAAACGTATCGGAAGGCATGGTGGTAGCAACTTTCCAAAATGGATTAAATAGAGATTGTTCAAGAGCTACCAAGAAGTTGCTAAGCCGACTCATGAAATACCCCCCCCCCTACCACCACCACATGGGAAGAGATCCACAACGCCTATTATGCCGAAGTAAGAGCGGATGAAGACTATCTCAATGGTCCAACCCAACGGTTAACGATGATACAACCAGAAGCAAGAAGACATCGACGCCACGACAGGGCGACACGAACAACCCCCACGCTTCAAGAAAGAAAGGCATCAGCCTTACGTCAAGACCTCTAATTCGCCCCCTCCAAGGCACCCGGATGCAGTACAACGACATGTCGTCCCACTCCGGAATGAAAGAGGTATGCCTCCTTTATTATCAACGCATAACTTTTGTGTGTCCCTTTCGGAACTAGTGTACGCGCTAGAGAATCTGGGGACAAAAGTGCAGTGGCCGCAGAAAATGAAATCAGATCCTAGCACATGGAGGTCGAACGTCTTGTGCGAGTTCCATCAATAAAGGGGACACAAGATCGAAGATTGTATAGGTCTGCGACAAGAAGTGGTAAGGATGCTAAACCAAGGATACCTGAAAGAGCTGCTTTGCGACAAGGGAAAGATCAATTTCGCCAGAGGACGAGATCAACCCCAAGGTCAACCAAAGCCACCTTCCCCAGCACACATCATAAATATGATCGTCGGTGGCAGAGACGACTCCGCAATTAACCACGTAAAGTTCATCACCACCCAAAAACTGAAACGCACGATCGCCCATGAATGGTATGACGACTTCGAAGACAGTATCACCTTTGTACCGACGGTTTGTCTTATCCACATTGTGAAGCTTTATTATAACTTTGCGTATCACTGATAGTGATGTCAAGAGAATATGGTAGATGACAGAAGTGGCACTTGTATTATCCATCAAGGAGTCCCCATGCAAATGAGACTCGAAGATGAGATAATATTGCGTTGTATAACACTAATAGGTTTTAATAATGCAGTGGAGCGGACCTCCGAAGAGATATCATTGCCCGTCTTCACAAGGAGAGTTACGTTGAAAACCACATTCCATGTGATGAACTAGGAAACGGCTTATAGCTCCATCATAGGGCGTCCCTGGATACACGCCATGCAAGTAGTCCACTCGAGCTTCTACCAGGTGATAAAATTCCATATCCTATGGGGAGTATTCACCATCCGAGGCGAGCCACGCACTGCTCAGGAATGCTACTGGATAGCCCACGCAACACAAATACCAAACAACTGAAATGAGCAAGTGTAGAAGCATTGCAATCAGCTGTGCCGGGGGTTAAAGGCAACTTGACAGCGGAAGCCATCAAAGACCCAGAAATCGTAGAATCATGCAAAGCAACGCTCGAAGACCTCGACCCGGTCAAATTGGACGATGCCGACAGCTCAAAGAAAGCCTACATTGGGCACAGTCTTTGCGACCCAAGTAAGTACCACCAATTTTTAACTAACCATGCAGATTTGTTTTCTTTCTCCCATTCAGATATGCCGGGAATCCCGAGAGACATCTCCACTCACAAGCTGAACGTCGACCCACGATACCCGCTTGTATGACAGATGAGGAGGAATTTCAACGCCACAATCAATGAGGCGGTCAGTGAAGAAGTAGACAAATTATTAGCCAATAGTTCCATCAGAGAATCAAAGTACCTGCAATGGGTCGCTAATGTCGTCATGGTCAAAAAGAAAAATGGGAAATGGAGAATGTGCGTGGATTTCACCGACTTAAATAAGGCATGCCCGAGGAACTCATTCCCATTACCCCACATCGACCAGTTGATAGATGCCACCCCCGGGCACAAACTGCTAAGTTTCTTAGATGCCTACTCCGGATACAACCAAATCATGATGGCCAAAGAAGTTCAAAAAATACAACTTTCATCACCCACCAAGGGACATACTACTATAAGGTGATGCCATTTGGGCTAAAAAATGCAGGGGCAACATATCAGAGGTTGGTCTTTGAAATGTTCAAGTAACAGCTCGGCAAGACCATAGAAGTTTACATTAACGACATGCTAGTAAAGTCGATAAAGAAAGAGGATCACATCGATCCTTTGAAAGAAGCCTTTGAGATATTGAGACAGTAGAAGATGAAGCTAAACCTTGAAAAGTGCGCCTTCGGTGTGGCCTCGAGAAAATTCCTGGGCTTTCTTGTATCACAATGTGGTATCAAAGTCAACTCGGACTAGATCAAGGCAATAGACACAATACTAGAAACTTTGAACAGCAAGAAGCACGTACATGAATTAACGGGGCGAATAGTCACCCTATCAAGATTTATCTCACAGTTCTCTGACAGATGCCATAAGTTCTTCAACGTACTAAGAAAGTATCATGGGTTACAATGGAACGAAGAATGCATCGAGGCCTTGAGGAAATTGAAAGCGTACTTATCGTCGCTACCATTACTGGTCAAAGCAAACCCTGGCGAGTGCCTTTTGGTATATATGGCCATGTTCGAAGTTGCTGTCAGTGCGTCTTGGTCTGCGAAAATAAAGGTATGCAATCTCCTATTTACTATAATAGCAAAACCTTATTAGATGCCAAAACATGCTATCCGCACCTCGAGAGGTTGGCTCTCGCGTTGGTCGTAGCTTCGCGAAATCTTAGACCCTATTTCCAGTGCCACCACATAAAGGTAATAACGACCTTCCCCTTGAGAAGCATCCTACACAAGCCTGAACTTTCGGGTAGGCTCGTTAGGTGGGCCATAGAGCTCAGCGAGCACGACATATCCTACTATCCAAGAACCTCCATCAAGTCACAGGTACTTGCCGACTTTGTCGCCGACTTCAACGCCCAAATACTACCAAAGGTGGAACTGGAGGCCATTCACGCTTCCCCCAATGCCGACTTCTGGACTCTCTACATAGACGGTGTCGTTAGTTCCATAGGATCGGGAATCCTCGAAGTCCCATCGGGCGAAATAATTCCTCAGTCCATATGATGCCGCGAGATGACTAATAATGAGGCCAAGTATGAGGTGGTGATTGCAAGAATGAAGTTAGCCACCAAATATGGGGCTCGACGACTAATCCTACACTGCGACTCCCAAATCGTAATAAACCAAGTCACCGGGACTTACCAAATCAAAGAACAGATGCTGCAAAAATACCAATCAAAAATCCACAAGCTGATGACCGAATTAGATGAGTGCCAGTTTGAACAGATACCTAGGGCAAAAAATGTAGATGGCTTAGCAAAACTAGCAACAACCACCAAGAATATCATCAAGGAAAGCGTTGTCATGCTACTTCATTCGGCCATCGATCATGTTGAGGTAATTTCTTTAAATCCTAAATGGGACTGGCGCAACCATTTTGTTTCCTACTTGCAGGATGGGACACTCCCACGTGACAAGAAAGAAGCCAAAAAACTTCGCATGTAAGCCACCCGATACAGCCAGCTAGAGCATGATCTCCACAAAAGGATGTTTGGTGGACCCCTTGTTAAGTGCCTTTGGCCGCACCAAACGAGACAAGTATTAGAAGAGGTGCACCAAGGCCATTGCGATGCTCATACAAGTAAAGCACCCTCATCCATTACCTCATTCGAGGCGCTTATTACTGGCCCACTATGAAAAAAGAGGCAGCAAAATACGTCCATACGTGGGAATAGTGTCAAAAGCACGCCCCCATGATACACCAACCATGAGAGCTTTTCCACCCAGTCACCTCGCCTTGGTCCTTCATCAGGTGGGGAATGGATATAATTGGTCCCCTACTAGTGGGACGAGGAAAGATACGATTTCTTCTAGTGGGACCAGAACAACTGGAACATCACCTACCTCAAATACTTCCATTTCTGAAAGGCGTCCCCTGAAGTCGTACTCTTTTTCCCTTATCCGAGTTTTGTCCAATTGGGTTTTCTCTTAAAGGTTTTTAACGAGGCAACGAAGGGGAAACCTGGTGGTATCTGAGAGCAAGTTTATTACATCAAATTGTTGACACGATCTCCGGGCCGATATAATAAAGGGACTACACTAGTCAAATCTCCGTAGTATGGGAAAACTCTACATTTTACATGATTATCTCTATTATGTAAGCAGCTAAGGCCATTATCTCCATTATGTAAGCGGCTAAGGCCATTATCTCCATTATGTAAGTGACTAATGCCATTATCTCCATTATGTAAGCGGCTAAGGCCATTATCCCTATTATGTCGGCGGCTAAGACCACTATAACCATCTGTGCAAGCGGCCAAGGCCGTGTGAAAATCAACACTGGTTAAGGCCATCGCCATTAAGTGTCAACTCAGTTTGACCATGAAGAATAACACTTCGATTGAGAGTCGAAGTCATATCCTAATGGCTAAGGTCATTGCCATTAAGTGTCGACCTAGTTCAAACACGAAGGATAACACTTCGACAACAGTTGAAGTCATATTCCCATGGCTAAGGCCATCGCTTAAGCGTTGACTCAGTTCGACCATGAGAATAACACTTCGATGATAGTCAAAGTCATATCCTAATGGTGATGGCCATCACCATTAAGCATCGACACAGTTCGACCATGAAGGATAACACTACAACGACAGTCAAAGTCATATCCCCATGGCTAAGGCCATCGCCATTAAGCATCGACCCAGTTCTATCACTAAGGATAGCACTTCGACGACAGTCGAAGTTATATCCCCATGGCTAAGGCCATTGCCATTAAGCATCGACTCAGTTCTACCACGAAGGATAACACTTCGACGATAGTCGAAGTCATATCCTTATAGCTAAGGCCATCGCTAGTGAGTGTTGACTCAGTTCGACCACGAAAAATAACACTTCGATGACAATCAAAGTCATATCCTAATGTCTAAGGCCATCGCCATTAAGCGTCGACCCAGTTCGATCACGATAGACAACACTTCAACGACAGTTGAAGTAATATCCTAATGGCTAAGGCCATCGCCATTAAGCTTCGACCCAGTTCGACCATGAAGGATAACACTTCGACGACAGTTGAAGTCATATCCTATTGGCTAAGGCCATCGCCATTAAGTGTCAACCATGTTCGACCACGAAGGATAACACTTTGACAACAGTAGAAGTCATATGCTATAGATAAGGTCATCTCAATTAAGCGTCAACCCAGTTCGACCATGACGGATAACACTCTGACGACAGTCAAAGTCTTTTCCTTATGGCTAAGGCCATCGCTATTATGCATCGACCCAATCGACTATGATGGATAACACTTCAACAACTGTTGATTTTACGTCATATACTACCTACGATGGTGGTTAGTCCTAGGGGAATCACCCCCAATTAATCCACCCCGAAGATCGCCTACATCATTTCGATGTTGCTCAAAGTCACGATAAATTTCCTACAAAAAAACGAACATCGCCTCTACGAAGGTGAAGTTTCGAAAAGCGAAGAATAACAAGAAAGGAATAACACCAAATATTACATTTTATATATCACAGCAAAAGAATGTATCTACATTTAGCCCCATGAAGGGGCCCCATTACAATCCAAAAAAGGAGAAACAAAACATGTATCAACTTAAGGCTGCTCATCATCCCATCCATCGCCTCTTAGATGTTCGTCGCCCTGTCCATCGGTCCCGGGGTGGTAAGCTCCGTTACACTAGGAATTAGAGTCTAGCCGATTGACATCCTCTGAAGCATAGCCCTCACACTCAGGGGAATCGGAACTATACCAGTAGGCTTCCCGAGCGGAACGAGCCTCAAGTTGTTGCAACCAAACCTCCTTCTCTGTAGCTCGACCCGTAGCATGAAGCTCCTTGAATACATCCAGTTTAGCTTAATATTAAACCCACATTCCATGCGCGTTATGGCGCGTATCCCAGTCAGGCAAGGGATGAAATGAAGAAAGTACTGAAGGATGAACCGCGTCATCGAACCTTGGATGGACACTCTGCCTAAGAACGCCAACCTATGCCATCTTGTCTTGGAGTTCAGCAGTCAACTCGTCTACCCTACATTGTAGATCGGCGTTCTCTGCCGCCACTCCCTGACTAAGCTCCAGCTCTTCACCCCTCGACTTGAGGAGTGATTCCAACTCACTATTACGGGCCACGACCCTCATCATCTCGTTATCCATCTACTCCAACTCTGCTACTCTAATTTCGAATTGGGCTTACCTTTGCTTAAGACCCTCCCGAAACACCTGAAACTTAGGATCCCGCTGGAAAAGGTTCTCCGCCGCCTAATGGTTGGAGCGGTCAGCTGGTACCTCTTCACCATCTTATTGAATATGGTTGCCTTTTTCTGCTCACGGAGCCTCCGCTCCATCTCTAATACAAGGGTCTGAGGGGAAAGATAAGAATTAGTAAACATCAAAACCAACCTCACGACACGCAAAAAACAAAAGGTTACCTGTAGTCATGCTGGCGACCCTTTGAGACAGCTCCGCATCGCTGACGGTTTTTAACGTTTCACGTTCATGGGCGGCACATAATAAGGCAAGCTCAAACGTTGCATGTTCACTATGGAGTAACAAGTTATAAGCCCCCAAAATCACAATTCGGCGGTCGGACCCATCCGCTGTCATCTCCACATGTTTGAGACCTCCCACAAAGTCATCCAAATCTCCCTGGGAAATCTCGGAATCTGATCTCTTAACAGCCCTACCAACCCTATCAACAATGGTCGATGAGCCACCTACGGAGGCATGAATCAAGCTAATATTGACAGCGGTACTCCCTTGATGGGCTGGCCTCCCGGCATGAATAGCATTGACTATAAAGAAGGGTCTAGGCATTTGGTGAGGCACGCTACTCCTTTCGTCTTCAGTAGCCACCGCCTTGTCTGTCTCAAGCTTTTGCCATTTTCTCTCCATCGACTCCTCGCCCTCAGAATACTCATCTGTAGGTTGCGGAGTCAGTACCGATGGCATCATTTTGCCTGTAACCACCGCCACAGGCGCAACTCCTCGCAAAGGAACTACAGAGATACCCTCTCGTATGGATGCACAAAATATCTCTTGGGTATCCAAGGCCACGCCCGACCGTGTGGAGGTAGATAGCGCCGCCCTCTTCTTGGGAACGCCTCCACCTGTTAACACAAATGACTCAGTCGATGAAACTTGTAAAACCCACCCACTAAAGTCAAGAAACAACCTGAAGGGCATGCGGGGCCGTAACACTGAAGGAATGCGGACCATGTGTTGGTCTCTTCCGCATAAAGTAGAAGATCGACTACCCATTGCCTAATTCCTTTGATGAGATGAGGTGGGTGAGACTCATTGCAAACAAAAGCAATAATAAGATAATCAGAACCACCGCAACCACGTATGGTAAAGAATTCAATAAATGGAAATACTTACGTTTCGAATTCCACCTCTCTAGGAATCCGACGGGGTTTTATACCAGGTGTTCTATATTAATGAATAAATATCTTTGCCAGTACCCACGACTGGGTCGATCATCGGTCCTGACCACCAATCCCTTCACACCACGACTCCTCAAATGCAGCATGGTGCCCCTTAGGTAACCGGCGCTGAATAACTGCAAAAGATGGTGGATGGAGACCTCACACCCAGCTAGCTCAGAGTACGTCTACAGTATCCGACAGACCTTTAAGGTATATGAAGTGAGCTGAGATGGGCACACATTGTAAAAATGGCAGAGTTCCTTCGCTAAAGGAAATATAGGGAGACGGTAACCAATTAAAATGGGTACTCATAGAATGTGCAATATCGGGTCTATGGACATCTGCGTAATCAGTTCCCGCCGGAACCATCTCCACATGAAAAGGGTATGTCGTGCAATGCACGAATATCGTCCAAATGATCTTTCTTTAACTCAAAATGCTCTAAAGGTTGCACATGAGAGTTCTTGATGAAGTCATTCCTGGTTAAAAGTTGCTTTGCAGCACATTATCCACCGTGAGAGGGGTGAGGTCCTCTTCCCCTTCTCCTTCATCAACTCCACAGGGAGGCGGTATATCTGATGGAGTAGCATTAGTAGCTCTTAGGTTATCTCGCCGGGATTTGGCCATGATTTGTGTTCAAGGAATAGTGTATGCCACGACGGGAAGAAAGGTTCCTGAGAAATGGTGGAGTTCCGGTGAAAGAAGTATTTATTCAGAAAGTAAAGGAAAGGTGCTTGCAAATGATCAAAAGTTTCATCAAGTTAAACCCTTCCCCTATTTATAGGATTGGGTGGCGTTAAATTCGAAGTGGCATATTTCAAACTGGCGCGGGAAACCAAAACAATAGAATGCCTGTGTTACCCCGGGAATACGCGTAATGATTTACCTATCTCTCTCTCTCTCAAAATTGCATTCTTATATTCCAATCTACTGAGATCGAAAAAGAATAAACACATCATATATCCCAAGGTCTTACTATATTCAATTACGATTTACCCTTGATTTATTTCGATTTATTTGCTCGAAAAGTATTAGATAACCTTTGAGTCAAACAAATGGCATATGCATAATGACAGACGTAAAAATTCCTATAAACTATATAGTTAAAAGGGAAACGAAGTAGAACTAGATAAAGACTATCTCATTATTCTCACATTTAAATGTCCAAGGTTCAGCATCAACGAGCATCATGACTATTTATTTCATGAAACAATCTTCAAAACCATGATCATGTAATCTAGGACAAGACCAGACACCACTTTTGATCTAGAACACTTGCTTTGCCATGTAGATGAGTCGATGCCCAATAAACCATGTCTTTTCCTTCTCAATAGTCTTCGTCTATTGGTTTTCTTCCAGTAACTAGTTCTAATAGCACAACTCCAAATTTGTATACGCCACTCTTTTCTGTTACTCTGAAGGGCATGGTAGGGTGTGGCCATGGCACGGCGCAGGACGTACGTATATGCCATCTCTATCAACATAACCAAATATAAACACAATGTTAGAAAACTAGTACTAACTCCATTCCAATTTATGTGAACATGTTTGACTGGGCACGGAGTTAAAGAAAAAATGAAGACTTTTGGAATTTATGTCTTAAACAAGTCAAAAAGAGGCTTAGAGTGTTTGTGTGTTTATAAAAGCTTCTCATTAAAGGTATAATGGTAAGTTTAAGCTAAATTATTACCAAATTTAGATATGGGTCATTCGTTTTGGAACGGACCAAATAGAAAATAGGTTCACATAAACTAGAACAGAGGGAGTACCTTTTGGTGTATGCAAAAAATAACAGTAATTAGTGATTGGTTGAAACATATAAAAGGGAAGCATGGTGCACCAAGCTCCCGCTATGCGCGAGGTTCGGAGAAGGGAATGACCACTAAGGGTCTATTGTACGCAGCCTTACCCTGCATTTCTGCAAGAGGCTATTTCCACGGCTCGAAGTCGCAACCTTCTGATCACATGGCAGCACCTTTACCAGTTACTCAAAGGCTCTCCTTCAAGTTGAAACATACACCAGGAGCTAAATAGCCATGAGTGCCTGCAATGTTGCTAAACTCGGAGTTGTTTGACTCAAAAGTTGTCTAATATATTTCGATCGAATCAATCAAAATAAATCAAGGGTAAATCATAGCCAATAAGAATTAATCACTGAATTTGAAGACAAATTTTGTATATATGAATAATCAATTGGAGAATAATGTAAGTAGGATTTTATTCGTCATAATGGCCTGACCCGCCTCTCCTTAGAGAGGTTCAGGATCTTACAGTTGTCTTGTCCATCACCCTCATCATGGAGCGTGTTTCTCCATTCTTATGTATTCAGAGTCGTGTGTGTGAAGAATCCCCCTTTGAAGGTTCTATTTCTAGGTATTTATAGCTACAAGCTCTATGAGCTGGTCGCGAGTTGTTGTAGTTTGGTCAAGGAGCGAGTTGTTGTAGTTTGGTCGAGGAGACGTCCTCTTGTCTCGAAAGGACCGTGACCCCCTTTTTCGTATTAAGAATAGCTGTCATGAGTTAAAATTCAACTGCGTTGACCATCTGTTATAAGTTTTCTAGGACAGGGGGTGGCTCTGTGGCTATCAAATGGTCAGATTTTTTACCAATACAGTTAGTCCCTCTGTTCGTCGGGGTCGTGCTTGTGCCGACCTCGGCGGACGGATAGTATGGCGTAATCAGGAGGGGACAGACTTGTCTTTCATTTATCAATGGCGTATGAATCTCTAGATAGATCAGGGTGCCTTTTCGGTATTTACGTACCATTATGACAATTTTGGGACTTAAACATCGGTTGGTAAGTGAAGCGCCATTTCTCGCAGTCATTCATAATGGCGCATATTTCTATGAAACTGAATCATCTTGTGCCCAGTCATGTATTAATAATGTCTATAAATAGGGAGGATTTTTCATTTGCCTTTTGCACATTCATCATTCTTTCAAGAGAAATCCTGAGGAATCTTTCATCCTGCTAAATCGCATTTTTCTCTCCTCATTTGATCACTATCATCATTGATCTCCTTATTTCTTTCATAAAAGCCCTTCTTTCTCTCGCTCCTGAGTCAATCATGTAAAGAACTTCTTCTCGCGGTAATTTTCCGGCTAATTCTCCGGAGGTTGAAAATCATGCTCAGTCAACTAAAGACTTTGAGCTGATGGAATGTGAAGAAGCTCCTCCAGTCGATGAAGTTCTGCCTCGTCCGGGAAATTCGATAGTGGATTTTGGTGCACCGGTCGGCATGGATTAGGTGACATTGCTTCTCTAATGGGCGAAGTGGGGATAGCGCAGATGCGAGAGTAGTGGGGTATTCCACGCTAAGTCGAGATCGCGCTTGCGAAGCCTGAGGATAGGGTTCAGATTAACCGTCGAGGGTATTTCTCGTTCTATGCTTACCCCTTCCTAGTAGGGTACACACTCTCGCTTCCAATAATGGTGGTCGACTTTCCTCGTTATAATGAGGTGTGTCCAGCCCAACTTTCTTCTTACCTCTATAAATTGTTTCCCATGTGCATCAAGTACGCGGAGCTGGCCGGTAGGGAGGTCACTCCGAGGCACGTGCTTGGCCTCTTTGCACCTTAAAATATCTGTGGCACCATGATCCATGTGCGACCTCGAGGGTCGAGGGGCATGGTGGTCAGGATGGATGACAGGACCAACCGTCGCTTCTTTGAAAATTTCTTCTATATTCGAATTGAGCACCTGGTGGTGGACCCGAGTGGGTTCGCAGAAGTTTGAAACTTTGCACGTAAGTTCTTGTTCCCGATTGAGAAAATGCCCTATTTTGAACTTCTTTACTTCTTGTGTTTGTAGTTGTTGATTTACTTTAACATTTTATAGCTAAAAAGCCGTCGCTGCCTCCTTTGGAGGGGATCCGGCAATAGGTCGAGGTTGTGCTTCCTCATACTATAGGGATTCGCACATGGTCGACTTTTTGGGAGAGACACGGACGGAGGCCCTTTGATAGGAGAAATAGCGGGCCTACTTCATTTCTATTCTTCCTTATTTTGACTTTATTCATTGAACGTTTGTTTGTTGTGGTTAGGCAGAACTAGCCATGTCAGAGCTCCTCAGTTAGCTTTCTGTCGACCGGCTGTGTCTGCTCGACTTACTGTAGCACACACACCTCGTTCGGTATCCAAGGAAGCGTTAGTTGAATCATCAGTGGTTGCCTCTCCGACACGGACTGCGTCTCAAGACGTAGGGCCATCTGGAGCCACCCACCCTCGAACTGACTCGCTACTAATCGGAGAGGAAGAAGGTTCATCGAAAATGTGGAGGGTACCATTTGTGGCAGCTCCTCCAATGGTGATCAATTTGGATTCTCCTCCAATAGATTCATAGGGAGAAGTTGTTGTGGTGTTTGCTGTTCCGAGGGGCTAGTTAGTTGAAGTTGACCACATTAGTTCAAGCCAAGTGAATGTTGCTATTTTGGAGACCCGGTCGGAAGTTCCCGCTGCTGAGGTGGAAGGTAAATCTCTAGAGGTTGTTGTTGTGACCTCGAACGTGCCTTCATCCACCACGACGGGTGGTTCTGGACCGTCGGCGACGGAGAGGGGATAGAATGCGGTGGAGGATAAGTACAAGTATGAGTCTAATTTGGACCCCAACAACGTCCGCATGTTTGAGGAGGGCATTACTAACTCTATCGTTCGCGTGAAGGGGCCGGCCCGTTTTATTAAAGTTTCTTCAAATTTGAACCTATTAACCCAAGGAAGTAGCTATGTGTCACAATTTGAGTTGTTATGTTCGGAGGCAGTGAACACGTCCCTGAGGAGCGTTTTCAATGTTGAGGTGATGAATGAAGTGGCCGTGATGTGCTTGAGGGTACGTAGCATGACTCCAGTTGTTTCTTCATTGTCTTAGCCTGGGCTTTAGTTTTAATTGTTCTTTTTGTTTTGTAGACTTACTTGTTGGAGGTGGATAGAATTTACAGAGGCAACGTTCGTTCGCATATCTTCCTGCAGATGCTGGGAAAATGTCGTTGTTATCGTGACAGGGGCCAAGAGCTGCACGGGCGATTGAGGAAAATCCTTATAACCGAGCTCTGGGCGAGGAGCTGGAAAAGCAAGATCAAGAGCTGATGCAGGCACTCGGTGGCAAAAGCGAGCTTGAGGAGCACATTTGTATGAAGGATGAGGAGCTTGAGGTGGGAAAGGGGGTTTTTGCTGAGTGTGCGCACTCGCGGGATAAGTTGAGGGAGATGGAATTGGATGCGGAGCAGAACCAGGTTAAAGTGGGGGAGATGGCGGTGGAGTGGAGTGGGAAGTTGGCGAAGCTAGAGGGCGAGATTTCTGCCTTCAAACCTCGACGAGGGCTAGGGCGTTGGAGAAGGCGATCCGCATTCATGAGGCTGAACTAGAGATGAAGAGGTCTATTGTGGCCCTTAGGGAATAAGGGCTCGAGGAGAGAATTAGTGGCTTTGACTAGGAGGACCAAGTTCTGTCGGATCGGATTGTTGTCTTGGAAGAGGAGAACTAGTGTCTCCAGGACCAAGTTGGGTCGTCACACACTGTTGTTCCCAACCAGGCTCATGAACTTTGGGTCTATGCTGAAGCTCAACAGGATATGTTCAAGCACTTGTGGGAAGCAGGTACTGTGACCAAGGAGGCATTCGAGGTGGTACATTAGAAGGATGGTAAGGCCCGTGCAAATTGTGGTTATGATGTGGCGACGCCCGAGGCTGACGATGGTACGAGTGGTGCCGAATGTGGCACCGAGTGAAATAATTTTTTCTTGGTTTTTTCTTTGTTTCGTTCGTTGGTTGGAGTTCGTATGTTGTTTTTTTTCTTTATTTTTTTTATGTTGACCGACTATGGCCAGGTGTAAGCGGGGATGACCCGCATTCTCAACATTGTGGATAAATGAATTTTCTTATCGTCGTTTGTCTTGCGCCTATTTGGTACCTTATTTTTTCTTCTCTTTCTTGTTTTAGCATACTAGAAGTGTCGAATTTTTGAGTTCGATGGGGGTTGGTGTATCAGCCCTTAACTGATGACATTTCTTATCCTTCGTCTTGATATAAGCGAGGTAGAATTGTCGTCTTTTGGCGAGAAAGCTTGGCCCCGATCACAGTTCGACCAAGGTCAGACTTAATTTTATGGAGAAAACACTCAACCTTACTCTTGGTTAAAAAAAACACTCAGCCTTACTCTTGGTTTGATGGCGAAGACGCTTAGCCTTAGTCCCCATTCGACTGAGGTCGAACTTACTTTGACGGTGAAGGCACTTAGCCTTATTCTTAGTTCGATCAAGGTCGAACTTACATCGATGGTGAAGGCGAAGGCGCTTAGCCTTATTCCTAGTTCGAACGAGGTCGAACTTATTACTTTTGAAATCAAAGGCACATAGATTAAGTCCCAGTTCCACTTAGGTCAAACTTACTTTGATGGTGAAGGCGCTTAGCCTTATTCCCAGTTCGAATGAGGTCGAACTTATTACTTTTGAAGTCGAAGGCACTTAACCTCCCAGTTCGACTAAGGTCGAACTTACTTTGATAGCGAAGGCGCTTAGCCTTATTCCCAGTTCAAACGAGGTCGAACTTATTACTTTTAAAGTCGAAGTCACTAAGCCAGTCCCAGTTTGATTGAGCTCGAACTTAATTTGATGGTGAAGGTGCTTAGCCTTATTCCCAGTTCGAACAAGGTCGAACATATGAAGTCGAAAGCACTTAGCCTTAGTCCCAGTTCGACTGAGGGCAAACTTACTTTGATGGTGAAGGGGCTTAACCTTATTCCCAATTCGAACGGGGTCGAACTTATTACTTTTGAAGTAGAAGGCACTTATCCTGAATCCCAGTTAGACTGAGGTCGAACTTACTTTGATGGCGAAGGCGCTTAGCCTTATTCCCAGTTCGAACGATGTCGAACTTATTACTTTTGAAGTTGAAGGAACTTAGCCTTAGTCCCAGTTCGACTGAGGTCGAACTTACTTTGATAGCGAAGGCTCTTATCCTTATTCCCAGTTCAAACGAGGTCGAACTTATTGCTTTTGATGTCTAAGGCACCTAGACTTATTCCTAGTTCGAACGAGGTTGAACTTATTACTTTTGAAGTCGAAGGCACTTAGCCATAGTCCCAGCTCGACTAAGGTCAAACTTATATTGATGGAGAAGGTGCTTGCCCTTATTTCCAGTTCGAATGAGGTCGAACTTATTACTTTTGAAGTCGAAGGCACTTAGCCTTAGTCCCAGTTCGACTGAGGTCGACTTACTTTGATTGCAAATGTGCTTAGCCTTATTCCCAGTTCGAACGAGGTCGAACTTATTACTTTTGAAGTCGAAGGCACTTAGCCTTAGTCCCAATTCGACTGAGGTCGAACTTACTTTGATGACGAAAGCACTTAGCCTTATTCCTTGTTCGACTGAGGCCGAACTTATTACGTTTGAAGTCAAAGGCACTTAGACTTACTCCCAGTTTAACTGAGGTCGAGCTTGCTTTGATGGCGAAGGCACTTAGCATTATTCCCTGTTCGAACGAGGTCGAACTTGTTACTTTTGAAGTCGAAGGAACTTAGCCTGAGTCCCAGTTCGACTATGGTCGAACTTACTTTAATGGCGAAGGCACTTAGGCTTATTCCTAGTTCGAACGAAGCAAACTTATTACTTTTGAAGTCGAAGGCACTTAGCCTTAGTCCCCGTTCGACTGAGGTCGAACTTACTTTGATGGCGAAAGCGCTTAGCCTTATTCTCGGTTCGAACGAGGTCAAACTTATTACTTTTAAAGGCGAAGGCTCTTAGCCTTATTCCCAGTTCAAACGAGGTCGAACTTATTACTTTTGAAGTCGAAGGCACTTAGCCTGAGTCCTAGTTCGACTGAAACTGAACTTACTTTGATGGAAAAGGCGCTTAGCCTTATTCCCAGTTCGAACGAGGTCAAACTAATTACTTTTGAAGTCGAAGGCACTTAGCCTTAATCCCAGTTTGACTGAGGTCGAACTTACTTTGATGACGAAGGTGCTTAGCCTTATTACCAGTTCGATCGAGGTCAAACTTATTACTTTTGAAGTCGAAGGCACTTAGTCTTATTTCCAGTTCGAACGAGGTCAAACGTATTACTTTTGAAGGCGAAGGGTCTTAGCCTTATTCCCAGTTCGAACGAGGTCAAACTTATTACTTTGTAAGTCGAAGGCACTTAGCCTTATTCTTCGAGAGTAGTTGGGATGTTTGGGTTGTTTCTGGGTGATTTTTGATCCCTGGCCTAAAATGTCACTGCGCCAGTTTTCAGCTTGGCGCCGCATTAGGGGTGAAGGAAATGCTTCACACTTCTATCCTGAGGAAGAAGTGGGCTTCTTCTCCTCGTTTGGGCTTTTCAAGATTGAAAAGGCAGAGTATCTTAGTTTCCTTTGATGCATTTGAGTTTTCAGTGCTCGATGCGCTTCCTACGCCAAATTGTTTGAGTTGGATTGCTTTCTTTTTAGACTTTTCTTTGGCTTCGATCCAGGAAGAAACTATGTGATTTCGCTAGGATATCCCCACAAAGGGTACCAAATTGTTTGACCCAAAAGTTATCTAATACATTTCGAGCAAATTAATCGAAATAAATCATGGGTAAATCATAGCTAATTATAATTTATCACTGAATATGAAGAAAAAATTTGGATATATGAATAATCAATTGGAGAATGATGTAAGTAGGATTTTATTCATCATAATGGCTTGACCCGCCTCTCCTTAAAGAGGTTCAGGATCTTACAGTTGTCTTGTTCATCACCCTCTTCATGGAGCGTGTTTCTCCATTCTTATGTATTTAGAGTTGTGTGTGTGAAGAAGCCCCCTTTGAAGGTTCTGTTTCTAGGTATTTATAGATTCAAGCTCTGTGAGCCGGTCGTTAGTTGTTGTAGTTTGGTCGAGGAGACGTCCTCTTTCCACAAAAGGGTCGTGACCTCCTTGTTCGTATTAAAAACAGTTGTCATGAGTTCAAAGTCAATTGCATTGACCATTCATTATAAGTCAGTTAGGACGGGGTTGGTCCCGTGACTGTCGTATGGTCAGCTAATTTACCCGTATAGGAGCCTCTAGAGGAAATTTATGAAACTTTTGCAACACCAAAATTAGAAAATTTTGCTTCATACTCCTCATCAAGTAGAATGTTGTTTGACTTGATATCTCTGTGAATAATTTAGGGTAACAATCATGGTGCAAATAAGCAATTCCCTCTGCAGTTTCGACCGCTATTTTATACATATGGTACCAATCTAACCCTGGCTTCCAATCCTTGATCTCTGGGTAGTGCCTTGAACAAATTACCATCTGTAAGTACTCGAAAATCAAGAAATTTGAACCTTCATTCATTAGACTGGCATATTGTTAAACTATATTTCTATGCCTAATCTTTCCCAGAATGCATGTGAGATTGTTACTCGAGAGATTCAGGGAGTTCAACGAGGCCATCATTGTTGATAACGAAATGTGAATGTTGCCTGTGAGATGATTTGAAGAAGATTCAAGTCTACCAACCTAGGAAAGTCCCCACAATCTGATAATGGTCAAAGGCGGCTTTACCCCAAGGCTACTAAAGCGGCCCGCTTTAGGCCTCACAAAATTAGAGGCCCCAAAAGCTACGTTTTTTGTGTGTAAATTAAATATTTATTGTATTTATAAATTCTGATAAAAAAATTCAACTATTTTTTGCTACCTTGCCACCAATGTTAATAACATAGTTTTTGTTATAAATAGAACTCTATTTAAGGTGAATGTCAATAATTAGAGAGATTCTAGGGTTTTACTATTTGGTGGCTAAGTCACCACCTCCCTATAAATATAGGGGTTCTATACCATTGTAAACCATCCCAAAGTATCAATAAGAATACTCCTCTCTCTACTTTTCTCTATATTGTTCTTGTTCTTGTATTATTATTCTTGTTCTTATATTATTTCATAACACGTTATCAGCACGAGTCTCTAACCAATTGAAATTTTCGATTATTTTAACTTTTGTTTGTGTAGGGTTTTGCTTCATAGCCGATTCGGCTCTCTCAACTCAATCGCCGCCTTTTTCTAATTTCTATACGGAAAAATAGAAGAGATGGTATCATCATAAAGTAATGCAACGGGAAGGAAACTCAAGAGGTATATTTGATGTCACAACATTTATTGGTATACCTTAAAGGTAAGTAATTTACTTTTCCCTTTCAAATTCTTGAAATTCTACGATTTGATTTTATATACAAACAAAGACAACAAAGTTTGATTATAACTCTAATGGAGTTCGTAAGAAATTACACTCACATGAAGTGATAAAATTTCTATGCCTTGCCATGATCAAATTCATGTATGATTGTGGGCAAAGAATTGAAAATCCATCCCATTGAATTTGCTCCATTCCCTTTAGAGAATGTGGTAGCAGTATGTGATAAGTCTGAAAGAAGACAAAATTATTACCATGAAGGTATCAATGAATGTGGACGAGGCAATAGACGGAATTATAATCGTCATCATTGTGATAATGAGAATAATAAAGATTCTCAAAATAATCATTCACTTTATGAAAGTAATATTTGACATGAGATTGTATATAGCACATACAGATGATTATGATCAATTCCCTGAAGTGAATGTGATAATTGTAATAAAGCCCGTAAGTATGGAAACGCTCTTGATGTAATTCTGTTTTATGTCTGACATTATGAAAAGAAAGTTCGTTGCCCTTAAAATTTCGGGCAAGAACTATATGACATGGGTGTTGGATGCGGAAATCCATTTGGATGCAATGGGTCTTGGAGACGCCATTAAAGAAAGAAATAATGCATCCACCCAAGACTATGCTAAGGCCTTGATTTTCTTGCGCCATCACCTTAATGAAGGTTTGAAACTGTGCTAAGGCCTTGATTTTCTTGCGCCATCACCTTGATGAAGGTTTGAAAATTGAATATATCACAGTCAAAGATCCACCTATCTTGTGGAATGGCTTAAAGAAGAGATATGACAACCTGAAGTTGATCACTCTGCCACAAGCACGATACGATGAGAATCCAAAAGCAAATAGTTCATAAACTATATATTATCATTGCGGTGGAAAAGGGCACTGGTCAAAAGCTTGCCGTATACCAAGACATTTGGTTGACCTTTATCAAGCATCTCGAAAGAGTAAAGGCCCTGATATAAATTTTGTCTCTGACGACAATTTTGACATCACCCACTTGGATGTGGCAGATTTCTTTGAGCAACCGAATGGGAAAATAGACCACCTAATCGGTGATGGATCTGTGATGAAAGAAGATGGAGTTGTTTGATTTTGTTTCACTTATTTGTAATAGTTAGTGAATAAAATAATAGTCATTAATATCAGCTCGTATTAGTTAGTTTATGATATAATGTTAGTATTAGTTCTCTAGAATGTTTCAATACGCTCAAATTTCAATAATATTTTTATTTTCCAGTAGAGGTAATCGGCTAACCTAACAGTTAGTCGATTATCTAATATTTCGCATTAAAATAGCATATAATCGATTGTGTATGTTTAACAATCGATTGTCTTAAGACATCCGAAGTTTTTCAAAATAGCAAATAATCGATTGTGTATGTTTAACAATCGATTGTGAATGTTCAACAATCGATTGTGTATGTTTAACAATCGATTGTCTTAAGACAAGTTTTTCAAAATAGCAAATAATCGATTGTGTATGTTTAACAATCGATTGTGAATGTTCAACAATCGATTGTGTATGTTTAACAATCGATTGTTTTAAGAAAATGCTTAAACTGAAATTTTCAAACTGCAAAGTAATCGATTATGGAAAACATATAATCGACTATCTGATTTAGTTAGTCGAGTAACCTCAGCAGATTTCGAAAATATTGTTTAAGTATGAAACAAACGGATTGAATTTGTTTATTCTCATGTTCGTATATTTTCTTTTGTATGGCAAACCATGGGAATTAAATTGATTGAAGGCTCCTGAAGAGCAACTATAACTCTGCCTAAAGGAACGATATTTTAGAGAATGCAATGTTCTCCTCCAAGTCTAAGAAGAACTTGTTGAGTTTTAATGATATCAGTCAAAATGTTCTCCTCCAAGTCTAAAAGGAACTTGTTGAGTTTTAAAGATATCATTCAAAATGGATATCAGATTGAGACAATACATGAGTATAATCTTGAATACCTCATTTACTCATGAAAACGAGGCTGCCCACTTCGGCTTGGGGTCACGCCATTTTGCATGCAGCAATGCTAGTTCGTCTCTGACTGACGAATTGACACAAATATTCCCCGTTGCAATTGTTTTTGGGTCATGAACCTAATATATCCCATTTAAGAATCTTTGGATGCGCAGTATATGTGCCTATAGCACCGCCATCCTGCACCAAAATGGGTCCGCAAAGAAGGTTAGGAATATATGTTGAGTTTGAATCGTCCTACATTATTCGCTACCTCGAAACATTGACAGGGGATTTGTACACTGCACGATTTGCAGACTGTCAATTTGATGAGACACTTTTCCCAAAATTAGGGGGAGAAGTTGGTGAAACCAAACGGGAAATTTTGTGGAAAAATGCATCATTATCTCATCTTGATCCACATACCTCTATTTGTGAAAAAGAGGCGCAAAATATTATCCATTTGCAAAGAATAGCAAATCGTATGCCAGACGCATTTACAAATTTGAAAAGGATAACAAAATCACATATCCCCATAGTGAATATGACAACATCTGATTCACGAATACATATTCATTATTGGAAGAATATGAACATGAAATTGGTATAGAATATACCACACTCACCCCTAGAAGGAGGTTTGAGATGATACCACACTCACCCCTAGAAGGAGGTTTGAGATGATATATGGCATGAATGATCGTTGGTCACGTACCTATTGTACGCCAAAGTATTTTGGAAATATGACTATTAAAGGACAACGATAATGCAAGAAACATATCTTGCATATAAGTTTGACATGACCATAATGGTATAACTTTCTCTTTAAGAAAGATATTCACCACATGGATGTTGATGAATTTGTGGTAGTACAAAATTAATTGAGAGCTCTAGAAGAGCCAATTATTACTATGTTGGAGAAATACAATTGAGTATTGTGCTGTAGTAAGTCTCAAAGAAACTTATTCAGTTTCCAAAGTACACGCGAAAGCGCTGATTATATTGAGAAATAAATAAAGGAAAGATTTGATATCTTCTATTACTACAACTTGTAGCGGGGTAATTTGTATATGAAAAGCTACCCGCTTTGTTCTCCAGTTTGTACTACACAAACGAAAGAATGCCACAATAAAGTGGATATCTATTGGTATAAAACCCATGTCATAATAAACCTGAAGTTTATTGATAAGTGCACATGTCATGGTGTAAATTTGAAGTTTACCAATATTGATAATTTATTCAGTTGGCATTCGGGTTAGCCATCTCATTTTAAGTATGATGTGCAATAATAGAGAATTCACATGGGTAAATATTAAAGAACTAGAAAGTTCTTTACGAATTCTCTTGTATTACTTGTTCTCATTAATGAACTGACCAACTAAAGAGTTCGGGTTGAAGCCCATAAATTCTGGGAATATCAAAGGTGAATATGGGCCCGTTCACCTGCCATGTATACCACATATGATGCATCTATGATATGGTTACATGCGCAATTGTTATTAACCCGCAGCCTGGCCGGTGCTTGCGAGGTAAATTGCTCAGTAATCTAACTTCGAGCATAATTTCCAGATTTTCTACTCAAGATAGTTCATCTTGATAAGTTGGTTTATATCAAAGTTGGTTTAGTAAGATAATTATTGAGTGCCTCCACTTAATAGCTAAACTGTTTCTTATGAGAACAAAGTTATATATATCAGTTTGATATACGTTGTATACGAGAGTATATTATATTCTCCCCTCACAAGTGGTTCAGGGTCAGGAACCAAATAATTTCATCTTATTATTAATGTGTGGTGTATATTTTCATTAACACCATAATGCACAAAGATGGACTCTCAAAGTTGAGGAAACAAGTTAGCTTTTCTAACATGAGGGGGAGACATGATAAACACTTGAGAAAAGGTTACATGGGATGAATTATCATTTGTATATATAGATCCTCGAATATCATAATATGAACCTGAAGTTCATAAAAGGATAATTCAATTGCAACATATTGCAAAGCATGCTATACGCATTTGCTGACCCAAAGAAAGTAACTATATTCTCACTACAAATGCTCATATTAAGTCCTAGAAGGACAAAGTCATGGATACGCCGGAAGCGTATAGACAAATCGGTTTCAAAAGGAACTTCTTAATAAAGAAGATGAGCAAATGATCAAAGTGATCATAAATGGAAGAGATACAATTCAAGCAGAATTGATTCTATATGAAAGACATGTAGTTTTGGACATGTAGTTCAAATACTTGAAAGTATAAAGTCAATGGTATGTGTAATCAGTTTTCGATATCTTATTTGTTTAGCATGACATGAAAACTTGATATGCATCTAAAGTCTATTATATGACTTAACTTGAAAGATTTAAGTTGCTTGAAGCATATACAATTCTTGGTCCTGAAGTACCACATCCTAAGTGCAATTTGTGTACATATGTATATTGCTATAACTATAAGCATGATGGCATTGAGAATACATCTATGGAGATATTGAAGAGTTATTCCACGACATTATATGAAGATGTTCATATCTATCAAGAATGATGATTTCAAGGTGCGGAATATTTATTCAAGTCAATATGGCTGATTTATTTATCAAATCTCTATCAAAGATCGTTTTGAAGATGGTGCACAAGATTGGAATGCAAATGCTCAAGGATGTGAATTGATGCTCTATTCAGGGGGAGTTAATGCGCGTTGCACTCTTTTTCCGTTACAAGGTTTTGTCCCACTGGGTTTTCCTTGCAAGGTTTTTAACGAGGCAACCAATAGGCGCATATTCAAACATGTGTACTCTTTTTCCTTTTCTATAATTTTTTCCCATTGGGTTTTGTTTTAGTTAAGGTTTTAACGAGGCACATTATTGAATAGACATTCAAGGGGGAGTGTTATAAATAGAACTCTATTTAAGGTGAATGTCTATAATTAGAGAGGTTCTAGGGTTTTACTACTTGGTGGCTAAGTCACCACCTCCCTATAAATATAGGGGTTCTATACCATTGTAAACCATTCCAACGTATCAATAAGAATACTCCTCTCTCTACTTTTCTCTCTATTGTTCTTGTTCTTGTATTATTGTTCTTGTTCTTATATTATTTCATAACAGTTTTATATTTTATAGTGTCTTTTTCGGAATTGGTCGAAAAGTGAAAGGTAATTAAATTTGTTGTTACTTTCTAGTTTTTCGTAATCCAACTTGAGTAAATTTTATTTACAACTCTAACTTTAAGATATTTTCTTACAATATCTCTGTAGGCACACTTCAAGCTAATTAGATTGTAAAAAGCTTTAGTTTAATTTATTAATCATCTTTGTAAATATAAATTTTCACATTATTGTTACTTTGGGAGGCAATTCTATATAGTAAGTTATTTGATGGTATGTGAAAAAAAATTCAAAAATAAACTTAATAAAATCTTATTATCAAAGGTTAGTAATGTTTCAACAATGATTAAAGGGGTTAGTTACATCATCAAGATGAAATTGCATCTCAAGAAGTAAAAACAAAAAACATCAACAAAAATATTTATTTAAAATTATTAAACAAGTAGGCGTCTTATTACATCTTGGCCTTAGGACTTCAATACCATTGAGTCGCCTCTGATAATGGTATTGATCCAGACAACAAGTTTTTCTCCAAATGCAAAGATGAAATTTGTTTCAGTTTGCCAAGTTCAAATGGTATTGTGCCAGAGAATTCATTGTTATCCAAATACAGCCTTTCCAACTTCTTTTGGAAGCTCACCTGAAAATTTGTTCTTTGACAAAACCAACCGATTCAACTTTGTAGCAGCGACAATTCCAGGAGATATAGTTCCAGTGAAGTTGTTATCACTGAAATTTAGCATCATGAATACCTCCAAATGAAACACAATATATAATTTGAGACGAATGGATTAATTATCACACCCTGAACCTTAGGGGCGAGACCGACATCCGATGCCTCACTTAATTAACCAAGCGTACCAACTTAAGATAAAGGGACTCTGAACATACAATGCCATTCTTTGACAATAGGGCCACATTGTAAAACAATTTGTGAAACAAAATATAGAACTGAACGGAAACTAGCTCCGACTGAACATCAATATAAAGTTGGGCCGACAAGGGCGTCATAACTACTACGGTTGACAAACCAATAAAAGTATACATACAAGGTCTACAAGCCCAACATACTGCACTGACTCACAGAATATGTCTACAAGTCTCTACTAATGGATGTAATGTGGTTGGAACAGAACCGTGACCTACCCATAATATATATACATATATACACAATATGTACTCAAAACCCAGCTTACCGATCAAGCTGAACACGGACAACACCTACGAAGGAGGCCTACTAGTTTGTCTATCCGAACCTGCATCCATGAAATGCAGCGTCCCAGGAAAGGGACGTCAGTACGAAATAATATATCGAGTATGTAAGGCAACAAAATAACTGAAAGCTGAAACTGAACTGATATAATAACTGAAAGTAACTGGGAGTCAATGAAGATCTGAATATATACTTACCTGCTGATACTAACTCAACTCTCTCAATATAGTAAGTAAAATAGTTGTCCGGCTTTATAAGACTCGGTACGTATAACTGCTCGGCTATAGTAGGCTCGCTCATAGGCGCTCGGCCATTCTGGGCTTGCTCATAGGCGCTTGGCCACAGTGGGCCCGGTATATAACTTACATCTGATTAGAGGTTGCCCAATAGGGATCTGGTTATTGATTATAGCTCGGTGGTGGTGAAAATATATATATATATATATATATATATATATATATATATATATATATATATATATATATATATATATATATATATATATATATATAGAGAGAGAGAGAGAGAGAGAGAGAGAGAGAGACTCTCTGCTCTCTTGACCGAAAGAAGACAATACTAAACTGAATATAAAGTCCCAATAAAGGAGAATATTGTACTTATGAGACTAGAATAGTGTATATAAGTTCAGGAATACGAACTTCTCTTTATGTTTCGTTATCAAACACATGTAGTAACGAAATCATGCCAAAATGAAGAAAGGTTTAGCTTTGACATACCTTATCACAATCTTTCCAATAACCACGTTGAACTCGTCTCTTCGCACCTTAATCTAAAACAACGATAATAATATTGTCATTACCTTACGAAAGATACAATTATCGCATAATGAACGACAAGCTTAATTTAACAGCATCTCCCCTAAAATCTTTACTTCCTCCCAATTCAAGATAACACCAACGACACGTGGACACAAAAATAACAATAAAACTATATATATATATATATATATATATATATATATATATATATATATATATATATATATATATATATATATATATATATTTCAGCCTTATATACACCACAAAATACTACAAAACAGCCCAACATACCTCAATCTCTTCATATATAAAACGACCATCATAATAAAGTCAAACAACCCAAAAACATTGTGACGAACGACCAACCCACCACCCTTTCTCCTCCAAAACTCCCTAAAACAGTAGCAAAACATGCAATCAAACAGCAATACAAAACATCCCATAAAATAATCCACTATAAGTTGAATACTCGAACTCACGGCTTCGGATCACCGTCCCGTGAGTTTTTACAATTATAAAACGACTTTCCATTCATTTTCAGTATAAAAAATGGATGAAAGAGAGCAGTATACTTACCTTATTTGTTGAATATCTCAACTCCTATCTTGGTTCTTCGAACCCTAGGTTTTCCTCCAACTAGAATTTGAATAAAGAAAGAAAATCACTTAGGGATTGTGTTCAATTTTTGGGAGGATTTTTGCAGGGACTTATCTCTGGTTATTTTTCTATATAATGAGTGTTATATTTGCAGGAGATAAGCCCTTAAAAGGTCTCTTTGGAAAAACCCGAAATAGCCCCTTTTTCAACATAGTTAGTCCTTTCATTTAAGCAAGTAGGTGACACACCTACTTGTCACTTAGCAGTCTGCGCAGTCTTGTAAATATGCATATATCTCCCCGAAATCGTATTGATAAACGATTTACTGCGTTAGAAAATAGATTCATAGATCTTCAATTTAATGGGTGAATCACCTTGTAACGAAAAGAGAAAATCGCAGTAAGATTTGACCCAAATTTCAGTAAAACTTATGAATGTAACTTGTGATGACGTTCATCGATTTTTGTTCCACAACTTGCTTGACCTCAAAATTTAACGCATGACTATCATAATACTAAAATAAATAATAATATAAGCCTCTTATCATGTTAGAACCCTAGTCTCACCCCAACGGTACGAGCTATAACATTCCTAACTTGTCGACTTTCGATGAAACATTATTTTCTTCAATTCCTTTAACTTTTGAACCTTCCAATCCTCTTTGCACTTGTTGTTCATGATCTTAAATATTTATAATCTCCGAGGTAACATAATTGACTTATTTTATGTAATTTTACAGATGATCTCATTTTTGGTCTTACATTAATTTGCTTGCGATGTACTTTTACGTACGAAAATATGGGGTATAACAGTAGCTAACATTCATTCTTGGTCTTTTCCCAAGATTTATGAAAAAAGAGAAAAAAATAAGAAAGAAAGTATTTCGAGATGCATTGATTATCTTCATTTATTTCTGCATTGGACATAAAATTTCACCCAACTACACTAGAAAATCAATAAAAGCGTATTCATTACCGGTATCCCATGTTTACATCATACTACACTAATTTATCATGATTAAAAAACAAATCCTTGGGAGCATGTGAATTACAAACGATGATTTAGTGATAATAATGCTTTTGAATATACATGTCATATACCACTCGGATTGATATAAAATGCTTTTTGGATCACTGCATCTCTTAGGCACATCTTCTTTCTCTTTCGGAAATGCCTTTGAGGATTCAACCAAAATGGAATAGATAGACCATTTTAAGGCTTTGGTCCAATATAACAAAGATTCAATAGTTGAAGAACATTTGCTCATTGATATCCTCTAGCAATATGGAATAGGACATTCAATACTTTCACCTCCTCCCTTAAATTTGGCCATGAAAATTTTCACTTTTTTTCCAAAATTTGTGCTCCATAAACTTTTCGATCTAAAAAGCCATTTCCCTCAGACCACTTCACAAAAACTCAAAACAATCCAAAATTATTCACATTTCTAAACACAACTTTTAATTTTCAAATAGATTAACTTTTTTCGAAATTTTACAATTCTTATCCAAACTTTCACTTCATATTTCTTTGATCAAGTTATCAAATATAGTCACCCCAAAGCATGGTTTTAACCACTGATAAATGTTCAAAAATGTTATGTACAAACCCAAATTTCGCTTCACCTTGACCTCTAATTTTTGTCATTCAATTACAAAAAATATTCAAGTCCATTTACACAAGGAAATTTTAGAGCATAAAAACAGGGTTAAAATCAAGCAAAATACTGCAAGAAATGCTTAAATGATCCCAGGTAAGAAGAACACATACTTCAAGATAGAAGAATAGCGTATCTTCATCAAATCATACAGCTGAACAAGCTTATAAGTGACTCTAAAATCATAAAGAAGCTGGCAAATTTACAGCTGACTTTGGTTTCTAAAGACTAATGGTAAACAAAGGCATGTTAACATGCACAAAATTTTAGAAGGGCAATGAGTTTATATATTCTTAACAAGGAGGCGACAGTTTCATGCGCATCCGTTGCAAAATAACCATTTTGCTAGCACACAACCAACCGAGTGTGCAGACTACATCTTAGAGCCCAACAGTTCTGGCTGATACCTCACTCAAACAGAACAAAAATGACAAGGAGCGGTCACATAACAGCAGCTAAAGCAGGAAGGACAGAATCAAGGTGAACCCGACACCCCAGGGAATAGTTCAGATATTTTGTTGAAGACATCCATCACCTATGACCATATGTGCAAATATATGCATTAGGTACTTATCAAATGTATATACGAGTATATAAACATACATACAACGTAATATGTGTTAGGTATTTCATGTGATGACTGCGCTCACGTAGTGAAGCAAAAATTTCACAGTCAATAACAAATGCAGACTTATACTCAAATTGGAGATCAATAAACAAGAAAACATGTTTCAGATGAAACTATGTTCTTACCTCCTTGTCGTTTTGATATTTTGCGATGCTCAGTGGATTCTGAGAACACTGCGACAATCATAAAAGTCAAGAGTGCATCAATACTTCAGGTTTGAAACTTCAATAAATTCAAGATTAGAATAAAAAAAAATTAAAAGGTTACAACAGAAAAGGAGCAAAAAGTGCATACATCCATGATGGCTGCTTGAACTCTTGGATTTTGGAAAGCCATAGCAACATCCGGATTAGCCATAATTTTCGAAATGACTTCCTCAGGAGTAAGTCCTATTTGATCTGCAATTTATAATAATAAATAAACACGCAAAAGAAAAGTGGAAATCATATCATTTGTTAGTTTTGGCTATAGCAACTGCATGTAGAATTAGAGGTCTTCCTGACAAGTAATAACACAATTTTCTCTCTCCTCATTTGGTAACATTTACTAATATTTCCCTTCAACAAAAGGCGCTCTAAGAATCCATATCGGGACAGAAATCAAAAGGCACAAAGTAACTACTAGTGCAGGGTACCAAGTCAAATTAGTAAATGAGAAGGAAAACTAGAAATTCATCCATCCTGTTTTATCAAGCTGCATATTACGAAGTAAATGGCAATGTCTCTTCAATATAAGCTCCACACGGGAGGAGTAATAGCATAGCCTAACCAGGAGAGGGGGGGGGGGAGGGGGGGCCTTGAGGGAAAATGCCGCACATTTGATCCGACATTACTAATAGGCCTCTAACCACGCTGAATCACTCGCTTCAACACATTAAATCACACGTAAAAGATGGTCCGAGACTGGCCTTAATGGAGTTCTAACCAGTTATTTCTGCACCACGTGTCATTGGGTATGGTCATTCACTTTTCATGTATGCCTAAAAAAAGCCTATAGTTTGTCCCCAGAAGACCACTCATAACATTAACTTCGTGTCCAATGAATATCTCAAAAAGCTTCTCCTTTGACTGCAACTTGTCACTATAAACTAGTAAAGCAATAGCAGAAAATGAGTACATTCAAATTTATGTTCGAGGTGGCTAGGAAATATTCTTTCCTCTCATTAGAATAGCAACTTCATGAGAAGACTCTCATTATAAAATTTCTTGTATTAAGACCTCATCAGGATAAAAGTTTGTTCAAACTTCCTCCTGCGTGAGATGGGTCATGTATCATGATAATACGTGCAAAACATATATCGTTGCTCGGAGGAATCCAGCTTTTGTCTTGTCCCCCCACCCCCCACCCCAAAGGATCACAGAACTATGGATATTAATGTTTGCAAATAGACCACAAAAAGAAGAACATAACTACTCAAACTTACCAAATTGTTGCTTAATTTCGGGGCTGCTAAGATCAAAATTCTTTAAGGAATCCACCATGCGGTTGTCCCATTCTGGGTTTCCACCCATGTTATTCCTGGGTGGGTCAAATGATGAAAACCCTGATAAGCTTTTCGTAGACGCAAAAAGAAATGTTTTTAACACTAGAAATTCCTATCAACCGTAAATCAACAGATTATCCAACATTTATATTCTCTTCCTCCTTTCTTCTCAAAAAATTGAGCAAAGACCACCACATATGCATAGGCAAGCAGATTGACAAAGAGTAGGTAGTCCCATGAATATTTGAATCCAGGCAGATAATTAATATCAGTGGATAGATAGCGTTCCTTTTTACAATAGAAATGCAATTAGATGGACCAAGAATAAACAAGATGGACCACCAGTTGGGGTCCAGTATATACCAGTAACATACATATATTGGACTGGAAAATACTCTCATACAAGCTGAGAAGTAAACCATATGAGGACAGAAGCAAAAAAGTCAAGTCTTTTTTTTCCTTTTTTTGATAAGTGAAAAAAAAAAAGGTCAAGTCTAGTTAGCACAAGTTCAACAAGAACCTCGTTACTGCAGTAAATAAAAAGCAGTTCAAATACATCAAATCGAGCAGAGGTACACTAGATTATGTTTTCCTATATTTAAAGCAAAGTTATAGAATGACATTAGATTTTATTTTAACAGTTTTTGTGACAATGCTCATGGCAGAGCTCACCGGATGGCTGGGGTACTGATTAGAATATATTGAAAAACAGAAATTTTAGAAAAATGAATGAATGACAATACTACTACTACTACAACAACAACAACTAACCAGAATAGTCCCACAAAGTGGGGTCTGGGGAGGGTAATATATAGACGGCCTTACCCCTACCTGAAAGGGCAGAGGGGCTGTTTCTAATCGACCCTCGGCTCAGTGAAGAAAAGGAAAAACAAAAATAAAAACAAAAGACAAAAGAGCATTAGTAACTCCAGCAGAAATAGCGTAAATAATTATCTAAACATAAGAACCATAAATAAAATAGCATGCAATAATATCAGACAGTGACTACCATAAATAACTACGATAAGGGAGACACAATCCAATACACAAATCATCTATGGATAGCCCTGCCAAGCCTCAACCAACCCCGGGTGAGGAGTACGAAAAACTCTAGGAGCCCCTATCCTACAACCCTGATACTAAACCTCCAGACTTTCCTATCAAAGGCCATGTCCTCGGAAACCCGCATTCTACCCATGTCATGCCTAATCACCTCTCCCCAATACCTCTTAGGCCTCCCTTTGCCTCGCCATACGCCGACCATCGCCAGCCGCTCACAACTTCTCACCGGGGCATCAGGACTTCTCCTCCGCACATGCCCGAACCACCTCAGCCTCGCTTCTCGCATCTTCTCTCCACCGGGGCCACCCCCACCTTCTCTCGAATAACTACATTCTTAATCTTATCTAACCTGGTGAGCCCGCACATCCACCTGAGCATCCTCATCTCCGCAACCTTCATTCTCTGAACATGAGAGTTCTTCACTGGCCGGCACTCCGCCCCATACAACATGCAGGTCTAACCACAGCTCTATAAAATTTCCCCTTGAGTTTCTGTGGAACTTTCTTGTCACACAGGACTCCTGATGCAAGCCTCCACTTTGACCACCCCGCTCCTATACGATGAGTGACGTCCCCGTCAATCTCTCCGTCCCCCTGAATCACCGACCCAAGATATCTGACACTGTTCCTCTTGGCGATGACCTGAGATCCAATCATCACGTCCCTGCATACTTTGCTCGGCTCGGCGCTAAACTTGCACTCCAGATATTCTGTCTTAGATCTGCTTATTTTGAAACCCTTGGACTCGAGAGTCTGTCTCCATACCTCTAACCCCTCAATAGCACCGACCCTCGTCTCGTCTATCAAGACTATGTCATCAGCAAATAGCATACACCAAGTCACATCCCCTTGAATATGTCGGGTCAGAGCATCCATCACCAAGGCAAACAAGAGAGGGCTAAGCGCTGATCCTTGATGAAGCCCCATAACCACTGGAAAATGGTCCGAGTCGCCACCCACCGTCCTAACCCTAGTCTTAGCTCCAACGTACATGTCCTTGATTACTCTGATGTAGAATTCCGGCACGCTCTTCGCCTCCAAGCACCTCCATAGCACCTCCCTTGGGACCTTGTCATACACCTTCTCCAAGTCGATAAGCACCATGTGCAGGTCCTTCTTCTTATCCCTGAACTGCTCCACCAACCTCCTGACAAGGTGGATAGCTTATGTAGTGGAGCGACCCGGCATGAAACCGAACTGGTTCACAGATATAGATGTCATCTCCCTCACCCTCGCCTCGATCACCCGCTCCCAAACCTTCATGGTGTGACTTATTAATTTGATACCCCTATAGTTGTTGCAGCACTGGATGTCCCTTTTGTTCTTATACAAGGGCACCATTGTACTCCACCTCCACTCCTCCGGCATCCTTTTGGTCATGAAGATCGCATTGAACAACCTGGAGAGCCACTCCACTCCTGACCTACCCATGCATTTTCAGAACTCCACTGGGATCTCGTCAGGCCCGGTCGCTCGACCCCTACTCATCCTACGCAAAGCCCTCATGACCTCCTCAGCCCTAATGGGCCTGCAGTACCCAAGGTCTCTATGTTGCTCTGAATGCCCAACTCCCCTAGCTCTATCTTACGATCCTCCTCCACGTTAAGTAAGTCTCGAAAGTACGCCTGCCACCTCTGCTTGACTTGAGATTCCCCCATCAGAACTCTACCATCCTCGCCCTTGATGCACCTATCTTGGTCAAGATCACGCGCCTTCCTTTCCCTTGCTTTCGCTAACCGGAATAACTACTTGTCCCCGCCTATCTCCCCTAATTCCTCGTACATGCGACCAAACGTCGCGTTTTTAGCGTCCGTAACTGCCAGCTTTGCCTCTTTCCTCGCCACCTTGTAGATCTCCCTGTTCGCTCTCCGTTCTTCCTCGCTTGTGCTCCCTGCCAACTTAGCAAACGCCCGCCTTCTTCACCTCCACTTTTCCTTCGACTACATCGTTCCACCACCAGTCACCCCTGATGTCTGCCTGAATAGCCCTTGGCTACCCTGAGCACATCTCGTACTACCTCCCTAACCAAGTTCGCCGTCTCTGACCACATAGCGTCCGCTTCCCCAGAACTTCTCCAAGCTTCGCCCTCAGCTAACCTCCTCTCCAACTCCTGTGATTTCTCCTTAGTCAAAACACCCCATCTAATCCGTGGTTGTCCCCGAGCACCCCTCCTCTTACTCTTCACCCAGAGACCGACATCCATCACTAGGAGTCTATGAAGAGTCGAAAGGGACTCTCCCGGAATAACCTTGCAGTCCTTGCACATACCCCTATCACTCCTTCTGAGGAGGAGGTAATCAATCTGAGTCCTCGCCGCCGAACTCTTGAAGGTGACCAAATGCTCCTCTGTTCTGAAATGTCGAGTTCGCAATCAGAAGCTCGGAAGCCCTGGCGAAATCAAGCAGTGACGTGCCTCCTCCGTTCCTAACCCCAAAGCCGAAGCCACCGTGGACCTCACCATAACCACCAGCATCAACCCCAATATGACCATTAAAGTCCCCTCCAATAACTAACTTCTCAGATTGGGGAATACTACTCACCGATCATCCAAGCCCTCCCAAAAGCGCCTTTTAACCTCCTCGTCTAAGCCCGCTTGCGGCGCGAAAGCGCTGATGACGTCGAGGATGCAACCCCCAATAACCAACTTAATAGACATTAACCTATCATTCACTCGCCTAACCTCGATCACGAACTCTCTTAGATCATCTACCAAGATGCCCACTCCATTCTTACCTCTCACGACCCCAGAATACCACAGCTTAAACCCGTTTGCGTTCCTCGCCTTCGACCCTTTCCACCTAGTTTCCTGGACACAGGTTATGTTAACCCTCCTCTTCTGAAAAACCTTCGCCAACTCAATGGACTTACCCGTCAGAGTGCCTATGTTCCACGATCCAATCCTTAATCTATGACTATGAGCGTCTGCTACCCTCTTCCCACCCTTACCTCCCACCCTACACGCAGGACCACTCCCTGCCCCCCTACTCACCCCTGCCACCGCCCCCACCCCCCGAGGACGTGACCTTACACTATCATCCCCCGCCGCGGCCACTATCCCTCCAACCGAATATAAGTGATCAGTAGATTAAAAAAATCCAATATTTGCATTAAAAGAAACAAAAAGGATCAAGAAAAAATCAGAAGATCATTCAACACTATAATAACATCAGCATCCACATTGACATTAAAGTTTTGATTTTTACCAAAAAAAAAAGACCAAAGCTTTACACTTACCTTTGCCAAAAGCTGAGAGTTCAGGATTGAGCAGTTGGTGTTTTGGTAGGGGGGTGGGGGTGGGGGTGGGGGTGGGCGTGAGGGGGGGTAAGTGTATGGACTACTACTGTCTAGTTCTGGCAAAAGCTTAGGGACTTCAATGTAAACAGAAGAGCCAAAAGCAGAGAGGTTAAAAAAATGAATGACAATACAAGTACTGAATTTCAGCATGGAATATAGGGTAATTACGGACTTGAAAGACAATTGAACCAGACTTACAGCATGTCCTGCAACTGTTGACGGTATTGTGGATTTTGTAGCATCCCTGTCAGAAAAATAGATGCAACACCCTCTTAGTTTTATCTCATAGAGATAGTAGATAAAGAAGTTTGAAAAATTATATCAACGAATCATCTCATTATATGATTGCGGACTGTCATTTGCCTCGACGTTATTAATGTATTCTTTTTTCTTATTTAATCTTAAGGTAGATTTCTCTCACTACCAATGCTAGAAAGTTTTTGGTTTTTGTATAGTAAGTTCTTAGATTGAAACTAACAAAGTTATAACAGTGATGAAGATCATTTTTACCCACCAATCTTTTTGTTGGAAAGGCACTAAACAGCCCTTCCCATTTGCATTTTTATATGCATTAGAAGAAAACTAGATAGTTGTATATAGAATTAGCCAGATCATGTGATGCATGATCTTTGTTCTAAAGCACTAGCGAGTTACTTTTTTTTAGTTTCAAGTCTCACTATAAACCAGAAAGACGAGTGACCCCCTGGTAAGAGAAGGACACAGCAAACAAACAAAAAAGCCTTAATGGCATTTAACCCTTGTTCTTCAATGATGCTACAGCTTAGCAACTCACACGGAAACAGTTTGACAAAAGAATAATTGGATTTTACTCTAAAACCTGAACCATGAGTTGAAGAGTCAAATTTGATACAAAAGCAAATCCTCTAGTGATTCATTCGCGGTTAAAATTAAGGGTAATAGCTCTGGAAAGCAGATTTCATATGCATAGAAAAGAGCATCAGATGACAGCTTACATTTGAATGTTGTAGGATTCCTCATCTCCTCCGGTAGATAGCTGCACAAGTTTCAAATGAAACGTTAGTTCTCGTCAAAAATCAAAATAAAGCACAAGTAGTTTATACATACAAAACATGTGTCACATAAAATGAAAGGTCTGGTTATGGTCACGGGAAAAGCACAATAGAATTAACAGAGGAGAAAATGTCACTTTAGATGAAACACTGCATTTGCCAACCTTGTATACAATCTAGTACTTTAATATGCATTAGGCAATTTATTCGGGGTTTCCTTAATTACACTTTTTTCGATCAATCCTCCCAATCCACATCATTAAACACTTCTTGCCAACAACCATCTCAGGTAAGGTTTAATATTTTAAGTCTTATTCTGTAGACCATCTAAATATCTATTCAACACCATCCTCTAAGTGTCTCAATTGTCATGTTAGTTCACTTCCTTCCATCATTACCAAAGTAGTCTACATCACACTATAATAGCCGATCGTATATTCCTAGCCTTTTCCTACCCTGTTAACTGAACAAAATACTGATGAAAGGATATTTTCCCTGCTGTGCCTTGAGAGAGATTTAAAACTTAATTTCAAACATAAGAACTTTGACTTCACTAGAAGTTCATTACTTCTTGATTGATAACGCAATACGTAGTAGCACTGTGGAACTGAAACTAGAGTTTCGACCAATAAGGTACTATAATTAATTGCAGTTAACTATAGCCTTACTTGATGCAAATTACAATTCATCAACAAGGCCCGTCCAGACAGCACATAATAGTACAGAATAGCGAAAGAAGTAAGTTGGTAGAACTTTAAAATCCAAGAATATTCAGCGCATTCCTAAGAAAAATTTACTTTCTCATTTGTGTTCTGTCAGCTTTATCTTTGCTAGAGCTCCAGTTGACAGCACTACAGTATGAAATTAACGGGGATCGTCAAAAGTCACAGGTGAATGAGCCTTTGGAATGCTGGGTATAGATGCCACAGCCCAAGCCCATGTTACTTATTTTCTGCTTTGGCCTAATAGACCTCACGAATTTGTCCCTTGAGCTACACTACATTGAATCCAAAAGCATGCGTACTATGTGAATTTATGTTATGTGCTACATACTTTTTCCTCCTTTCCGATGAGGAATTGGCCTAAGATGTCATATGCGTCCTTTCTCCGGAAGCTTGTCAGCCTAGAAGCCTACTATTCTACTATTCTATTCGTGATATTTGTCATATAGCCCTTGACTTACCCCCCCCCCCCTTTTCAATGTGGGATTTTCTTAAGATGTCATATGCTCTCCTTTGGAAACTTGCCAACCTAGAATCCTGCTAGTCTTCTCCTTGACCCTTCTTATCTAAGTTTTTACAACAAAATTCTCTGTGAAAATTTCAATAGCATGACGTAGGACGAAAAGGAATTCAAATATTATAATGAGTCAAGGAAGATATCATTCAGAATGCTAAGTAATGTAGATAATGCAAATATTCAAGTTAATCAAACAAAACTAATAGAACATAACAGAAAGGTACATGCTATCTTACGGGTAAACCATTTTCTGCACTGTTGGATCTTCCATCATTTTCTCCAGAGCTTCCACTGACATTAGCGGGTTTGATTTTTCTGTTCAAGAAAGAATATCATGCAAAGATTTCCACTGGCCGAGAAGCGGAGAGCATGAAGGGAAATTTTATTTGTTTTCCCATAAATAAAAAGCGTGAAGGGAAATTAGGCCAAACGAAACATTTTCTTAATAATAAACAGACATCATCAAATAAGCAGTGGAGTATGTACCATTCCATTCGAAACCTCCAATCTCAAAACAGAATAATGCACCCACAATTTTCATCCATCCAAAAATCCATAATTAAACAAAGATATAATGTAAGAAATAGGTCATTTTCCATGGAATATGCCCATTAAAGCAGTTTCCATTAATTACGATAGTTCTACAGAGGCGGCAATATTCGTTCCATTATAAAGACTACAGTTTCTGACTGGCTGTTCATGTTTTTTGTCTGTATCTGATCGATACAGTATCTCATACAACATGGATCCACTGACTGACAAGTGTTTAGCCACTTCAAAATTCTAATTGTACATAGATATGATTGTGCCTTTTATCGGATTAGGATAGACATTGAAAACACAAATCGTGATCTCATAAAGTCTTGTACCCTGTAGATTTACCAAAATACCTCTATGTATCCAGGTAGTGCTACAAACATACTGTGACTGCATAAGAAACTGGCCAATCTCGACATTCTTCTCAAAAACAAAGAAGACAACTGAATGTACTTTTGACCTGATACATGAATGATATTAGCAGTACGACAGCCATGCCTTAAGGGCAGGACCAGCAGATGATTTACCAGTTGATGAGGTACTGCCAGATGTATTAGCACCAAACCCGGTAGTGTTAGATGTATTAGCACCAAACCCGGTACTGTCAGATGTACTTGCACCAAATCCCGACTTTGAAGCAGCTCCATTTTGAGTTACCTTATAGGCATTAAAAAACTATTGAAGTATGACTGTTATGACACCATATTCTCAGATAATAGCTCTATCCACTCACCTGATCCACAGTTACTGAAGCTGTCTCAGTTGATTCTTTATAATCTTCGAAAGCACCTTTTTGGAATGTTTCATCGGGAGAAATGTCAACAAAAGCTGCAGAGAGGTTCCACAATTTAATATCATAACCAGAAAACCTAATATCTTTGTAAGAGTAATACGAAATGCATCACTATCCCATAAGTGGTTCTAACTTGGGAAAAAGAAGAGCAAGGATTAGCGTTTTTATAATTATGGTTGGAACAAAAGTAAACACCCCTAACGTCATTAAATTCTTCTTTTGGACCATTTCTCGATTTGCGTGTGCCATCCTTGTGTGGGCGAGGCCATGATAATCTTCCCTATATTTGTTCTAAATTTATCGGATGTCCCCACTACAACTGAACTCATGTATCCATTTCTCCACAATGGATGTTAGCATTTAAGGAAAGATGTCAGGAAAAGGATACAGTTGCAAAACATGCTTTGTGGAAATACTTCTCTTCTTTTTTTTATTTTTATTAGGAGGTGGTTAATCTGGGATACCAGTGGAGCCTAAAATTTTGGTTCTGGTCAGGGACTTTTGAGAATGCAGGCCAGAAATATTTTGATTATTGACTCATCTATCAAAAAGAAAAAAAAACATTTCATGATTGAGTTTGAGGCACACAATTACAAAAGAATTTGTTAAACGATTTAACTTAAGCTCGAAGAAATGGAAAAGGGACATTTTTCCTAGCTCATTCCTTACTTTAAAGCCGGCTTTCCCCAATCTAACATCCCCCTGCTTGCCTCTTGTCAGCAATGGATTCTATTAATTTCATAAGGGGTTAGGTTTCTACAGGAGGAGGTGATAAGGGCTATGTAGCGTCAACATGGCTAGGGCTTAGAGTTTGTACACTTGCAGAGTGCCAAAGCTGGCAACAACAGGGTGATGTGGATGAATTCCCATTTAAAATATCAGAAGTTCATGTAATGATCACATCATTGTACTCCAGATTCCCCAGCTGTAGATGGTTGAGGGTAGGTGTTTGTTGTTGACAACTCCAAAACCGAAAAGGAAGTTGAAATTTTTTCTGGTTTGGAATCAGTCTATATATAATTTAGAATTATCATTTAAGAGTATCCATTAACCATTGATATTCTTAATATCATTGGCTAATTGCTGCTTAATTTTTAAAATTAAGTGGATAACTTGCTAATTTAAGATAGTAGTGATCTCACTGATTTTACTCTAAAATCTTTCAGGTTAATGAGACAAATCTAAGTTAACGTTGATCAAAGCTTTTGGAACTTACAAGGCTTTTTAAGGGCAAGTATCAAAAGAGGCGCTCGATGAACCTGTCTTCTAGCTAGTGCTCTCTTTTCTATTTCTATATAAAAAAAGAGAAAAGCAAACACTAGAAGTAATTAATTATATTACCATTTTTCTTTGGCACCCTTTCAGCTTCTGTATCATTCTTCTTGACATTTACAGCTGGAGGTTCCTCCACCTTGGTTGCGGACACATCAACAGTAACCGGCTGAGATGCAAATGATGCTGATGATGCAGGTGGTGGAGGTGATGAACTAGCTGCACCTGACATTGAAGGTGGTGGTGGGAACGGAAAAGGTGACCCAGGTGAAAAGGCAGTGTTACCAAATGGACTATTCTGGTTATTATTCATTTGCCCCATCATTGTTTTGAACGCTTGCTGCATTGCATACTTCTGGAAGAATATGCAGGAGTAGTTAGACAGACACATATGAAAGATCTGATTTTTATTGAATTTCTGTAGCTAAACCAAACTACAACATATGATATTTGAAGAATCTGAAAGTAGACAAAAGGGGTTGCTCTGATGGTAAGCAACCCCCACTTCCAACCGAGAGGTTGTGAGTTCGAGTCTCCCCAATAGCAAGGTGGGAAGTACTTGGAGGAAAGGATGCCGGGGGTCTATTTGGAAACAGCCTCTCTACCCAAGGGTAGGGAAAAGATCTGTGTACATACTACCCTCCCCAGCCTCCACTAAGTGGGATTATACTGGGTTGTTGTTGTTGTTGTTTCTGGCATAAAGAATAAAAGAAGCAACCACCGGATTTATGTTTACCTGAGCAAGTATTGCATACCCATCGGTTTGACTCATTAGCAGGGACAATTTAGTTGTTTAAAAATGAAGAAAGCCATACTACTTATCTTAATGCTCACAGAATACAACTAAGAAAATCAACTAAATGAAACAGCAAGAGTTAAGACTGTCAAACGAAAGGACAAAACTAGTGAAATAGCTAAAAAAATAATTAAGGATATTATTGGCCTTCCAAAACCAGATTTGAATATACTTGCAAGAGACGGAGCATGATTTGAATTACTCGCAAAGCATGAAACTGACATGTAAATTGCAGGCACCATCTACTTATAGTTCCCATTTTTTTCTTGCTTATATGCTTTTTGGCCCTTTTTTCTTAACATGTTGTCAATTCTATAACACATTACTGCTCAGAAGGTATGTCTCATCATGACCATCAGTCCAAGTCATATTATCGATAAGTTACGTGCATATTTGCATATAAAGGCTAAACTCTTAGCTATCACTCTAATAGTAGCGCCACAAGAAACAACAGAATGAGACAAGCACCAATCCATGCGAAGTTTAATTAAAAAAGTACTTGCCTTTAGGTATGAAGCCACCTGCAATATATTTCAAAAAAAATCCAATAAAGAATTAGTAAAACAAAATATAATGAAACAAAAAGAATGCAACAAATAATCAAGAAAGTATTCCTTCCCACCCATGAGAAAAGTGCTGAGAACCCAACACCAACTCCAATCCAAAAAAGAGGAGACCCTCTGTAGACACAAAAAATTGACAACGAATAAGTAACAAATCAAGAGATTAATTATCTATGCAGATGCAAACATTATTAAGAGGAACGTGTAAAGCAAAAAACTGATAGGCAAAGTTGTAGACAAGATTAAAACACAGTAAATGGGGAAAATAATACAAATTATTACACTTGAGACGATGGTGATGGAGCTGAAAATTGTGGATTTACACCAACTGAAGAGGTCTGCTGACCACCTGAAGTTGTAGTGCTAGCAAAACAATCCCTCCCTATTTTTTCTAGCACTGCATAGAATCAGTACAAAGAGAGGTCAAGGCTTAAGCAGCAGCCGAATTAATAGCAAGCATATAACGATGGATAAAAAGGTCCCAACAGTAGTAAGAAACTTGGGACACGAGAAGTGACGGTCACTTCTAGGTGACAGTCATTGAATTATTCTTCAAGATATAGCAGTTCCACGCATAGTATATCCGTTTCCAACAAGAAGCTCTTTTTTATTTGGTCGTCTAGCCAGATATAATCGAAGTTGTAGCAGCAGCAACTAATGCGAAATTTCATATTACCCAATGAAACATGGTGCCGATGAGCTTAAGCCCAATAACCATCTTGTAATTATTTTTTTTTAAAATGTCTATTGGAAAATTTGATCTGGCAAGTGAATCGGACCATCAGTAACGTTTTTCTGACAGAAAAAGATATTACATATTAGAATCATTCTTTCAACAAGTAAAACCCATCCAAACTTCAAATGCATGTTTCTGAAAACCCTAAAAGCGTTTTCAAAACAGGTTTGAAAAATACAAGAGCAAAAAAGCTAAGATGAAAATACCGAAGAAAAGAAAGAAAAATATTATCCTTACTATTTCTGCTCTCAATATTTTTCCTTTTTTTTTCTTCGGTATTTTCATCTTAGCTTTTTACTCTTGTAATTTTCAAACCTGTTTTGAAAATATTTTTCTTGTACCGAGGGTCTATTAGAAACAATCTCTTCTCCACCTCAAACGAAGACGAAGTAGGGGTAATCTCTGTGTACAACCCACCCTCCGCAGACCCCACTTGTGGAATCACACTGGGTATGTTGTTATTGATGTTGAATGGAATATGCTTTTTTGAGATTTATAACCACATTTGATCTCATAAATAAAGTTACTAGACGAATAAGATGCTCTACTTGTGATAATTTAGAGGACACTTTTATCTTTAGACCTTTTCTCCTTTTCCTTTTTCCCCTTTATCCGAGTGATGTATATGTACTGGATAGACTATTGGAGCGCTCTGTTCTTGCGTGCCTAATTCAAGCCCTAAAGGCATGATTTCATACAGTATACTATCACAGCAGCATAACTTAAGCCCTATGATTTTAATGATGACAACAATCTTTATCTGGAAAAGGATATGGCTGTCACTAATGAAGTTAAGTTTTGAATGCAGGCACGAAAACATGCAAGTTAAATCCGGTGCAAATCAGTCAAGGAAAATCTACAACAGACTGAAAAACAAGTTGTATACAAGAAAACTATGCGATGATCGATGGAAGAAAATGATTTTCTAGAAGGCTACCAAATTGTTCCTCTAAAAGAAGCAGTCGTGTTTCAAGAACACAATTCATCAAGCACCCCCACCCCTTGGGTTTTCACACAAAACTCGAGAGTGAGTTTTCACCAATTTAGGAAAATTTAAATGATGCAAAAACAGCTCGAATATTCCTTTTTTTAAGGCTGTTCTGAGGTTTAGGGTATTTATATGGGTAATTAGGTGTTCTGCACTAAAATTGCATGTAAATTAGCTAATTCGACTATAGGTGAGTTATCCAACTTGCCTTAAAATCAACTGACAACAGTTTCTTATCCCGTTAACAATTCTGAAATGAATCGGGAAGCTGGCAACTTAGATACCTATGTAATCTTTCTGGCCAAATGATTTATAATAGGACACAGTGAGCTTCAGATAAACACACACAAAAACAAACATCATGGTAATGAACTTCTACTAAACGATTCAATTTTAACATAAAAAGATATCAGAATTATGCATTTTCAAGCTATTAAATAAACCAAAAAAGCACCTCACATAACAAATTTCACAAAGCTATTTTCAAACATAGCTCCTTCTGGTATCTTCAGATAAAAACATATATACACACAAAAAATCACTAAAACATTCAATTTTTTTACATGAGTAGAAATCAGAATTGTGCATTTCCCAACTACTAAATAACCCCCAAAAATACTCATAATACCAAAATTTCAAAAAAGAAAAACTTCAATAACAGCTCCTTTTGGGTAATGAACTTCTACTTCAAAAGATGACATGAAGCTTCAATTAAACACAGAACATATAAAGGACATTGAGGACTAGAGAAAAAGATGGAGCAGAAATTACCAATCTTTTTGGTGAGTCTTGGACCCTGAAAAGAAGAAACAATTTCAAAACAAGCAGTGGGTCTGGTAATTCTTGCATTCTTTGAGGGTTTTTTGGGTAGATGAGGAAGACCAAAGAAGGGTTTGCTGGTAATTACTGAATTCATTGGGTTTGAAGAGAGACCCAATACCATTTTTGGTGATGAAACTATTCCTATGTTCTCCATCACCTTGAAAAATACTCAATAAAAAAGTTTCTACTACTTCAGCTTATTTTACTATAGAGAAGGAGAGCAGAAGTGCAAAAGGGTCTCTCCTTTTTGGCTTATTTTTCAGGAGAGAGTGAAGTGCGGCAAGCAGAAGAACAGTGTTAAGAACTGAAACTGGGGCGGGTTATATGGATAGGTTTTGCAGCTTATTTCTGCCCCACCCGTGTATAAGGCTTTCTTTTGGACGTCAAAGTAGTCATATATATGGAGAAAAAAACTAAGGGCTCGTTTGGTTTGGTCCAAGAGCTAAATTATATCATAATTAAAATTTTGGGATTATAACTTTTGGATTAATTATCTCTTAGGATATGGGATAAAAACAATCTCACGTTTGAGAGTATAAGTTTGAGATTAAATTTATATCATATTTATTAAATTTATATCGTCAATCAAATATGATATAAATTTATATCGTCAATCAAAATTGATATAAATTTAATCTCACGCCTTATACCACCTTATTACACCTTATCTCGCATACCAAACGATCCCTAATGGATCAATTGGTACAAAGGATGAGGGAAAATAATTTTGGTTTAAAAATTTAATATTAGTTTATTCCTTGTTTGATTACTGATTTTGCGATAAGTTATCTCATTATTAAAATTATAATTGGAATAACTTATACTTGTAAGATGGTAGAAAAGCAATCCAGAATAAGTTATCGTAGGATAAAGTAGTAACATTGATATCCTATAATCAATATAACATATCAAATAGTCAATAATAAATAATACCAACATAACTAATTACAATATAATTTATTTACAATTAATGTTTATAACCAATTAAGTTAATTATCATGATCCATAAGTGATAAATTGAGATAAGAGTATATATGAATTAACCATACAAGTAATACGCATGTATGTATACAAATGATATTTGTTTGAGCAAAAGGTTTGAGACTCTTTTGCCGACTTCAATTATCAAAAAACAAGAAAGGTAAATCTTAGCCAAATATAATTAACTTCGAATCCAAACATAAATAGCAAGAAATACATAAAAACTAGAATTTATGAGGTTTATTGATGTTATAATCTTACATCATGCCCTAGAATTAGATTTACATTGCAAACAAGGATGAAATGTAAAATGAGAGGGCAAAGAGGAAAAGTTTTCTTATCCTCTTTCGTCAAAGTTTTGCTCCTCCCTTTTATTAGTGTTTACCCTCATCTATATATAGTTTCCTGAACTTCTTTTCAGTGGCATTTGACCAATATGCTTTCCTACATATGTCTTTTTCGTCATTACTCGAGTACAGTACTGACTTGGTACACGTTGTCGATGATTTGACCCTGAAATCGGTCGTGGTGTTCTTTGCTATTTCGCCACGGGAGCGAAGTCCCAGCTTGGTCGACCACTATGGTTAGATTTTGACCTATACAGTTAGTCCCCCGTCCGTCGAGGTCGTTCCTTAATGGGCTCGATGAGCGGATTCTGTTGATTCGAAGATTAGGAGAAATATGACTCTACACCTTGAGCGAGATTTTTAGATCGAAGCGATGGTACACCGCTTCAATGATACCTTCGGATCGTTGCATCCTTTCGGAATTGAACTGTTATGCTGATTCAAAACGTCGTTCGTAGTTAATACCATTATGACATACATTTCTTGTAGACTTAACTGTTTCTCATTCCCTATCAGTTTTGATTGGTGACTCTTGGGTTTCCCACTTGGAGAATTTATGTTCCCTTATATAGGGGAAACACCATCCCATTGCCACATTTTTCCTTTTATCAAAAGAGTTTTGCGAGTCTTCATCTTCTTCGATACTTCAAATTTTCGATTCACTCTCCTGTTCGTTGGAAATTGACATCACTGTCTACCTTCTTACTTCACATTGTCCATTCATTGTATTCATTCAATATAAATGGCTGGTACTTCTTCCCGCGCTGACAATCTTACTGCAGTTCCGATACCGGAAAATGATGCTCTTGATTTCGAAGGAGTGGAAGTTCTGAAGGATAAGGGGGTCCAACAGCGGCTGAGATATTATCTCGTCCTGAGAAACGGTAGACCAATTTCAACAGCCCTGCTAGAGAGGAACTGGGGCTTGTTTCCTCTATTATGGATGAAGCAACAATTGCGGAGCTTAAGACAAAGTGGAGGATTTCGCACCACGTTGATATGTTGCAATAGTAGAAAATAACACATATTCATGCAAAATAAAATAAGACCTAAGTGCTTAACATTCTACAACATTCCTTAAGTTAGAAACGTGGGATCACTTGAAAAAAAACACCTTAAGTGCATAAACTAAATCCGGAACATTATTTAATTGGAGATGTTAAGATTGTTTAAATACCTAGACCTTAACTTCATACTTTTAGCTAATTTGATTATTAGGAATATTATCATCTCCAAAAAGAAGCAAACTACTCACATATATAGATGTGTGATTTGGACCACTTATCTTTCCGATATCCATATGACATCAATGGTATAGAAGGACAAATAGAAAGACTTAATAGTGATTTTCATATTAAATCTGGCCCAAGCAATTTAGTTTTTGCTAGAGTTGATCGAGGGACTATGAAGAAACATACACAAAGGAGACGAGTCAAAAATTAGCGACTTGGGTTTCCCGCTTGAAGCATTTATGTTCCCATATATAGGGGAAACACCATTCCATTGGCACACTTTTTCCTTTTATCAAAAGAGATTTGTGAGTCTTCATCTTCTTCGATACTTCAGATTTTCGATTCACTCTCCTGTTAGTTGGAAATTGACGTCACTGTCTACCCTCTTACTTCCCATTGTCCATTCGTTGTATTCATGCGAGATAAATGGCCAGTACTGCTTCCCGCGCTGACAATCTTACTGCAGTTTCGGTACCGAAAAATGACTCTCTTGATTTCGAAGGAGTGGAAGTGGTGAAGTATAAGGGGGTCCAACAGCGGCTGAGATATTGCATCATCCCGAGAAGCCGTAGACCAATTTCAATAGACTTGCTAGAGAGAAACTGAGGCTTGTTTCCTCTATCATGGATGAAGCAGCGATTGCGGAGCTTAAGACCAAGTGTAGGATTTCACACCACGTTGAGATGTTGCCGGCGGTAGGAGATGATATTATACATTTTGACCACCCAGGATATTGTGTGTTCTACGCATATCCCTTTATTGTCAAGTATACACTTCCTCTCACTTCCTTAGTGGTAGATTTCTGCCATTTTTACGAGGTGTGTCCGGCTCAACTTTTGTCGTATTTATATAAATTGTTCCTCGTGCTTCTCAAGTTCGCAAAGCTTGCCGGTCGGGAGATAACCTGGGAGCATATGCTCAATATTTTTTCCCCTCAAATTATTCGAGGCAAAATGATCCACATGCACCATCGAGGGACAAAGAGTTTGGTAGTGAATATAGACGATAGAGACAATCTTCATTTCTACAAAAATTATTTTTATTTTTGGACCGAGCACTTTGTGGGGGACTCTACAGGGTTCCTTGAGAGGTGGAACTTCGCACGTAAGTTTTTGTATCTTTTGTCGGAATGAAAGTTGGTTGTAAGTATTAAATCTTTTTTGCTTTTGCAACCTGAGGCTACCCCCTACGCCTATTGACAATATCTACAAATGGGTGAGTGTCATTCTTCCTCACATGGCGGGAGTTCGGGAATGGTCGTCCTTCTATGATAAATATGGACGTAAGGCCTTTACTAGTAAGTAGACTTGTCGCAGCTTCTACTTTCCGCCTTGCAAATTGACTTTATTGCATATACGACTATTACCTATCACCACCCGGACTTTCCACCCTCGGGAGTCATGATGACGCATGCTAGCGAAAGCTAGAAAGCCACTTATCTTACTCTTTTTATTTTTTATCCATTAAAAATTATAACTTAACGTTTATAAACAGTGGAACTTAATAGAGCGGAAGAATGAAAAGTTAACAATTTAACTAATATCAATACGAATCTATAACATAAACTATTCAGAACTGGTGTCACAATCTCACAAACTATCTAATAAAATCTACAAATAAAGTTTGAACAAGAAAGTACATGTTTGTTTCTCAAATTGTAAAGAACATATGAAAACTAGATAGAGAGGGGACACCAAGGCCTGCGGACAGCTGCAAGACTACCTCGGGTCTCTTGATGGACTGAAGGCATCAACCCCAAGCAAAGGTCTATATGCTCCAGTACCGGGATCTACACGTAGAGTGTAGTATCAGCAACTCCGGCCCCATGTGCTGGTAAGTGTTGAGCCTAACCTCGGCGAAGTAGTGACGAGGCTAGGACACAACAACCAATAATCTGCAGCTAAACAGTATCTAATTCAGAAGTAACGGGGAAAGGGTAAAATGCTATGGGGAAGAATACCAACATATTGAATCATAGTGATAGTGGAATAAGACAATCAAGGTACTTGAACCAAACCAACAAGAAGTCAAAATAAATGGGCAGTAAGTGCACGGCATCACATTTCGTTCTTTTACTCTCAATCCTCACCAATGCAATCAAATAATGAAAATGTGCACAACATCATCCTTCGTGGTTTATCTCTCTTCCTCACCATATGCATCAATATCAATAAAAATGTATACGGTATTACTCTTCGTGCTTTATCACTCTTTGCTCACCAAATGAAGAAATATGAATGTGCACGACATCACCCTTCGTGCTTTATCACTCTTTCCTAACCCAAACAATAGCAATAACAATATCCTGACAAGGGAATCAACAACAAGATTAAACACATTCCGGCAAGGGTATCAACGGTAAGAAATAAGTACGTCCCGGCAAGAGAATCAACTATAACCAACACTTAAATTCACAATCAAAACCTCAACTGGAGCCAATGCTCAACAATAAACAAAAGACCACCAGTCAATCATAGGCCTAGCTCAATACGGAGAATCAACAATTTAAGCAATTTTAGTACTCCTTAGGAAATACAACAATTACAATTTAAGACTCACAAGCATGCTTGACACCAATGTGCCCTATACGTCATATACTACACTAGCACATAGAAAATAAGTCGCAATACCTATTCCCTCAAGCTAAGGTTAGACCAAACACATACCTTGATGCCACGAACACAGTTCAAGCCTCAACTATCACTTTACCTCTTGTTTCCACCACCAATTCGCTTGTATCTAGCCACAATTTACTTAACGATATCAATAAATGCTACATGAATCAGTTCTAATGCATGAAAATAGATTTTCTAAGGAATTCCCCAAAAAGTCAAAAATCGACCCCAGGCCCACACAGTCAAAACCCGAGGTTCGAACCAAAATCCGGCTACCCATTTACCCACAAACTCAATTATATAATTTGTTTTTAAATCGGATCTCAAATCGAGGTCCAAATCCCAAAAATCAAAAATCCTAAATTCTACCCAAAAACACTCAATTTCCCTGTGAAACCCCTTGATTTTGAATTGAAATCATGTGAAATGTTATAGATTGAAGAAATGAGTTATAAATGACTTACAATTGATTTGGAGAAGAACCTTTCTTCAGAAAATCGCCCAATAGAGCTTAGGGTTTGAAAGAGTTTGAAAAATGAAGAAACTTCGTCTAAGTTATAATTTTCACAAGTGCAGATATCGCATTTGCGAAGTCAAGTTCACCAATCCTGCTTTCTTCACAAATGCGAATAGCTGTTCGCAATTGCGGTCCCTGTTAATCGCATTTGTAACATTGAGCTTCGCAAATGCCAAGGTCTCCCTGCCCAGCCCATCTTCGCAATTGTGATATTCCTTCGCAATTCGAAGCCTGCAGATCTGCAACATACCAGTTATTGCTCCTAAATTCAAAACACTCTGTGGCCTATCTAAAACTTACCCGAGTCCTCGGTGCTCCAAACCAATCATGCGTGCAAGTCCAAAATATCATACGGACTTGCTCATGCGATCAAATCATCAACACAACATCAATAACTATGAATTTATCATCAAAATCAAAGAAGAATCTCAAGAATTCTCAATTTCAAATTTTAACAACCAAAGGTCCGACTCACGTCATATCAAGTCCATTTCTTACCAAATTTTACACGCTCAACTTAAATACCATATAAGACCAGTACCGGGCTCCAGAACTAAAGTACGGGCCCGATACCATCAAATTCAAAGATATTTAAATTTCCAAAAACTCTTATAATTTCAGTTAAATAATTTTCTTCAAATATTTATTTCTCGGGCTTGGGACCTCGGAATTCGATTATGATCATATACCCAAGTTCTATATTTTTTCTACGGACCCTCTAGGACCGTCAAATTATGGGTCGGGGTCTATTTACCCAAATTATTGATCGAAGTCAACTTAAATTAAATTTTAAAAGGCCAAATTAGCATTTTTATCATATTTTCACATAAAAATATTCCGGATATACGCCCAGACTGCGTATGCAAATCGATGTGAGATAAAAGGAGGTTTTTAAGGCCTAAAAAATACGGAATTTAATTGTAAATCAAGTAGGTCATCACATCTTCCACCCCCTAAAATAACTATTCATCCTCGAATGGACATAGAAAAGAAGTACCTGAGTCAGGGAAAAGATGGGCATATCGGCTACGCGTATCAGACTCAGACTCCCAGGTAGCTGCCTCGGTAGGCTGACCTCTTCACTGAGCACGAACTGAAGGGAACTTCTTTGATCTTAATTGTCGAAGCTGTCGGTCTAGAATAGCCACTGGCTCCTCCTCATAGGTCAAGTCCTTGTCCAACTGGACAGTGCTGAAGTGTAACACGTGGGATGAATCTTCGTTATACTTCCGAAGCATAGATACATAAAAGACTGGATGCACAGCTGATAAACCTGGCGGCAACGCAAATCTGTAATCCACCTCTCTCATTCGATCAAGAATCTCAAAAGGACCAATGAACCTAGGACCTAGCTTGCCCTTCTTCTCAAATCTCATCACACCCTTCATGGGCGACACTCGGAGCAACACTCGCTCTTCTTACATGAATGCCATATCATAAACCTTGCGGTTGGCATAAATCTTCTGTCTGGACTGAGCTGTACGAAGCCTATCATGAATGATCTTCACCTTATCCAAGGCATCCTACACTAGATCCGGACCTAACAACCGATCCTCTCTCGGATCAAACCATCCAACCGGTGATCGATACTGCCTATCATATAAACCTCATAGGGGGCCATCTGGATGCTCGACTGGTAGCTGTTGTTGTATTCAAACTTTGCTAAAGGAAAGAACTGATCCCACAAACCTCCAAAGTCCATAGCACAAGCTCGAAGCATATCCTCCAAAATTTGAATAGTACACTCGGACTGTCCGTCTTTTTGAGGATAAAATATTGTGCTCAACTCGACCCGTATGCCCAACTCACGCTAAAATGCCCTCCAAAAATGTAAGGTAAACTGCTTACCTCGATCAGAAATGATAGATGTGGGCACACCATGAAGACGAACAATCTCCTAAATATAGATCTCAGCTAACCTCTCGGAAGAATAGGAGACTGCAATATGAATGAGATGCATTAGCTTGCCCTTCTTCTCAAATCTCATCACACCCTTCATGGGCGACACTCGGAGCAACACTCGCTCTCCTTACATGAATGCCATATCATAAACCTTGCGGTTGGCATAAATCTTCTGTCTGGACTGAGCTGTACGAAGCCTATCATGAATGATCTTCACCTTATCCAAGGCATCCTACACTAGATCCGGACCTAACAACCGATCCTCTCTCGGATCAAACCATCCAACCGGTGATCGATACTGCCTATCATATAAACCTCATAGGGGGCCATCTGGATGCTCGACTGGTAGCTGTTGTTGTATTCAAACTTTGCTAAAGGAAAGAACTGATCCCACAAACCTCCAAAGTCCATAGCACAAGCTCGAAGCATATCCTCCAAAATTTGAATAGTACACTCGGACTGTCCGTCTTTTTGAGGATAAAATATTGTGCTCAACTCGACCCGTATGCCCAACTCACGCTAAAATGCCCTCCAAAAATGTAAGGTAAACTGCTTACCTCGATCAGAAATGATAGATGTGGGCACACCATGAAGACGAACAATCTCCTAAATATAGATCTCAGCTAACCTCTCGGAAGAATAGGAGACTGCAATAGGAATGAGATGCATTGACTTAGTCAGCCTATCAACAATGACCCACACTGCATCGAAATTCCTCTAAGTCTATTGGAGTCCGACAACAAAGTCCATAGTGATCCACTCCCACTTCCACTAAAGAATCTCAATATTCTGAAACAAACCACCAGGTCTCTAATGCTCGTACTTTACCTACTACCAATTCAAACACCAGGATACATAGGCAACAATGTCCTTCTTCATCTTCCTCCACCAATAATGGCGTCACAAATCTTGATAAATCTTAGCGGCGCCCGGATGAATAGAATACCGAGAACTATGGGCCTCATCTAGAATTAAATCACGAAGCCCATCCATATTAGGCACACAAATATGACCCTGCATCTTCAAAACTCCACCATCTACAATTGTAACCTGCTTGGCACCTCTGTGCTGCACCGTGTCTCTAAGGACAACCAAACGAGGTTCATCATACCGGCGATATCGGACATGCTCAAATAATGAAGAAAGAGTGACTGTGCAAGCTACTACATGGGTGGGCTCCAAAATATCCAACCTCATGAACCGATTGGCCAAAGCCTGAACATCCAAAGCAAGCGGTCTCTAACCGACTGGAATATACGCAAAGCTTCCCATACTGGTTAGCTTCCTACTCAATTCATCGGCCACTATATTGGCCTTTCCCGGATGATACAAGATGGTGATATCATAATCCTTCAATAGCTCCAACCACCTCATCTGCCTCAAATTTAGCTCCTTATGCTTGAACAAGTATTGCAAACTCTTGTGATCCGTAAACACCTCACACGACACGCCATATAAATAATGCCTCCAAATCTTCAGCGCGTGAACAATGGCTGCTAACTCCAAATCATGAACTGGATAAGTCTTCTCGTGGATCTTCAATTGTCGCGAAGCATATGCAATAACCTTTCCATTCTACATCAACATCGTACCAATTCCAATGCGTAATGTATCACAATACGCTGTATATGGTCCTAAAACTGTGGGTAAAACTAACACCGACGCCATAGTCAAAGCTATCTTGAGCTTCTGAAAGCTCGTCTTACACTCGTCCGACCTTCTGATCTGAGCACCCTTCTAAGTTAACCTGGTCATCTGGGCTGCAATAGATGAAAATCTCTCCACAAATCGATGGTAATAGCCCGCCAAACCCAAGAAGCTTCGGATATCTATAGTTGATATAGGTCTAGGCCAGTCCTTGACTGCCTCTATCTTCTTCGGATCTACGTAAATACCCTTTGCTAATAAAATATGACCCAAGAATGCAACCCAACTCAATCAAACTCACACTTAGAAAACTTAGCATACAACTGACTATCCCTCAGACTCTGAAGAATGACTCGAAGATGCTGCTCGTGCTCCTCCCGGTTACGGGAGCATATAAAAATATCGTCATTGAAGATAATCACGAAAGAATCCAAATAAGGCTTGAACACTCATTTCATCAAATCCATTAAAGTTGTTTGGGAATTTGTCATCCCGAATGACATTACTATGAACTCTTAATGCACGTTCTGAGTGCAAAGTTGTCTTAGGAACATCACACGCCCTAATACTCAACTAATATTAGCCATATCTCAAATCAATCTTCGAAAATTCCTTGGCACCATGAAGTTGATCAAACAAATCATCAATCCTCGGCAATGGATACTTGTTCTTAATTATGACCTTGTTCAACTGCTGATAATTTATACACATCCTCATCAATATTTCTTTTTAACAAACTACACCAGTGTCACGATCCAAAAATCCCTTCAAAAAAGCCGTGATGGCACCTAGTCTCTAAACTAGGTAAGCCTAACATTAACTGAAATAACATTGATACTTATTAACTCAGAATAAAATTTCTCAAAATAATTTGTCATTCCCCAAATCGGTAGTATAAGTCACAAGCCTTTCTAAGAGTAGTTATACAATATAATTACATCATTGTTCTGAAATAAAGGAAACAAATGGAAATAAATACAATTGAAGGTGACTGTGAGGACTGTGAACGCTATAGCAGGTTTACCTTGAGTCTCCATCGCAACAAATAGCTACCATCGATCAAATGCCTAAATTTGTGCACAAAAATGTATAGAAGTGTAGTATCAGCACAACCGACCCCATGTGCTGGTAAGTGTCTAGCCTACCCGGCGAAGTAGTGACAAGGCTAGGACCAGACACTCATATAAACCTGTGTAGTTTATAGCGTACAAAATGATAGGAAGCAAATAGCAATAATGGCAACAATGATCAACCAGTGAAATGAATTGCAGGCAACAAGAACACCATAATTGCTTCTCAACAAATAATAAATACAAGTGCAATCAATTAAGCGAGTCCTTCAAATATAAATCTTTCGCCTATACATCCTTCAAGTAATAATCTCTAAGATTATATAATTTTTAATAAATATATTTCGAATATATTTCCTTCAAATAAGTATCTCCCAAGTAAGCAACTTTAGAATATAATTCTTTTGGGTAAAGGTCATTGTGTGACGCCTCATTTTATGATCATAAATAATATAGGTCTCAGCCCACTTTCATCTTATCACGGCACCTCGTGCCCACATATTTCTGTCTCATATTGTACAAAGATATCCTCATATTATTCAGTTCACAGGTTCCATCAATGAAGAATGTTCAAGAAGACTAATTCACTTAACTTAAAGTAAAGTACATCTCCCAACCGGAATGGAAATCAACAAGAAAACATTATGTTATTTAGAAAATCAATCGATTTAGAAAATACACTTTCAATTGAAGTACAATATCCAATGAATCATTACGTTTAATATGAGGATTATATAATTGAAACAAAGTAGAAATTCCTTTTTAAATAAAGTAAAAACTCAACGGTTTAAGGAAAACAAAGGTATATTTCACTTTCTTTTCACATCTTGTTGCAAGCATGCAACCCGATCTCATTTCCTGAATCTCTTGGTAGGCGTACCACCGGCTCCCATCTCTTTATATCTTGTGGTAGGCATACCACCTGCTCCCATTTCAATATATCTTGTATCTTTGTGGTAGGCGTACCACCCGATCTCATTTTATAATATATATAAGTGGACGGCGTGCCACACGATCCCATTTCATAATGCATAAGTGGACGGCGTGCCACACGATCCCATTTCATAATATATAAGTTGATGGCATGCCACACGATCCTATTTCATAATATATATTAGTGGATGGCGTGCCACACGATCCCATTTTAATATCAGTTGTGGTAGACGTACCACTCGCTCTCATTTCAATACATATCTTGTGGAAGGTGTACCATCCGCTCCCATTTCATTTTTAATTCAGTGTATAATATATTACCGGCGAAGTATTCTCAAAAAGTTACATTGGCGAAAATGCCAAAGTGAGCAAAGAACTGACCAATCGCAATCCAATTGCCAATTGCCAGTAAGCACTCACCAAAACTTGATTCGGAATTTCCAAGTTAATCAATGCCATGTATTACTGCACTATTACTCATTTACAGTAGTATTGATGTGTAACTTATACTAAAAATATTTTTTTAAAAAGAGAAATCAGAAAATTAGTATAAATATTAAGACAGTATTTGGCTAAACATCTTAAGTGCGTACAAATAAATAAAAAAACCAATCGATCGAAAAGCCATAACGATGTTCAATTTGTAACCACTATTAGTTTAACCAATAACAAATAATCAAACAATATATTACCGACAAAGAAATTAATAACAAATAATTAATTAATATATTACCGGCAAAAAAAACCAGTTATAACCAAATTTATAAAATTTCTACTTAACACAATTGATACAATTACTCAGTCATAACAATTACTTGCTAAGCTTCAAAGATCTTCAACCAAGTTATCATAAGCATCAAATAAGAATACAATAATTTAGCAATTTAGGAATTACGGTCATGCTCGAGTTCCAACGTATAGATACTCGTCACCATGCCTATACGTCGGACACAACACATAACAAGTAGTAAATATACTCAACTCTTATTCCCTCAAGGTAGGGTAGACCAAACACTTACCTCGTTTTGCAACCAATTTAAAATTCCAAGATAATGGTGATATTCGTAAGGGTTCCTCGTCATTTCTTCATAGCTAAGTTGTATTCCTCCATCTTATTACTTGAGCTGCTTGACACCTTTTTGCTAGTATAAATTTCTTCAACTTACACTTTCAGGAAGTTTGCAAGAAATCTGGCAGTGCAAATTTCTGTGATGCTTTAGTAATTTGGTCATAACTTTTTATAGGAGTGTCTGAATGATGAACGATTTGAAGTGTTGAAAACTAGACTCAAAAAATTTTAATTTGTTAGGTTGTACATCACATAACTCCTTATATAACTGAATATATGATCGTTCAAAGTGAGGTCTTGTGCGCACCCATTTACAACTGTCGTCTATTATGAAATTTTCCAACTTGGCTTAGACATAGGATTTTACTTAGACCCCATATATCATGTAGTACACCTCGTACACTTTCTATCATATCCAATTAGTATTCATCATAGTAATAGACCTCTTTCACATAATAAATAATATAATTAGGACACATCAACTTTCTTACTTCGCCAAAACGCGACGAATTGTCCTATGGACTTCGAAATGCAATTTCGAACACACGTCTAAGTTTGAAATTGTCCTGATTTTTTAGGGAAACTAATTTTAACCGGACTGAGTAGGATCTCATCGCGTGAGTCCGTATGGAGTCTCATTTGATTCGCCTATTTGAGCGAAATCGACTTGTGACATATTGCTTTAAGCAGATTCGCTCTTGACTTGAGCGAGGTTATATAATGGATTTGTCATTTTGGACGAAATCAGTCTTGACTTGAGTTATTCAAGTGGGATCAAACTGTCGTTAATTCGAGCAAAGTCGACCCCTTTTTAAAATGTATTCGAGCGAGTTTGTAGCAAAATCAATTTTTTAGTAAGTAGAAGAAAAAATGAACAATGACGACCGATAGTTACAACGCATTATTGAGTACGAGCGAGATTGAAATTTTCCTTTTGTGATGGTCATTTGTTGTAGTGATGTTATTTCGAGCTATCTTCAAAATATTGGCCAGTTACGATTCAAACGAGGTTGATCTTTCCAATTCATTTAGCAATGGCCGTAGGGGTGTTATTTCGAGCTGACGTTGAAATATTAACCCAATGCAATTCGAGCGAGGTCGAATTTTTATTTTTGGCGATGGCCCTTGGCCTTAGGGCTGTTATTTTCTAGTTAACGTCGAAATGTTAACCCATTACAATTCGAGCAAGGTCTAACTCTTCTTTTTGGCGATGGCCCTTGATCGTGGGGATGTTATTTTGAGCTAGCGTCGAAATATTATCCCGTTACAATTCGAACAAGGTCAAAATTTTCCTTTTCACTTGGCAATGCCTTTGGCCTTAGGGGTGTTATTTTGAGCTGACATCTAAATGCCCATTGCAATACAAGCGAGGTCAAATATTTTATTTTTGGCGATATCCCTTGACCGTAGGGGTGTTATTTCAAGATGACGTCAAAATGTTAACCCATTGAAATTCGAGCGAGGTCAAATTTTTATTTTTGGGGATGGCACTTGGTCATAGGGTGTTATTCCGAGTTCGAGGTTGAAATTTTCTCTTTGGCGATGGCCCTTGGCCGTAGGGGTGTTATTTCGAGCTGACGACAAAATGTTAACCCATTGTAATTCCAACGAGGTCGTACTCTTCTTTTTGGCGTTGACCCTTGGTCGTAGGGATGTTATTTCGAGCTAGCATTGATTTGTTAACCCATTTCAATTCGAACGATGTCGAACTCTTCTCTTTGGAGATGGCCATTGGCCATAAGGCTGTTATTTCGAGCTGACATCGAAATGTTAACCCATTGAAATTCGAGCGAGGTCAAACTCTTCTTTTTGGCGATGGCCCTTGGCCGTGGGAATGTTATTTCGAGCTAGCATCGAAATGTTATCCCTTCTAACGAGTTCGAACTCTTATTTTTGGCGATGGAGAGTTTCGGGAGTCCTCTGGGGGATGCTTAACTTTTGCGTTTCCTTGGTGAATCCCAATTCTTAATTACCGCGTTACCTGGGTGAGTCCCAGATTGCTTAATTTTGTTTGCATTAGAAAGTGTGATATCGGAGAGTAAGAAACTTTGCTATTTGATAACATTTGTTTCATGCATATGTTGGAATTTCCCTGTCTACTGTTTTCGTCTTCTGGCCTGGAGGTGTCATCGGCAGGCAGGGCAATAAATTATACTTTGAACTCGGTGACGTCCCCCCATCAGCTTGTTCAAAGCCTCTCCGTGAAAACCCCCATTGGGACAACACCTGGTGATGGAGAGGGAGTACGACTTAAGGGATGTCAGTTTCTAGAAGTCGAAATGTCTGAGATGGGCGATATTCCAATTATATTGTAGTAGTTTTCCATTCTCTAGTTGGAATACCCGCTTTCCCATGCGTCGCTTCTGTTCCTATGTAAGCAAATAACAAAAGGTAAACCAAAAGGAGATTATCCTTACCTCGATCCAATGAGTCACTGAACGAGGGTAGACTTATAGCGTTGCTCTCTCTGCCTAGCATTTAAGTGGTTGATGGAATTGTGATTTTTAGATTCGGCGACTGTATTCAGATCTCCTTTCTTCTTCTTTTCTAAAAATGCCCTAGCTCCATGTGGGTTGTCTTCTCCTTAGCTTGTTTATGGATCATCCGATGTGTGAGGAGGGAGGGGTGTTAGAGTAGGACAAGATGTGCTTATTTTTGTATAATTGCGCAGTAGGTGTCGTATCCTCTTGTAGGCTTTGCATGGATATTGGTTGTAACTTCTGCTTTTATGTGGTATCATGATCTAGATTAGCACATGAGGTTTATGTACCACTCTTTTTGGTGGTTAAAGAATTTGGCTAAGAAATCCCCACAGACGGCGCCAAGTTATTTGAGCAAAAAGTTTGAGACTCTTTTGCCGACTTCAATTATCAAAAAATAAGGAAGGTAAATCTTATCCAAGCATAACTAACTCCAGATCCAAACATAAATAGTGAGAAACACCGAAAATTAGAATGTGTCTGGTTTATTGATGTTATAATCTTATATCGAACCCTAGAATTGGGTTTACATCAGAAATAAGGATGAAATGTAAAATGAGAGCGCAAATAGGAAAAGTGGAGTTTTTTCTTATCCTCTTTCGGAGAGTTCTGCTCCTCCCTTTTATTAGTGTTTACCCCATCTATATATAATTCCTCGAACTTATTTTTAGTGGCCTTTGACCAATATGCTTTCCTACATCTATCATTTTCGTCATTACTCGAGTACAATACTTACTTGGTACACGCTCTTGATGATTTGACCCTGAAGTCAGTCGTGGTGTTCTTTGCTATTTCGCTACTGGGGCCAGATGTGAATCATGAGAATCTAGATTAGACTAGTGAGATTGATGCAATTATATCTGATTGTTGAATGGCTCCAACCCGAACTTTCTAGCGATATTATAAGAGACACCACAAACCTCAAATCCTTAATGATGCGATTGACTTTAGCTACCATTTGTTTACTTTAGCTGTTAGCAGATGTGCCAAGTGTTCGTTCTTGACGACTTCCACCATTCCAAACGAAATGAGTACTTCCTCCGTTCTAATTTATGTGAACCTGTTTGACTGGGCACGAAGTTTAAGAAAAAATAAAGAATTTTTGAATTTTTGGCCCTAAACAAGTCAAAAAGGGCATCAGAGTATTTGTGTGGTTATAAAAATTTCTTATTAAGGGTAAAATTAAAAGTTTAAGCTAAATTATTTCCAAATTTAGAAATGGTCCATTCTTTTTGAAACGGACCAAAAAATAAACAGGTTTACATAAACTGGAACAGAGAAAGTAGTAGTTTATTGTAGCATGACCGTAATCATGATAATACAAACAATATTTGTTGTTATCTTGTTAGTAAGCTGACTTGTTCATTTTCCAAGGTCATCACTTGACTATATTCCCCACTTTTCAACTGAAACATAAAATACAAATTTAATTGATTAGTAAACTATATAGAAGACACTGCTTGGTCCCACTGTTTGACTCAAAAGATATTGGAAGCTTTTTGAATAAATCAATTGAAGAGAATGAAGAGGTAAATAATTGATAAGTATAATAAACTCTAGAAGAAAAGATATAAAAGATTAATACAATGGATAATATTTCTTGATTTTATTAAAGTGAGTGATCGAATGTTTAACACGCCAATCTTTTATATAGAAAGGCATTACAATCAGTGTTCTTAGCCAAAAAAAGCAAAAAGTCCCACTTTACAAGGTTTCCCTCCTATATGTAAGGGACAACCCCCTTCTGAACCCTAAAAGGCATATCATAGGGAATATTCGAAGGTATATTCCTAGTGCCCCCTATTGGGCCTACACTACTGTAGAAGTCAAATGTACTTTATTCGCTATCCATTATCCTCCACAGGACGTCGAGCTATGAAGAACTCGTTCTCTGTCGTATTTATCAATAGCCATGGTCGTCGAAATTTGGAACCATACAGTTAGTACCTCCGCTTGTTGAGGTTGCAACTTGATGCGTCCTTGATAAGCAGACACCGCCCACTCATGTGGAGAAAATTGGTTTCCGAAACGTTATGGCTTGGCCAACAATGGGAGGTTAGCATGCTCAACATGACCCTGGGTGGTATATTTTATCGGAAAATGATGTCATTTCCACATGCGTCATCATTATGAGTATTTTCGAGACAGGGGTTGAGGGTTCATCGCTTCGATTTTGGTGCCATTCTGTAGCCTTTTTCTTTGATTCTGGCTCCACCCAATCCTATAAATAGGTGGAGGCTTTGTTTTTCAAAAACTCTTGGCCATTTCTTTGATTCTGGCTCCAATGATTTCTCTGAAGCCTCTTCTCCCATTCTTCATTCTTAGATTTCTTTGTTATTATAAAACCTTTTTCGCTGAAGAGAGGCCTAAAACACACCAATGTCATGACGGGGTTTGTGATGCCACTTCATTTTCCGTGGCACTCCCCTCTAGAGATGAGGACATGACGATGGAGGAGGGGGACAACTTTCCCACCGTGGAGGAGTTGCTGCCAAGACACCCTATGTCTCGAAGCAACTTTATTAAGGATCCTCCTCCTACTCATATACTTGTGTTCTCTGAAATTGAACAAGTTCATATTGATACTCTCCGTGCAAAGTATAACATTCACGCTCATGTTAATATGGTTCCAGCAGGAAGGGACTTTATGGAATTCCATATGCCTGGGTACTGTGCTTTTTGTGAGTACCCCTTCGTGATCAGCTATTCCTTCCCCCTTCTCCCATTAGCAGAAGAATTCTGTCGATTCTATATGGTTTTCCCGGTATAACTTTCCCTGTACACACTTAAAATACTCCTGTTGTTGATGAAATACACAGAGTTGGCGAGGTGCAAGGTTACCATTTACCACCTTCTACACTTGTTTTACCCAGCTTTCATAGGGGTAATATGGTGCATTTGAGGCACCATGGGACAAAAGGGCTAGTGGTTGGGACATATGAATGAGCGAGTCACAAGTTTTGGACAAAGTACTTTTTCATCAGAACTGAACACATTGTGTCTGACCCTGCCAGATTCCCACAGCGATAGAACGACAATCATAAGTGTCGCCGCTAGTTTTACTATTTCTTTTATTCATTCACCTTAGTATTTGTTTGCTTCTCGTTTGCATCTATTGGGCATCCACCCCACCCTATTGCAGGCATAGGGGAGTGGGTAGCCCGTCTGTTTTCCCATGTAGCGGAGACTCAAGACTGGCCCGCTTTCGTGAAACATTTTAAGCCGAGAGTTTCATCTGGTACGTGTCTTCCCATATATCACTCCTTTATTATGTAACGTTTTCTATTGACATGAGTCTTTACGATAACAGGTGGAAGAGCTTCTAGGCGAAGGGTCCCTAATCACTGTATTATAACAGGCTATCGCTACTGCTGGAATGCAATTTACTTTGAGTGAGTCCGTATGAGAGGGTCATACTAAACTAATACATATGGGAGATTCTTCTCGCGATATAGTCATGAGGGAAGAGACCTTTTCCGTACCCATCCATCACCTTGTGGAAGAATCCTCTAATGGGGACGAGTCATTGTCGCACCCCCTTTTTCTAATGCGAAATCGAGCTTGTGACACTTGGGAGGACAACTCATTCTCATTTGGGAATTAGGTTTTGGAATTGGATAGACCCCACATAATGATTATAGTGACTTAGGACACTTTGAGGAGAGTTTGAGATGAAGAAACCATAGTTTGGGTAAGGGCTAAAAATTTTCTCGAGGCGAAGGTACTAGGCACCCCTCAAGATCCACTAGTGTGGTCCCGTCCATGTTACAGTTGTGACTTTAAGTACAACTAAGCAAGTAAGAGTTTAAAATATAAAGGATTATCACATTATGGAATCAAAAAAATAAAGTTTTGAAGAAACGATGAAAAGCTGAAGTTTTGAAGAAATAGTTTGAAATTTCTGAAAAAACAAAGCAATAAAATAAACAAGTAAGGGGAGGGGGTCCTAGGTTTACAAATAATATGGATCACATCAATGAAATACATAGTAATCACTCCTCAAAGTGGGGCTACACGAGGTATAAGCGCACCGGTCATCTTATCCATATCTACCCTTTCCTACTCCGTTAAGGTATTAAAGCGCGGAACAATATCAGTACTTATTGCATGCTATTACCCATCCCAATCTTATCAGTCCCGGAGGCATTTGGGATTATTAATCCTAAAGGGGAAAGGTGTTTTGGGCTTTTAAAAGTTTTAAAAGGTTAAAAGTCTTGGGCGACAAACAAAACACAAAAGGCAATTATAGGAATCACATAACAGTTAAAAGGCTCAAATAAACCTCATCAAGTAAAAACAAATAAAGTTTAGCATATCGTACATGTACTGATTGGGTCTGAATTAAACTTAAATATTAAGGCAGGCTAGTTCAACACATATTTTTAGATAAGAAGTCCGAATTAGACCTGCATATTGGTTGTAATTATTAAAAACTGATGCAGTTATAAAATTTATCCTAAAGCTTGCCTAAGCGATAAACAGAACCTATAGGCATGATATCTATTAGTTTCAGAAAAACAAAGAGAATAAACTGATTGCAGAAAAGATTTGTTAGTTATAAAAGAATATGTTCTGTAGGTGTCGAGACATTATTGCTACTGATTTTAGACGAGTTGACGATTCAAGTTTAGTTAACAGCTCCTATAGACATGCTTTCCATGTGTTGCTGATTTTAAACACTATTATTGCCCATGTAGAAATCCTATAAAGCGTTTGTCTATATGCAATTGGTTAGTTATTTAAGTCCTATAATAGGTTTTCCTAATGACGGATGCAGAATGAAGAGTTCCTATTGGCATGTTAACTATATGATATGCAGAACTTTAATAGCGACTTATAAGCATGGTATCTATTATGAAATTGCAGTGGATCCTATAAACATGAATTCTATATGAAAGTGCAAATTTTTAGAAAATATTAGAATTTCAGAAATAGTGATTCCAATAAACATGGTCTCTATATGAAAGTGTAGAAAATTCTATTGACATGATCTCTATATGAAAGTACAAATTTTTAGAAAATATTATGATTTTAGAAATAGTAATTCCTTATACATGGTCTCTACCCCTTGCATGCATAGTTACCACCCTTTTTTACTAGCCGACCCCAAATGTTATTATCAGATTATTGCAGACCCAAATTAATAAAAAATAAATAAAAATACATCTGAAATCAGAATTCCAACCAAGGAGGGCCTAATTCAGACCCCTAGTCTGACATATGTAATAAATCAACTTCCAAGGATCCAGGTATCCAAAGCCTTTTCTTATCTGGATGTGTCAAAGTTCCAAGGAGCTTTAAGAGCTCCACACCGTGATTACACCCCAAATACCATTTCAGAATTATAGTAAAGTGTAGTGTGGAAAGCCAGCCCTCAAATGTCCAAGTTCAGAGAAAACTCATGGTCCCAAGGCAAGGCTCATATAAGAGGGCCAGAACTTAAAGTCTAAGAGTAAGTGCAAGTGCAGGGGAAGGGAAATGATAAGCTGATGGTCATGCCAAGCACTTTGAAGTGTTGGCACACCCCTGACCAACTTGTCATTTTCAAGTTAAGGAGATATGACTTATTAAAATCCAAGTTTAGGCCTGGATAGCCATTTAAAGGCTACCAGACCATAAACTTTACCTCAGCATACAAAGGGGGTAAGGATAGGGAATTCATAACAGAAACAGCAGACAAAGGAAAAGTGGGCAAAGGACATGATAAGTAATGAAACATGCTGACACATCCTTTATTTGGGGTTAATGTTTAGTTAATGGATAACAATTCATGTTTCCATTCCCTGAATCCCCATTTACAAATACATAGAGGGTAAGGGAGTAGGGATCAAGCATTTGTAGCAAAGTAAAAGCAAACAGTAGCATATGAACATGTCAAACTCTGCAGGTAATAGACACAGGTGTAAAGGCTATAAGTAAACATATTAGCATGATGGTAGGGAACTGAGTAAAGATATATCAGTAAATGAACAAGAGCAGGATGCAAAGACAAGGTAGTAACAGTGTATTAGCCTTGGCTTTTAGCCAGCTAATAAGGAGCAGAGAATAACAGTAGGGCAAAAGAGCAAGAGAGAATGCATATTTTTGAAAGTATTCAGTAGTGTGTGAAATTCAGAAGACTCTTGCGTATTCAGTTGTTGAATTGAAAGTTTGTTGGTGAAAGAAAGGGTTGGGTATTTATAGTTAAAAATAAGCAGAGAGTAAATGAATAGTAATTATGGAACTATGTATTAATTACAATTAATCAACATAAGCAATCCCGTTAATCAAGCAATTAAAATTCAAATGGGTAAAACAATTAAGGAAAGGGATTTGAGCCAAATATTTTTCTAGGAGTATAATACAGGGGAAGTACATAGAAGTTATTTAAGGCAAAAAACTAGTAGTACACGGTTTGTAAAAAAAGAAGGAAAGGGAATCAATCAATAAAACCAAAATCACATGCGTACTTGAATGAATCAGGTCGAGAAAAGGTCAAGGAAAAGTTCACTTAAGGAAAATCCGGAACAATCAAGTAAACACCATCAAAAGGATTCAGAATCAATCAGTAGTTGGCAAAACATCTTGAAGGAATGGTTCTCGTATATAAAGTATACAAACATGTGAAGAAAGAAAAGACTGTCGAGTTATGTAAAAGAGAGAAGTTTAGAATCATAAAAGATATACAAGTTCAGTTTACAGAGTCATGGTGGTGTGTGAGTTCAAGCCCCAAATCGGAACCCTAACTCGAACACCAAATCTAAATTGCCAAAGAAATCCCCAAATCCTAGGATTTCGAATCGAATCAGGCATAGAGATGAAAATGCAAGTCTTCGAAATATATTCGAAGGTCAGCTTTAGGGCCTTATGAGAAGCAAAACAGATATGATAGCAATTTTGAAACAACAAGAAAAGAAAACTAATTTAAAGCATGAAGAACATGTTTAAGAAAGGCTCGGAACTTAAACTAACTCAGAAGAAAGAAGTGATACAAAATTAGGAAAAAGCAGATGAAACATGTTTAGCAAAACACGAACATAGTCCATTAAAGCAAACAAAATCAAAGAACTTACAATAAAACACATATAGTAGAATAGTAAGGAAAATATAATACGGATTAACATGTGAGCAATGTATAGTAGAAAAGAAAAGTAGTAGAACAGTGCATGCGTAGTAAAAGGAGTCACACGAGAATGATACAAAAAGAACACATAAAGAAAAGAAGAAAAAGAATCAGAAAGATATTTTCGAAAGCATTCCAGAAACCCTAAATGAAAGATAACCGATTTTGAAAGGAGAAATTGGGGAAAACACTTTAGAAACCTAGCAGAACACAAACATATCATAGATCTAAGAAAATAAATAGAGCAAAACCTCGAACAACTTAGGGTTTCAATCCTAGAAGCGAGAAAGGCTTTGGAAGAAGGTCCAGTCTCGAATTGAAGAGGTCAGGAAAGGCTTCTAACGCTTTGGGTACGCCGGAACAGGCCGGAAGAGCCATATAATTGTGGACCTAAAAGGATCTAAGGGAGAGACATTGAAGTAAGACCTTATAACTTCGAAAAAACATGGTCTAATGATGAAAGAGGGTGAGTATAGACCATCCATGGCCTGAGAAGCCATGGATTCTGGTGGAATCGTTGTAGAATGAGGTTAGAGATGGCTAGGGTTTTCTAAGAGCTTGAGAGTGTTTTGAGAGATGAATGGTTTCAAGGCGGCGGGTCAGGTGAGAATGGGGGAGATTAGGGTAGTAGTTAGGAGTTAAAAAGGAAAGGGCCAATTTTGGCCGTTGATCTTGAGTGATCAACGGTCCAGATTTAAGTGGTAGGCGGGGAATGAGTTAGGACATTTAAAATTGGGTCGTGGGTTGGGTTAAAATTGGAATCAGGTTTCCCTTTTATTTTATAAAAAATAGTAATAATGATTTTAAAAGAAAATTAAAAGTATTGGTCTAATAATATATAAATATTAATAAAACAATATTGAAACCAATTTTACAATTAGAAAATATTATTAATCTTAAAATAGGCTATAATTGTATTTATATGTAATTTAGTCTTTTAAATACCAAATAAATTTGTTAAAATATACAAAATTATCTCAACTATATTTTGGTATAAATAGGGGAATAGAATAAATTATTTACCAAAATTGATGGTTTTGGGAGTAATTATTGATTTTCGTACTACTAAAAATGGATAATAAATTAATTTTAAAAGTCCATAAAAATTAGAAAAAATACCAAAATACTTGGGTGTGCTTATATATATATATATATATATATATATATATATATATATATGTGTGTGTGTGTGTGTGTGTGTGTGTGTGTGTGTGTGTGTGTATGTGTGTGTGTTATTTTGAAAGTATGTTGAGTGTAAACAATACTTAGGGAAAATTGAGTATCAACAGTTGCCCCTCTTTACTCGGGAAGGATGAAAGAGTTGCCGGGTAAAGAAATAATGGCCAATTTGACCGAAAAGTTGATTTGTAAAGAATTTTGACCGATATCTAGCTCTTGATTTGCCTACATATCCCAGTCTTGTAGGAATCAGGCCATATATAATTTCGGATCCATCGGCGAAATAGAATTATTAAAGGGAACGGACGTGATGCCTAAAAGTTGAGGAGGATAGTTGAAGTCTCATAGGATGCGAGAACTGGAGCGGGATCGTTCATGTTGAGACAACCATTTGTTAGCCGGTATACCCGCAAGTGGCAATACAACACAGATTGTGCAAAAATTTAAACGTGATGCAAGTTCATACTGGACCATTATTGTTGTCATTGGACATTTAGGATGATGTCCTCGGACCATGACGTCCTGGCCATGTAACACGTAATAAAGGATTCAACGGCTGTGGGATGATATTCTCGGTCTTTAAGAATGATGCCTTCGTACTATGATGCCTTTAAATAATGATATGTAAAAGATAAAGTGGAATCCTCAGGCCATGGCATGGAGTTCTCGAGTGCCTCCGAACAATGACGCATTCGGACAATTTGGCGATCTTTCAGCCTATGAAATGCAAAAGGTGGCGATCTTTCAGCCGATGCCAGATGTAAAGTAAAAGGTGGGGATCTTTGAGCCAATGCAAGATGTAAAAGTGGCGATATGTCACCTGATGCACGATATAGATAAAGATCGTGATATTTCAGCCGATGTAGGATTTAAATGAAGTGGCGATATTTCAGCCCATGCAAGATGTAAATAAGGGTGGCGATCTTTTAGTTGATATAGAATTTAAATAAAATGGTGATATAAAGCAAGATGTAAATAAGGGTGGCGATCTTTCAGCCGATGTAGAATAAAGTGGAGATATTTCAACTGATGCAAAATTTAAATAAAGTGGCAATATTTCAGCCATGCAGCCATAAATAAAGTGGCGATATTTTAGCCATGCATGATAGAGGTGGAGCTTAACCTGGGAAGGCAGAAAGGTAGCCTTATGCAATGCAGAAGAATGCTTATGGAGGTAGAGCTTAACCTCGGAAGGTAGAAAGGTAGCCTTATGTAATGCAAAGAAATGCATATGGAGGGAGAGCTTAACCTCGAAAGGCAGAATGGTAGCCTTATGCAATGTAGAGAAATGCAGATGGAGGTAGAGCTTAACTTCAGAAGGTAGAAAAGTAGCCTTATGCAATGGAGGAATTGAGACAGTGCTTTGTTTCGGAATGTAGAAAGTAGCCTTATGCAAAATGCACTTGGAGGTAGAGCTTATCCTCGGAAGGCAGAAAAGTAGCCTTATGAAATCCAGGAATGGAGACAGTGCTTTGTCTCGAAAAGCAGAAAGTAGCCTTATGCAAAATGCAGATAGAGGTAGAGCTTAACCTCGAAAGGCAGAAAAGTAGCCTTAGGAAAAAAAAAAGCGGATTGAGTTAGAGCTTAACTTCGGAAGGTATAAAGGTAGCCTCATGCAATGAAAAAATGTAGATGGGACAGTGCTCAGTCTCGTAAAGCAGAAATTAGCTTTATGCAATGTGAAGATGGAGGTAGAGCTTAGCCTCGAAAGGCAAAAAAGTAGCCTTTATACAATGCAAGAATGTAAAATGGCGAACAGTAGTAAAATTTCTTAGTTGATAGTTGATTGCAGTATCGTGGCTGCTGGGGATATCATGTACGGATAGCAATTGTAAATATATGATGGTTCAAAGAGCTGCATTCCTGAAAGTATGAGAGTATAAATGTATTCGTTGGTTTGCGACTTGGTTGCCTACACCCAAAGAAATATCGTGAGCTCTATAAAGAGGGAAGGTTAGTTCGCCTTTCCGTGGATTTTGCTTATTTTTCTCGCCTCCATTTTGGCGTTACTATGCGTGTACTTGGGATAGTATTGCTATACAAAACAATTTGGATAATAGACATACAAGAGTTTTTGCAAACATATAGTTAAAATAGGAATAGTTTTCTTTTAGATGAACCGACGACTATGACGCGGTTCAAGACATTGCAACCTCTCTTGCTCCGGTATTTTGAGGGTCCTCCTCAAAATTCTGCCCTAGTTTACTGGGCTGGCATATCTGACAGCTACGATGAATGGCTGAAAATTAACTTCAGAATTTTAAGGGTCCTCTTCAAAATTCTGCCCCAGTTTCCAATGGCGGGGAAAATGGAAATTTTATTGAATATTTAACTAACCCATTGGGCTGCGTATGTATCCTCTCTTAAATGAGAATCAGGTCAGGCGTAGTTCAGATTACATAATAAAAAGAAATCATATGATTACACATAGTATTAGGGGTGTGCATTCAAATCGGTTTATCGATAAATCGAATTGATTATTTGTTATCGGTTTGTCGATATCGGTTTATTGATTTATCGATTTTGATATTTTTCTTATAGCGTTATCGATTTCAATTTCTATTTAGTCCTTTTTGATTACCGGTTTATAGATAAACCGATAAGAAACACTATTTTAAAAAAAAGCTAAAGAAAATTAATTTTTTTCTTTTCTACCCTTATTCTATAATACCCTTTCCTTTACCCTAACTCTATTATTTTCTCTACCACATTTAAGGAATGATCACATTTAAAGCTCAAAGGAATGAAGTTTAAGTTTATGGAAAATAGAATCAACCATGATGATGTATTTTATTTTATTTTTTATTTTTTATATTGTTGGAGTGTTGGTGGCATACATTTGATCCCTTACTTTAGTTTCATTGTATGTTCTTGTTGACACAAATTTTATGTTATAAACGGTGCTCGTCTTATTTTATCTTCTTTTTGTCCATATTAGTTAGGCGTGTTTGTAGCGATATACTTTCCACGGAATCCCGCATATTTTCTTATTGGTGTAATCGATAACCGAATTGATAAGCCTCAAGAATTGATAAATCGAAATAAAAAATTGAAACCTTATTGAAACGATAATTATAAACATATGTAAAATTGATAATCGATAAGTAATTATCGATCAGGGTCAAAATTGAATCGATAAATAGAATGCACACCCCTACATAGTATCGTTTTACTACATCTAAATTGATTTGATTTGGCCTGACTTCTCCGTCCATTTTTGCGAGTAGAATGGTTCCTCCTATTAGAACCTGGTGAACCATGTATGGACCCTACCAGTTGGGAGAGAATTTCCCCTTGGATTAATATTGATGTGGAAATATTTTCTTCAGCACCAGCTGCCTTGGTGTAAACTTCCTTAGCTTAACTCTTTTGTTAAAAGCTCGGTACATTCTGTTCTGATACAGTTGACCGTGGTAGACTGCATTAATTCTTTTCCCATCTATAAGGGCTAACTGCTTGTAGCGACCTTTTACCCATTCTGCGTCATCCAACTTTGCTTCTTATATGATCCTCAGCGAGGAAACGTCCACCTCGGCGGGAATGACTACCTCTATACCATAAAGTAACATATAAGGAGTTGCCCTAGTTGATTGCGAACTGTAGTTATCTCAATAAGGTGAACGATAGCTTTTCATGCCACTGCTTATGCTTTTCTTATCATTTTTCTCAGTATCTTTTTGATATTTTTGTTGGCCGCCTCTACAGCACCATTCATTTGAGGTCGGTAGGCTTTAGAGTTCTTGTGTTTGATCTTGAAGGCTTCACACATCACTTTCCGCAGATCAGAATTGAGATTTGAACCATTGTCGGTGATGATAGACTCTGGGATGCCGAATCGGCAAATGATACAGTCACGGACAAAGTCTGCCACGACCTTCTTAGTCACCGCCCTGTATAATGATGCTTTGACCCATTTGGTAAAATAATAAATTGCCACCAAGATGAACATGTGCCCGTTTGATGCGGCGGGCTCGATAGGTCTGATAACATCCATTCCCCAAGTGGCGAATAGCCACGACAAGCTTGTTGCAGTAAGCTCGTTTAGAGGCACATTTATCATGTTTGCATGTATCTAACAACGATTACATTTTCGGACATACTGACTGTAGTCTATTTCCAGAGTTATCCAGAAATATCTTGCCTGAAGTATCTTCTTTGCTAAGATAAAACCATTCATGTGCGGACCGAATGTCCTTGTGTGCACTTCGTCTGATAACCTGGATGTTTCTTTTGCTTCGACACACCTAAGTAATCCCAAGTCGGTAGTCCTCTTGTACATGATTCCCCCACTGTGAAAGACGTTGTTAGATAACCTTCGAAGTGTGCACTTCTGAGTAGCGTTTGCAAATTCTGGATATTCTCCTGTTGTCAAATGCTCCTTGATGTAATAGAGCCATGGTTTTTCGTCTGCTTCTTCCTTGACATGAGCACAATAAGCTGGCCGATCATAAATCTTTACTAGATGGGATTGATGAAATTCTTATATGGATGTTGGATCGTGGATGATAGCATAGGTGATGCGTTTGGAAATTCATTTTGTACACTGGACATGCTAAAATTCTGTCTTCGTGAATCTTTTCCTCAACTCATGTATGTGATGTAGATAAGGAAGTATCTTAGAGTTCTTGGTTTCCCACTCTTCTCGGAATTGATGTATGAGCAAGTCTAAGTCTCTGATTACTAGCAACTCTTGAACATTCATGTCAATAGGCTATCTTGAGTCCCAAGATGCAGGCTTCGTATTCGACCATATTGTAGGTGCATGGGAACCTGAGTTTGGCGGATACCGGGTAGTATTGGCCGGTTTCAGATACTAGGACTGCTCCTATGCTAACTCCTTTGAAATTTGCGGCTATGTCGAAAAACATTCTCCAGCCATCATGGGACTCTGCAATATCTTCTCATATGAAAGATACCTCTTCATCGGGAAAATACGTCTTTAAAGGTTCGTATTCTCCACCCACGGATTCTCGGCGAGATGATCTGCTAAAGCTTGTCCTTGGACCGCCTTATGAGTTATGTAAACAATGTTAAATTCACTTAGCAGATTTGCCACTTAGCTATCTTGCCAGTGGGCATGGGTTTCTGAAAGATATACTTCAGCGGGTCCATTATGGATATGAGATAAGTGGTGTACGCAGAGAAATAGTGTCTTAACTTCTGAGCCACCTTAGTCAGAGAATAACATGTGCACTCTAACTGAGAATACCGGGCCTCGTACGGGGTGAACTTCTTTCTGAGATAGTAGATGGCCTACTCCTTTCTCCCCGCTTCGTCATGTTATCCTAAAACACAACCAAATTTCCCATCCAATACTGTAAGGTAGAGCAATAGCAGTCTACCTGGTTCGGCCGAAACCAAAACTGGCAGCGTTGACAGGTATTCCTTGATTCTGTCAAAGGACTTCTGACAATCATCAGCCCATTTAGTAGCGACATCCTTCTTCAACATTTTAAAGATGGGTTCACAAATAACAATGGACTGAGCTATGAACTGTCTGATATAGTTGAGTCTCCCTAGGAAACTCATCACGTCCTTCTTGTTCTTTGGCGGCGGCAACTCTTGAATGGCCTTAACCTTTGACGGATCCAGTTCTGTTCCTCGGCGACTTACAACGAATCCGGGTAGCTTTCCAACAGGAATCTCGAATGCACATTTGGATGGAATTAGTTTCATATTAGACCTTCTCAGTATGCTAAAGAACTTCCTCAGATCTTCCATGTGATCAGTGGCTTTCTTGGATTTGATGATGACATCATCTACATATACCTCGATTTGCTTGTGTATCATGTCATGAAAGATAGTAATCACGGCCCTCATTTAGGTGGCTCCAGCATTTTTCTACCCGAATGGCATCATTTTGTAACAATACATTCCCCACGGTATTATGAAAGCCATTTTCTCTGCATCTTCCTCATCCATCCATATGTTATGATATTCGGCGAAACAATTGACAAATAACTGCAGCTCATACTTGGCGCAATTGTAAATAATAATGTATATGTTTAGCAAGGGGAAGTCATATTTAGGAATGGCTCGGTTGAGATCCCGGTAGTTGACGCAGAATATAACCTTACCATCTTTCTTTGGCACTGGCACGATGTTGTCTAACCATGTTAGATACTCCACTACTCTGAGAACCTTGGCCTTGACCTGTTTGGTAACCTTTTCTTTGATCTTTAAACTTATGTCAGGTTTGAACTTCCTGAGCTTCTGTTTTACCGGCGGGCTTGTTGGATCCGTTGGCAGTTTATGAGCTACAATAGATGTATTGAGACTAGTCATATCATCATACGACCAGGCGAATATATCCTCATATTCCCTTATAAAATATGTGTACTCTTTCTTTTCTGATGGTGACACGTGAACACTGATGCACATTTCTTTGACATTGTCTATATTTCCCATGTTAGACTTAGGCCTATTCTCAAAATTCTCAACCTCTTTAACGACCTCTTCTAGTATATCATCCTCTTCTGAGTCTGTGTCTGTTTGTTGCGTTATCTCATTGCAAGTCACAATCGTCGGTTCGTCGAGATAAGTAATAGTAATACTGTACAAATAAAGTAAATGATAGAGAAAAATAGTTAGAGCGAGATATATAAGGAAGTGAAATGCTTTGATTAAATTTCATAATTATTTTGACATCGGAGCTCACAGCTTGTATGGAAGGGCCTTCCTCCCCTTCCTCCTCGAAGATAACGCAACAGTCCATATCATCATCTTCCAGAAATAGATTGCTCATTAAAGCCAATGCTTCCTCTTCTTTTGACCCATATATAATATCTGCCGGTTTGCAAGTTTACTCCAGACAAGGTATGGGATGTTCCAGTGGATAGTAGGGACCGTGCCATGGTGGCGACCATTCATCGAACTCTTTCTAGGTGTATTCATACCCCAAACCAAACAGAAGTACCATGTTTCTTCAGCTTGACGAGTTTGGTGATTCCCTAGAGATTTTGTCCAAATCCTTTTCCAGGCTCATATCCACACCAGTTTAGGATACTCTCAATCTTTTTATCCCGCCATTTATCTTTTTCTATGGCGTTAACCCGCTCGATGTGATGGTAGGTCTCTCTGCCTGTGCTCATTTTTCCTCCAATCATCGGGACGGTTTGGCGACTGTATATGGGGTTGCTATCATCAGCATGAATAATCATCTCTTGGTGATTCCATTCGAACTTACTTCCTGGTGCAGGGTTGAGGCTACAGCTCCGTCGGAGTGAATCCAAGGTCACCCCATTAACAAGTTGTAGTATTATGGGACGTCTATCTCTTGAAAGTCAACGTCGAACCAAGTTAGTCCCATTTGTAGACATAAACTGATCTCCCTAATAGTGAACCTTTGGGATCCATCAAAATATTTGACATTGATGGATCCGTCTTTGATCTCATGCAGGCTCTTCCCTAATGTTTTGAGAATTATCAACGGACAGATATTGAGGTTGGATCCTCATAGATCAAAACTCTAGTGATGAAGTAGTCTTCACACTTCATAGTAATGTGCAATGCTTTGTTGTGGCTCAACCCTTGTGGTGGAAAATAATCCTCATGGAAAGTGATTTTATGGCTCTCCAGTACTTGCCCTATCATGTTCACCATTTCCCATCCAGTTATGTTGCTTGGCACATATGCTTTTCTTAGCACTTTCAATAAGGCATTTTTATGTGCATCAGAGCTTTGTAGCAGGGCTAAGATGGAGATCTGCACTGGTATTGTATTCAATTGTTCAACGACCGAGTACTTCTTTGCTTGTATCTTACTCCAATGATCATCGGGCCCAGTTTCAATAGGCCGTCCAGAGGCTTGCTTACTAGACTCAGCTAGGTGTTCTGGAGTGTAAACTCTGCCGGTTCTGGTCATACCTTGCGCAACAATTGTTTCTCCAAATTTGGTTTCCCTTTCCTTCTGGCTTCGATTGTGTAATCCCACGGTATGTCTTTTGAGTGTAATGGTTCTACATTTTAAATCGCTACTGGAATAGGTACCCTTGCCTTGGAGGGTAATACGACCACCCTGAATGGTGCTAGTACTTTTTGGGGTCTACACGCAACCTCAATTGGTCCTGGCACCTTTTTAGAAGGAGACGCTTTGAACTCAAGCGGTATAGAAAAGCTTACCTCATCGTACGCAGAAGGCTGGATTTGTAAGACAATCAGGTTAAGTGTGACTATTGGTTTCTTTGGCTCATCTCCCTCTACAATCAATCCAATTGATTCTTTGGGGTCCGAATCATCTTCTATCTCTATCATGTGAATGCCTTCTTCCTTGTGGTCAAGCAAAGGGTTGTTGCGAATATTAGGAGGAGGCTCATTTTCTACGATTATCTTATTGTCAATCAAGGCTTGGATCTTATCCTTCAGCGAACGACATTTGTCGACGGTATGCCCCTTCATGCCGGAATGGTATGCACAAGTTTTGTTTGGTTTGATCCATTGGGAAGATTTTCTGGAGTTATGGCAAGGATAAGGGTGACAAAACGAGCAACTTTAAGTCTTTCATACAACTGGTTAATTGGTTTTGCGATGGATGTGTATTGCCTGGGAGGTCTGCGGTCGAAATTTGGTCTAGGTATAGGGAAGTTTTGGCGAGTGAGAGGTGATTGTTAGTGAGATGGTTGAGCATTATAACGTTGGTATACAGGTGTGATTTGAAAGTTTCTGGGTGAAGTGGGATGATATATGGGAGGTGGAGTGGGTGGTGGAATTTGGTAGGAGGGTGATGATGCCTGCTAATTTGGGGTAAGCTGATATGTAAGTGGAGGTAATGGGTAAGTTTGGTATTTTATCGGGGATTTTGTCCTGTGTGCAACCATCATGGCATTCACATCTTTTTTCTCTGACGTGCCACCAGACTATAAAGCCTTGTTGGTAGCTTGAGATGCTTCAAGGTTATTGACTATACCAGTTTTAATACCTTCCTCAATCCTTTCCCTAGCTTGATGATATAGGATAATTTCCGGCCCTCAATCAACATCATACCTCTCATAATATTGTGGGTCCTAGGCCTGGATGAAAAACATGTTCATTTGTTCTTCTTCTAAGGCCATCCTAACCTTAGCAACCTCCAATCTCTAACGAGTAGCATACTCGCGGAATGTCTCTGTAGGTTTTTCCTTTAAATTCTGGATATAGAATATGTCTGGTGCATTCTTCATATTGAATTTGAATCTGTCCATGAAATCAGATGCCATACCTACCCAGCTTGTCCACTTCTTGGGGTCTTGGATAATGTACCAAGATAAAGCATCCCCCTTCAGACTTCTCACCAAGAATTTCATACGGATCTTTTCATCCCTTCCGACTCTGACTAGATTGTCACATTACTTCCTCAAATGGACTCTGGGATCCCTCGTGCCATCAAACATTTCAAACTAGGGAGGTTTGTACCCCTCTGGAAGTTCGACATCTGAATGAATGCAAAAGTCCTCATAATTCAGGCCCTCAATACCTTTGTTTCCTTCAACCCCCTGGACTCAGTTAGTCAGCTTCTTGAGTTTTGTGGCCAGTTTCCTGATAAGAGAGTCCTTGTCATCTGGCTTAGGTGTACTTGAGATTGGTTGAGTATAGTGTGGTATGGTTTCCACATAGATGGGGGTGTTGTGAAGATATCATTTATGGTGTTTGTCGGTTCATGAATGAGCAATGCAGTGTTGTTGGAAATGTGGAATGTGTTGCAATGTTAAGTACGAGTGGGTTTTTTGTGGTTGTGGGGTGTTTTGTGGCGGTGCGAGATTTAGGGTGTTGGGAAAATTAATATCGGGAGTGGTGAGAGAAAATGTCAAATTCGCCAAGTTCTGAACTTGGTCCAATTCTTCCTGAAACTTTAGTAACTTTTGTTCGAGCTGGGAAGCAGTCTCCTTGGCAACTGGGTTACCCTGATGAATCTTAACCCTTTCAGTTTTTTTCTAGAGCTTGAATCTCCCATTCTTCCTTTGTTCTTGTTTCGGATAGGACTCGGAGGAGGTGGAGGGCCCTTGGATCTTGTGATGTATGATGATGTTGCCAGAGTGCACGAACCAACCTTTGTGGAGGGTAATAAAAAATTAAAGAAAAACAAAAAGATAACAATTTTGTGAGGATCATGAGGAGGAACACACTGCAGTATTTAAACACACAATGGAAGAATATAAATCATGTCCTAATTGGGGAGCTCGTTGTGCCCTAGGTAGGCATAGCGATAAGTTAATTTGGAGAACTTAGAATGCTAATTGCCTTATTTTATTGATAAAAATAAGATGAATACCAAAATAATACTGAATTATAGAATGTGAAATATCACTAATGGCCTTATTACATTGAAAGCAAGAAAGAAACGATTCCTAACTACTTGGTCCGAAAAGGACCTTCCCTAGATTTGGCATGTTTAGCTCCATCCAATAGCTTCATCATCTCGCGAAGTCCTAGTAGAAAAAAAAAGTGGAATACCGACCTATCTCCATCAGAGAATAGAGTGGTAGCCTCTATGATTTTGTCGTCGGGTTGAATTTCCAAGAGAGAAGGTAAATTTCCAAAATATTTACGGACAAGAGTCCGATCACTAGAGTGAAGGTCATCCCACCAACTTAGCAACCTTGGGTGAATGTTGGTGACCATGCCGAATATGGGGACTTCGTGCCTCGTTTTATGCAAAAGAAAGATGTTAGGCCCTTACCCCCACCAGACTTAACTATTAAATACCAATAATTAGCATGATAAGCATTTAGTTCTCCAAATAAATGCACAGAACATGGTGGTGTCCGTTTGGGTTTCATGGAAACCCCGTGGATTTTGGACAAAGCTATCCTAAAGAGTCATTATGTGGAAAACATAACAGACTTGACTAGGTTTAACAATGATGCATGCACAATTTGCATAGAGTAGGGTTACTACGGGGTGTTAGATCGGTACCTCTGAGCGGACAACTCATGAGGGAAAATCATAGATCCCTCGACTATACCATTGATGGACTGGTTTTACCGCAAATATGCCTTTGTCAAATTTAGAAGGTGATAATATCAGAACGGCACAACCACTCATTATAAGCGTTGCTATGGACTTTTGTTTGGCACGAGTGGAATATGATGTTGAAGATGCAATTAGAAGAATGAAACAAGTTGTCATGTATTTGCACGTTCATAATGATTACAATAATTACTCGTTACAACTGTATTGAAGGAAAGCAGTAAAAGAAAGCATTAAAGAAAGAAAAGACACGAAGAGCTAAGTTAGCTTCGTAGAAAAAGAAATAAAGACAATAAATAAATGCAATTAAAGAGGCAATAAAGTCACAAGTAGCATGCAATGGTAAAATCCTAAAGAGTATCCCCAATAGAGTCGCCATGCTGTCGCGCCCCCTTTTTTAAAAGCAAAATCGGGCTTGTGACATTTGGGAGGACAACTCGTTCCCTTTTGGTAATTAGGATTTGGAATTGTAAAGTCTTCACCTAATGATTATAGTGAATTAGGACACTTTAAGGAGGGTTTGAGTTGAAGAAACCATAGTTTGGGTAAGGGATAGAAATTATCTCGAGGGGAAGGTGTTAGGCACCCCTCAAGATCCACTAGTGTGGTCCTGACCATGTTACAATTGTGACTTTAAGTACAAGTAAGCAAGTAAGAGTTTCAAATAAAAGGGATTATCACATTATTGCATCAAACAAATTAAAATTTTGAAGAAATGATGAAATGCTGAAGTTTTGAAGAAATAGTTTGAAATTTCTGAAAAAAGAAAGTAATAAAATAAACAAGTAAGGGGAAGGAGTTTGACTCAAAAGATATTGGAACCCTTTTGAATAAATCAATTAACGAGAATGAAGAGGTAAATCTTAGCTAAGTATAATAAACTCAAGAACAAAAGGTATAAAAGAAGAACACAATGGATAATATTTCATCCTATGAAAGTGAGTGATCGAATGTTCAACATGCCAATCTTTTATGTAAAAAGGTATTGCAATTAGTGTTCTTATCCAAAAAAACAAAAAGCCCCCCTTTACAAGGTTTCTCCCGTATATATAAGGGACAACCCCTTTCTGAACCCTAAAAGACATATCATAGGGAATATTCAAAGGTATATTCCTAGTGCCCCTGTTGGGCCTACACTGCTGTTAAAGTCATACGTCCTCTATTTGATGTCTATCATCTTCTACAAGATCCAGATATTACTCTCTCTCTCTCTCTCTCTCTCTCATACCACGTCTTTTACCTCCGTCACCGGCACCTCTAGCTCCGCCGCCGCAGCCGTAAGTATGTCAACTCACACGCGCCGCTGGTGGTGGGGGACTTCAATTTCAATTCCGGCGTCCGGTGATTTTCGTCACCGACAGAAATTGTTAGGGTTTTTGGGTAAGGGATATGCTAACTTTCTTTTGAACTGAAATCATTATCAATGTCACATCCGTCCTTTCAGATTCAGCGAACCCTCAATATATTTTCTTCCATTTCTCCATTTTTCAAAAAAAAAAAAAAAATTCCCCTTCCTTTGGTCCAACGGCGAAGATTTACTCTCTCAGTCTGTTTATTTGTCAGCTTTTCATTTTTTAGTTTATGTGTCTTCTATACGTAAGTTTCTCTCTGACCATACTTTTTAGTTACTTATTTCAATAAGTAGTTTAGAGGTTTGGAATTCTTGCTTCTCGCCGGAAATTTTTCCGGCAACTCCTGCTCTTTTCTTTCTATTCTCTCCTCTGCTCTTATGTGGTTGTGCGTGGGTGTGTTCTGTTTCCTTGGACAGGTGACTATTTTACCGGCGAGGATTTCCGGCAAGCCACAGTACTCCCGGCGACTCCCGTCGACTCCCGTCCAGACTCGCGGCAGGACGTAATAGAACTACACGAAGCTTCAGGGAAAGTTGGGTGCATCAAAGCATACTTTCAGGTTTTTCCACCGGGACTTGGTACCTCCCGCTCTCTTGTTTACTTTGTGCACCTTTTTACGTATTTTAGCTAGCATTGCGAGTGAGGTCTATTCTGTTGCTATCTAGTTTGCACTTTTTTGCGTTTTTCGCTATAGTGCATGTGTGTGCCACTGTTCCCCATAGTCGGTTGGAGGGATAGTGGCCGCGGCGGGGGATGATAGCGTAAGGTCATGTCCTCGGGGGGTGGAGGTGGTGGCGGGAGTGAGTAGGGGAGCAGGGGGTGGTCCGGTGGGTAGGGCAGGAGGTAAGGGTGGGAAGAGGGTAGCGGACGCCCATAGATTAAGGATTGGGTCATGGAACATAGGCACTATGACGGGTAAGTCCATAGAGTTGGCGAAGGTTCTTCAGAGGAAGAGGGTTAACATAGCGTGTGTCCAGGAGACTAGGTGGAAAGGGTCGAAGGCGAGGAATGTAGATGGGTTTAAGTTGTGGTATTCTGGGGTCGTGAGAGGTAAGAATGGAGTGGGCATCTTGGTAGATAGGGACCTAAGGGAGTCCGTGGTCGAGGTTAGGCGAGTGAATGATAGGTTAATGTCTATTAAGCTGGTTATTGGGGGTTGCGTCCTCAACGTCATCAGCGCTTACGTGCCGCAAGCGGGCTTAGACGAGGAGGCTAAGAGGCGCTTTTGGGAGGACCTGGATGATCTGGTGAGTAGCATTCCCCAATCTGAGAAGTTAGTTATTGGAGGGGACTTTAATGGTCATATCGGGGCTGATGCTGGTGGCTATGATGAGGTGCATGGTGGCTTCGGCTTTGGGGTTAGGAACGGAGGAGGCACTTCGCTGCTGGATTTCGCCAGGGCTTCCGAGCTTCTGATTGGGAACTCGACATTTCAGAAGAGGGAGGATCATTTGGTCACCTTCAAGAGTTCGGCGGCGAGGACTCAGATTGATTTCATCCTCATCAGAAGTAGCGATAGGGGTATGTGCAAGGACTGCAAGGTTATTCCGGGAGAGTCTCTTTCAACTCTTCATAGACTCCTAGTGATGGATGTCGGTCTCTGGGTGAAGAGGAAGAGGAGGGGCGCTCGGGGACAACCGCGGATTAGATGGGGTGCTTTGACTAAGGAGAAAGCACAGGAGTTGGAAAGGAGGTTAGTTGAGGGCGGAGCTTGGAGAAGTTCTAGGGAAGCGGACGCTATGTGGTCAGTGACGGCGAACTTGGTTAGGGGGTAGCACGGGACGTGCTCGGGGTAGCCAAGGGATATTCAGACAGACATCAGGGTGATTGGTGGTGGAACGATGTAGTCAAAGGAAAAGTGGAGGTGAAGAAGGCGGCGTTCGCTAGGTTGGTAGGGAGCACAAGCGAGGAAGAACGGAGAGCGAACATGGTGATCTACAAGGTGGCGAGGCAAGAAGCAAAGATGGCAGTCACGGAAGCTAAAGACGCGGTGTTCGGTCGCATGTACGAGGAACTAGGGGAGAGAGGCGGGGATAAGAAGTTATTCCGGTTAGCTAAAGCAAGGGAAAGGAAGGCACGTGATCTAGACCAAGTTAGGTGTATCAAGGGCGAGGATGGTAGAGTTCTGATGGGGGAATTTCAAATCAAACAGAGGTGGCAGAAGTACTTTCGGGACTTACTTAACGAGGAGGGGGATCGTAACATAGAGCTAGAGGAGCTGGGGCATTTAGAGCAACATAGAGACCTTGGGTACTGCAGGAGCATTAGGGTGGAGGAGGTCATGGGGGCTTTGCGTAGGATGAGTAGGGGTCGAGCGACCGGGCTTGACGAGATCCCGGTGGAGTTCTGGAAGTGTATGGGTAAGTCAGAGGGGAGTGGCTCTCCAGGTTGTTCAATGCGATCTTCAGGACCAAAAGGATGCCGCATGAGTGGAGGTGGAGTATAGTGGTGCCCTTGTACAAGAACAAAGGGGACATCCAGTGCTGCAACAACTAGAGGGGTATCAAATTAATAAGTCAGACGATGAAGGTTTGGGAGAGGGTGATTGAGGCGCGGGTGAGGGAGGTGACATCTATATTTGGGAACCAGTTTGGTTTCATGCCGGGCCGCTCCACTACAGAGGCTATCCACCTTGTCAGGCGGCTGGCGGAGCAGTTCAGGGATAAGAAGAAGGACCTACACATGGTGCTTATCGAGTTGGAGAAGGCGTATGACAAGGTCCCAAGGGAGGTGCTTGGAGGCGAAGAGCGTGCCAGAAGCCTACATCAGAGTGATCAAGGACATGTACAATGGAGCTAAGACTAGGGTTAGGACAGTGGGTGGCGAATAAGACCATTTTCCAATGTTATGGGGCTCCATCAAGGATCGGCGCTAAGCCCCCTCTTATTTGCCTTAGTGATAGATGCTCTAACCCGACATATTCAAGGGGATGTGCCTTGGTGTATGCTATTTGCTGATGACATAGTATTGATAGATGAGACGAGGGTCGGTGTTATTGAAAGGTTAAAGGTATGGAGACAGACCCTCGAGTCTAAAGGTTTCAATATAAGCAGATCTAAGATAGAGTACCTGGAGTGCAAGTTTAGCGCCGAGCCGAGCGAAGTAGGCAGGGACGTGATGATTGGTTCTCAGGCCATCGCCAAGAGGGACAGTGTCCGATATCTTGGGTCTGTGATTCAGGGGGACGGAGAGATTGATGGGGACGTCACTCATCGTATAGGAGCGGGGTGGTCAAAGTGGAGGCTTGCATCAGGAGTCCTGTGTGACAAGAAAGTTCCACACAAACTCAAGGGGAAATTCTATAAAGCCGTGGTTAGACCTGCGATGTTGTATGGGGCAGAGTGCTGGCCCGTGAAGAACTCGCATGTTCAGAGAATGAAGGTTGCGGAGATGAGGACGCTTAGGTGGATGTGCGGACACACCAGGCTATATAAGATTAAGAATGAAGTTATTCGAGAGAGGGTGGGGTGGCCCCGGTGGATGAAAAGATGCGAGAAGCGAGGCTGAGGTGGTTCGGGCATGTGCGAAGAAGAAGTCTCGATGCCCCGGTGAGGAGCTGCGAGCGGTTGGATGTTGTTGGCGGTCGGCGAGGCAGAGGGAGGCCTAAGAAGTATTGGGGAGAGGTGATTAGGCAGGACATGACTAGGATGCAGGTTTCCGAGGACATGACCCTTGATAGAAAAGTCTGGAGGTCTAGAATCAGGGTTGTAGGATAGGGGCCCCTAGAATTTTTCGTATGCCTCATCCAGGGTTGGGTGTGGGTCAGCAGGGTTACCCATAGCTGATTTGTGTTTTAGCTTATGTCTCTCCTATGGCTGTTAGTTATGGTAGTGACTGTATGATATTATTGCATGCGATTGTATTTATGTTTCGTATGCTTAGATAATTATTTACGCTATTTACGCTATTTCTGCTGGAGTTACTAATGCTTTATTGTCTTTGTTTTTGTCTTTGTTTTTTTTTACTGCTGTTTTTCCTTTAATCCTATGAGCCGGGGGTCGATTGGAAACAGCCTCTCTACCCTTTCAGGTAGGGGTAAGGCTTGTCTACATATTACCCTCCCCAGACCCTACCTGGTGGGAGTATACTAGGTAGTTGTTGTTGCATCTTCTACAAGATGTCGAGCTGTGAAGACCTCGTCTTTTGTCGTATTTGTCAATAGCCGCGATCCTCCAACTTTGGATCCATACAGCCAGAGGCGGACCCAGGATTTGAGCATGATGTGGGCACCACTGTATGCTATTCATTAGCGATAAAATTAGGCGTGCAACTCATTGAAAACTTAATGATTATGATGACTTATTATTAAGTATTAACAAAAAATGTTCTAAAGAAAAAGAAAGCACCGAATATATATATATATATATATATATATATATATATATATATATATATATATATATATATATATATATATATTTCTTAGAAAAATAGATGCTATGGGAAGGGAAGTTGTTTGATTAATCATGTTTTTAGTTTTTTAATATATAAATAAATGGCCATCGATCAAAAGGGCGTTCAAACGTAAAATTTATCAAAGACATACTAAAGAATTCAAGATAAAGAGTATGGTAATACTAAAAGAACTGAAAAAGAGTCTCAAATTATTAGTTGTCATTGTTGAGTGAGATTGTCGAAAAAGGTTTTCACATAATAATATGTATTTTTTTCATTTATGGACCGATAAGTTGCAATTAGATGATTTCAATTTTAAGGGATGGATTTGAAAAGAATAATATTAATTGGGTTGACTATTATTGTGACAATCTGACCCATCGTCCTGTAAATTATTATCTCGTTTTCCCCGTTTTATGCTGTTATATGTTTCAATATATATATTTGGAGAGTTTGAAGTAATTCGGATGGAGTTGGGATAGAAATGAGACAATTAGTCTCTTTAAGAGAAAGTTAGTTTGGAAAAGTCAACCAAATGTTGACTTATGAGTTAGAGGGGCCGGAATAGAATTTCGATGATTCGACTAGTTTCGGATGGTGATTTGTCACTTTGGAGCGAAATCAGAACTGAATTTGGAGGTCCGGTGTAGAATTAGGCTTGAATTGGCTAATTTAGAAATTTGGCGAAGTCCGGTTGATAGGTGAGATTTTGATCCGGCGGTCGGAATGGAATTTCGACAGTTGCAGTAGCTCCGTTAGGTGATTTTTCATATGTGTTGTGGGGTGTTCTGTGGCGGTGCAGGATTTTTGGTATTGAGAAAATTGATATCGGGATGGTGAGAGAAAATGTCAAATTCGCCAAGTTCTGAACTTAGTCCAATTCTTCCTGAAACTTTAGTAACTTTTGTTTGAGCTGGGAAGCAGTCTCCTTGGAAACTCGGGTACCTTGATGAATCTTAACCCTTTCAATTTTATTCTGGAGCTTGAATCTCCCATTCTTCCTTTGTTCTTGTTTCGGATAGGACTCAGAGGAGGAGGAGGTGGAGGGCCCTTGGATCTTGTGAAGTATGATGATGTTGCCAGAGTGCACGAACTAACCTTTGGGGAGGGTAATAAACAATTAAAGAAAAACAAAAAGATAACAAGTTAGTGAGGATCATGAGGAGAAACACACTGTAGTATTTAAACTCACAATGGAAGAATATAAATCATATCCTAATTGGGGAGCCTCGTTGTGCCCGAGGTAGGCATAGCGACAAGTTAATTTGGATAACTCAAAATGCTAATTGCCTTATTTTATTGATAAAAATAAGATGAATACCAAAATGATGCTGAATAACAAAAAGTGAAATATCACTAATGGCCTTATTACATTGAAAGCAAGAAAGAAAAGACTCCTAACTACTTGGTCCTAGAAGGACCTTCCCCAGATTTGGCATGTTTAGCTCCATCCAATGGCTTCATCATCTCGCGAAGTCCTATCAGAAAAAAAAAAGTGGAATACCGACCTATCTCCATCCTAGAATAGAGTAGCAGCCTCTATGATTTTGTCATCGGGTTGGATTTCCAAGAGAGAAGGTAAATTTCCCAAATATTTGCGGACAAGAGTCCGATCACTGGAGTGAAGGTCTTCCCACCAGCTTAGCAACCTTGGGTGGATGTTGGCGACCATGCCGAATTTGGGGACTTCGTGCCTCATTTTCTGCAAAAAGAAAGATGTGTGACCATGCCGAATCTGGGGACTTCGTGCCTCATTTTCTGCAAAAAGAAAGATGTTAGGCCCTTACCCCCACTAGACTCAACTATTAAATACCAACAATTAGCATGATAAGCATTTAGTTCTCCGAATAAATGCACAGAACATGTTGGTGTTCGTTTGGGTTTCAAGGAAACCCCGTGGACTTTGGACAAGGCTATCCTAAAGAGTCATTATGTGGACAACATAACTGACTCGACTAGGTTTAAGAATGATGCATGCACAATTGGCATAGAGTAAGGTTACTACAGGGTGTTAGATCGGTACCCTTGAGCGGACAACTCAAGAGGGAAAGGCACGGAACCGTTGACTATACCATTGATCGACTGGTTGTACCGCAAATATTCTTTTGTCAAATTTAGGGGGTGATAATATCAGAAGGGCACAACCACTCATTATAAGCGTTGCTATGGTCTTTTGGTTGGCACGAGTGGATTATGATGTTGAAGATGCAATTACAAGAATGAAACAAGGTGCCATGTATATGCACGTTCATAATGATTACAATAATTACTCGTTACAACAGTATTGAAGGAAAGCGGTAAAAGAAAGCATTAAAGAAAGAAAAGACACAAATTGCTAAATTAGCTTCGTAGAAAAAGAAATAAAGACAATAAGTAAATACAATTAAAGAGGCAATAAAGTCACAAGTAGCATGCAATGGTAAAAGCCTAAAGAGTATCCCCAACAGAGTCGCCATGCAGTCGCGCCCCCTTTTTTTAAAAGCAAAATCGGGCTTGTGACATTTGGGAGGACAACTCGTTCCCTTTTGGGAATTGGGATTTGGAATTGTAGAGTCGTCGCCTAATGATTATAGTGAATTAGGATACTTTAAAGATAGTTTGGGTAAGGGCTAGAAATTATCTCGAGGGGAAAGTGTTAGGCACCCCTCAAGATCCACTAGTGTGGTCCCGACCATGCTACAATTGTGACTTTGAGTACAAGTACGCAAGTAAGAGTTTCAAATATAAGGGATTATCACATTAATGCATCAAACAAATTAAAGTTTTGAAGAAATTATGAAAAGCAGAATTTTTGAAGAAATAGTGTGAAATTTCTGAAAAAAGAAAGTAATAAAATAAACAAGTAAGGCGAAGGAGTCCTAGATTTACAAATAATATGGATCACATCAATACAATACCTAGTAATCACTCTTCAAAGAGGGGTTACATGAGTTATTAGCGCACCGGTCATCATATCCATATCTACCCTTTCCCACCCCCATTAAGGTATTAAAGCGTGGAACGCTATCGTAACTTATTGCATGCTATTACCTGTCCCAATCCTATCAGTCCCGGAGGCATTTGGAACTACTAATCCTAAGGGGGAAGGAAGTTTTGGGTTTTTTAGAGTTTTAAAAGTTTAAAAGTCTAGGGCGACAAACAAAACACATAAGGCAATTGTAGGAAGCACATAATAGTTAAAAGGCTCAAATAAACCTCCTCAAGTAAAAAAAATATATAGTTTAGCATGTATTACATGTATTGATTGGGTCTAAATTAAACTAAAGTATTAAGGTAGGATGGTTCATCACATATTTTCAGATAAGAAGTCTGAATCAAACCTGCCTGCTGGTTGTAATTATCAATGACTGATGCAGTTATAAAATTTATCCTAAAGCTTGCCTCAGCATTAAACAGATCCTATAGGCATGATATTTATTAGTTTCAAAAAACAAAGAAAATAAACTAATTGCTGAAAAGATTTGTTAGTTATAAAGAATAAGTTCTGCAGGTGTCGAGACATTATTGCTACTGATTTTAGACGAGTTGGCGATTCAAATTTAGTTAACAGCTTCTATAGACATGCTTTCTAGATATTGCTGATTTTAAACACGGTTATTGCCCATGTAGAAATCCTATAAACAGGTTGTCTATATGCAATTGGTTAGTTATTTAAATCTTATAATAGGTTTGCCTAATGACGGATGCAGAATGCAGAACTCCTATAGGTATGTTTACTATATGATATGTAAAACTTTAACAACAACTTAAAAGCATGGTATCTATTATGAAATTGCAGTATATCCTATAGACATGATATCTATATAAAAGTGCAGATTTTTAGAAAATATTAGAATTTTAGAAATAGTGTTTCCTATAGACATGGTCTCTATATGAAAGTACAGAAAATCCTATGCACATGATCTCTATATGAAAGTGCAGATTTTTAGAACATACTAGAATTTCAGAAATAGTAATTCCTATTGTCACACTTCCTTTTACATACCTACCCAATTCCTATTGTCACACTTCCTTTTACATACCTACCCCGAAGGATAGTGTATAAGGGGGGTTTTTCCATTTTAAGTGATATTATTCAGATCGAGATTATTTATTTAGAGTCGCCACTTAAGAAAGATTTGGCTTTTGGTGTCCCAAGTTACTGGTTTATCTTGAATCCCGAACCGAGAATATTATTGACTTTCCAATTGGAGTATGCTAACCAGAAATTCTGAATAAGGAATTCTGTTAACCCGAGGGAAGGTGTTAGGCACCCCCGTATCCCGTGGTTCTAGCACATTCGCTTAAACTATTATAAATGGCTAAGTATCTTATTTTAATACATATTATAACTTACGTGCTTTTTAACTTCAAACCGCTTTATCATTATTTTAAATAGCATTTCAACGTCGTCAAAATGCGTCTCAAACCACGTCACATAAATGTACCTGTGGTCATCGACACATTTCAACTTCGTTGAGATTTGAATTTTGGTCACATAAATGCGCACCCGAGTTAAGGAAGGTAAATTATTAAAATACGTGCCTAATGAGACTAGCACGTTATTATCTTTGGGGAAGGCCGTGAAATTCGCTAAATGTCCCATCCCAAAATCTAAGTATTTTTTGTATCAACATTTATTGAGGGCCCCACAATTTACTTCCTTTATTTAGCGAGGCTCGTCTCGTTTTATTATTAAAAGGCAAACCTAATGTTAAAGTTGTCCAATTTTGGGCCTCTGATGAGAACATTGAGCCAGCAGGAAGGTATTGAAGCTTGTGGGGCTAGTGGTCCAAACGGAAGGAGGCCGGTTACCAAATTTGGATGGTCTACACAATTGGGCTAAGTTGAATCAAATCTTTCATGGCCCAGGCTGTCCAGGCCTTACTAAGTCAACTGGAACCCATTAAACTACCCAAACAATGAACCAAGAAGTGAAGCACGATTTCATATATCACTTTGACTTAAATAATTCTTAATGAAGTTATTAAGACACTAGTTTAACACACAATTCACTACTTCATTGCCTATTACACCTAAGCGAATCAATAATGCATCGAAAGCAGGTAAAGAACTTACGACATGATTTTGTATTTCAAAACATGCAATTGAGATTTAAATTTTGTTTTTGACTAACAGATCAGCCAACGTGAGTCTATTATACTACTGCCAAATTAACATTCCAGTTTGACATTTACGTGATTGCTATTACTAATTCGACCACTGGTCATTAATACAAGCAAAATATCACAAACTTCATAATAGAATTCCAGCTAATGTTATGTTCTAGTTCTAAACGTCTACACTAAACGAATGGAATAAACTAACTACAACTAATGTCGTTTCAACTTTAACTATTGAACACAAATTCCCGGGGCTAATTAACAGTCTATTACAAAAGTGATAGTCAAAGTAGTCTGAATTGGCCTAAGACAATCTCAATTATACAGTCCATTACAAATTAAGGATTCAATCAGTCGAAATCACTCTTAAAAAATAATCCTAATTGTAATCCAAATAGTTAGAGTTGACAATAAAAATGTTGAAACAACTGAAGCTTCTAATGAAATTACGCCTCCATTTCATTTCTTTTCAACTCATGTTTTACATGAGGGTTGGGATTCAGGGATGTACCTGAAAGTGCAATGAAATATAAAAAAGAAGAAGGATTAGCTACAATTCAGTCAAACAGAGCTCAATCCAGCAGCAACAGAAAAGTTTTGAACCAACACAGTCTTAAATAAACTTAGAATGAACTAACATGTGACAGATATCGATAGAAGACCCAAAACAATACCCAAACTCAGAAATGAACCCAGGAACTGAAATACAAGCAACCAGCTGATCCACCACCTAACTTAAACCAATCAGACTCAGAAATGAACCCAGGAACTGAAATACAAGCAACCAGCTGATCCACCACCTAACTTAAACCAATCAGACTCAGAAATGAACCCAGGAACTGAAATACAAGCAACCAGCTGATCCACCACCTAACTTAAACCAATCAGACTCGAAATGAATTGATTCCAAATGTAATCAGATTTCAAATACAGGGCAAAACAGAGAGTTTAATTTGTTTCTAATCCTAAGAAAGCTAAAAACTGAACCACTGGCGAAGAATTGGAGAATGATCTAAGGCAATACCAGTAAACCTTTTTTTATTTTTTCTGTGGTTTTTTTTGTTGTTTTTTGTTTTTTGAGTGGGAATTTAGATCTAAAAGAAGGTGAAAAACTATGATATTGCAGATTTTTGAACTTCTAAATTTTGAAATTCAAACTTTGATTCAGATCTCAGGAAAGGTTTTGGGGGGAGTTTTTTGGCTTCCAAACTTTTTTTACGAATTTTCAGATTGTTTCCCAACTTTTTAAACAAGGTACTAGGGCTGCCTTTTATAGGCAAGGAAGGGGGCAGAATGTTTTGGAAGGTTTTACTCATTTTTCCCCCTTTTTTATTTTCAGAAATTATACATTAATTCAAAAGTTTTGGCTTGTTGCCCAAGTTACTGCATAAAAAATGCAAAAACTTACACTAAGACCTCCTTCTAGAAGACTCTAGGGTGTTCTAGTTTTAGTTTCTACCTATAGAATACATATACTACACTCATTTTTGTTCTAAAATTGCTTAGCCTTAATAAACTAAGCCATTTACAATGCCCAAACTACCCTCGAATACCTCTGAATTTATAGACCAACCCCAACCCTTTTTAACCTTGGTTACAATTAACTATAATTAATTAAACTAGGACTAGGTTTATTTAGCTATATCCAACCAGGTTCAACAACTCTAATTTGAATATCAAAACTAAACTAAACATAAAAAGAAAGAAAAACACTCAACTCAGGGATTGGAGCCCTAATGCTGGCTAAAGGGAAAAACACTCAACTCAGGAGTTGGAGCCCTAATGTTGGCTAAGGAAAATTCGTTCAACTCAGGGATTGGACCCCTAACGTTGGCTAAGGGAAAAAATGCTCAACTCAGGGGTTAGAGACCTAATGTTGGCTAAGGAAAATACATTCAACTCAAGAATTGGAGCCCTAATGTTGGCTAAGTGAAAAAACGCTCAACTCAAGAGTTGGAGCCCTAATGTTGGCTAAAGGTAAAACGCTTAACTCAGGGGTTGGAGTCCTAATGTTGCCTAAGGAAAACACGCTCAACTCATAGATTGGAGCTCTAAGGAATTTATAAGAGTAATTTAAGTGTGGAAAAAATCAAGCAGTCACACCTATAGACATGGTCTCCACCCCTTGCATGCATAGTTCCTACCTTTTTTTGACTAGCCGACCCCAAATGTTATTACAAGATTATTACAGAGCCGAATTAATTAAAATAAATAAACATACATTTGAAATCAGAATTCCAACCAAGGAGGACCTAATTCAGACTTCTAGTTTGACATATGTAATAAACCAACTTCATAGGATCTGGGTATAGAAAGCCTTCTCTTATCTGGGATGTGACAGAGTTCCAAGAAGCTTCAAGAGCTCTAGGCAGTGCTTACACCCCAAGTACCATTTCAGAAAGTAAAGTGCAGTGTGGAAAGCCAGCCCTCAAATGTCCAAGTTCAGAGGGAACTCAAGGTCCCAAGGCAAGGCTAATATGAGAGGGGCAGAACATAAAGTCTAAGAGTAAGTGAGAGTGAAGGGGGGAAATGATAAGCTGGTGGTCATGCCAAGCAATTTGAAGTGCCGGAGCACCCCCGACCAACTTGTCATTTTCAAGTTGAGGAGTTATGACTTATTGAAAGTGAGGTTATGGCATGGATAGCCATTTAAAGGCTACCGGACCATAAACTTTAAGTCAGCATACGTAGGGGTAAGGATAAGGAATTCATAACATAAACAACAAACAAATTAAAAGTGGGAAAAGGACATGATCAGCAATGAAACATACTGACACATCCTTTACTTGGGGTTAAAATTTAGTTCATGGACAATAATTCATGTTGCCATACGCTGAATTCCTATTTATAAACACATAGAGTGTAAGGGAGTAGGGATCAAGCATTTGCAGGAAAGGAAAGCAAACAGTAGCATATGAGCATGTCGAAATCTGTATGAAATAGGCATAGATGTAAAGGCTAGAAGTAAACATATTAGGATGATTGTTAAGAACTAATTCAAGACATACAAGTAAAAGAACAAGATCAGGATGCAAAGACAAAGTAGTAACAGTGTATTAGCATTGGATTTTAGCCGGCTAATAAGGAGCAGGAGCAGAGAACAACAGTAGGGAAATAGAGCGAGAGGGAATGCAGATTTTTGAAAGTATTCAGTAGTGTGTGTAAGTCGGAAGACTGTTGTGTATTCAATTGTTGAATTGAAAGTGTGTTGGTGAAAGAGAGGGTTGGGTATTTATAGTTAAAAAAGGTAGAGACTAAAGGGAAGAAGCATATTAATATGGAACTATGTATCAATTACAATCAATTAACATAAGCAATCGCTTTAATCAAGGGATTCAAATTCAAACGAGTAAAACAACTAAGGAAAGGGATTTGAGCAAAATATTTTCCTAGCAATATAATAAAAGGTAAGTATATAGAAGTTATTTAACGCAAGAAACTAGTAGTAGACGGTTCGTAAAAAGGGAAGGAAAGGGAATTAATCAGTAAAACCAAAATCACATGCTTACTTGAATGAATCAGGTCGAGAAAAGGTTAAAGAAAAGTTCATTTAAGGAAAATCCGAAACAATCAAGTAAACTCCATCAAAGGGATTCAGAATCAATCAGTAGTTGGCAAAACATCTTGAAGGAAGGGTTCTCGTATATAAAGTACACAAACATGTGAAGCGAGAAGAGACTATCGAGTTATGTAAAAGAGAGAAGTTCAGAATCATAAAAGATATACAAGTTTAGTTTGCACAGTCATGGTGGGTGTGAGAGTTCAGGGCCCCAAAGAGGAACCCTAACTCGAACACCAAATCAAAATTGCCAAAGAAATCCCCAAATCCTAGGGTTTCGAATCAAATCAGGCATAGAGATGAAAAGGAAAGTCATCGAAACAGAGTCGAAGGTCAGCTTCAGGGCCTTATGAGAAGCAAAACAGATATGATAGCAATTTTAAAACAACAAGGAAAGAAAACTGATTTAAAGCATGAAGAACATGTTTAACAAAGGCTCGGAACTTAAACAAACTCACAAGAAAGAAGTGATACAAACTTAGGCAAAAGTAGATGAAACATGTTTAGCAAAACACGAACAGAGTCCAGTAAAGCAAACAAAATCAAAGAACTCAACGATAAAACATATATAGTAGAAGAGTAAGGAAAAAATAATACAAATTAACATGTGAGCACATGTATAGTAGAAAAGAAAAGTAGCAGAACAGTGCATGTATAGTAAAAGGAGTCACACGAGCATTATACAAACAAACACACATAAAAAAAGAAGAAGAAGAATAACAAAAGTTGTTTTCGAAAACTTTCCAGAAACCCTAAATCAAAGACAATCGATTTCGAAAAGAGAATTTGGGGAAAATACTTTGGAAATCCAGTAGAACACAAACATACAATAGATCTAAGAAAATAAATAGATAAAAACCTCAAACAGCTCAGGGTTTCAAAGAAACCCTAGAACCGAGAAAGGCTTTGGAAGAAGGTCTGATCTCGAGTCGAAGAGGTCAGAAAAGGCTTCTAACGCTTTGGGTATGCCGGAACAGGTTGGAAGAGCCATAGAACTGTGGACCTGAAAGGATCTGAGGGAGAGCCATTGAAGTAAGACCTTAGCACTTCGAACAAACATGGTCTAATGGTGAAAGGGGGTGAGTATAGACCATCCATGACCTGAGAAGCCATAGATTCCGGTGATATCGTAGTGGAATAAGGTAGGAGATGGCTAGGGTTTCGGAGAGCTTGAGAGTGTTTTGAGAGATGAAGGGTTTCAAGGCGGCGGGTTAGGTGAGAATGAGTGAGGTTAGGATAGTCGTTTAGGAGAAAAAAAAGAAAGGGCCAATTTTAACCGTTGATCTCGAGTGTTCAACGGTCCAGATTTAAGTGGTAGGTGGGGAACGGGTTGGGTCATTTAAAATTGGGTCATGGGTTTGGTTAAAATTGGAATCGGGTTGGTTTAATTGGGGATATTATTGCGCTAATTTAAGGGCTAAAATCGAAATGAAACGGGGTTGTAATTGAAATTAAATGAGGCTAAATGCTAAATAGCCAATTTTCCCTTTTATTTTATAAAACAATAGTAATAATGATTTTAAAAGCAAATTAAAAGCATTGGTCTAATTAATAATATATAAATATTAATCAAAATAATATTGGAACCAATTTTGCAATTATAAAATGTTATTAGTCTTAAAATAGGGTATAATTACAATTATATCCAATTTAGTCTTTGAAATATCAAATAAATTTGTAAAAATATATAAAAATTACCTAAACTATATTTTGGTATAAATAAGAGAATAAAATAAATCATTCACCAAAATTGATAGTATTGGGAATAATTATTGATTTCCGTACTACTAAAAATGGACAATAAATTAGTTTTAAAAGTCCATAAAAATTAGAAAAAAATACCAAAATAATTGGGTGTGATTATATATGTATATATATGTTATTTTGAAAGTATGTTTAGTGTAAAAAATACTTAGGAAAAGATTGGGTATCAACAGTCGTTACTAAGGAAAAGGAAGATGATGGAGCTTGGGAAGGATGTGGCTGTGGACACTAGTTAAAGTAGGACGGGTGCGTTGCTGATGGTACCTCTGCCCACGTTTATGACCGATGCTATATTGGCATGTAGGTCTCCCCAAATGGAAGGGGTTTACCCAGGAGGTGGTTTTGTGCTCTCCGCTGAGGGTGGAACATCATCTAACGTTGGAGGTTGCCTATGTGTCGAGGGCAAAGGGTCGGGTTCAGATGTCAACCCAAGGGATATTTGTGAGTTTTAATTATGCCTTAATCGTGTAGAGGTTAGAGTGGAGGGTTCTTATTGTCATATAATTGTCCTTGAGGACTACAACTTGTTGTTGAACTGTGATCAAGTGGCGTATACTTTAACCCCTTTATGTGCTACTCTCGAGAATGAGGCACTTAGAGCGATGAACGACATGGAGTTGTCTTGGAACGTTGCTGGCATGGCCTTGTGGTAGATGTCTTTCTTTTCCTTTTTGTTATTGGGTTTGCATTGTAATTTTTGTTATGTCATTTTGTTTTAACGTTTTCTTGTTGTGTGAGACACTAATAGTGGAGATCGATGTGAGCGCCAGGAAAGGAAGAGGACGTCCATCTATGGGAAGATGTCTTCCAATTATCAAAATATCGCACCACGCGTCATACGATGGCCGACATCTACAATTAGGACCCTAACTTCCAACTGTTCCATGAAGGGATTAAATAGAGGGAGGATCAACTGGCGCACAAGACCAAGGAGTTGAGGGAGAGAGACAAGGACCTTATGAAGGTCGTTACTCGCAATAGTGAACTCAGGCGTCCCTTAAGGTTAAGGAAGATATGCTTGAGTTAAGTAGAAGGGTGATGGCCGAGAACGCTGACGTACAAGAAAAGATGGCAATTTTAACTACCGAATTGGGTATGCAGATGACAGAGATCAATGAGCTCAAAGGTGAGTTGAGTGTGAGTGCCGATAGACTGACAATTGTTATTTCTGAAGCGGTAGTTTGGGAAGATACCATATGTGTCTGTAGGTCGGAGTGTACCAAGGAGAAGGAGTCATCCACGCTTGCGATAGCGGGACTTGAGGGGCCTATTAAGAAGTTGGAGGCAGAGCTATCCGCGTTGACCAGGAAATTGGCATCACTAAGAACAGAGGACGTGCGTCGACACTCGCAACCTTCTATGTATTGTGCTTTGGATGATCCTATCATGCCTTGCCATTTATATGAGTTGTGGGTTCATGTTGAGGCCTAGCTTGATGTGTACAAGGCTCTTCATGCTGACGGGATGGCAACAAAAGCAGAATTTTAGGTGAAGCGTGCCAACGGTCGTGAAGTTCGTGAGGAATGCAGATACGACCCTCTTACGCCTGAAGGGGATGATATTAACTTTGATGATGCAAACCGTCTTGCCTCTGACTCTTTGTATGAAGATGTATATGATATCGGGTATGATGTGTAATTTTCGGTCTGTACTTATTTTTGCTTCAGGATTTTTTTAAGGACGTCTTGAGCCCATTGTAAATATAGGTGCTAGTAATATTTTGTTGTAATGAAAAAATTGTTTGTCGATTCAGTGGTAATATTTGTTATATTTATGATATCCCAGGTATTTGTCAATGGCCTTATCCATTGAAATGTTACATTCGAGCTGGTGTCAAAGTAGTATCCCATCGTAGTTCGAGTAAAGTCGAACTTGTATCTTTGTTGATGGCCTTAGCCATTGGGATGTTACGTTCGAGCTGGTGTCGAAAGTAGTATCCCTTATCTTCGTCGATGGCCTTAGCCATTAGGTTGTTACTTCGAGCTGGCATCAAAGTAGTATCCCGTCGTAATTTGAATAAGGTCGAACTTATATCTTCATTGATGGCCTGAGCCATTGGGATGTTACTTTTGAGCTGGCATCGAAGTAGTATCCTGTCATGGTTTGAATGAATTTTTACTCGTATCTTTGTCGATGGCCTTAGCCATTGGGATGTTACTTTCGAGCTGATGTCGAAGCAGTATCCCATCGTAGTTTGAATAAAGTTGAACTCATATCTTCGTCGATGGACTTAGCCATTGGGATGTTACTTTTGAGCTGTCATCGAAGTAGTATCCCCTCGTAGTTCAAATAAAGTCAAACTCGTATCTTGGTCGATGACCTTAGCCATTGGGATGTTACTTTCGAGTTGGCATCAAAGTAGTATCCCGTCATAGTTCGAGTGAAATCGAACTTGTATCTTTGTCGATGGCCTAAGCCATTGGGATATTACTTTCGAGCTGGTATCGAAATAGTATCCCGTGGTAGCTCGAGAGAAGTTGAACTCGTATCTTTGTCGATGGTCTTAGCCATTGGGATGTTACTTTTGAGCTGGCGTCGAAGTAGTATCCCGTCGTAGTTCGAATGAAGTCGAACTTCTATCTTTGTCGATGGCCTTAGCCATTGGGATGTTACTTTCAAGCTGGCGTCAAAGTAGTATCTCGTCATAGTTCGAATGAAGTCGAACTCGTATCTTTGTCGATGGCCTTAGCCATTGGGATGTTACTTTTGAGCTGGCACCGAAGTAGTATCTCGTAGTAGTTTGAATTAAGTCAAACTCGTATCTTTGTCGATGGGATTAACCATTGGGATGTTACTTTCGAGCCGGCGTCAAAGTAGTATTCCATCATAGTTCGAGTGAAGTCGGACTTGTATCTTTGTTATCGTGGCCTTAGCCACTAGGATGTTTGTTTCGATCTGGCGTCGAAGTAGTGTCCCGTTGTTGTTCGACTAAAGTCGAACTTGTATATTTATCGATGGCCTTATCCATTGGGATGTTAATTTTGAGCTGGCATCGAAGTAGTATCCCGTCGTAGTCCGAGTGAAGTCAAACTTGTATCTTTGTCGATTGCCTTAGCCATTGGCATATTACTTTTGAGCTGGCATCGAAGTAGTATCCCGCCATGAGGGTGGCGCTCTATTTTATTTGTTGGAGTATCGCGGATGCTAGTTTCATTCATACATGGATATTTGATTATATTCCTGTAGGAAATACATGTTGACTTTGTATATATAATGGAGATTTGGGTATCTATACCTAGTCCCTTCATTACTCATCCTGGAGATCATGTCAATGGGCGGGGTAATGAACAACACTTCAGACCTCGAGACGTCTCCCTTTCCTCCTCATTAGAAACCTCACAGAGAAAACCCTATTGAGACAAAACTCGGGTGAGGGAAACAGAGTACGACTTAGGCGACGACTCTTTTCATAAGTGGAAGTATTTGAGATGGGCGATATTCCAATTATTTTGGAGTATTTTCCCTTCCATTGTTTCTAACTAGAATGCTCTTTTGTTTACTGCAGCCGTGATTTTGTACGGCCTATCCCAATTTGTTCCTGGTTTTCCCTCATTAGGATCTTTCACTGCTTGTGTTCTAACTTTGAGAACATAGTCTCCGACCTTGAGTAGTCATACTTTGGCCTTCTTGTTATAGTACATTTTTGCTTGTTGCTTTTGGGCTATCATTCTTATGTGAGCCATATCTCTTCATTCTTCGACTTCATCCAGGTCTTGTAACCTACTTTCATCGTTACTTGATCCTCTCTCGTTGGAGTATCTCAGGCTAGGTTCTCTGACTTCGACGGGTATAACCGCATCAGTCCCGTAGACTAATGAATATGGCGTCTCGCCTGTGCTAGTTTTTGGCATGATGCAGTATTTCTATAGTACTTCTGGCAGTAGTTCATGCCATATCCCCTTGGCGTCCTCGAGCTTCTTTTACAATATATTCAGTATCATTTTATTGGAGGATTCGTCTTGGACATTGCCGGCGAGATGATATGGTATGGAGAGCATTCACTTGATGTGCCATTTTTCAAAAAACTCGGTTGTTTTCTTTCTGACGAACTGAGGTTTATCGTCATAGTTGATTTCTTTGGGAATGTTGAATCGGTATATTATATTTTTCCATATGAGCGCGATAACTTCTTGCTCATGTATTTGAGTGTACGCACTTACTTCCACCTATTTAGAAAAATAGTCAGTTATAACCAAAAGGAAACGTACCTTACTCGCCTTGCTGGGAGGGATCCAACAATATCCATCCCCTACTTTATGAATGACCACGGTGAAGTGACGGAATGCAAGAGTTTTCTGCTTATCATAGGGGCGTATTTTGGCACTGCTCGCATTTCCTGACATAATCTGCGGCTTCTTTTTTCATGGTGGGCCAGTAGTATGCTGCGTTGATGAGGCATCTGATGAGGGAACGATTTCCCCTATAGGAACCGTAGTTCCCCACATGTATTTCTTCTAGTACCCGCCTTGTTTGATTTGGCCTAAGACATTTTGCAGGGGGCCACCGAACGTCCTTTTGTAAAGATCATAATTTACGAGGTTGTATCTGGTCGCCTCTATTCAGAGCGTTTTAGATTCTTCTTATCTTATGGGAGTGTTCCTTCTTGCAAATATGTTAAGATATGGTTTCTCCAGTCCCAGGTTAGGTTTATAGAATGTACATCGACCTGGTCTATCGAGGAATGGAGAAGGGTGACAATGTTTTCCTTGTTAATATTTCTGGTGGCTACCGCTAGCTTGGGCTTCAATATCCTGTGCCCTGGGTATCTAGTTAAGGCGGCATTCATCAAATTTGGAAAGTCCTAGTGACTTGATTCACCACGAGTTGAGAGTCGCACTGCAGGACGAGTCGTCGAGCGCCATATTTGGGGACTAATTTCAATCCTGCAATCACAGCTTCATACTTGGCCTCGTTGATAGTCATCCCGGTGCACCATATGGATTGGTGAATCACTTATCCTATAGGGACTTCGACGACAAGTCCCAGTCCCGATCTCGATACATTAGATGAACCGTCAGTGTAGAGAACCTAGAGGTCAGAATGTGTAGAAGCGCGGAACGCCTCCTGCTCTACTTTAGGTAATATTTTCGCCATGAAAATTGCGCTGAAATTGGCGTGAACTTGCGAGTTTATAGAAGTTCACGGTTGATATGTTATATTGTGCTCGCTTAATTCTATGGACCATTTGGCCAACCTGTCCGATAGTTCGGGTTTGTGTAGGATTCCCCTGAGGGGGAAGGTCGTCACTATCTTTATGGGGTGACTTTGAAATATGGTCTAAGCTTTTGTGAAACTACGACTAACGCCAGAGCTAATTTCTCAAGGTGGGGGTACCTTGTTTCAACATCAATTATGGTTTTGCTGATATAAGAAATTGAAGATTTTGTACCTTTGTTTTCACGGACAAAAAATGCACTTACCGTATCTTCAGATAATGCTCGGTACACTAGGAGGCATTCGCCCAGGTATGCCTTGACAAGTAGTGGCGGCGAGGACAGGTACGTTTTCTGTTTTCTTAAGGCATCAACGCATTCTGAATTCCACTGTAGATCGTGATCTTCCTTAGTACATTGAAAATTTATGCCACCTGTCTGATGATCGTGAGATGAACCTCGATAGGGCAGCTATTTGTCCTGTCAATTTCTGTACATGCTTTTTACTGGTTAATGTCTTCAGTATTCCTTCGATGGCCTTGATCTGATCCGGGTTGACCTCGTTACCACGTTGCGACACTAAAAACCGAGGAACTTGCCTGAGGTTAATCTAAAGGTGCATTTATCGAGATTTAATTTCATTCCGTACCGCCTCAATATTTTTAAAGCTTCCTTCAGAAGACCAATGCGATCCTCCTTCCTTTTCGACTTCACTTGCATGCCATTGATGTAGTCCTCTATTAGTTTTTCTAAGTTGTTCTTTGAACATTTTGGTGACTAACCTTTGGTATGTTGCCCCTGCGTTCTTGAGTCCGAACGGTATGACTCTGTAGTAGTATGTTCCCTGATGAGTGATAAAAGTGGTCTTTTCTTGATCTTCCTTGACCATTTGAATTTGGTTGTAACCAGAATAGGGGTCTAAGAAACTTAATAGTTCGTGCCCCACTGTTGCATCGATGAGCTAGTCGATGTGTGGTAATGGAAAGGAATATTTTCTGCATGCTTTGTTCAGGTCGCTGAAGTCGACACACATCCGCCACTTCTCGTTCTTCTTTTTTGCCATGACCATATTGGCGACCCACTGAGGATACTTTGATTCTCGGATGGAACCATTAGAGAGCAACTTATCGACTTTTGCTGATTGCGTTGTTGATTGCGACATTGAATGTTCTCCTTATTTGCCACACATGGGGGAAACGAGGGTCGACATTTAACCTGTGTGTGGCAATGTCCCTTGGGATTCCTCGCATACCTGAATGGGAAAAGGCAAATAAATTGGCATTGCTAGTTAAGAACTCATGGAACATACCTGGTTCTGAGAGGTTGTGCCCGATATAAGGTTTTTTTGTGCTGTCGGTGTTGTCCAATTGAACAGAGTCGAGTTCTTCTACAATTTCCTTGTAGGCTTCTACGATATCTGGGTCTTTGATGGCCTCTATTTGTATGTCAGGTTTGATTCTTGATATGGCTGATTGCTACGCTTCCACACTTGCCACTTTTAGTTGTTGTAGCATTCTTGGGTGATGCATTGCTCGCCTAGGATACTGAATATTCCCTATGGGGGTAGGAAATTTGATTGCTTGATAGAAACTTGATGGGACAGCTCACATGGCGTGTATCTATGGACGCCCTATGATCGCTTTGTAGGTTGTTTCCTGGTTCATGAGGTGAAACGTCGTTTCTAGAGTACTCCTCCGTCCATAACGAGCAGCACTATCTACTGAGGTTTGTTCCTCTGCATTATGGAAACCCGTTAGTGTTATGCAGCGTGGTACTATCTTATACTTGAGTCTTATCTGTATGAGAACTCATGGGTGAATAATACACGTGCTACTTCTGTCATCCACCGTTATTCTTTTTACATTGATATTCATGATACTTAAAGTTATAACCAAAGCATCATAGTGAGGGAAAGACAAATTGTTGGTATCTAACTTATCGAAGATGATACTATCCTCAAGGTCATCATACCGTTCGTGAGCGACTGTCAGCTTGAGTTTGTGTGTAGTGGTGAATATCACATGGTTGATTATTGTATCATCGCCACTGCCAATGATCATTTGTATGATACGAGCTGGTGAAGGTGGTTTTGAGGGTCTTTGAGGTTGATCGTGCCCATGAACGAAGTTAGCCCATCCTCGATCGCTCAGCAGTTGCTTTAGGTGTCCCTAGTTTAGAATTCTTATGAATTCCTGTTAGAGACCTATGCAGTCTTCGGTCTTATGTCCTCTTTCCTGATAGAATTCACACAGAACTTTCGATCTTCGGGTGCTCATATCTGACTTTATCTTTTGCGACCACTGCACCTATGTGATGAGCTTTTCTAGTGCATACACTACTTCTGAAGGAGAAACACGAAAATTATGAGCATATAATAGTGGAGGCATACTTCTTTCATTTGGTTTGGCACGGTGTGTCGAGGCGTGATGTCTGCATGTCGTGGAAGAGGCGGGATGGATGTCCAGATGTAGGGCTGATGCCTTTCTCGAGTGAAACGGGATAGTTGGTCCCTTCTTCCATCGTTGCTGCAATCTCTCCTTGTTTCGGTTTGGACCAATTTTAGCCATTGGATCAGACCATTTAAGTCATCCTCATCTGCCCTTACTTCGGCACAATAGGCATTATGGATTTCTTCCCACGTGGTGGGAGGGTATTTCATGAGTTTACTTAGCGGTTTTTTGGTTGCTTTCGACCCATTTCTATTTAACCTATTTTGGAAGGCTTCTATTGATATACCCTCTGATACATTCAGTAGACTCTTTCTTACCCTCTTGAATTGGGCAAGGAAATCCCAAAGTCCTTCACCTGTTGTCTGCCTAACGGCGAATATGTCATTTACCATAGCTTCTGCCTTTTTACCCCCGCGTGAGCGCTGATGGATTTGTCTGCCATTTCTTTGAATGTTGATGTTGAACGTGCCGGTAGTTGGTAATATCATGTTAGCACTTCCCCTTTTGGGGTTTCGCCGAACTCTTTTAGCAGCACCGGTGACGCCTGTTCTTTCGACAAATTGTTGCCTTTTATTTTCGTGACATAGTGGATAATGTGATCTTACGGATTCGTGGTGCCATCGTATATTTTTAAGTATGGCGGCATTTTGAAGGGTTTTGGAGTAGAGTGGGGGGATTCACCTTCACTTTATGGTTGCTCGACGAATCGGGCGACGTCACATTTTGGTAGCAACTTTGGATCCCCCTATATTTTATCGACCCTTTTTTGATGCTCCTTTATCTGATCACCGAGTTTTTTGTTCTTGTTTTCCACTTCTTCCATTTTCTTCAAGATGGCTGCAAGTGGTTATTGCCGAATGTAGTATAAGTGTTATCTGTGCATAGAGTTTCTGGCTCACGTAAGGCAGTCATACTTTGGTGCGGGAGGGGGCAAGGTATCTCCCTCAGGTGTACCGCTTGGTGTTGCGTTTTCGTGTCTTCCGTGCCAGCTTCGTAGATGGAATCCAGATGTTGTTCGTGAAACCTACTATTGTTTTTAATTTGCTTTCCTTTTCCCTGCCATTGTTGGTCTTTGCGAGGCTAAGAAGAGGTGATTATTCCTTTCAAGGATCTAGATAAAACTAATATCTCAACTAAAGAAATCCTCACAGACGGCGCTAAATTGTTTGACTCAAAAGATATTGGAACCCTTTTGAATAAGTCAATTAACGAGAATGAAGAGGCAAATCTTAGCTAAGTATAATAAACTCAAGAACAAAACGTATAAAAGAAGAACACAATGGATAATATTTTATCTTATGAAAGTAAGTGATCGAATGTTCAACATGCCAATCTTTTATGTAGAAAGGTATTGCAATCAGTGTTCTTATCCAAAAAAAACAAAAAGTCCCCCTTTAAAAGGTTTTCTCCCCTAAATATAGGAAACAACCCCCTTTTGAACCCTAAACGACATATCATAGGGAATATTTAAGGTATATTCCTAGTGCCCATGTTGGGCCTACACTACTGTAAAAGTCATACGTCCTCTGTTCGATGTCTATCATCTTCTACAAGACGTCGAGCTATGAAGACCTCGTCTTTTGTCGTATTTGTCAATAGCCGCGATCGTCCAAATTTGGATCCATATAGCCAGAGGCGGACCCAGGATGTAAGCATGACAGGGCCACCGTTGCATGCTATTCGCTAGCGATAAAATTCAGCGTGCAACTCATTGAAAACTTAATGATTATGATGACTTATATAAGTATTAACAAAAAGCGTTCTAAAGAAAAAGAAAGCACCGAATATATATATATATATATATATATATATATATCTCTTAGAAAAATAGATGCTATGGGAAGGGAAGGTGTTCGATTAATCATGTTTCTAGTTTTTAATATATTAAAAAAATGGCCAGCGATCAAAAGGGCATTCAAACGCAAAATTTATCAAAGACGTACTAAAGAATTCAAGATAAAGAGTATGGTAATACTAAAAGAACTGAAAAAGAGTCTCAAATTATTAGTTGTCATTGTCGAGTGAGATTGTTGAAAAAGGTTTTCACAAAATAATATGTATTTTTCTCATTTATGGACCGATAAGTTGCAATTAGATGAATCAATTTTAAGGGATGGATTTGGAAAAGAATAAATTAATTAGGTTGACTATTATTGTAACGATCTGACCCGTCGTCCCGTGAATTATTGCTCCATTTTCCCTGTTTTATGTTGTTATATGTTTCAATATATATATATATTTGGAGAGTTTGAAGTAATTCGGATGGAGTTGGGATAGAAATGAGACAATTAGTCTCTTTAAGAGAAAGTTAGTTTGGAAAAGTCAACCAAACGTTGAATTATGAGTTAGAGGGTTCGGAATGGAATTTCGATGATTCGACTAGTCTCGGATGGTGATTTGTGACTTAGGAGCGAAATCAGAACTGAATTTGGAGGTTCGGTGTAGAATTAGGCTTGAATTGGCTAAGTTAGTAATTTGGCAAAGTCCGGTTGATAGGTGAGATTTTGATCTGGGGGTCGGAATAGAATTTCGACAGTTGCAGTAGCTCCTTAGGTGATTTTTGATATGTGTGCAAATTTTCAGATCATTCGGAGGTGTTTAGGTCGGGTTTTGGAGAAAATATATATTTCGGAAGTTTTAGTTTATCTTAGGCTTGAATCCGTGAAAATTGGGTGATTTTGATGTTTATGGTGGCGTTTTTATGCTACGAGCAAGTTTGAATGGAGTATTAAGACACATCTGTGTTTTTGGTTGAGGTCCCAAGGGCCTCGGGTTGAATTCGGATGTCCAACGAAGAGTTTAAACATGGAAATGTGCAGCAGAAAATGCAGCAGCAATGTAGGCCTATTTTTGGCCTTCGTGATCGTGAAGGAAGGCTCGCATTCGCGATGGAGTGTATGGCCTGAAGCATCGCGATCACGTTCGCGTAGAAGGGTCCTGGGCCCTGCCTGGGTTGTTGAATGCGTTCCCGAGGAGGGGGTCGCGTTCGCGTTGTTGGAGGACTCAGAACATCGCGATCGCGATGGTGTTGCTGTGTTCGCGAAGGGTAAATGGGGGTCAATGGAAAGTTGTTCATTGCGAACGCGTGTCTTGGACCGCATTTGCGTAAGGTAAAAACTGGGCGTCAGAAGGGCTTTTATATGATATTTCATCCGCAACTTAAACATATTTTCCACCATTGTTAAGAAACCAAAAGAGCTTTTTGAGCGATTTGAAGCATGTTTTCAACAGATATTGATTGGAGGTAAGTCTCTTGACTTAACAACACCATTCTATTGAAGAATTAACACCCAAATTCATGAAAATGGGTTGAAATTGTGAAGAACGAGGGCTTAGTTTTTAGAAACGATTTTTGGGGATTTGAAGGGTCAAACGCACTCCATTTTTTGTGAACTTGATATGTACGGACTTGTGGAGAGACGAGGAATCCAAAGATGTAATTTTCAAATGTTTGAGAAGTGGGCCCGGGGCTCGGGTTTTACCAACTTCGTGAATTTCAGCACTTTTCGAGTAATTTCAATTGGGTTATGTTTATTTAGCCTATAATAATCTAATCATTGTGGTTTTGACTATATTAGACGCGCGTGGAGATCGATACAAGAGGAAAAGGCATTGCGGACCAATCTACGGCCGGTTAGAGGTGAGTAGTTTGTCTAGATGATGACCTGAGGGTTGAAACCCCGGTTTATCACATCGTGACGCTATGTTAGGGCGTGACTCGAACCCTATGGCAGGTGCGGGGTTGTAAATGATTAGGGATCATGACTTGGTCAATACCGAGAGCTGAATAAATTATTGGCGTCTGATACACATGTCGTGTTATGGATAATTGGGATTAACGACATGTTTGGGGCCTTGTGCCAATCTGTAGTACCCGTCTAGGGTGAATATCTGTGTGATAACATGATTTGCATAATCATTGATCTCAGTCCTGTGTTATTCAATGTCAATAAATGCTAAAGTCACTATATTTCTGAAATTGACTAATTAAACTGTATTCACCTTAATAAATTTGGAAACTGGCAAAGAATCAGATTGAATATGTTATGTGACTTACATGCATACTATGGACTGAGCATGGATCGGGCTACACGCCGTAGCGATTATATGCATTTGATCGGGCTGAACGCTGCAGCGGTTATATATTGATATTGCGCTTGGGCTGAAGGAGCCCTTCCGGAGTCTGTACACACCCCTAGTGAGCGCCGTCGACGTTAAATGGACCGGGCTGCACGCCACAGCATATTCATGTGCATTGCATTGCATCTTTATCTGATACTCTGTTGTTGTTGTGATACTGTTATGCTATTAGCCTGTAGCTAAGTGATAAGATTGTTAGATATAGCTTTGCGTTGTGGTCTTTCATGGATTTCTTACTTTCAGACGTTTTCTATACTTATTATTCACTGAGTCGGTAGTACTCACTCCTACTCCCTGCACCTTGTGTGCATATTCAGGTACACCGGAGGCTTAGCTGATTCTCGTAGTCTCCAGAGATATATCAGAGTCGTTGAGGTAGCTGCATGACGTTCGCAGGACCCGGCTGCTCTTCATTATTTCTTTATCTTATTATTATTATTATATACTTTCCCAGATTTTATATTGGTATTCAGATACTATTATTACTACTCAGTCTTTTTAGAGGCTCTAGACTCATGACCCCAGATCTGATGGGTGTGTTATTGGTTTTTCGTATTTATCTATATTACACTATTGATATTCTTGGATTATATTTTGTTAAATTCTCGGTTTTGAGACTTAAATGTTAAATCAAAGCGATTGTTGGTCAGGCTTACCTAGCTTTAGGATTGGGCCATCACGACCGGGTTTGGGTTGTGACAATTATGTACTAGTACTAAACTATAATTGAATTCAAAAAAAAGAAGAAGATAAAAGTAGCAATTTCCTATTAAAGATAAATTAGATTGTATTCAAAGAACTAAAATATTAATTAAGTTGACTAGTATATATTAGTACTAAATTATAATTGATTAAGAAAAATGGATAAAAGTAAAAATAAAGCAATTTGCTATTAAATATAAATTATATTGTACTCTAAATAGAAAGGAGGAAAAAACGGAAAAGACGGAACATACATAGAGGGGGGATCGGGGGGGGGGGGGGGAGAGGGGAGGAAGCACGAAAGGAATAGAATGAAAAGGCTGAAGGTGAGATTCAAACTTGAATCACGTACAAATTAAAGAACAGAACTTGTCCAATTAATCTCATTTTGTTAAGGGGCACATTTTAAATATTTAAAGGGTATATATATATATAGACACATATAGAGAGAGAATTTTGTCAAGGCTAACGGATCCCATGACCCCTCAACCCACAGTGTAAGTCCGCCCCTGCATACACCCACCGTGGACACTAAATTGTTGAGAGAAATCCTCTACGGTCGCTCGTAATTACTATTAATTAGGACACCATCATTATGTAATATAGCAAAGCAAAGTAATGCAATTAAAATGAAAAATATTAAAAACAAGGCCAAATACATATCCAATCCATCCAACTTGGTACCATTTTTTTATTTTGGCACTTTATCTCTACTTTGTTCCATTTTAGCCCTCCAATTATATTTTGTATATTTTATTTTGGCCCCTCAACTCTATTTTTATGTTCTATATTAATATAAAAGATGAAACCAGTGCAAAAAATATAGCGCGTGTGTATACTCAAATTTGAGGTGCGATAAATATCCGATTAAATATTGCCACCTGGTTTTTCCATCCATGTAAAATGGGTCAATACTAAATACCTGAACCCGACCATTTCTTTTATCCACTGTTGCCCAATCTTCATTGTCTAAGTTCCAAAGCGTTCATCCGCTGATTTCATTCATGGCCAGTTTAGATGAAATAAACCCATAAAAAATAGGTCGGGTTCATGTATTTTAGTATTGACCCATTTCATATGGATGAAAAAAATTAGGTGATAATATTTAATTAGATATTTATGACTCTTCAGATTTGTGTATACACACGTGCTATACTGTTTGCACTGGTTTCAACTTTTGTGTTAAAGTAAAACATAAATAATACAGTTGAAGGGTCAAAATGAAACATATAAAATAGAGTTGGAAGCCAAAATAGAACAAGGTAGAGATAAGTGCCAAAATAAAAAATGATACCAAGTTTACTGGGTTGTATATGTATTTGGCCTAAAAACAACTAAAGATAGAGAGAGAGAGCGCGCGCTTGTGGCAAAAAGGTTTCATTTTGGGAGTTTAATATAATATACACGTGTCAATCACTTGCAAATTTTATTCTTGTTTAACCAAAAATATGATTCTTTGGTCAAAGATAAAGATAAAGAAAAATTCGGGTTTCTGATAACCAGGAGACGGAAAGAAGAATAAGCTTTTTGAGAATGAAAATAAAGCAATAAACGAGTTAGTATTTTAGTATAATATCAATGATTTTACGTACCTTACAAATTATGAGACTTCCTTCTTTTATAGTTGATTCTAGGTAAATGATTCAAGCTTCAGTTTTAATGAGAAAATTATGAGCAATAAATGATATTCAATAAGCCGTTACACAATCGTTCCTATTTAATTCCAATTTCATAATGTATTGGGTTTTTAATAATGAATTTGGACTCCTTTTTGTCATCAGATCCATGACTTCTGCCTTTTAATCTGTTGGCTTTAAATGAATTGAATTGGTATGAGACTCGTATTTGAACTACTCCTCATTCCTGTTTAACTTTCTCTTCTCGTATCTGTCGCCACTCGTGCCTCTTAGTCAACTGTTACGCTTTGACCATTTGACCAGTCCACGTGTCATGCCATGTCATCTTTAATATAAATTCAGCTTTTTCCCAATACAGATAGTCACCCCACTTTCCATTTATTTATCAATTAAATAATTGGAAAGTGGATCTTCATAAAAAAGGGAATTTTTATCATAATCAATGTTTATGATAATATTGATGCCTCAGTTGTCTTTTCTATTTAATGTTATGTCCATGTGTCACTTTTTGATTGGTTCTGCAATTTTGCACCCTTTTTCATGGCTTCTTCACTCCCACTATTCACAAAGTGATAGTTGCCTTTATTATAAGCTTTCCATCATTACACTTCTAAGTTTGACGGTAGCAAGTATATACATACTTAACCCTTTATTCCTTTATCTTCTTCTTCATAAATCCTTAACAAATATTTTATTCCTTACTTTTTCTCTCTTTCAATTCATCCTTACTCAACAATGTCGTCTTCAAACCCTAACCCTAGAAAAATTCCAATTCTAGAACAGTTCCCCAATGCTCCTGTAAGACATAGAAGAGGCAGAGGAGGTAGGCTTCGAATAGGGTTAGAATCTACTCGTGGCGGCTCTTCTGGTTCTTCTTCTAGAAGTTCTATTCCAAAAACTCCTTCTTCTAAAGGTAAAGAGATTTCTGATTCTTCTCAAAAACCTTTAGTCGATGAAATTGTACCCAGTGATTTGTCTTTTGGGAGTGATAGAATGTCTCTTCAAGAGCAAGTTATAAATTTAGAAAAGGCTGATACTTATCCTACTCTAGTAACCGAGCTTTCATTCCCTGCTATCATAAAGGATTGTAACTGGAAACATAGTCTCCGAATGTCAATTCCTATCCCAAATCAAAGAATTTCTTCTTTTAGAAGTGGGTAATCTTTTGTTTATACGTACCCCTTTACTTTGGGTTTTAATTCTCCGATTAACCCAGTCATTCTTGATTTTTTCCATTTCTTCAACATCGGTTTGGCTCAAGTTGGTACCCTAGTGTGGAGAGCAGTAGCTTGTTTGAGATACTTATCTACCAAAGTCAATGTCAACTTCACTTTCTCACCTTTCACTTATACCATCCCAACTTAATGCGTCACAAAGATCGTGGATGGTATACCCGTTACGTTGTTGTACGTACGGTGGATTTGCTTGGTAAGACAAATATTCCCTTCCCTGAGAAGTGGAGCTTTTCACGTAAGTTTGGTTTTATTTGCCGTACCTATTTTTGAGAATTTTGATTCTTTTTCTAACTTCGTCCCTTTTTGGTTTTTTATAGCAACCATGGGAGATGTAGAACCTATTCCCAACTTTCGTGGTTGGGTAGACTCGATTTTAAAGATTGCTCCTAAGGAACAGAAAACTTGGAAATCAATTTCTCTTTTACATGGCTGAAAAGTGAAAACCCACGGTATGCACTTTTTACATGTTTGGCACTTTTTCCTTAATGTTGATTGTGTATCCTTCTTTTAATCAGGATTTACGCTAAAGGAATGGCAGCTGAGGTTGCTATGTCCATTCACATGTCTGCTAATGCTCCACTTGATTTGGACAAGGCTCGAGCCTTTCTTCCAAAAAGGAAAGCTGTAGGAAAAGGTTATGAGAATGAATAAAAAGAAGGTACCTCCTTAATAGCCAGGCCAAAAGTCAGGAGACGAGTTACTAATGATGACTAAATTGAAGATCTCCTGCTCAAACCTCTACCACCGAGCCTGTTTTGATTCCTTCTGATGAGGAAACCATACCAAGAGATACTAATGAATCAACTCAGCATCTCTTTGATAGTGATTTTAAGAGTGGCGAGCTCGTCCCTGTTTTTGATGAAGCCCATCTCTCCTCATTCGTTCCTATTTCCTCCATTCCTTTGCCAACTGTAAGTGTTTCCTCGCCAGCATTGCCTGCTTCTGTTCCTTTACCATTTTTAATTGCCCCTACTTCCGTTCTTGTGTTGGTTTCTACATATGCTCCTACCATTCCTGCATCGACTACTACTCCCCCTTCTTCTATTCCCTCTTCATCTGTTCAGCCTACAGAGGTAAGTTCCAGCAATAGAGGCATGACTATGAGAAGTGTTACACTTGAAGTCCCTTCCAATCATAGCCTCTTAAGAAAATCAGGTGGAGCTGATACTTGGCTCAAACCTCTGATTGTAGAGATTGAGAAAAATAAGATGCAGAGCCATAGCTGTTATACTCTGATGAACGACATAGTTCATTCAACTTTAAAGGTAATTTTTGTTAACTTGAATGCTTTCCCTCTTTTTCCTTCTAAGTCCTTATTTCTATGCTTTATAATCGTAGGCTAATCTTGTTTGAACTGAATTGATGGGGAGAGTCTCTACGTTGGAGAAGAAGGAGCGAGAGTCCACAAAGGCTATTTCTGAGGCTAGGAGAATAGCCGAGGATGCCTTGCTTGAGGCAGCAAACTAGAAAGAGCAATTTGAAAATTCTCAAGGGACCATAGAGGAGTTGTAGGAAAGTAGGGCTCACTTGGAGCAACAACAACGTGGCTTAACTTCTGAGCTAGGAATTGCCAATGCTACTTCAGGCTAACTTAAAAAGGACAAAGAGCTTTTGGAGTGCTCTCTATCAAAAGCCAATTAAGAGATTAGAGAGCTTAAGGCACTGATATAGAAGAAGAAGAATACGCAGGGGAGTTAGCTCAAAGCTTAACTCATTCTCAAAATGACATAAGGATTTCTTCTGACAAAATTCGTGCCTTGGAAAGTTCCCATGCCTCTCTTGAAGCTTCCCTGGAATCTCGCTTAGCTGAACATCAAGTAACAAAAAATGATCTTGCTATGTGGGAAAGGGAATATGAGGCTCTGGAGAAGGAATATAATGTTCTTGAAGAAAATTTCAACATAGAGGTAAGTTGGGCTTTTCTAAATTATCGCCGTGATGCTTTGATGGAGGTTACACAAGAAAACTTCGACTTGCAGTCTTAATTAGCCAAGGTCATAGCCACTATTGAGAAAAGTCAACAACCTGTTGATACGCCTGCTCATGCACTTGGAACTATTGATACTCCTTCTCCAGCACTCGAAGCTCTTGGAATGGATGAGTTATTGAATTCTGAAGCAGCTATTGAGGTAGTTGAAGTTGTAATTCCATCTTCCGAGGGTGAAAATTCTGTGACACTGTCTATGGGAATTGAAGTTCTCGTGACTCTTGCTTCCCTTGATGACTTTATCACTTCAAGCTCAGTTGAAACCGCTCCTATTGCTGCTTTTTTAGAAGTTGTTATAGTGCATGTTATTGCCTTTGAAAGTGAGGTTACAGCTTCTGACGCTCCAACTACTTCAGTGATGAGTTAAATGTTTTACGTTTAATTGTTTTTATTAATTGTTGATGTCATCCCTTGGCAATTTTTAAGGTATTTTTTGATGAAGTCCCTTGTTACTATAGTGGGGCATTTGTAAAACATATACTTTGATGACTAAGTTTTTTCTTAGTCTTTTATATTAAGAAGTTTTATGAGTATTTCTTTATATTTTATTCTTGCCTATTTACTCATTTAGGACTTATAGAATAGCTTAGTATTTTTATCTTTTGAAAATGCTTTATGATTCTTCTAATGGAATATCAACATGAGGTTTATAAAGAGGGCCCTTTTATTTATAGACACTTAATGAAGAAGACGTCTCAACTTCATAATGGTGTTATAATATAATAAAAGAAATAGGAATACACATGTTTTGTATGAAACAACTTTGATAAGTTTTTATTCATGAACTTTAACAAGTTTTTTGACTATTACATGTATTAAAATACATCTATAACTTTCTCGTAACTGTTTTTCTTGTAACAGATTTTTATATGATATAAACTAGATAAGGTTTTTCTTCATAACCTGTTTCAATACATGACCCTATCTTTACATATTTAGGAAGGTTTTGATAAGTGACTTCGTTTTTGAGTTTGGGAAATGATTCTGATGTTCTCACGAGCTTTAACATTATGATGAATGTTTGTTTTGTGCTAAATGCTGAAGACTTTGTAACTTCCTTCAGCACTTGTCCTTTTATAGCTGAATCTTGCTGAAACTCGACTATCTTTTGTTCGATATTCATATATATGTATAATACATAGTCCTCCAAGTGTTTGACAATGAAGAATGAAGCCTCGAGCGGTTGTTTGTTTCTCTCAATATAGTCCTTTTCCTGAAATACAAAAAATATACGGGACTCAGAGGTGCGACAATAGATGAAGAATTCCTAACCCGTGTATATTTCCATCAGATTAATGTAACCCTAGGCTTGGAATTTAAGAGTATTCCATTTTTCCATGTAGGTCGTGCCTTATCATTTGGCACGAGTTAGGGTTTTTGCCTAGCATCTAAAATCGTTAGTACAATTTTAACAATTCAAAGAAAAAATTTAACACGGAGATACCTGACCGTGGCCACTCCCTTAGAAGTAATATCTCTTTAGATGGACAACATTCCAATGTGAAGGTAAAACATTGTTGTCCATTGTCTCCAACTTGTATGCTCCTTTTCCTGCAATGTTACGGATTCTGTAGGGTCCTTCCCACGTTGGACTTAGCTTTCCAGAGTTAGCAGCCTTCGTAGATTTGACACCTTTTTGAGCACAAAGTCCCCAATTTTGAAGAACCTGATATGTTCTTTCCTGTTATAGTATCGTTCAATTACTTGCTTTTATGCTGCCATCCTTATTAATGCAACTTCTCTTCTTCATTCGAGCAAATCAAGGTTCACCAGTAACTCTTCAGTGTTTGAGTCTTCTATTGCTTGAACATACCGTGTGCTTGGTTCCCCTATTTCAACTGGTATTAAGGACTCCGCTCCATAAACCATTGAAAATGGCGTTTCTCCTGTGCTTGTTTTCGCCGTTGTTCGATACGCCGATAATACTACAGGTAATACCTCATGCCAATTACCTTTCGAATCTTGTAGTCGTTTCTTTAAATTATTGATTATGACCTTATTTGTGGATTCCGCTAGTCCATTGCCTACCAGATGGCATGGTGTTGATGTTATCCTTTTAATCTGCCAATTTTGAAAGAATTTTGTGATTTGCGTTTCTATGAATTTTGGACCATTATCACATACGATTTCATTTGGTACCCCAAAGAGACATATTATGTTTCTCCAAATGAAATATTTGACTTCTTTCTCTTGTATCTGTTTGAATGCCTCTGCTTCTACCCATTTAGTGAAATAATCAGTAAGTACAAATAGAAACTTTACCTGACCTTTTGCTTGTGGTAATGGACCTACGATGTCCATTCCAAATTTCAATAAGGGCCACGGAGTTATAACAACGTGTAATAATTCAGCTAGTTTATGCATATTATTGCCGTACCTTTGACATTTATCACACTTAGACATGAAATCATTTGCTTCCTCTTCCATCTTAGGCCACTAGTACCCTGCTCGAGTCAATGTTTTTACTAGTGACATTCCTCCTGCATGATTTCCACAATGTACCTCATGTATTTCTCTCATTACATACTCTATTTGGGAAGGTCGGAGACACCTTGCTAATGGTCCACCAAATATTTTTCGGTAAAGGTTTCCTTGATATAAACAATAACGAGCAGCTTTCTTACGAAGTGCATGAGCCTTTGTTTTATCATCAGGAACGGTTCCATGCTGCAAAAAAAAACAACTATTTCATTTCTCCAATCCCATGTTAAGTGATTAAAATTTACCTCATTCTTGTTAGGTTCGAGAATGGAATGGAATAAATGTATGGTTGAAGCATTTGCATCATTTGCTATGTCTGCCGAAGATGCAAGATTAGCTAAAGCATCTGCCTCCGCGTTCTCCTCTCTTGGGATTTGCATTACCTTCCAAGTTTGGAACTACTTTATCAGTTCCCACACCTTTTCGAGATACTCTTGCATTCACGTTTCCCTGGCTATATATGTCCCCAGCATTTGATTGACCACGAGTTGGGAATCGCTCTTGATTATGATTTGTGTGATGCCAAGTTCCCGTGCCAATTCTAAACTTGCAATTACAACTTCATACTCTGCTTCATTGTTAGTTACAGGGTGACATTTTATAGCTTGTCTAATGGTCTCACCCGTAGGTGGTTTGAGAACAATTCCTAAACCTGCTCCCTTTACATTAGATGAACCTTCAGTAAACAAAATCCAAGTCCCCGAGTTTGCACCATTAAAAACTTGTAATTCCTTTCTGCTTCTAAATGCATCCCTTGACTAAAAACTACGATGAAATCAGCGAGAACTTGGGATTTTATAGCAGTCCTAGGCTGATAAATGATTTCATATTCACTTAGTTCTATAGCCCATTTTGCTAATCTCCCTGACAATTCATGTTTATGCAAAATATTTCGTAATGGAAAAGAAGTAACTACGACAATTGGATGACATTGAAAATAAGGTCTTAATTTTCTAGATACCATGATCAAAGCTAGTGCCAACTTTTCTAGTTGTGGATATCGTGTCTCAGCATCTAATAAAGTATTGCTTACATAATAAATAGGAGATTGCTTACCTTGGTCCTCTCGTACCAAAACAGCACTTACTGCGACTTCTGATACTGCCAAGTAGATGAGCAGTGTTTCATCTTCCTTTGGTTTTGCCAACAACAGGGGATTTGACAAGTAAGCTTTAAAGTACCTAAGGGCTTGTTGACAATCTTTGTTCCGTTCAAAATGGTCTTGTTTTTTTAGAGCAGAGAAGAACTTAAAACATTTTTCTGAAGATTTAGACATAAATCTTCCCAGGGCTACGATTCTTCCCGTTAATCTTTGAACCTCCTTCTTATTGGTAAGGATATCAGGGATTTCTTCTATCGCTTTGATATGAGAAGGATTTACCTCAATGCCATGGTTAGAAACAAGAAAACCCAAAAATTTACCTGAGGCAACTCCAAATGCACATTTTTATGGGTTGAGTTTCATGTTAAATTTCCCTAAAATTTCAAATGTGATAGATAAATGAGAAATATGATCGTGAGAATGATGGGTTTTGATGAGCATATCGTCTATATATGCCTCCATAGTTTTTCCTAAATGCTCTTGAAACATTTTAGTGACCAACCTTTGATAGGTTGCTCCAGCATTTTTGAGACTAAAGGGCATTACTTTATAACAGTAAGTCCCCTGTCTGTGATGAAAGAAGATTTTTCCTCATCATCGGGATCCATTTTAATTTGATTATATCCTGAATATGCATCTGAAAATCTTAAAAGTTCATGACCTGCAGTTGCATCAATTAACTAATCTATATGCGGTAAAGGAAAAGTGTCTTTTGGGCACGCTTTGCTTAGATCAGTATAATCCACACAAACGCGCCACTTACCATTTTTCTTAGGTACGATCACCATGTTGGCTAACCAATTTGGATACTTTACCTCGCGGATCGACCCAATCTTTAATAATTTTTGGACCTCATCTTGAATCACCTGGTTCTTGAAAGCTCCTTGCTTACTTTTCTTTTTCTTTATTGGTGTGAAAGAAGGGTCCTCTTTGAGTTTGTGAGTCATCACATCCGGTGGTATACATGTCATATCAGCAAGGGACCAAGTAAAAAATTCCACGTCAGTTTTTAAAAACTCAATTAACATACCTCGCATGACGGGATTTAGGTTGGCTCCTACATAAAACTTTCGTTTAGGACATTGCTCAAATAGTACCATAGCCTCAAGCTCCTCTATTGTTGTTTTAATGTTCTCATTTTCTTCAGGTTCTTGAATCACATCGGGTCTCGAGTCTAAGTCTATTTTTTCTTGTCCAGTTGAAGTTTTATTGTCGACACCCTTATCTATTTTCTATAATTGCAATTTCTATCACAACGTTGATTCTCCTGGCTATTTGTTGATCCCCGCGAATTTGACAGGTTCCCCACGGTGATGGAAATTTAATAACTTGATGCAGAGTTGATGGAACAACATCCATATCATGGATCCACAGTCTCTCCATGATTATTTTGTAGGCCATCTCCATATCAACTACCTATAATTTGGTTTCTTTGACAACACCTGCAGCAAAAGTTGTTAGAATTACCTCTCCTTTTGTTACCACGCTCGAATTGTCGAAGCCTGACAAGGTATGCACCTTGGATATTATTTTATCTTCAGCTTGTATTTCCCGTAACACCCTTAATAGGATGATACTTGCAAAAATCCCTGGGTCAATCAAAACTCATTTTACATTAGTGTCATGTAAAAGTGAAGATATTACCAGTGCATCATTGTGAGGAGTAATCACTCTTTCAATATCTGCGTCATAAAAATTTATGCTTTCGTGTTATAGGGTCTGCCTCACTCGCTTCCTGTGTATGATTGTTACTTTGGAAACCTTATTCGGAGCTATATACGTAACTCCATAAATATGTTCTCCTCTACTAATGACGTTCACAATTCTCTTAGAGGGTGGTGGTTTCGGTGGCTCCTGCCTATTTTTCATATAAGCATGTTTTCCCTTCTCATTAAATAACTCAGTGAGATATCCTTGCTTCAATAGATGATCTACTTCACTTTGTAGGAATCTGCATTCTGATGTTTTCTGCATGTGGTCATTGTTGAATTCGCACCAATGGTCCGGATTATACCTGTTTGGATTTGACTGCATCTCTTTTGGCCACCGTTCCTTATCACCCATACTCCTTAGAACAACAACGAGCTCATAATTAGTTACGTTGAAATCATAACCACCGAATCGTGCCATTAAATTCCTATCATCATCTCGTGGCTCTTGATTGTTTCGCTCTAAACCTGGATAAAGACCCGGTCTCCCTGTTTCTTGGCCTTTGATCATATTGTTGATTATCCTGTTTCGATCGTAAATCTTTTCTGGTAGGTCCCATATATGGATCATATCTATTCTTACCTAATCTTTTTTCAACCTCTAATCTCCTAGATTCGTTCCTTTTTTCACAATGGTACTGAGGTACGTATCCTCTTCAATTCTGAGCTTTGTACTGTACCTGTTATAAACATCATTCCAAGTGGTTGCAAAAAATTCACGGAGGCTTTCCTCAAGCCTTCTCGTGGCTTCTGAACTTTTATCATTAAAATTGCTTACAAAAGTTATCGCTGCCCAATTGTCTGGAACACGGGGTAGAGTCATTCTTTCACGTTGGAATATATCAACAAAATCTCTGAGTAATTCATATTTCCCTTGTTTGATTTCGAAAATATCCTCCATTCTTTTCTCGACTTTTTGAGCTCCCGAGTGTGCTTTGATAAAAGAATCTGCAAGCTCAGCAAAAGAGTTTATAGAATTTTCAGGTAAAAGAGAATACCCGATTTATGCATCCTTGGTGAGTGTTTCTCCAAATTTTTTGACCAATAATGATTCAATTTTTTGTTTGGTCAAGTCGTTGCCTTTCATGCCTGTTTTAAATGCAGTTACGTGGTCACGTGGGTCTGTTGTACCATTATATTTCGGGATGTCAGGCATTTTGAACTTTTTCAGAATTGGAAAGGAAGCAACATTGTCTTCCAAGGTTGTTGTGAGTATTTGTCCACGTCTACTCCTTTTATTACAGGCGGAACTCCGGGGATTTGCTCGATATGTTCATTTTGCTCCTTGAGCTGTTTCTGCAAGGTTAATACTAAATTTTGAAGATGAAAATTACCAGAGTTACCTGGTTCTCCTTCTTGTGAATCACTGGGGGTTGCTCCATTACCAGAATTAACTAGACCAGAGCGGGGGTTTTCCAATGTGTTATTATTCGGCGTTGTTGGCGCAGCAGGCAATCGACTAACTAAAGCTTCCAAAGATTTGTCAATTCATGCATCAATTATTTTTTGTAAAAGCTCATCTTTTGTTTCAACTCCTCCATCAGCATGTTCAGATAGATCATTAGGAGTTCCTTCTCGAGATTCACGTGGAGAAGCTTGAGGAAGAGCATCATTGAGTTCATCTCCCACCACTTGATGGATCTGATTTTCTTGATTGTTGTTGTCATTGTTGTTTGACATGATGTAAACAATGGGTAGAGTGTAATTTCAGAAAGAATAAATTATCACAATCCTGGTAACATAACAATTTGTTTAACCAAAAATATGATTCTTTGGTCAAAGCTAAAGATAAAGAAAAATTCAGATTTCTGATAATCAGGAGATGGAAAGAATTTTAAGCTTTTTGAAAATGAAAATAAAGCAATAAACGAGTTAGTATTTTAGTATAATATCAATGATTTTACGTACCTTACAAATGATGAGATTTCCTCCTATTATAGTTGATTCTAGGTAAAGGAGTGAAGTTTCAGTTTTAATGAGACAATTATGAGCAATAAATAACATTAAATAAACCGTTACACAATCATATTAAATACCAATTTCATAACGTATTGGGTATTTAATAATGAACTTGGACTGCTTTTTGTCATCAGATCTATGTCTTCAATGCCTTTTAATCCGTTAGCTTTAAGTGACTTGGATTGATATGAGACTCGCATCTGAATTACTCCTCGTGCCTGTTTCACTTTCTCTTCACGTATCTGTTGCCATTCGTGTCTCTTAATCAACTGTTACGCTTTGACCATTTGACCAGTCCACACGTATCATGTCATGTCATGTCATCTTTAATATAAATTCAACTTTTTCCTAATACAACTCTACAATACCTAATTCTATTTTTCATGAAAGATCAAAAAACATAGAAATAAATTGTTTATAATTTTGTGAGGGAGAAATCAAGAATTGGCTAATTACACCTTCATATCTGTCTGTCTACAAAGTTGACGATAGCAGATTTGTTAACTAAGGTGGCTAAGAAGTATACAACTTCAGTCATTATTATTGTTCAAGCTAGAAGTGTTTGATATTTTTAACTCTTTGGTTAAAGAAGGTTCAATTAGTAAATAGTAAAACTCATGTGGAATCAGTTGAAAAGTAGTTAGATTAGCATTTGGTAAATTTTTTTGAAAGGAAGAGAATGATGCATTTATCCTCTTCAGACCCCACTAAATCAGAGTAAAAATTAAATCGACGTACATATTATCTTCACCAAATCCCATTTAATAAAATTATATTGTTGAGGATTATCATACCTTTGTATTGCTCAATAAATTACAACAGAAATGTAGATCCCTCTTCTTCACTGTGAAGAGAATGAATCTTTCTCTTGAAGGATCAGAAAAAAATAAATTCGGATCTCCTGCGGAAATAATTTGAAACATCCAAAATCAAAAGTAATGATATTTGTTGGCAACAACATAATAGAGACGATCAGTCAATATGATTGATTCGAAATCTGATTCGAATCCAATTTAGTTCTCCTCTGCATTTGTATTTAAATTGAGTGAAAATCCATTTCCATGCGCTAGAAATAATCATTGAATTGCTAGATTAGCGCTCAAATTAACATAACTACAACAAGAAAATTACTTGAGCTTTTGAAAAGTAGTACTCGTGCAAAAATATGAATAGAATTTAACAATAAGAACAATGGAAGAAAGAAAAAGAAATTGATCAAATATATACCACTACTTCCCAATTATTTTCATCACGTTTCACTACTAGAAGTACAAACAAAAGACCAAGCATAAGTCACACCCACATTACATGATTTATTAAGGTTAAAATAAGGATTACGAAGATGCATTAGAGCTCCTCTTTAACGGAAGGAGAGGAGTTTTTTCCTTCTTCTTTGGTCTCAATGGCGACAACTTTAGGACCCTTAATTTTGTCAGGAGACAACTTAGTAAAAGAAATAGTTAAGAGACCATTTTCAAGCTTAGCTTTAAGAGTATCAATATCAGTATTTTCAGGCAGACGAAACTGCCTCCAGAATTTTCCATAGCTCCTTTCAACACAATGCCAATGAATATGATCATCTTTCTTCTCTTCTTTCTTCCTCTCTCCACTCACTCTCAACACCCTAGTTTCCTCCATCTCTATCTTTATCTCTTCTTTCTTTAAACCTGGTACGTCTAGTATTACCACGTGTCCTTCTGGCGTTTCTTTCCAGTCTACTTTAGCTACGGACAGAGTCTCGTCTCTGGTTTCTAACCCTAAGGGTATTTGTTCTAACATTCTGAATGGATCAAGAAATGTTTCAGTTAGTAGATTAGTGGGAGTAGTGGCCATTTGGTCTAAGAATAATGGTAGAATTGATGATCCTTCTGACACTGATGCCATTTGCAATATGCAGCCAACTGAAAAGATCAAAACTGGAATATTTTTGCTGAGCCTCATCCTTGCAAAAGCTTTGACGATCTTCTTCTTTTTCGATCTCTTTTTGTGTTTTGTTCTGTAATGTGGATGATATTAATGGTGCAATATATATATATATAGAGAAAAGATTCATGAGGATAGAGAGAGGGGTACAGTTTTAAGATTCTTGAATGTTCTGAAATGGTTGAGAGAGTTCTTTGTGCAAGAAACTTCCAGCGACTTACAGGAAATTATAAGTGGGGAGAGGAAGGGGACATATCTTTCGAGAGGCTTCATGAGATGTGTTTTTTAAGGTTGGGGTATTATTACTTTTTACCTTCTATAAAAATTATTTATATTCCGTAGTCAATATATATATATAATTTATATAATTTTTATATATAATATACATAATATATATATATATATATATATATATATATATATATATAATAAATTTTATATATCTTTTTAGCTATTATTTTTCAGAGATAATTTTATCAATGGTTATTGAACTTTTGTGAAAATTTTGAATTCCCGGCTCTTAGTCATTGCTCTGTGAAGGACGAATAAAGATCCGGCAAAGGCAGAGCTAGCCCATGGGAGGTGACACCAACCACACTCCTAACTAGGCACACTCTCGTCGATCCACCATAAAGGTTAACGACGTATTCGCCTGAGTTTGGAATTTTCTTTTGTTACGTAAAAATCATTCAACTTTATATTTATTACACAAAAGTTATTTTTCTTTCTTTTGTCACACAAAAATCATTTACTTTGATCTAGTTATCACAAAAATAATATTTTTACTTGAAAAGTCTATTATGCCCTTGATATTATTTACCTTCATATTTTGTAATACCTACTATATAATATATTTTTAACTATATATTTTATTTAAAAATAAAATAACTTAATATTATTTTATTTATTAATTTTATAATATATACGTATTTAACTTTTTCTTAATGATAATTTTCAAAATATATTAGTAATGTTATTAAATTTATCACTAATGTTAATATATATTATTAGAAAAATAAATTGGCAAACATTTCCATGATGAAATTCGCAGGTAAACAAACAAAGAAAAAGAGGGGGGAAAATCATATGTTAATCTAAGGAAAAATACATAGGTACTATATGCAAATTTAGTTGAGGATATTTTCTTAGAAATTTACCTAGGCAATTGGTTTTATGAAAAAATCAATAACTGTCTGAAGGCCAATAACTGTCCAAAACGCGATCATTAACACGTGATCGTTATTTTGAAGGTCGGAAGGCATACCGACTAAACTTTGGTCGATCAATTAAATTAAAAAAAGAATTATTGAAAAAAGTTATTATATAACGCCACTAATATATCTTAAACATTAAAGTTAAGAAAAAAATTAAATATATGAATATATTATAAAAATAATAAAAAATAATACAATTTATTTTATTATAAGTAAAACGCATAGTTAAAAATATATTATATATACTATATATCATAGAAGGTATTAAATAAATATAAAGGTTTATATAATATCAACTATCAAGGGCATAATAAACTTTTCAAGTAAAGATGTGACTTTTGTGATAACTAGAATAAAGTAAAATAATTTTGTGTAATAAAAGAAAAAAAATTGACTTTTGTGTAATAAATACAAAGTTTAATAATTTTACATAACAAAAAAGAAAAGTGACTTTTGGATAACAAACCAAAAGTTCAATGACTATGGATAAAATTATCTCTATTTTTATGGTGATTGTACAATGTCATTTTTCCAAAAAGGTTCCTCCTCGGTAGAATTTTCGGCATAATACATAATGTCCTCAAACTTAGCCTCATCTGGCAAGTATGCCCTTCAACTTAGGGTGTGCACAAGTAGGCATCTCAACTTGTATAAAGTTGACGCGGCACTAGCGTGACACATAATTTCGAAGGTTTCTAAATGAGCATTTTGTAAGTCGGAGTGTCACGACCCAAAATTCACTAAGGGTCGTGATGGCGCCGGACACAACTGTCAGGCAAGCCAATCAGATTACTTAATCAATTCTCGTTTTAAAACTTTTTGAAATATATGATTTTTCTTCTATATTTAGAATTTATTGAAAAAAATATATAGTTCAAATAACATTTAAGAGTTAAGCAATTATTACAATATCTCAACCATCCCAAAACTCGAAGTCACAAGTACATGAGCAATTTTTTAAAGAAAACCAAATAGGTACAATAACTGCCCAGAATACAATTGGACAGAAAGTAAATAAAACTCTGGAAGAATCGCCTCGAAGAAATACAAATCACCTTGTCTCTGCGCTCGCCATGCCGCTAAGCCACGATCCAGACAATAAACATGTGCAACAAAATACACAGCAAATGTAGTATGAGTACAAAAACAACGTGTATCCAATGAGTGTCTCCCGCCTAATCCCGAAGGAGTAGAGACGAGATGGTCAACTCTGACACTCACTAGCAGTCCAATGACTATTTATCCTTAATAAATATATTCAAACAATATGATTTGTTTTATAAACATGCTTCTAATCCAGATATGGAAAAAGAAGTAGTCATATAATTCTTTCGTGGGAAACTTCCATAAATTTCATGTTATTATTAATAAAATGATCTCGAGCCATAATGTGGCATAAAGACAACTCAAATGGGTTCAAGACAACAACACAAACATGTGCAAATCATGCCGAGGTCGACGGCCCGCTCCAACAGAAATGTAAAATGTGCACCGCCAAGGATCGAGCGACACGTACCATAGATGCATCCATTTCACCGAGGCGATCGGCCCGTTCCAACAGAAATATAAACACACGCAGATAGATAATTAGTCAAGAAGTCACCATAGAGCAGATATCCAAGTAAGGCCAATTCTCTTCAATAATTTGAGAAAACAGATCTTAAGTCTTTTAGAAATCCATTTATTAATTTAATGTGATTAAAGCATTCCAAGCCATCAATGGGCTAAAAAATAATCCAAGTATAACATGCTTTTGGGTCCTAGTTTATCCGGAAAATAGCATAATAGTAGCTACATACAGACTCTCGTCACCTCGTGCGTACGTAGCCCCCACAATTAGGAGCATATAATCACTTTAACACACCTATGAGGTAATTTTCCCCTCACAATATTATAAAAGAGACTCACCTCGCTCCAAAGATCCGCAACCGGTATTCTACATCCTTCCGAAGACTTGAACCAACGCACAAATGCTCCAAAACTAGCCAATTTTGATACACATTCATTAATATATGCTAGGGTACTCATTAGAGTACCATTTTATAACAATTCCTTATCCCACTTGGAAAGTTGACCAAAACTCCATCAGACCCACGTGCCCGAAAATTCAAAATTTTTCGAAGATAAAAGTTACCCAAGACCTTAGGAACTCAAATATATAATTTACTCCTAATTCCATGTTGAAATCTGTGAAAAAATCTAATAATAAAATTTCTAGGCCTTTCTACCAAAACCCCAAATTGTTCTACACAATTCATGCTTGAATCCATATAAAATTGATATATTTAACTCATTATGGGTAGGGGTAACATACCTTATTATTGATGACGGAAATACTCCTTGAAGCTCTCCAAAATCGCCGTCAAGCCAAGAGAAATGTGGTGAGAAATGACCCAAAATCGAATTTTAAAACATTCTGCCCCAGTCGCTTTCCACACCTGCGATTACCAGAGCGCTTCTGCGGTCCGCAGGTCCGGTCCCCAAACCGTATCTGCGGTCTCCTTCCTAGGCTCCCCTTTACGCTTTGCAACGCCCCTTCCGCAGATGCGGTCCCGCTTCTGCGGTACTTTGACCGCATCTGCGGTCCCGCTTCTGCGGTACTTTGACCGCATCTGCGGTCCTCGAGCCTCAGGTCCATAACCGCTTCTATGGTCCCTCCAACCGCTTCTAGGGTCCAATTTCCGCAGAAGCGGAAATACCAGATACCAGCTGCCCAACTTTCCCAAAAATCAAACTTTCGATCCGTTAACCACCTGGAATCCACCTGAAACCCCCAGGACCCCAGCCAATCATACCAACCAGTCCCAAAACACATTATGAACTTGCTCGAGGCCTCAAATCACATCAAACAACGCTAAAATCGTGAATCAACCTCCAATCCAAGCTTTATGAACTTTAGAACTTCCAACTTCTACTCTCAATGCTTAAAACTATCAAATCATGTCCGATTGACCTCAAATTTTGCACCCAAGTCATATTCGACATTATGGACCTATTCAAATTTTCAGAATCGGATTCCGACCCCTATATCAAAAAGTCTACTTCCTGTCAAACTTCTCAAAAACCTTCAATTTCTATCTTTATCCAAACGGCTTCAAAATGACCTACGGACCTCCGAATTTATTTTTGATCACGCTCCCTACTTCAGAATCACCATATGGAGCTACTCCAGTCTCGAAATTCCAACGGACATCGGTAATACTAAAATGCACTTCAAGCCGAACTTATGAAATTTCTTCCAAAATGCTAATTTTCGCAATGAGCGCCAAAATGCTCCCGGTTTATCCTAAACCCGAACCGGGCATACGCCCAAGTCCGATATCATTATACGAACATACTAGAACCTTCAGATCCCGATTATGAGGTCGTTTACTCAAAAATTCAACCTTATTTAATTCTTTCAACTTTAAGCTTTTGAAATGAGAATTTTCTTTTAAATTAAATTCCGATCTTTCTGAATTCTAATTCTGACCTTGCGAACAAGTCACAATACCTAAAATGAAGCTGCTCATGGCCTTAAACTGCTGAACAACGCGCTATAGCTCAAAATGACCGGTCGGGTCATTACATTCTCTCCCACTTAAACATACGTTTATCCTTGAACGTGCTGAGAACTATACTAAAGTAGTCTGAAATCACTATTTAGCACCTTACGCACCTTCCTGTGCTGCCACAACTTAGCTGAGCACATTAGCTCGATATATTCTGAATATATTTCCTTTTTATTCAAGCAAATAGGCCTTAGAGCCCAATTCCAACATCCGGAATTCCATGCCAGGCCTGTTTTCATCAAGAGATCACCAAACCACTCACCACACGCTACCCTCAAACATGACTGCATAACTTTGCTGGATTTTTACTTTGCAACACCAAAACCACAGGACCACGATAATATTTTTATGATCATCTTAGCCAAAGTTCAACGAATCTGATGCTCCCATTGCACCACATGACCTACATAGGTCTTGTTCTAACTTTTATAACACTGACACGACGAAAGAGATGTGCCGAAATTCATAGCCTACTGCTGAATACAAGTCATTGGGTCTATACCTCAGATAGAACCATTACCACATTCTGGATGAAATAAGGATCTCTGCTATTTAATATACTTTATGTGCTTGGATTGCACTGATCCTAAATTCCATAATCTCATCTCATCCAGTACGAACTACTCAGGCAATAAGCCACCTCGGATACAATCAAGAGTCCCATATGATGCCACCATGTGCCAATAGGCTACCGATTAGGATATGATACAAGGAGAATACGAACTCTAAAATGGACATCTAATTACCCCGCCCGCTAGTCATACGTGCGAAGCGGGCTAACAACTTATACGAGTTTTCCTCAGAAAAATGGTAGACATAACACATGCCACCCGATCCACACATTAGAACTATAGCGGCGTGCCACCCGATCCACACATCATAACTATGGCGGCGTGCCACCCAATCCGAATAACATACCCATGGTAGTGTTCCACCCCATCCACACACTATAACAATGGCAGCGTGCCACCCGATCCGAATAACATACCCATGGAGGCGTGCCACCCGATCCACATACATGCTCACATAAGGATATATACCTTGATCTAGACAGCTCATCTCATCAAAATACCAAACATTGGTCGTATACACGCTAAGTTGTATAATACCATCCCCAATGACACATCTAGCGCTATAGGCTACAGAACTCAAACACAACTGAGGTGCGATACATGATCTAAATCTCAAGAGCCATTCTACTCATATATCATCACCACTGCGTGGAACCTCAACACATAAAAAATTTACCAAGTCGTTTCACAACTCATACATCGCAATACATCATTACCTGGAATAGCTGATGACAAAATAACACCCTGACTGATCCTCCATAGGGAACGCTCGCTGAAACAAACACAATTGGCCTGATACAATGCTGTTCACAAATAATTCAATCCACTAATCTCAAGCCGATTCTTGATTGCACCAATTTGGCTAATAACCCTTCAAAGGTTCATAGTGAATCATTCTTCCTCATAATATATAGGAACAACCATTATAACCGGAGCAACCTCCTCCGCTCATATCCCAATAAACAAAGTGACCCAGGCCTAAGTTCTCAAACAAATGATAGTCCCACAATCCTCATACTTGGTTTAAACCCCTAACCAATCAAGTGACTACACGTCACACTTATATAATCTTCCCATAAGACATGCTCCCAAAATCTTCTGAATGAATAACGGGTCCGCACATCCCAACCATCGGACGCACTAACGCTGAAAAGCAATCCAGAATCCTTAACCAGGACGCAAAGCCTTTCTCACAAAACACCGATCTCAGGTGGCACTGCAGACAATATCAATTTACTCAAAACATGGAAACTCCCTTTCTGCTAATCTGAGCTCGTGACCTCATAGTCATTACCAAATTGTAACCTTGATCCTCACTTCAAATTTTATACCTTTCACTGCACCCAACGTACCGATATACGATAGACACGATTTTCATCACAACTCTGGAACCACTGATAAACTAACACTTCATCATATATAACTTTCCATTTAACTCACTTCAGGGGAGCTATAGCCATGTATAGGCGAATTCTCATAACCATCGAATATGCCAACCTCTAAGTAGTGGTCCAAGCCACCATAACCCTTCCGGGATACGCCTACTCATAACATGCCATAACAAAAGAATGCTTCCGAATAGCATCAATCACTGCGGCCGACAAGCATCACACGCACCGCCACAAACCACTTGCATGACTTGATCACGTTGGATGAGTTGATCACCACTACCAATATGCCAAGTTAACCATGGCTAATCAATATACTTCCCTATACTCAATCCTTGATTGTTTCAAGATAATATTTCTTCATTCAACACATAACATACTCCATATGCACTCATCCCGAGTGACCTTGAATAACGAGACCATGCTGCCTCAAATATCACAAATCATTTCGTATTCCTCAAATGCTACATCAGGAGTCAAAATATCATAGAACATTTTGGGCACCTTCTCATAAGATGCTATAAAGCTTGATTCTTAAATGTACCCATAGGCTCGAAATTATTGAGCACCACATTTAAACTCCTGAATTCACTAGGATCATTATTTATAGCCACCCGATCCGTCTTGTTCCCGAATATAACTCACTCCATAGATCTTATAACACATGAACACTATCCCCGCGAAGCACCCGACGGAATCACTTCCTCTGAAACCTGTATCTATACAAGGCATATATCCTAAACCTTTTCCAAGTCCTAACATGAGCCAATAAGGCCAACCATAGCATGCATCCAACAGTTCAATTGCTCAAATTGCCACTTATGGTCTTTTCTCATAGCTGAAATAACCCATGAATATGATAATAACCAGAAATCATGCAGGTAGCTAATCATACAACCCAATCATAAGCGATGGGACTCTCCCACTTAGCTTGAATCCATCATTTCATACTTCCCGAGTTTGCCCGACCTCCTTACCTCTTATGGGCATAACCTCGCACCATAAATTAACAAAATTTCTCAGAATTTTCCTGTAAATCCCCATCTTTCATATTCTGAATCATCACCCAAATCGCACGACCGATCTCTTTGTTGAACAACCAATATAATTCTTTGCAGAATCTTCGCCAACCATGCGACCGTTAATCTGCTCACAGGGAATAACCCATCGGGGAAATCACCTCCCAACATCTTCCCATGCCGATGCACGAGGTACATTCACTACGACACAAATAGCCCATCTTGAGTCCGAGCTCACCTTCCAGTTGCACAAGTCCATTCACACCTCGCGTACATCAATTAAATGTGCGGCAATATCCCCTCAATTCAGAGTTAAGTTGTATCCTCCTTCACGTCAAGCAGCTTCTTTTCGCGATATCGAATCTTCTGCCGCATAATGACACATGCTTCAAGTTCGCCCCGTAGGCCCCAATTACTACTCTCTAAGCTTATCTGATCATTCCAAACTCTCCTTAAGGCGCGTAGTCATCCTACTACCAAGCCCATAAGCAACCTCCGCCACTCTCCCACTTTGGGGGAACTCATCTGTTAATCGACCACTCGGCCTTGCTCCTCATATTTGGCCTTCTAGAGGTTTTAAACACTGACTGACACTTTTCACATGTCCTTCCTCATACCTTGTTGCTCGGTTGCTGCTTTAAATAGAATCTATCTTCCCGAAACTTGAATTCACCATTACTGCTAACTTTAGAACCTTTCCAAAGGTCATCCTTATCGATCCATCAATATTAAAAAGTCTGATTCGATCTTAAACCACCACACCATACGATATCTGATAGTTGTATCTCCAATACTATTTCACCATACCCTGCCATAAAGGCGAATTGTAACAGATTATAACCTCGATGAACTTGGTACGTTCCATTAGGACCACGACACCCCATCATAGAAAAAAAGCTCCACCATGCTTGCAAATACCATGTCTCATTACTTCCACCAACCCAAATGTGGCCATCCTTAGTCCGACTGCCTTTCCCTTGCCGTGAATTAAATACTGGATCCCTTGATTACACGCTGAGTAAACTTCCCTTCAATTCATCTACTGCCCTGACACGTGGGCAAATATCCTACCATCAGAACCACACTGCAGAATAATAACTTATGAGCATCATGGCAACCTATGCCTAGCCTCAAGGCTCTTAGAAGTATTGATACTGAGCTGAACAATAGAACATCCTGCCATAAAGCGACTATAATAGTACAATCAACTATATCGGGACAATCATCCCGCACCACGTTTGTAGTGCCACTTAAATTCTTCAAATTCTCGATTTCTAGCAAGCACTCGCGTCATGTAAGACTGAGTAGGAAGGAATCAAAGGCATAAGCCTCAAAGAAATTGAACCGCATGATAAGAAAATCAAGAAGGGAAGTACTCCTAAAAGCCTTGTAGCCTTTCGAGGATAAGTACAGACGTCTCCGTACCGATCTGCGAGTCTCTATTAGACTTGCTCATGACTTGTAAGACCGATGGGATCCTAGTGCTCTGATACCATATTGTCACATCCCAAAATCCACTAAGGGTCGTGATGGCGACGGGCACTGCTGTCAGGCAAGCCAACCAGATTACTTAATCAAATCTTGTTTTAACATTTTTTGAAATACATGATTTTTCTTACATATTTAGAACTTTTTGAAAAACAATATAGTTCAAATAACATTTAAGAGTTAATCAATTATTATAATATTTCAACCATCCTTGAATCCGGAGTCAAAGGTACATGAGCAATTTTCTAAAGGAAACTAAATAGGTACAACAACTGCTCGGAATATAATTGGACATAAAGTAAATAAAACTCTGGAAGAGACTATACTAGGTGCGGAATCGCCTCGAAGAAATACAGCTCACCTAGTCTTTACGCCCGCCATACCGTTATGCCGTTAAGCCACAAGCCACACAATAAACCTGTGCAACAAAATGCACAGCAAGTGTAGTATGAGTACAAAAACAACGTGTACCCAATGAGTGTCCCGCCTAATCCTGAAGGAGTAGAGATGAGATGATCAACCCTGACACTCACTAGCAGTCCAATGACTATTTCCTTAATAAATATATTCAAATAGTAAGATTTGTTTTATAAACACGCTTTTAATCCAGATATGGGAAAACAAGTAGTCATATAATTCTTTCATGGGAAGTTTCTTTAGATTTCTTGTTATTATTAATAAAATGATCTCGAGCAATAATGTAGCATACAGACCACTCAAATGAGTTCAATACAACAGCACAAACATGCACAAATCATGCCGAGGTCGACGGCTCGCTCCAACAGAAATGTAATGTGTGCACTGCCGAGGGTCGAGCTTCTCGTACCATAGATGCATCCATTTTATCGAGGTGATCGGCCTGTTCCAATAGAAATATAAACACACGCATACAGATAATCAGTCAAGAAGTCATCATGGAGCAGATATCCAAGAAAGGCCAATTCTCTTAAATAATTTGAGAAAAATAGAGATTAAGTCTTTTAGAAATCCATTTATTAATTGAATGTGATTAAAGCATTCCAAGCTATAAATGGGTTCACAAATAATTCAAGTATAACATGCTTTTGGTCCTAGTCTACCCTGACAATAGCATAATATTAGCTACGCATGGACTCTCGTCACCTCATGCGTACGTAGACCCCACAATTAGGAGTATATAATCAATTTAACTCACCTATGGGGTAATTTCCCTCTCACAAGATTAAAAAGGAGACTCACCTCGCTCCGAAGATCCGCAACTGGTATTCTACATCCTTCCGAAGACTCGAACCAATGCACAAATGCTCCAAAATTAGCCAATGATGATACACATTCATTAATATATGCTAGGGTACTAATTACAATCCCATTTTATAACAATTTCTGAACCCCCACGAAAAGTTGACCAAAAAGCCCTCGGGCCCACGTGCCCGAAAATATGAAATTTTCCGAAAATAAAGGTTACTCATGACCTTAGAAACTCAAATATATAATTTACTCCTAATTCCATGCTCAAATTTGTAGAAAATCCAATAATAAAATTTCTAGGTCTTTCTACCAAAACCCCAAACATAGCCAACATATTACATGCCGTTAAAGTGCTAGTCCTACTACAATAACTACCCTCCTTGTTATTTAGGAAAGCTATTTCCACAAAATTTGGGGGTATTCCGAAAAAGTTAATACTATTATAGAGACGAAGTTGTAGAGCTATAGCCGTGTATTTTCTTGTAATTCTTTCTATCTTTTATCATTTAACTTTAAATTTGAATTCTTATTTATATATAATAAAAGGAGAGGCAAAAATATATTATTAAGACAAGTGGCTTAATTACAAAAAGTCAAGTGGCATTATTAAGACAAAATAAACTACCTTTTTAACTAAAAAAGTTTTTTAAAATTTTGAATTAATTATTTACTCTTTTTGAATTAATAAATATAAATATATTAACGAAAATATAAAAAAATAACTACCCATTCAAATCGGGCAGTAGTTTATAGTGAGTGTTTCACTTTAAAATAAAAAATAAAAAAAATAAAAAATTAAATTAGCTAAAATAAAAAAATAAAAAAATTAATTAAAAAACCTACCTATTCAAGTTGGGGAATAGTTTCAATTTGGAATTTTAATATTATTTTAAAATAAAAGTGAATATAAGGAAATAAGAAATATTAAATAAATAATAAATATATATATATAATAAAAGGAGAGGCAAAAGCATATTACTAAGGCAAGTGGCATAATAACAAAAAGCCAAGTGGCATTGTTAAGACAAAATAAACTACTTTTTTAACTAAAATTATTTTTAAAAATTTTGAATTAATTAGTTACTCTTTTTAAATTAATAAATATAAATATATTATATTTGGATATACAAAAAACGAAAATATAAAAAAAATAACTACCCATTCAAATTGGACAGTAGTTTATAGTTGGTGTTTTAAAGTTATTTTAAAATAAAAAATAAAAAATAATAAAAAATGAAATTAGCTAAAATAAAAAAACAAAATATTAATTAAAAAAACCTACCTATTCAAGTTGGATAATAGTTTCAATTTGGATTTTTAAAATTATTTTAAAATAAAAAATGAAAAAAAAGAAATAATAAATAATAAATAAATAAATATATAATAAAAGGTGAGGCAAAAGCATATTATTAAGACAAGTGGCATAAAATTGCCAATTTAAATTGAGGAATGGTTTCTTTCTAATATAGTAGTCTCTCTCTCTCTCTCTCCCTCTATATAGACACACACACACACACACACACACACACATATATATATATATATATATATATATATATATATATATATATATATATATATATATATATATATATTATAATTAGCTATAATAAAAAACTACCCATTCAAATTAGGAATGAGCTCTGCACCCACAGTTTTTCAAAACCCTACTGAAGACGAACGACGACTGGGCACGATGGTAACGCCGGAATCGGGATTCAACAGAGGCTAGTTCCGGTAACATTTGGAAGTTTTTTACCTAAGAAATTTCAGCCAATTAGGGAAGAAATCGAAGAATATGAAGAGTAAACACAAATGACGGAAACAATGGAGCAACCACTAGTCCACAGCCGACTGCAATTCTCAGCACATGCAAATTCAGCCCAGATTCAGCAGAATGTAGCAGATCCAGGGGGAGAAGAAAGGAAAAAGGGGTCCATGCAGAAGAATATGAGCTCCCAAAAAGGCAACACACTGAGCTACATCACACCTACTATAAGAGATGGAACCTTTGTAGTGCAAATTAATGAGGAGGATACAAAGGATCTGGAGGTTTATTGGAGTAATGCGCTGATTGGGTTTGTGCTGGGGGAGGATCTGTATGAGAAAACAATGGAGACCTATGTTACTAACATGTGGAATTTTGTTGAAAAGCCTCAAATAATGTACCATGAGGATGGATACTATATATGTTGATTCGAGAATGCTGAGGATAAGGACCTTGTATTACAAGCAGGTCCTTACACATTTCACAATAAGCCACTTGTGCTGCAACAATGGAGAATGGACTTCAAGTTTGACCCGGGAAGCATAAGTGTAATTCCATTGTGGATCACATTCCCTGGCTTACATCTGGGGTTTTGGTCTACTAAAGCTTTAAGCAAATTAGCTAGTATGGTTGGAAAACCATTGCATACGGATAAGTTTACAGCAGAATTAGAAAAGGTGTCCTATGCTAGAGTGATGGTTGAGACTGATATATCTAAGCCTTTACCAGACAGTTTTGAGCTTCAAACAAAGAGAGGGATCATAGTCCAACGAATAGACTATGGATGGAAACCAAAATATTGTGGTAACTGCATTAGATTTGGGCACAATTTTGATGAATGTTGGCATAAGGAAATGCGAGATAAGCCAAGGGTAGACAGATATCAACCAACAGAAACAGGAAAGATGAAACAGTTGCACAGGAGAACCATGGAATGGATTCCAAAAGCAAGGAGTAAGGATGAGGCAGTTCTACTGGTAAGGAAGGCAGGGGATACAACAGAACCAGATGCAAATGAAAATGTTAAACCTGTGGATAATAGGAAACAGAAAGGCAAAAGTGTACAGCAAAATGTAGCTGATATCCTGAACTCAAATAACAGATTCTCTATATTACATATGGATGTTAATTCTGGGGACGCTGGCACATCCAGCTTCACCTCCAAATGAATCTTTGTACCTGGAACATTAGGGGCCTGAATAAGCCCCACAAGCAGAAGGAGTTAAAAATCCTTTTGAGAAAAAATAAAGTGGATTTTATGGGTTGTTTAGAAACTAGAGTAAAGGAAAGCAGGGCTAGAAGGATACTGAATAAAGTCTGTTGTGATTGGAGAAACTGCTGCAATTATAATGAACATTCCAATGGGAGAATTTGGATATTATGGAAACCAAACATTGAGGTGAAAATATTGTTGATTGATGAACAATTTATTCACTGTGAAGTTCAGGACAAAGGTACCACGTTCTAGACTCTTATTACAATGGTGTATGGAAGCAATAGGGCAAATAAGAGACATCAATTGTGGGATAGTCTGGTGCATATAGGAGCATCTATTCAGGAATGTTGGCTGCTTACTGGGGATTTCAATAATGTCATTCACACAGATGACATGATTGGCTCGCCAGTTACACAGAGTGAGATCAAAGATTTCCAGGAAGCAATAAATTCACTTCAACTTACTCAGTTGAAGAGTTTGGGCTGGTATTATTCTTGGTGTAACAAACAACAACCTGGGAGAATGGTATATAGCAGGATAGACTAGGAACTATAGCCACATTGAAGCTGATTTTCTAAATCCTGAGGTCTCGGATCATTCCCCTATCCTAATACACTGCAAAGCTGTGGATCAGAGAAGGAATTTGCACCCTACACCTTTTAAACTATACAATTATGTTATGGAGCGTGAAGACTTTGCTTGTATAGTTGAAAGGGTTTGGAAACAAGATGTGAATGGTGGTAATATGCAGAGGGTATGGAACAAACTCAAAGCTTTAAAATGGGAATTGAACGAGTTGAACACTTATATGGCATCCTATAGACTTCATCTCAACAAAGCTAGACAGAAACTTGAAGCCATTCAGAGTGAACAAAGGAGCAACAATATGGACCAGGAGCTGATAAATCAAGAAAAGATGACTTTAATAGAAGTTGAGAAGTGGAGCAATATAGAGGAACAAATTCTTCATCAGAAATCCAGGGCATAGTGGATCTCTATTGGAGATTCAAATTCCAAGTATTTCCATGCACAACTGAAGATGAGGATAAACATGAATACTATCAACTCTATCTACACTGACTCATAGGATAGATTGTTTGATCCTAAACTAGTGGAGGAAGAATTCATAAAGGCATTCAGCAAGATTCAGGGGGAAAGTAACTCTATATGTCAATGTCCAAATACTGAAATTACTCAAACGGGCCCTTGTCTCAGCATGCAGCAGAAACTATCACTAATCAGGCCAGTCACAAGGGAGGAAGTTCATCACGCAATCAAAGATATGCCCCATGATAAAGCACCAGGAGTAGATGGTTTCCCCGTTGATTTTTTCACAAGGCATTGGAAAGCTGTTGGTGATGACGTATTCGAGGCTGTGAAGGAATTTTTTGAGACTGGCAAACTGCACAGAGGAGTGAGCAGTACAGCAGTAACTTTGATACCAAAAGTGCAAAATCCAAGTCAAGTAAAGGATTACAGCCCCATAGCTTGCTGCACAACATTATATAAAATAATCACAAAAGTCCTCACAGCAATTCTCAAAAAAGTTATTGGTGATTTGATAGGAGGTTCACAGTCAGCTTTCATTGAAGGTAGGAGCATAACAAATAACATCTTATTTACCCATGAACTATTCAAAGGGTAAAATAGGAAAGGAATTTCCCCCAGATGTGTGCTAAAGTATGACCTGAGGAAGGCCTATGATACAGTAGAGTGGTGTTTTATAGAAAGACTATTGCTGGACATGGGATTTCCTTACAAATTCACAAGCTGGATAATGGAGTGCATCTCATCTATTACATATTCTCTAAACTTAAATGGTGGTCTCACAACACCATTTAATGGCAAAAGAGGCATAAGGCAAGGGGACTCAATGTCCCCATACCTCTTTATCATAGCTATGGAATATCTACACAAGGAATTTATGCAGATGATGAAAAGGAAAGACTTCAAGTTTCACCCTAGATGCAAGTAGTTGGGAGTGGTTCATATTTGTTTTGCGGATGACCTGCTAATATTCTGAAAAGCTGATGTCTAGTCTGTTAGACTATTAAAACAGACTCTCCAGAAGTTTGCTACCACAGCAGGCCTTCAGGAAAATGCAGACAAGAGTGCAGTTTACATAGCAGGGGTTCCTAATTGGCTCAATGAGGAAATCCTACAAGAATTGGGATTCCCTGAGGGTACCCTTCCATTCAAATATCTTGGTGTACCTTTGGATTCCAAAAAGCTGTCTATCACACAATGTTGGCCACTAGTGGAGAAAGTAACTCAGAAAATTAACTGGTAGACATCCAGACTACTGTCATATGCAGGCATACTTCAGTTGATAAAATCTGTTTTGTTTGGATTGCAATCTTACTGGTCTTAGATTTTCTTGTTGTCTAAGAAAATAATGAAAATGATCGAGGCAATATGCAAATCATATTTTTGGACTGGTAGAACTACAGTGTCAAAGAAAGTATTAGTGGCCTAGGAAACTATATGTTTACCATATAGTGCTGGGGGACTTAATGTAATGAATCTATTATTGTGGAACAAAGCTGCTGTTGGAAAGCACTTATGGGCAGTGACAATGAAGAAGGACAGCTTATGGATTAAATGGTTACTCACTTACTACATAAAGAACAAAGTTATTGAAGATATGCCTACTCCTAGGAATGCTGCCTGGGCTGTGAGGAAATTTTTGGAGATAAGGACACTGATAACTGAGCTGCAGGGTATCCATGGTAATCTGGAATGCAGATTAAGACAACTGCAGAGGGGGGATCTATTTAGTATCAAAAAACTGGATAGACTGCAATTTCCCCAACTCCAGAAAGTTCACTGGAAAAGCATCAGTTTGCAGGCACAATTGCACCCAAGATTCAAATTAATTCTATGGCTTGCATTGCATAGAAGACTGGCAACAGTGGAGAGATTATTGAAGTTTGGTATACAGATTCCACAACACTGTGTTTTTGTAGGCAAGCAGATGAGTCTTTTGATCGCCTATTTTTTTCTTGTCCGACATCTTTGGAACTATGGAACAGATTACTAAGCTGGATGGGATACCAGAGAACCATTGGGGATTGGAATATGGAGGTTGAATGGGTTAGCAAGAATTCCAAGAGGAGAAATGGGCAAGCTTCAATTACCACTTGTGTTTTTGGGATGCTAGTATATATTATATGGAGAGAAATAAACAAGCTTAGATTCTAAGGAGGAAAAATGATTATCAGTAACATCTGCAAGGAAATAGCAGTCCACATACACATTAAGGGATCCTCAACTCATAACTGGAAGGATGCTTTGCGAAGGATAAATAGCTACCCTTAGGATATGGAGTCGATTTCAGTGTATAGTTTTTTATGTCTTGATGTATATATAGACTTAGTAATGACTCTTTCGAATACAACTAGAGGTTGAGTAGTTGGTCAACAACTACTGGTTTGTAACTGGTTTGTTTTGAAGAAATGAAAAGAAACTGTTTATCCAAAATAATAATAATAATAATAATAATAATAATAATAATAATAATAAAACAAAATACAATAGTTATAATAAAAATGAAAACATATAATAAAAAATATCAATCCAAATTGAGGAGTAGTTTCAAGTTGGAGTTTTAAAATTAAAAATAAAGAAACTTTCAATTCAAATGAAAAAATACAAAAATATAAAAATAATATAGCTAATATATATATATAGAGAGAGAGAGAGAGAGACTATTTACATCTTTATACTTTTGATGAATTCAAAATTATAATTTAGGAAAAAGAATTACTTTATTTAAATTTTTAATAAACTACGGCACACCAATTTGAAGTCTTATTTGAAAATCTCTCTCTAACTTCACAAAACTTCTCGCGCCCTTCTCAAAAATTTGAAAACTAATAAAATAAGTACAGTAGAAAGGAATGTATGAAAAGAGTGGGATAGAGATAATTTTATGATATTTTATTTTAAATTATTTAAAAAATAAAAGATAAATAAATAACACTCAAGAAAGGTATTAATAATACTAAGTACTTGCTAATTCAATAATAGAAATAAAAAGTAACAATCAATTTATTTGATTACTATATAATTTGTATCCTTTAATTTTTTATTGATGTGTTATATTTCTGCATACCATATTAAATAATAAAATACAACTAATATTTATTAAATTAATATAATATATTAGATCATAGTTTTATTAAATTAATATTTTATCAAATTTACACGCATCGCCGGATTGTTATACTGGTTATATACTAATATATTTTCCCTTGAAAGACTTCTTTATTATTTTTCTCCAAACAGTCGACCCACAACTTTCTTCCTCCACAACGCCACCCACATGGTTCGTTCCATCTTCAAATCGTTTCTAAATCTTCCAAAACCCATCACTACCATCTCTATATTATCACCTCATTCTTCTTGGCGTCCCCGTTCAATCTCCTTTCCTACCACAAACCCAACATCAAGATTTGGCAACAAAATTCAACAATTTGGGTCATTATTTAATCCACCCCCTCAAATTCAAGAATATGGGTCGTCTAAATACAGCACCAACAATAGCAATGGTACTATTGATACGGGTGTTGGGGGTGGGAAGGAATACTTGTTGATGTCAGATGAGGAGTTAATGAGGCAATGTGAAATGGACACTTTCAAGGCTTCAGGTCCAGGTGGACAACACCGCAACAAGCGTGAATCTGCTGTTCGTTTGAAGCATAACCCTACTGGGATTGTTGCTCAGGTCTTAGTTTTTATGTTTTTGGTGAAATTTTCTATGACCCTCTTTTGGATTTTGAACTGAATTTTACTATTGTTTTTGGGTATTGGTGTGTTGAGTTTAAGTTCTATGCACGGAAGGTATGAAAAATATTGAGTATTTTAGAATTAATGGTAAGTAATCTTATTTAATAGGTTAAATTGTACGATGGTGTAAAAAGTTCATATCATTGCCCGTGTATATAACTTAAATCCTTGTGTATTTGGGTTTATTTTAGGCAGTGGAGGATAGATCCCAACACATGAATCGTACATCTGCTTTAACTCGTTTACGAGTGTTACTGGCTCTTAAAGGTATTCATTCCGTCACTTTGTTGTTTCTATTAATATCAAATTACAGTTTTGTTTGATTATTGTAAACATTGCATTTCCACATGGTTTGGGTTTTTATATAACTGACCCCGACTTATTTGATACTGAGATGTTATTGTTGTTATATTTGAAGATTTCTCTATTAGAGTTACTTCTCGACAATTACTTTAATATATGCTCCACAACCACTGATTTATTATATAAGTCAAATTAAAATCTTAAATTGTGTGCCCTGTCAAATGCGTTCGTTGTACAAAAAGTGAGTATGATTTTTTGGCTAATCGGCAGTGTACTATTTGCTTGTATCTCTAGTAACTGTGAGTTCTGTGAGTGTGTTACTTGGAATTTTAGCTTTATCAAGTGACGAGCTTTGGAGTGCACTGTTGAGCTTGAGTTAGCAGAGGGAGACCTCCCTAATACACTGAACAAGAAAGGAGACTTAAGGAGTAATCATGTACTATTCAAGGAAGCTGTGACCTGATGACGGGGAAGCCCGCGGCGGAAGCCCCGGTGAGCGGCTTGAGTTGGGTGACAACGAAGGAAGAGAAATAGAAAAGGAAAAGACAAAGACTAAGAAAGAAAATAACATGCGGGTCGGAAAAGAGGCGGGTATTTTATACCCATATGTAGGAAGTGAAACCAGGACCCATGTGGACCAATAAACATTGCCAGCGCATTAAAAGTGGGGCCCACTGCTGTTGCCATTAAATCGAGGGGTAGCTTTAGCAATAGAAATAACAGTGGGGTATTTTTGAACCAATAGGTGGGCAAAGGGTAATTTTAAACCATTTACTAAATGATAAGGGGAGTTTTGACCCTTTTTCATTATGAAATTGGCTTGTTTAGGTGCAAATTTCCAGATCTTCAGGGCTTTAGTTTCTTGTCCACAAAATAGAGTTGAAAGGCTTTAAAGATCGGCAATGACTTGGAACACAGAGAAGCAATAGAAGAAACAGACAGGGTTTCCTAATAGATGAATGAGTGAAGAGTTGCTGAAGATAAGGGCATCGTACAAAGATAAAAAGAAGTACACGAACTGTGTTATAATTGAAACCATCTTATTTATTGGAAATTTCTCAATTTATCTTGTGCCACTATTGAATCTGGCTACAGGCTTGCTTTATATGGTTAAGCTCATAAGCATAATGTTGATGCGTCTCTACATCTGGATGATCGAGAAAGCTTCCATTTTTAACTTTTTATTATTTTCATCTAGTTAGGAACAACATAGATCTTGATACATATACACCTCCTCAAGAGCTGCTTCAAATTCTTCCCGCTAAATCAACTATCAGGGGTTCAGATTGTGGCCCGCAGATTGGACCAAAGAATCCTAAGTTTGCTTTGGTATACTTTTCGTTCTTCATACCTCTAGTAAAAATTAAATGTTATGCAAGATGTTTACTTTAATGTGTTTCTTCTTTAATCCATAGGGAATGCAAGCTTTACTAGATCTAATTTTTGCTGTTGAGGGCTCGGTAGCAGATGCTGCTAAGAAGTTGGGGTATGTGTTTCTGAAATTTGCATCAAACTGTTGTTGATTTTTCAGCATGTGCACCTTTTTTAGTGGGTCAAAAGAAATTAAAATTAATAAGTAGCTATTTTCTAGCAAAGTGACTCAAACTTGTTCCACTTAATAATCTTACTTTATCTTTCCACTGGGTCGGGAATTCCATATATCGTTATTTAACAAGTCATGCTTCCTGCGTAGATCCCTCCAATCTCGTACTGTAGTGTGGGCAGCAGAGTACTTACTATTCATTTGCTTTATTGAACTTTCTGGCAGGTTGAGCACTGGGGCTTTATCAAGATTGTTATTATCTGATGATAATCTCAGAATGGCGGTGAATGAGTTCAGAATATCCAAGGTATGGATGCATGCCTTTAATAAATCTTTTGGCTCATAGATATTGAAACTTCGTTTCTTCGTTTTATTAATTGTAAGTATCTCATTATAATCTCCATCAGCTCATGCTAAATGTCCACTATTGTGTTTTTGTACACGATTAGTTTAAATCACCTGTAGAGATATATACATCAGCCTAAAAGTGGAATTGTCAAGTAGGGCATGTATGTATAGGGCATGCATGTAAAGGGGAATTGAAATATCACTCCTGCCGTCTCCTCCATGAAACAGATTTCACTGCTCACAGTATGTCTTCGTGTTGGAGAGACACCACACGGTCCTTTTTGGGGTTGATTTTCTGCCTTTAGAAGCTGAAAACTATGCCAAACATTGGGGATTATTATGATGTTGAGTAATGGTTAGAGATGTTTAGGGATGAATTGCATCAGAAAGAGATTTATCAGATTATTTAGGGTTCTAAACATATCGATCCTAGGTATCAGTCTTATGTCCTTAAGCTAGTATATCATAATTTTGGACTTTGTCATACTTGTGTCCTTGGACAATGCGTCATATCGTTTGACTGTGTCATATTACTCCATCCTGCACAGTGGTATTTAAAACTCTGTAATCTAAAGTCAAGATTTTTCTTTTTCTTCTTGGAAAAGGACAGATTTGCTTGGAGAAAGGTTTGAAACCGTGACCTATATTCACAATAACTCTATGGACTAAGGCAACACGAGCGCACCGGCGTGGGATGCCTAAACTTCAAGAATTCATAGTAACATTTATTTACAGCATATTTTATATGCAATCTTATGCACAGTTGTGTACTACTTTAGACTTTAAAAAGTAAAGATATGTGTATCTTCCCAAAAGTTCTGAAAGATGCAGACATTAATAGGTCATATAACACATTGTGCTTTTTCCTCTTTTTCTCTAAAAAGACGGATATAACCACTCACCATGCCGTAAAGGAGGGTTTAACCGTCAAATCTACATCAAGCTACCAAACTAGAAAGGAGGAAATAATGTTAAAATGGGAATGTGCAAATCTAGTAGTAACTTGAATAAAAATGCTTCTAGTCTTCTACCACTTCATAAGTTTCCAATTCAGTATTGAAATTTAACAGGTCGCTACCTGTTAAATCTAGCCAATTGAAGAATAGTACTATAGTTCCTAGTCTTACTGCACACTTGCATAAGTTCCCATTTCAGTGTTGAAATTGAATAATTAATAAGCTTCTTGCTGACGATGTTGTCATGTAAATGTGCAGGGTATGAAACCTCTGAAATAGGACGGAGGACTTCTTCGTCCTCGGGTACTATTTGCTCTTCATTTCCATTTGGGATATCAAGCTTCAGGAGATAGTGCTTGTTGCACGGTGGAGATATGATTGAACAGACAATGTCCGCTTAGTGATCATAATTTTTGTGGAAATGAAGCGTTGCTGGTGATTCTGATATGCTTGGCATCAGGTTTGCTGCTGTTGTGCATCGGCGGCTGAAAAAATGCAGCAAGCTTTCACTGTAAATTCCTTTTTCTTCTAGTTTTCATTGGTTTTATGTGTGAGTCTACGTTATGGATCAATGTCGAAAAGGATAATGGTGTATATTTGAGATTGCTGCTACGGATAATGGTTGTGCCACCTATTCGCTGCTTAAAGAGGTTATCTTTATTGAATTAAAAAAAAAAAAGGAAGAAGAAGATGATGAGATTGGGTGTTAAGCTTCCTATAGCACATATGATGAAGCACATTCGTAAATAGATGTCATCACGGCATCGGGGTAATGCTGTGGACACACAACATATGTAAATTTTTTCAAATTTTACGAAATAGAGCGAGGGGAAGGTTTTGGAGGGAAGGATGCCGGGAGTTTATTTGGAAATAGCTTTTCTACTTCAGGGTGGGGGTAATGTATACACTACCTTCCCCAGATTTCACTAAGTGGGATTATACTGGGTTGTTGTTGTAGTTTCTATAACTTTAACAAATCAAGATTGAAATAATATTCATGTAACAAAAAATCCGATAAAATCGAATCAATCCAAATCGATATAATCGGTTTGGTTTGATTTTTATTCAAATCAAACCAACACAGTCCATGTACATCCTTAGCTGCATGTTGCCGTTGGCAATTCTATGATCTGAAAAGTTCAAATCCTGAATCCGCATCTGAAATATAACCATGCATTCAACCACCCAAAACTAGACAGCCTCCTGGGAGAGTTGTTCAATGTGGTCGTTGACATATGTTGGGGCATTCTCAGAAGTAGGAATGTACATGGACCGGGTTGGTTCGATTTTTATCAAAATTAGATCAAACCAACTATATTGTTTTGGATTGGTTCGGGTTTTTCGGGGTTATTTTTATTACATGAATATTATTTCAATCTTACTTTATTAAAATTATTTATTAAAATTATAGATAAAGCTTTGATAAGTAATATATGTTTAGTAAATATGAAAAAAATTGACAAACATATGATCTATAAAACTATTCTAGCAGGAAATTTTTTTAGTAACACGTGATAGTTGTTTTCTTAGTCGTCTAATAATAATTTTTCGTTAATTTACGTTTTCAATGTTAATACATGAACGGATCCCAAATATTTCTACATTTTCTTAAGGCTGGAAGTGGCCCGGTTCGGAACCGGAACCGGACTGGAACCGCGGTTCTGGCGGTTCCGGTTCCGCGGTTCCGGGTCTGGAGGTTCCCCGAAACCGTGATGGAGCGGTTCCACCCGCTAGAACCGCGGAACCGGAACCGGAACCAGACCGGTTCAGGCGGTTCCATCCGGTTTCAAACGGTTCCGCAACGTTTGGAATTTAAAAAAAAAAAAATTTTAAAAAAATTCAGACCGTTGCGGAACCGTTTGGACCCGTATGGAACCGGACCGATTCAGGCGGTTCCATCCGGTTCCAACAGTTCCAACCGGTTCCGCAACGGTCCGGATTTTTAAAAAAAAAATTTTTTAAAAATTCCAAACGGCTCTTTTTCAAAATTAGCCGTTTGAAATTTTCAAAAATAGCCATTTAGCCCCCCAAACTTTAATTTAACCCCCAACTTTATATAATTACACAATTTCCCATTTCTCAACTATAAATACCCCCTCATTCTTTCATTTTAATTCACCAATTCATCAATATATCTCAATCTCTCTCAATCTCTCTCAAGCTCTCTTTCAATCTTTCTAGTGCAAGTGCTTAATTTATTGTTGCAATTTCGTGAAACATTGTGAAGTTGTTGAATTGAAGTTTTCAAGTGTTCGATTTCAACGATTTTCAATTTTCAAGAAGTTGTTCGTTAATCCGGTAAACTCGTTTCAACTCTTACGTGATTAGAATATTTTTGTGTGTTGTTATTTTGCTTAATTATAATTAATATGGCATTTTCATTGAAAAATATGTTCGGAAAAGGAAAAAATAAAACCGGTGAAAGTAGTCGCCAAAATACTACCCCTCCCCCGGCTCCCCGACCTAGAAAAGATAAACAAGTTGAAACTAGTAGCCAACCTAGAAATACTAATGAAAACTTCGGAATACTTGATAGTAATTACCCGTGTTTTCAATTTAGCAATGTTGATTTTCTACATGATGTAGCAATCGGTGATAGAATAGATGATGATATTATGAATATGCTTTATCCTAATGCACCAATATTAGAGGGAAATGAGGATGATGATGATGACGAAACCCAAGCTCCGGTAGATTTAGATGATACACCTACTAGTCCTGCTACTAATGGACCGGAACACCCACCCGTACAAACTCCCACTTTTAGTAGACAACCTCCTAAACGTTCAGAAACTTCATTAGTTTGGCAATTTTTTATTCAACTAAGAGAACAAAATAAGGCTAAGTATAAATCTTGTGGGAAATTACTTGTGCATAGGTATACTGGAGATCGTAGCGGCACATGTAGTTTAGTTAAACATAAAAAATTACACCCTAGCGATAAGGCTAGATATATCCAATTGAAAGCGCAACAAGAGGGGAGGACAAGTCCTGAAACAACAGTTAACCCAAGTACTGGTTCTAATCAAGTTCAACCAGGAATAAACACAGTCACCGGAGGTATATTGTATTACGATCCAAATAAGGATCGTGAAGAACTAGCTAAAATGATTACTGTTATGTGTTTGCCTTATTCTTTTGCTTCTAATCCTGCTTGGATTCATTATATTAGAAGAGTATTTAATCCTACATATAAAGGTTGGCCTCGCGCCACAGTTAAGGCCGACATTTATAAATACAAGCATGAATATGAACAATATTTGCGTTATTTATATACCCATATAAGTAATCTTATGTTTATTACAACTGATATTGGTAGAAGTGGAAATGATTTTGATTATCTAACCGTAACCAGTCATTGGATAGACGAAGACTGGACAATGCAAAAACGCATTATTGCATATAGAATTATTAATTCACGGCACACGGGCGTCTAAAAGAGCTGTTGGCTTAACAGCTCTTAAATCGTGGACTGAGTTCAGGGGTACTCAAGGGGAAAATGTAGATGATATTTCCCATCTAAATGAGCTTCAAGTTTATTTGTCGCAGGGATTAGAGAATGAGAATCCAGACGGCTCTTTCGACCTTTTGGACTGGTGGAAGACAAGGGAAAAGCATTTTCCCGTTCTTGCAAGGATGGCTCGGGATGTTCTGTCGATTCAAGCAAGACTACAAATAGGTGATCATAGAGCGTCGATGCGGGACAGCTTGGAAAAATCATTGCTATTCCGAGATTGGATCCGCTCTGAAAGAAGGAACTTTGGGCTAGCTGAATCTCAACCAGAAATAGATGAGTGATATGAAGAAATGCTAGCAGAACTTGCTCAGGAAGCAACTTCACCCGGAAGTGGAGATGAACAAGCTTCATTTCCACCACCGCCAACACAACCACCTCCAAACCTTGAAGGTTTTATGAGATTTGTTAGAAGTAATGCATAAATTATGATGTAACTTGTACATTGGCATGTCTTCTTTTAGTTTTTTTTTCTTTTAATGGTGGTATTAGTACCATGTTGTGCTCATTCCATTGGGGAAAGGAAGACTAAGAAAGATATGCCATTTTGGTCAATAAATATGCTTTTTATCATATCCTTGAATATCTTTGTCTCAATATTTTTTTGTCTTTACTTCTACATCAATCCTTGAATATTTATATAACATATAATATATAACATACAACACATAATACTAATGACAACATTCTTTTATCAATATGTACTACTTATATAAAATTTATACTAATTACTAACTACTACACAATATACACTATTTATATAGAATAGTGTATTACTTAACAACAATATATACACTACTTATACACAATATATACTATTTACCAAACACAATATATACTATAATTAATAACATAGTACACCATATAAAAATATATTCTACAATATACTAATCACTACTATACAAGATATTGATTTAAAAAAAAAAATAACTCGGAATCGCCTGGAACCGCCAGAACCGCGGTTCCGGAACCGCCAGAACCGGAACCGGGCGGTTCCGGAACCGTATGGTAGCGGTTCCGGCTCCGGAACAGCCAGAACCGGAACCGCCAGAACTGCCAGAACCGCAGAACCGGAACCGCCAGAACCGCAACCGCAGACCCAAATAGACCCAGAACCGGATCCGGATACAGCCTTACATTTTCTAAAGAAAATTTACTATATATTCTTTAAAATATAATTAAAATTTATGTATTTATTTGTCGGTTTGGTTTGGATTTTTTTACTCAAAACCAAACCAAGTCGAATCAAACCTAATCGAATTTTTTAATCGATTTGGTTTTTAAGTTTGGTGCAGTTTTCCAGTTGGGTTTGAACACCCCTACTCAGAAAAAATGTGCGTCACGTTGCCTAGTTAATACTTGGAGCTGTCTGTTATCTTTTCTATTTCAGAAATTCTCATACAAGTTATGTTTTGCTTCTCAAAATTTTTTTGGTTAAGTTGCACTAAATACCTCCTTCTCCTAAAATCAAACACTTGTTAGAAATGGCGTATGGTGTTATTACTTATTGAAATTATTTATTTAATAGTTGTTCAAATATATCTTTTTCGTTGATAGAATCTAACTGACATAAATCAAATATGTACCTTAAAATCGTTTAGTAAAAAAAAGACATTATTTTTGGGAAAAAAGAAAAGAAAATTAGGGCTAAGCGAGCAGTTTACAATGGGACATTTGCATCTATACCCGTTTTTTGTGTCACATTTTAACTTACGCCCGTTTTGCAAAAAAAATTACAAACATATCTGCTTTTTCACATAACTTCAACACACGGGGCTGAAGTAGCAAAGGCAATCACGCAAAACTTCAACATTTTAGTAGTCGTGCTAGAGCTCAAGTTTTTCTTTTGTACTAGAAAACTTCAGCTCTAGAGTTGAATTTTTTGTCTTTGTAACCGGAAAACTTCAGCTCTAGAGCTGAAGTTTGCCAGTGATAAAATAAAAATTTCAGCTCTAAATCTGAATTTTTTTATTTTATACTTGAATACTTCAATTCTTGTCTTTGTAACCAGAAGCCACTAATAAAATAAAAACTTCGGCTTTATATTGGAGAGCTGCAGTTTTTATTTTTGTACTGACAAACTTCAGCTCTAGAATTGAAATTTTTGTCTTTGTGACCGGAAAACTTCAGCTCTAGAGCTAAAGTTTACCAGTTATAAAATAAAAAGTTAAAGCTCTATATTGTAACTAGAAAAATTCAGCCTTAGAACTATACAATTTTTTCCCACAAATACCTCCAAATTTTTAAAACACATGCAATAACCAATACGACACTCTATAAAAAAGAGAATCTTAATTTAGTGTTTCACTTAAGGGTGTAAAGTGGCCCGGGCCTAAACGGCCCTGGCGGGCCGGGCTTCGCGGTTCCGGGCTTTGTGTACGGGCCTGGCGGTCCTGGTGGTTGAGACCGGCCCGTGACGGGCCTAAGCCCACAGCGGTCCCAGGCCTGGTGGGCAAGGCCTGGCGAGCCTGGCGGGCCTAACGGGCCTGACGAGTATTTTTTTAAGGCAATATCTTGTATAGTAGTTATTAGTATAGTGTAGAATATATTTTATATGATGTACTAAGTTATTAGTATATATTGTATATTATGTATATATTGTGTTGTAGTAATTAGTATATATTGTATATTATGTATATATTGTGTTGTAGTAATTAGTATAAATTGTATATTATGTATATATTGTGTCGTAGTAATTAGTATATATTGTATATTATGTATATATTGATATATATTATGTATATATTGTGTTGTTGTAATTAGTATATATTATATATTGATATATACTATGTATATATTGTGTTGTAGTAATTAGTATATATTGTATATTATGTATATATTGATATATATTATGTATATATATTCTCGTATATATTTTATTGTAATATATATTGTATGTTATAAAAATAAAAGAATGAGGGGTATTTATAGTTGAGAAATGGGAAAAAGTATAATTATATAAAGTTTGAGGGCCAAATGACTATTTTACAAAGTTTAAACGACTATTTTTTGCAAAGAACCGTTACTGATTTTTCAAAATTTTTTTTAAAAAAAAAGCCGTTGGGCCCGCCTGGGCCCGGTATGAGTTTTTTGGATCGATAGGACCGGACCGCCAGGACCGGCCCAGCAGGTGTTATGAGTAACCGGCCCACTTTACACCCTTAGTTTCACTTAAGCCCAACTTTTCAAATGGATCCCTAAATATTTTCAGTGTTTTTCTCCTCCATTCTGCCTATAAATTCCTTACAGCACATAAAGATACACATAAACCCTACTACTTTATTAGCCTTCACTGTGTTGAAGCGGCGGCCGCCGCTCCATAGTGGCCCTTACCGTTCTGTTATACAGAGAAACCGCGGTCGAGCTAACTGAGAAATTTGGATTTTTTTATTCCTTTTCTTCTCATTCTCAACCGCGTTTCTCCGTATAACGAAATGGTTTTAGGGTCAATACTATTATTCTTTCGTCTCAGTTGTTTGTAATTTTCCTGCCTTCTCTGTTACGAGAATTTACAGAAAAAATTCTCAGTTTCTATGGTAATGATATGATTAAATTTGCGTTTTCTCTTACGTGGTGGTATCAGTTAGATGTTATGAGTAATTTCTCATGGAATACCTATAATGAATATATGGGTGCATCCAACAGCATAATTTTTGGTTTTCCTTAAATCATATTTGCTGTAATGATATTTTGGTTATTTAGTTTGTCGTTAAGGTTGTAGTAGTAGAAGATCTGAAGATGAGAAATGACAAATTGGATAGTGTTGTTAGTGACAGTTGTGAGTAGAAAAAATTTACTTCCGAGTTGGAGTTAAATATCTTTGTAAAAAAAATTGAATTATAATGTGGAAGTACAACTTTTATGAGTAAAACTTAGAACAAATGTTTCATAACAACACTCAGATTGCTAATATTGTTACTTGTTAAGATTGAAATTTCTGAAATGTTTCTCTAGTATGAATGTGATTTTCTTCAAAATATCTTGCATATGGTCTTTACTATTACTCTGTTATTGGCTTTTTGTACATGATCCTGAGGGTAGTAGTGTTAAGTACCTTTGTTGACCATTTAGCAACAACCCAGTGAAAAAAATCAATTTCCTTTTTCTATAAAGCAAATAAATAAATGTTAGGGCCAAAAGAAATACAAGTAGTATACCAAAAAGTAAGGATTTCCGTAAAGGAAGCACCTTGGTAGAAGTACTGTAGAATAATTGAACTGATTTTAAACACTGGGTTCTATGGTCTGATAGGTCATCGCTTTAATTTGTAACTTAATTAGATAATTATATTTTTATATACATGCTTAGTTGAATCTTAGAGTTGTAGGTTAGGAGATAGTTGAATCTTTCCTTGCTTTGTATCTTTGTGAGGCTAGTCTGGTAGGGTTTTTGTTGAAATGGTCATGTTGCGTCTTAGTGTTCTTTCGTTTCCATAGTGCCAGGTCTATGTACCGTCCATTGCTTTTGCTCACGATATTGTCTCTTTTCGTCTTCTCTTGAGCCGATGGTCTTTCGGAAACAACATCTCTACTCCCTCGGGGTAGGGTTAAGGTATGCGTACACACTATCTTCCCACCCCACTAGTGAGTTTTTACTCGGTCGTTGTTTTTGTTGTATATATGCTTAGTTTAGTTGGCCGATGAAGAAAACTTACTTTAGGAAGGGGGTTCGGCTTTGCTCAATGGCTAGAGCAAATGACCTGCATCCGAAGAGCAGCTGCCTTTGGGAGTAGGAGCTTCGCCCCACGCTTTGATAGTTCACTTTTGTCTGGTAATTCTGTAGTCTTTTTATAAGTTATATGACTGAATTTATGCTTCAGTTTTGGTACAAACCAGGAGATGGCAAGATACTAAATCCAACCATATATAAGTAGTTAAGGTGGTGCTTTCACTCAACATGGTGGAAATCAAGAAATTCTCTTTGGATATCAAAATGCAAGAATGAAGCCACATGAAGAATGCTTTTGGTTGTAAAGATACCAAATTGATGCGTCATGTTTCTCCAATGAGGATAGGAGAAAATATAATTTTATGTCTGGAGTAAAGAAAAAGTGTGATGAGAAATAGTCACTTTTAACTCTAACAGCATGTTTGGACCGCCTTACACTAAAAAGGAATGTTCCCTAATTGTTTTTATGCTAAGATTAGCGGAACAACAATGGTGTATCTGATCGAAATGCCCGAACCCTACTTACCCTTAGCAGAACTTGATATAATAAAAGGAGGCTAGCCCATAAAGCCAGGGAAGGAGTTACCCAAATGGTTGGAGGGTATGCTATTTCGGGAGTGGGGATGAGGCCGGGTTAGGCGGTAAGGGGTAGGTTATGGAATATATATTGGCATTTTGGGCAGAACAGAATCATATTGCTGGTATATTTGACTTGAAGAGGGTGCAGATGTTGAGTTATATTCCAAGTGGACCATAACATTATGTCAAATTGTATATATTTGTGTAGAATATCCAAATGCTTTCACTTCTTTGCAAAATTGGCAATGATGGAGAAATCTTATTGTCATTGATGAAAGTGATGAACATGAAGAGGCAGCATGCATCTTTTTCACTTTATGGGGTAGATGCCTTTCTCTGTCTTGGCAATCGCGAAAGTCGTCTCTCTCTCTCTGGGTTTCTGGATCCAAAGTGAAGATATCTACCTGTGTGAGTAACTTTCAGTTTCTCATATTATGACTTTGTTGGTGCTTATTCTTCCTGAAATACTGTTACATTTAGAAGAGAGAATTTAAGGCCTTGTTTGAACATGTAGGTACAGGGATTGAATCTGCACATGGATTCATGGGCTTCAAGGACACGTTTTTGGGCACCCATAAAATTGACGGCAAATGTTTCTTCACAACTTCAGATCAACCTTTTGGTTTGACTGCACTTTACAAAGGACTGTGTTGGTATCGAATTTCTGGTTGATGAAAAGAGTGAAGAAGGCCATGGACTCCCTGGACGTGTGTGTTCTTGGCTTCTTGCACTAATCAACTCCAGATGTACAATATTACATTAGGAAAGACTATCGACAACGCACTACAGCAATGGAATTGCAAATGTTCGAGGTTGCGCTTACCTTTGCCAGTATTTGAACCAACGGGCCGTTTCTGTATCGGTATATGCAGTTTTTAATGGATCTGAAATATTTGAATTCCTTAAATGATTTGAGGGTCAGTCCGTTCTATTATCATTTTATCATGATTTCAGTTAGTTCTTGGTTCTTTTTGCTGTGAATTAATGGGTTAAGCAATAACTGACCTAAATTTGTAACTGCAACCTTTTGACTATAACTGCAAATTGCTTTTGCATTTTTACATTACTTATCATCTCGTTAGATTTTTAACATGAAGCGTTATACTGCATTGACATTAATGATTTGTAATGACAGATCTAGTCTATGCTAAAGATGAATTATTTGGATAGGATGATCTAGGGGATTTCCTTTAGTTTGGGGCTAATAAACTTGGTACACTGTTACGTCAGAAAGAGATTATCATTCTGCCTTTTCCTTCCCGCTACCTCAAGTGTTACTTCTGTTACGCTCCTCTGTACGAACAGACATTGTATTGTATTGGCTCAGATTTAGAGGACCCTCTATTTACTTGATTGCCCTTTTTCTGCAGCGATATGCACTGCTCTAATAATTCTTGCTTGCAAGTGAGTTTTGAAAAAACTCTCTGAAAGCTAGATTACCCTAATAATCTTCCATAGCATATTTAGCGACAAGAGAGATTGATGAAAATAAGCAAGTATTGGAGGTAGCGTGTAATACTCCACCATGACATGCCTCCTGCCCAGACATTGTAAATACCCTAATTTTGTAGGCAGCAGCTATCCCAAATTTTAATGCTGGACACAGTGAAGTTCTCATTTTGGTAACTGGTGGACCTTTGGCATGCTTCAGATGATCAAGCTGATTCTCTATTGAATTTTTGACATGGCATGTGATTCGAGGTGTTGTGGTAAGGCCATTTTCATCTCGTAGGTCATGCATGCTTCTGTTGCGATGTATCCAGATTCAGTACAAGCGAGTATCCAGTGGCACATTATATGGGGTTGGCCGGCTGTTTTACAATTTGTTTGCCAATTGCAAATGCAAATGATGGGACACATACTCGAATTGTATTTGTCCTACTGCAGAAATGATGGTAAAGAGAAGGAAAAGCTATTGGAATCATTTTTGAGGGAGCCTTCTCCAAATTCTGTACTTTCTTTTATTTGCAGTTCTGGATTTCCTAATAGATGGATCCTAGAAAGCTATGGTGTAAATCGGAGACCCTAATTCTTAGACAGGTATGTTAAACCATTATCTACATCAGCTATGTTCAATTGAATTTTAGAAAGTTTACTTAAATGTGTTATTATCATAACATGGATCTTACTATCTTGAAGTTTTCAATACTTGTAGAGATTCAATATTCATTTACCGGTGTAGTAATGATGAGAGTATCAGAAGTTTGAACTACAGTAAATCAATTCTTTGATGCTGAGTCTCTTATAATTGTGTACCAGTACCATATTTCGCCATAATTCTATTAGTGATTTTTGTTGATGGAGAAGACTAGTAAATTTGATTTATGCCAGTGGTCATTTAAAAATAGCCTCAGTTTCAAAAGTAATTGAAATTTAGCTACTTTTCATGTAAAGATAAATCTAAACGAAAATACTGTCCGAAATCCGGAAAATACTCCAGCATAAGATGCCCGTGCTCCAATATGAAGTATATTATACTGGAGCCGGCAAAGTATACCGGTCCAGCATAATATGCTGGAAGTTCATGCACAAGTGCACCGAACTCCAGTATATTATGCTGGACCGGTCTCTGTTGCAGCAAATAGTGGCTATTTTTCAATAACTTGGCAAACGCTGGCTATTTTTGAATGACCAGTTCAAAAGCTGGCTAGTCCTGCTATTTTAACCATTTTACATGGTATCAAAGCAACAACAACAACAATAACAACCCAATATAATCCCACTTAGTGGGGTATGGGGAGGGTAGTGTGTACGCAGACCTTACCCCTACCCTTGGGTCGAGAGACTGTTTCCAAAATAGACCTCCGGCATCCTTCCCTCCAAGAACTTCCCATCTTGCTCTTGGGAAGACTCGAACTTACAACCTCTCGATTGGAAGTGGGTGTTGCTTACCATCAGAGCAACCCCTCTTGTCTATGGTATTAAAGCAAGACCCATTAAATTATCCATGCTTTAGATGTTCAGCCCTGGGCATTGGGGGGGGGGGGGGGGAAGGGATGTGAAGAGTCTCACATCGATGCTTTAAGGGATGAGTGGTCTTCTTAATATGGCTTGGGCAATAATCACCTTACGAGCTAGCTTTTAAGGTTGAGTTAGGAATAAAGTCCATTTAACACGCATGAAGTCGTTTTGTATTCATTTCATGCCAAAAGAGATCTAGCTTTTGTTGACAAATGGAGCTGTCGTAGTTCTGCTTCACAGGTCAACCGATCATTCGTACCACTTGTTCAATTGCGTGGCTGAATGGAAAAGTAATCTCAACTCTTAATGAAAGACTTTTATCAATCTTTTCTTGCTTTCAGAAATGACTAATCTGTTTTGCTTTTCAATAGAAAGATCTGAGAGTCCCTCTCATGTTAATTAGCCTGATTGCATTAATCTTGCTTCACAAATTTCTTTGAATTTCATTGAAGATCCAGACTGGCTGGCTGTCACTTTTTTTTGGTTGTCATGTTAGTTTTTAAGACCATAGCTGATTTGTGTTTTGGATTGTGTCTACCTTATGGTAGTTACAACAACAACAACCTAGTATAATCCCACTTAGTGGGGTCTGGAGAGGGTAGTGTGTACGCAGACCTTACCCCTACCCTTGAGTAGAGAGGCTGTTTCCAAATAGACCCCCGACATCCTTCCCTCCAAGAACTTCCCACCTTGCTCTTGGGGAGACTCGAACTCACAACCTCTCGGTTGGAAGTAGAGGTTGCTTACCATCAGAGCAACCCCTATTGTCTTAGTTATTTATGGTAGTTATTGTATGATATTATTGCATGCTATTTTATTTATGGTTCTTATGTTTAGATGGTTATTTACGCTATTTCTGCTGGACTTACTAATGCTCTTTTGTTTTTGTTTTTGTTTTTCTTTTCCTTCACTGAGCCGAGGGTCGATTGGAAACAACCTCTCTGCCCTTTCGAGTAGGGGTAAGGTTCGTCTACATATTACCCTCTCCAGACCCCACTTTGCGGGATTATACTGGGTAGTTGTTGTTGTTGTTGTTAGTTTTTAAGACTTTATCCTATTTTCACTAGGTTCGTGTCAATCATATTTTAAAGCTTAAGATGTGCAAAGGGTTTGTTGCTAGTACTGTGTTGCTGAAAATTTACTCGCACCCGGTATTTACATCAAGTAATTTATCATGGTTTGGTAATAAATTAAGGTGAACTAGTTAACTAACGTTTAGTGTTAAGAGTGCATATATACAAACATGTTTCATGTATTCATCGAATTTGTGCAAACACCTAATGCGAATAAATTTTTGCTGTTGCCATACAGTCCTTGGTGGCGTGGCAGGAGATAGATGAAACAAATTCTAGTCAAGAAGTCATTTAGAAGTTGGCTGAACATTCTTTTCCATTTGAACATTAAGGTTGTAGGTTAGAAGAAGTTGTGAATATTTTTACTGCGCACTGAAGTTAGACAAGCCAGTTAGGTGATAGGCTTAGGATGCTGCTGATGTAGGGCTTTATATGCTGATTATTAATTTACCTCTCATCTTTCTCATATTTCATATATTTTCTTATATTGCTGGTATTTTTCTATTTTACGTTATTTCATGTTATGTTATGTATTTTATGTTATCTTATTATGAGTCTATCCATTATACTAATATAACGTCACTTGGTGTTTCTTGAGCTGATGGTCTCCTGAAAACAGCCTCTCTGCCCCTCGGGGTAGGGGTAAGGTTTGCGTACATTCTATCCTCCCCAGACCCCACATATGGAGTTATACTGGAACGTTGTTGTTGTAATAACTAAAGGGAGTAGTTCTTATCTTGGGTAGTTGGATGAGATGGGTTGCACACCTCTTGTAAAAAAGTATATATAGATATGGTTAAAGAAAAGATAGTCTGGTGCGCAAAGTACTCCTTATTTATGCAGGGATCGGGAAAAAGCTACACCATAGAGTATGATGTATGCATCTAATCTAATACAAGTATTAATGACTGCGTCCATTTCTTTTAGTTATACCATTCACTCACCAAATCAGATCATAACTTTTAGTTTCATTGTCTAGTTTGGCTCTCTTTATTTAACATTCCTTGGCTGGTAAGTGAAAAAGTATATTCCAGTCAAGTAGCAAATTAAAGAAGAATATTCTATTTTTCCTAGTGCTACTTAGCCCTAGATCACTACAAGTTGGATTTTGTCTCCTATCCATATAGATGTTTGTGTTACCAGTTTAAGTTGCGTGTGCTGATAATGTAAAAATTATTTACACCCATACGTCAGGTACGGGAAAGATAGAATGTACACAGACTTTATCAGTTTGGGTATTTTCAATAGACGCTTAGCTCAAAATAAATTTTAAATATATTTAAAAAATAACTACGACGAAAATACCGAAGAAAAGAAAAGTATACTAGCAAAACTAATAAAAAGAACCAAGGTAAAAGAAATAACAATAGCAGTAAAATTGAAGAATAAGATAATACAATAATACTAGTGATAATAATACTAAAAAATAGAAGACAGGAGCAGGTAAGATGCTCTAAACTAGAACCAAACTCTCCTATATGGAGCCATGATTTCAGTGAGCTAAAGATGTGTCATGTCCTATCTAATCGTTTTTCTCCCTAGTTCTTTCTCGGTCTACTTCTACCTCTCCTTAGACCTTTTACTACCAATATCTCGCACCTCTTCACTAGGGCATCTTTACTCCTTTTCACATGCCAGAACCATCTCAGCGTTGCTTCCCGTATCTGTCCACCATGGGGGCTACTCCATCTTGCCATGTATATCTTTGTTCCTAATCTTATCTCTTCTTGTATGCCCACATACCTATCTAAGCATTCTCATTTCTGCTATTTGAATTTTCTGAACGTGTAAGTTCTTTATTAGCCAATACTTTGCCATATATAACATAATTGGTCTAACAACTATTCTACAGAACTTATTTTTATGTCTTGATGGCATTAGTATAACAATTCTTGAATTATTATTTACCGCGTAATGATCTTCACATTATTATTTCCTTCATAAACATTGATCTCTATACTATAATTCCTGCATATAACCAACCAACCATGTGCGTGTAAGTGGAAGGGTATGGTCTTGGAAATAGTTTTGGCATTTCTGCAAATCAGAACCTTTCATACCATCATCACCACTGAAGTCTGAGCCCTAGCAAACTTAGACTTCCCCCCCACTCTATTCTTTCCTTTTCATCTCTCCACTATCTTAACAAGCCACTTTGCATGGACACTAGATTTGGCTTCATTCCTTTACTTCTATATGTACTTATAACCTTATCTTCTTTCCATTATTAGTACCACAATATGGGCACACTTCTCAACTTACTATAAATAGATGTCACCCTCTCTTTTTTCTTCATACCCTTATTGACTTTATGAATTTAGTTATTTTCTTGATTTTTGGAATGCCTAAGAAAGTGCAACCTAAAAGAAGTAGTACCAAAGGCCACTTTGTTGTTTATGTTGGTAGTGAAATGACAAGGTTTGTTTTGCCTACATCTTATTTGAAGAATCCATTGTTCCAAAAGCTACTTGATAAGGCTGCAGAAGAGTATGGTTTTCATGACACTTACAAAATTCTTCTTCCTTGTCATGAATTCACCTTTCGCCAACTTATTGCCATTTTAGGCAAGTCTTGACCCATGCAACAATATTATTTGCTTCCTTTAAGTTGAGGAGCTTTGGTAAGTATAGTTACCAATTATAGTGTAAGCAAATGTTACACTATATGTACATGTGTATTTTAATTTATTGTAACATATAATCTATCTTATTTCTAGGTTATTAGTTGCATAATTTTTATTGATAATTATCTGTAGTTATCTTTTAGATAATCTTGACGTATTGTATAAAAATCTAAAAGTTAATTAAAACCTTTTGGTAAAAGTTGGCAGGAGGATATTCCTAACTTTAAGAAAAAAAAAAGAGAGACAGGTATTAAATTACTATAGCATGGTCTGTGATAGACACAAGATTTTGTACAAGCGGGTTCTATCAAAGATGACGATATCTGTTAATATAAGGGTGTCAGTTATGACAAGCACGGTTTGAGCACATTCCTTCCCGCCCCCCCCCCCCCCCCCTCCTTTTTTTTTGCTCTTAGTATAATAGCAAAATGAAGTCATTTTAAAGTTTTAACAAAGCTGAAAATATTTTTTAAAATGATACAAAAAAATTTATTTATTTCTATTTTTGCCAATTTATCTATTTAATTTAACAAATTTATTAACTCTGAGATATTTAAATAAAATCTAGAATATTTCTTACCTGCTATTTGCAGAGAAAAGGGAATAAGAAAATCTTTTTCATAAATATTAAATTAATTCCAATAATTAGAGAAAAAGAGCTATACATCAAACCAGAAAGTTTAATATTTAACAAAAAATTATTTTAAGATAGACTAAATAATTTAAACAAAATCTTGTATGCTTCTTAAAATTTTAAGAAAGGAAGAATCTGAATTCAATTCGTGATGAGGAAATTTTTTGAAGCAGATTAAACTATAGAATATTTTTATTGAATTCAAGTAAAGAAAATTAGCTGAATTAGAAAAATAAAGAAAGAAGAGGATACCAGAGTAATAAATTTAGGAGGACAAATTGTGGTTAATTTTGAAAATACAACTAGTCTTGGCGTACGGTAGCATATGTACGCAGTTCTAGCCGGGTATAAATTAAATGGCGTACGGTAGCACACGTACGCAGTTCTAGCCGGGCTAAAAATTAAATTGCGGCAGGCACCTAGCGAGATTCGAACACAGTCCCTACGTGATTTGAACCCTCTTTACCGTCTCACCAGTAGAAGTGGCAATTCGAGCCCAAAAACGTCTAATTCGTCCAACTAGCCTATAGATTAAGAAAATTGTGTTATAAATAGAGAGATTTTACATTTCTATTTAAGGTGAATGTCTTTAATTAGAGAGATTCTAGAGTCTTATTATTGGTAGTTAAATCATCCCACTCCCTATAAATAAAGGGGTCTTCTACCATTGTAATCTCTAAGTATCAATAAGAATACTTCTCTCTCTCTATTCTCTCTATTGCTCTTGTTCTTGCATTATTGTTCTTGTCTTTATATTATTTCATAACACGTTATCAGCACGAGACTCTACCGTCTCAAGAACCATTCTCGAAAAATCTAAGGTATTTTCCTCTTCCTAATTTAATTTTCGATTATGTCTGACATTACGAAAAGAAAGTTCGTTGCCCTTGAAATTTCGGGCAAGAACTATATGACATGGGTGTTGGATGCTGAAATCCACTTAGATGCTATGGGTCTCGGAGACACCATTAAAGATAGAGAAAAAGCATCCACCCAAGACTGTGCGAAGGCCTTGATTTTCTTGCGCCATCACCTTGATGAAGGTTTGAAGACTGAATATCTCACCGTCAAGGATCCACTCATCTTGTGGAACGGCTTAAAGGAGAGATATGACAACCTGAAGTTGGTCACTCTGCCACAAGCACGATATGATTGGGCTCATCTGAGGCTCCAGGACTTTAAGTCCGTTTCTGAATATAATTCTGCAATGTTCAGAATTACTTTTAAATTGAAGCTATGCGGGGATAAAATCTTCGATTATGATATGCTTGAGAAAACGTTTACAACGTTTCATGCCTCCAATATGGTACTGCAACAACAGTACAGAGAGAAAGGCTTTACAAAGTACTCTGAACTGATTTCTCTTCTACTAGTGGCTGAGCGAAATAATGACCTGCTCATGAGAAATCACGAAAATCGACCCACTGGGTCTACACCACTGCCTGAAGCAGATAAGGTGCACTCTCATTATGCCAAACATGAAAAGGGCCATGGTCATGGTCGTAAACGGGGTCATAGCCAGGGACGTAGACAAGGAAGAAATTCCAATGAAGTCCGTCAACCCCCAAGGAGAGATAACCGCCGAAAGCAGAAACGGGATCATGAAGATCCTAAGGCAAATGGTTCAGAAACTATATGTTATCGTTGCGGTGGGAAAGGGCACTGGTCAAAGACTTGCCGTATACCAAGACACTTGGTTGACCTTTATCAAGCATCTCGAAAGAGTAAAGGCCCTGAAACAAATTTTGTCTATGACGACAACTTGGACATCACCCAGTGGCAGACTTCTTTGAGCAACCCGAGGGGAAAATAGACCACCTAATCGGTGATGGGTCCGTGATGAAAGAAGATGGAGTTATTTGATTTTGTTCTACTTATTTGTATTAGTTAGTGAATAAACTAATAGTCATTAGTATTAGCTCGTATTAGTTAGTTCATGATGCACTGTTAGCAGTAGTTCTTTAGAATGTCTTCAATATGCTCAAATATCAATAATATTTTTATTTTCCAGTAGGGGTAATCGACTAGCCTGAAAAACTAGTCGATTATCTAATATTTTCGCATTAAAGCTGAAAAACAATTGATCGACAATCGATTGTCTATGTCTAACAATCGATTGTCGTTAGACAGTGTAATCTGGAATTTTTCAAAAATCATCCACAATCGATTGTCTATGTCTAACAATCGATTGTCGTTAGACAGTGTAATCTGGAATTTTTCAAAAATCATCCACAATCGATTGTCTATGTCTAACAATCGATTGTCGTTAGACAGTGTAATCTGGAATTTTTCAAAAATCATCCACAATCGATTGTCTATGTCTAACAATCGATTGTCGTTAGACAGTGTGATCCGGAATTTTTCAAAATTAATCAAACAATCGATTGTCAATGTTAAACAATCGATTGTGTGTGAAAAATGCTTAAACTGAAAATTTTCAAGCTGCATAGTAATCAATTATGGATAACATATCTGATTTTGTTAGTCAACTGTTAGCAGCAGATTTTGAAAATATTATGTGACACAAACGAATTGAACTTGTTTATTCTTATGTTCGTGTATCTCTTTTGTATGTCAAACTATGGGATAGCAAATATGGATATCTCACAAAGCGAACTTGGATCAACGTCCAACTGTAAAAGTATTTGCCTAGTTGATTCATGTACTACACATACAATACTCAAAGAAAAGAAATATTTCTCTCAACTAAATATGTGTAAGGCAAACGTTACTACAATCTCTGGAAGTAGTAAATTGATTGAAGGCTCCGGAAGAGCAATTGTAACTCTGCCCAAAGGCACGACTTTAATCATAGAGAATGCAATGTTCTCCTCCAAGTCTAAGAGAAACTTGTTGAGTTTTAAAGATGTATGCCGGAATGGCTATCATATTGAGACAATGGATGAAGATAATCTTGAATATCTCGTCATCACAAAGAATGTCTCCGGCCAAAAGAGGGTTATTGAGAAATTCCCGTCTTTATCTTGTGGCCTGTATTGGACAAGAATTAGTGCAATTGAGGCACATTCAACAGTAAACCAAAGGGTTACTGATTCCAATACCTTTGTACTTTGGCATGATCGATTGGGACACCCAGGATCGGTCATGATGAGACGGATTATAGAAAGCTCATATGGGCATCCGTTAAAGAATTTCAAAATTCTTTCGAATAATGAATATCCTTGCACTTCGTGTTATCAAGGCAAGTTGATTATCAGGCCATCACCAACAAAGGTTGGGACTAAGTCACCCACGTTTCTGGAACGTATACAAGGGGACATTTGTGGACCTATTCACCCACCTAGTGGGTCGTTTAGGTATTTCATGGTCTTGATAGACGCATCCTGTAGATGGTCTCATGTGTGCCTGTTGTCATCACGCAACCTTGCGTTTGCAAAATTAATGGCACAAATAATTCGACTACGAGCACAATTTCCAGATAATCCAATCAAGTCCATTAGACTGGATAATGCTGCTGAGCTTACATCCCAAGCATTTAATGATTATTGCTTATCAATCGGGATAAAAGTTGAACATTCTGTAGCTCATGTTCACACTCAAAACGGTCTTGCAGAATCGTTAATTAAACGCCTGCAGTTGATTGCAAGGCCATTACTTATGAGAACGAGGCTGCCCACTTCGGTATGGGGTCACACCATCTTACATGCAGCAATGCTAATTCGTCTCAGACCGACGAATTACCACAAGTATTCCCCGTTGCAATTGGTTTTGGGTCATGAACCCAATATATCCCATTTAAGAATTTTTGGATGCGCAGTATATGTGCCTATAGCACCGCCATCCCGCACCAAAATGGGTCCGCAAAGAAGGTTAGGAATATATGTTGGGTTTGAATCGCCCTCCATCATTCGCTACCTCGAAACATTGACAGGCAACGTATTTACTGCACGATTTGCAGACTGTCGATTCGATGAGACACTTTTCCCAAAATTAGGGGGAGAAGTTGGTGAAACCAAACGGGAAATTTTGTGGAAAAATGCATCATTATCTCATCTTGATCCACATACCTCTATTTGTGAAAGAGAGGTACAAAAGATTATCCATTTGCAAAGAATAGCAAATCAAATGCCTGACGCATTTACGGACTTGAAGAGGATAACGAAATCCCACATTCCCGCGGAAAATGTTCCAATCCGTATTGATGTCCCTATTGGACAATCATCTAGTGTCATATCCAATGAGTCAAATGCACGCCTGAAGCGTGGCAGACCATTAGGTTCCAAAGATCGAAATCCTAGAAAGAGGAAAAAGAATGATCAAAATGACACCACGAAAGAATCTCATGAGGAAATTCATGATTTAACAAATTCTGAGATTCATGAAGAATCCATTGAGCCCGAGACTCTGGAAAATACGGAACTATCCCTAAATCCAATTAATATTGAGGCAAATATTAATCGAGTGGATATTGTGGTGGATAATGCCTTTGCTTATAATGTCGCATCTAGCATTATGCAAGAATGTGAGGATCTCGAACCTCAATCTGTTGAAGAATGTCAAAAAAGACAGGATTGGCCAAAGTGGCAAGAAGCAATTCAATCAGAATTGAATTCGCTGGCAAAACGTGAAGTTTTTGGCCCTATAGTTGAAACACCTAATGGTGTTAAGCCTGTCGGCTATAAATGGGTCTTTGTACGCAAAAGAAATGAGAAAAACGAGGTACAAAGATATAAGGCATGCCTTGTTGCACAAGGTTTTTCTCAAAGGCCTGGTGTCGATTATGAAGAGACATATTCGCCTGTAATGGATGCGATAACCTTTCGTTATCTCATAAGTTTTGCTGTCCATGAAAAGCTTGACATGCACTTAATGGATGTGGTTACTGCCTATCTTTATGGCTCACTTGATAATGAGATATACATGAAAATTCCCGATGGATTCAAGATGCCAAACGCGCATAATTCAAAATCTCGGGAAATGTTCTCAATTAAATTGCAAAGATCCGTATGGTCTAAAGCAATCTGGACGAATGTGGTATAATTGACTTAGTGAGTACTTGTTAAAAGAAGGCTATATAAATGACGCCATTTGCCCGTGTGTTTTTATAAAGAAAATAACATCGGAATTTGTTGTACTTGCCATATATGTCGATGACATAAACCTTATTGGAACCCCTATAGAACTCCAAAAGGCAATTGATTATCTAAAGGATGAATTCGAGATGAAAGATCTCGAAAAGACTAAACTATGTCTTGGTTTGCAAATTGAATATTTGGCAAACGGAATTTTTGTTCATCAATCTACCTATACTGAAAAGGTACTGAAACGGTTTTACATGGATGAAGCACATCCTTTAAGTACACCGATGGTTGTTCGATCACTTGATGTGAACAAAGATCCATTCCGACCACAAGAAAGGAATGAAGAGCTACTTGGTCCTGAAGTACCATATCTTAGCGCAATTGGCGCACTAATGTATCTTGAAAATACTACAAGGCCTGACATATCCTTTTCAGTTAATGTCTTAGCAAGATTTAGCTCGGCTCCTACGAGGAGACATTGGAATGGGATCAAACACATATTGCGGTACCTAAAGGGAACTACCGATATGGGCTTATTTTATGGCAAGAATTGCAGCCCGGATCTTGTTGGTTATGCTGATGCTGGATATTTGTCCGACCCACACAAGGCTCGATCTCAAACGGGTTATGTGTTTACCTGTGGAGAAACCGCCATATCTTGGCGATCGACTAAGCAATCAATTGTGGCTACTTCATCTAATCATGCCGAGATAATTGCTATTCATGAAGCAAGTCGGGAGTGTGTGTGGTTGAGGTTATAATACATCATATCCAAGACAAATGTGGTTTGAAGTGTGATAAACTACCCACAACTTTGTATGAAGACAATGCAGCATGTATAGCTCAATTGAAGGGAGGATTCATAAAAGGAGATAGAACGAAGCATATTTGACCAAAGTTATTCTTCACACATGATCTTCAAAAGAATGGTGATATCAATGTTCAACAGATTAGTTCAAGCGACAATATGGCTGATTTGTTCACAAAATCTCTACCAAAGTCAACCTTCAAGAAGCTAGTTCACAAGATCGGGATGCGAAGACTTAAGGACATAAATTGATGTTCTTATCAGGGGGAGTTAATGCGCGTTGCACTATTTTTCCCTTACAAGGTTTTGTCCCACCGGGTTTTCCTTGCGAGGTTTTTAACGAGGCAACCAATAGGCGCATATTCAAACATGTGTACTCTTTTTCCTTACTTTAATTTTTCACATTGGGTTTTTTTTAAGGTTTTAACGAGGCACATCATTGAATAGACATTCAAGGGGGAGTGTTATAAATAGAGAGATTTTACACTTCTATTTAAGGTGAATGTCTTTAATTAGAGAGATTCTAGAGTCCTATTATTGGTAGCTAAATCATCCCACTCCCTATAAATAAAGGGGTCTTCTACCATTGTAATACATCCCTAACAATCTCTAAGTATCAATAAGAATACTTCTCTCTCTCTCTATTCTCTCTATTGCTCTTGTTCTTGCATTATTGTTCTTGTCTTTATATTATTTCATAACAAATTGCTCTTTATAGCCCCTTAAAATTTTAATAGCTCATGGTTTGGCCTACTTATAAAAGATGATCCTTCGGCCCAAACATATTGCATCTAGTATCCCGAAATGTCTGTTTTTTATATTTTTTGTATAGTAACTGTCTATTTTATATATTTTTGTATAGTAACAATCTATTTTGTATAACGACAATCTATTTTGAATATATTTTGTATAGTGAGAGCTAATTGTATATAAATTGTATAGTAGCAGTCTATTTAGTATATTTTTATATAGTGATAGACTATTTTGTATAATGACAATCTATTTAGTATATTTTTTGTATAATAACATTCTATTTTTGTATATATTTTGTATAGTGACAATCTATTTGTACATAAATTGTATAGTGACAGTCTTATTTGTATATTTTTTGTATAGGGATATTCTATTTAATATGTATTTTGTATAGTGACAGTCTAATTTGTATGTTTAATTTTTATATAGTGACATTCTATATTTTCGTATAATGAAAGTTTATTTTGTATATTTTTTATATAGTGACAGTCTATTTTTTTTGTGTATATATATAATGTAGTGACTGAACACAATTAGTAAACACAATTGTGTAATTAAAATAATCGTTAAACAACACGTTAGTCGTTACCTCATTAAAAATGAAATTACAGGCAAGACAAATAAGCATAAATAAAGCAAAGTAACTGCACTACTTACATTAATCCTAAAGCCACATAAACTAAAAACCCCACCTAAAATAATAAAGTACATGTCCGTCACATGTGGCACCTATATAAAAGCCACACCAGTTATGCTTTTTTAGAGGACAAAAAGTAGTGAATGCTTCGTTGATATCTATATCAATGCTCACCACTTCTCTTTTGAACTTTCTTGAGAATAACACCAAACAGTACACAAACAAAACAACAAAAAACTTAAAGAGAGAAAAACAATTCAACCTCTCTCTTTTTCGATCTATAAGCTTATTAGCTACCTCTATCCATATCCAAGAACATCAATAGGGAAGGTTTTCTTTGCTCTTTACCCCATTTTTTATCTTTTTTTTTTGTGGTTTTTTGTTTGTAATTTTTTTTGGGGGGGGGGGGGGTTATAGGAAGAGAAGAATAAACCAGAAGAAGTGACACAATTTATATAGTGACGATGGTGAGCAATCTTCAAATTAAAACAAGAAATTAAGCCCTCTGTGGTGCTAAGAGGTCAGTTCTGTATTAGGTATTTGTCAGCACATTGCAATTGCATATTGAGCATCGTTTGGCCTTGATTTATCAGTGATTTTGGAGTTCCTGAGTTGTGCCAACGCTCCTGGCTTTATGTATGTATAATACAGCAGCATTAAAGATCTCAAATTCCTGCTTCTTATCTTAGATTTCATTTTTTTATTTTGGAACTTGAGTTGGAATTGGAGAAGAGAAGTTTTTGGATGAAGGTCGAACCCGTGCTTCCGTGATAGTTGGGTCGGTGGCTAGCCTTTTAATTAGTTTAGGGCTATAAAATGCATACTGCAATTGTATGGCCAGCGGCTGATATTAGTTTCTAGCGGCTGACCATAAATGAAGTTTGCTCATAGATTAATGGGTTGTGCTACAAACATTTTAGTTCATGGGCCAATTTAGGTTGAGCCTAAGTGAATCCATTATTTTTTATAGTCCATTCTGACTCATTTAACAACCCAAAGACAACCAACGAAACTCACTCAAGACAAATGATCTTAACCCAACTTATCCAGAAATTTATTTAGTTGCCCCAATTTTATTTTTATTTTTTTGTATTTTTTTAATTTTCAGTTCTTTTGTTTTTCTACACCACCCTCCCCCTATCCCCCCACCTCCTGCAAAACCCCAAAAAAAATTTTACTTTTTTTGTAATTTTAATTTTCTATTTTTTTTTTTTTCTGCTCCCCCTAACCCCCCCCCCCCCCCCCCCCGCGCGTAAAATCCCTATTTTTTGTGTTTTTAATTTTCCTTTTAATTTTTTTTTATTTTTTTGCACCATCAACCCATCCTATCCCCCACCCTCCCACCCCCGGTGCAAATCTCCTCAAAAAAAATGTTTTACTTTTTTTTGTATTTTAATTTAATTTTATTTTTTTGCACATCCCCCCCCCCCCTCCGCGCGCAAAACCCCTATTTTTTTTTATAATTTCAGTTTTTTATTTTCTGCTTTATATTTTTTCGTTTTTTGAACCATCCACCACCCCAAAGCCCACCCCCAACCCCCACCCACCCATAAAATATTTATTATTTTATATATTTACAGATAAAAGTGTTTTTATGCAAGATGAGCATGGTTCTAAAACATGTGTCAAGTTGGGCGGGTTGGGTTATGACTCATTGTTTAGCTCATCTTGACTAAGGGTGAAAAATGGGCGAGTTGGACTGAATTTGGGCGGGACAAGATGAGTTAGATCAATAAATGGGTCATTGCCCAACCCAGCCCAAAGTGTACTTGGGCTAAGATGGGCTGGTTCAAAATGGGCTAAACAATGGGTCATAACTCAACCCCAACTTAACCCATATTTTAGAACCATGCTCATCTTGCATAAAAAATCTTTTACCTTAAAATTTGTAACTCGAAAAAACTTTTGGGGGTGGGGGTGGGATTAGGGGGGCTGATGCAAGAAAACGAAAAAAGCAGAAAATTAAAAATTTAAAACAAAAAAACGTAAATTTTTTGTAATACAAAAGAAAAAGTAAAATATTTTTTAGGGAAGGGGGTTTGGGGGGGGGGGGGGGGGAGGGGTTGGAGGTGCAGAAAAAATAGAAAACTAAAAAAAATGGTAATAATTTTTTTTTGCAGGGAGGGGGGTTTTGCGGGGGTGAGGGTGGGGTGGATGGTACAGAAAAATAAAAGAATGTTATGAAATAATATAAGAACAATAACAATAATACAAGAACAAGAACAATAGAGAGAAAAGTAGAGAGAGGAGTATTCTTATTGATACTTTGGGATGGTTTACAATGGAATAGAACCCCTTTATTTATAGGGAGGTGGTGACTTAGCCACCAAGAAGTAAACCCTAGAATCTCTCTAAATATGGACATTCACCTAAAATAGAATATTTTATAACACTCCCCCTTGAATATCTATTCAATAATGTGCCTCGTTAAAACCTTAACTAAAACAAAACCCAATGGAAAAAAAATTAAAGAAAAGGAAAAAGAGTACACATGTCTGAATATGCGCCTATTGGTTGCCTCGTTAAAAACCTTGCAAGGAAAACCCATTGGGACAAAACCTTGTAACGGAAAAAGAGTGCAACACGCATTAACTCCCCCTGAAAAGAGCATCAATTCATATCATTGAGTCTTCGCATTCCGATCTTGTGAACCAGCTTCTTAAAGGTTGACGTTGGTAGAGATTTTGTGAACAAATCAGCCATATTATCGCTTGAACGAATCTGTTGCACATTGATATCACCATTCTTTTGAAGACCATGTGTGAAAAATAACTTTGGTGAAATATGCTTTGTTCTATCTCCTTTTATGAATCCTCCCTTCAATTGAGCTATACATGCTGCATTGTCTTCATACAAAGTCGTGGGTAGTTTGTTACACTTCAAACTACATTTGTCTTGAATATGATGTATTATAGACCTCAACCACACACACTCCCGACTTACTTCATGAATAGCGATTATCTCGGCATGATTAGATGAAGTAGCCACAATTGATTGCTTAGTCGATCGCCAAGATATGGCGGTGCCTCCACAGGTAAACACATAACCCGTTTGAGATCGAGCCTTGTGTGGGTCTGATAAATATCCAGCATCAGCATAACCAACAAGATCAGGACTGCAATTATTGCTATAAAATAAGCCCATATCGGTAGTCCCTTTTAGGTACCGCAATATATGTTTGATCCCATTCCAATGTCTCCTTGTGGGAGCCGAGCTATACCTTGCTAAGACATTAACTGAAAAGGTTATGTCAGGCCTTGTAGTATTTGCAAGATACATTAGTGCGCCAATTGCACTAAGATATGGTACTTCAGGACCAAGTAGCTCTTCATTCCTTTCTTGCGGTCGGAATGGATCTTTATTCACATCAAGTGATCGAACAACCATCGGAGTACTTAAAGGATATGCTCCATCCATGTAAAACCGTTTCATTACCTTTTCTATATAGGTGGATTGATGAACAAAAATTCCGTTTGCCAAATATTCAATTTGCAAACCAAGACATAATTTTGTCTTTCCGAGATCTTTCATCTCGAATTCATTCTTTAGATAATCAATTGCCTTTTGGAGTTCTATGGGGGTTCCAATAAGGTTTATGTCATCGACATATACGGCAAGTACAACAAATTCCGATGTTGCTTTCTTTATAAAAACACACGGGCAAATGGCATCATTTATATAGACTTCTTTTAATAAATACTCACTAAGACGATTATACCACATTCGTCCTGATTGCTTTAGACCATACAAGGATCTTTGCAATTTGATTGAAAACATTTCCCGGGACTTTGAATTATGAGCGTATGGCATTTTGAGTCCATCGGGAATTTTCATGTATATCTCATTATCCAGTGAGCCATAAAGATAGGCAATAACCACATCCATTAAATGCATGTCAAGCTTTTCAAGAACAACAAAACTAATGAAAAAACGAAAAGTTATGGCATCCATTACAGGCGAATATGTCTCTTCATAATCGACACCAGGCCTTTGAGAAAATCCTTGTGCAACAAGGCGTGCCTTATATCTTTGTACCTCGTTTTTCTCATTTCTCTTGCGTACAAAGACCCATTTATAGCCAACAGGCTTAACACCATTAGGTGTTTCAACTATAGGGCCAAAAACTTCACGTTTTGCCAGTGAATTCAATTCTGATTGGATTGCTTCTTGCCATTTTGGCCAATCATGTCTTTTTCGACATTCTCCACTCGATTAAAATTTGCCTCAATATCGATTGGATTTATTGATAGTTCCTTATTTTCTTGAGTCTCGGGCTCTCTTCATGAATCTCAGAATTTATTAAATCATGAATTTCCTCATGAGATTCTTTCGTAGTGTCATTTTGATCGTTTGCTTTCCTCTTTCTAGGATTTCAATCTTTGGAACCTAATGGCCTGCCACGCTTCAGGCGTGCATTCGACTCATTGGATATGACACTAGATGATTGTCCAACAGGGACATCAATACGGATTGGAACATTCTCTGCGGGGATGTGGGATTTTGTTATCCTTTTCAAGTCCGTAAATGCGTCAGGCATTTGATTTGCTATTCTTTGCAAATGGATAATCTTTTGCACCTCTTTTTCACAAATAGAGGTATGTGGATCAAGATGAGATAATGATGCATTTTCCACAAAATTTCCCCTTTGGTTTCACCAACTTCTCCCCCTAATTTTGGGAAAAGTGTCTCATCAAATTGACAGTCTGCAAATCGTGCAGTGAACAAATCCCCTGTCAATATTTCAAGGTAGCGAATAATGGAGGGCGATTCAAACCCAACATATATTCCTAACCTTCTTTGCGGACCCATTTTGGTGCGGTATGGCGGTGCTATAGGCACATATACTGCGCATCCAAAGATTCTTAAATGGGATATATTGGGTTCATGACCCAAAACCAATTGCAACGAGGAATATTTGTGATAATTCATCGGTCTGAGACGAATTAGCATTGCTGCATGCAAAATGGCGTGACCCCATACCGAAGTGGGCAGCCTCGTTTTCATGAGTAATGGTCTTGCAATCAACTGCAGGCGTTTAATTAAAGATTCTGCAAGACCGTTTTGAGTGTGAACATGAGCTACAGAATGTTCCACTTTTATCCCAATTGATAAGCAATAATCATTAAATGCTTGGGATGAAAACTCAGCAGCATTATCCAGTCTAATAGACTTGATTGGATTATCAGGAAATTGTGCTCGTAGTCGAATTATTTGTGCCATTAGTTTTGCAAACGCAAGGTTGCGTGATGACAACAGGCACACATGAGAGCATCTACAGGATGCGTCTATTAAGACCATAAAATATCTAAAGGACCCACTAGGTGGGTGAATAGGTCCACAAATGTCCCCTTATATACGTTCCAAAAACGTAGGTGACTCAGTCCCAACCTTTGTTGGTGATGGTCTAATAATTAACTTGCCTTGATAACAAGAAGTGCAAGAAAATTCATTATTTAAAAGAATCTTGAAATTCTTTAATGGATGCCCATATGAGCTTTCTATAATCCGTCTCATCATGATTGATCCAGGGTGTCCCAATCGATCATGCCAAAGTACAAAAGTATTGGAATCAGTAACCTTTTGGTTTACTGTTGAATGTGCCTCAATTGCACTAATTTTTGTCCAATACAGGCCACAAGATAAAGACGGGAATTTCTCAATAACCCTCTTTTGGCCAGAGACATTCTTTGTAATGATGAGATATTCAAGATTATTCTCATCTATTGTCTCAATATGATAGCCATTCCGGCGTATATCTTTAAAACTCAACAAGTTTCTCTTAGACTTGGAGGAGAACATTGCATTCTCTATGATAAACATTGTTCCTCTAGGCAAAGTTATAGTTGCTCTTCCGGAGCCTTCAATCAATTTACTACTACCAGAGATTGTAGTAACATCTGCCTTACACATACTTAGTTGAGAGAAATATTTCTTTTCTTTGAGTATCGTATGTGTAGTACATGAATCAACTAAGCAAATATTTTTACAGTTGGACGTTGATCCAAGCTTGCTTTGTGAGATATCCATATTTGCTTTCCCATGGTTTGACATACAAAAGAAATACACGAACATGAGAATAAACAAATTCAATCCGTTTGTTTCACATTTAAACAATATTTTCAAAATCTGCTGAGGTTAGTCGATTAACTTAGTTGATAGTCGACTATCTTGGGAAGCAGTCATTAGGTTAGTCGACTAACTAAATCAGATAGTCGACTATCTTGCCTTGCGGAAAAGTCCAGTTTTAATGCGAAATATTAGATAATCGACTAACTGTTAGGTTAATCGATTAACTCTACTGGAAAATAAAAATATCTTTGAAATTTAAGCATATTGAAACATTCTAAAGAACTAATACTAACATTATATCATAAACTAACTAATACGAGCTGATACTAATGACTATTAGTTTATTCACTAACTAATACAAATAAGTAAAATAAAATCAAACAATTCCATCTTCCTTAATCACAGATCCATCACTGATTAAGTGGTCTATTTTCCCCTCGGGTTGCTCAAAGAAGTCTGCCACATCCAGGTGGGTGATGTCAAAATTGTCGTCAGAGACAAAATTTGTTTCAGGGCCTTTATTCTTTAGAGATGCTTGATAAAGATCAACCAAATGTCTTGGTACACCGCAAGCTTTTGACCAGTTCCCTTTTCCACCGCAACGATAACATATAGTTTCTGAACTATTTGCCTTTGGATCCTCATAATCCCGTTTCTGCTTTTGGTGGTTATATCTCTTTGGGGGGTGACGGACATCAGGGAAATTTCTTGCTTGTCTACGTCACGGCCATGACCCCGATTACGACCACGACCATGATTAAAGCCATAGCCTTTTCCATGCTTGGCATAATGAGAATACACCTTATCTGCTTCAGGCAATGATGTAGACCCAGTGGGTCGATTTTCGTGATTTCTCATGAACAGGTCATTGTTTCGCTCAGCCACAAGGGGAAGAGAAATCAGTTCAGATTTTTGAAACCTTTCTCTCTGTACTGTTGTTGCAGTACCATATTGGAGGCATGAAACGTTGTAAACGTTTTTTCAAGCATATCATAATCAGAGATATTATCTCCACAGAGTTTCAATTTAGAAGTAATTCTGAACATTGCAGAGTTATATTCAGAAACAGACTTATAGTCTTGGAGCCTCAGATGAGCCCAATCATATCGTGCTTGTGGCGGAGTGACCAACTTCAGGTTGTCATATCTCTCCTTTAAGCCTTTGCACAAGATGAGTGGATCTTTGACTGTGAGATATTCAATTTTCAAACCTTCATCAAGGTGATGTCGCAAGAAAATCAAGGCCTTTGCACAGTCTTGGGTGGATGCTTTATCTCTGTCTTTAATGGCGTCTCCAAGACCCATAGCATCTAAGTGGATTTCAGCATCCAACACCCATGTCATATAGTTCTTGCCCGAAATTTCAAGGGCAACGAACTTTCTTTTCATAATATCAGACATAATTAGAACCAAATTCGGAAAAAGGGAAATACCTTAATTTTCTCAAGAGGATTCTTGAGACGGTAGAGTCTCGTGCCGATAACGTGTTATGAAATAATATAAGAACAAGAACAATAATACAAGAACAATAGAGAGAAAAGTAGAGAGAGGAGTATTCTTATTGATACTTTGGGATGGTTTACAATGGAATAGAACCCCTTTATTTATAGGGAGGTGGTGACTTAGCCACCAAGAAGTAAACCCTAGAATCTTTCTAAATATGGACATTCACCTAAAATAGAATATTTTATAACAAAGAACATAAAATTAAAAATACAAAAAAAGAAGGTAAAATTGGGGCAACTAATAAATTTTTATATAAGTTGGGAGACCTTTTGTTTTGGATGAGTTTCATGTGTTGTATTTGGGTTGCTTAATGGGTTAAAATATGTTATATAATGGGTTAATTTGGGCTCAATCCAAATTAACTTATGAGCTAAAATATTTATTACCCAACCCATTAATCTCTAGACGGGTTGAGCGGGTTAGATTGGTTTATGCTCAAATTAACATCCATATGTAAGATTAAGGTTGAAGATGATTTCTGAACCGAACCAAGTGTTGAAAGAGGAAAAAAAATTAAAAGCTTATGTTTTGGCCAATTTATTAAAGTCGGATCACTGAAAAAAATTCAATGGAAAGATGGTCAATTTTCTTCTTCCTCGTCCAATTAAAGAATCAAGAAGCATGAGATGCACTTTCTCATCTTCTCAAATTAGCGATGCCTTGTGCTTAGCAGTGCACAAATTTCTTCTCCCTTGTCCGTCTCATACCCCTTTCTCCATTTTCATCTCCCTTCTCCGTATAACCATTCTGTACATGAATAATTATTTACTTTTATTAATTAGGTATATCAATACCGTATTATTCTTAGCAACAACTATCAAGACATTACTGGTGTAAAGAACCGACTGATCGATTGGAGCTCTAGCACGTCATTCAGCAGTCTGAGCCCATGAACAGTTTCATTCAGGTATTATGACTTGTACTCATGGTTGGAATTAGATTTCAGGACGTTCAGAGTTGATTGGAAAGAGAATTCTCATTTCGGAAGCTTGTAGGATTGGATTTTTGAGTAAACGGCCTCGGAATCGGATCTAACAGCAGGTTCGTATGATGACTTCGGACATGAGCGTATGCCAACATCGGATTTTGGATGATCCGGGAGCGTTTTGGCGCTTATTGTGGAAGTTAGCATTTTGATAGAAATCTCATAAATTTGGGTTGAAGTGCATTTCAATGTTATCAATGTCTGTTTGGTATTTTGAGTCTGGGAATAGCTCCGTATGGTGATTCTGGAGTTGGAGCGTGATCGGAAGTGAATTCGGAGGTCCGTAGGCTATTTTGGAGTCATTTGGCTAAAGATAAAAATTTGAAGGTTTTGGGAAGTTTGACCGGATGTGAACCTTTTCATATCGGGGTCGGAATCCAATTCCAAAAGTTGGTTTAGGTCCGTAATATCAAATATGACTTGTGTTCAAAATTTGAGTTCAATCGGACGTGATTTGATAGGTTTCGGCATCGAAAGTAGAAGTTTAATGTTCTAATATTTATAAAGCTTGAATTGGAGGTTGATTCACAATTTTAGCAATGTTTGATGCAATTTGAGGCCTCGAGCAAGTCCGTAATGTGTTTCGGGACTAGTTGGTATGATTTGTTGAGGTCCCGGGGTCTCGGGTGGATTCCGGGTGATTAACGGATCAAAACTAAAATTTTTGGGAGGCTGAAGTTGTTGGTTGCTATCATAACTGCACCTGCGAGAATTGGGTCGCAGGTGCGGAGCCGCAGAAGCGGCCAGAAGAGCCGCAGATGCGGCATTGGCGGAGGAGAGCTGGGACCGCAGATGTGGGACTGCACCTGCGGTGGAGAAGACGCTGAAGTGAAAATGGGCAGCATAGTGAGGACCACAGAAGCAGTATTTGAACCGCACCTGCGGAACTGCAAAAGCGGTCAAGAGACCGCGGGTACGAAAAGTGATGGAGGTAGTGGGTTGTTTTAAAGTCGGAATTTGGCCGTTTTTCTCTCATTTTCTCTTGGTATGGCCGATTTTGGAGAGCTTCAAGTGGGTTTTTTCATCATCAACGACAAGTTTTGGAGCATTGTGCATCGATTTGACTCTTTGAAAAGGCGTGGAATGTCGGTTATGGATCTTCGGAGCGAGGTGATTCTCTTTTCTAACCTTATAAGAGGAAAGTTCCCCCATAGGTAAAATAATTGATTATGTGCTCCTAATTGTGGGGGCTACGTATGCACGAGGTGACGAGAGCCCGTGCGTGGCTATTAATATGCTATTTTCTGGGTGGTTTAGAACCCAAAGCATGTTATACTTGGATTATTAGTGGACTTATTGATGGCTTGAATTGCTTAAGTCATGTAGAATTAGTAAATGAATTTCTAAATAGATTAAACTTCATTTTTCTTAAATGGTTAAGAGAGGATTGGTTTTCTTTAGATAATGGCTCTGTGTGAACTCTTTGAATGACTGTCTGTGTGTGTTTATTTTTTAGAGCAGGACGAATGCCTCGGCATATTAATTAGATACATCTATGGTTCGCGTCGTTCGACCCTCGACAGTGCACGGTTTACATTTCTATTGGGATGGGACGTACGACCTTGGTAGGATATGCGCATGCTTGTATGGCTTGTCTGGGATTTTAAATATGGATATTTGCCTTTCCTGGCCCGATATAAATTGATAAAGATAATGAAAAGTAAATCTTGAAAATCCATTAATATTTTAGAAGGTGTTTACCTACTTTCCAGTTATATGATTTATAATTGCTATGTAAATCCATAATTTTCCTCACATCTTCACTATATTATTATAGGACCACTAGCAAATGTCGAAGTCGATCTCTCGTATCTACTTCTTCGAGATTAGGCAGGATACTTGTTGAGTACACGTTGTTTTCATACTCATGCTAGACTTATTGTGCATTTTCGTTGCACGGGCAAATGTTCTACGAATGGCTTACTGGGCGTAGCAGCGTAGATGATACGTGGACTAGGTGAGCTGCATTTTCCGATGTGACCCGCTGCTAGTATAGTCTCTTTCAGCGTATTGTGTTTATTTTATGTCCGTTGTATTCCTGACGGTTCTATTGTATCGCTTTCTAGAAATAGCTCATGCACTTGTGACAACGGGCTTTAGGATGATTTTGGATTATTAAATGTTAAGTTTGTTAGAGACTCCCTGGTGTCACGACCTAAACCCCGGTCATGATGGCACCCAACACCTTGTTAGGCAAGACCGATCATTCGAATATTTCCAGCCAAATCATTAACTTAAAATACCAAGTTTAACATAAAATTCTCAGTTTGATACTAATAGAAAAAATGCAGAAACCGTAACATAAGTAATAACAGCCCAAAGGATTCGGCGTCGCAAGTCAGAGCCTCTAGATACAATTGATCAATATCCTATACAAATGAAATCTAGATGTGGAAGTAAAAGATAGATATGAGGAGTAATCGGGTTCTGCGGATAACGGCAGCTAGCTCGATAACTCCGGTACTAAACTGAACAGCAGCAGATAATCACAGCTAAGCCTCCAAGATCCCTGTATCTACATATAAGGTGTAGGAAGTAGAGTGAGTACTCCAACTCAGCGAGTAATAGCAATAAATAACAACTCAATGTAAGAAATCCGGTAAGAACACTACACAGTTCTAAAATCAGCAGTGAAGGCAGTAAATATGGGCTAGGTAGGGGAAAGAAACTGATAAGACTCCTCTATATGTCCGACAATTTTCTAACACTGCTGGGGCACGCAACCCAGTCCAATATAATGTATAATACTACGGCGCGCAGCCCGATCCAATAGGTATAGTCGACTGTGCTCACTGGGGGTGTGTGTAGACTCTGGAGGTCTCCTTCAGCCTTAGCGCTTCAATACTGCGGCATGCAGCCCGATCCATATAATATATCACTGCGTCGTGCAGTACGATCCATATATAATATATTACTGCAGCGTGCAGTCCGATCCAATACATGTATGTGTATATACTGTTGCGACGTGCAGCCCGATCCGGTATATATCAAATACCCTCAATATGGGGTCCTTGACCCCTCTCAGTCAATATAGACTTGGCCTCTCAAGTCTACTCAGCTAAGACAGGGTATTCAACTCTAAGTATTACTCATTTATGGTGCAAATTACTAAGTTGAGTTTATTTCATGATTCACAGTTAAGGACATGACTGAGAGTATGTGCTCAATAGGTAAAGTGAGGTCAATCGGTTCAACATGCTACCTAAAGTTTCTACAGATTGTCACAAGGCCCCAAACATGGTAAATAGCCCAAAATATATAGATATAAGCTCAGTCTCGGGATGGACCAAGTCCGAATCCCCAGAAGTTATATCACCACGCTCATCACATGGCGTGTGTTTCATCTCCACATCGCACCGCATAGTGCAAATACAGGGTTTCAAACCCTCAGTATATTATTTATAACCATTACTTACCTCAAATCGGCCAAAATCCTAGCTCGCCTTGTGCTTTCCTCGCAAACCGACCTCTTCGATTGCAAAATCTGACCAAAACCACAAGGAGTAGGTTATATTAGTCTAATTGAATTTAACCCAATTGAAATAACTCGAAAAACACACCAAAAATATGAAGTCGGCAAAACCCGAGCCCCGGACCCACTTCTAGAAAAATTACAAAAGTCACATCACCGGATCCTCATATCGCCACGAGTCCGTACATATAAAATTTACCCAAATCCGAGCTCAAATGGGCCATCAAATCCCAATTTAGAATTTCAAAACTCAAGCCCTAGTTCTTCAAGTTTTTTCCAAAATTTCATGAATTTAAGGTTGATTCTGAACAAAAATGACGTTTCTAAGTCGCGATACTTACCCCCAATTAATTTCCGTTGAAAACCTCTTCAATATCTACCAAAGAGCTCCCAAGATGGTCACAAATGGAGAAAGTTATGAATGAACTCGCAGAAAGAATAAATGTTTTAAACCCTTAAGCAATTCCTGCTTCTGTTGTCCCGTAACCACCTTTGCGGGACCGCTTCTGCGTCTATATGACCGCATCCGCTAAATGCTCGAGCCTCTGCTTTTGCGACCACAAACCCGCTTTTGCGGATCCCCTCTTTCCGCTTCTGCGGCTTCCTTTACGCTTCTGTGGACCCGCAGAAGCGACACCCAGTCCGCTTTGCAGTATTCACTTCAGTCCCTCAAGGACACCTTTGAAATTGGCCTAGACACATCTGCGAAACCGCTTTTGCGACTCCTTTTCCGCAGATGCGGAAATACCAGAAGTCACAATTCATTCATGCAACAACTCCAACAACCTCTGTTCAACCACCCAAAATCACCTCGAGGCCCCCATGACCTCAACCAAAAGCATAGACTGCTCCTAATACTTCACCCAAACTTTCTTGAATCATCAAAATGCTATAGTTAAGATCAAAATCCTTAATTATGATCAATTCAAAGCCTAAATTTCTTCATAACTTCCGAATTGCATATTCGATCAAAAACCCAACCTAAACACCTTCGAATGACCTGAAACTTTGCACGCATATCTAAAATCACCTAACAGAACCGTTGTAACTCTCGAAATCCCATTCTGACCCTCTGATCAAAGTCTCACCTATCAACCTGAATCTGCCAAAATTCAAACTTAGACAATTCAAGCCTAATTCTACTCCGGACCTCCGAATTAAATTCTTATTTCACTCCTAAGTCACAAATCATCCCTCAAAGCTAACCGAGTCATCAGAATTCACATCCGAGCCCTCTATCCAAATAGTCAACTTCCAGTTGACTTTTCCAAAGCAAGCTCCCCTTTAAGAGACTAAATGTGTCATTTTCATCAAAACCAATCCAAACCTATCCGATCAACAAATACTGATATAGGAATGTAAAGAAACGTAATTGGAGGGAAATGGGGGTGTAACTCACGTGACGACAGGCCGGGTCGTCACACCTGGTTATGTATGTAAATTCCATTCTTTATTATATAAATGCTTAAGGAAAAATGATTTCAACAAACTCTAAATTTGGAATTTAATTAAGTGTTGCGGTGTCCGGCGCCACCACGACTCTTAGTGGAATTTGGGTCGTGACAGCCGAAGTCGGATATTATCAGCTTGCAGAGTGGTTTAGGGGTTGTGGGGGAGGGGGGAAGATGTTCACAACCAGAAGGGGGTATGGTGTGTATTCGGTTTATCGATTTTATTTTGACCCTTATGGATAATTACTTATCGATTATCGGTTTTTACATATGCTTATCGTTATTGTTTCAATGAGGTTTCAATTTTTTCGTTTTGATTTATCGATTTTGGTCGCTCAACGATTCTGTTATCGATTACACCAATAAGAAAATTTGTGGGATTGCACGGAAATTAAATCGCTATAAACGCGCCTAACTAATATGGATAAAAAGAAGCTAAAATAAGACGAACATTATTTATAATGTAAAAATGGTGTCAATAAGAACATGCAACAAAACTAAAGTAAGGAATCAGATATATGCAATCAACACTCCAATGGTATAAAAAAACAAAACAAAACAAAACGCATCATCACGGCTAATTCTGTTTTCCATTAATTTGAACTTCATTCCCGTGATCTTTAAATATGATCATTCCTTAAATGTGGTAGAGAAAATAATACGGTAAGGGACTTACGGTAAAGGAAAGGGTATAAATTAGGGAAGATAATATTGTATAGCCGCTTTCAAAATAGTAGCGGAATATATATACATTCTGTATGTTATATTAATCTACACAAGTAGGTAGTTACTCCAAGTGTCTACAGTCTAGGGGTGTGCATTTGATTTTATCGATTCAATTTTAACCCTTATCGATAATTACTTATCGATTTGTACATATGCTTATCGTTATCGTTTCAATAAGGTTTCAATTTTTTTGATTTCGATAACAAATAATCGATTCGATTTATCAATAAACTGATTTGAATGTACACCCACAGAAGAGGGGTGGGAGAAAGCAGAAGTTGGGTTGGTATTATTATTGGAAACACGTTTCAAATGCAATATACTAAACGTGTGTTCTTTTGTAGGTTTTGATGAATGTCAAACAAAGCAATAAGCGATATATAGCAGTGCTCAAGGACAAGCACAAAATGGATGCATTACAAGAAGCTCAAGACAAAGTTTAGAAATGTTATAATTGAGTCAATATTAATTGTGATCTTGATTCCTCAATCTTGGCTCATAACATGGCTTCTCTACTAAAATTATTTTTCCAAAATCATGCATATCTAACTTAAGTGTCAAATGATTTTAAACTATGCATATTTATATTTGTTAAAATGTTTTTCAAACATGCCTCAAAAATCTGGGCTAAGATAATCGATTATGTACTTATGATAATCGAGTATCTCTAAGCCAAGACTGCATGACAATCGATTGTGAATTAATGATAATCGATTGTGAGTAAGTCAGTTAACATCAGGTTTTTGCAAACTGCATAACAATCGATTGTGTACTTTTGATAATCGATTGTTAACTGAGGCAAAGTTTTCAAAACTCAGAAAAATCGATTATGAACTAATGGTAATCGATTAGAATGAGAAAAATGTCTCCCAGTGTTTTTAAATAAATTAATAATCGATTGTGGCTTTTGATAATCGATTATATATGAGACAGAAAGTTTTGAAATTAATTAATAATCGATTATGGCTTTTGATAATCGATTATATATGAGACAGTAAGTTTTGAAATTAATTTATAATCGATTGTTCTATTTGATAATCGATTGTTGGAACTAACCGTTGTCACACATTTTCAAATTACCTTCAGGTAATCGATTGTTGATATTTAACAATCGATGTTTTGCGTAAAATTTGGAAAGGATTTTTTAACGTTATAAATAATCGATTATTGATTTGAAGTAATCGATTGTTGACGTAAAATCTGGGATTGAATTTTTGATCTGATAGGCAAACAATCGATTGTTTAGTCTTGACAATCGATTGTCACTGAGTAATTTCAGCAATCCTTAATTGGCAATTAGACAACGGTAAGACTGAGTTTTTCACCTATAAATACAGGCTTAACTCAGTGTTTTCACAACAACAACATATACAATTTAAGTATTTTCATTGCTAAAAGCTTTCTTACATTGATCATTATTTTCATTCATCCATAAAGCTTTTTGAAGAGCCATTCTATTGAGCTAAGTTGTTGTGATCTTGAGCGTACTATTTCTACTCATATCTACTCATTGAGGAGTACTTTGTAAAGTGAGTTTGTTTTGTGTTTGTAAGAGAATTGCGATTCTCGTTTGTTGAGGAACTTGTGATTCCTCAGTTGAAGTCTTTGGGATTGTTATCCCCGAGCAGTTGAAGTCTTTGGGATTGTTATCCCCGAGCAATTGAAGTCTTTGGGATTGTTATCCCCGAGCAATTGAAGTCTTTGGGATTGTTATCCCCGAGCAATTGAAGTCTTTGGGATTGGTATCCCCGAGCAATTGAAGTCTTTGGGATTGGTATCTCCGAGCAATTGAAGTCTTTGGGATTGTGATCCCCGAGCACCTAGGTGAGGCTTGTATCCTCAACTGTAACGGTTTGTTAAGCACCCGTAAGCTTGACAAGTTTAGTGGAAATCTCGAGAGAGTCTCTCGGGGACTGGACTAACCACGTTTGTGGCCAACCAGGATACATCATTGTGTAAGTTCTTTTTACTGCACTTGTTTTAATTTCTGCAAAGTTTTTTAAATTCCGCACTAAAACGCTTAATATTTTTAAAACGCTATTCACCCCCCCCCCCTCTAGCGTAAAGCGTATTGTTCAACAATTGGTATCAGAGCCATACTCTCTGAAAAACTTAACAGTTTGAGAGAACCATCCATGGCTTCTACTCATGATTCTTTTGCAGGAATCGGTGAAGGAAATTGCTACACCATGCCTCCAATATTTGATGGAAACGACGAAGAAGAGGTAAGTATCTCTAATTCTCACTCGTTCGAAGAATTACAAAATGCATTTGAAGATTTGTATGGTGAATTTGGTAATGCTGTCAAAATGATTAAAGATCTGAAGAAATCACTTTCCCAGCAAGAATTAGATTTTCAGAAAAATCTCTCTTTAAAAGAAAAGGATTTTGAAGAACGTCTCTTATTGAAAGAAAAAGATTTCAAAAATCAACTTTCTTTAAAACAAAAAGATTTTGAAAATCTGTCTCTTGATAACGAGAATCTTGTAAAAGAAAATCAGTTTTTGCAAAATGATAGTGTAGAACTTAGACAAGTCATTAAGACTATGCATGAAACTTCTTATGTTGATGAATGCTCTACTTGTACTTCCTGCGATTCTTTGAAGTTAGAAAACGCAAAACTTAGGAAAACGTTAGAAACACGTAGTAAAGAAGTTCCTAAAGTTGTTGAAAAAGAAACGCCTAAGAATAATCAACGGCATAAAAGCAGAAATCCCATTAGAAATTTTACTGCTCCACCTAGAAATAATTCTAGGGCTGTAAATGAGTCTAGGACAAATTCCTTTAGACCACCTAGACATTACGCTAGGATGTATGAAAACAAGTCTAAAACTAACGCCTTTAGATCACCTAGATACAACTCTAGAAATTGGAATAATGAATCTAGAGTTAATCACTGTACATCGCCTAGAATCAATACTAAGACTATTGTTGATAAGCCTAGAACGAACTACGTTAGACAACCTAGAAATGACTCTAGGATTCTCAACGCCTCTAGGAATGACTCTAGATCACCTAGAATGTATTTGGCGCAACCTAGGCATTGGCACAATCCGAACGTAGTATGCCATTATTGCAATCGGATAGGTCACATTGCACCCGTGTGTTTTGCTAAACATAGAGATTTATCTTTTGGTTATAATTATTATTTGCCTAACCCCAAAGGACCCAAAAAGATATGGGTACCAAAAACCTCTCCGTAGGTATTTTTGCAGGTGTGCTTGAAGACTACAAAATTGTAGTAGATGCGCCAAGCACGACACCCAAAGGCATCGAGAGGAATTTCGGTTAGCTATTCTTTTTGATAAAACCGAATATGTGCAAGCTATTAATGTTGACAGATTTTTTGATATATGGCAGCTGGTGTTATTAACATATAAGTTGTCAACTTGATTCTCACCCTGAAAAACGTTGACATGCGTTAACTGTAAGAATCAATTTGTGAAATTTCTTGTTGACTATACTTGTTGATTGACATGCTGAAAACTCATTTTTGATTACTAGTATCAACTATTAAATGCTTGATCCATGCTTTGACAAATGTTGATTCGTGCATTGAATGAGTACCTACTAGAATCATGTTTAGTTGAATTATGTCTTGACAATCTTTTCAAACAGCAAAGTGTTTTAAATCATGTTTTAATATATGTTTTGATAAATGTTTTTTTGTATACTCTCATAATCGATTTCCAGGACTTAAAACCTTTTTGGTCTAGTCCACAATCGATTGTTCACAGGCACAATCGATTGTCCGTGTTTTTCTGAGTTTTCAAAAACTCTGTTTCTTGCAAATTTTTCAGGAACTAAGTGTCAAATAGTTCAACAATCGATTGTCCCTTTTCAACAATCGATTGTCAATCGGTAAAAATCTCAAGATTTGTTACCACTCTAAATTCTGAACTTGACAGCTATCTTTTATCATCGTGTCAGTTCAAAATAGGCATAAACGTTCTTGAACTCTTTTTTTTAAAGGCTAGGCTTTCATCTTTATCATGCCCAATTGTATGTGTTGATATGTCTTTGTTAAACCATTCGTATCAATTCTCCTTGAATCATACTTTGTTTTGGTTCTCATTATTGCAAATGCGCCCAATTGAAATATTTGACATTTGTTGCAATATGGATTGCTGAAAATAACCTTGTGTATCACTGTTAATAAAATAACATTTGATGCATTTGTTATGCTCTCCGTCAAATGGATTTTTTGCTTGTGTAACAATCGGTATTTCCTGAAAAATGTCAAATTGATGTGTTGTGCTTAAACAGGTGATAAGATGGTTGATTCATGATTTGACTATCTATTTGAAACAGCATGCACTATATGTTTTGACAAATGCCTTTCAAAATAACAATAGGTATTTTTTGTTGATATAATTGATAAATTTATAGAAATCGTCATATTGTTTATTCCTCAATTTCCTTCCTATTCTTATGTGAATATGGTAAAAGGAATTAGCCTTAATACAATCTTCTTATCAAAAGAAGAAATATTTTAGGCAAATTTGTTACAAGTAAGAGGAATGTCATTACATTCCATTTTGTCTTACTTAAGAGGGAACTTGTGCTTTGAAAGAATTGATTGCATAAATTTTATTGATGATATTCTCTTAACAAATATCTGTTTGGGTTTTGAATTGTTATTATGGTGATAAATTGTTTATATATATATATCGGAAATGGCTTCACTTGATTAAGTGTTGGAAATGCTAATGTGCTCGCATGAAGCATTCAATTCAATCTCTAGCAAATTGAGATGTCAACGATGGAGGATGACATCAAGACAAACCGGGTATGATCGTTCCTTACTCTACCCTTTAGCTAGTTGAATTGGTATTATATGTCACAAGTATTGATATGAATGTTATTTTGATAAATTGCATAATTGATTAAGTGCATAAATTGTATTGAGTTTTGATTTTCTAAATTGGTATTTATAACAATTGGTGTTGATTATATGTATTCATGATGGAAAATCTATTTTCATAAAAACGTTTTCATCCAAAGAATCATTATCTTCCACCATGTGTTGATGACGTTGTTTCATTCATAATCAATTGTCATAAATCCAAAATTGATTATAATATATTCAAAATTGATTACCATACTTCCAAAATCAATTTTCAGGACTTAAGACCATTTTTGCCCAGTACACAATCGATTGTCATGTTCCACAATCGATTGTCAGTGATTTTCTGAAATTTCAAAAACATTCTGTTTCAAGCCAAATTCTCAGAATCTAAGTGTCAAACTTGACACAATCGATTGTCTCTATCACACAATCGATTGTCCAACGGTATTGATTCAAAAATTCTTACCGTTCTGAGTCCTGCAGCTCTCGTTAATCGATTATCAGTTTTTATCAGTCAATCCAACTGGCATAACACTGTTCAACAATCGAGTGTCTCAGGTATACAATCGATTGTCTCAACGGTCAATTCCAAAACTCGACCGTTTTTGAGTTAACTTCAGGCATAATTTTTTCCTATTCTCCCCTCTATAAATAGGAGATGGTGTCTTCATTCTCATCACCAAATATTCAAGCTCAAAGCCTCAAATCCTCTCTAAAAAGCTCTTTTTGCAAAATTCAAGCTTTCTTTCTTCTATCAATATGTCGAGAAGAACCCGTTCAAATAGGGAAGGTTCTTCCACCTCTACTCTTCCTCCCTCCGGATATCATCCATATCAAGATGGTGATGTTTTGGTCTTCAAAAGCGAAAATAAATTAAATCGCTTTCTTACTAATTTTGAAAAACGTGATATTCATCCTCCTCAAATCCTCCTCCAAATCAAGATCCAAATTCGGATATTTTAAATCATCTTACCCGCATTGAGACAAAAGTTGATCTTAACCCGCTATGTCCAGGGATACTTTGACCATGTCAACCATCAATATGTTGCTGTTGTCCCATTTGAGGCACCGCCGCAAAACATGGACGAAGATGATGATAACGAGGATTAAATATTTTCTTGTATTTTTATTTATTTAATGGCCTATGTAATATTTTATCTATTTAATGAAAGTTGATTTTTATTTGAAATATCTCTCCTATTTCCATTATATGAATTATTTGATATTTTCAAAAGGGGGAAGTAAATATTTTTTTAAAAGGAAGAAAAGAAAGGCTATATGCAAGACTAGAGTTTATGCATACTTACATGCTTTCTTTGAATGCGTTGCATAAATTCAGGGGGAATCTTATATTTAGGGGGAATTTTTTTTAAACTATTCGATTATCCCGTATAATAATCGATTATGTTGACGTTTGTTGAACTAGCATGCTATTATTAGACTTGTTATCTAGCCACTTTTTGCTAATGGCAAAAGGGGGAAGAAACGGGATATCAAGAAGTATGCTATGCTATATCACTCTCAACTTCATTCATGCTTAAAGTGAGGGGGAACATGAATTGAGGGGGAACATCAAATTGCATACTTTACACTTGCATACTTTACACTTGTCTTGGATTATCAAATTAATTATTGCATATATCCCGCTTATGTTTGCCATTATCAAAAAGGGGGAAATTGTTGGAAACACGTTTCAAATGCAATATACTAAACGTGTGTTCTTTTGTAGGTTTTGATGAATGTCAAACAAAGCAATAAGCGATATATAGCAGTGCTCAAGGACAAGCACAAAATGGATGCATTACAAGAAGCTCAAGACAAAGTTTAGAAATGTTATAATTGAGTCAATATTAATTGTGATCTTGATTCCTCAATCTTGGCTCATAACATGGCTTCTCTACTAAAATTATTTTTCCAAAATCATGCATATCTAACTTAAGTGTCAAATGATTTTAAACTATGCATATTTATATTTGTTAAAATGTTTTTCAAACATGCCTCAAAAATCTGGGCTAAGATAATCGATTATGTACTTATGATAATCGAGTATCTCTAAGCCAAGACTGCATGACAATCGATTGTGAATTAATGATAATCGATTGTGAGTAAGTCAGTTAACATCAGGTTTTTGCAAACTGCATAACAATCGATTGTGTACTTTTGATAATCGATTGTTAACTGAGGCAAAGTTTTCAAAACTCAGAAAAATCGATTATGAACTAATGGTAATCGATTAGAATGAGAAAAATGTCTCCCAGTGTTTTTAAATAAATTAATAATCGATTGTGGCTTTTGATAATCGATTATATATGAGACAGAAAGTTTTGAAATTAATTAATAATCGATTATGGCTTTTGATAATCGATTATATATGAGACAGTAAGTTTTGAAATTAATTTATAATCGATTGTTCTATTTGATAATCGATTGTTGGAACTAACCGTTGTCACACATTTTCAAATTACCTTCAGGTAATCGATTGTTGATATTTAACAATCGATGTTTTGAGTAAAATTTGGAAAGGATTTTTTAACGTTATAAATAATCGATTATTGATTTGAAGTAATCGATTGTTGACGTAAAATCTGGGATTGAATTTTTGATCTGATAGGCAAACAATCGATTGTTTAGTCTTGACAATCGATTGTCACTGAGTAATTTCAGCAATCCTTAATTGGCAATTAGACAACGGTAAGACTGAGTTTTTCACCTATAAATACAGGCTTAACTCAGTGTTTTCACAACAACAACATATACAATTTAAGTATTTTCATTGCTAAAAGCTTTCTTACATTGATCATCATTTTCATTCATCCATAAAGCTTTTTGAAGAGCCATTCTATTGAGCTAAGTTGTTGTGATCTTGAGCGTACTATTTCTACTCATATCTACTCATTGAGGAGTACTTTGTAAAGTGAGTTTGTTTTGTGTTTGTAAGAGAATTGCGATTCTCGTTTGTTGAGGAACTTGTGATTCCTCAGTTGAAGTCTTTGGGATTGTTATCCCCGAGCAGTTGAAGTCTTTGGGATTGTTATCCCCGAGCAATTGAAGTCTTTGGGATTGTTATCCCCGAGCAATTGAAGTCTTTGGGATTGTTATCCCCGAGCAATTGAAGTCTTTGGGATTGGTATCCCCGAGCAATTGAAGTCTTTGGGATTGGTATCCCCGAGCAATTGAAGTCTTTGGGATTGTGATCCCCGAGCACCTAGGTGAGGCTTGTGTCCTCAACTGTAACGGTTTGTTAAGCACCCGTAAGCTTGACAAGTTTAGTGGAAATCTCGAGAGAGTCTCTCGGGGACTGGACTAACCACGTTTGTGGCCAACCAGGATACATCATTGTGTAAGTTCTTTTTACTGCACTTGTTTTAATTTCTGCAAAGTTTTTTAAATTCCGCACTAAAACGCTTAATATTTTTAAAACGCTATTCACCCCCCCCCCCTCTAGCGTAAAGCGTATTGTTCAACAATTATACCTAATATTTTCGTATGTGAGAGCACGCCGTAAGCCAATCGAGGTAATCTCAGAAGCGAGATCATCTTTGAAAGTACATAAAGTAAGTTAATAATGTTACCTTGAAGTAAGGATGTCTAACGGGTCGGGTCAACCCGTTTCTGGACCGGCGTACGCCGGTACAAAGGGGGTCGGGTGGGCTGGGTTAATGAGGTAATGGGGTTGGTCCATTCACCTTACGATTTGCTGTAAAACCGGTTAATCGGCCCAGACTGGTATAACGATTACTTTCACTTTTTTTTATTAATGTTTCTATTTTCTGACCGCTGGCCCAACAGTTGTTTTTGCACATTTAGCCTTTTTTTGGGCTAACATATTAAATTTAATAATTTTTGTAGTTACTAATTTATCCCTTTGAAAAACTATAAATACACCCCCTCCCCTTCTTCATTTCTTCGCTCATCTCTCATTTCTCAAACTCAAATTCTCAATTCAAGTTAAATCATGCCTCCGTACTTCTAGAGAGCGCTCATATGTTTGGGAACACTTTTAGATGGTAGAAGAAAATAAAGAAATTTACAAAGTAAAGTGCAAGAACTGTGGTCGAGTCTCAAATCTTCGTCCAAAGTGTGTGGGCACAGGTTGATTAAGGAGGCATATGAAGAGTTGTCTTGAACATCCTCCACAAATTCGTATTTAAGTTCCTTTGAGATAATTTATGTTATTTAATTATTAGACGTATTTATGCTTAATATTTTAGTTTGTTTGAATAATTTGAAGTATTATTATGCATGAAAATTTAGTTTTAGTCTTTTTTGTTAATGTACTTGTTAAATGCAAACTTCAATTTGTAATTTTGAAATAAATGTGGCACTTACAATTTATAAGTACAATTTTTTCCATCTTTATTGTATTCTTTATATTTTACTTTATATTAATATAACTTACAATAGTTATATAAAATATAAAAAAAATAATTGTCGTAACTCGGACCGGATCCTTGTACCCGTAATCCTTACGGTTCATTTTTTACCCAAATTAACCCGAATCCATTAAGCCTAGTAACCAAATTAACCAGTTCCTTTGTAGGGGTTTTAAGAACTTCCTTAGATATTGCTTTGTCCCTCTCCACTGCCATCAGAAACTATGATTTTGGCGTGTATATATAATCGCACACGTCAGTTTAGAAAATTATTTTTTAATGATATAAATTAGGATGTGTACAAAAGGAACCGGCAAACCGCACCAACACGATATTCCGAATCAAATCGAAAAACAAATCCGTCTATTTTTTGTTTGATTTGGTTTGGTGTTGGAAAAAAATTCGACCTAATTGTGACGACCCAAAGGAGTCATCATCTGATTTATTCCTTTTCCGTGCTTATGAGGTTTTGAAATTCTTACTTTTAATTGGTTCGATATGCGTGCGAAGCCGTGCACGTAGCCGGTAAGCTTTTATGTTGAAATATGTAAAAACTTGATGAATTTTGATATTAATATTGTTAAAATTGACTTTGGTCCGTAGAAAAATATGGGACTCGAGACGTATTCCTGATATCAAAATCCGAGGTCCCGAACTCGAGAAATGAATTTTTGAAAAAAATTATTTTTTGAAATTTGATATGAAAATTTAAAATGAAAATGAGTTGTAAAATATAGATATCGGGCCCGTATTTTGGTTCCGGCACCTATACAGGTCTTAAATATGGTTTAAGTGCTTCATGTGAAATTTGGTTGAAATCGGACGTCGTTTGATGTGTTTCGGTCCTAAATATCTAAAGTTTGAACTTTATGATAAAAATGATGATTTTGAGGTTTGATTCATTGATTTTGATGTTATTTTGGCGATTTGATCACTCGAGTAAGTTCGTAGGATGTTATTGAGTTAGTGTGTGTATTTTGTTAGGAACCCCGGGGGCTCGGGAGTATTTGAGAGGTGGTTCGGGGTACTTTAAACTTAGGAAAATATTGCAGAAATTCTGATTTGTTGTTGCCCAGTTCCTTATTCTATGAGATGCATAGCATGTCCCGCAATCGCATAGTGTAAAAAGTTTCATGGGCCCAGTTTTTCTATGCGATCGCATAAGATTTTTGAAGCTCTCCTTCATCAAGGTCTCTTGGGTAAGTAATTTCCCACGTAATTCATTCACTCTTCTTCATTAATTACCGGAATCTTAGCCCTAAATCATGAAATCAAGGTAGAAATTATGGGTTTTGGGAATTTTGGGAGAACCAACCTCAATTTGGAGTCGAATCTTGAAATAAATTATATATTTGAACTCGTGGGGTTATGGGTGAACGGGTTTTGGTCCGAGCCTCAAGTTTAGACCATATGGACCCGGGGTAGGATTTTGATATTTTTGGAAGAATGTTAGGGGTTTTATTTCTAGGCTATGAGATTTTATTTTTGAGCCTTTATTGATATTATTGAATTGATTATGCCTAGATATCATTGTTTCGGAGTTGGATTGTAGAGGAAAGACGGTATTAGAGAGTTGATTGCTATTCTTGGACTGAGATAAGTGTTTGTTTTCACTTTGGTTAGATGGAATAGGAATAGGATTTTATTTGCTAATTTCTAGATGAGGAGTACGATGTATATGCATGGTGACTGTTATCTATACACCGGAGTCTAGCATGACCGTTAGTCGTAAATGTGTTTGATTCGAACTTTGTGATACATCTTTGTTGTTTAATTGTTAAGTTTCATATAATGTGAATGGTTGAGGAAAATTGTGATTGGTATATTATTAGAGCGTTGTCTCGAACTAGAATTAGATAATTGAGAAAGAAGTGATTAAAAGAGGAAGTGTTGTGATTATTCCCTTGCCGGGACACGTAGTCTATTATTGTTGTTGCTTCCTTGCCTGAATATTTGGGCTGATAGTTGTACCCTTGCCGGGTTAAATCGTTATGTTGTTAAACTTCCCTATTGGGGCCTCCTCTAGAAATATTTTATGTATTATTCACTATGAAATGGGATCATGTGGCGCGCCATCCACTTATGAACTATGATATGGGATCGTGTGGCACGCCGTCCACTTGTGAGTTATGAAATGGAATCTTATGGCGCGCTGACCACTTATGAATATATACTATGGGATTGTGTGGGATGCCATCCACTTATGAATTATGAAATTGGATCGTGTGCCGCCCCGACCACTTATGAATATATACTATGGGATCGTGTGGTACGTCGACCACTTATATGAGTTATAGTATTGATGTAGTTTCGTTGTATATCTGTTGATCTGTTTTCACTGTATCTCCCCCGAGCATACCCCTTCCCAGTTTATTTGATATCTTCTGTGGTTATTTTTGTTGCCTTTGTACATATATATACGCCTGCACAGGTTGTTTTTGGTTGGTTATGTCTAGCCTCGTCACTACTTCGTCGGGGTTAGGCCAGGCACTTACCAGTATATGGGGTCGGTTGTGCTGATGCACTTCTGTGCTTTTTGTACAAATCACGATACCAGAGCAGCTTTTGGACCACAACAGTAGTGTATTGATTGGGAGCTGACATCAGTCCAGGGACTTACGAGGTAGCCTAGCTGGCGTTCGCAGGCCGAAGTCCCTTTTCCGTATTTTTAGTTTATTTTCGTTGTATAGAGATAGATACTATATATTTTCTATTCATACTTGTTTGTAGAACTCTTTTGCGGTTGTGAGTTAGTGACACCAGATTCTGGGTAGAAATGTGTTTCAACTTCCGCATTTTGATTTCAATTATTCAATTTTAAATGTCTTCCGCTTTTATTTAATTGATTCCGTTTATTTATATTGTAAAATGACATCAGAAAAATGTTTTGAATGCTTCGCTTGCCCAGCTCCGATAGTAGGCGACATTAGGACTCCCGATGGTAGAAAATTCGAGTCGTGACAAGTTGGTATCAGAGCACTAGATTACATAAGTCTCACAACTCACGGACAAACTCGGTAGAGTCTAAGGATCGGTACGGAAATGTCTGTATTTATCCCCTAGAGGCTACAAAGTTAGAAAAAATTTACAAGAGTTATAGAAGATGAAATGTGAAAAGTTTGATATGCAAATTACAATTAAAAATACAGTTGATTTTTTCATTGTATAGAATGTTTTTTTAATTTTTTGGGTGAAGGAGAAAATGATCACTCAGCTACTAATGGATAATTTGGTAATTCAACCTTAACTTTTGATAGTTCCCATTTATAATGTATATATATATATATATATAAATATTTGGAACTCCAAGAAAACCTGCAGCCGCTAAAGTCTATCATTCGGATGAGTACTCTGTGCTCACTGAGTAAATCTTTCACTGTGTAGTAGCCTGCAAACCACATAAGAATATAAATCGCACTAGGAAAGCCCAATGCAACAGGATCGACCCAAAAGACATTGGGGGATGGGCGGTCAATCCCAGGTCATATTTATTAATCTTTAATAAATATTTATTTAAACAAAACTCTACTCACCAACAAGTGTCAAAATATTTTTGGCGAGTATTTTTGATAAATATGACTTTCGTCATGTCAAATACATAAAATAAAAATGGAACCAACTATGTCCATTTATAAATAGCTTATTATAAAAAGTGGTGAATTCATAAAATATTACTAATATTAGCCAAATATTACCGATATTAGTCAATAGCTATTTGTGGCAAAAAAAAAGTCAAATTTTGGCTTTCTTTTGAATGAGTGTTATTAGAATAGATTGAGTACATCGTAAAGAGCTTGAATCTCAGTTTTGGATGATTTAGAGGGTGTTTGGATTGGCTTATAAAAAGTAGCTTTTAAGATAAATGCCAAAAGTCATAAGTTGGTAATATCCAACCTTTGGACTTTGGCTTATTTTTGTATTTTTCAGCCTAAAAGTAAGTGCGTTTAAAAACTTTTTGTCACTGCCAAATACCACAAAAACTAAAAAAGCTCTTATAGCCAATAGGCACTTAAAATAAGCTAATCCAAACACCCTCATAGTGAAGTTTTGAGGTGGTTTGAATTGAAAATTCGAATTAGAATATAAACATGAAAAATTATGCGTATCATACTGTGTATCATTTGTATATCACATATTTATCATATTTTATCAAATGTGTATCATATGAATATCTGTGTCTGAAATACATGTGTGATACATGTGTTACAAAAGATTTTTTTAATCTTGATTTTAGCTACGAATTTTGATATCAACTCAGTCCAAATTGCTTCAATTCTTCCTCAAAATTTTTATATTGACTCATCTATATGTCTTTAATGAATTTCAACCATACCAATTGAGAAAAGTTATTATATATATATATATTCATCCTTAAAATTTCCTTTCCGTCTTTCATCTAATATTATTAATCACGCTTAAAATTATGAAAGGAGATCTTTGCGTAGATTCTTGGAGAGAAAGACCCTTATTAATTATTTGGTTTTTTAATTTTATGTGTTTGACTAATTTTTGTAAGTCTATAATTAATGCTAAAGGTTGTTAAGTTAAAATATATTTGAGACATTTTTGCAAGATTCCTAATAAAAAATTTGGAGGGACCAAACTAAAAGTAGCACTATTAACACTGTTCTATCATAAAGGCTTTACAAAATATAAAAGGTTAATTTCGCAACATAGGGCTAGTCTTAGCTTCTTTTTCCCCCTTAAATATAATCTAGCGAAGAACAAGGTGATGCGACTATGATGTTCCCTTTGCGAAATTAGGCTGTATAATTTATAAAACCGATGCAAAATGAAAAACATTACTTAGTACTTTAATTTTAATTTTCTATTCTAATGGTATATTGGTACAATATTAGGGTTTCCCAAATGGTCATGTAACTTTTTTTTTCTCATACAAAAATCATAAAACTTCATTGATTCACACAAAAATCATAGTGACCCGTGACCACTTGTCGCCTCTTTATAGCCGATGGTTTTCGCTTTTCGCTTCGGTATTCTTAATATCATCTTGGTACTACTTGTTGCCTCTTTAGCCAATGGTTTTCGCTTTTCGCTTCGGTTTTCTTAATATCTTGTTGTTGTTACCACTTGTTGCCTTTTTAGTCGATGGTTTATTGGAAACAGCCTCTCTGCCCTCCCATAATAGAGGGGTTTGCGATTCTCATATAAACTACCTTACTCTACTTTTGAGAGCTTATTGGATTTGTTGTCTATTTGGCTCAAAAGTTATTGATATACTTTGTATGCTTAAAAACAATAAAAAATAAACGAGGGTAAATCGTAATCAAATATAATATGATCTAGAGATTAGAAGGACGATATTGTTATTATAGATCTGAAAGATAAGAAAGATAATCTGAACTTAAGAGAGAAGCAATCGTTAGAGATATAGATAGAGAGAGAAAGAGAGAGGGATTGTATTATTCGAGGATAATGATGATGTGCCTTTACAATGTTAAGGTCTCATTTATATAACAGGAGACCTTCCTCGAAATAATAAAAAAGGTACAAAACTAGGTAGCGTCCTGTGAGTGAAGGCGCTGAGTATTTAAACGACGTCGTGTTTGTCACCACGTTCAGGTCATGTCTTCACTTTAGTCGATGTATGCTCAAAGACATACCCATCAACATAGAGACGTCGAGGATCAAATTTGACCCTCCCTATACAGTTAGCCCCTCCATTCGTCGGAGGCGCATTCGATGGGCGTCATTAATGGACGGAATTGTGAACCTCGTCTTTTGAGAATTTGACCCTATACTTAGGCGGCAACAGGAATGATGTAAAATGCTCAACGTTGTTGAGTCGTTGATGTGTGGATTCATTTTTGGGATGACAGCATCGCCTGCATGCATCATTATTACACTTACTCCCAAGGTGGTTCAGGTGGTGATGTGACTTTTTGGTTTCCCGCGCCCGTTTTGGGTCATGCCTTTTCGATTTCCGCATAACTTAACCCTATAAATAGGGGAAATGTTCAATATGATGCATCTTTCAAACCCTTGAAAAATATTTTCTGACTTTTTTCATTGTCTTCCTCTCTGATAACTGCTTCACCTTTATGAAGCCTTATTTCTCGCTATAAGCACTTTATTTCTTAGATGAAACATCATGGTATAGCGACAGAGTAGTATGAAGAACAAGGATACCGCCCCATCTAGGGTTCCGCCTTCCCCTGGCGGCGAAGAGGAGGAGGCAGAAAAGGCTCTCGTTCCCCTCTCGGTGGAAACAGTACTCCCAAAAGAAATGCACATTCGACGGGATTTTAAACGAGAAATCCAGCTCTCCCCTGGGAACATATTGAGTTGTTACAGCTGCATTTGGACAATCTCCGAGAGGCGCATAATATTCCGGCCCACGTGGAAATGGTTACAACTGGAACGGATTACGCTAATGTGCATAGACCCGGATATTGCACCTTTTATGAGTATCCGTTATTAGTAGGTTATAGCCTACAGATTTATCCTTTAGCATAGGAGATTTGCCTCTATTTTGACATATGACCAGCACAATTTACTCCCTAAACTTTGAAGGTGTGTAGGATTCTGAGCACGTATGCGGACAGGGCTGAGTGTGAAATCTCTGTCCACCATCTTTTACAATTATTCAGCACTGGTTATCTGAGGGTTACCATGTTGCAGCTTAAGAGCCACTGTACGAAGGGTTTAGTGGTGAAGGCTGGCGACAAGTTCACCTTTGGATTTTGGTGCAGGTACTTGTATATCAAAACAAAGCACTTGGAATCGAACCCTAATGGGTTCCCCAAAAGGTGGAACTCTGAACGTAAGTATCCCCGTATATAGAATTCTTGGTTGTACATTGTTTTAGACGTTCGGACACTGTGACTTCTTTTGTTTTTGTAGTGAGGGCTTCTTCGCCCCAGCCTATAGATGACATTAAATCATGGGTAGAGAAATTGATACCTTATGCAGAGGAGTGTCGTACATGGGCTGCGTTTTGTCATCAGTACGGCCCGTTACGAAACTCTTCGACTTTGAATTGGATACTTCCTTATATTTCGTTACCTGACTCACTCGCGTTGGCAGGTCTCAACGTCCCCACGATGATAGTAGCCCTTGCTACCTCTCCTAGGGCGGGGACTGATTCTGAGGGTGAATACATAACGTGCGACTCGTTCTATAACGGCGTTCCCGTGGTCCCTCAGCAGGAGGATACGCATATGGTGGCATCAATAAGTGAAGCACTTCCTTCGGTACCGCCCCTGTAGGCTGTAGCCGGTGGAGGAGACTTTGGATGGCGATGAGCCGCTAGAGAGAAATAGACGGCGGTTAATAACGGGTAAAAGGGTATCTACTGGAGATGAGAGGGTTAGCGAGCTTCTTCAAGAGCCGAGGCTAGTTTTATGGCTGAGGCCATTCGTTCAGGGAGGTCGTCTCCTCAAAGGAGAACTGCTGGCGATACCAGCTCAGCCCGTGCTCTAGAGGGCGGTTCGTCGTCCACAATTGGAGAAGCAGATGTTGATGTTGAGAGGACGTCCCTGATACCGCTCTTGGAGATGTGACGAGGAATCCAGCTCGCGTGGGGATGATGGCGGGTAGGTCTATCCGGCGAATCCTGATCTCGGAAGGGTATAATTTATTAGAGATCAGCGAGCATGCCGCAGCAGAGATGACCCTGCTATGTGCAGATGCAGAGCATGAAATGCTGAAAAGCGTTAATGATAGGGATCTGTCTCGAAGGGTCGCTGGCGCAGCCTTGCAAGTAGCTTTCAGTTTTTGTTTTATGGGCCGTGAGGACAACTTTGATACGTACTGACTTGTCTTTCTCTTTTTCCTTTCTTTTTTAGACTCTCATTTTGGAGGCGGAGAGGAGGCGACGTGAGCAAAAAAGGCGAACACCTTAAACGAAATGGTGAAGAAGTACAAACAATGTCGTGCCAAGCATGAGGCATTGGCAGATGTGCTCAAACAAGACCCTTAGTTACGAGTGTTCCGTGAGGGCCTTGAACAATCAGAAGCTCAGTTGAAATGGAGGGTGGCCGAGTTGGAGGAGGTCGATAAGCAACTGATGGCTGCTTTGGCTTAGAACAACGAGCTAGAGACTCTCCTTTAATCGAAAGAAGAGAAGTTAGAGATTAGACTTGGGGTAGCGGCGGAGGCAGCTCAATTGCAGACCAGAGTCGCTGCCTTGACACTCGACACCAAGGTGGCTGAGATTGAGGTCCTCAAGCGGACCACTTTGTCAAATCCCGAAGATGATGAGCATCGTGAAGCACATGAAATGTGGGTGTACGTCGAAGCCAAATTGGTCGTACTCGAGGAGTACTTATCCGCGGGCTAAGACACTGAGGCGGAGGTTCAAGAACAACAGTGCTTAGCTCGTGTTTCCCGTGAAACTTGTGGGTATAGTTCCGATTCTCTAGATCGGGCGTGCTATGACTCAAAATATGCCAACCGTCTAGAGTTAGGTTCTTGGATTTCTTCAGCTTACCAACCTGGGGGTGGTGACAAAAAAGATGGAGGCCAAGCGGGTAATACTGATAAAAATGGAGGTCACACAGGAGGTGACGGGCAAGGCGGCAAATCCCCCTAAGACTTGTATATATTTTTGTTTTCCTGTATTTTATAATGTAAAAAGGACCTTTTGTAAGGTCAGATGTACATGCATTTTTGAACGATAATGAAAGTCATAATCTTGCTGTCATTCCTTTATTTTCGTCTTTTATTTTTGGTATCTCGTCTCTGTAGAGTGGGCACTTGCTTTATTTTTCATGGTCGAACTGGGTCAACGATCGGTGACGGTGGCCTTGGCCAAAATAATGTCGATGGCCTTAGCCATATAAGTGACTTCGACTGTCGTTGAATCACTTGCTTTCCGTAGTCGAACTGGGTCAACGGTTGATGGTGATGGCCTTAACCATGATATTGTTAATAGCCTTAGCCATTTCACATTGATGGTCGTAGCCACGTGTGTTGATGGCCTTAGCCATATAAGTGACTTCAACTGTCGTTGAATCATTTGTTTTCCTTAGTCGAACTAGGTCGACGGATGACGACGATGGCCTTAGCCATAATATTGTTGATGGCCTTAGCCATTTTGCATTGATGGCCGTATCCACATAGTGTCGATGGCCATAGACATATAAGTGACTTCGACTGTCGTCGAATTACTCACTTGATGTAGTCGAACTGGGTCCACGATTGACGGCGATGTCCCTAGCCATAATATTGTCGATGGACTTAGCCATTTTGCGTTGATGGTCACAAACACATAGTGTCGATGGCCTTAGCTATATAAGTGACTTTGACTGCCGTCAAATTACTCGCTTGTTATAGTCGAACTGGGTCGATGGTTGACGGCGATGGCCTTAGCAATAATATTGTCGATGGCCTTAGCTATTTCGAGTTGATAGTCGTAGCCACGTAGTTTTGACGACCTTATCCATATAAGTGACTTCAGTTGTCGTCGAAGTATTCACTTGTTGTAGTCGAACTGGGTTGATGGTTGACGGTGATGGCCTTAGCCATAATATTGTCGATGGCCTTAGCCATTTCGCGTTGATGGCCGTAGCCACGTAGTATCAATGGCTTTATCCATATAGGTGATTTCGACTATCATCGAATTACTCTCTTGCTCTAGTCGAACTGGGTCGACAGTTGGCCTTAGCATAATATTGTCGATGGCCTTAGCCATTTGATACATTGGAGATGGCCTTAGCCGTTTACACGTTGGAGATAGTCGTAGCAGTTTTCACATTGGAGATGGACTTAGCCATTTAATACATTGGAGATGGACTTAGCCATTTACACGTTGGAGATGGCCTTAGCCCTTTAATACACTGGAGATGGCCTTGGCCGTTTACATGTTGGAGATGGCCATAGCCATTTGCACGTTAGAGATGGCCTTAGTCGTTTAATACATTGGAGATAGCCTTAGCCGTTTAATACATTGGAGATGGCCGTTTACATGTTGGAGATAGTCGTAGCCGTTTATACACTGAAGATGGCCTTAGCCATTTGATATACTGGAGATCATGCTAGTACAGTCCCTTTATCATGCTAGTCTGGAGAGTGGACGGAGAGGCTAGTATGATAAACTCGTTCTGCAAATATCTCTAGGTGTTCCCTTCGCCACCTCATTAAAAACCTTCCCAAGAAAACCTAATTGGGACAAAACTCGGGTGAGAAAAAAAGAGTACGACTCGGGAGACGCCTTTTAGAAGTGAAAATATTTGAGATGGGCGACGTTCCAATTATTGGAGTGTTTTCCCTCCATTTTTTCTAATTGGAATGCTCATTTATTCGTTGTTGTTGTGATTTTTTCATGTCCGTCCCAGTTGTTGCCCAATTTTCCTTTGCTTGGGTCTTTCAATGCCAATGCTTTGTCTTTAAGTACATAATCTCCCACTTTGAGTGGTCTTATTTTGGCTCTTTTGTTGTTGTATCATTCGACCTGTTGTTTCTGAGCCACCATTCTTATGTGGGCCATTTCTCTTCTTTGCTCGACCTCATCGATGTCTTGATGTCTGTTCATGTCGTTCTCTGCTCCGTTAGTATATGAATATCTTAATCTCAGCTCACCGACTTCGACCGGTATGACGGTGTCGGTTCCGTAGATTAGTGAATATAGAATTTCTCCTGTGCTAGATTTGGGTGTGGTGCGGTGTGCCCACAACACTGGTGGTAGTAATTCGGGCCATAGCCCTTTGGCTTCCTCGAGTTTCTTTTTCAGTATGTTCATTATTATTTTGTTGGAGGATTCTGCTTGGTCATTAGAGGCGGGGTGATATGGCGTGGAAAGTATTCGCTTGATATGCCATTTGTCGAAGAACTCTGTTGTCTTCTAGCCAATGAACTGTCGCCCATTGTCGCAACTTATCTCTTTGGGAATGCCGAATCGGCAGATGATATTCTTCCATATGAAAGCGATGACTTCATGTTTACGTATTTGGGCATACGCACCTGCTTCCACCCACTTAGAGAAATAGTTAGTTAAAACTAACATAAATTGTACCTTTCCTCTTCCCAGTGGTAGGGGACAGACTATGTCCATCCCCCATTTAATGAAAGGCCATTGAGAAGTGACTGAGTGGAGGGGTTCTCCTGGTTGATGTATCATGGGGGCATACTTTTGGCATTGTTTGCATCGGTGAACGTATTCTGCAGCCTCCTTCTTCATAGTGGGCAAATAATAGCTTTCCCGTATTATGCAGCATATGAGGGAGCGGTTACCTGTGTGGGCACCACAGTGACCTTCGTGTACCTCTTCAAGTACTGGTTTTGTTTGGCACGGCCCTAGGAACCTTGCCACGGGTCCGCCAAACATTCTTTTATAGAGCTCGTGATTTATCAGGCAATATCGGGCAGCCTGTATGAGGAGCTTCTTTGCTTATTTTTTGTCGAGTGGGAGTGTCCCATACTACAAATAGGACACAAATTGGTTGCGCCAGTCCCAGGTCAAATTTAAAAGGAGTACCTCAGCATGATCGATGGCTGAATGAGGGAGGGTGACCACGCCTTCTTTGTTGAAGTTTTTAATGGCTACGACCAGTTTTGCTAAATTGTCTGCTTTGACATTTTGTACCCGCAGAATTTGTTCAAAGCGGCACTCGCCGAATTCAGCTATTATTGTGTGGATTTTCATCTGGTAATTTTTCAATCTCTGCTTCTTTATTTGGTAAGTCCCAGTGACCTGGTTCACTACGAGTTGGGAATCGCAGCGGAGAAAGAGTCGCCGAGCCCCATATTTTATGGCTCGCTTTATGCCTGCAATAACAGCCTCATACTCGGCCTCATTATTAGTTATTTCGGGACATCGTATGGACTGGAAATTAGTTTTGCCCGGGAGGACCTCAAGAATGAGTCTCAGTCCCGACCCGAAGCATTAGTAGCACCGTCAGTGTAGAGGGCCCTAGGTCGGTTTCGGAGGGGGCACGCCGTGCCTCTAGTTCCGCCTCTAGTAGTATCTCTGCGCTGAAATCGGCTACAAAGTCCGCAAATACTTGCGACTTGATGGCGTTTCTTGGGTGATATGAAATATCGTGCTCACTGAGCTTTATGGCCTGTCTAGCGAGCCTGCCTGATAATTCAGGCTTATTTAGGATGCTTCTTAGGGGGAAGGTCGTTACTACTTTTATGGGATGGCACTGAAAGTATCGTCGGAGCTTCTGTGAAGTTACGACCAAAGCGTGAGCTAACTTTTTTTGGTGTGGATACCGTGTTTTCACGTCCACAAAGGTTTTGCTAATATAGTAAATAGGAGATTGCGTACCTTTATTTTCGTGGACCAAGGCTGCGCTGACGACGACCTCGGATACGGACATGTACACCAGCAAGGTTTCATCTAGATTTGCTTTGGCTAGCAGTGGTGGAGAAGACAGATATGCTTTCAATTTTCTCAGGGCTTCGACGCATTCTTCGTTCCATTGTAACACATTGTCCTTTTTCAACACATTGAAAAATTTATGGCATCTGTCGGAGGATCGTGAGATGTACCTGGATAGGGCGGCTATTCGCTCCGTCAGATTTTGTATCTATTTTTGCTATTTAAAATCTCAGGTATGGCCTCTATCGCCTTGATCTGATCTGGGTTGACCTTGATGCCTCTTTGTGATATGAGAAATCCTAAGAATTTCCCTGAGGCGACGCCGAAGGTGCATTTCTTAGGTTCATCTTCTTTATGTACCTTCTCAATATCTCTATGGCTTCTTTCAGATGGTCGATGTGGTCCTCTTTCCTTGTCGACTTCACCAGCATATCATCGATATAGACTTTCATAGTTTTACTGAGCTGTTCTTTAAACATTTTAGTGACCAGTCTTTGGTATGTAGCCCCGGCATTTTTGAGCCCAAAGGGCATTACTTTGTAGCAATATGTTCCCTGGTGTGTGATGAAATTCGTTTTCTCCTGGTCCTTCTCGACCATTATGATTTGATTGTAGCTGGAGTAGGCATCTAGGAAACTCAACAGTTCATGTCCCGCGGTGGCGTCGATCAACTAATTGATGTGGGGCAGTGGCAATGAATCCTTAGGGCATGCCCTGTTCAGATCGGTAAAATCCACACACATTCTTCACTTTCCGTTTTTCTTTTTGACCATGACGACATTATGACCCACTGAGGGAACTTCATTCTTTGATGGAACGGTTAGCCAGTAACTTATCTACTTCCTCGCTGATCGCTTCATTGATAGAGGCATTGAAATTTCTTCTCATCTGTCATATGGGCGGGTGTAATGGATCGACATTCAGCCTGTGGCTGGTGATGTCTTGCGGGATTCCCGGCATATCTAAATGGGAAAAAGCAAATATCTGCATGGTTAGTTAGGAATTCACGATACTTACTTGGGTTGGTGAGGCCGTGCCCTATATAGGCCCTCCTTAAAAGGTTGGTGTCGTCCAATTGGACTGGGTCAAGATCTTCAACCATTTCTCTACAAGCTTCCGCAATGTCAGGATCTTTAATGGCGTCCGTTATTGGACTGACCCTAGTCCTCGACACGGCTGATTTCTATGCTCTGCACTCTCCCCCTTTAGTTGTTTGGTGTGGGTGTAGTGCTGGGCTATTTTTTAGCATTCCTGTGTGGTGCGTGGCTCGCCACGAATGTCGAATACTCCCCATGGGGTATGAAATTTGATCACTTGGTAGAAGCTTGAGGGGATCGCTTGCATGGAATGTATCCTTTGGCGTCTTATGATGGTGATGTAAGTCGCTTTCTGGTTCATCAAAAGTTGTTTCCAATGTCTCCTCCTCCTGCTAAAACTGGTAGTGGTATTTCTCCGGATGTCTGTTCCACTGCATTGTTAAAACTAGTTAGTATTATGCAGCGTGATATTATCTTATCCTCGAGTCCCATTTGTACGGGGACCCTCGGATGCATAATAATGGTGCCACTTCCATCGTCAACCATGATCCTTTTAACATCCGTATCGGCAATACATAAAGTGATAACTAAAGCGTCATAATGAGGGAAAGACAAACCGTCGGCATCAGACTTATCGAAGGCGATACTATCTTGAAAGTCGTCATACCGTTCATGGGCAATGGTCCATTTTAGCTTGTGCGTGGTGGTGAACTTGACGTGATTGATCACCAGTCATCACCGCCTCCGACGATCATATTTATTGTGCATGCTTGGGAAGGCATCTTCGGCGGACCATGGAGTTGTTCCTATCCGCATGCAAAGGTTGTTTTCCCTTTGGTATCCTTGGTTCAACATTCTGACTACCTCTTGATGTAGGCCTATGTAGTCCTTCGTCTTATGTCCCCATTCCTGATTGAACTCACAGAGGACGTTTGATTTCCTTGTGGTGGGGTCTGATTTTATCCTCTGCGGCCACTGTACTTTGGAGCCCAGCTTCTCTAGTGCGTACACTATTTCTGAAGGAGACATACAAAAGTTATGGGCAGATAATAAAGGGGCGTACCTCTTTCTTTTTATAGTGGGGAGATGTGTCGCTGTAGTGCGTCTGTATGACTGGGTGGAGGCGGATGGGAGGATCAGATGTAAGGCTAGTGTCGATCTTTATTGAAGTGTAGGAGTTGTTCTCGCTGACCCTCAATGTGTCGATCCCTCCTTATTTCTGAGTGTATTGTTGCTAGCTGTTGGGTTGGCCCATAAAGATCATCCTCGTCCGCTTGTACCTCCACACAGTAGGCGTTGTGGATTTCCTCCCATGTGGTAGGGGATATTTTATAAGGCAGCTCAGCAATTTCCTAGTTGCCCTCGAACCATCCCTATTTAGCCTGTTCTATAAAGCGGCGACTGCCATACCTTCCGATATGTTTGGCAGACTCATCCTTACCCTGTTAAACCTGGTCAGGAAGTCCCTGAGTCCCCCTCTTGTGGTTTGCCTGACGGCGAAGATCTCGTTGACCCTTGTTTCCACTTCCTTTGCACCTACATGAGCGGTGACGAACTTATCCGTCATTTCTTCGAACGTTGATATTGCCCTAGTGGGTAGCTGAGAGTACCACGTTAGGGCCCCTCATGTCAACGTCTCGCCAAACCTTTTCTGCAGCACCGATGGTACCTATTCTTTTGATAGGCCGTTGCCTTTCACAGTGGTGACATAGTGGACCAGATAGTCTTCGGGATCTGTGGTTCCATAGTATACCCTCAAATAAGGCGGCATTTTGAAGGTTTTTGGGATGGAGTGTGGGGCAGCTTCTTCAGTATATGGTTGTTCAACAAACCTTCCCACGTCGCATTTTGGTAGCAACTTGGGAGCACCAGGGATCTTGTCTACCCTCTCCTGGTGTTCCTTCATTTGGTCGCAGAGTGCTTTGTTTTCGTTTTTTATTTCTTCCATTTTCTTATGGATGGCTGTGAGTGTGCCATCGTTAGTTCGCACATCAACGGGTTCATCATTTTCTCGTACAACTTCGGGTTCACCCATGGTAGCAGTGATGCCTGCTGTTGGTGTACCTCTGAGGTTACTTTGCGGTGACTTCTCAACCAAGACACTTAGGGTACTTGTTAGCCATTCTTCCAGTAGCTTCTTCACCACAGAGGGTGTTTCCTTAGCAACAGATGTTGTAGCCACTTTTTTATGCAAGATGGTTAGATCCTCAGATGGGGAAGGCGAGATCTCTGTTGCTGGGGTGGTGCTAGGGGTTGCATTCAAGATTCCTTCGTCATCGGCCTCGTTGAGAGAACCCAAAAGATTGGCTGTAACACCCAATATTGTTTTCATTCTTGCATTATTTTCGACCATCTTTTTCTTTGGTGTGGTGTAGATAATGGTTGTCGGTTGTTCTCTAGGTGCAAACTATGATTTTGATTCTTGAAATCTCCACAGATAGCGCCAAATTTTTTGGCTCAAAAGTTATTGATATACTTTGTAAGCTTAAAACAATCAAAAATAAACGAGGGTAAATCGTAATCAAATATAATATGACCTAGAGATTAGAAGGACGGTATTGTTATTATAGATCTGAAAGATAAAAAAGATAATCTGAACTTAAGAGAGAAGCAATAGTTAGAGATAGAGAGAAAGATAGAGGAATTGTATTATTCGAGAATAATAATGATCCCCCTTTACAATGTTAAGGTCTCCTTGATATAACAGGAGATCTTTCTCGAAATAATAAAAAATGTACAAAAGTAGGTAGCGTCCTTTGAGAGAAGGCGCTGAGTATTTAAATGATGTCGTCTTTGTCATCATGTCCAGGTTATGTCCTCACTTTACTCAACGTATGCTTAAAGAAGTACTCATTAACATAGAGACGTCTAGGATCAAATTTAACTCTATACATTATCGTTGTTGTTTAATAGTATTGTATTAGTATATTTCCTTGATTTTAGTGACCTTTCAAGTAAGGTTAATTTCATGTTCAAAATGTAGGACCATAATTTACCCTTTCCTAATTGACTAAAGTCAAATGACCACAAAGGAAACCAAGAGTCATAAATGAATATGTTTCCAATAAAAGAGGAAAAAGAAAAAGAAAAATAAAGACAAGTGGGATAATCACTTGCTAACACTTGCAGACGGAATAGGAGTGGTCACAACTGCGCCTTTTCTTTTGTCCAGTTTGACTTCCCAACACTTTTCTAATTTTATTTATTTCTTTTTGTTTGTAATTTAATCAATCTTTATCGGGTAAAACAAAAGAAGGTTCATAAAAATTGTAATATAACAAAATGATGGTCTGAACTGCGCCTCTTTGTCCACTTTGACTTCTCGATACTTTTTCTAATTTTATTTATTTCTTTTTCCACTTTGATTTTCTACCACTATTTTATCTGTTATAATCTAACAATTATCATCACTGATCTCCATAAAGAGACATTGAAGATTTAAACTTTATGAATTTTTAGTAATTAAATTAATATACAGTAATAATCAAACAAAATAACGATAAATAAGGTTAATAATCTGGGCAAAAGTAACACATATTCAACAAGTAATAAGTTTTTAAATTTGGCTGGTTCATTATAAAAGAAAAACGAAATAAAAAAGTGTCTGCATGTACTGTTTTGTGAAAGCAACAACAGTGAAGTTAAAAGGTGTCCAATGGGATTCAAACGCGTGTCAATTTTTCAAGAACATAAGTTAAGTTGGTCCTTAGTCGATGAACCACTATTTTTACGTTATTCAAATATTTCAATCTTAACTAAAGCAAGTGATCTTAATAACTTTAAAAAATAAGGCTACATCCCTTTTCCCCTAAGAATGTTAGTGTGACGACTTAAAGGGGTCATCACCATAATTTTTCCATTCTTTGCACTTTCGAGACCTTGAAAATCTTTTATTTGGTCGCTTCGATTTGCGTACGCAGTCCAGGTGCGAAGCCAGAAAGTTTTTATGTGGAAATATATGAACTTTGTGTTAAAAATAATGAATTTTGATAATAATGTTAATATAGTTGACTTTGGTCAACATTTTGGGTAAAGGACCCGTGATGTGATGGTCCCGGAAGGTCCGTAGAAAAATATGGGACAGGGACGTATTCACGAAATCGAAATCCAAGGTCCCAGGCCCGAGTACGGAATTTTTGAAAGAAATTGTTTATCTGAAAATGATACGAGAAATTGAAATGAAAAATGATCCAGAAAGTAATGGTATCGGGCTTGTATTTTGGGTGCGACAGCCGGTACAGGTAAATGAGCGTTTAGCACTTTCTTTGAAATTTGGCCGAAATTGGACGTCGTTTGACGTGTTTCGGACTTGAAAATGAGAAATAAGAGTTTCATGAAAAGTTGGACGAAATCATGCGTTTTGAGGTTGATTCTATGTAAATGATGTTATTTTGGTGATTTGATCGCATGAGTAAGTCCGTAGGATGTTTTTGAGGTTGTGTGCATGTTTGGGTTGGAGCCTTGAGGGCTCGGGTGAGTTTTGGATAGGTGTTGGGTTCATTTTGCATGTTGGGAATGAGCTTCAGGTGTTGCAGACCTGCAGGCTTCGCAATTCGCAAATGGGGACATGGTCCCAGAACTGTTGAAATCGCAAATGCGAAGGAAACATCTCAATTGTGATGTATATTCTTTCCCAGCAGTCTTTGCAAACGCGAAGAATAATTCGCAAATGCGAATGCCCCTCGGCAGCCTTGAGTTCCCAAATGCGAAGTATACCATTCTTGCCTGAGTTCGCAAATGTGAACAATTATCTCGCAGATCCCATGTCTGCTGGGTTCACAATTGCGAACCCAAACTCGCAAATGCGAGATCTGCACATGTGAATTTTATACTTAGCTGAGTTTTAAGTTCATTCTTCATATTTTCAAAACCCAAACTTCCATTGGCGATTTTCTCTCAACTCTTTCTTTCCCAAATCAATTATATCGTTGTTTCAGAGTGGGTCTTTTTTTCCCTTTATTTTGAATAATATGATACGGTTTCTTGTTGGAATTGATTTCGTTCACATGATATGAACGGTTAAGGATAAATAGTGATTTGTAAAATTGTGGAGCATTGCCTCGACTTAGAACTTGTTGGCGGCTAAGTATTTACAAACGCGAGTACTGTGATCATTCCCTTGCCGGGATTTATGTATTACTTGAATTCTCCCTTGCCGGGATATTTGAGCTGTTAGTTGTACCCTTGTCGGGACTCATATGTTGTGTGCATTCCCCTTGCTGGGGTTATTATTATGGTTTTGTTTATACCATCACCCCATTATTTGTGATTATTGTTTGGGTGAGGATGAGCAATAAAGCACGATGGGTGTTGCTCCCAAACGTACACGCAAGTACACGCGGTCGTCAACTAATAAAGTAACTAAAAGTCGGATGTCAATTCCACGAGGACTTGTGATTAACTATTAACTAAATTAGAGTATCTTAATTATCTAAACAAGAATTAAACCTAGAAATATTTGATTCTAAACTAATTATAATAAAAAGAAAACAAATAATGAATTTGAACAGAGAAAGAGCAGATTTTTATGTTATCAATGTGATGAAAACGATCTAGGGTTATGGGCTATCTAACAATCCTATTGTATTCTTCAATTGAATTTGCTAACTAATTTATCTAGTTTATTGGTTGACAGGATTAATATTGCTCATAAGAATCTGTCGAGTTCTTACTCGCCTATTAAAGCTAACCTAACGCCTATATGTCTATGGAGTTAGAATCAAGAAGAATGCATTTATAATTCCTGTAAATCAACCAAGCAAAGCAATTTGGTATATGTCTATCCCAACCGCGAATCCATTCTCCGAGGCCCAGGTTCAAGAACTTGCTCTACTCAATCTTATATGCAATCTAGAATACTTACTTTCGAGTTCAATTCAAGATTCGTAGATAGTATTCAATTGGTGATCAAACAATCAAATAATTAAGCGCCATATTTAATAAATAAATCAATATGATAACTAAGAAATCAAAATATAGATCCGAATAACAATAGTCATGAAAGAACCACAACCCTAGAACGTGAAGTTTAGCTCCACATAGACATGGTAGCAAAACAACAAATCATATAAAGAAACATAAAAATTACTAAGTTTGGAGGAAGAAAATATGAAACCCGGCCTCCACGGCAGCTCTGTGCTCCGTTCTCTTATGTTTTTATATGTATTTATACAAGTAGGGTTAGGCCCAGACGAAAACACCTTCTCCCGCACGAAATAGAACTCTAGCTCTGTAAAATTTGTACAGTCACGCCGCACCATGCGCCGCACCATGCAGTGTGATAATTCACTTTGGCTGAGGCTTCAACTTTTCTTGTCAGGCAGCATTTTACACTGTTGCGCCACACCATGCGGCGTCCTACGCTGCGCGATAGTGAGAATTTGCGAAAAAGCAAAAGATAAAATTTGTATCCCTTTTGAATAGCTTTCCAACGATATGTTATGGATCCCAAATGGAGTTCTGAGTGAAAAGTTATGTGCATTTTACTAGATAATGCGCCGTATGCGCGCTCGACTCTCCGTTTCGTTCTTAACTCTCATCCGTTGATCCCCGAACACAATCACGACTTAATTCCTTGGGGTTTTACTCAAACTTCAATGCTCCAAATCACTTGAATTCATTCCATAATATCTACAGAGCTCGGAATCACACCTATAAGGCATAAAATATATATTTAGTGCAAAACACTAGCGATTAAAACTCAAACTCAATTAAAGTGCAGTAAATTAGAGTGTAATAAAATAATAAGATATACAATTATAGCCTATAATCAATGGGTGATCCCGCGTAATTAATGATTTACTTATTATTGTTGCTTGGGTGAGGCTAAGCGATAAAGCACGATGGGTGATGCCGTATAATCATTGATTTACTCCATATTACGGACTAGGCGAGGAAGAGTGATAAAGCATGGTGGGTGATGTCGTGTAATCATGGCTTTACTTAATACTATTGATTGGGTGAGGAAGAGTGATAAAGTACGATGGGTGATGCCGTGTACTTTAGTTGATTATTTTGGTGAGGACGAGGGTAAAAGCACGATGAGCGGTGCCGTGCAACTGTTGGTTATTCTGCTCCTATGGATTGTTGTTGTTGTTGTATAGGTTTATTATTCTAAATGTTGATTTTATATCTGAACTGCTTCACCCCCCATAGCATGCTCCCCTCCCTCTTATTTGTTTAAATTCCTGTATCCTCTTCTATTTCCCATATATGTTGAAATGCACAAGTTTATATGGTAGTTCTGTCTAGCCTCGTCACTACTTCTCCGAGGTTAGGCCAGGAAATTACCAGCACATGAGTTCGGTTATGCTGATTCTACACTCTGTGCTCTTTTGCGCAGATGTAGGATTCGATCAGCATTAGCACCAGCGGTTCAGGTGTAGCATTCTTCTCTATCCTTACTTTATCTTGTTGTCCCATGTGTATTTCTTCAGACCCTTGTTTCAGTATTCCATAGTAGTCTGTGAGTGGTGACACCAGATACTGGGAAGAGACATGCTTTAAACTTCCGCACTTTGTTATCATTTTTGCTAAAAGTCTTCCGCATATTTTAAGCATTTAATTTAGTTTATCATATTGTTTAGATAAAAGCTTTGTGAAATATTCTAAAAGTTTAGCTTGCCTAGCTCCGATAGTAGGCGCCATGACGACCCCGATGGTGAAAAATTCGGGTTGTGACAAGTTGGTATCAGAGCACTAGGTTACTTGGGTCTCACAACTCACGGACAAACTCGGTAGAGTCTGAGGGATTGGTACGGAGACATCTGTATTTATCCCTAGAGGCTACAGGGTTAGGAAAATTTTTGCTTTGTTCTTTCTTGTCATGCGATTTCGTTTCTCAAACACCTATTGAATTTCTACTATATTCTTTCGCAGATGACGAGAATACGTGCTTCCTCTTCTACACGCAGCAGTTCGAGTCTCCAGCAGCAGTCCTAGAGGTGGAGCCTCATGTTGACTATGATGAGGAGGTTCCAGCTCCAGTCGTTCCGGTGGGCCCAGCTCAGGTCCCAGAGGGGTTCATAGTCACCCTAGTTCTTCAGGACACTTTAGTCAGATTAGTGGATCTTATGGAGGGTGTTATTTGAGCTGGTTTGCTTCCAGGGTCTCAGCCAGCGGTGGTAGGTCAGCCGGGTGTAGTGGCTCAGACGGGGAGTGTGGTCCCTTTTCAGGAGACGGCCAATGAGGGTCGTGGAGTTGAGGTGGTACTGCCACAAGGAGGCGGTCATCGATCGGATTAGAGGACTTGTCATGCAGGCTGATTCAGTGGTGCCTCTTCTAGAGGTAGGGGTTCTTATGGTAGAGTCTATCCTTCCAGGCCCTTTCAATCGGCTCCCCTTGTCACTCATGGTACTTTAAGTGATCATTCAGTTCGACAAGGCCAGCCTCAGTTTCCTCAGTTGCAGCATGTGTGTAGATCTTATGAGTGTGGCGAGTATGTTCACCTCAGGAGGGACTGCCCGAGGCTAAGGGGTGCTCGTCCGCGGCAGTCAAGGTTCTGCCATACTTGCGGTGATCCGAGGTACATGGTCAGATTTCTCCCTAGAGCTCTGAGCAGCTCTCAGTATCTGAGTTATCATGCTTGGCTCCGGACACCGGAGGTTCCACAGCCTAACCAGCCGGCTAGAGGCGGGGGTGGAGGTCTTAGAGGTGGAGTCCAGACCGCTAGCAGTAGGGATCAGCCATCGGCCAGTTTGGAGGTTGAGACTTCAGATGCAGACATTACAGGTATTATTCTGATTTGTATTAGAGATGCTTCAGTGCTATTTGACCCTGAATCTACGTATTCATATGTTTCTTCCTATTTTTGCACCCCATTTAGTTATGCCTAGTGAGGCCTTGGGTTTTCTGCATATGTGTCTGCACCGGTAAATGATTCAATAATGGTCGACCGAGAGCATCGTTCATGTGTGGTAGTATCTGAAGGTTTTGAGACCTGTGTCAACTTATTGCTCTTAGATATGGTGGACTATGACGTTATATTGGGGATGGATTAGTTGTCCCCGTGCCATGCTATTTTGGATTGTCACACCAAGACCGTGACCTTGGCTTTACCAAATTTGCCCCATTTAGGGTCAAGAGGGATTTTAGATCATTCGACCCGTAGTGTGATATCGTACGCGAAGGCTCAACGCATGGTTAAGAAGGGGTGTTTAGCCCAATTGGCGTATAATCGCGACTCCAACGCAGAGGTTCCTTCCATTGGTTCTGTTCCTATGGTTTGAGAGTTTCCCCAATTTTTTTCCTTCAGACCTTCCGGGCATGCCGCGTGATAGGGATATCAATTTTCTATTGATCTGGAACCGAGTGCTCAGCCTATTTCCATTTCGTCATATCGCATGGCCCCACCAGAGTTGAAAGAGTTGAAGGAGCATCTTCAATATTTGCTTAATACGAGTTTCATTAGGCCCGGAGTTTTGCCTTGGGGCGCAACAGTGTTATTCTCTGAAGAAAAAGGACGGCCCGATGAGAATGTGCATCGATTACTAGCAATTGAACAAGTATCCACTGCCGAGGATTTAGGATATGGTTCGATCAGCTTCAGAGCGTCAAGGTGTTTTTCAAGGATAGATTTGGAATCTAGTTACCATCAGTTGAGGATTAGGGGATTCAGTGTCTTTCAAATAGTTTTCCGCATTCGATTTGGGCATTATGAGTTCTTGGTAATGTCATTTGGGTTTACAAATGCCCCGACAGCATTCATGGAGTTGATGAACCGAATGTTCAGCCTCATTTGGATTTCTTTGTGATTGTATTCATTGACAACATTTTGATATACTCCTGCGGTCAGAAGGAGCATGAGCAGCACCTCAGAGTGGTTCTTCAACCTCTGAAGGATATTTAGTTGTACGCCAAGTTTTCGAAGTGCGAGATTTGGTTGAGTTCAGTTGCATTCATGGGTCATGTCGTATCGACAGAGGGTATTCAGGTGGACCCGAAGAAGATAGAGGCAGTCAAGAACTGGCCTCGACCATCTTCAGCTACAGAGATCCGGAGCTTCTTGGGGTTAGCTGGTTACTACCGACGATTCATGGAGGGGTTTTCGTCCATTGCAGCCCCAATGGCTAGATTGACCCAGAAGGGTGCCCAGTTCAGGTGGTCAGATGAGTACAAGGAGAGCTTCCAGAATCTTAAGACAACTTTGACTACAACACCGCTATTGGTTTTTCCCAGGGGATTAGGGCCTTATATTGTTTATTATGACGCCTCCCCTGTCGGGCTCGACGTAGTGTTGATGCGGAATGGCAAGGTCATAGCATATGCTTCGAGATAATTGAAGACCCACGAGAAGAATTGTCTAGTTCATGACCTAGAGTTGGCAGCCATTGCTCATGCCTTGAAGATCTGGAGGCATTATTTATATGGTATGACTTGTGAGGTGTACACGGATCACAAGAGCCTTCAATACTTGTTCAAACAGAAGGAGTTGAATTTGAGATAGCAGAGGTGGTTGGAGTTGTTGAAAGACTATGATGTTTCTATCTTATACCACCCGGGAATGGCCAATGTAGTGGTCAATACAATGAGTAGGAAGTCCGCTAGCATGGGTAGTGTTGCCTATATTTCGGTCAGCTAGAGGCCGCTTGCTTTGGATATTCAGGCCTAGGCCGATCGATTTGTGAGCGTGGATATTTTTGAGCCTAGCAAGGTGTTAGCTTTGCACGGTTGCTCGTTCGTCGTTGATGGGTCGTATTTGGGAGCGACAGTTTGATGATCCCCATTTGTGTGTCCTGAGGGACACGGTACAGCGGGAGGTGCCAAGGAAATGACTTTGGGAGATGATGGTGTACTGAGATTGCAGGGGCGAGTTTGTATGCCCAATGTTGATGGTATTCAGGAGTCGATCTTAGCGGAGGCCCACAGCTCTCGGTATTCTATTCACCCGGGTGCCGCTAAGATGTATCAAGATTTGAGATAGCAATATTGGTGGCGCAGAATGAAGAAAGGCATTGTTGCATATGTGGCTCGTTGTTTGAATTGTTAGCAGGTTAAGTATGAGCATCAGAGGCCGGTAGGTTATTTCATAGGATTGAGCTTCCCGAGTGGAATCACCATGGATTTTGTTACTAGCCTTACGATGACTCGGAACAGGTTTGATGCTATATGGGTTATTGTTGATAGGCTTACCAAGTCACCGCATTTTATTCTAGTTGCTACCACCTATTCATCCGAGAGATATGCTGAGATTTATATCAGAGAGATAGTTCGCCTTCATGGGGTGCCCATATCTATTATTTCGGATCGGGGTCCGCAGTTTACCTCGCATTTCTGGAGAGTGGTACAACATGAGTTGGGCACCCAGGTTCAGTTGAGTACAACATTTCACCCCCATATGGACGGTCAGTCCAAGAGGACTATTCGGATTCTTGAGGATATGCTCCGAGCCTGCGTAATTGATTTTGGAGGCTCGTGGGACAAGTTCTTGCCTTTAGTAGAGTTTTCCTACAACAACATCTACCAGTCCAGCATTCAGATGGCTTCGTATGAGGTGTTGTATGGTAGGCAGTGTCGGTCCCTAGTCGGATGGTTTGAGCTGGGAGAGGCTCGGTTATTGGGTACAGATCTAGTGTAGGAGGCCTTGGATAAGGTCAAGATCATTCAGGACAGACTTCGGTCAGCTCAGTCTAGGCAGAAGAGTTATGCAGATCGCAAGGTCAGAGATGCTTCTTTCATGGTTGGTGAGCGAGTATTACTCCGTGTATCGCCTATGAAGGGCGTGATGAGATTTGGGAAGAAGGGCAAGCTTAGACCTAGGTTTATTGGCCCATTTGAGATTCTCGCCCGCGTGGGGAATGTGGCTTATAGACTTGCCTTGCCGCCTAGCTTATCAGCAGTGCATCCGATTTTTCATGTATCCATGCTTCGGAAGTATCACGACGATCCCACCCACGTGTTAGATTTCAGCACTGTCCAATTGGACAAGAACTTGTCATACGAGGAGGAGCCAGTGGCTATTTTATACCAACAAGTTTTACAGTTGAGGTCGAGGAGTTTTCCTTCAGTGCGTGTTCAGTGGAGAGGTCAGCCTCCTGAGGCATCGACCTAGGAGTCTGATTCTGATATGCGGAGCCTTTATCCTCATGTATTCCCCACTCAGGTACTTCCTTCTTTTGTTCGTTCGAGGGCGAACAGTTATTTTAGAGGTGAGGGATGTGACGACCCAAAGGGGTCATCACCGTAATCCCTTTCTCCGCACTTTCGAGGCCTTGAAAACCTCTTATTTGGTTACCTCAATTTGCGTGCACAGTCCGAGCGCGAAACCGACACGTTTTTATGTAGAAATATAAAAACTTTGTGTTAAAAATTATGAAATTTGATAATAATATTGATATAGTTGAATTTGGTCAATATTTTGGGTAAACGGGTGCGGACCCGTAATGTGACAGTCCCAGAAGGTCTGTAGAAAAATATGGGACCCGAGCGTATTCTCGGAATCGAAATCCGAGGTCCCAGGCCCGAGTACGGAATTTTTGAAAGAAATTGTTTATCTGAAAATGATATGAGAAATTAAAATGAAAAATGAGCTAGAAAGTAAAGGTACCAGGTTCGTATTTTGGTTCTGACGCCCGGTACAGGTCTTAAATGAGTGTTAAGCGCTATCTGTGAAATTTGGTCGAAATTATACGTCATTTGACATGTTTCAGACTTGAAAATGAGAAATAAGAGTTTCATGAAAAGTAAATCATGCGTTTTGAGGTTGATTCTATGTAAATGATGCTATTTTGGCGATTTGATCGCACGAGTAAGTCCGTAGGATATTTTTGAGGTTGTGTGCATGTTTGGGTTGGAGCCCCGAGGTCTCGGGTGATTTTGGATAGGTGTTGGGTTCATTTTGCATGTTGGGAATAAGCTTCAGGTGTTGTAGACCTGCAGGATTCGCAATGTTCGCAAATGCGAACATGGTCCCAGAACTGCTGAATTCGCAAATGCGAAGGAAACATCGTAACTGCAATGTCTATTCTTTCCCAGCAGTCTTCGCAAATGCAAATGCCCCTGGCCAGCCTTGAGTTCCCAAATGCGAACTTTGACTTCGAAAATGCGAAGTCTGCCCTTTCTGCTTTAGTTTGCAAATGCGAACAATTATCTCGTAAATCCTATACCTGCTTGCGAACCCAAACTCACAAATGCGAGATCTGCACTTGTGAATTTTATACTTAGCCGATTTTTAAGTTCATTCTTCATATTTTCAAAACTCAAACTTCCATTGACGATTTTCTCTCAACTCTTTCTTTCCCAAATCAATTATATCGTTGTTTCGGAGTCGGATCCAGAGGAAAAACGGTGTTAGAGGCTTGATTTGCTATTTTCGGACCGAGGTAAGTGTTTATTTTAAGTTTGACTTGAGGGAATAGGATTAGGATATTACTTGCGACGTGCTAAGTGTGGAGTCGGTGTATAGGTATGGTGACGGTTGCCTATGCACCCGAGTCTAGCATGACTGTGGGTCTTAATTGCCTTTATTTCGAATAATATGATACGGTTTCTTGTTGGAATTAATTTAGTTCACATGATATGAACGGTTGAGGATAAGTAGTGATTTGTAAAATTGTGGAGCATTGGCTCGACTTAGAACTTGTTGTCAGCTAAGTGTTTACAAGAGAGAGTATGGTGATCATTCCCTTGTCGGGATTTATGTATTACTTGAATTCTCCCTTGCCAGGATATTTGAGTTGTTAGTTTTACCCTTGCCGGGACTCATCTGTTGTTTGCGTTCCCCTTGCTGGGGTTATTATTATGGCTTTGTTTATACCCTCGCCCTATTATTTGTGATTATTGTTTGGGTGAGGATGAGCGATGAAGCACAATGGATGATGTCGTGTAATCATTGATTTACTTATTATTATTGTTTGGGTGAGGCTGGGCGATAAAGCACGATGGGTGATGCCGTGTAACCATTGATTTACTCCATACTATGGATTGGGTGATGAAGATTTATAAAGCACGATGGACTTACTTTATATACTTTATACTATTGATTGGGTGAGGAAGAGTGATAAAGTACGATGGGTGATGTCGTGCACTTTAGTTGATTATTTTGGTGAGGACGAGAGTAAAAGCACGATGGGCGGTGTCGTGCAACTGTTGGTTATTCTGCTCCTATATATTGTTGTTGTTGTACAATTTTATTATTCTAACTGTTGATTTTATATCTGAACTGATTCACCCCCATAGCACGTTCCCCTCCCTCTTAATTGTTTAAATTCATGTATCCTCTTCTATTGCCCTTATATGTTGAAATGCAAAGGTTTATGTGGTAGTCCTGTCTAGTCTCGTCACTATTTCGCCGGGGTTAGGCCAGGAACTTACCAGCACATGGGGTCGATTGTGCTGATTCTACACTCTGTGCTCTTTTGCGCAGATATAGGATTCGATCAGCATTAGCAGCAGCGGTGCAGGTGTAGCATTCTGATCCGGGAGACAACGAGGTAGCTTGCAGGCATCCGCAGGCCTGGCGTCTTCTTTATCCTTACTTTATCCTATTGTCCCATTTATTCAGAACAAACAATCATATGTATTTCTTCAGACCCCTGTTTCAGTATTCCATAGTAGTCTATGAGTGGTGACACCATATACTAGGTTGAGACATGTTTTAAACTTCCGCACTTTGTTATCGTTTTTTGCTAAAAATCTTTCGCATATTTTAAGCATTTAATTCAGTTTATCATATTGTTTAGATAAAAGCTTTGTGAAATGTTCTAAAAGGTTGGCCTGCCTAGCTCCGACCATCACGACTCCGATGGTGGAAAATTCGGATCGTGATAGCTAGAATGCATATCTATATTTATATTATATTAAAAGCACGAAAGTCCTTAGCGAAATATCGTTCGCCTTTTTTCCCTTCAAAAATTAAATTCACATTGAACAAAATTGTAATTTAGGTTACCTTCCTAATATTTTGGATGCTACAATCAACTAAAAATTTGATTAATAAATTTTACCTTAATGAACTAGGTAAAAAGTCCTACTATGAAATATTCTCTTTTTTATTGTTTGACTCGTGTAAAGTATCTAATATACAGGTACTTGAAGTAAAACTAATATTGGAGCTATTTGAATGACGTTCCAATATAGACACATTGAAGATCTAGAGTTAGTTTATATTACTATATAAACTAATTATAATTATAATTTAGTTTATTTTTAATATACAGGGCTTTTAAAATCTATTACCGTTGTAAATTCTTCCTTATTTGAATTTTGTATTATAACTAAATTATAGCGTTGAAATCAACTAAGACTATTTTTTTACGTCCCTCCCTATTTGATCCACTATCATCTACGCAATTACTGTATTTATTTTTTTATTTTCTTCAGGAATTGTTAAAAGTATCTTCATAATTTGAAAATAATTTTATATTATCTAAAACTAAATGTTACATTAAAAAGTTTTAATTTTAAATTATTATTTTTTGAATATTTAAGATTTGAAAGTCAACTAAAGGATTGATTTGTTAAATTACTTTTCTAAAATTTTGGATTTTTATCTTTCTAATTTTTTTAGTTTATTTTAAACATGTAAGGAATGGTTATGCAAATTTTAGATACCTTTAATAAAGAAATCACAACACAATTTCACTAGGTTTCACCAAAGCACTTCAAATTTAAATCTTTTTAATTAAGCATGTTTGTTCAATTAAAGTACTAATTTTAAAAGTCAAAATATATATATATATATTTCTTCTTTAGAATTCTTGTGTATGATGTGTAACTGAAGTTTTGAATAAACTATAATTGAGATTAATCTTGTGTATGATGTGTAACTGATGTTTTGAATAAACTATAATTGAGATTAATCTTGTGTATGATGTGTAACTGATGTTTTAAATAAACTATAGTTGAGATTGAAATCATACCACATTTCTAATTCTAATTCCTTTTTATGAATATTATCTTCTCAATTCCTATAATATCGATATTTTTATTATACAATTTCTAGTATATTATTTATGAGATTTCTTTTAGAAAAATATCTTACTTAGACAAGTTACAAGCGCAACATGCGTACTCAAAGACTAGTTTGATAAGTTTGTAAACTAGTATGTAAGAACAATAAATATCACATCAGCGCAACATTCCTCTACACGTATTGTATACCGTCGGCATCATATTCCTTTGAGATTAATGACCTTTAAATAGGAAAATTATCAGTTATGTCCATTTATAAGTAGCTCATTGCAAAAATTGGCCAATTGATAAAATATTACTAATATTAGTCAAATTAGCTAATTAGCTATTTGTAGCAAAAAAAATTAAATTGTTGCTTTATTTTGAGTGGGTATTATTAAAATAGATTGGGCACACCTTAAGGAGCTTGAATCTCAGTTTTGAGATGATTTGGTGAAGTTTTGAGGTGGTTTGAATTGAAAATTCGAAGTAAAAGCTGAACAGACAAAAATATGTGTATCACACTATGTATTATTTGTGTATCACATATGTATCATATTTGTATCAATTGTGTATCACATGTACATTCATGTATACCTGTGTGTGAGATACATGCGTAATACATGTGTTGTATAAGACTTTTTTAAACTCGATTTAATTACGAATTTTGCTATAAAACCAGTCTAAATCACCGCAACCTTCTTCAAAATTTATATATTGACTTATCTATATATTTTCAATAAATTTCAACTATACCTATTGAAAACGTTCAGTTTTTGTTTATATTTTTGGAATATTATATATATTTTTGTTAACAATTAGTCCTTCCATTCCATTTTAACTGTCATTTTAGCTCAAAAATATTATCCCAAAATAATTATCATTTTAGAAATTTAAGTCTATATGAGTAATTGTTTTCGATTATACCTGTATTATTAAAGAAATAATTATTCTTTTTAATATTGCTCAATTCTCAAAAAATATTTAATACGGTTAACTTAGTAAATTATATTTTGTATTTTTTAAATAAGCGTGAAAGAAACTAAACCGACAATTAAAATGGGACAAATAGTATAAAACATAAGGTGGCCAAAACTGCGCCATTTTGTCCACGCTGACTTCCCGCCAATACCGTCGTGCTTTGAGTTGGAGTCTCGCATCCTTGTGTAAATGTTTCTTTCTTTTTTATTTTGTGCAATTTAATCAATTTTTAAACAAAAAAAATGGTGCATAAAATTTTAAATAAGGAAAATGAAAATTATTTCTGATCCTATGCAAATTCTAATAAATAACACTGCTTCCCCTGTATTGGGAAAAAATTCAATTCAAATTTAAGATGACGTGACATGACACATGGGCTGGTCAAATAGTCAAAATGTGATAAACCAACAAAAGGCACGGGAAATGACAGATACGGGAAGAAGAATGAAAACAGGTACGAGAAGGAATTTAGATACGAGTTTCGTACCAATTCAAGTCATTTAATGTCAACGGGTAAAAAAAAGTGTTGAAGACGCGAATCTGGTGGCGAAAGTAGTCCAAATTCATTATTAAATGCTTGATACGTTACAAAATCAACATTTAATAGCAACGATTGTTTAACGTTTCATTAAGTGGTGTTTATAATTTAGATTAAACCGTTGCTCCTTATTAGCTACAAAAGGAGGAGGTTTCATCGTTTGTAAAGGGACATGACATTCTTGACTTCATATTGAAATAACAAATTCTTATTGCTTTATTTATATTTTCTGAAAGCCTTCTATTTTGGTCTCTAAATTATCAGTAACCCGGTTTCTTTCCTCTAAAATTCGAGCTTTGACCAAATTATATTTTTTTTGTTAAACACCCCCACACACCATAATAAATCTATTGTATTCTTTAATATTACAATGGTATCACTATAAAGAGACACTCGAGAATTGTTTACATTCAGTCCTAACCTTTAACTTATCAAAATTCTTACGCAAACTTCTGTAATTCTTAAGTAGTTTTGCACTACACAATTGTCCGGTTGTTGTCCCAAGAATTTTAACTTTTATACACAAAAAGTATAAATTCGTATATATCAAGTCATTTTAATTAACAGTTTATAATAAATAAAATTAACCTAAAAATTAAGATAAGTAATGTGTTACAACATGTCAATCGTGCATTTAGTCAAAACACGTAATTTGTTGAAACTTTCTTTAATATTTTATTGTCACTGGAAAATGATAAGAGACAGCTTTTAGTTGACAAAGAATCTTGGGACAATTTTTTGTAAGTTATTGACAATTTAAGGGCATGTTTCATGTTTGAGCAACAACATTCTTTCAACATTTTAAATAACGATTTTCTTTTTTTTTTTCTTTTGGTAAGTAAAATTTCTATTGATCACCATTAAATTCTTTACATAGCCACAGGTGATTTTCACAATCAACTATCTAACTGTTTAGTCTCTCTGCCCTATACACATTTTTGTATCTCCTCATTGAGAAAAACTGAATTTGAATTAAAGATGATGTGGCATGACATGTGGACTGGTCAAATAGTCAAAGAGTAATAAATGAGTAAGAGGTACGAAAGACAACACATACGGTAGGAGAAAAGTAAAAAGACACGAGAGGGAGTCTCAGATACGAGTCTCGTACCAATTCAAGACATTTAATGCCAACGGATAAAAAGAGCACTGAAGACAAGAATGTGATGACAAAAAGTAGTCTAAATTCATCATTAAATACTGGATACATTAGTGAATCAATATTTAATAGCAATGATTGTGTAACGTCTCATTAAATATTTTTATTATTTAGAATAAGCCGTTACTCCTTATTAGCGATAAAAGGAGGAGGTTTCATCATTTGTAAGGACACAGAATATCGTCTATATCATATTGAAATACGAATTTCTTATTGCTTTATTCTTATTCTCTGAAAGCCTATTATTTTTTGGTCTCTTGATTATCAGTAACCAGACTCCTTTTCTCAAAATTCACGCTTTGACCAAATTATATTTTTTGTTTAAACAAATTGGTCCCGTTACCGGGAATCTGATAATCCATCTTTTCTAATGTTACATTCTACCCACTATTAGCATCATGTCAAATAACAATGACAACAACAATCAAGAAAACCAGATCCATCAAGTGGATAGCGATGAACTCAATAACGTTATACCTCAAGCTTCTCCACGCGGATCTCGAGAAGGAACTCCTAATGATATGTCTGGACATGTTGATGGAGGAATTGAAGCAAGAGATAAACTTTTACAAAAAATAATTGATGCACGAATTGACAAAGCTTTGAAAGCTTTAGTTAATCGATTGCCTGCTACACCAACAATGCCTAATAACAACACGTTGGAAAATCCCCACTCTGGTTTAGTTAATTCTGGTAATGGAGCAACTCCCAGTGACTCACAAGAAGGAGAACCAGGTAATTCAGGTAATTCTCATATTCAAAATTTAGTACTAACCTTGAAGAAATAACTCAAGGAGCAAAATGAGCGTATCGAGCAAATCCCTGGAGTTCCACCTGTGATAAAAGGAGTGGACATGGATAAATACTCGTAGCAACCTTGGAAACCAAGTGCCGCACCCCTACCAATTCAAAAAAAATTCAAAATGCCTGACATCCCAAAATATGATGGTACAAGGGACCCACGTGACCACGCAACTGCATTTACAACTGGAGTGAAAGGCAACGATTTGACTAAACAAGAAATTGAAATAGTATTGGTCAAAAAATTTGGGGAGACACTCACCAAGGCTGCGTTAAACTATTATTCTCTTTTACCTGAAAATTATATAAATTCTTTTGCTGAGCTTGCAGATTTTTTATTAAAGCGCACTTGGGAGCTTAGAAAGTTGAAAAAAGAATATCTTTAAAATCAAGCAAGGGAACTCTGAATTACTCAGAGATTTCGTTGATAGATTCCAACGTGAAAGAATGATGCTACCCCGTGTACCAGATAATTGGGTAGCGATAACTTTCGCAAGTACTTTGAATGGCAAAAGTTCAAAAGCCACGAGAAGGCTTAAAGAAAGCCTTCATGAGTTTTCCGCAACTATTTGGAACGGTGTTTATAACAGGTATAGTATGAAGCTCAGAATTGAGGAAGATACCGTATCTCAACCTCATCGGGAAGAAAGGAGCGGATCTAGAAGATCTGAAGCCGAAAAAAGGTTAGGTAAGAACAGTTATGATCCATATATGGGACCTGCAGGAAAGGATTCACGATCTATACAGAACAACCAACACTATGATACAGGGGAACCGGGTCTTCATCCAGGTTCAGGGGCGATCGAAACAACCAAGAGCCACGAGATGATGATAGTAATTTAATGGCACGATCTCATAGTTTCAATGTAACTAATTCTGAGCTCGTAGTTGTTCTAAGGAGTATGGGAGATAAGGTACGGTGGCCAAAGAAGATGCAGTCAAATCAAAACAGACGCAATCCGGACCGTTGGTGCGAATTTCACAATGACCACGGACATAAAACATCAAACTATAGATCCTTCAAAGTGAAGTAGATTATCAACTGAAGCAAGGATATCTCACAGAGCTATTTAGTGAGAAGGGAAAGCAAGCTTACATGAAAAATAGGTAGGAGCCACCAAAACCGCCCTCACCTAAGAGAATAGTGAATGTAATCAATAGAGGAGAGGATATTTACGGAGTAACATATACGACTTCAAATAAGGTTTCTAAAATGACGATTACACACATAAAACGAGTACGACAAACCTTAGATCATGAGAGCATAAACTTCGATGATGCAGATACGGAAAGAGTGATTACTCCTCACAATGATGCACTGGTAATATCCTTACTTATACATGATACTGATGTAAAACAAGTTTTAATTGACCCAGGAAGTTCTATGAATATCATTCTACTAAGAGTATTGCGGGAAATGCAAGCTGAAGATAAAATGATACATAAGGCGCATGCTTTGTCAGGCTTTGACGATTCCAGCGTGGTAACAAAAGGTGAGGTAACTCTAACGACTTATGCTGCAAGTGTTATTAAAGAAACTAAATTTCATTTAGTTGATATGGAAATAGCCTACAGCAAAATTTTGGGGAGACCATGGATCCATGATATGGATGTTGTTCCATCAACCTTACATCAAGTTATAAAATTTCCATCACCCTGGGGAATATGTCAAATTCGAGGGGATAAAAAATAGCCAGGAATATCAATACAGTTACAGATACGAGTACCGCGAGTAAATAGAAATAGCAATTACAGGAAACAGTTGAAGACGTCAGCAACCAAACTTCAACTGAGAAAATAGATTTAGATTCAAGACCAGATGTAATTCAATAACCTGAAGAAAATGAGAACATCAAAACAATAATATAGGAACTCGAGGCAGTGGTGCTATTTGAACAATGGCCAGAGAGAAAAGTTTACGTAGGAGCCAATCTAAATCCCGATATGCGAGATATGTTAATTGAATTTTTAAAAACTAACATAGATTGTTTTGCCTGGTCCCACACTGATATGACAGGTATTCCGCCGGATGATGACTCATAAATCCAATGAAGACCCATCTTTTATTCCAATCAAGCAAAAGAAAAGAAAGCAAGGGGCTTTCAAAAATCAAGTAATCCAGGATGAGGTCCAAAAGTTGTTGAAAATCGGGTCAATTTGCGAGGTAAAGTACCCTGATTGGTTAGCTAACACGGTGGTCGTACCTAAGAAGAATGGTAAGTGGTGAGTTTGTGTAGATTATACTGATCTAAATAAAGCATTTCCAAAAGATTCATTCCTTTTACCCCATATAGGTCAGTTGATTGATGCAACTGTAGGTCATGAACTTTTAAGTTTTTAGATGCATATTCGGGGTACAATCAAATTAAAATGGACCCCAGTGATGAGAAAAGGACTTCTTTCATCACAGACTGAGGGACTTACTGTTATAAAGTAATGCCCTTTGGTCTAAAAAAATGCAGGTACAACCTATCAAAGGTTAGTCACTAAAATGTTTCAAGAACATTTAGGAAAAACTATGGAGGTGTATATAGACGACATACTCGTCAAAACCTTTCGCTCTCATGATCATATCTATCATTTAGCTATTAGCTTTGAAATTTTGCAAAAATTCAATATGAAACTTTACCTTGAAAAATGTGCATTTGGAGTTGCTTCAGGCAAATTTTTAGGTTTTCTCGTTTCTAACCATGGCATTGAGGTAAATCCTTCTCAGATTAAAGCAATTGAAGAAATACCTGATTTTCTTACCAGTAAAAAGGAGGTTCAAAGATTAACATGAAGAATACCAGCCTTAGGGAGATTTATTTTCAATTTTTCATAAAAGTGCTTCAAATTTTTCTATGTGCTCAAAAAACAAGATCATTTCGAGTGGAATGAAGATTGTCAACAAGACCTTAAAAATTTGAAAGCATACTTGTCAAACCCTCCTCTACTGGCAAAACCTAAGGAAGGTGAAAAGCTACTCATTTATTTGGCAGTTTCAGAAGTAGCGGTAAGTGATATTTTAGTTCGTGAGGACCAAGGTAAGCAATCTTCTATTTATTATGTAAGTAAAACTTTACTGGACGCTGAGACAAGGTACCCGCAACTAGAAAAGTTAGCATTAGCTCTCATAATGACATCTAGAAAATTAAGGCCTTATTTTCAGTGTCATCCTATTGTTGTTGTTACTGGTTTTCCATTGTGAAATATTTTGCATAAACATGAACTATCAGGAAGGTTAGCAAAATGGGCTATATAATTAAGCGAATATGAAATAATTACCAACCTCGAACTGCTATTAAATCCCAGGTACTCGCTAATTTCGTAGCTGATTTTAGTCAAGGAATGCATCTAGAAGCAGAGAAAGAGATACAAGTTTATAATGGTGCTAATCCGGGGATTTGGATATTATTTACTGATGGTTCATCTAATGTAAAGGGGGCATGCTTAAGAATTGTTCTTATACCACATACGGGTGAAACAGTTAGACAAGCTATAAAATGTCACCCTGTAACTAATAATGAAGCAGAGTATGAATCCGTGATTGCAGGTTTAGAGCTAGCATTAGAACTTGGTATCATGCAAATCATAATCAAAAGTGATTCACATCTCGTAGTAAATCAAATGCCGGGGACTTATGTGGCCAGAGAAACTCGAATGCAAGATTATCTTGAAAAGCTACGAGAACTGATAAGAAGGTTCCAAACTTGAAAAGTGATACAAATCCCAAGAGAAGAGAACGTGGAAGCATATGCTTTAGCCAATCTTGCGTCTGCAGAAGATATAGCGAAATATGCAAATGCATCAATCATACATTTATTCCACCCCGTTCTTGACTTTGACAAAAATGACGTAAACTTTAATCACTTAACTTGGGATTGGAGAGAGGAAATCGTATCTTTTTTGCAGCACATAATCGTACCTAAGGATAAAGTGAAGGCTCATGCACTTAGAAAGAAAGTTGCTCGTTACTGCCTATATCAAGGGAACCTTTATCGAAAAATGTTTGGTGGACCATTAGTCAGGTGTCTCGGACCTTCTCAAACAGAATATGTGATGAGAGAAATACACGAGGGACATTGTGGAAATCATGCGGGAGGCAGATCACTTGTAAAGACATTGATTCGAGTAGGATATTACTGGCCTAAAATGGAAGAAGAAGCGAATGACTTCGTATCAAAGTGTGACAAATGTCAGAGGTATGGCAATAACATACATAGACCAGCTGAGTTATTACATCCTGTCATAGATCTGTGGCCCTCCATGAAATGGGGAATGGACATCGTAGGACCATTACCCCAGAAAAAAAGCCAGGTAAAGTTTCTACTCGTGCTTACTGATTATTTCACCAAATGGGTAGAAATAGGGGCGTTTAAACAGGTACGAGAAAAAGAAGTTAAAGATTTCATTTGGAGAGATATAATTTTACGCTTTGGTGTACCAAAGGAGATTGTGTGCGATAATGGACCACAATTTGTAGGAGCACAAGTCACAAAATTCTTTCAAAGTTGGCAAATCAAAAGAATTATGTCGACACCATATCATCCAGTAGGTAATGGACAAGCAGAGTCTACAAACAAAGTCATTATCAACAACCTAAAGAAAAGGTTACAAGATTCAAAAGGCAATTGGCCTGAAGTATTATCAGCGGTATTATGGGCATATCGAACAACGACAAAGACAAGTACGGGAGAAACACCATTTTCAATGGTTTATGGTGTGAAAGCTTTGATACCAGTTGAGATAGGCGAACCTAGTACACAACGTGTTCAAACAGAGGAAGACTTGAACAACAAAGAGTTACGGGTAAATCTAGATCTACTCGAAAGGAGAAGAGAAGTTGCGTTAATAAGGATGGCAGCTCAAAAGCAAGTAATTGAGCGATACTACAATAGGAAGGCATGCCTCATGTTCTTTAAAATTAGGGACTTCGTTCTAAAAAAGTGTTCCAATCTACGAAGACAGCTAATTCAAGAAAGCTAAGTCCAACGTGGGAATGACTTTATAGAGTTCATGAGATTGCGGGGAATGGAGCATACGAGTTGGAAACAATTGATGGCAAGGTTTTACCTTCACATTGGAATGCCGTTCATTTAAAGAGATATTACTTCTAAGGAAGTACCCACAGTCAGGTATTGTCATGTTAGAATCTTTTTCTTTAATTTGTTAAAATTATACTATCAATTTTAGATGCTGGGCGAAAAGCCTAACTCGTGCCAAATGATGAGTCACGGCCTGCACGGCAAAATGGAATACTCTTAAATTCCTAGCCCAAAGTTACATTAATCTGATGGAAATACACACGAGTTAGTCAGTCTTTATCTATAATCACGCCTCCGAGTCCAGTATATTTTTCTGTTTTAGGAAAAGGACCAAAATTGGGAGAAAACACACAAGTGTTCGAGGCTTCATACTTCACCGCTCAAACACTTTGAGGACTGTATTATACACACGAGTGCAGAAGAATAGATACGAGCGAGCAAGATTTAAAAATCAAATCAAGCTACAAGAAGTCAAGTATCAATGAAAAAGCACTCATCGTAGTGTTTTTTCTTTTTATAACAACATAGTCACCCCTCATACCCTTCCTAGTATGTTAAGATAGGGTCGTGACTATGTATTAAAAACAGGTTATGAAAAACCTTGTTTATTTTATAAATCTGTTTAAAGAAAATAGTTACGAGAAAGTTGTAGGTGTAATTCAATATATGTAATAATAAAAAAACTTGTCAAAGATCATGAATAAAAACTTGTCAAAAGTTATTTCATACGAAACATGTATGTTCCTATTTCTTTCACCGTATTGTAACACCATTATGAAGTTGAGACGTCTTCTTCATTAAGTGTTGATAAATAAAAGGGCCCTCTTTTATTTTCCTCATGATGATAGTCCATGAGAAGAATCATAAAAGCATTTTCTAAAAAGATAAAAATGCTAACATATTCTCTAAGTACAAGAAAGAAAAATAGGCAAGAATAGGGTAAATAGAAAACTATTGTACAAAGTCTAGAACGAAGTAAATACACCAGAATAAAATAAATAAGTATTAGTCAAACTTCTTAACATAAAAGGCTAAGAGAAAAACTTAGTCATTAGAATACAATTTGTCTCTAAAACAAATGCCCCGTAATGGAAACTGGGGAATTTACTAAAAATCCAATAGATTACATCATCAATCATAAAGAAAAAAGGTAAGGTCAAACACTTTAGCTGGTCACTCAAGGGATTGGAACATCAGAAGTCGTAGCCTTATCAGGCTCGATAACAACTTCTAAGGAAGCAACAATAGGAGCAGTTTCAGCTGAAATTGAAGTATTAACATCCTCGAGGGAAGCAATAGTCACGGTAATTTCCATTCCCACAGAATGTGTTGACGTTTCACCCTCGCTCACTGGAATCATAACTTCAATTGCTTCAGCAGTTGCTTCAAAGTTCAAAGGCTCTTCAACCCCAGGAATTTCAAGTGTTGGAGAGGAAATATCAATTGGTTGGTCTGAAGAAGGAATGTCAACAGGTTGGTTATTCTTTTCAATCGTGTCTAAGACTTTGGCTAACTTAGATTGCAAGTTGAAATTTTCTTGAGAAGCCTCCAGCAAAGCATCACGACGAGACTTCAATAAATCCCAATTAGCCTCATAATTAAAATTTTCCGCAAGAGAATTGTAATCCTTCTCCAAGTTTTCATAATCCTTTTCCCACGTAGAAATGGCATTTTTCATTATCTCTTGCTCAGCTAGGTGGAAATCAAGGAGATTGGCATGAGAACTCTCCAGAGCATGAACATTATCTGAAGAAACCATTAAAATCAGCCTGAGCCTGGTTCAAACTCTGCACTAACTCTTTAGCATACTCTTTTTTTCTCTCCATAAGTGCTTTGAGTTCTTTAATTTCTTCATTAGCCTTTGACAGTGAGCTCTTCAAAATCTCTTTATCCCTTTTTACCTGGCTTGTGGAAACCTTGGCAATCCCTGGGTCTGTGGATAAAACATGATTTTGCTGCTCCAATTGAGATTTACAAGTTTGCAACTCTTCTATGCTCCCTTGAGCACTTTCAAATTGTTCCTTACAATTTTGAGCCTCAAGTTGTGCTCCCTCGGCTATTCGTTTAGCATCAGAAACAGACTTTGCAGACTCACGTGCTTTCTTCTCCAAAGTAGAGATCCTTCCCATTAACTCTGTTCCAATCAGATTGGCCTACGAACATATGGCATAGAAATAAGAACTTAAAATCAAGGAAGAGCAAATAGTCAAGTTAAAAGAAGTTACCTTTAGTGTCGAATGAACTATGTCATTCATTAAAGTATAACAGTTGTGGCCCTGCATCTTCGTCCTCTCCACATCTCCAATGAGAGGCTCGAGCCAAACATCAGCTCCACCAATCTTCCTCAAAAGGCTATGAGTAGCAGGTACTTCAAGTGTAACTTTTCTCATAGCCATACCTCTGTTATTGGGGCCAGACTCTGAATGTAAGATAGATGGAGAAGGGACAATTGAAGGAGAAGTAGTAAAAGAGGTGAAGATAGCAGGAGCTGCAGAAGTCAAAGTAGGAGCAGAATGAATAGGCACAAGAGCTAATGAAGGAACGGAAGTAGGAGTATTCAAAGTAGATGAAGGTGAAAAATAGGTCGTCACAGGAGAAGAAACACTCACGGTTGAAGAAAGAATAAAAGGAACATGAGAGATGGGAATCGAAGTAGATAAAGGAATTTCATTTAGAACAGGGCCGAGTTCCCCACTTTCAAAACCATTAACAAAGAGACGGTGAACAGATTCACTTGTGTCTTTAGGTACCGGATCTTCATCGGAATGAATTAGAACATGTTCGGTAGCATAAGTACGAGCAGGAGAGGTAAGAGCATGAGTATCTTCAGTTTCGACTTCAATAATAACGTGTCTCCTAACTCTAGGTCTAGATACCAATGAGGTACTACTTTCTTCCTCATTCTCAGTATCCACTACCATAGCTTTTCTTTTAGCTATCAACGTTTTAGCCTTGTCCAAATCAAGAGAGGCATTGGCAGAAGCACGCATAACCAAAGCAACGTCAGCCGTCATTCCTTTTATACCAAATCCTGATAAAAAGAAGGATTTGAATTTATTATTGGGACTTATCATATGTATCTAAAAACATATATAAAAAGAGATGTATACCATGTATTTTCACTCTCCAACCATGTAAAGAATAAATACATCTCCAAGTTCTATCATCTTTAAGGGCAATTTTCAAAATCGAATCTACCCAATCATGGAAGTTGGGAATAGGCTCCACATGCCCCATAGTTGCTACAAAAAACCAAAAGAGGGATAAGATTAGAGAGAAAATCAAAATCTCTGAAAATAAGTACGAGAAAGTAAGTAGAAACTTACGTGCAAAGTTCCACTTCTCAGAAAAGCGAATGTTTGATTCACCCAGTAAATCCAACGTACGAAAAACAATATAACGAAGATACCACCCACGGTCTTTATCATCTTTAGGGTTTACCAAAACTTTCTTGCTCCTCGTAGTTAAGGTAAAAACCCCATGACGCAATAAGCTGGGGTGGTATAAATGAATGAGATGGGAAAGCGAAAAATAGATTTTTGCTTTAGTAGACAGATACCTCAAACAAGCTACATCCCTCCATAATAAGGGGACATTTTGAGCTAAGCAAATGTTGGAAAAAGGGCATAAATCAAGGATAAGTGGATCAATAGCAGGTTTAAATCCCAAAGTATAGGGATAAGTGTAAACAAAAGAATACCCATGTCTATAGGAAGAAATTCTTTGATTTATGGCAGGGACTGATAAACGAACACTCTCTTTCTAAATTACAATCTTTTCTAATAGTAGGGATTGTGAGTTAAGTTATAAGAGGGGGTAAGCATCAACCATTTCTAATTTTGCAATTTGCTTCTGAAGAGACGTTCTATCACTCACAAAAGACAAATCACTAAGTGTAGTCTCTGCAACTGTGGGTTCTTGAGAAGGATCAGAAATCTCTTTACCTTTCAAAGATGGAGTTTTATAAGAGGAACCTTTGATGCCAGAACTTGAAGGAGGAGCAGAACCAGTCGAACCTCCACGTGTAGATCCCGAACTTATAAGTCTTCCTCCTCTGCCTCTTGTATGTTTAATCAGAGCAGGGGCATTAGGAAATTGATCAAGAACTAGAACCTTTCTGGGGTTAGGGTTTGGAGATGCCATTGTTGAACGAGTTTGGAGTAAGTAGAAGTAAAAGAAAGTAAAGTAATGCTTGATGAAGAAGATGATAAAGGAAGTGTGAATTAAAAGGTTATATGGAAGCAACCGTAAAATTAAGGGGTGTAATGATGGAAAGCCTAAATTAAATATAACTATCACTTCGTGAAAAGAGGAAGTTGAATAAGCCTAAAAAAGTGGGTAAAAAACTGCAGATCCAATCAGAAGGTGACACGTGTGTGGAGCATTAAATGAGAAAGACATATGAGACGTCAACACTGTCACACGCATTAATTGTGACAAAAATTATCTTTTACAAAGATCCACTTCCTAATTATTTAATCGATAAATAAATAGGAAGTGGGGGGACTATCTGTATTGGGAAAAAACTGAGTTTGAATTAAAGATGATGTGGCATGACACATGCACTGTCAAATAGTCAAAGAGTAATAAATAAGTAAGAGGTACGAAAGACAATAGATACGGGAGGAGAAAAGTAAACAGATATGAGTCTCGTACAAATTCAAGCCATTTAATGCCAACGGATAAAAAGGGCATTGAAGACAAGAATCCGATGATAAAAGTAGTCTAAATTTATTATTAAATACCTGATACGTTAGTGAATCGGTATCTAATAGGAATGATTGTATAACGTCTCATTAAATATTCTTTATTATTTAGATTAAGCCGTTACTCCTTATTAGCTATAAAAGGAGGAAGTTTTATCATTTGTAAGGACACGAAATATCATCTACATCATATTGAAATACGAATTTCTTATTGCTTTATTCTTATTCTCTGAAAGCCTATTATTTTTTAGTCTCTTGATTATCAGTAACCCGACTCCTTTTCTCAAAATTCACGCTTTGACCAAGTTATTTTTTTTTTTGGTTAAACAATATCCCTATTACTTACAACTAAAATATATATTGTTTATCATTTGTCTATTTCTCTTAGTTGCTCTAACATTACATACATATGCAATTCTCCTAGCTAACTCCTCAGCTGCTTTGTTTTGATTTTGGAAAATCATGTAATTTCTTTCATTCTAGATTGTATGAATAACTTCAGTATACACCACTTGAAAATTCCAGCCATAGTCGATCTCCCTTTTGCATTCTCCTTCGCCCACTTCCAATGCTGGTTCCATTCTATTTGCCAAAATGGTTTCTTCTGCATCCACTTTAGCAGTTTCCCCCATAACTTCTTAGTGTATTCACATTCCACAAAGATATGATTTCTGGTTTCTTCATGTACTTTGCAAAGAACACAATCTTTGTCGATATGTATTCCCCATTTTTGCAATCATAGACTGGTCATCATCCTATCATGAAAGTATAGCCACATTGAATTTTGCTTTTGTCCTTGCTTCATTCCTGAACATAAACATCTTCCATTCAACTCGTGGTTGTTGGCCCAACATATTCAAGTATAATTGTCTTATTATGCTACATTTCCCTTCCATTGGCCTCTATATTGCTTCAACCTCATCTCTCGTCTCTATCATTTTGCTAACGAACCATGAAGCTTGTTGTGGTATCTTCATAGTAGCCACCTGTTATTCCTTTATATAGTATTCATGGATCCATTTGATCCATATTTTGTCTCCCTTATGTTTTAGATTCCCATAGTTTTTAGTTGTTGCTGCTTTATTCCATATCCTCATATTGATCAAATTTAGACCACCGACACTCTTAGGGGGACATAGCTTCTCCCATGCCACCAGAGATCTCCTTGTGATCACATTGACACCAGACCATATATAACTCCTACAGTATGCTTCAATGGCTTTAAGCACCTTACTAGGAATTAATAACAGTTGTGACCAGTAAGCCTGAATACCAAACAACACAGACTGTACTAATTGAATTCTTTCAGCATAAGATAGCTTCTTTGGTGTCCATGAAGTTATCATTTTTACAACTTTTTCAATCAATGGTTGCCGTTGTGCAATAGTCATCTTCTTAATAGTTAAGGGCACTCCTTGATACTTCATAGGCAGAGTACCTTTGGAATATCCAAAATTCTTAATTATCTCTTCTTCAGTTTGCTTTGTAACACCAACAAAAAAGATGGAACTCTTCCCATAATTAGCTTCAGTTCTGAAGTCCCATAAAAATGGTTGAGATACAAAAAGATGGAACTCTTTCCATGATTAGCTTTTAGTCATGAAGTCCCATAAAAATGGTTGAGATACTGCTGCATTCATGTCTCCTATTGCAAAAAGTAGCAAATCATCTGCAAAACTCATATGATTTATGTTCAGCTTAGAACACCATGGATAAAATTTGAACTTCTTTTCTTTCCTTAGTTCATTCAGACTCTTACTTAAGTATTCCATAGCAATTGCAAATAGGAAGGGAGACATAGGATCTCCTTGTCTTAATGCCTCTGCTGCTTGAAAAGGATCAGTTGGTTCTCCATTAACTATAATTGAATATGTCACAGTGTGCATGCACTCCAGTATCCACCTTAAAATTTGTTAGGAAATTCTAGTTCTATCATCACTTTCTCAAGGAATGGTCATTCTACAGCATGATAGGTTTTAGTTAGATCAATTTTGATCATGCATCTAGGAGAAGCATTCTTTCTTGTATAAACTTTCACTAACTTATGATCTAGGATTATGTTGTTTGCTATCTTTCTTCCTGGGATAAACCTTGCTTGTGCTTCATTTACTACACTAGCAATTACCTTCTACATCATGTTAGCTAGAATTTGGAGATAATCTTATAGACAACAGTAAAACATGCAATCGGCCTGAAATCTTTAGCTGTGATGGGACTGTTTACCTTTGGCACCAAAGTGATAGATGTGTAGTTTATATCTTTGTATAGTTCTCCTATTGTAAAGAACTTTTGAACTGCCTTCACCATTTCTTTTTCAAAATTGGCATGCTTTCCTGAAGAAACGTGAGTTGTAACCATCTACTCCTGGAGCTTTATCTTTTTGTATATCACACAGTCCCTTATATACCTTTTCCCCTGTCACCTCATTAACCAATCTCAGTTGTTGCTCATGACTGAGTCTTGATCCATTCTTAATTACTTCTTTATTAATTACTGAATACTTGGCAGAAGTCCCCATCAAATTTTTGTAAAATCTTTGAAATTCTTCTTTAATTTCTACTTGACTCTTGACTTGCCTACCATCTTCTGTGGTTATCTCCATGATCTGTTTTCTGTTGCTCCTTTCTTTCTCTATAGCAGAAAAATATTTATTGTTATTATCTCCCAATTTGATCCATTTCGCCCTTGACTTTTTCTATAGGATGCTTTCCTCAATGAATGACCATTTTTCTAATTGTTGTATATTTAATTTTTCCAGCTCTAAGAGATTATCATTATATTGCCTTTGAATCTCTTCTTGTATTATGTGTAGACTGTTTCTTTCCTCTTCAAATTTTCCTTGTTATTCATTTATATTCATCTTCATTAAGCTCTTTAAATATTGTCTTCATAGCTTTTAGTTTTCTCTATATATTTTTTATTCCTTCTTCTGACATTCTCGTGCTCCATATGGAATTTACTATGTTTTCAAAGTCTTTATGATCCGCCCATACATCATAAAATCTGAATGGAGATTTTATATTTGTTCAACCTTGATGTTTAGTAGGATGTTTACTATTAGCTCTTTCCTCTTTCACCCTAGTCTCCACAAATACTACTAGTTTTATTTGCTTCTTCTTTATGTAGTTCTTTATTTCTTTTTAATTATATCTCTTATTTTTTTCCTTACATTCCATATCAACCAGGTCATTGGATTATTATAGATGGCCTCATATCAGCTGAGGCTAAGCTTTTTTGAGTCTCCTTTCCACTTATACTCTCCCCCTTTCTATTCCCTTTTATCACACTATCAGTTAGAGTTGGAAATTCTCTTGTGCAGCTCAATTCTGGACTCTTCTGCATATTCACATCTTCTCTTCCTGGAGTTTGCTTCCCTATGTCTGTGTAGTATCTGATCTATGTTAGATAAAGCGCTTAACGCTAGAGGGGGGGGGGGTGAATAGCGTAATAATAAAATTTAGCGTAAACTTGCGGAAATTAAAATTTGCAGAAAATAAATAAGTGCGTTAAATAAACAAAAAGGAAAGAACGCACCGATATATTCTGGTTCACCACAACACGTGGCTAGTCCAGTCCCCGAGAGACTCTCTCAAGATTTTCCACTAACTTGTTAAGCTTACGGGTGCTCAACAAACCTTTACAACTTAAGGACACAAGCCTTAACACCTTTGCTCGGAGATACAACACTCCAAGACTTCAACCAAGGAAACACAAGTTCCTTACAACAAGAGAATTACAATTCTCTTACAAGTGTATAAAATACTAAACACTCAAACAAAATACTCCTTAATGAGTAGATATGAGTAAAAGAAGTAAGCTCTAGATCACAACAACTTTGGACAAGAATATGGCTCTCAAAAGCTTTATGAAATTGAATATAAAATGATAAACAAAAGTATGCAAGCTTATAGCAATGTAATGATCGGTTGTAGTATGTTGTTGTGTTTAAAACACTGAAATGAAGCTGTATTTATAGTTGAAAAACTTGGCATTACCGTTGCCTGATTGCCAATTAAGAGTTGCTGATTTTACTCACTGATAATCGATTGTCAAACCCCAACAATCGATTGTCTGCCAGTCAGATCAAAATTCAATCCCAGATTTTACGCTTGATAATCGATTACTTACAATCCATAATCGATTACTGGCAACGTTCAAAAAATCCTTTCCAGATTTTACCACAAATAATCGATTGTCCAGAATCAACAATCGATTCCTCAGCAACGTTCAAAAAATCTTTTCTGGATTTTAATCAAAACAATCGATTATACAAAATCAATAATCGATTACCCAATAACGTTCAAAAAATCTTTTCCGGATTTTAATCAAAACAATCGATTATACAGAATCAATAATCGATTACCTGTATTTGAAAACTTTACGACAACGGTCAGCTTCACAATCGATTGCACAAAGTCAACAATCGATTACTTATCAGTTTTTGAAAAACATTTTAGACACTGTCTCTTTGACAATCGATTGTCCAATGTAACAATCGATTATTTAATAAATTTGAAAATCACTGGAAGACACTGTCTCAACATAATCGATTACCATTAGTTCATAATCGATTATTCTGAGTTTTGAAAAACTTTGATGGACACCGCCTCAGTCACAATCGATTGTCATTAGTTCACAATCGATTGTCATGCAGGTTTGAAAAACCTGATGCTCACTGTCTTACTCACAATCGATTGTCATTAGTTCACAATCGATTGTCATGCAGTCTTGGCTTAAAACAATCGATTATCATAAGTACATAATCGATTATCTTAGTCCTGATTTTTAAGGCATGTCTAAAAATTATTTTGACTACTGTAAATATGCATGATTTAAAATCATTTGACATTAAATTAAATATGCATGATTTTGGAAAATAGTTTTATGAGAGAAGCCATGTTACGAGTCAAGTTGTAGGATCAAGATCACAATTAAGAATGACTCAATTAAACTATAAAACTTTGTCTTGAGCTTGAATCTCGTTGTATATCAATTGTGCGCTTGTTTCTTGAACTTCGTCATATATCAATTTTCGCTTCGTTTGTCATTCATCAAAACCTATACAAAAGAACACACGTTTTAGTATATTGCATTGAGAACGTGTTTCCAACAATTTCTCCCTTTTTGATAATGGCAAACATTAAGCGGGATATGCAAGACAAGCAATTTATAATGACAATTCAAGACAAGTATATGCATGCAACAAGTATGCAATTTGTTCCCCCTCAATTTGAGAATTCTCCCTCAATTTAAGCTTATAATTTGAGAGTGCATCATACCCGTTATCTTCCCCCTTTTTCCATTAGCAAAAATAACATAATAATAAGATGCCAAAGATGAAATAAACCTTGTTTATTTATTAAAAGAAAAAATTACAGCAACAGGGAAGACAATACAACATATAAAAACAAACTTAAAAAAAACAATTATTCATTCATCATCTTCCGCCTCATCATCCGGCGCTGCTTCATATGGAACAAGACCCGCATATGGATAATGAACATGGTCAAAATATCCATGGATCTCGTGAGTTAATTGACCGAAAGAAAAGGTCAATGAAGCAATTTGGTCGGAAATGAATTGGAGGGAAGGCTCTTGAGGCGGAGGAGCACGACGGGTTGGAGGAGGAGCAGGCGCTACATGATCACCGTCATGATGAAAGGAGGATTCCGAAATTTCCCACTTTTTGGTACTCTTTTTGAGAGGACCATTTCCAGTGACGAATCCGGTGGCTTCAAGAAAGTTCATGATGAGGAGAGCATAAGGAAGAGGCCTATCATCTCCGATAGCGTCACGCATGTGAATTTTGATAAGCCGACACCAATTGATGTTAGCTCCGGTAACTATGGCATGCATGAGCTTGGTGTCCTCTTGGGAAATGGTAGTATGGTTATGCTTACGAGGCTTGAGGACTCGGGTGATGAAATAGAAAATCAACCGATAATTTGGATCCATTCCCGTAATTGTAGGACGACGGGAAGAAAGATTTGGATCATAAGAAGTAAGACCGATTTGGTGTTAGAGGGCTGTTTCATCAAAAAGGGCTCCGGCCTCTCCGGTGTACCGAAAAATGTCTTCACCATTATGAGGAAGACGGGCAATGGTATGAAGATTTTCATCGGAAAGAAGAATTTGAACACCATTAATGTTGGTGACAAGCTCACCATCATCATCCTCATGGAGGTTGGAATAAAATGCTTGAACCAATGTAGTATTGATATAAGGATGGGTAAGGAGTAAAAAGTCAAGAAGTTGAGAATTTTTGAGCATATTTGCAGCAGGCCCAAATGATTCAAGATACTTGTGGGTTGAAAAGCGGGGTGGAAGAATGTCGCGCTTTTCAAATTTGGTTAAGAATCGAGTAAGCTCGATGTCGGAATTAAAATATAGAACGGAACCATCTTGATAGGGATAGTTCGGACGAGGAGGGGCAGCAGAGGCGGATGCGCCGTGCCTAGCAGAACGGGAACGTTTTGAGTGACGGCCCGACATTTTTAATGAAAGCTGCTGGATTTTGCAAAGGATTAGAGGGAATCTGATATTTTGAAAGCTAAAATTGATGCTTGAGTGAATGAATATGAACATATATGAAGCCTATTTATCGAGGAGAGAGTGACTTTATCATTTATGGAAGAAATCTGCTGAGAATTTAAAGCCAAATCAGTCAGAAACGGTAAAATAAATTCACTGACCGTTAGACAATCGATTGTTGAGATGCAATAATCGATTGTTGAAGAGTTATGGACCTGACTTGGAACTGACACAAATCGATTGAGGAGCCAAACGGTAACAAGAGTTTAAATTTTTGACATGAAATAATCGATTGTCAAATGTGGAATAATCGATTGTTTTGGAAAAGCATTGCTGAATGGCTGAGACAGAAATCGATTATGCAATTTAAGGAATCAATTATTAAACAAAACTGCATAATGAACATAAACCATAAACAATCGATTAGTGATACTGCTAATCGATTTTCAGCACAGTAAAATAATCGATTATTTGCTTGGAACAATTGATTGTTCTGTGCCAAAACTTTATAATTCCCCCTATCTTTTAGGGCGATACCTGCAAAATAGAATTAAACGTCTCCGACGCTCAAGTCAGTAATTTATAAAGAAGTAATAACTTAAACTAGTGTTGCCAAGTGAGAACGTGAGCTCTTAAGAAGTGTGTCCTAAAGTGTTCTTAAGAGAGTTTCGGGTACTTGCCTTTCCTCCGACGTCTCCAATTACCTGTTCAAGAGGGTGATCTTTGATCGTCCTCCACTCATTTGGCACTTTTGTTTCTTTTTCCAATTGTGGCGCTTCTTCCGTTGGTTGTTCCTCAGTTTCATCTTTATTTTCCTTGGGTGGTTCCTCTTGTATTTTGTCTTTCAAGTTATCTAAGATACCTGCAAGATCAAAACCGGAATCCTTTCTCGCCAAGCGAGCATTATTTTCGGAAAATACAACATGAGGGGATTCCTCCACAATTTGGGTTCTTTTATTAAAGACCCTATATGCTTTACTACGTGAGGAATATCCAATGAAAATACCTTCATCCGACTACCCAATTGGTCTTTGCAATTGTTATGAACAGAACATTTGCAACCAAAAACTCTAAAATAGGAAATATTTGGTTTTCTACCCTTATAAAGTTCATAGGGGGTTTTCATGAGTATCGGCCGAATTACTACTCTATTTAGAACATAGCAAGCGGTACTCACGGCGTCCGCCCATAAATGTTTGGGTATCTTAGCTTCGTCGAGCATGGTTCTAGCCATCTCTTCGAGACACCTATTTTTCCTTTCCACCACCCTATTTTGTTGTGGTGTACAAGGAGCGGAAAAGGTATGCTCGATTCCGAGTTCGTCACAAAAGTCCGCAAAGAGATTGTGATCAAACTCTCCCCCATGATCACTTCTAATTGAAGTGACGGTTGTTTCTTTCTCATTTTGAACACGCTTAAGAAAATATTTAAAATTTTGAAAAGCATCACTTTTATTGGCAAGAAATAAAGTCCAAGTAAATCTCGAGTAATCATCAACAATCACAAAAGCATATTTATTTCTTCCTAGACTTTTAATGCGAGAGGGACCAAATAAATCCATATGAAGCAATTGCAATGGTCTAGAAGTTGAAACAATATTTTTAGATTTGAAAGATGCTTTTGTTTGCTTCCCCTTTTGACACGAGTCACAAATAGAGTCATTTTCAAATTTTAAATTGGGAAGACCAACAACTAAGTTTTGAGAAATCAATTTGTTCAAAAGATGCATATTGATATGTGCTACTCTACGATGCCATGGCCAAGTATCATCCTCTTTACTCATTAGACAATCAACATAATCGGGTGAGGAATTAGCAAGATCAACCATATAAATATTATCCACTCTAAAACCACGGAGGATAATTTTGAAATCACTACGTCTGAACACTAAGCATTCATCCGAATCAAATAAAGAAAGATTTCCCTTGTCACACAATTGGCTTATGCTCAAGAGATTATGCTTTAATCCTTTAACAAGTAATATATGCTTAATAGAGGAATTTTCATCCTTACCGACCGAGCCGATGCCGATGATCTTTCCTTTATTGTTATCACCGAAGATAACACTTCTTCCTTCTTTGTGCTCTAATTGAAGGAATTTGGATTCATCTCCCGTCATATGCTTGGAGCATCCACTATCAAGGTACCATAGTACACTTGATCCCTTCAAGCACACCTACAAAACAAATTAATGTTCTTTAGGTACCCATGCCATCTTGAGTCCTTGGGGGTTAGGCATATTATAATGATGCGATTGAGTAATATGTCTATGACGTGTAAAGCATGCAGGAGCAATATGACCAATACGTCTACAATAATGACAAGTCACATTTGGGTTATGCATCCTTCTAGGTTCATAGTAACTAGATGGATGAAAATTTCTTACTCTATTTTGAACACTATGACTATTTCGCATTTTATGAGAATTATTTCTCCTACTATGAGCTCTAGGATGGGCAGCATTTCTAGAGTGATTGCTTCTCGGTTGAAGGCCATTTCTAGGTCTTCTCAAAGGTTCAGCATTTGGCCTAAAATATGCATCATTTCTAGGGTAACTATTTCTAGGTGGTAAGTCATTGCTTTTATTAGTCCTAGGTTGAGCCTTAGGTGGTTGGGGTTTGGCTTCAACCTTTTCTTTAACCTCATTCTTAAATCCTATGCCATGCTTGGTTGATTTCAATTTTACAAGGACCTCGTTCAAATTCTTGTGGGAAGAATTAAACTTATCTAAGGTACCTTTGAGTCTATCTACCTCATTTTTGAGATGCAATCAAGAAGAACAACTTTTAGTAGAATTTTCGGTCTTATCGGCGCTTCTTTTTCCAAAAAACTTGTTTTCCTCTTTCAGCTTTTCATTTTCTAAAACCAGTTTTTCTAAATCCTTTTCTTTCAAAGAAAGCTGTTTTTGAAAATCCTTTTCTTTTAATAAAGCATTTTCTTTTATGCCCTTAACAGTTCTTGAAGCCTTAATAAACTCAGCATATAATTCATCAAAAGCAGTTTGCATTTCTTCAAGAGTAAAGAAGTTTTTAGACGAGATTTGACATACCTCATCTTTGTTGTCTTCTTGTGCCATAAGGCAAAGATTTGCTGCTTCGTCTTCTTCTCCTTCGCTTGACTCATCTCCGGAGTCGCCTCCCCAAGAAATGTATGCACGTTGCTTTTTAAAAGGTTTCTTCTCCTTTTTGATGTTTGGGCAATTTGATTTGATGTGCCCGGTTTCACCACATTCATAGCACTTGATTTGTTCGCCTTGCTTTTTGCCCTTGCATTTATACTCTTTGCGCATGAACTTTTGAAATCTTTTGATAACGAGTCCAAACTCGTTGTCTCCTTCCTCATCAATTTGCGGTTGGCTTGTGCTCGCCTTTAGAGCTATTCTTTGCCTCCTTTGATCATCAACAAAAGGGTTAAGAATAGTAGATTCATAGGTCTTAAGGTTACCTCTTAGTGCGTCGATGGTGAAGTTTGAAACGCCAATGGATTCTTGAATTGCATCGACCTTTGATCTCCATGCCGGTGTGAGACTTCTAAGAATTTTTCGAACGAGCTCTCTATCCGTGAATGTTTTCTTGAGAGCATGTAGGTCATTTACGATTATTGAAAATCGCTTAAACATTTCGTCCACCTTTTCACCTTCCTTCATGTGAAATAATTCATAAGAATGGGTTAGGAAATCAATTTTTGCTTCCCTTACCTGGTCCGTACCTTCGTACGTAACTTCTAGCTTGTCCCACATCTCCTTTGCCGTTGTGCAACACGATATTTTCCTGTAATCGTCAGTATTAACAGCACAATATAATAAATTAATTGCTTTAGCATTATTTTGAACCTTTCGGATGTCATCCGCGTCATACTCATCCTCGGACTTGGGAACCCATTCGTTTTCCACCTTCTTTGTTGGAATTTGGTTTCCCTTCATTATCACCTTCCAAAGGTGAAAGCTGTTGGACTGAACGAAGATCTTCATCCTCTCCTTCCAGTACGTGTAATTTGTACCGTTGAATAGAGGTGGTCGTGTGGAGCACTGTCCTTCATCAATTCCTGCAAAAGAATCACGAGTAGAAGCCATGGATGGTTCTCTCAAACTGTTAAGTTTTCAGAGAGTTGGGCTCTGATACCAATTGTTAGATAAAGCGCTTAACGCTAGAGGGGGGGGTGAATAGCGTTATAATAAAATTTAGCGTAAACTTGCGGAAATTAAAATTTGCAGGAAATAAATAAGTGCGTTAAATAAACAAAAAGGAAAGAATGCACCCATATATTCTGGTTCACCACAACACGTGGCTAGTCCAGTCCCCGAGAGACTCTCTCAAGATTTTCCACTAACTTGTGTAGCTTACGGGTGCTCAACAAACCTTTACAACTTAAGGACACAAGCCTTAACACCTTTGCTCGGAGATACAACACTCCAAGACTTCAACCAAGGAAACACAAGTTCCTTACAACAAGAGAATTACAATTCTCTTACAAGTGTATAAAACACTAAACACTCAAATAAAATACTCCTTAATGAGTAGATATGAGTAAAAGAAGTAAGCTCTAGATCACAACAACTTTGGACAAGAATATGGCTCTCAAAAACTTTATGAAATTGAATATAAAATGATAAACAAAAGTATGCAAGCTTATAGCAATGTAATGATCGGTTGTAGTATGTTGTTGTGTTTAAAACACTAAAATGAAGCTGTATTTATAGTTGAAAAACTTGGCATTACCGTTGCCTAATTGCCAATTAAGAGTTGCTGATTTTACTCACTGACAATCGATTGTCAAACCCCAACAATCGATTGTCTGCCAGTCAGATCAAAATTCAATCCCAGATTTTACGCTTGATAATCGATTACTTACAATCCATAATCGATTACTGGCAACGTTCAAAAAATCCTTTCCAGATTTTACCATAAACAATCGATTGTCCATAATCAACAATCGATTCCTCAGCAACGTTCAAAAAATCTTTTTTGGATTTTAATCAAAACAATTGATTATACACAATCAATAATCGATTACCCAATAACGTTCAAAAAATCTTTTCCGGATTTTAATCAAAAAAATCGATTATACAGAATCAATAATCGATTACCTGACGGTATTTGAAAACTTTACGACAACGGTCAACTTCACAATCGATTGCACAAAGTCAACAATCGATTACTTATCAGTTTTTGAAAAATATTTTAGACACTGTCTCTTTGACAATCGATTGTCCAATGTAACAATCGATTATTTAATAAATTTGAAAATCACTGGAAGACACTGTCTCAACATAATCGATTACCATTAGTTCATAATCGATTATTCTGAGTTTTGAAAAACTTTGATGGACACTGCCTCAGTCACAATCGATTGTCATTAGTTCACAATCGATTGTCATGCAGGTTTGAAAAACCTGATGCTCACTGTCTTACTCACAATCGATTGTCATTAGTTCACAATCGATTGTCATGCAGTCTTGGCTTAAAACAATCGATTATCATAAGTACATAATCGATTATCTTAGTCCTTATTTTTAAGGCATGTCTAAAAGTTATTTTGACTACTGTAAATATGCATGATTTAAAATCATTTGACATTAAATTAAATATGCATGATTTTGGAAAATAGTTTTATGAGAGAAGCCATGTTACGAGTCAAGTTGTAGGATCAAGATCACAATTAAGAATGACTCAATTAAACTATAAAACTTTGTCTTGAGCTTGAATCTCGTTGTATATCAATTGTGCGCTTGTTTCTTGAACTTCGTCATATATCAATTTTCGCTTCGTTTGTCATTCATCAAAACCTATACAAAAGAACACACGTTTTAGTATATTGCATTGAGAACGTGTTTCCAACAATCTATCTTTTGGTCTTCCTTCTAAATTCTTCCTTTCATTATGTGTTTCTATTCCTGACTCCTTTGTTATACTCTGCATCTCCTTCTCTTTATTTATTCTTTTAGGTCTCCACTCTTGCATTATTTTCTCCTTCTATCGATAAGTAATTTGTTGAGTATTTTTCTCCTTCTCGTCCTTTGTTGTTTAACTTTGTTCTGTTCTGCAGCAGTCTCCTTACATGAATGTCCAATATTCAAGAAAGTTTCATAGAATTTAGGCTTCCAATAATAAGAAATTTTTTGGTCAAATTGTCTTCCATCTGGTTCCATACAGTAACACTAGTAGGCAGAGCTCTTGTGACATTAACCTCAATTAACATCCTAGCATAGGAAATTCTCTTTTGCTTTGATGTACATTCATCTGCGTACAGTGGTTTGGGAATTGCACTGGCTACTCTGCTTAGTGACTGCACTCCCCAACAGCTCATTGGCAAATTAGGTAAAATCACCCACAAAGAAATTTCTATTAGAAATTCCTTATTGAAATCAAAGTTAATAGTCCAAGGTTTCAGAATTAAAGATATATTATTCATTGTATATGGCCCAAAGTATAATATTATTGATATTACCCATATTGTTAAATCTATTCACATAGTATCCTTCAATCATAGAGAGAACTTCTAGTTCAGCAACTTGATTCCAATTTTCTTTCACACATCTATGCATGTAGTTGTAACCAGGAGTTTCAACAATTACATATACGATTAAAGCACTTTTCCACTTCATTACTTTCTTTTCTACATCCTCTTTTTCTAATTGTACCATCGTTTTCCTATCTACAATTACAGGTGGTACATAATTCATGTTTCAATCCATTCTCTGAGCTCCTATTTCCTGCGAACAGAGAGGTCCACAGAGTTTTCTCACTTTTCTACTCCATTACCGCTTCTCGATCCATTGCTGCTTTGCTTGAACTTGCCGGATCTGGATCCTTCTCACTCAGTTGTTCAATTTGACTTGGATCTACACTCAATTCCTTTCCCTCAGCTTCTCTTTGTATCAATTCCTCCATTGCATGTTGATTGCCATCCAATGGAACAGTAGTCACTAGGTCTTTCACTGTCTGTATTTCAACTTCAGCTGAATTTCCACCTCCAGCTACAGGTGGTTGTCTTGGTCTCTCTCGAGGTTTTCCTTTTCCCCTGTCCATTTCCACGGTAGTCGCCCTCTAAACTAACGTGCGCCGGTGAGCTCGTGGTTAGAGAGAGAAACTATAGAGAAGTCTTAAGTCAGTTTCCTCTACATAGCGATTTTCAAATATATGTAAATAATAATTTAGTCATTAATATTCTTACATATTGTTAAAATATTAAAATAATGGTTTGAAGAGTATCTTGAGTGAAACAATGCTTTTCATTCACAATTTTTAACTGTTTATGAACTTTTTATTTCAAGTGTAATTTATGTCTTTTTAAAAATATTTTTAAAATTAAACCTAAATTTATATTTTCTCAACTTTAACCAAATATTGTCCAAAATTAATTTAAATTAGATTCTATGTAAAAATCTTTTTTTTTTCAAGTTGAAAGGGGTGGATTACTGTGAAATATTTGCCAGCCAAAAAAATTGCAGCTCCCTCCACAAAGTATATATCATTTATGTAGGGTCCAGGCTGAGGCGGACCCAAGATTCGGCAGTAGCATAGGCACCATGACTATTTCTTGAAGACATGCAAATATGCATGAAGTTTTTATCGAAGTTTTCGAGCACCGGTGATTCCTCTTCCTATAGTATGCGTCCACCTTTGAAATAAAGGAAGGGCCGCACCCTAAAGGGTCATTTGGTATAAGATATAAGAAGGTATAAGAGTGGTATAAAATTTAATACCACTTTAATACTTTGTTTGGTTAGTAAACCTGATATAAGTTGTCCCCATGTTAATTTTACGAGGGTAATTTATACCTTATAGAAGGAGGAGTAATTAGCAACGGTATAACTTATACCTTCTTCTTAGAAATTATGCAATTGTCATTCTTAATACAATATATCAAACAATGAATAAATAATAATTGCAATATAACTAATCTCAACATAACTTATCCAAGTATAACTTATACCGATATAAATTATATTCCAATTAAACGATTCCTAAAAATATGATATAGATAATCATCTTATTATAAACATTAATAACTGCTTCACCTATAGTTTGTCGCCATTTTGTATTATTATCCGAACCCCGCAATATCCTAGCTGTGCGTTCTTACAAGAGTAGGGTTTTGAGGGCCCCATTTAAGAGTCTCAAAATGTCAACTTGACAAATGCCAACTTTCATTTCTATAAATCAGCAGCTCTCCACAATATGCTCTTTTTTTTTTCTCTTTTCTCTCCATTGCTATTTGCTACTCACACTCTCTCTCCCTTCCTATTTTCCGGCTATCTCGCCGGATTCCGGCCTCCATTATTTCCGGTGGATAAACCCCTTCTCCTTTTTCTCCCAGCTAAGGTCTCTATCTCTTTGTACTCTCTTTTGTGAGATTTCTTTTTATTGGTATTTGAGCAAAACCAGTTCTTTTTTGGATCTGAGTGGGCTCTAGATATTTGGTCAATTACCTTCTAAGTAAATTATTTTTTTATTTTCTTTAATGGGGTTTCTATCTTGCTCTAGTTCATTGTATATGGATCTCAAAGTTTCGTTTTTCTTCTTAATTTTATTGCTTTTAAAGGGAGTAGAGTTAGTAATGTAGCTTGTTTTCTGAGTTGGGTGTGAGCTTAAAGTTTTAAAGATTTGATCTTTTAAAGAAAATTCTTTATTCCCTTTTAATTTCTTGGATCATCTTCATTTTCTAGACTAACTTATGCCTATTTATTTGGTATTGTTATAGGAGGATATATAGCTCAATATTCTATTCTTTTTTATAGCATCAATATCCTCCTAAAAAAAGAGCTTGGCAATGGCTTGATTAGTAGTAAATAATATCAGTCAAATTTGCATACTTTTTTGTGGATAAGATTATTTTGGTTATGTAACTTAAGTTAATTACTAGTAGACCTGTTTATTCATTAATAATCCTTCAGTAGAGAGAAATAATGGATAAGACTTCAAACACAAGTGAGTTTTTGTCTTTGTTTGTTTGTCTGCTTTGGATAATGGATGAGTTATTAATTCTTTCAGTTGGGCCACAGTGTTTTGCTGATTTGGTTTCTCATAACTTCCATTCTTGGTAGTTTATTTTGTAGTTTTGGTATATAAAAGTTTCCATGTGTTCCATATTCTTATTTAAAAAGCGCCTTTTATTTTGTCCGAGACTGAGTTAGTGGGTTGTCAAATAGCTACTCCATTTACTGTTAAACAAGCTTGTGTTGTTATATGAGTTGTACAACTTAGTTAGTGGTCTAAAAGGGGTTATTTGTTTATCATACAGAATACTTGTTTGAGTTGAAGGGTTAAGACTGAACATGGAAGGAACTGGACTGAAAAGTGTGGGCTCACACTGCTCCATCTCTGAGATGGATGATTATGATCTCTCTAAGCTTCTTGACAAGCCAAGGCTAAACGTTGAGAGGCAGAGATCTTTTGATGAGAGGTCTGTCAGTGAGTTATCCATAGGCCTAAGCAGAGGATTAGATAATTATGAGAGTGCTTACTCGCCAGGAAGGTCTGCCTTGGACACCCCAGCTTCATCGGCACGGAACTCTTTTGAGCCCCATCCAATGGTTGCTGAAGCCTGGGACGCTCTCCGCCGTTCTTTGGTTCACTTTCGAGGCCAACCAGTTGGTACAATTGCTGCTGTTGACCATGCCTCTGAGGAAGTCCTCAATTATGATCAGGTCCGTGTTAAATACACAATCCAGCAGTGCCTTCAATGTCTTGTGACTTTGTAGCATCTGTCAATTTAAGTTTTTCGTTTGATGTGTAGGTTTTTGTTCGAGATTTTGTTCCTAGTGCTCTGGCCTTCCTGATGAATGGAGAGCCAGATATAGTTAAAAACTTCCTATTGAAGACACTTCAGCTTCAAGGATGGGAGAAAAGAGTAGATAGATTTAAGCTGGGGGAAGGAGTTATGCCTGCTAGTTTCAAGGTTCTTCATGATCCAGTTCGTAATACGGATACGATAATGGCAGATTTTGGTGAGAGTGCAATTGGAAGAGTAGCTCCAGTTGATTCTGGATTTTGGTGGATAATTCTTCTCCGTGCATACACAAAATCTACGGGAGACGTCAGTCTTGCTGAAACTCCCGAGTGCCAAAGGGGAATGAGGCTTATATTGAGCTTATGTTTGTCCGAAGGATTTGATACATTTCCTACTTTGCTCTGTGCTGATGGATGCTCAATGATTGATAGAAGAATGGTAAAATGTCTTATCGCCTTAGCTTGCATATATTTTCTTTGATTGTGACATAATACAACTTACAATTGTGATTGGATACTTGGTATGTATTAGGCTGCTTTCTTCTGTTCTTTTGATGCTTTTAATCAGTAATTCCTTGCCACTCCCTCCGGCCAATAATGAAAGAAACTATGAACAGAATAAATAAACACCTATTATCTGAATTCAGTTCAAATCCCCCATTTGATTGGAACTGAAGCGTAGTAGTAGTAGTCATTGTATATGAATTTTGAATCTTTTCGTTGAAAACATAAGATATCAGATAGTAATGAAGCAGTGCCGCTTCCAACTTCAACGTGTTTATTAATTTTCTTTAGAGTCCTTGTGTCACGGGCCTAACTCAACTAGGCATCGATCGGACAACCTTGACAGCCTTTATATGGTCCAAGGTTTCAGTCTTACCAAGAAATAAGCTCCAACTCGTGCTTGAGCTTGCCACACACACACACACACGAAAATAATGAAAGACAAAGGCACACGAATTTGGGAGGCAAAAGCCTATTTTCTGATTTACTTGATAAAGAGAGGAATACAAAGTATGAAATGAGTGCCTTAAGGCCTATACTAATTAGCATATAAAGAACCGTCACTACATGATCCTAATTATATTAGAATATCCTCTAAATATGCCTAACTATAAGGGGAAAGGCGGCTTGGGGGAGCCAGTCAACACTTGGTTAAAACTGACATGTCTTGCCGTGATTTCCATGGATGTCGCTTTCACTAGGCGGCTTTGCAGTACCAGACACGCCTAGCTGCTGGGAACTAGGAAAAGGCTGCATTAATTGAGTCTCATGCTTGTTTTTGACTTCTCCAAATGTTGGCGGCATGTGTGTACAGACCCCTTTACTTGTGGATGCCATAATTGAATCAGATTGTTAAGCTTTAGGCGGAAAAAACAATCGGGACGTTTGTGGGGCGCAACCTTCTCCCCCACCTGAAATGGCGACGACAGCGACGCCATAAAGCTTCAAGTATTCATGTACTTGATCTTGAACTGCCACAAATCCTCATATTTTTCCCAAGATGCTTGCTTGAGTGAGTGTCCCTTCCAATGAACAAGAAATTGAACGCTCGAATTGCCCCGTCCTTTGCCTCGGACTAGCTGATGATCAATTATGGCCTCAATCTTCTTGTCAATAGGTGAAGGTGTGATAAAAATCTGAGCATGACTAGACTGCCCACGCTCCAAGTCCACTGTCTTCATGATACGACTTCAATTGACTAGCATGGAAGACAGGATAAATTTTCAAATGGTGTGGCATGTCTAGCTTATAAGAAATCTTGCCCACCTTGGCAATGATCTCAAACGGTCCCTCATAGCATTGGATCAAAGTTCAAACTTTGGTTAACGCCCCGCAATGATTTGAAAAGATGGAGATTAAGCTTCACCATGACTTTATCCCTAATTCGGTAGAGAACCAGACGCCCCCTACGATCAACAAATTTCTTCATCTTGCGGGCAGCCTTGTCTAAATAAGACCTGGCCATATCAACCTGTTTTTCAATGCCTTTGCCATATGAACTGCGCTCGGAATCTTCAATTCTACAGTCACGGGCAAGGACTGTGGTGTGTTGGGCTGCTGCCCTGTTGCAACCTCAGGGGACCTCTCCCGGTGGCTTCACTAAGTTGCAAATTTTAAGAGAATGAGCTGTGTCAAGCACTTTGACCAGTCCTTTTGGTTGGCGCTAGCGAAGTGTCTCTAGTACAGCTCCAAAATTGCGTTGACCCTCTCCATTTGGATGAAAACTTGTTGAGAAGTGCAACTCCAACCCCAACAAATTGAACAACTCCCTCCAAAAAACAACAATGAATCGTGGATCACGGTCGATAATTATGTGCTTTGGAACACCTCAATGTTTGACCACGTCATGCTACCTCTTCGGCTTTGCAATTTGCGGTAGTGACAGTGAAGGTAGCGTAACGATCGACCACTGCCATGATGGTGCCAGAGCCCTTCGAATTTGGCAAGCACATGATGAAATCCATTTTGGCGGTGTTCCATGGCCTTTCAGCAGTGGTAAGGGCTCAAGCCAGCCCCCCGGGTGCCTTGTGCTCCACCTTGTCTTCCCTCTGGTTGGCAAACAAGACATGTTCGGACATGGACCTCAATGTCATCCCTCATATGAGGCCAATAGTAGGATGACTCCAACAATAACGTTGTGTGCTTTTGTCCCGGATGCTTTGCTCATACCGTGTAATGACCCTCTCTGATCAAAGTAGAAATGCTACTTAAAACCATTACCTGATCAAAATTAAAACCATATCTTAATATATACAATATCTTATTTGATGTTTTTCATTTCCTATTCTTTTTTATTTTTTTGCCTTTAGTCAGTGTCAGCTTCCTTTTCTTTTTCCTTTGTTTTCCCTGCTCTTCTTCAGTTCAGCCACCCACGGAATATAACTTCTCTTACTTTTCTTTCTTTGTATAGGTATACCATGTCTTACTTTTCTCCATACATGTCACCCAGTATTTAACAAAATGTTCAAGAGATAAAATTTTCTACTACATTACCTCGTAATTGTGTATCCAAATTCTAACACTAGATTTGAAAGCCCAAATGTCATGCATAACTTGAAGATACACTGAAGTTCTACCTCTTTGGAGTTCTGTTATGATCATAGTAAGAAGTGCTTTGAAGCACATACTAAGCATCTTCTTTTGCTTATTGGTGATTTCATTGATCTACGTACGGCTGAATATTTATTTGAATTAAATCGCAAACACAACTACTCCAGCCTCCAGTCATTGTATTTATCCTGACGAAAATGTTAGATCTGACTCCCATTAATTAGTAGAGAAGGATGGCGGGCGAGCCCATTATCCACCAACTTTCAAAGCAGGCAACAACATATTTTTCGGCTATAAAAAGAAAGTTTGATATGACTACCCTAAAAGTTGTTTATAACTTTTTGCACAATAGATTGATGAATTACATGTCCTTGAATATATAATTAAATTGTGGTGGTTAATTTTCAGGGAGTATATGGTTATCCTATTGAGATCCAAGCACTCTTCTTTATGGCACTGAGAAGTGCTTTGGCGATGATGAAGCACGACACAGAAGGGAGCGAATTTATTGAGAGAATAGTAAAGCGTCTACATGCCTTGAGTTATCACATGAGAAATTATTTCTGGCTTGATTTCCAACAATTAAATGACATATACCGCTACAAAACTGAAGAGTATTCTCATACTGCAGTAAATAAGTTCAATGTTATCCCTGATTCAATCCCAGAGTGGGTATTTGAATTTATGCCAACGCGTGGTGGTTACTTTATCGGGAATGTTAGTCCAGCAAGGATGGACTTCAGATGGTTTGCTTTAGGAAACTGTATTGCCATCTTGTCCTCCCTTGCCACTCCCGAGCAAGCTTCCGCTATTATGGATCTCATAGAAGCACGTTGGGACGAGCTAGTAGCAGAGATGCCCTTAAAAATATCTTATCCAGCACTAGAAAATCATGAATGGCGACTTATAACTGGTTGTGATCCCAAGAATACCAGGTGGAGTTACCATAATGGAGGATCTTGGCCAGGTTATTCACTTGATCTTTTACTAAATTTCAAACTCCTCAATTTAGTAGAGAATGACTTCTTATTAAGAAAGAAAAAGGAATGTAGGTCATGAATTAGATTGATCATAAGTTTAGTTATTGTGTTAAAACGATTATGCTTTTAGCTTTACTAGAATACATTTTTACTTAACATTAGTTTTATACTATCCCAAGTAGCATTCCAAGATAATGAAGCCTCAACGTCGCTCGTAGAATTTTTTTTGTCATGCTCTCTAATGCAAATGTCTAATTCAAATGCAGTGCTTTTGTGGTTGCTAACCGCTGCCTGCATTAAGACGGGACGACCACAAATTGCAAGACGAGCAATCGATCTTGCTGAGAGCCGCTTATCTAAGGACGTCTGGCCTGAATACTATGATGGAAAAGTCGGAAGATATATTGGTAAACAAGCAAGGAAGTATCAGACGTGGTCAATCGCAGGATATCTTGTAGCAAAGATGTTGCTGGAGGATCCTTCACACTTGGGAATGATCGCGTTGGAAGAGGACAAGCAAATGAAGCCTGTAATTAAACGATCAGCTTCCTGGACGTGCTGAGTTGAAGCAAGAGAGACATTACTACCAATGGATACAGAAACCACAAAAAACACTATTCTTTGGCTATTTCTGTCCTTGTAAGATTGCTCATTTCTCATGTTATGTACATTTGCATCCAGCGAGACTAATGTCTCTGTTTATCAGTATAAAAGACTTTGCCTTTATGATATCCAATCTGTTGAACAAATCTTATACACATGCTCTAATTATTTGGATAGGAGTATAGGATGGTGAATGTAATGTTTATAAGTGTATAACCCTATGTGACTTTCCCAAGGGGTCGTTTGGTAGGGTGTATAAGAATAAAACTGAACAGAATATATTAGTTTTGGTAGGGTGTATAAGAATAATACTGAACAGAATATATTAGTAATGCCGAGATTAGTTATGCCGGAATTATTTCTTAGACTGTTTGGTTTGGTGTATTAGATGTGTTGAATGGGCAGTAGTGTGTTTGTACATGCTTAGCTATGTATTAAAAGTTATGGTATTGCTAATGCCAGGGTTTGCTATGTATATGAATAATACTGAATATGGTGGATAACTAATATAGGTATTAGTTATACATAAGTTAAAAATTACCAAACAAGGGATTAATAATATCGAAGCTAATACAATGTATTATTTTTCTTAATATATCTTACTAGACGACCCCTAAGCATCAATGCACAACACTTGGCCCTCGTTTGGTCATAAATTTTGCCAAATTTTTTTCAAATTATTTTTGGCAAATACCTGTTGTTTATAGATTTTATTTATGTTTTGGCAAATTTCCAAATCCCAAAACCAGCTTAAGAGTTGTTTTACCGTTTGGTTTTAAAAAAAAAAAATCAAAAGTTGCCCTAAACTTTTGTATTTTATAAAAAAAGTTCGCTTTCTGTTATTATGACCCAACTAATCCATATCTACCCACTTTGCCTTTCTCCATAAACAGAAGAAAATCTTTGCCAAGTTGTTGTGACAATCCACCGCAAAGAGAAATTTGAAGGCAATGTATTAAAATCTGATAATATTTGTATAAATTTTCTTCAAATTTGTTTCGCTTGTTTTGTAGTATGAATTTTTGTCAGAGTTGTCGGGCATTTGTATTTTTGATAGTTTTTAAAAATTATGAGTATAAGTTACATTTCGTGTTTTTTCAACAAAAAAAAGTGAAATATGTTTTGAAAAATTATGTCCAAATTTTTTTTTCAACCCAACATGTCACATTCTTGTAAAGGGAGAAAAAATATATTATTTTTCTTATTCGAAATGATGAAATTCTACATAAGTGAATGTCACATTCTTGCACTTTACCAACATGTTAGCCCTAAAAAAGTAAAAGCAACATTGATTATCCTAAAAAGAAAAACAGTAAAAAAAATAGCAAGAATTATCAATCATGAATTAAACCCGAACGTAGTGACGGCTATCGTTAATTTGGATCTAACATAATCCGAACATGAAACTTTGGAAGAAAATGAAGTTGCTAATGAAATAAAGATGTTCATGCCGAACATTTATTATTATTATTATTATTATTATATATATTTCTATAACTATAATTTTATGGATCAACTTACATGCATCTCGATTAATTTTCCATAATACCTGTTGCGTCACACTCTTCGATGCCTATAGAATCTTAGTTATTTATGCTAAGGAAATTGTATGATATGATTATGGGCTATTATTTTTGGAAGCGATTAAAAATATACATTTCTCATTTTAAAATCCTATGGTGGATCTTCTCTTTTAGGTACGGTAGTGGCTATTCTTTTGCTATTTGAAGTGATTAAAGAAAGTAAGATACCATGAAATCTCTAAAAAGGAAGTGAAATAAGAAGGAAAGTGACATATCAATGGTTACTTATCTTAAGTTCTATCTATGAAATGATTAAAGGTGGGTGGGTTGGGGGGGGGGGGGGGGAGTGAGTGTATGGTAAAGTTAATCAAACTTTGATGCTTTCTTTCCTTTTATCTTTCTTTTCAAATGTCACGCCAACACTTTACTGCTATAACGTGCATTAATAAATGGATTTTTTTATAAAATTATGGTCGGCAAAAGTTGGAATTTGATATAAGTAAATATTATTTTTTACCTTTTCCTTTTGGACTTTTTCCTACGCAGAATTTTTCATAAGCGGTGTTATTATTTCTAGTAAGAGGTCCGTAAGAGTCAAAAACTATTTTATGTTGCTAAGGGAATTTGAACCCAAGACCTCTTATAGCAAAGAGGAAGCTATCAACCACTAGACTAATAAATTATTTTACTGCAAGTAGTGTCACTTTTATCGGTTTTATCTTATATTTCTATTTCACACACACACGCGCGCGCGCGCGCGCACACACACACACATACACACACACACACACACACACATATATATATATATATAATAAAAAATTCGACGAAGCGGTGTCCCGTGACACCGCTAGAGGCCATGTAATCTGCCCTGGCGGCGCGGGTCGGGTTGTGTCGGATATGAATATGTCAAATAAATAATACAAAAATAGATAAATAATCCGATACGATTCATATTTAATACGGATAAAAACGGGTTAAACGATGAATAATATGGATATTCATAACATACACGAATTCCTAAATATGATCACTTTTGAAGAAAATTAGTGCTCTTCCAAACTTGAGAACCCCAATTTGAGGCTTTATCTCATTTATGATTGGTCAATTGACCATTATCGACCGATCATGGGATTGGTGCACAAACAATCATTTTTAGGAATGCTATTTAGATATTAATCATTATTCATTTTAACCTAAAATTTAAATTAAAAATCTAAACTTTAGAACAGTTCAACATATTTTTTTTCCCCAGAAATTAAACTGAAAAAATTAAAATTTAAAATACATTTACTAATTCTTAAATAGTGGCCCTTTATTTCTACTCGATCATGTGTCCCGTTAGAATTGTACTAGTTTCACCCAACAAGATTATGTAATTTACATTTAAGGTCATGTATCTACATTTGTACTTTTGGATGGTGGAACAAGGGAAAGGTTGTATCATAAAGAATTAAAGATACGGTCAACAACGTGTTGTTTGTGTCAATTATATTAGAAAATCTCCTTTTTAAAATCATTATAGACGCTATTCTGCATTAGAAAAAAGATTACTTTCTTTAACGTAGAGAATGCTCTACTGTGTTAATTGTATAAACTATAAATCATAGTATTCAAAAGCCATGGCTTGCGCTAGAGTGTACATAAGTTGGATTGGTTCGAATTTATAATTACTAATTAAATTAATTATATCGGATGTTAAAATCAATAAACTAAATCAAATCAAACCACAAAAGTCGAGTTTTTTAATTTATTTTTTATCCAGGTTTCCAATTTTCTAGAATGTTTCGGACTTTTTCTGGTACAATATTCATATTACACAACATATAACCTATGCTCCAAATATTTCTTCGATTCATGTAGGATACAAATATATAAGGTGTTATCCAAGAAAAAAATTAATATGAGATGAGTAATGATATTGTATCAAAGTATTCAACAATAAAGATACTGAAATAGAATAAAATAAATATAGCTAATTAATAAGTCATAATGAAACTGAACATAATTTAAAAGTACTAAGTCATGCTTTAAGTAAGACTAATAAGTACTAAGTATTAATTATATGACTAAACAATAAAAAAATAAGCTATGGAGGAGATGTCTTTAAAGGATGCAATTTTCTGTTACAGATATGGATGGTTGAACACTTGTGCCGTTGATCTCCATTCATGAATTATGGGTCATCGGAAAAGAGCTGCATAGAAGAATTTATACCAGGGTTGATGGATTAAGATTACCGGAGGGGGTCACAAATGGGTATCATATCTCCGTACCATAAGTGCAAGTCAAATAGAGTGGATGTTTGTATGGCTTCCCATTGATAAAATTATATATATGCCAGCTACCGGGCCTTATTTCCTTTTGATGGGTCTCCGGAGTATCCAACCTTATGCTCCATGAAGGGTGTTGAGACAGTTAGGGAGATGCCAAATGATTCCAAGGATGAAGACAGTAGTTGCCATGTGGTCGAGATTGGTCCCAATGGTCAATTTCACAAAGCAGCAATCCGTACAAAACTGAAAGAAATAGATATCCGATACTATTGTCATTCCTAATACCGAATTAAATTTCTTTTGTTAGCACATGATTGATTTGGTTTTACTTTGAACCTTTTAAGTTGCTAATATTTATGAGCTATAAAACATATTGGACTATTCAGTGGTTCTGATGTGAACTAAGGGTCCACTAAACTGTATAGACAACCTGATTTTCTGTCAGTTCTCACAGTACAGAGACACAGAGCAGTAAGTAAAAAACACAATAGAGATTTACGTGGAAAACTCCCAACCACAGGATTAAAAATCCCCACCTACACTTAAAAGTTTAACTTCACTAAGTGAGCAAACTTTATATTACAACCTATTGTAATCTAAGAATTAACCTCTTAATACCTCTCCTACTTGTAATAACTCTATTACAAATACTTTGACTAACTCTAGCCAAAACACAAGAACAAGATTTATGATTTTACAAATGATCTCCTACAAAATGCTTCTAAATAAGTTGACTAGGAGTTAAAAATAGATAACACTAACAAAGATACAACAATACTAAGGACATATGATAGACTTAGTGCTGGGATCTGGTCCTTGATTCTGTTGTTACTTTGTTCTTCAATCACTTGAAAGTCAGATGCTCCATAACGTAACTGTTGCATTGTTGAGTGTGCAGAGAAACAGTGCAGCGGCTTCATAGCTGTAGAGAGTTGACTTGTACTGCCATAAGAGGAACTGATGGCCATCTGTTCCATTTGCCGTTTCTTTGACTCAAGTTGTTGGAACTCGTGCCAAACTTGAGACTTATTGTTCTCGAGCACTTTGAGGATGTGTAACAAGATCCTAATCTGGTTCTTATTATGAAGTTTGTTAGATCATTAAAATACAAAAGGCACGTAACTTAACAATTTTCTCCTTTTTTGATGATAACAAACTTATAATTGAAGTCCTCTCCTGAGTACCAGATCTTATATAATTTTTTCTGTAAAAAGACATTTTGCCCCCTGAGAACCTGAGTACTTATTCCTCCACATAATTTTCTTAACCCTTTTAGCATTATAAAAAGATCATACACAAGTAAACACAAAAAGAAGTCTAGCAAAATTAACTCATGTCATATGTGTGCATACAACATGGCTAAAAACATAGCGCAAGAGTATAATATGCATAGAAAAAAACGAGATGCTCATGAATTTAAAAGAGAAGAAATCAAAGGTAGTAGCATTATTGTTACAAAAACATCCATAAAAAAGACAACTTAAAGTACCATTCATAGGAACAACAAAAAATAATAGGGTAGGACAGATAACATTCAACTGGACATTCGAAAGGGAACTGTTTAAGGAGCACTAGAAGTGGGAGGGAAGGATGAGGAGGCAAGGGTTTTGAGAAGAATGTCCATTCGAGCATTTGTAGACACTTGCTCATTAATCTGCCGCTCTTTCATGTCCTCGACCTATTTCCTCAGGTCTACATTTTTGGTAGTCAGGCGAGCAACCTCTAAGCCTTATGCACTACTAGAACCAGGTTCTTCCTTGGCCCGACTAAGCTGCCCTTCAAGAATGATATTTTGTGCCTTCAACCTCCTTATTTCCTCATTTGCAGCACTCCGGACATCAATCAATTGAGAAATAGTGGAATTGCTTCCAACACCCCCTTTCTTTTCAATACACTCACATTCCTCCAACGTTGTCTTTGAGAAGGTTTGCTTGCGAGTTCCAAGTGATGCTCTTCCCAAAGGGACCTTAAAGAATTCAAACAACTTAGTGAGCAGGAACCAATAAGGCAAACCATGATTTTCGTCCTTGAAGTCTGCCACATTCTTCGTATGTTCAATCATAATACCAAGTAGATTGATGGTGGTGTATGCATCCAGAACTTCCATGAGGAACAAGTCTTCTTTTGAAGTAATTGAGGCCCTTTCTACGCGTGGAAGCAAGACCTTATTCATCATTTCAAATATAAGTTGATACCCTAGAAGGAGGGCCTTCTTGTGCACATGTCCCCCCCCCCCCCCCCCCGCTGCACAGCTTGATCCTTTAAAATGACTCTTCTAATGTTAGGAGAGCACGTCCCTTCGATGGATGAAATCCCTTCAGTAGGCACTCCCAAATACTTCTTAGAATACCCATGTCCATCACAAAATCTACTCCATTGATCTTCAAACAAATGTTATCATCTTTCACTATTAAAATTATATGCGTAGAATCTACAAACCTCCCCCTCATGAACCTTGGGACTCTGATTGATGAACAAATGAGTCTACTTTTGAAATTCGCAGATGTCAACAACTATATAATTCCTGACATTTGGAGAACGTCAGCGTCAAATGTTTTGCCCCATGACACCCTCTGCTTCATAAGGTTTTCTTTTCTTTCAACCTTTGACACGGTCACTTTGGACTTCTTGGAGGAACCAAGTTCCTCCTCGTCACTAGCCTTCCTCTTTACATTCTTCTTCATATTTTTCTCCTTCTTTTCAGGTTTCTCACCAGATTTCGCACCAGACTTCTCTTCCTCAACACACTTCACTTCATCAACATCTATAACTTTCATAGATGAACCTCTCATGGGCTATATAATCACATGTTTCTTAGAGGATTTACGAATTAAAAAAGCAGGTTCCTCATTCACCCCTTCATCATCAACATGGACAACATTCGTTGGAGGCACATCCTTCTTATTCACTAGCTTTCTCCCTTTCACCAGCCTCCTTCTTTTCTTTTCCTCTTTGTTTTTCTTTAGAAAAGTCTCATAAGCTTCTTTCTTTTGTAGCCTGATAGTGGGTCTTTTAAGAATGGGCTCTTTAGAAGCTGTCCTACCACTTCTAGCAGCAATGAAGCTTGCCACAATCACATTATCATAGTCTTTCTCACTATTTTCATTTTCCTCTTCAGAAAGGGGTCTCATTTCAGTAATAACAAAATTCAATGGCACAACATCAAAGTGAGGAGAAGGAGCAGGATCATTACTGACCTGGGACTCTTTTGAAGAGCAAAGAGTTTCATTCTATGAACTTCACCTTACGCATACTCTCCACCAATCCTCCCTCTGTAGCAACCAATAACACGTTCTCAATAGTTTCTTTCTCATTTACCGCCAAAATAGAATTAGAAGATGTAGGAGGAACATTACATGTCAGAGTGGCAATATTCAGATCAAAACTTATAGCAGGCATTGCTGATACTTCACCACTGCCAACAACATCTTCTTGGGTTTAAGAGATTTTCCCAACCTGCTAACTGGAGACCTCTTGTCCCTCTTCTCCACCTACTATTTCATTATCTTTTATTTTTTTCGACGAGGTAGAGGGAGAGGTTGTAGCAATAAATCTTTTGGGATTTCGAGTTTTATGACTACGGTGAAAACTAGAACTCAATGGGGTTGGAGAAGAAACAATAGGTGATTGTCGGTCTGGTGTGGGGTTTTGACTGGTAACAGTTGGGACTCAGACTCACACTCATGTGCTTCGAGAGACGATGGCATAGTATGAATGACACTGGTAGTGCTTGAAAGCTCCAGATTCTGAGACATGTTGGAGTTTGAAAGCAGAGACATGAGAAAGAGAGGGTTTGCTTTTGAGAGAGAAAGGAAAATTTTGTGGATTTGATGTGGATAGTTGTAAAAGAGACGTATTTATGGTTATTTAATGGGGTTAAGGGATCGGTTGCAAACATGTATAACGTACTGGTTAGATGTGTCAGTTTGTAATGGGTATAATGTTTGGGTTTTAAAAAGACGAGAGAGAGGCGAAAACATTTAATGATGTAGCACTTTTATAGCCATTTAATATGTGCAGGGGTGTAAAAGGAACTACTAAGCTGAGATAAAGGAATCAGGTTTCCTGATTGAGTTTTATAAATATGAGCCTTATACGTTTACCGAGATGCAGGGTTATTGGCTGCTTGTTTACTCTGTAACTTCCATGCGTGTTTACCTGTAACAGTATAGAGATGAGTTAGAGTTTGCCAGAGATGAGTTATAGGGACTTGATACTCAGTTTGATTTTATTATCTCCAGTGCCACTCGATTATTTTCAAAGTTCTCTCTGCTCAATGCTTTGGTGAAGATATCTGCTACCTGGTCCTCTGCTCTGCAGAACTTCATTAAAATGAGGCCCTTTTTAACATTATGTTGCACATCAACATGCTTTTTTCTCTTATGCTGAACCAGGTTCTTTTCATATTGGAATCACTTGTTTTATCATGAATTAATGGCACAAAATCAGAAAACACATCGAAATCCTCCAATTTTTGCTTGATCCACAACAATTGAGCACAACAAGAGGCAGCTACCACATATTCAACTTCTGTAGTTGAAAATGCCACGGAGTTTTCTTTCTTTGTGCCTCGTGAGATTATGCATGACCCTAGAAAATGTTCCATGCCATATGTGCTCTTTTTTATCCATCAAATAATTAGCATCACCATACCCAATTAAGTCGAAATTGTCTCTTGAAGAATAGTAGAGAACTAAGGTCCCGTGTTCCTTTGAGATGCCTTAGAATCCTCTTGGCAGTTTTCAGATAAGATTCCTTTGGATTTAGATTGATATCTAGCACATAATCCCACACTGAATACGTATATCAGGTCTACTAGTTTTGAGATGCAAAAGTGAACCAATGATACCTCTATACATGGTTTCGTTCATAAGAGAACCAGGTTCATCTATGTCCAGACGAGTGGTAGGGTCAATAGGAGCATCAATGATTTTTGAACTTTCCATATTAAATCTCTTCAGTATCTCTTTATGCTGGCTTATCATCGTTCCCCTAGAGGTTTGCTTAACTTTCAACCCTAAGAAAATTTTAGTTTCCCCATCATGCTCATTTTAAACTCGCTTCCCATAAGCTTTGCAAACTCCATTCAAGGAATCATTTTTTGCACAAAAGATGATGTAGTCAAAATAAACTTGCACAATGAGTAGGCCCCTCCTTCGTCTCTTCAAAAATAGGGTGTTGCCAATTTTTCTCATGTAAAGCCATTTTCTAGAAGGAACTTGGATAACCTTTCATGCCATACACGAGCGGTCTGTTTCAGCCCATATAGTTCCTTGTCAAGTTTGAATACACGTTCATGATGCTCATAAAACTCAAAACCATGTGGTTGTTTGAAAAAGACTTCTTCCTTTAAATATCCATTTAGAAATGCACTCTTGACATCCTTTTGGAACAACTTGAATTCCATATGAGATGCAAAGGCAATGAGGATTTTGATGGCACTGGAGAAAAGTCTCATCATAGTCAATACCTTCTTCTTGATTATAGACTTGAACTACTAACCTGGCCTTGGTCCTTGTTGTAATTCCAAACTCATCAAGCTTATTTCTGAATACCCACAGGTTCCTATAGAAATTATGTTTGAGGGTCGAGGAACTAGGTGCCATACATTGTTCCTCTCAAATTGATGGAGTTCATCTTATATAGCATTAATCCAGTCAACATCTTTGAATGCTCCCTTGATAGTTTTGGGCTCAATTCGATAAAGGAAAGATGAGAAGGCAAGCGAGCTTCTTGTCTTTGATCTCGTTTGAATTCCTGAATCAAGAGGAGCGATCACATTTGGAGAGGATGTGAACTTTTATGCTTTCAGCTAGACACCTGAATTTTGTTATATGAAGACCCAAATTCATTTGAATGGGATTCATTGGTGGCATCTATGGAGTATGGAGTACCATTTCTCTGCTAAATGTCAGGATTTCCTTGCATGACAGTAGCAACAATGTTTTTAGCTTAAGTTGTTGCAATGGAAGAACCGAGTTCTTCTATATCAGCTGGAGGTTATGTTGCATTTTCTTCGTTGGATTTCTTGACTTGATCCATCAGATCAGCCTTTTAATTTAACATATCAATAACTTCTCCAGGAACCATTGACTTCTCTCTCTCTTGATCAATGTTATCATGTGAATCTTTCCCACATAAATGGTGTGATTCATCATAGATTACATGTATGCTTTCTTTAACACATTGAGTCCTTTTGTTGTGGACTTTGTATGCTTTGTTTTGTAAGGAATATCCCAGAAAGATTCCTTCATCACTTTTGGAATTAAATTTTCCCAGCATTTCCTTACCATTACTGAGAACAGAGCATTTGCAGACAAACGTTCTCAGGTGAGTTAGCTTGGGTTTCCTCCTGTTAAGCAATCCATACAGGGGTTTGTCTAAGAGGGACCTGATCATGCACCTGTTTACCAAATAGGAGGCAGTGTTGATTGCCTTCACCCAAAGACCTTTTGCTATGCCACTGTCAATTAGTATAGTCCTTGCCATATCTTCAAGAGTCCTATTTTTTCTTTCCACAATACCATCTTGTTAGGGGTGTTGTAGGAGCTGGAAAATTGTGACTTATATCATTTTCAGCATAGAATTTGTCAAATTTTGCATTATCGAACTCTGTGTCATGATCATATCTTATATTCATAACATCATGGTTCATCTTCACTTGAATCTGCTTCACAATTGCAGCCAAAACAGGAAAAGTTTCATCCTTGATTCTGAGAAACAAGGTCTATGTAAATCTGGAGTAGTCATCAACTATGATGAAATGTACAACTTTCCTCCTCTAATTGGGATCCTCATAGGTCCACACATATTCATATGAAGGAGATCAAGTGGCCTTGAGGTTCTTACTTTATTTTTGGGCTTGAAGGAGGACCTGACTTGATTTCCTCTTATACATGCATCACACACCTTGTGATCTTTGAACCTTGACTTGGGTAGCCCACGGACCAGGTCCTTTTTGATGAACTTATTCAGAAATGAAAATCTTGCATGTCCCAATCTTCTATGCCACAGCTTAGCATCACCATCAACAACATTCAAACATGTAAGATCCCCATTGTGAAAAGACTCAAAATCAGCAACATAGATATTTTTGAATCTTTTTGACATCATAACCTCTTCTCCAGTCATACGATTGGTGACGGTGCAAGTCTTTAATAAGAATTCAACTTTGTGTTCCTTTGCTGCAAATTTTAGAGACACTCAGTAGGCTATATTTCAAGCCATTTATATAGTACACATTCTCAATTGAATGAGCAAGTGTCTTCCCAATCTTCCTACTCCCAGAATGTATCCTTTTTCCATTTCTAAAAGACACACTCTCTCCTTGCAGGGCTTTGAGTGAAAGGAAATCATCGATGCTTTCATTCATATGCTTAGAGCAGCCACTATCCATATACCAATTTTTATTTCTTCCAATCACTGCTCCCTGTACAAGAATATCAAGGATTAGATGTAGAAAACCAAATAAGTAGTGAGAAAAGGGGTAAATTAAACTACTTTTTGTCCAAGCAGGCATTACACATTTTTTATTGGAGGGACCGGGTTCTTTAGCAGTAGTTACTTTTTCCAAATTCTTTTTTTCTTTTGGGACTAAAATCTTGCCTTACAGGTTTCTTTAAAGTTCCCTTATTACCATAGTGAGTGCAAAGCCAATTATCAAAGACAGTAACATACTTGCTATATGGATTGTAGGGAGTCTTTTCCTTTTGGAACCCGATTCCCTGCATGTTCCCCGGTTGCTTTTATACATGGAAGTGATTGTATCAGAGGACCATGTCCATTTTAGAGACTTTTCTAGGTCATGTTTAACTTTGCCTAGGTCTTCCTGAAGTTGTCTATTTCTTTCAAGTTCAGCACACAAGTTAGATTTCACCATTTTGAGCTAATTTTCAAGCCTAAAGTATGCCTCACTTGCAATTTCCTTTCCTTTTTGAGTGTTCCCAAAACTGTTTTCGTTTTTAATTCCTCAATTATTTCTTTTAGATCCACAATTTCTACAAACAACTCATCTTTCTCATGCTCTACATTTTCAATTTTCTCAGTTAGACCAACTTTTAATTCTTTAAATCCTCAGTGGTTTATTTTAAAACAACCACTATGACTACTAGATCATCTCTCTCATGTTCTACAGTTAGCACATTTTTATCATTGATAAGATTATGATAAGTATCAATAAGAATATTTGCCAAGGATATAAGCTTCTTTTGAGAGTAAGACTTCAAATTTCTTTGAATGTCTAGAAATTTTACCTCATCGTCGTCATCATCTTCATCATCATCAGATTTTCCATCAAGAAAAAGATAGAGTCATATTCAGCTGCTTCGCTTTCAACGGCCATCATGGAGGTCTCACCTTGTTCTTTATCTTCCCTAAATTTACTAGAGGAATATCCCCATGAAGCAAGAGCTTGTTTCACAACATTGTCAACAACATCTTTTCTCTTGAATCTCATGTTAGGAACCAGGTTTGTCTTGGTTGTTTTGTTAGTGCCGTGCTTGCACTAGTCTTGCTTGTGGGAGGACAATCTTTGATGAAATGTCCTGGCTTCCCCCATTTATGACATAAGTCATAGCCTTTTGGTCTGTTAGAGTTACCCTTTTTGCTCTATTTCTACGAACTAATTTCTGAAATATTTTTTGTCAGATAAGCAATATCAGCATCCTCACCTTTTGATTCATTATTGACGTCCTTGAGGACTAGGTTCTTCTCCTTTTTGGATTCTCTTCTTTCATGGTCCTTTTTTTCATTTTGTAGGTCTTCAAATTTCCAATGAGTTCATCAATGATCAGCTTTTACAGATTCTTTGCCTCTGTGAAAGAATTGACGTTGCTTCCCAAGAATCAGGTAATACACAAATAATTTCTTTGACAAATTTGTTCCTCGGAATGATGTCTCCCATAGAGTGAACCTCACTGATTATGGAGGTGAAACGAGTATGCATATCCTTAATGGACTCATCATTCTTCATCCTGAAGAGTTCATACTCAGTAGTGAGCATATCTATCTTTGACTACTTGACTTAATTTGTACCTTCATGTGTGGTTTGAAGAGCCTCCCAAATCTCATTGGCAGATTGACAGGCAGAAATTCTATTATACTCGTCTGGTCCATTACCACAGACAAGGATCTTTTTTGATCGAAAGTTTTTCTCTATAGCTTTTCGGTCAACATCATTGTACTCCTTCCTTGTCTTTAGAACTGTCACTGCTGGCTCGCTATATGGTCTTTACGGGAACGAAAGGACCATCGCAGATGACATCCTAGAGCTCTAAATCTTCAACCATGATAAAATTACGCATCCTTGTCTTCCACCATCCGTAGTATTATCCATTGAATCTTGGTAGTTTGTAGGTTGATTGGACTTTTTCGAAATTTGGTGGAGCAGCCATGTGGATCCTTTCTGGGTGTTAGCCTTATAAAAAGAACTTGCTCTGATACCAATTCATGTAAACTAAGGGTCTACCAAACTGTATAGTTCTCTATCAGTTCCTATGGAACACACACACACACACACACACACACAATAGTAAGTAAAAGACACAACAGAGTTTTATGTAAAAAACTTCTAGCTCGCGGGATTAAAAACTACTACTTAAACTCGTAGACATTCAACTTCACTAACTGAGAAAACTTTAGATTACAACCTATTGTAATCTAGGAATTAACCTCTTAATCCCTCACCTTCTTGTAATAACTCTATTACAAGCCTCTTTATAATAACTCCATTACAAAGCACATACTTTAACTAACTCTTGTCAAAACATAAGGTTTATGGTTTTACAAATGTTCTCCTACAAAATGCTTCTAAGTAAGACAAGTAGGAGTTAAAATAGATAACACTAACAAAGAAACAACAATATTAAAGACATATGATAGAATTAGTGCTGAGATCTAGTCCTTGGTTCTACTATTACTTTGTTCTTCAATCACTTGAAAGTCGCTAGCACATGTGAGAGAGAATTGATGATTTAGGATTTACAAGTGTGTGTTTTTAACTTGCCTCATATTGGTAATATACAAGTGAGGTTATTGGGATGATGTACGCAATTATCCATGCTCTATCCAGTGATTGATGTATTATTGCGTGTGCAGAGAAACAATGCAACGACTTTACAACTGTAGAGAGTTGAATTGTTAGAGAAATTAAGGGTCATCTGTTCCGTCTATTGTTTCTTTGACTCAAGTTGTTAGAACTTGTGCCAGACTTGAGACTTGTTGTTCTTGATCATGTTGATGACGTGTAACTAGTTCCCAATCCGGTTCTCAAAATGAAGCTTGTTAGATAATCAAAATACAAGAAAGCACGTAACTTAACAAATTCTAACTCCAAGATGGAAATAATACGTTAAAAGAGAACGAGAAATAGTTTAAGAAATATTTAAAAATTATATTAAAATAAGTACTTTTATGAATATTTTTAAAACCTGTATAAATATTAATTGCTTCGTGTAGAGCCCAGTGTTTTAAAAGGCGTTCTGGGTGCGAGCTCTAGGGCGAGCTCTGAGGCGAGGCGTAACAAAAATGCCCCGGGGCGATGGTGGGGGGTGAAAGTCCTGTAAGACGTACGCCCAGAAGTTCGAGGCGTACGCCTGGGCGAGTTTTTTGATTGAGGGGTAAGCCCAAGAGACATCTCTTTAAAAGGAATTAAAAACACTAAATTAAAAGTAAACTTTTTAATATTGCTTAAAGCCTTAAATTAGAAGTTTTTCTCAATTCTTTTCTCTAGTCTGCCTCTACAAAGAGCAACAATTTATAACTTTTTTTACAACATAAAACTTCATTCTTCTCCGTATGTCAAATTCAACAGCTTTGTTCCTTTCTTCATGTAAAAACTTTATTATTTTGAACTCATTACTTTCCTCTCTTTTTTATGTTTCACTGTTAGTTTGTAAATATGTATGTAATTAGTTTTTAAAGTTCAGTGCTTCTCTTGCTATCTTTCAAAATATAATATGAGATTATATGTATACGTGCTTTAATATGTATCGATTATATTTATATCTAATATCACTTATTTATTTGGAATTTATAATTTCATTAGATAATATGAGATTTTATTTATACATAATTATTTTGGATTAATATGTAATTTCACTTTATTTGGTTCTTCTATATAATTTTATTAGATAATATATATATATATATATATATATATATATATATATATATATATATATCGTAATCAAATAAAATCCGACCTAGAGGTTAAATAGACGGTATTGTCGTTCTAGAAATCCGAGATAAAGAAAATAATCTTAGCTTAAGAGAGAAGCCATAGTAGAGGACAAAGAAAGAGATAGAGATAGAAAGAGATATTATATTATTCGAGAATAATCATAATACATGTCACAATACGAAGATCTCCTTTATATAGTAGGAGACCTTCCTCAAAGTAATAAAAAAAGTACAAAATTTTGTGGCTTCCACTTAGTGAAGATGTTAAGCTCTAAATGATGTTGCTTTCACCCTCACGTCCAGGCCGTGCTATTGCTTTGGTCGGTGTCTGCTTATTGGGCATACCCGTTAATCATGGGAACGTTGAGGGCCAAATTTGACTCCGTACATTTTTTATAAAATATTAAAAATTAAATGCTTGTAGAGCTTACCCGCGCCTCGGGGCTTACGCTCCGCTAAATCATATATAAAACGCCTCATCTTACGCCCGCGCCTTTTAAAACACTGATAGAGCCTATCATTTATTTTTCAATGTGTTTTAAGTAAATACCACCTAGATAATTTCCAGTTCAATGGGACTGATGTACTAGTACTACTGCTTTATTAGGACGGAAAAAGAAAGGGGAATCAGTCAGATAAAAAGAAGAGCGACGCAGTTCTATTTAAATCCAGACTCAGAAGACAAAGTCAACAATTTGATGGGAACCACTGAAATCTAGGTGGCATTTGAATTTACTATGGTTTTTCATAAACTAGGGTAGATTTTAAAAGATTATTGTGGCAAAAAGTGTTTTTTGATTAAGTTTAAGAAAACAACTTTGGAACATATTTGATATTACTAAATTATAATTTGAGTTAGTGCTTGCGAAAATAATCTACTTTGGGCCATTTTCCTTATTTTCGAAAAATATTTAGGTTTGATTCTTGAAAATTAACGTTAATTTATTCTTAGTTCAAATAATCTTGATTTTACGGCTTGTTTGGACGGTAGTTATTCATTTCATCGTTTCATAATGTATAATATTGTATTGTATTACTATATTATTTGTGATGCAACGTTAGATCGTATTGTTTGTAATAGTTTAATAACATATTTATTATTCCTGATTGTATTGTATCACACAATAATTAATAAGTTTATTGAAATACCCAAATATATAATTTGTATTATTTTATAAATATAATATTTGAATAGATTGCATTATTTTTAGTAGTTTAATAACATATTTTTATTTGGTGTGAATATATTGTATCATACAATAATCGAGTAGTTTACCGAAATGCTCTTAACTAACATAAATATTAGATTTAACAATAAATTCATAAAAATAATCTAAGGCCGGATAATAAATGAGGGATTATCTTTTAAATATCCAAACTTAGTTTGCAAAACTTTTTAAAAAGTAAAAAAGGATGCGTTCGCAATTAATGTATAATTTGAAAGACAAGTCAAGTAGGAACATGTATAGGCATTTTCCTTAAGATATCATTGTTGGTTGTCTCCCAAATGAATCAATTCCACTCTTCATATTTCCAATTACAAACCAACATATTTCCTCTCTAAATGCTAAAAGACATACCAAATTATGATGATGAATTGGATCAAACAACCAAAAATAAAAGGGGGGGGGGGGGATCCTTAAATCCAAATTAAGAACAGTTGTAAATCAAAGAGTTAAAAGAAAAACTTTTACAAGGAACACAATTTTCTCCCTAATTACACTAATGGACACAATCTTCTCCCTAATTACACTAAGAAAAACAATCAAGAAGTCATTAAATGGGATTTTTTTTCTTTCTTCAATTTACGTGACCTCTTTTGGGATGACAACAACAATAACAAATAGAAATAACAAATAGAGTGTAGTCCCACAAGTAGAATTCGGAGAAGATAGTATATATACCGATTTTACTCTTACCTAGGGTTGTGTATACCCTGATCTTACTCGTATAACGTCAAGTCAAGATAAAGAGACGATTTCCTCCTACCTTGTTAAGATAGAGAAACTAATTCCTAATCACCGTCGGAGTGGTTGCATAGAGGTTTTACCTAATACAACTTACACTAGTTGTGTGAGACATCTTTTTATCTCACATATTTATAGATCGATATCTTATATATCTGGGTCCACAAAACTTCAGGAACCATATAGTTGTGAGACAAAAAAGAGACATCACACCATTAATGTAAGTTGTGTGAGACACACAATAAAAAATTTGTAAACTATAATTGAGAATCTTTGTGATTTTCATCACCACTATCACTACCTTGAGTCTGATTTTGATGGTGATGATGTTGCTCCAAATTCATACCCAAATCAACCCTATTATTACCACTGCTATTATATGCATTATTCATTGATGACAACATTCCCATATTTGTCTCTGTAACTCCTAACCCCAGCTGCTGAACCGGCTGTGACTGCTGCAAAACCATTGAACCCAACTGAACCGGACTGAACCGGCCACCAACTGGGAACTCGAACCCACCAATTCTTGAACGCCATAATTGGTGGTCCGGTTGAGCTACCCCAACCGAAGCCGTCGTTGAACCGGTACCTCCACTCACTGGTAACATCCAGAATGCGTTACCAACGTTACCAGCAGCTGGTGCAACCGCCCACATGGCCGGAGCCGGGATGAAACTCGAAGTTTGTGATGAACCGGGTTTAGAATCTGATCCCGGTTCATGAGCTTGTCCTCCGGGTCTTTCCGGTTCACCTGAAGGCGAGGTTGCACCACTGGTGTCTTCTCTGAACCGCTTTTTCATGTAATTATCCTCATCTGGGTCTTTCCCAAAACCGGCGTTGGATAGCTGGTGGTGGAAGCCTAGCATAGTGGTGGCACCGCCGTGGATGAAAAGAGGCGCAGATTTTGACGGCGGAGCTGAAATTGTGGTCCCACTGCTACGGAGAGAGACGTTGAGAGTCGAGAAATTAGCCGGAATTGTACCGGTTCCAGTGGCAGCTATAATTGCCGGTTCAGCTTGTTGCAGGAGCCACTCAATGGTTTCACCATCAGATTTGTGACCCAATTCTCTAGTGAGCTGGAAAACCCGGGCGGCGCATAAGGCCGGCATACGTATGCGCCGCCCTCGGCCATCCACCTTGGTGTGACGGTCTTTAGAAGGTTTCTTGACTACCTTTGTGGATAAAATGTTGTTGGGGGTGGGGGTTTCTGTAGGGGTGGTGGTGGGGGTGGTGGAGGAGGAAGAATTATTGGTGGAAGGAGGAGAAATTAGAGTTCTTGATTGCATGGAAATGGAGCCCATGAAGGGACCATGAGGGTGGGGGTGGGGTTGGTTGGACCCAGGGGTAGGAGGGTCAGGTTGACTTTGATGAGATGAAACTAATTGTAAAGAAGAGGGAGTTTCTTGGTTGTGTTGCTGCTGTTGTTGATGTTGTGCATGCTGGTGGTTGTGGTGGTGGTGGTCTGTGCCACTAGTACTACTACCACCACTTTGCTTTTTCCTATGTGGTTCCATAAACTCCATCTTGAGAAGAAGTGGGGTTGTGGGGGGTAAGTAAGGTGAAAGGGTAAGGAGGGTCTATCAAAGATATGTTGTTGATGTTTCAAACATTTGTATAATTGACAAAATGAATTGAAAACATTAAGTCACGCAAGAAAGAAGGAAAGAAAGGAAGAAAGAGACTTGAAAATTAAGTTGTTGCTGCTGCTGTAATGGCAAAGTCTTTTGATCCAAAAAGAATTCAGTAACAAGTGGGAATTAATGGTGCTTTGTGGTTGACTGCTGTCTTTGGAGAAAGAAAGAGAAGGGAAGGGTAGGTGTGGGTTCCATATAACAACAGAATCAGTGAGTACTGCTGCTGCACCTGTGGAGGAAGAAGAGGGGTGGGTGGGTGGGGTCTGAATCCAACTCAAACTCAGTAGTGGTGCATTAAGCTCATGTTATGTGTGGGGTTCTAAAAACGATCGGACCATAAAAGTCTATTATATGCAATCTTATTCTATATTTTGCAAAAGGCTATTTTCATGATTTAAAAATATGATTTCTTATCACATAATAATAACTTTACTAGTTAGGCCAAGACTCCTGTTTACGTATTACAAGAAAGAAAGAAAAATGTTTGCATATATAAGCTGAGAAGGGAAAAGAACCAACTCATGCAACCTATATTTGTAAGGAATGTTATTTTTTTCTTTAAGCTGCCTTTCATGAATTTGATATACGCCCACAGCCACCTTACTCTTCTTGACTCTTTATGTTTCTTAGTGGGGTGTGGGGGAAAGGGGTTTTTTGGGGGGAGGGGGGGGGGTTATAAAGTATAATGAAGTGATTATGGTGGTTTAGGTAAAAGAATTAGTGTGAACGGATTGAAAAGTTAGGAGAAAATGGAGAGAAAATTCTTTTCAAAATCAAAAGTTTTGGCTATAAGAGTCATTTTCTAGTCTTCTCTTTTTGGCTTTTTACTAATACAATACTCTCTTTTTCTTTTGTTTTTGCTTTCTTTATTTGCTTCTTTCTTACTGCTCCCTAATTGAGTTTTTGTCATATTGTTAGATTGTTGATAATGATGATTATGATGACACTTAATCTACATATATAGATACACATAATCCCATATGTATGCATTAATACCTACAATTAAAAGATAATAAAACTACTAAACTAAGACTGCATTTGTGCAAATGTGATTGTGACCACGAGATTATGAAAAACAAATGAAAGAAAACTTTTGATACCGTTATGCCACTATTACTATAGTTGTCACACACTCACCAAGCATAGCTTTTACCATCAATTTTGCACCCCATATGCATAACAGAATCTTTTTTTTACTTTTGATATAATAATAATAATAATAATAATAATAATAATAATAATAATATGTTTGTTTGAATGGAATCTTGGTGTAATTAGTTAAGTTGCTGCCACATAATCAGGAGATTATAGGTTTTAATCGTAAAAATAATTTCTTGCATAAAATGTAAGATAAAATTACGTATAATAATCTCTTGTAATGCGGTATTTCTTCGAATCCCGCACATAACAAAAATTTAATGTACCAAAATATTTTTTTACTATGGTTTTTCTGTTTGATCCAACATGGTTTAACAGTTGTAACACTTGGAACACAAAAATCTGAGACCATAGAACAGGTGTCAAATATCTTCCCCAAAAGCCTTGTCCACTTCTTTCTTCCAGCCAACCTGACATGAGATTCAGAAAAGTGGACATATAGAAAAACTGTGGAGCAGAGGTAAAATGAAGGTCACAGAAAGAGAGGCAGTGAAAAATGAAGAAGACGTGATGAACTAAACAGGACAAACAATAATACAGTCAAACATTTATGTCATAGCCTTAGGTCCCTTTTGGTCATGAATTTTTGCCTAAATAACTTTGGAATTTATTTTTAAAATTTATATTCGACCATAAATTTTGCTCATATTTTGGCAAAATACGAAATCCCAAAATCACCATAACTGTTGATTTTGGACCAAAATCTCAAAACTTGGGAATTATATATATTTTTTTTCCTAAATAAAATTGAAAAATATATTTTGAAAATGTATATTCAAACGCATTTTTATCTTCAAACCAAACTTCACCCAAATCAAAATTTTCAAAATAAATTAAGAATTTATGACCAAACGCTCACTTAGTTGTTCAGATTTTTTTTTTTTGCTGTAAAGAATTGTTGTTATAAGACGCATATATTATAATATAATATGAAAAATTAATTTCAAAAAATTTTGACTGTTATAATAAAATATTGTTATAAAAAATAATTTTTATAAAAATATCTGACTGTAATAAAGTAAAAAATAAAGAACTAGTCCATTCTTTTTATTGTAAAGTTCATGTAAAGTTGGAAGTTAGTATTATGAAATGAAAGAAAGAGTTGGCTTAGCTTAGGTAGTTTATCCAAAAGGACAAAGCATTAATGCTAACAAAGGAAACACAGCTCATTCCAATACAACCTCACTTCTCCAACCTAACTTTTAAAATAATATTCATGACTAGTTGTATCATCAATTTTTTTGCTTTCTTTTTCTTCTTTTTTACAACTACTATTTTCTTTGTTTATGTGGTTGCAGAAATTTCAAACCACTAATTAATATACCAACCAGTCAACTCCAACTCATCAAACTTCTTTTCATAGTTTAATTATTTTGAATGTTTACAAATCGAGTGTTTGTCAATTAGAACAATTTATTTATGTCTAACTAAATTTGGAATTTAAAAGTTTTTAATTGAACTTTTATCACTTAGCTTTATCATTTGATTAATTTTTATATAAATACTGAGTGCGGATTAAAAAAATTTGTAAAAATAGCACGGGCTAGCCAGTTTTCGAACTGGTCATTCAAAAATAGCCAGCATTTGCAAAGTCATTCAGAAATAGCCACTATTTTACTGCAACACAGAAAGTTCCAGCATAATATACTAGAGATCGATGCACCTGTGTATAAACTCATAACATATTATGCTTAAACTCCAACACACGAAAAGTTCCAGTATAATATACTGGAGATTTTATGCTGGACCGGTATATTATACTGGAACTCCAGTATACTTGAGTTCCAGTATACTTATGCTGGAAATTCCAATACATTATATTGAAGTATTTTTTTTGAATTTTGAACAATATTTTCATTCAGATTTATCTTTACATAAAAGTTGACTAAATTTTTATCACTTTTAAAACTGTGACTATTTTTAAATGATCACTTGTAAATCTAATTATATTTGAATTTTTCCTTCACGAAAATCACCTCCCCCTTGCATCTCAAACCTTTGTTTCTCTCCATTGACAGGAGATGGATGTGCTACTGTCTTGGTATATTGCCAATTGAGCATATACAAGAATGTAGGTAGAAACATCTGAACATGAAATGAGTTGTTATTTCATACTAAAACTTTGTGGTGCAATTCCTATGATAATATCTATAGTGAATTATTCCTCAATCTAGCTATATGCAAAATAGATACAGTCACACTTTTTTATAATAATTTAGTTTGTTTTGATATTTTTTATCGTTAGTAAAATATTATTATAGAAAATATATATTGTAACATAATATAAAATATAAGAAAATTATCTCAGAAAAGAATAAACAAAAAGAAGTAATTAATCCTCTTATTTCCTCCTCGATCTCTCTCTCTCACTCATCCTTTGGTTTCTTTTCTTAATTTTTTTCTTTAAGCCACACCATTATATCCCAATTATCTTCTTCCAAATAGGTTTTTATTTCTTACCTGTTTATGGTAAGTAGTAATGGAGCCAGGATGTTAAGAGTATAAGCTGATAGTGGCTGTTGGTGTAATGAATAGCTAGTAGTTAATGTAATGGCTATTTATGCAAGTCAGTTAGTTAGGAGTATTAGTTAATGTACTGTATATATATACAGTATATATATACAGGTGTCTATGTACAGAAAGATACACGGAAGAAATGAGAAGCTTTCTTCTCTCCAAATTCTTCTCTGCATGTTCTTCTTCTTCTTCAAGTCTTACCTCTCTGATAAACTTGACATGGTATCAGAGCCTACCACTCAGATCTAGATCGAAGATTTCCAGTCTAATTACAAAATTCAAGCTCAAGTTTCTCAATTACACAAGCTCAATCTCTAGCTCAAAGGTTGAAGCTCAACAATGTCGGAAGTTGAGAAAGTCGATAATGAGACTCCTGAAAAGCTAAGTCATTGTTTTTGAATTCTAATAATAATTCTGGTACAATTCTGATCTCTCTACAACTGAGAGGTCCAGAAAATTACTCGGTGTGTAGCCGGGCAATGCGAATTGCTATTTTAGGAAGAAACAAGTTAGGGTTTATCGATGGCAATTGTAGGCGAGAAATATTCGGTCCAAACCTAGTAGATCTGTGGGATATATGCAATGCCATATTGTTGTCATGGATTATGAAATGTGTATCACTAGAGTTGCTCAGTGGTATATTTTTTCCTCAAATGCAAGTGCTGTGTGGAATGATTTAAGAGAGAGGTTTGACAAGGCTGATCTCTCCAGAATATTTCAGATTCATAAGAACATTGCAACAATCAACCAGGGTACTGACTCAACTTCTTCCTATTTCTCAAGGTTGAGACAGTTGTGGGCAGAATTTGATAGTTTAGCTCCAGTTCCTGGGTGTGATTGTGAAAAATCTCGAGAGTTTTTTGTGTTTATGAAAAGGCTAAAATTGTAACAATTCCTTATGGGACTAAATGAATCTCATAAACAAGCTAGAAGTCAGCTGCTCATGATGACACCAGCTCCCTCTGTTAATAAGGCCTACTCTATGATGATAGAGAGGCTAGGCCAGAGGGCAATTGCATACACAAAGACAAATCCTGCAGAGAGTTCTGATTTCACTGCCTTGATGACTGCTAGAAGTAGTTTCCAAAAAAGGCCAAAGAAGAGCTTTAATCTAGTGTGTGACTATTGCAAGTATAAGGGACATACTAGGGAGAATTGCTTTAAACTAGTTGGATACCCTGCTGATTTTAACCATAAGAAGAAAGGAAATACATTTCCTACAGCTAACTTTGCAGGAAACACAGGTGACTTAGGCAAATCAATGCCAACCACTGGAGATCATGATGCTCTGTCAGCAACTAACTTTGCAGGTAACAACAATGGAGGAAATCATGGAGAGAGGAGTTAGCCTTATCTGTATCCAGCTCCACACTTCACTTCAGAATAGTACCAACCAATTCTTCAGATGTTAGGCAAAGCAAATGAAGTATCTACCAGCTCTGCTCAACCAGCAACAGCAGGTATATGTGCCTTTCTATCCAGCGTAGTAGAGGATAGGTGAATAATTGATACAGGAGCTACTAATCACATGGTAGGGAATTCTCTGCTGTTGACTAAACTAGACAAGGAGTCTGGATTGAAAGGAGGTAAAGTGCATCTTCCCAATGGGAGTGTAGTATCAATATTGAACACATGATTGTCTAGCATTTTCAGGGACCAGGACATAGAAAATGTGTTACATATTCCTGACTTCAAGTTTAACCCTTTGTCTGTGTCCAAGCTGACAAAGGAACCGAAGTGTTGTGATGCATTTTTTCCCGATTTTTGCCTGTTCCAGGACCTCTTCAATGGGCAGGTAAGGGGGAATGGTAGAGAAGAATGTGAACTCTACTATCTGAAGCAAACTCCAATTGCAGAGATACTCGTTCACTCAATTTCACGAGAGGTTGATCGTAAAGAGAAATGTTATTCTGTGTTTACTAAGGTCCCACTGTCTTTATGGCATAACAGACTAGGCCATGATCCTTTAGAAATGCTCAGGAAAATAGAGTTTTTGAAACACTATAAACTTGATAAACATCATCATTGTCATGTATGTCCTATAGGGAAACAGTCTAAACTTTCATTTCCAATTAGTATCACTTGTTCAAATAAGACATTTCAACTTGTTCATAGAGATGTCTGGGGACTTTAGAGAGTACCTACTCATCATGGGAAGAAGTATTTTCTAACTCTGGTGGATGATTTCTCTACGTACACTTGGATTTTTCTGTTAAATAATAAAGGTGAAACTTTTGTTGTGTTGAAGCAGTTTCTTGCCTTGATAAAAAATAAATTTGATTCTTCTGTTCAAATTTTAAGAACAGACAATGGCTGTATATTTTTTAACTCTCAAATGAATGAACTGATCCAAGGAAATGGGATTATTCATCAAAGTTCTTGTGTTTATACACCTCAACAGAATGGTGTAGTGGAAAGGAAACACAGGTCCATTCTTAATATAGCCAGATCTTTAAGATTTCAAGGTGTTGTGCCTCTAAGATTTTGGGGAGAATGTGTTGATACTGTAGATTACTTATTGAACAGGCTACCTTCCTCAATTCTACACTATAAGTCTCCATTTCAAATACTGTACTCACATCCTCCTAACCTTGATCATCTAAAAACCTTTGGTTGTCTTGCCTATGCATAAAACCCATATATCACTGATAAACTGTCCCCTAGAGCCATTCCTGCTACCTTAATGGGATACTCCTCTACTCAAAAAGGATACAAACTTTATGATCTACATGGTAGATCATTCTTTGTAAGTAGAAATATAGTCTTCAGAGAAGACCTTTTTCCTTGTAAACATTTCACTCCTTCTAATCTTCCTTTGTTCCCAGTACTTGAAGCTATTTCAGATATTGGAATCCCTAAGATGAGTCCCAATACATCTCCCTCTACTATCACAACAACTCCTTAACCCGTACAGGATAAACTACCTCTAGAAGATCATTCTATTGGGCTTCTTCCTATCAATACCACTATACCTTCTCCTCTAGGTATGTCACCTTCTTCTACTCCTGACATTACATTAGAACCTTCTATCACTTTACCTTTCACCTCCTCTACTAAACCTTCTTTGCAACCTGAACTTATTAGAAAATCCACTAGAAGTGTAAAACAACCTTTGTGGTTGCAGGACTTTGTCACCACAAAAAATCAAACTGTGCCTATCCTCTTTCATCCTATATCAACTATGACCAACTAACCTTACCATAAAAAACAGCCTTAAAGTCCTACTCTTCCATTGTAGAACCTACTAGCTATAAGGAGGCAACCTTAGATCCTAAGTGTATTGAAGCCATGAAACTAGAGATTGCAGCTCTAGAAGACAACAACACCTGGACCATTGTTGATCTGCCTAAAGATAAAGCAACAATTGGATGCAAATGGGTCTTCAAGGTCAAGTACAGGTCCTCAGGGGAAGTGGAGATATAGAAGGCAAGGCTAGTAGCAAAAGGTTACAGTCAACAAGCTGGGTTGGACTACAAAGAAACCTTTCTCCAGTTGCCAAAATGGTTACTGTTAGATCAGTAATAACTGTAGCAGCTTCAAAGCATTGGTTCATCTATCAAATGGATGTTCACAATGCTTTTCTACAAGGGGATCTATTGGAGGAAGTGTACATGACTATTCCAGAAGGGTTTGCCAGACATGGGGATATTAATAAAGTCTGCAAACTCTAGAAATCGTTGTATGGTCTGAAACAAGCACCAAGACAGTGGAATCTTAAACTCACTGAAGCTCTGCAGCAGCTTGGCTTTGTCCAGAGTCATTTTAACTATTCACTATTCACATAATGTCAAGGAAGAGATATAGTTGTGATTCATATATATGTTGATGATATAATCATCACATGAAGCAACAATGATCTACTGAAGAAGATCATGCATGATCTCGAGAAAAAATTCAAAATGAAAGACTTAGGTGAATTGAAGTTTTTCTTAGGCATTGAATTACAAGATCAAGCGAAGGTATTCATATGTTCCAGAGGAAGTTTTTCTTAGGCATTGAATTGCAAGATCAAGCAAAGGTTCATATGTTCCAGAGGAAGTTTTTCTTAGGCATTGAATTGCAAGATCAAGCAAAGGTATTCATATGTTCCAGAGGAAGTATTCCCAATTATACTCTTAACATCCTGCCTCCATTGTTACTTACCATAAACAGGTAAGAAATAACAACCTATTTGGAAGAAGATAATTGGGAATATAATGGTGTGGCTTAAAGAAAAAAATTAAGAAAAGAAACCAAAGAATGAGTGAGAGAGAGATCGAGGAGGAAATAAGAGGACTAATTACTTCTTTTTGTTTATTCTTTTCTGAGATAATTTTCTTATATTTTATATTATGTTACAATATATATTTTCTATAATAACATTTTACAAACGATCAAAAATATCAAAACAAAAGGGCGTGATGTTAATACTCCATTAGGCCTACTTTATCGATTTTCAGAGCTTGGCCTGGGAGGTGCTAAAATAGCAGGAACTCCACTTGAATGAAATCAGAAGCTCACTTCAGTAGAGTTTGGCAAAGCATTCAAAAAAATGCAACTCATGAAGACCAATACTAGAAGATGTTGGAACATATCAAAGGTTGGTATGAAGGCTCCTGTATCTGACTATGACAATACCAGATATCTCTTTTGGAGTACAGGTATTGAGTATGTACTTGCATGCTCCAAAGTAATCCCATATGGAGGCTGCACTAAGAATTGTTAGGTATCTGAAGGCTTCACCAGGTTTGGGTCTCTTAATGCCATCAACTACAACTAGACAACTACAAGCATTTTGTGATTCTGATTGGGGTCTTGTCTGCAGAACAGAAGATCAGTCACTGGATATCTAGTAAAGTTTGGAGATGCCCTAGTGTCTTGGAAATCCAAGAAGCAGGAAACAGTTGCCAGAAGCTCAACTGAAGCTGAATTTAGAAGCATGACTTCCTGTGTAGCTGAAGTTACTTGGTTGATAGGGTTATTCAAGGAGTTGGGAGTTGAAGTGCAGCAGTCTGTTGACTTGTTCTGTGATAGCAAAGCTGCTATTCAAATAGCAGCAAATTCAATATTTCATGAGAGGACCAAATACATAGACATTGACTGTCATTTTGTGAGGGAAAAAATAGGTCAAGGGACAATCAAAACTCATCATCTTTCTACAAAGGATAACCTGGCGGATTTGTTGACTAAAAGCTTGGAAAGACACAACATGAAGCTCTGTTGAATCAGCTTGGGGTCAAGAATATATTCACAGCATCAGCTTAATGGGAGTGTTAAGAGTATAAGCTGATAGTTGCTATTTGTGTAATAAATAGCTAGTAGTTAAATGTAATGGCTATTTATGCAAGTTAGTTAATTAGGAGTATTAGTTAGTGTACTGCATATATATATACAGGTGTCTATGTACAGAAAGATACGCGGAAGAAATGAAAAGCTTTGTTCTTCTCTCCAAATTCTTCTCTGCATGTTCTTCTTCTTCTTCAAGCTCTTACCTCTCCGATAAACTTGGCACAAGATTTTTAAAAATTGAACAAGCAAACTCACAAAGCTTTTGAATCCTCTTGATCACTATGCTTTTATATATGAATCATAATATAAATTTTCAGCGAAGGAGTCCCCTTTCGTCCCCATAAATTCATCCTAGTTGACAAGTGAAATAGGTGTCTCTCGGTAAAATTTGATCCCTACAAATTCAGAAAAATAACAATTAAATTATATTTGAATTAGTATTTTATCTGGAATCGGTTATTGATGCTTGTGCCAGAAAATACTACTCCTCCTCGTTCACTTTAATTGATTTTTTGTTCTTTTTTGTGGTTCGTAATATTTAATTTCTTCAAATACCAAAAAAGAATAATTATTTTTTTCAAAGTTGTCTTTGGAGGAAAGAGCCTAGGAGTATAATTATTTTTTTAATAAATAAATTAATGTTAATATGATCAATTTTATTATTAATTAATATTAAAATGTGACTTTTTTAATATGGATGAAACAACCAAAAAATCGATTAAAGTAGGCCTAATGGAGTATTAACATCACGCCCTTTAAGGATGCTGTCTTCAGGCCATGCGTAAACACAAAATATTTTATGCTATATATAAAAACAAAATATTTCATGCATTGAACTGTCCTTTTTTCGAATAGCTAGTATTTAATGCTATAGCTGCAGGGCAATTAATTACTAGCAAACAAGGTCAAAAAAGGTGGGAATTGAAAAGATGAATATTTACATTTTTCGTGTTATCTGCCTCGCCAATTTTGGTAAAGCAAGCAAATGCTTAGTCCTTATATCTAGAGAGGGACACTTGTTTCACTTACATTGTGTTTTATAGCAAATTCATTTTATAAGTAAAAATGAGTCACATACTTTTTATGTATTCAAGTTTTAGGAGTTCCTTTACTAAGATATTTTGTACTCCCTCCGTTCACTTTTATTTTGACACGTTTTAATTTTCACGCTCTTTAAGAAATAATAAATGATGTGTATAATTTACAATGATACTTATATTATTTGATACATATTTTATTGGATTTGGAAAAATAATTTGAAATGAGTAATAAATATTGTGGGTAAAACAGAAAAAATAATTTGTCTTCTCTTGATATGCGTAAAGTGACAAATAAAAATAAAAATCTATTTTTAATATACATGCCAAGTAAAAGTGAACGGAGGGAGTATGTAATAAGTAATACGTTTAGTGTTTCTTGACTTTTTAGTTATTTTTCATGCACTTTAAGGGCATGTTAGGCCAACCTTATAATTGGATTTGGATGTAATTGAATGAATTTATACAATTTAGTATTTTATATGACGAAGCAATTACCTGGTCAGCAGGGAGTTGAGTGTAATTGAAAGAGATCAATTACACTCTTTAATTCTCAAGGAAAAACTAAAAAGCGGAAGTATTTATCTTTTGGAAATTTTTTCCTTCTTTGTTTTTTTTAATTTCTTTCCAAATATATTACTATTCTTTTCTTTGTTTCAGTAAGAAAGTATTAGAGCCGTCAGTATAGGGTTGGTCCGTTGGGCTACCTCAACCCGTGATTTAGCATGATTGGGCTAAAATTTTTGGAGCCCATTTAAAAATGAGGTTTTCAAACCCTGCCTGAGTAAGCCCCTGACCCGTGAGGCTTGCTGAGGTTGTGTTGGGCTGGCCCTTCGGCTTAATAAAAATATATATTTAAAATATATAAAATATAAAAATTATATGACAAAAAGTATCAAGAAGAGTATCCCAAAAGTAAAATTATTATGCTCATCATATTAAAAGATCAAAGTCTTAAAACGTTAATTAGTTTTAAAATTTTAATTATTCTTAATATTTAACTAATATTTCATACTAATTGTAGATGTAGATGAAAGTAAATATGTTAAGACAACCTTCTCAGGCGGAATCAAATGTGTTTGATGAAGATGGTGTGTCATGTGTTAGATATTCCATAGCCGCCATGGACGTTCTCTTGAATAGTTTGGTTTGAGTTTAACTTTTAATGAATGAAATATAGTCTTGTCTTTTATTTTTTAGTGTTTACTGGGATATATTAAAACAATATAAAAAGTTATTAAAATTTTGTGAAATTTTTCCAATAAGATTTTCAAACTTTAAATATTTATCTTTTTTAAGTCGGATAAAAAAATAAATATAATATTGTATTTTTAAAAATGATGGACCGGCCCGTGGGGACCGCAACCTACTTATGTTTAGGGTGGGCTAACATTGTAAGGCCTATCAAAACGATGGGCTAACTCAGTCCAACTCAATCTGTCAATTAATTAAGCCTGTGTAGGCTGGACTTGATTAGCATACCCCGCCCATATTGACAACTCTAAAAAGTATGTTCATGATCCAAATAACTAAGGTCTTCCAGATGTCTCATTGATTTTAAGAACTTAACTTACGCAAAAAGGAACTTTTTGTTTATGTTTTCAGAAATAATTTAATGATTTATTTTAAGTAGAAAACTTTTAAATTGTATGGGTTACTTTTTGCAGCATGAAGTTTATTAAAGGATAATAAATTTCAAATTCAAGTTATATAGTACATAAAGAGTAAGAAAATTTTACATCATTTTTTCTACATCATTTAGTTATTTAATGTATTTGGTAAAATTTATTAGCGACAGTTGGACGAATGATGAGATGACACGTGTAACTAGAGACAAATAATGTATGAGTCAGCAAAATAGTTGACATCGGATACAAACCTAAGCTCAGTGCTGTGTAAATTTCAAAGGCAAGAGAATCGATAACAAAGATTTGAAAGGAAGACATAGTTTGAGAAAAACAACATTCAATGAGCAGCCGTTACAAAGAATCTCTACATTAATAGCCAACCTTATGCAATCATCAATGATAGTTTTATTCACATCCAATAGGAGCTTGATTTGAAGATCTTTTATCCCTAAATAGAGCTATAAATAGGGGAATTAGTATCCATTTTAGGACATGAAAAAATATTTGTATAAAAATTATATAGTTTGCTCTCATAATATACTAGCTTTTTTTTGTTCTTAACACTATTCATATTATTGCTTCCGGAGAGGCTCATCATACAGCCATGCTTGTATTTATCTTAAGTTATTTTCATATTCTTGACTTATTTCTTATTTATTTCATATTTTTGAATCAAGTTAATTCACTAAAAATCACATTACAAATTTAACTTTATCTTTTACAGGTAAACTGTTTGGCGTCCACCACAGGCAATAGATAATTGTGGTTACTTTGGTCCATTCATATGTTACTAATAAATTTTGATTTCTTTCTTAACAAAAAAAAATATCAAACATGGTAGCTAATGATGTGAACAATTTTAATAATGTTGACAAGGATGTGTTCCAACGTGATGATTCAACTAATGAAACTCGCCATGAAGGAGATGACCTCCAATCCGCATAAGCCAAAATCCTCGGCATGTGAGAAGTTCGGCTCATGATGATGTGGATGACGAACACGTTGTGGAAACGGCTAAAATCTTGAGAGAGTAACAAAGGAAAATTATTAGTCACCTGTCAAGACAAGGTGATAACAGAATTGAAACTTTGATTTCAATAACTTTAATGATGGAATTGGAATTCCTCCTAGAGTCTACGCGAATCAAACAACTCAAAGAACCAGTAATAATGCGTCAATGGAGGAGTTCAGTTTAACAAGGTAGGAGGCACCGGTAGTGGATCTGGGAACGACAACAACGCTAAGCGACGCTTCAAAATCGAGCTCATGATATTCGTGAGGGAAATGAATGAAAGAATTGACCAAAATGCTAATGCAATCTATGCTTGGATGGATCAGATCCTAGGAGCGCCACATGTGCTAAAGGGATGGGTTCCAAGAAATATATGCAATTGTCATTCAAACCAAGTGCGACCCAGAGTGATTCCAAAAAGGTTTAAGATGTCGGATATTCCAAAATATGATGGGACTTTGGATTCACGGGAACATATCACGACCTACACTATGGCTATAAAGGGAAATGACTTGGCCCAATACGAGATAGACTTTGTCTTGTTGAAGAAATTTGGCGAAACCCTAACGAAGAGTGCTTTAACTTGGTATTATCTTTCACCTGAGAAATGCCATTAATTATTTTGAAATGTATGCCAATTTTTTTTATTTATTAATGGTCATATTTGAGCAAGAAAGGTCCAAGCAAGAAAGGTGGATATATTCAGAATAGCTCAAGGAGAATTCGAGCTATTGCAAGAGTTTGTAATCTGATTTTAAAAGGAAAGGATGTTGTTGCCGGCGGTACCAGATGAGTGGGCAGCGGAAGTATATACAAAGGGTCTCAACCCACTGAGTTTCGATGCCTCCAAGAAGTTTAAGAACAACTTGTTAGAATTTCAGGAAACCACATGGGCAGATGTCCATAATTGCTACGAGTCAAAGAGTAGAATAGAAGATGATCAACTGGTTTCCTCAGTATTTTCCAAAGGATTCAACCGAGATAGGAATCATAAAGGTTTAAAGTTGATGTTTATGCAGATCAAATATCTTCGATAGGTTATTTTAGCCTTAAGAAAGGGCCGGTGGGCGAGGAAATAAAGGTTTTCAGTCATCAGATAGGTTTACTTCTAACAAATATGGATCACGGTCGAAGTAACATAACTTTTTGCATGAGAAAAGAAGCATTAGGGTCCTGAGATTTAACATATCCCTGGTTATCCGACTATAACTTTAACATCAGCTTGGTAGAACTGGTGTCGGTTAGAAGGAACATAAAAAAGGCTAGGTTCCCTAAAACAATTCGATCAGATCTATGGTGTGAGTTCCATGAAATACATGGCAACATGACTGGGGACTGCTGACACCTTCGTGAAGAGGTGGCAACATTATTAAAGAATGGTTGCCTCAAACAATTTTTGAGTGATCGTGCCAAGAATAACTACGAAAAAGTTGAGATATTGCAGAACCATCAAAACCGGCTATGGGGTCACATTGCATGACGATAAACACGATATTTGGTGGAGACAAAGTAAATATGGTGACTTTTTAGGCAATAAACAAAACAAAGACATCGGTAACTCATGGAAAGGGGATCTAAGAAGATGCGGAGGATGTCATCACCTTCATAGAATAGGATGCTAATGGACTTCTTCAACCGTAACATGCTCCTATAACTTATCTTAAAGTTTTAGATTTTAAAATTAAACATTTGTTGGTTGATATAGGAAGTTCTACGAATATCATACAATGGAGAGTTCTCGAGCAAGCTAAGTTAATCGGAAACATAGCTTCGACAACAAAACTTCTAATAGGGTTCAACTTAACAAGTGTAATGACTAGGGAAAAGATCTTACTGCCAACACATGCCGAAGGCGTAATGAAAACCACTATGTTCGAAGTAGTGGATAGAGACAAAGTGATTATTGGAAGGTCATGGATATATGAAATGAAGGTTGTACCTTCAACTTGTCATTAATTGCTAAAATTTCCTACACCAGAGGGAGTCAAGAAGATAAGAGGAGATCAACTGGCAGTAAGAGAGCTGAATGCAGTTACCTTGTATAGTAACAAAAAAAAGAGCAGTTCATTCCTCCACCGTAGTTGAAGATAATGTAGAAGATGAGTCATCATATGCTTATAAGGTACCAAGGTCCTTTCAGGTACTGGAGGAAACAAATGCGACTAAATCGGCCGTTTAAGAGATAGAACAAGTGTCCTTGTTCGCGGAGTCCTTAGAAAGAAAATTTCACTTAAGTACGGGATTGAGTCCTGAACTGAGGTTAAAAATTATTGATGTCCTAAAAGCTAATGTAGATTGCTTTGCTAAGGCAGAAAAAACAACCGATAGCAGAGGTCAAAAATAATTTTTCAAGGAAAAGGTAACCCAGACTAAATATAGGTTCAATTCGAGAGGTAAATTACACCGATTTGTTAGCAAATGTTGTGGTTGTACCTAAAAAGAATAATAAGTTTAGAATGTGTGTAGATTACAAAGATTAAATAAGGCATGCCCCAAAAACTTTTTTCTGTTGTCAACATTGATCAAATGATTGATGTTATGGTCGGTCATGAGTTAATGAGTTTTCTTTTTACATACTCTGGTATAATAAAATTAGGATGCACCCAGAAGATCAAGGATAGACCTCATTTGTCACAAATTTTTAGAACATAATGCTACAAGATGATGTCTTTTGGGCTTAAGAATGTTGCAGTCACTTATCAGAGCCTCGTTAATAAAATATTACAACGGAAGTGTATATTGATGATATGTTGATTAAGCCTCTTAATGCATGTGATTATTTGTCTCATCTACAAGAGACGTTTGACATTATGAGAAAATACAACATGAAGCTCAATCCAAAAAAATATACTTTCGGAGTTGGTTCCGGAAAGTTCTTGGGGTTTTTGGTCTTTCAAAGATATATTAAAGCAAATCTCAATAAGAGCAAAGCTATTGGGGATATCCCAGACCAGTTAACAAGTGTGAAGGAGGTACAGATGTTGATCGATAGGTTGGCGGCCCTAAGCAGGTTTATCTCGAGGTCTCCAAAGAAATGCCATCACTTCTTTTCACCGTTGAAAAAGAAGAATTATTTTGTGTGGAACCCGGAATTCCATCAAGAATTGAAAGACCTAAAAAGTTACTTGTCTAGTCCTTCGTTGTTGTCAAAATAAAAGTTATGAAAGCAACTGTTAGTCTATCTGGCGGTTTCAGAAATAGCGGTAAGTGTTGTTCGTGTTCGATAGGAGGAAGGTACGCAATTTCCTATTTATTATGTTATTAAAGTTTTATCGGGAGCGGAAACACGTTATTTGCACCTTGAAAACTTGGCCCTAGCTCTCTTATTCACCTCTCGAAAACTTAGGCCTTATTTTCAATATCATCATATAGTTGTTGTGACATCGTTTCCCTTGAGGAATGTATTTCATAATCCCGAATTATCTGATCGTTTGGCTAAAAGGTAGTCGAAGTTAGTGAGTTCGACACTGAATATAAGCCAAGGACTGTGATCAAGTCATAAGTTTTGACTTCATGGCTGACTTTAGTCCGAGATTAATACCTTTGGCTGCTAAAGAAGCAGTGTTAGTATTGAGGACGATATCAGTGGTCTGGACCTTATTTACGAATAGAGCTTCCAACGTAAAAGAGTTCGGTTCTGGGATAGTATTAATTAACCCTTCAGGGGAAACCCCAAGTGTGATGACCCAAAGGGGTCATCACTATAAGTCTCCCTTTCCTTGCACTTCTGATGCCTTGAAAACCTCTTATTTGGTTGCCTCGATTTGCATGCACAGTCCGGGCACGAAGACGAAAGATTTTATGTGAAAATATTTGAATTATGTGTTAAAAACTATGAATTTTGATACTAATATTGCTATAGTTAACCTTGGTCAACGTTTTGGGTAAACAGACCAGGACCCGTGATGTGACGGTCCCGGAGGGTTTGTAATAAAATTTGGGACCAGGACGTATTCCCGAAATCAAAATCCGAGGTCCCAGGCCCGAGTACGGAGTTTTTATGTGAAATTATTTTTGAAAATGCTTAAGGAAAAATGAAAATAGAAATTTGATCAAAGATAATGGTATCGGGATTGTATTTTGGTTCCGACGCCCGGTACAAGTCTTAAATTGGCGTTAAGCGCTATCTGTAAGGTTTGGTTGAAAACGGACGTCGTTTGACGTGTTTCGGACTAAAAGATGAAAATTTGAAAGTTTTGAACTTAGAAATGAAAATCATGAATTTTGGGGGTTGATTCTTTGATTTTGATGTTATTTTGGCCATTTGATCGCTCGAGCTAGTTCGTAAGATGATATTGAGTTAGTGTGTGTGGTTGGTTGGAATCCTCGAGGGCTCGGGAGTGTTTCCGAAGGTGGTTTGGGAGGTTTTTGCACTAGGAAATTTGCAAAAAAATGCAGCAGGTATTCCTTCATCGCGTTCGCGTCCCTCTGGTCGCATTCATGATGCCCTTTTTTTTTCTTTTCCCTCCTTCGTGTTCGCGATTAGCCCATCGCATTCGTATATAAAAAATTTGGACCTTTGTCTTTTCCTCTACGCGTCCGCGTGAAGGCTCCCGCGTTCGCGAAGCCTTGCCTGTTCATTCTACGCGTTCGCGTATGGTCCCCTGCGTTCGCGTAGGCCAACTGTGAAGCCCAACTTCTATTCTACGCGTTCGCGATTCTTCCCACGTGAATGCGATGTTCAACCTGCCCAACCCTTCGCGAACGTGGCCCTTTTCATGCGAAGGGTAGTTGCCCACCAAAAATATTTAAACTCCAAAACAGTGTTCACTCCGGATTTCACCCAGTTATCACTCGCACTCTCTCCAAAAATCCTCCATTTACGAGATTCAAGCTCTACCTTCTTCCTAACTCTCTGGGTGAGTAATCCTAACATTATTTCCTCACTATTTCTTCATCAAACCATTAAATTCCTAGCTCTAAAAGATGAAATCAAAGTATAATTTAGGGGTTTTGGGTTTAGTTAGGGTTTATGGGATTTTGGGTAATTCAACCTCAATTTGAGGTCGAATTTAAAATCTCTTTATATATTTGCTCGTGGGGTTATGGGGGATTGGGTTGTTGTCCGAGCCTCAAGTTTGGACAACGTGGGCCCAGTGTCGGATTTTAGTATTTTTGAAAGTAAGCTAGGAAATGCATTTATAGGCTATGGGATTGTGTTCTTGGATTCTTATTGATAATATTGAATCAATTTATGTTAGATATCGTTGGTTCGAGGTCGAATTCTAGAGGAAAGGCGATTGTTGAGCTTTGAGTTGCTATTTTCGGCTTCGAGGTAATTGTTTGATCTAACTTTGGCTTGAAGGAATAGGATTAGGTTAATATTTGCTATGTGCTTTGTGGAGTCGGTGTATAGGTATGGTGACAGTTACATATGCGCATGAGTCTAGCATGACCGTGGGTCATAATTGCTATTAAACTTCGAAAGAAGTGAACAATTGTGCTAATTACTTGTTAAATGAACTATAAAATGATAGTTGAGAAGCAATGAATTAAAGAAGGAAATTTTGGTACGTTTTTCCCTTGCCGGGACTCAATGTTGAGTTGTATTCCCCTTGCCGGAGTTATAACTATTGCAGTTTTGTTCATACCTTCTCCCTATTATTTGTGAATATTGTTTGGGTGAGGATGAGCGATAAAGCATGATGGGTGATATCGTGTAATTTCTTGGGTGAGGTTGAGTGATAAAGCACGATGGGTGATGCCGTGTAATTGATTAGTGAGGAAGAGTGATAAAGCACGATGGGTGATGCCGTATAACTACTTCATGCTATTGATTGGGTGAGGAAGAGTGATAAAGCTTGATGGGTGATGCCGTGTAACTACTTTATGCTATTGATTGGTGAGGAAGAGTAATAAAGTACGTTGGGTGATGTCGTACACTGTAATTGATTATCTTGGTGAGGACGAGAGTAAAAACACGATGGGTGGTGCCGTGCAATATTTGACTTAGTGGTTTCCTCTTATTGATGTTTATTCCGTTTCTATTCCTTTGTTGTAATCGATTAGATAATTGAACTGTTATACCCCCCGGCATGCTCCCCTCCCTTTTTATTTGTTTAAATTTATGTATCCCCTTTTATTGCCCATATATATATTGAAATGTACTGGTTTATATGATAGTCTTGTCTAGCCTCGTCACTACTTCACTGGGGTTAGGCCAGGCACTTACCAGCACATGGGGTCGGTTGTGATACTACACTTCTGTGCCTTTTGTGCACAGGTCAGGACGCAGCCTACGGACCGCAACAGTAGTTAGTGGGCGATCCTTCAGTCTAGAGATTCTGAGGTAGTTCGCTGGCGTTCGCAGGCCCCAAGTCTCTTCTATCTTATCTAGTTTGTTTTATTGTATCAAAACAGACATATGATGTATTTCTTTCAGACTATTGCTTTAGTACTCTTAGACGTCCGTGAGTAGTGACACCAGATACTGGGTAAAGATATGTTGTTAGTTTCCACATTTTGTTTCGCTATTCTTGTTCAAAGCTTCTACATGTTTTAATTAATTATTTTTGTATTAACTTGTTCTGCATTTAAGTTTTGTGAAAATGATTATAACTGTTGACTTTCCTAGCTTCGACAGTAGGCGCCCTCACGACTCTCGATGGTGGAAAAAATCCTGGTCGTGACACCAAGATAGGCCATTATAGTGGTGTCATTAACTAACAATAAAGTCGAGTATGAGGCTTTGGTTGCATAATTTGAATTAGTTCGAGGACTAGGCTCTGATATGATCGAAGTAAATTATGACTCTTAGCTGGTAGTAAACCAGGTTTACAGAATTTTAGACATGAATGAGGAGCGCATGCAATAATACTTGAGTAAGGTTCAAGTATTACTTTCCCGGATTAAGGAATTGTCAATTATTCACATTGAGGGAAGAAAACATGGAGGCAGACGCATTGGCCAATTTGGGCTCGTCAACGAAAATGAAACGAAATTGATTCCGGTATAGTCGTTCAACTATTGCATTCAATGTTGGATGTGGACGGATATTGTGATGCTAACTCAACCAACCTAATTTTGTATTGAAGAAATAAGTTTATAGAGTATCAAGGCATGGTAAATTGTCTGAATATCCAAAATCATCTTAGGTACTACGAACTAAAGCAGCTCGTTATTGTCTTGTTGATGGTTAATTGTAGAGAATATATTTTCAAGGGCCATTGGCTCGGTATTTAGGGACATCAGAGGATGATTATGTGAGGAAGGAAGTTCATGAAGGAGTATGCAGTAACCACTCCGGCGCAGACTCGTTGATTCTCAAATTGATAAGAGATGGCTACTATTGGCCCCAAATGGAGCAAAACGGAAAGACATTTATACAAAAATATTGATAAATGTCAGCGTCATACATAGTTAGTGCATCAGCCGGTAGAATCTTTGCATTCAATGATATCACTATGGCCATTTATGAAATGGGAATGGACATAGTTTGTACCTTATCACAAGGACCCGAACAGGTAATATTTATTTTTGTTTTAACTTATTATTTCACTAAATGGGTGGAAGCAGGTGCCTACAAAAAAAATAGAAGAAGAAGAAGTGATGGATTTCATATGGGATCACATCTTATGTTGGTTTGAAATACTAAAAGAAATTGCTTGTATCAATAGGTTGCAATTTATAAGCTCCAAATTTATAAAGTTTTTGGAAGGTTTGAAGATCAAACAGACTACATATTATCCATACCATCCAAGTTCTAACGGACAAGAAGAGTCTACCAACAAGAAAATAATTATAAATATCAAAAAGAAGTTATAGTATGTTAAAGATCATTGTCCAGATGGGATACCTGGTGTGCTATAGGAATATCGAACAACGATGAAATCGAGCACAGGTGAAACACCATTTTTACTCGTATACACTGCAGAAGCTTTGATCTAGATGTATATTGGGGAACCAACCATAAGGTATTCCCAAGTAAATGATATTGGATTTTCTTGAAGAACATCAGAATATGGTGTATGTGAGGATGCTTCCACAAAAGTAAAGAATGGAATGATATTACAACCACATAGCAAATCTTCGATATTTCAAAGTAAGAGATTTAGTTTTGAGAAAGGTAATTCAAAAAACCTCAAGAGATTAATGTGGAGAAGCTGGGACCAACGTGGGAAGGACCTTACCAGATATATGCTATAACCAGTAAAGGTTCATATCAATTGGAAAATCAAGACGGAGTTAAATTTCCAAGCACTTGGAACGTGACTCACTTCAAAAGGTAATATTATTGAAGATCCTTGTTGATTCTGAAAGTATGTGTTGCCCTCTTTTTTTCTTCGTCCAATTTTTTTCCAATTTTTTTCTGGCAAAGTTTTTAATGAGGCAACGATATAAAGCATACTACAAAAAAAGAGTCATCAGTGATAGCACGTTCTTCAGTATTCGAATTCTCATACTTAACATCCAAAATTTATAATTCTTAGCATCCAAATACAGGGAACCATTACATATTAAGGCACTAAAAGTGTTACGAAGATCGGGAACTGTTAGAACCAGGATCAATGTCTTATCAGAACCGAGGACTGCATGATTATCCCTGTAAAAATAAGTTATAAAAGTTAGCCATATGCATTGGCAGCTTTATTTACTTAAGCAAATAAATATTTATGTAATGTACTTCTAAGGATAGAACGAATAAATCAAACACCCTTTATTTTTATCTTATTTCTTATCTGAATGATAAGTTAATTTATTTTTTCATTTGAAAGTTAGTCAAAACTTCAAATGCTTGTGTCAGAATGAACATGAGACATCCACTTCAAGAGCACCGTAAAAATAAGGGCTCTCTCTTATGAAACCCTCATAATTAATGGTTAGATTACGGAAGTGTGAATGCTCGGGATCAAAATTTATCAGACGTAAAAGGAATTTTTGAGTTTTATCAATTAATTTAAAATAAAAGAGAATATTTCTTGCACAATATTTAAGTAAAAAATATCTTTCATTACTTAAAATACCAAACTCAATAAAGAAGTTTTTGCATAGTTGCAACGGAAAAAAATAAGATATTGCTACCAGAGCCCGAAGAGAGAAAAGATCCTTCGATGTTCTTTTCGAGAGAAGGTTGTTCCTGTTCAGCTTTCAGTACAAGATCAAGGCCTTCATCCTTATCTTCTTCCTCTTCACTTTCTTCTTCGGTTCTCGAATATTCGGAGTTAGTATTCGAAGAGTCAGAAGCAGCGGGCTGAGTAGGGAGATTCTCGAGAGCAAGATTCTCCAATTCATGAGCTTTGGCAATGCAGCCATCAATATTTGCAATGCATTTGGCCTCCTCCAAAGTCTCCTCTTCATATGATAAATGGCATAGGTTTCTTCATGGTTATGGAGTTTATCTTGAAGTTTCTCAATTTTTGTTTGGAGCTTATCATTTTCAGCTTTCTCAATGTTGATCCTAGAATCAAGTTTAGCATTGGTTGTCGCATGAAGTTGGTTCTGCTCCATGACCCTTTCAAGCCTTTCTTACATTTTAGCTCACTTTTCCTTGGAGGCATTAGCTTCTTCGGTTTTCAAGCATAAGTTTCTTTTGAGTTGTTGATTACTCCATAGAAGCAGACTCACGCTCTGTGCCACAGTTATGGCATCATGCAGATCAGTCCATTTGGCCTTTGCCTCCTTAAGGTCTTAATGAAATTGGGCGGCTTCTTGGACGTGGGCTATTCTATCTTTCTCGGATTGTTGCAATCAAGCCTCGAGCTAGCCCATTTAGGCAAATTTTACTTCCGAAGTAAGAAAGCACTCAAGAAGCTAGTTTCATTCAGCCAAAATTTGATTACTTTCCATAGAAAATTCTTATTTTTTCCAAAATCAACTTTTGTAGGCCCTCAAAAGCAAGGAGGTTAGACTAAAAAAGTTAAACTAATATGATGAAGGTAAAGTCTAACAAATAAAAAGGAAGAGAAGAAGTTTAAATCGATAGCTGAGCCGACTAGTACATGATGTTGCTTAACACACACTCATAAAAAGAGAGTCCATTTTTCTCCAATCTTTCTCAGTGGCCAGCAGTTTCAGATAATTGGTGACCTCTACCAACTTGGATAGTACGTGGAACTTGTTCGAAACCGTGAGGATGACACTTCGTTTGCCACTAAGGTTTTGAGTGGGTGTCGGGAAAATGGTCTCTAGATTCCCATGATTAGATGACTGCAGGGAAGGACGTTTATTATTTGTTCAGTTGGGGCCGGTGGAGAGGTAACAATTGGTGTAGAAAGAGATGCAGTTGTAGCTGGATCAGAAGTTAATGGCGTAGTTACCTCCGAGTAGGATTCATCTAAGTTGAAACGTTAACAGGAACCCGAAAGCGTGACTCAACATTTTCGACGATTTCCATTTTCGTGAAGAGTTTTTGAACTTCTTCCGATTGAGGAGTTTGAAGCTCACCCGACTGAGCTGATGAAGTTCTTTATCTTATTTGAAGGGGAGTCACTTCATCATCGGTTCCTAAATCATCATGACCACTATAGCCAGTCTAGTTAGTGTTTCTTTTAATTTTTTCTCTCGAGTCCCATCTGAGAAGGTACGTTTTCTCTTTGGTTTCCGTCTTTAGGCTGGGGGGCCCATGAGGCGGCGCCTTCAGTGGAAACAAGAGTAGATTCACGAGCTCTTCCCAGATTAACGACATTTTGCAATGCCCGTTGAGCTTCCTCCGGGTCATCGAGAACCTCGATGGCGGGGGCAAACAACGAATTCCTTCAGAAGTCCTCTGTGCTAAAAAAAATTAACATTTGATTCGGAATCATGCTAAAAGATGAAAGAAGGAAGAAAGAACCGTTACTTACCATTGTTTTTGGCTTTCCAATTAAACTAAGAGCCATTTCCTTCAACCTTTGAGATTCCGGCGTAAAAATATCCAAAATTTCTATACCATTGGGTCAAGTTCTAAACTCGTGGTGGTTCCCAATGAGTAGCTAGAATAAGGGAAATACAAAGTTAATGAAGGAGGAAAGCTTTTTTATTAAAAAAAATGAAATGATATCCGAAGACTTACAAAAAAGGTTCCGCAATTCAAGAATAGCAGGTGTTGTTGTTGGGAGAATATCTCTAGTAGCGATGACAATGAACCGTTTCATCCAGATATGATCATTATTATCATCAACACTAGTAAGAGGCATGGTGGCCGCATTTTCTGAGCTTTACAACACCCCCCACACAGGATCTATGGAGAGTAGAAGTTGATCATATGTACGAGAGTTAGGGTTTCTCCTTGCCAAAGTTAGGGTTTATTCGGTCTCGGAGCATAATTTTAGGATGAAGGCCACCGTACATCATATTGACTCAGCAATTTCAGCCAAGCACATAGAAATATTATATATTATAAGGTCAATTTATTCTATATTATAAGGTCAATTTCATTACCAATTCCAATGTGAAGGGGTATGTATTAACATACATGAACCTTGGGCCGGAGAAGGTAATCCTTTCCACCTCATTGGGGGCGAAGATTTTGTTGTTTTGCCAATCACAAACTTTCTTCACGATGGAAATTCTAGTAAGACGCATGGAAGAACGGTACATTGTGAATATGGTAGTGCATGTCGTTTTTAGGATTAATAGGTTCTTTTTGGACTTGAAGATCCAACTAGGAGTCGAGTTGGAGAGGAATACTGGTATTGACTGTAGGAGGTTCAGATTCATTGACATTTTGTTCTTCTTAGGGCCTCCACCGAAGAGAAGGCAAGAGTTTTCGAGGACGGCGGTGATAGAAGACATCTGGGTAAGAAATTTGAGCAGGAAGATTTTACGGAGAAAGATGAATTTTGCAGTAAGGCTTTAAGAGAAATCGAAGAAGACGAAGGAGTTGTAAAAGTAGGAGGTAAATATGAGGATAAGTTTTAAGATGACAAAATTTATGGTTATGATTACAACGAAAATTGGGGGAAATATTTGTCAAATCATGGGATAACACGTATTCGGGTCATTAAATACGAGAAGACGTGTGTCAGTTCAAGTGTCAAAAATCATTCAGGAACTTTTTCTGGTAACATAAAATTTTAGCACCGAAAAATAGAGTAAAATTTGTTAGTGACAGTTGGATGAATGACGAAATGACACGTGTAACTAGAGACATGTAATCTACGAATCAACAAATAGTTGATATGGGATACAAACCTGAGCTTGGTATTTTGTAAATTCCGAAGCTAAGGGAACCAATAACAAAAATTTAAAAGAAATACAACGGGTGAGAAAAACAACATTCAATGAGCAGCCGTTACAAAGAATCCCTGTATAAATACCAACCGTTATGTAGTCATCAATGACAATTTTATTCTCATTCAATAGGAGCTTGATTTTAGATCTATCTCTCTAAATAGAGTTATAAATAAGAGAATTAGTATCTATTGTAGGATGTGAAAAATTGTATGCACACAAAGGCTATAATTTGCTCTCATAATATACTCGCTTTCTTTTGTTCTTAACACTGTTCATATTATTGCTTCCGGAGAGGCTCATTATACAGCCATGTTTGTAATTCCTTTAAGTTATTTTCATATTCTTGATTTATTTCTTATTTAATTCATATTTTTGAATCAGGTTAATTCGCGTGTTTTAAACCATGTTATAAATTCAGATATACTGTTTTATACTACTTTTTTTCGTAAAGGGTAAATGCACGCTCACGCCTAAATTTATCAGATAGATTGGTTTAACTAAAAATCATAAATGAAAGATAATCTACAAACAGTGATAAAACTATTTAAAAAAATTGTATGGAAGTTCCGTCGTAGAACACTTTATATATAACACTACTAAATGAGTCTAGTGGGATCTTGATTGATATCTTGCGTGCACCTTTCTACTAAATTAAATAATATCTGATACATAAAACTAACTAAAAAGAATTTTGAGAAAATTCACGAGTCATATTTTTTTATCTATGTCCCCATAAGATTATTTCTACGTAGACAAGTGGAGCCTGGGAAAAACGGAGGCAAAACCAGAATTTAAAATTTATAAATTCGAACTTTTAATCTTTTTAGGCTATTAAATTCTAAATTACGTAATAATTTGTACATATTCGTTAAATTTCATAAAATAAATATATGATTTAGAGTTTGGACCAAAATGGCGCATAACAATTTCATAACTTCACAGAAAGCGAATGGTTTTATGAGATTTTGAGTCAAAAGATTTTCTTTCTGTACCAAATCTTAAAAAAAAATTATTTTTTAAAATACAGCTGGATTAGTACTATGCCTACATAGAATATTTTAAAGCAAAATATAATATGCTTGAAAATATGCAAAGGCTGTACTTTGTGGATTATCCAAAAGTACATTCTTTTTATAGCTGGAATATTAAATTACTCTGGATAAAGAATTCCCTTTTCTTCACTCTCTTTTGCTTTTCTCTTTATACTTTTTCTTATTTATATTATCATTACAGATCACCTGATCCAAGAGCCAGCTCTTAATTAAGGGGTCAAATTAGATAAAAATCCGACAGGTTTTTTATAATTAAAATTCTTAATTATGTATTATCATCGTCAATATGATGATGCATTGGGTGATTTCACGTGTATAATTTTCTATCGTTAGTATTTTATTATTGGGAAAGATGAGGAAGAAAAATTACGCTAGAAAGTTGTTGAATTGGAATGATTCGAGTGCTGAGAATTGAGTCATCTTTGATTGAGAGCATTTAATCCTAAAATAAAATATTCTGTACGAATTCAAATAATGGGTACATTGAAACACTTTTTTCTTTTAGTGAAATGATGACGTTTGGTATAATAAAAGAAGAAATCAATTTTTTTGTTACAACCCACAATTTCAACCTCGGGTCATGACGGCACCTAACATATACTTGTTAAGCAAACCGATGTAAAACAAAAAATTTACTGATTTTAACAATTGAAATAATATATTAACAATGATAACGATATAAGTCTGAAGTAGAGTAAAATAATAACAAACAACAAAGTCTAAACATAACCCAGAACCTAGAGTCACGAGTACATAAACATCTAGTGTGCTACAAATAAGGTATGAAAAAATACACTATTTTGAAACTCAATAAAACATTACTGATAGAAGGGAAAAGAACTTCAGGGTTGCGAATGTCGTGCAACTATATCTCAAGTCTCTGATAGCTACTGAATCCGAGCAAAAGCTACTGAGTGTCGCTAGGACAAAATTCGATATATGCACAAGAAAATCGACCCCATCTTTTGTCATGACCCAAACCAATGGGCTGCAACGGGCACCCGGTGCCTTACCCGTACCAACATAACGTATCTTTCTTATCTTACCATTATGAGTAAATGGGCCAAAAGAGACGTCATAATAACCAGAATAAAACATATGGGAATACTTGACATATGACAACCCAACATGTAATACAAACTTATACATGTGACATACACTCCTATAAGACCAAAATGAACACTTGTACGCTGAACATAGGCCGACAAGGCCATACAATCTTTCATATACATGACATATGTATACAAGCCTCTACGAGTACATCTACATCATAAAGGTTGGGACGTTGACCCGCCATACCAATTAATATATGTTGAAATCATACTGATAAAATAGACAACTCCGGAGCAAGTGGAGTGCACCAACACCTTCCGATGAGCTGATAGCTAGCCTACTGAAGGGAATGTAAACCTGTCTATGGAGACTTGCGGGCATGAAAAGCATCATCCTCAGGCAAAAGGAACGCCAGTACGAATGAATTACCGAGTATGTAAGGCAGAAAAATATAAACAAGAAGAGTAATATAAAGAGAGATAGAGGATATACAACCTGTAGCAAGTGCCTCTAGGGATAATGACATGAAATGCATAAACACACACACACACACACACACACACACACACACACACACACATATATATATATATATATATATATATATATATATATATATATATATATATATACAAGCTTTTAAAAACATATGCCTCTGCGGGCATCATTATCATCATATCGTACACGGCCTCAAAGAGGACTCGGTAAAAATATACCCGACTATCATAAGGCTTGGTAGAATCGTACCCGACCACGTAGAGGTTGGTAAAATCCAACTGATCAGTGGTTGCACAATAAGTGTCGCACCTGGCCTACTATATCGCAGACCGATAGAGTAAAATATATACTATATATAATGCATGTTGGACTCATGGAATCACGTTCTAAACCTTTCGGGTGATGTAAGGCCATTGCACCTTCAATTAACATTATGGACATCATACCATCAATATGAACTCCTATAATATTCAAGGATCATATATACTTGCTTAGAATAACTTTATAAGGAAAGAACAATATGGACGACCTTAGTTGCTAGGAGTAGATCCGTTATGAAATACCGTATTCAGTTTACTTTAGATCATGCCAAACGAAATAAGGAAGTGCCTTGACATTCCTTTGAAATCTTCTATCCAATTGTCAAGCAAGCTCAATATGATCTTCTTACATCTATAATGAGTAAACCGACTTCGTCATCATCATATAAATGTTGTAACTCTCATATTTGGAAACAAATATTCTTCAAGAAAATGGAAAGCAGCTCCCCTATTTGTAATACATCACATATGTTACCAAAAGTCACCAAACAACCCAAACAACAACAATATAATTCACAAAGCTCTCTGATTAGTTCAACAACCATTTTGAGCGGCAAGATCAATTTACGATTACCAAAATATAGTTTGAATCTTATTCCTTTTTCATTTTGTCTAACAAATATATAACATCATACTTATGCTTACCATACCATTTTCAACTCAAAACATCATAAGCATAATCTTCAAATATAGTCCACACGCCTAGCACATTAACCTTTATCGTCAACATCTTATTTTTCATGTTATCTTCTTCAATTCACTGAATCAGTACATAGATAAGCTTAACAACAATAGCCACAACATAATAAAACTATTTATAACAATTTTCAGTCACAACAAACCATATATATAGCCTCAACACAAGCCACAAAAAAGATAACAATTCCTTAAGCCATGTCAATTACTATCTTGCAAATTTTCACTCAAACAACTCAATAAATACATGATTTACCTTAAGCACAATCAAGAACATGATTTACATACCTTAGGCAGTAGATAAAACTTAAAATCCCCAGTTGGTGTAGCTCACAACAACCCTCAATCACACCATAAGAGTTGTATTCTCTTGAATAACATTTTGTGTTCAAGTTGGTGTGTAAGCACTTGTATTTTGCCTTGAAACTTTAATTATGAAGGAGATACCAATTCTTAGATTAAACATAAAGAACAATACAAAATCTGAGGTTACTTACCTTTGAAGAACCCTAAAAAACAGCCACAAGATGAAGAACTATGATCCAGCAAACACCATGACATTTCTAGCATTGGATTCATGTTTTAATCTTAGGTTTTCATCCTAGAAACATGGATGAACCTTTGGAGAGTATTTAGGAGGGTTTGTAAACTGTTGTGAATGAGAAAAATGAGTTAAAATGACATAAAGGTGACATAAATACAAGCTGAAGTTTTAAACCGACTTTATGGGTCCCAGGGAGCTGCTTGTGCAGTCTCGTAAAAATGTGAATATCTATATACTTTGATATCGTATCGATGAAGAGTTAATTGATTTAGAAACTAGATTATTATATCTTATATTTTATATATATATATATATATATATATATATATATATATATATATATATATATATATTACCCTATATTTGGAGAAAATCTCAGTTACATTTATCTAATATGTAGCACATTTATGAATGTGACTTGTGATGACCTTTGCCAACTTTTGTTCCACAACTCGCTTAACTTCAAAACCTAGCACACATTTACTATACGACTAAATTAACTCATAACGTAACCTCTTTATCATGTTAAGAAACATAGTCTAACCCTAAGGTACATGTTATGGCATTCCAAACTTGTCGACTTTCGACGAAACTTATTTTCTTCAATTGGTTCAGCTTTTAGCTTTCTAACCCTCTTGGTACTCATTATTCATGACCTTAAATATTTGTAACCTACAAGGTAACGTGATAACTTACTTTATATTATTCAAAATATAATCTTATTTATGAGCTTATATCAATTGACTTACGACGTGCTCTCATGAACGAAAATATGAGGTGTAACATCATTTCCTCCTTTGGAACATTCGTCCTCGAATGTTAACTGATGCACTTATCTATCTCTTAAGCAATAACTCTTACTAATACTTTAATATTGTCTTTTCCTGTAGGGAGTTATTCGGTTAATAAAGCTAAAGGCTAGGGCATTTCCCCCTTTAGGCCTCTTTCTCATACCACGACTTGTGGTCGAAATTCTTCCAGTCTCGTAACAGTTTCTACCTTCTTTCATGCAGCATGTACGATTCTGACCTTGTATATGCTCCTATGCAACTCTTCTCTCCTTTCCCCCCCCCCAGCTTTTATCCAATCTCCAGGCCTCACTTTGTGAAAATATAGTACTATGACAAGCTGTCCCGTTGGGCATATATAAGTGAACTAATATTCTTCGCTCAGTACTTTGTCGAACTTACGACTATTGCTATATCGTGTTCCATAGCCTCTGTTATCTATGCTTATGGATTTAGTACAACTATGTGGGTCATAATATATAATAACTCTTACTTCATTTTATTATTACCGACGTATCCCACCCAACTCTATGTTACTCTGTCACCACTTATCATATATGTATAAATCTAAGCCGTTTAATGCATCCTTATTACTGTTCATCTAAAGAATGGCATTATAATATCCTTTCATACTTTGGAATTTTTATTCATCTATTATTGATTCACCTTAATGTTGATCTATAATCCACCACTGATAACTTGAAACCTCTTATGTAATTATTGTCACTAGAGCTCACGTCTCATCGGGGAACATCTAAAGTTATATGTTTGATACACCTGGGGACAATACTATACTTCCATAACCGTATTTCATGGCATCTAATGTGATTCATCTTATGGGGGTATACTAATACCGTGCAATTCATGAAATCCCTTTCTCATTAAATCATTACTCAATCAAAGGCATAAACGTTATCCACTAATTTATCACAATTACACCCTTATTCTACTAACAGGGCATAATTCCATCTTTTCTAAATTTACCTAGTCTTAGACTCCCCTAATTTCATTCAGGTTGTACCGAGCTTTCTCTAACTTACGAAAACTATCAACTCTCTTATTTTGATGGGCTTTATTTGGAGACCTTACCTATTCTTGTCACCTTCTCACTCCCCTTTTCTTATCCTTACTCCTATCTACCTAAAACCTTGTCGCTCTATCGTACTTTATCTTGCTATATATACATATCTATTTATACTACTCGCAGTCTTTGTTTTAATTGCTAGCAGCATAGATCTCCCTTCGCGTCTTCTCATATGCCTTTAACTGTAAGCAATGTCTTTTCCTGGTCGTTCTGCCACTTGTTGCATGAATACTTGTCTTATCTTATTACCCACGAATACTTGAATTTTCTATAACTCATATGATCTTAAATATCATTTGTGGTTTTATCTTCCCGTTCATTAGCCACAATATGTGCCACTTTCCTATGGAGTGCATACAATGTTGTGGTGGGAATGTTTTTACAAGACCATTATTTCTTTAGGTCTATGATTTGGTTGAAGCCTTCTTCCTTATTTTCTCAACCAGTTTTTCTTTGTAGTACTTAAGGAAGAACTTTTGACTCCGGTAACATTGCAAAATTTTTACATCGTACAACCAAAAGAATCTTTGATGTTCTTAGTCGCCTATAATAATCCTTAATTACTTACCTCATCACCCTGGTTCTCATAGGATTGCTCTTAATTGAAATTTTTTATTGTCTCCCCAGTGACACTTTTTTTATTTCAGTAATAATTATACAGTACCTTTAACTACCCTAACTCCTATCTAAAAAATTTTCAACAATTGCGATCTCGTATCTGCGAGACTGAATTCCCTATGTTGGGGTTCATTATGCTTATCTTGCACAATCTGCTGATTTTTCTACATCCTCATGTCTATCCATAACTATGCTCTTCCTGAATTAGCTACAGACTACTTGTTGGTCCACTCTCATGTCTTTATTTTATGAAATGCCTCTTGAGTTATGTCCTTTGTCTTAATTTACCTCTCGTACGAGCTCCTTATGTATCAAGTATTCATTACCACTTATTTATCAATATCATTGTGTGGGAAACCCTTACTGTTTCTCCCTGGCATCATGCTTGCGTAATATTCTTGAGTTATATCATATTTGTAGGATCTGAATAAATGCAATCTCGTTCTGTTTGCCTTTTTACCGCGATCTTCCTTTACTATTCCATAGCTACCTTATTATCTTTGAGTCTTTTCGCATCTTTACTGACATCCTACTCGCCTTGCGGTAACCCTTTTGTACTAAGGATAATTGAATTTCATATGCACAAGGTTGACACCTTGTGTAACTGGCACACTTATTCCCTTAAGCTTAACTTTGCTCATAGTGCTCGCTTTACGGAAAAATCTTCCTGAATGACCTTTAAAGGTATTCTTCTGTTGTCCATTCTATTATTGCCGGAATGCAATCTCTAAAATTCATATGATTCCGACTATGATCAGATCATTCGATCCCTAATTCATGTTCATTTTATCTTATTCGCCAGCTCATACTGATTTCTATTACTCCAGGGTTTACCTTTTTCTTCTGGTATTCACGTTGGAGTCACTAATTCATTTCTCGAAATGGGGATATGGTTTTGTGACTTATACTTTTTTATTGCTTCAAGGCCTGTCACCTCTTACATTTTCCTTCACTTGACTATATACTCTGTCATCTTGTCATATTTTGATTTACCTTTATCGCTCATTTATCACACCTTATTCATAATGCTTCATTTACTCTCTTCTCATTCTCCGGCTAATATTTTTGTCCATCACTTTATTATGATAAAACATTCTTTCACCTTTAGCTCCCCTTGCTTCATCTCACTGGCCCTTCAGGTCACCTAGCATTCTCTCTTTACTAGGAACAGGAGCCATACAAAGGTAATTGTTTATCCCTTCTAGGATTCCAGTGCCAATTTTCTAAATTTTCCAGACATTCTAGTATTCATATCTAAATACAATATTGTAGATTGCACCATTGGGGTGTCTCACAAGGAGGACTATTACCACATTAGTAATATTATTCGAAAGTGTAAGTTAATGATAATAATCTATATGAGGTAAAAATTTGGCTCACCTCGCTGCCGTCTAAGTGAGTACGCCCCTCACAATGAGGCTGCCCTCAAAGCCTTGCCAAACAGTTTAGGACGGCCCGACCTAGGACGTCCTGATCCACTAAGTAGAGGAACGACACCGTTTTGGGCCAAGCTTCTACTGTGCAAAAAGCCACCAACCCTTGTACTTTACTTTTTATGTATTTCGAGAAAAGGTCTCCTAGAATATAAAGGGGACCTTCACCTTGTAATAGGACAGATTGATAACTCTGAATATACCAACTCTCTCTCTATCTCTCTCTCTCTCTCTCTTTCTCTCTCTCTCTCTCTCTCATGTTATCAAGCTAACATCTTCACATTTCTTTATCTCTTTCTAGTAACAAGAACTCTCTATTATCATATATATCTTAAGATCTACCATGATCCCAGTACGATGACCTTTTCTAGGACTTATTATACTTGATTACGATTTACCTCCATATCTTTTTGATTGTTTTTTAGCTTATAAAGTGCATAGATCTTTTGAGCAAAACAATCTGGCGCCGTCTGTGGGGATTTCAAGAATCAAAGTTATAGTTTGTGCCTAGAAAACTACCGACAACCATCCCTTACATCACACAAACAAGTATGGCTGACAATTGTGCGAAATTGAAAGTGATAGATGGGGTTGGGGTCAACCTCATGGATTCGCTCAACGAGATAGGTGAACATAATCTCTTGAACGTAACCCCCAGTACCATGATGAGATAAGGAACCCCACATCCTCCACCTGCAGACCCGACAGAACCACGAGAAAGGGGAGCTTCTACATCTACATCTAATCAAGCACCCCCGAAAGTCAAGGGGCTACTGAAAGAATGGCTCTCAAGAACTCTAAATGATTTGGCCGAAAATCCACCACAACGTGGCGTAAGACGCACGCCAGTGATGAATCTCACCATGACAGAAGATGAACCTAAGTCGCGCGAGGAAACAATGTGCTCACCGACACTCACACTAGAAATGATGCGCTCGCAGCCATCCTCAGAAAGATGGAAGAAATGGAGCACGAAAACAAGTAGCTCCACGATCAAATGAAGGAACACCAAGAATGAGTAGACAAGATTCGAGACGCTCCTAAGCTACTACCAAAGCGCAACGTAGGGAGGTTCGTGGAACATGCCTACACAGAGAAGGCCTCTCCATACCCCATCCCAAAGACCTTCAAAATGCCTCCATATCTTAGGGTATACGGCGGGACTACCGATCCCGAGGACCATCTGATCCACTACGTCACAACTGTGAAAGGAAACGATTTGGTGAATGAACATGTACCGTCAGTACTTCTAAAGAAGTGCGGTGAGACGCTAAATGGTGGGGTGTTGGTATGGTACTCCCAACTACCTGCTAAGGGCATATCCACGTTCAAGGAAATGGCGGAGAAGTTCGTCACAACACATGTGGGAGCGAAGAAAGCGGAGGCAAGGGTCAACGACATCTTCGCCGTTCGGCAAACTATGGGAGAAAGGCTCAGGAACTTCTTGGCCAGATTCGACAGGGTCAGGATGAGCCTGCCAAATGTATCGGAGGGCATGTCAGTTGCCGCTTTCTAGAATGGGCTAAACAGGGATGGCACGAGGGCAACCAAGAAGCTGCTAAGTCGCCTCATAAAATACCCCCTACCACATGGGAAGAAATTCATAACGCGTACTGCGCCAAGTCGCACTGTTTTTCCCTCACCCGAGTTTTGTCCTAATTGGGTTTTCTCAGGGAGGTTTTTAACGAGGCAATGAAGGGGACACCTGGGGATGTTTGTAGGACCAGTGTATCACGCTCGCCTCTCCAAATTCTCTCCAGCCGAACCTGATAAAGGGACTGGACCAGCAACATCTTCTATATGTAAAAGGCTACGACCATCTCCAACGTGTAAAAGGCTACGACCGTCTCCAATGAATGAAAAGGCTATGGCCATCTCCAACGTGTAAAAAGGCTATGACTGTCTCCAATGAATGAAAAGGCTACGTCCATCTCCAATGAATGAAAAGGCTACGGCCGTCTCCAATGAATTAAAAGGCTACGGTTGTCTTCAATGAATGAAAAGGCTAAGGCCACTCAATTCTACATGGCCAAGGCCATTGATTTAAAATGGCTAAGGCCGTCGCCGCAAACAGTCGACCCAACGTCGACTACGGCAAAACAAAAGACTCGACAAAAGTCGAATTCAACCACATGGCTAAGGCCATTCAATTCTACATGGCTAAGGCCATCGCCGCAAACATTCAACCCAACGTCGACTACGGCAAAATGAAAGACTCGACGACAGTCAAAGTCAACCACATGGCTAAGGCCATTCAATTATACATGGCTTAGACCATCTATTAAAAATGGCTAAGGCCATCGCCGCAAAGAGTTGACCCAACATCAACTACGGCAAAACGAAAGACTCGATGACAGTTGAAGCCAACCACATGGCTAAGGCCATTCAATTCTACATGGCTAAGGCCATCACCGCTAACAGTCGCCACAATGTTGACTGCGGTAGAATGAGAGACTCGACGACAGTCGAAGTCAACTAGCACGGCTAAGGCCATTTAGTCCAAACATGGCTAAGGCCATCACCGTTAACAGTCGACATAACATCGACCACGTCAAAACGAATGACTTCACGAAGGGCGAGTTAAGCTAAAACTACGAGTTGCAAACATGACAGAAGTTCCAAGGAACAAAGAAAGAATAACAACGGAAAAAGGTATGTACTGTTATTTCCAAAAGAAAATATACATGATTGGCTTCAAGAAAGGGGCATTTACGACAAAAGGGTACAAAAGCAAACCCTAGGAACCCCAATCACCCTGGCCGGCACAATCAGGATTCGGGCCGTCACCGCCTCCTGGTGTGTAATCCCTAGAAATCCAAGAAGCAGATGCCAGGTGGTTAAGATCTTTTGAGTTCTACCCTTCCCTAGCGGGCGAATCAGAAAGGTAACCGGCCGCCTCACGAGCAACCCAGGTCAGACTCTGCTGCCTATCCACGTCCTCCTCAGACACTAGGTTGGCTGTCAAGAATTCTTCAAGCACGACTAGTGGGGAATCATGGTACACCCATATATCGTGAGCATCCCGGAGCTCGGCTTCCTGTGAAACGGCCCGAGCAAAGGCCTCAATCTTGTCCGCCTTGGCTTTGAGCTCAACGGTCAAGGCCGCAACCCATGCTCAAAGCTTAGTAGCCTCCGTTGCAACGGCACGACCAAGCTCCAACTTGTCATCGTTCACTCGATGGAGATCCTCCAACTCAGTGTCCCGGCCGACCACAGCCACAAGCTGCTCGTTCGACCTCTCCAACTCGGCCTACTGCTTCTTTAGCTGTTCCTCCGACTGGGTAAGACCCTCGTGGAATAGCCTGAACTCGGAGTCCTGCTTGTACGTGTCGGCCAACGTTTGGTGCGCATTGCGGACCTGCTTATAGCTCTGCAACAACTTCTTATGGGAATCCGCCCTCTTCGCGAGGCGTCTCCCCCTCTCGACCTCCAAAAAGAGTACCTAACAAATATCAAAGGGAGAGTTAGTATACATGCAAACCACCTCTAAGACATCAAAAGGAGGAGAGCCAAAGTTACTTGCAAGGCGGTGCCCGCTACACTTCTAGATAGGCCCATGTCACTAACTTCCGCCAATGCTTCACCCTCGGCACCCGCACAGAGAAGGGTCATGTCCGCGGCTGCCTTCTCGCAATTCTCCAAAAGGTTATAGCCAATAGGGATCACAATATGACGTGTGGACCTACCAGCCATCATCTCAACACGAGCCGGAGAGTCCCTTCCTCTGACCGCCCTCTCAAGAGGTGCACCTGCCCCCACCGCTGCAGTCAACGAACCATCCTCCCTAGAAGGAGGCTGACCGGCCTCAACATCAGCCCTCCTCCGAGGAGCGGCCCTCCACGAGCGAATTGCGTCGGCCATAAACGATTGTCCCAGCTCGCGACGAGGCAACTCCAACATCTCCCCTCCGACGGCCACCCCTTTTCCGGTGATCAACCTTGGCCTCCTACTTGCGAGGGACTCATCATCTTCGGAAGTCGCCTCCACTAACTGTGAAGGCAACCAAGGGAAGTGCTTTATTGCCGGATGCAACTTCAGCCTCTCTCTCAGGCACGGCCTTGGGAACCATCAGAACCTCCTCTTCCACCATCATCTCGGCCACCACATTAGATGCCTCTCCCGGCACAACTTCCTGCTGAGGAGTCGAGAGCGCACTAATTTTAGACGAGCACTCCACGCGCATGTACTCCTCCTCGGAGCCTGGCTCCGCTCTAGACAGGCCCGCATCAGTTCTCCTTCTCTTGGACCTCTTGGAGACACCCCGACCTTCCAAAAAAAGGTACGTCAAATTGAAGGACTCTCGAGTCAGAACAAGGAAAAAAGAAAAGAGCAGGGAAAAGACTATTACCATTCGGGCCATACGTGCTACAAAATTGAGCCCATGTACGGCACTCCTCCACATGCGGAGTCTTCCTCTCCACCCATGACCTAATGTCGTTCGCACAGGAAAGAGACGAGGAATCCTTGGGCATACAGGCCGCCACCACAAATAACGGATAAAAATAATCGTGAGAAGTTAAACTGTCACAACAAAGAGCGTTGAATAAGATACGAGAGAATACTTACACTCTTTGTTCCACACCTCCAGGAACCCTTTGGGGTTGGCCACCAGATTCTCCGTCCGGACGTAGAAAATCTTATTCCAATATCCACAGTTGGCCTTGTCATTAGACTGCACCATGAAGCTTTTCTTACCACGATGCGTCAGGTGCAACATCGAACCCCGCATATAACTCGCATTGAACATCTACAGAAGGTGGTATAATATGACCGCGGACCCGGCTTTCTCCGCGTAAGTGGTAAGTATTTTGCACACTTTCAGCGTATAAGGAGTAAGTTGAGCCGGGCACGCCCTAAAGAAACGATAAAGTTCCCCCTCCAAAGGGTTGAGCGGGAAACTGTAGTCGATCCGGAATGCGTACTCATAGAATGTGCAAAATCCGAGCCTGTACATGTTGGCATAATTTTCTCCGGCAGGCGCTATGTAGACATGGTCCGAAAACCAATATGTCATCCTATGAACATCCAGGTGGGAAGGCGCCAACTCACTACGTTCCCAGGGTGGAGATGGACCCTTATTTCTAAAATCATTCCTCTTGCTCATGTTCTTCGGAAGAACATTCGCCACTGATAGAGGAACTAGAACCTCTTCGGCCACCTCCGCCTCACCGTCGGAAGGAGGTGAAACCCTAGAAGGAGCATTGTTTCTGGGCTTCTTGCTACCTTGAGATCGTTTAACCATGATTAAAGCTTACCAAAGAATAATGTTTCGAGTAGGTGCAAAGCTCGACTCATGAAAGCTACGGTTCTTGAGAAAAGCAGTAGTCGCCAGAAAATAGAACAAGAAAAAGAGAGAAATATCATTCAATGCTTCAGATAATGAACTGTTTTTGAATCACTCCATTTTTATAGGAGTGGGATGCACGAAAATCGAAGAGACATCATTCAAAACCTGACGCGGGAAACCCAAAATCCATGGTAGGATCTGAACCGCCTCGGGAGTAAAAATAGTGATGATGCACGTGATTGGTTGTGTCACCCCAAAGAAAGGTCGAATGTCAACGGCCTCGTACTGTAGCATTAGCAAACATGTCCGTTCATTGAAGACGCCCCACGAGTACGCCACCAATAGATGGAGGGACTAACTGTATGAGGTAAAAAATTTTGGCTCACCTTGCTACCGTCTAAGTGAGTACGCCCCTCACAAAGCCTTTCCAAACAGATGAGGACAGCCTAACCTAGGACGTCCTGATCCACTAAGTAGAGGGACGAAACCATTTTGGGCCAAGCTTCTACCGTACAAAAAGCCACCAATCCTTGTACTTTATATTTCGTATATTTCGAGAAAAGGTCTCCTAGTATATAAAGGGGACCTTCACCTTGTAATAGGGCAGATTGATAACTCTGAATATACTAACTCTCTCACCCTCTCTCTCTCTCTCTCTCTAATGTTATCAAGCTAACATCTTCACATTTCCTTATCTCTTTCTAGCAACAAGAACTCTCTATTATCTTATATATCTTAAGATCTATCACGATCCCAGTACAATAACCTCTTCTAGGACATATTACACTTGATTATGATTTACCTTCATATCTTTTTTATTTTTTTAGCTTATGAAGTGCATAGATATTTTGAGCAAAACATAATCTATCTACCATTTTGGGTTACTCTAACCCCAATTGGATCTTGCTATCCCCTTCTTCTCTTAAACTATATCTTTCAAGCCCCATAGGGGATAATTGATATGGCTATGGTCAATTGTATATACCTATGTTACTGTTGAAGGTAACTTAAAATGCTTATTTTTCTGTCACGACCCCAGTTCATCCTCCATGAACAACCGTGACATCCGACTAGGTAAGCCTAACAAACACAAAAAAGAATCAATTTTCGGAAAGAAAATAATACAAAACCGAAAACCAAATGATATAGTTTTTAAGATATCGCTCAGCATGAAGCTGTACAAGAATCTCAACTTAACACTCCCAAAATTCGGAACCCCATGAATCAAAGCTAAGAAGTACATAAGAAGCTCTAAGTCCATAAACAAAAGGAAAATACACAAGGACTATACTATTATAAAAAGATAGATGGGGACTCGTCGGTCTGCAGACGCGATAGATATACCTCGAAGTCTCCATAGAAGAGCCTCGCCTCAAGGATAATAAGACTAAGTGGAAGTACCTGGATCTGCACCTGAAAATATGCGCAGAAAGTGCATGAGTACACCACAGCGGTACTCAGTAAGTGCCAAGTCTAACCTCAGTCAGGTTGTAACGAGGAAGGCCAGGGCCCTAATGAGGTCAAATAAAATATAAGGTTGATCATTGTAGAACAAAACAGTATAAATAAGTACAACAGTAGAAGTAACACAAGATACAAAGAACAACAACAACTAATATAGAGGCAAAGTAAACACAGAATGAGATATAGCTCAACACAAAGATAACAACCTTGGATCTCCCAGGATACCATCCTGTAGTCCCAAATATAAATATCCAATGGATCTCCCCGGATATCATCCCGTAGTCCAACTCATAATGCGAGAGGATCTCCCATATATGCCGATCCGTAGTCCCAAATGTAAATACTCAGTACAAGGAGAATATACCAGGTGATGTCCCGTAGTTCCAATGTAAATGTGCAAGGGGATCTCCCAGAATACCGTTCCATTGTCCCAAAGTAAACATATAGGGGGGTCTCTGGGATACTGTCCCGTAGTCCCAAAGTAAACACACAGCAATAACAAGAAGAATACACAGTTCAATTCAAATTCCATACCAAGGTAAAACAAGGATTTCTAGCCTAGAATGTTGCATGTAATCCAAATAAGATAGTTTAAGCAAGTAAAGCAATTAAATCAATTAGGCATGCTTCCCTAAGCTAACAACATGCTTAATTTGCTAGTAATATAAATAGGAAAAAGAAACATAATTGTAACTACTTAATGAAAGCTGGATTTTAACAATTAGCACAAGCATGCACTCGTCATCTCACATACAAGGCATTTCAATTATCAATAATACCAAATCCTAAGTGGAGTTTCCCCCACACAAGGTTAGACATGCAACTTACCTCGAACCGGCTCAAAATCAACCGAAATCACGTTCCTGCCAAATGGCCCAAATCTATTCAATTCACTTGTATAATGTAAATAACACTTCAAATAACTGGTTGTACAACTACATTTTAAGCTAATACGTTAAATCAGGTAAAATAACCAAAATGTCCCTCAGGACCACATCTCGGAATCGGATAAATTTTTACATTTTCAGAATCCTCACACTCTCATGAGTTTATTCATACCAAAAGTACAAAAATCAGACCTCAAATGACCTCTCAAATCATCACTCAAAGCTCTCTAACTAATCAAGCCCTAACCCTCAATTTACCAATGATTTTTCTTAAATTTTCACGCTTAGAATGATAACAATCACCATAATAATGAGTTTAGTTCCAAGAATCTTGCCTCCTCGAAGCTCCCTTGACTTCTCTCTCAAACATATCCGCAAAATCTCAATTCCCAAATGAAAATGGTGAAAGAATAACTCAAATTCGCGAAGGCATCGATTTATATGTTCTGCCCAGCGAATCCGCCTCTACGGCCATGGGAACGCACCTGCGGTCCCACTTTTATGGCGCTAAATTTGCATCCGTGGCAATTAACTAAAGTCCAACTTTGGCACAAGCAGCTACCCTTACGTAGATGCGGTGAAGCTCCTGCTTCTTTCCCTGCTAGCTCTCCCCTTTACGCTTCTGCATGATAGTGCCGCTTCTACGGCTCCTCACTTTCGGGACCAACCGCAGGTGTGTTTATGATAGAGATCAGCAGCTTTCAGCTGCTTCAAACCACTTCCAATTCTTCCGGCAACACTCTGAAATCACCTTGAGGTCCCCGGGACCTCAACCAAAAGTACGAACAAGTCCTATACCACTATCCAAACTTATACCAATCCTGAAAACACTTAAAACAACATCGAAACATCGAACTAACCGTGGATTCAAACCTAAGAACTCCAAAGACTCTCAATTTATGCTTTCGATCAAAAAGTCTATCAAACCTCGTCCGAATAACCTAAAATTTGGCACACTCGCCATATTCAACACTACATAGCTATTCCAACTTCCAGAATTTCATTCTGACCCTTAGATAAAAATCTCACTATCGAATCAGAAACTTCAAAATTCAATTTTTGGCCTAAATTACCTACGTACCTCCAAAACACAATGTGAACACGCCCCTAAGCCCGAAGTCATCCAATGAAGCTAACAAAATCAACAGAATTCCATCCCGACACCGTCTTTGTACTGTTCCGACTACAGTCCAAATTCTAAACTTAAACTCCTATTTAGGGACTAAGTGTCCCAAAACTCTCTGAAACTCAAACCAGACATCCCGGCAAATCAAATAGCAGAAACAAACATGGGGAATGCAATTAATAGGGGATCAGGGCATTAATTCTTAAAATAAATTGCCAGGTCGTTACAATTTCTCTTCCTGAATTGTAAATACTGATAATCTTCATTAGTTAGGTACCTCCTACTCTTTTTCAAGTTGCTTTTTTTACTTATTGAAACTTGTATCCACCTCTTGATTCTCTCATAGCTCTTTACCATATGGGTGGTTAGATATTCGTGCCTTGGCACTCCTTATCAAGAAGCTCACACATCTTAGTACACACATGATCTCCTGAAGACCTAACATTTACCCATCATAAGAATGATGCAGAATCAAGTTCCTCTGATAAACTCTTCCACAACCACATTCATTATCTTACCAACTGTATTTTTGGATGTAGGTATCCATGTATTATGAATAAAGTAGAATTTAGGATCTTGAATCCTCACAACTGAGCTCTACCACACGATCTAGAGTATGAAGAACGAATGACAGACCAAAATGCCTTGTAGCCTCCTGCTAATAAGTGTGGGGCATAGCACACCCATAAACAAGACTCTACTAGACACGGCATGTAGATTCCCTAGGACAAAACTGCTCTGATAACACTTTTTTCGAGACCCAAACCGATGGGCCACAGCGGGCACCCGGTGCCTTACCCAACAGAGTACCAACAAATGTATCTTTCTTATCATACCATTATGGGTAAATGGGCCGGAAGGGCTGTCATGATATAACCAGAATAAAACATAAGCGAATACTTGATATAGGACGACCCAACATATAATACAAACATATATATGTGACATACGGTCTTATAAGACCAAAATGAATACTCGTACACTGAACACAGGCCGACAAGGACATACAATCTTTCATATGCATGACATCTGTCTCAAAACCTCTAAGAGTACATACACATCATAAAGGTCAGGACAGGGCCCTAACATGCCAATCAATACATGTCATAATCATACTAACAAAATAGGAAACTTCAGAGGAAGTGAAGTGTACCAACACCTTCGGCCGAGCCAATAGCCTTCTAGGTGGAATGTCAACATGTCTATCGGGTCCTACAGGCATGAAGTGCAGCGTCCCTAGGCTAAAAGATCATCAGTATGAATAAAGTACCGAGTATGTAAGGCAAGAAATCATAAACAAGGATAGTAATGTAAAGAGAGATAGAGGATATACAATATGTAACATTTGAGTTCCTCTAGGGGATAATTATATATATATATATATATATATATATATATATATATATATATATACACACACACACACATACATACATACATAAAATATTAAAAAACAGACCCCTCTGTGAGTATCATCATCATATCGTACCGGGCCTCAAAGAGGACTCGGCAGAAACGTACCCAGCCATCATAAGGCTCAATAGAATCGTATTCGGCCACGCGGAGCTTGGTAATATCCAACTGATCGGTGGTTGCAGAATAGGTGTCATACCTTGCCGACTATAGCGCAGCTCAGTAAAGTAAAATATATACTACATATAATGTATGCTAGACTCATGGAATCGCGTTCTACGCCTTTAGGGTGATGTAAGGTCGTTGCACCTTCAATTAACATTATGTACATCATACCATCAATGTGTACTTCTATAGGATTCAAGGATCATACATGCTTGCTTAGAATAACTTTATAAGAAAAGAACAACATGGGTAACCTTAGTTGATAGGAGTAGATCCGTTATGAAATAGCGTATTCATTTCACTTTAAATAATGCCAAAAGAAAGAAGGAAGTTCCTCAATATACCTTTGAAATCTTCTATCCAATCGTCAAGCAAGCTCAATATGATCTTCTTACGTCTACAATGAGTAAGCCGACTTCGTCATCATCATATATGTGTTGTAACTCTTATATATGGAGACCAATATTTTACAAGAAAATAGAAAGTACCTCCCCTGTTTGTACTACATCCCATATATTACCAAAAGTCACTAAACAGCCCAAACAAAAATAATATAATTTACAATAAGCTCTCTGATTAGCTCAACAACCATTTTGAGCGGCAAGCTCGATTTATGATTACCAAAATATGGATTGAATCTAATTCATTTTCCATGAATTAGTATACAACATATATAACATCATACGTATGCTTACCATACCAATTTCAACTCAAAACATCATAAGCATAATCTTCAAATATAGTCCATACGCCTAGCACCTTAACCTTTATCGTCAACATCTTATTTTTCATGTTATCTTCTTCACTCCACTGAATTAGCACATAAATAAGCTTAACAACGGTAGCCAAAACATAATAAAATATTATAACAATTTTCAGTCACAACAAACCATATATATAGCCTCAACACAGGCCACAAAAAAAGATGACGAGTCCTTAAGCCATGTCAATTACTATCTTGAAGATTCACTCAAACAACTCAATAAATACATGATTGACCTTAAGCACAAGCAAGAACATGATTTATATACCTTAGGCAGTATATAAAATTAGAAATTCCCACCTGGTGTAGCTCACAACAACCCTAAATCACACCACAACACTATAAGAGTTGTATTCCCTTCTGGAATAAACTTTAGATTAACCTTAAATCATAACACAAAATCTAAGATTACTTACATTTGAATAACCCTCCAAAACAGCCACAAGATGAAGAACTACAATCTAACAAGCACCACGACATTTCTAGCGTTAGATTCATGTTTTTATCTTAGATTTTCACCCTAAAAATATGGAGGAACCCTCGGAGAGAATTTAGGAGGGTTTAGGAACTGCTATGAATGAGAAAAATGAGTTAAAATGACATAAACAACTTAAATACAAGCTAAAGTTTTAAATCGATTTGGTGGGCCCCATGGGAGCTGCTTGCACAGTCTCGAAAAAATATGAATATCTCTCTACTCCGATGTCGTATCGACAAAGGGTTAATTTCGTTAGAAACTAGATCATAAATCTTCAATTTGGTAGGTAGATCACCCGATAATTCCAAGTATATTTGTAGCACATTTATGTATGACTTGTGATGACCTTTGCCAACTTTTGTTCCGCAACTCGCTTGACTTCAAACCTAACACACATTTACCATACGACTAAATTAACTCGTAACATATCATCCTTATCATGTTAAGAACCATAGTCTAACCCTAAGGTACATATTATAACATTCCAAACTTATTGACTTTCGACAAAACTTATTTTATTCAATTGGTTTAGCTTCTAAGCTTTCAAGCCCTCTTGGTACTCGTTATTCATGAGCTTAAATATTTGTAACCTCAAAGGTTACATGATTAACTTACTTTATATTCTTCAAAATATAATCTTATTTCTTACCTGATATCAATTGACTTACGACATACTCTCACGCATGAAAACATGGGGTGTAACATGTACTCTGTAAGTACCAAGCCTTATCTCGACGAATTAGTGACAATGCTAAAGCAGGCCACTTAAAGTAACATGTATGTAGTAATAATATAAATAACAAGAAAAGCAACAGGAATTGGAAATAAAGAAACTAACTTATGAAATTGAGCTTAAGCCTCGTTATCAGAAAGTACAGAATAACATGTCTCATAATCTCACAATAAAATGTCGAGGCCAACTCAATAATAAAACAAGTACAACATATACAAATTATTGCAGCGCACAGACCAATCCACCATCATTTATCACTATCAAGTACCACATATATAATCAATTGCGGCCCACAACACGATCCCACCATATCATCATTTCTCAATGTCAAAATCCGTCCTTATTCCACCATTCATTTCACTACCTTTCAGTTCAGTTGCGGTGCCACCCATTCCCCAAACAAATTCAATCAACAATTGCAATTCAACAACCAAAGCTTACAAGAATTTCTACATCAAGAGAGTAAATATACAAGGAAATGAAGAATCACATAATAATCAAAGAATCTCTAACAACTTGAATGTCTCAACCTTACCAACTCATCTGTATCTACCAACTAACAAATGAGTGAAACTATGTTATAGAAAGCAACAAATATTACAAAGCTATAAGGCAAGTAATACATATGTCAGTTTGGATATGCAAGTAAATCAAGTAGATCCAAGTAGCAAATAAGCATGAAATCATGAAAGAGATGGACAATTTAATACAAGGAAAACTAAATGACAAATAACAATTATGATGGAAGTCAAATACGCATCTGGAAATTAAGGCATGAACCAAGATATATCATGAAGTAGAGAAAACATGGAAGCAAGTACCATAGCGGTGTATACACACTCGTCACCTCGCATATACATTGTTTCCCACATAATTCACATAACATGTAGTTCAAGGTTTCCTAAATTCCTCAAATTGAGGTTAGATACGACACTTACCTTACTCCGCAATCAAGTCAAAGCTCAACCAGGACCTTTTCTCTAGAATTAGCATCCAAACCAATCAAATCTAACCAAAATATAGTTCAAACAATTCAAAATAAGCTTTAGAAACTACCCACGAGTGATAAAGATTTAATCTTTAATGATTTTGAAAAAGTCCACAATAGTTAACCTCGTGGCTGCTTGGTCAAAACCCAAGATTCAGACCAAAACCCGATTATCCATTCACCCCCAAGCCCGGTTATGTGATTATTTTGAAATACGACCTCAATTCGAGGTCTAAATCTCAATTTTAAAAACATTTCCAATTCTACCCATATACATAATTTCTACCTTGAAAATCCTAAATTTGATGAAATCTCATAAAATATAATGAATAATTGAAAGGAAATGGATTAGAGTCACTTACCAATGATTTGGGAACAAAAATCGTTTCTAGAGTATTTAGGGTTGAGAAATAGTGTAAAATGAGCAAAGTTTCCCTTTTCCCCTCTTTTACCCAACTACAGGTATAGCAATTGCAAAGCCGGGTTTGTGTTACACCCCATATTTTCGTACGTGTAAGTACGCCATAATTAAGTTGATATAAGCTATTACATCCTGCATTTTCGTACGTTGAAGTTTCATCGTAAATTAATCGAAATAAGATTTATTTTGGTATTATAAGTATTACGTATTTCAAATAAGTGATAAGTTTATTCGTGAAAGTGCGCGGGCAAATGAATAAAAAATAAATTTCGTCGAAGTTTGTCATTTTGGGATAAAATATGGCCCGAGCTAAAATACTCAATATTTATATACTAGCTAGTTTCATACAAAATACTACATGATCATAATAGTAAGATGTATAAAGTGTGATAAAAGTAAGTAGTATTTTAAGTAATTTGAGATAACTCTTAATTAAATAAATATTTTGTTAATTATGGATTTTTGGTGAAAGATTAACTATATAATTAAGGAAATTGATGGATAAGTTTAAGTGTGAAAACGTGGGAGCATGTGCCATTCAACCAAATGACTCATTAGTCATTTATAATATGTATCACATTAAGAAATTTGGGGGCAAATTCACCTAATGTGCGGACCACATCATAAGGCTTCTTAAGACTTTAAAACTCATTCAATAGTAATGTTAAGTCTTCAAACTCAACCCAAACACAAGACTTCTCTAACCTGTAACGTGGGGAAGTTTAGCATCTTCAACAAATTCAAATGATTTCATGGCAATTCAACAAAAATTCATAACATCTTAATATAAGAAAGTATAGTGCAATCTTTCTCAAGAATATTATACGAATGTTTTTTTTATTTCTATATTGTCGTCACGTGTTTTGTCGTAATTAACATGTGTTAGAGAGATTGTCAAGAGAATCGACTCAAGTATGTTAAGGCTACCCTTTCTTTCTTTTTGGCACGATACAAATGATACAAACGAAAGAAATAAACACACATCTTCTATAAATAATTCTATTCATAGAAATGTTAGAAATGATTATATTCTTGACTCCCTACATGCATTATTATTCTATTATTTTTTTTTGGGTATCACAAAATACGTAAGATGATAAAGTTTATTCCATGATATTAATAAGAGGCATAATGGTCTTATGATGTTCCGAGAGATTTTATTGACGTACTTTCTCATGCATCGCATTCATTTATACATGTACATTGACCTATGACCAGATGGTGTTACATACACGTATATATGTATATGATATGTATATAGGATATGGGAAAAGATTATGAAATGATATACGTACCACCACCTGACCAGCTGGTATACGCTGACGATTTTGTCCACAGTGGACGAGATGATATGATGGGATGCCCTCAGAGGCTTGATATTGTGAACATGTGTACATATGCACGACATGACACACATATATATATGCATGATACTATAAGTATTTCATGATTTATAGAGTTATTCAGACTTACATGTCAAGTCTTTTACTCAATGTTTCTCTCATGTCTATTATTTACTGATTTTTTTCCTTACATATACATTATTTGTAATGATGTTCCTTTTGTCTGGGACGCTGAGTTTCATGCCCGCAGGTTCCGATAGACAGGTTATGAACCCTTCAAATAAGCTATCTGCTTACCAAAAGGTGTTGGTGCACTTTATTTGCTCCGGAGTTGCCTATTTGGTTGGTATAATTAGCACTTATATTGATTGGTATGGCGGGACCCTATCCCGACCTTTATGATAATATATATTACTATAGGGTTGTAGAGAGATGTCATGTATACGGATAGTGGTATGGCCTTTTCGGCTGATGTTTTGAGTATATAAAAGATCATGCCGGACTTATAGGCCCGTACGTCATATGCATAAGTTTGGATTAGATGTTGGGTCATCCTATGTCGAGTATTTTTCCCATGTTTTATTCAATTTATCTAAGGGCAGCCTCTCTGGCTCATTTACCCATGGTATTATTATACGAAAGATACGTTAGGTAGGTACTCAGTTGAGTAAGGTACCAGGTTCCTGTTGCACCCCATCGATTTGGGCCTTAGCAAAAGTGATATCAGAGCAGTTCTATCCTAGAGAGTCTACAAGACGTATAGTAAAGTCTTATTTATGGGTGTGTCGTGCACCATACATAAAGAAGGAGGTTACAGGGCATTTAATATTATCACTCTTTCTTCTTACTCTAGATCGTGTGGTAGAGCTTAGTTGTAAGAACTCAATTTTCTAAACTCTATCTTACTCGTAATACAACGATGCCTATATTTAGAAAGACGGTTGGTAAGGGATATAGATGTGAAAGTGTTGAGTTAGAGGAACTCGATTTTGCATCATGCTTATAATGGATAAATATGAGGTATTCAGCAGATTATGTGTATACTAAACTATGTAAGTTTCTTGATAATGATCCCTAAGGAAACAATGTCTATCCACTATAATGGTAAAAATGAATAAGAGAATCGGAAGGTAGACACAAGTTTTAGCAAATAAAACGAACAAGGTGAAGAAGGTACGAGGTACCCGGTCAATGAAGATAACATCATTTATAATTCAAGCAGAGAAATATATGCATTTTGGGTAACCTTCAATTGTAACAGAGGTATGTATAATTGGTCACACCCATCTTATTTATGTCCTATGAAAGCTAACAAAAGAAGTATAAGAGAAGGACGAGTATCAGGATCCGGCTGGGGTTAGAGTGGCCCAAAATGGTGGACAGATTGTTTATGTTAGTTGACATTTCTGAAGGATATTGCAAATGTGCTAATAAATCTCCTGGTGAGACATCCAGATGGTGCACTCTAAAATAGTACATCTGGATGTGAGTACTACAAACATAAGCACTAGAAGCCTAGAACGGATTACCTTAGTATGGCTCCCGTCCCTAATAGGGAGAGAATGTTAGGCAACCCGAAGAGACAGTAGATAGATCAAGGGGAGCTAAAAGCAAAAGAATGTCTTGTCGAAGTTTTTGGAATACAGGGATTGACAAAAATGTTAGTAAGAAATTAGAAGAGAGTTAATGAAGCATTATGATTAAGAATTGATACATGGATAACAATGGTATATCAAAAATGATGACAGTATTACAGAGTCTATAGTCAAGTTAACGAAAATACGAGAGGTGACAGGCCTTGAGGCAACAAAAGAGTATAGGCCATAAAGTCACATCCTCATTTCGAAATATAAGTTCGTGACTCTGACGTGATTTTTTAGAGGAAAAATTAGACCCCAGAGTAATATAAATTAGTATGGGCTGAACCTCAGAGAGCCTGCCTACGTACCCTTTCGGGATCAGTCAACGTAGTTCACGTTATAGAAACTATGTTGTAGTGATTTTCTTTCTTTTCTTTTCTTTTCTTTTCTTTCTTTTCTTTTCTTTTTCTTTCTTTTTCCTTCTTCATTTTTCCTTTCTTTTCTTTTTTTTCTTTTCTTCTTATCACTTTCATTTTTCTTTTCTTTTCCTTTTCATCTTTCTTTCTTTCTTCTTTTCACTTTCATTTTTCTTTTCTTTTCTTTCTTTCTTTTCACGTTTCCTTTCTTTTCTTCATTTTCTTTCCGTCCGCACACACGTTTTTGAATTATGCCATTGACTCCGAAAGAGGGTTATGAAAGAAACTAAGTAAGCTTCAAAATGGGTGACAAAGAATAAAGTATTTCAGATAGCAGAACAAAACGCCTTCGTCATTTCAATCTTCAAAATATGGCAAATACAAAATAAGTACAATCAAAACAAGAAAATCACACAGAGTACCTCTTAGCCATATCAGTGTTGATGGTCATTTCTACACATTTTCCTTCCACATCTGTTAGATATAATGCACCACTAGACAACACTCTAGTTACAACAAATGGCCCCTGCCAGATTGGGCAAAATTTTCCTTTTGCTTCAGCCTTATGAAGCAAGACACATCTTAGCACTAACTATCCAGCTTCATCTTCCTCGAATGCACTTTCCTGTTACATGCTCTTTTCCATTTTGTTTTGTACAATTGGCCATAGCGCACAGATACTAATCTCTTTTTATTAATCAACACTCAACTATTCAAGCGGGTAAAATCATCATCATGTTCCAACCCATTATCACACTCAACTTCCTATATTATTACTTCAGGATAAGATCAGCTTTTAAGACTGGGCCGAGGATTCCTCATGCATGTCATGTTATTGATATCAGCATAAAAGAACTATACAGAGAAGGAAAAACAAACTGAAACGGAATTAAGCTGGCAGCGTATTTTGATTATATTTGGTGCCTCAAAGGCCTGAACCTCAATCCGGCCAGTGTCAATGAGCTCTTGCACAGCCATTTTCAATTTCTAGCAGTTTTTAGTATCATGCCCGGACATCCCTAAACAATACTTACAACTGACAGACTGGTCCAGATTTCTAGGAAGGGGATTTGGCACTTTGGGCTCAATCGAGGTCAACAGGCCAAGTTGCCTCAATTTGTGAAAAAGACTAGTATATGACTCCCCCAATGGAGTGAATCTTCTCTGCTTCTGCACCCTCTTATTCTTGAAATCTTGATTCCCACGGAAACCATATCCTGGAGGATTTCTATAACCCTTGGGGGTGGATATGTGTTTTGAAGAGGTGGATATGTGTTTTGGGGAGCCGGTGTATGCCATTGCGCATGAGCCTAAGGCCGGTTATAAGCTTGAGCATAGTGAACGGAGAAATGTGGCTCCGGTGGTAGTATTAGGGTTGAGGAGGGCCATATGGGGTGTATGAGTAATTTGGGTGGTGGGTTCTGGGTTGGTTGTATGGTGAAGGGCCTTTAAATCTGGACCAAGCTCCGGCTTTGACTGTTGAAACCTCTTCTTTCTTCTTCTTTCCCAACACACCCAAGCTCCGGCCATTGTCGAGATTTTACATGTAAAGACCTTTACACTAATTTTCAATGTGTGTGTTAACATGATAATGCACATCAAATTCCATTCCTATGTTCTATCATTTTGAATCTAAAGAGATAACTACACATAAGTAATGAACTAAACTAATTAAGCTGAGTCTAATCTCTAGTTTTCATAGCTTGCAAACTCAAAATCAATACAGTCCAGGATCTACATTAACAATCTACTATCATTCATTACAATAACCTTCATATTTAAAATCAGTAATAACTAGATAGATTGAAAGTAATTTCAACCTAAAAAACTACACTACAAACTATTGGACGAACTCGAACCAAGAATGCTCTAAAAGTTCCATTGATAATGCATTTCCTTTGCAGTCAGGAAATTACATGAGATTACTTGAGTGTGTACCTGATTTTGAAATTACAAGGGAAAAGAAGATGGTCAGTGACAATAAGCAGCAGCAGCAACCAACATATTCAGGAGTAGTTTAAAAAGCCAACAATGAAATCCACAACACAGCCACAACAACAGCACTTTAAAATCAAATGTGCTTCTCAAATATCCAGAAATGACATTAAATCAGCTCGAGAAAACACACAGAACGACCCTGCTGACTGAAAGAAACCCTGAACTTGTTTAACACCAACCAATAATTATTTGAACTATTAATTCGCTTGAAGATTAACCAAGTAACTACCATTATTTATCTGAAAACTATCTAGAAGCCCCCATCTAGAAGGTTCTAGTATTATCCCCAACCCTTCTATACTACCAATTACCCATAATGCCCCTATAATCATTCCAATTTACTAACTAATCCAATCAGCTATATCCAAACCTCCTTGAACTAATTATCTCAAATAAACACTGAACATCAGTTTAATTTAAACTTAATCAAACCAACGAAGTATTAATTCAAACAGACGACAAACAAACGATTTTAAAGCAGGTTGTCAACAGAATTGAGCTGAAAGTCCAAAAAAAAGAATCAAATTATAAGAAGAACATTCCACTAAACTAATCAATTTGAACAAACCAACACCATGCAATCTAGATCAGTCAACAAACAGAAGAAGCAAAACTAATTCGAAAATTTAAATTACCTAAATTTAAAATTCAAAACAAATTAGAAACAAAACTACAAAAATTGCACCACATAACTCACATATGCAAGTACAAAGAGAGAAAGAAAACGAAATAATAAAAAGAAATAAAGAAAGAAAGAATACTCACCGACAAACCAAGAACCTCGGCCAGCGGTTAAGCCCAAATCGTCCAAAATGTTTTACCCGTAACATCCCTAATCATGTGTTTTCATAAGAAAACACCTGATTTGAAATTATGGAGATTTAAACTTAGGGTTTTGGCCGGAAATTTTCAATCCGGTATTCGAGCAATTCCGGGAAGATTCGAGGAATTCCACTATGGGGGTTGGGTAAAGAAGATCTGGGCAGTGCTATGGTTTAATTTTGGGGTCATTTGGCATAATGGCGACTTGGCCAGAAAATCTTCTGATGAAGATTCGACGAGATATGGGAGGATTCGAGGGAAACCAATTTGATATTTGGAATGAGGAAGAGAAAGAGAATATGGAGTGTTATTTTGGTGGCCGTTGGTGTAGTTAGCGTTTGCCGACGGAATCTCCCCCGGCAGAGTGACAGAGGTGATACGAGGAGGACGAAATTTGGTCTTTGACCTAATGATAGGTCTCCGACCATTATACGAAATTTGAGAGGTTAAGTCTCAGCCATTGGATTGAGAGAATGGACTGTTGTGATTGAATAACATCGAAATGGCATCGTTTTGGACGCTACGAATTGGACCGGGCAGGGCCTTCGCTTGGGCCTGGCTGTTAGGTACGAAAATGGCCCAAATATTTCCTTTATTAGAGACAGCTTTTCGTTTTTCTTTTCATTTTAATTGTTTTCTCTTTATTTAATTTGTTTTTGTGTGTTTTTCATTTTGTATTTTTTGTGTTGTTTATTTTTCTTATTTTTGTGGAGATGCAAAAAAATTAAACTAAACTACTTAGTGCATAAAATTGTTCTAAAACTAAATTAAGACAATTTCACAATTAAAATGCTAAAATGCTAAGTGAAATATTTTTGTTATTTTCTTTATAATTTACTCCAAAACGAATTAATCTCTAATTAATCCTAAATTATGAAATTAAATCCCAAATGCAATGCACTTTTTTTTGTATTATATATGAATTAACATGTACAAATAAAATGAAACAATTATCAGAAAATGACACCAAAATGCACAATAATTGTAAAAATAAAGAAAAAGTATATTGATTGGATTTTTGGGAATAATTTGCTTAGGGCAAAAATCACATGCTCACAATAATAAGAAAAGTTGAACAAAGCTTATGAAAGTTTCTTGGTAATTAACTATTGTTGATTATTGGCTCAAGTTGAGTTCATTTTGTAAAGTAATTGTTGAAAACGAGATTGATTACAGCTGAACCCCTTGAGAGGATGTTATAGTTGATATTGTTGATTCCCTTGCCGGGATGTTATTGTTGATATTGCTGATACCCTTGCCGGAATGTATTCTTTCTATTGTTTCAGTGAGAAAGTGTATAAAGTATGAAGGGTGATGTCGTGCATGATATTATGAGTGAGTGTTAATGCATGAAGGATGATGCGGTGCCGATATTATGAGTGTTAATGCATGAAGGGCAATATCGTGTCGATATTTTGAGAGTTAATGCATGAAGGGTGATGTTGTACCATGATTATCTGAGGTAATGCAATAAGGGAGATGTCGTGCCATTTCTATTATTTCATATGGTGAGAATGAGAGTAAAAGCACGAAGGGTGATGTCGTGCACGTGTTAGCGTTTCCATATTCTTGTTGATATAGATATGATGTTCATTGTGCTTCTTTATTGATGTTTCTTTATTGGCTTATTGTTAGAATCTGATATTCCCCGCCGCACGTCCCCTTCCCACTTTATTTTGTTGATTCATGTTATTATGATTCTGTTTATATATTATTTAACTACACAGGTATATGTGATTGTTGTGTCCTATCCTCGTCACTACTTCCCCGAGGTTAGGCTCGACACTTACTCAGTACATGGGGTCGGTTGTACTGATGCTACATTCTGCACTCTTTTGTGCAGATTTCGGTACTAGGCCATGTGAGTAGCAGAGGTAGCTACCTTCAATATAGGGAGACCAAGGTAGATTTGCTAGCGTCCGTAGATCTTGAAGTCCCACTTCCCTGTTTTAGCTTCTGTTGTATATTTTCATTCCGAGAACAGTTTTACTTTTCTTTCAAGACTTGTGTTTGTAGTAAAAAAATCTGTGAAGGTGTGGCACCAGATCCGTGGGTACACATGTATTGGATTATTTGATCATGTTATAACTCTTCTGCACTTATCATTTGCTTAACTTTAGTTATTGTTTATATCTATTTGGGTTGATTGATAATAGGTTAAAACCTTAATAGTTGGCTTGTCTAGCTTTCACGAGTAGGCACCATCACGACTCCCCAGGGTGGAAAATTCAAATCGTGACAAGTTAGTATTAGAGCTCTAGGTTGCTTAGGTCTCACAACTCATGAACAAGCTAGTAGAGTCTGATGGATAGGTACAGAGATGTCTATGCTTATCCCCCGGAGGCTACAAAGTTTAAGAAGAACTTCACAAATATTCTTCTCTGCCATACGATTTGACTTCTCAATGCTAATTAAACTTCTTCCCCGTTCTTTCGTAGATGGCGAAAACACGTGCTTCTTTATCCGCTTATAAGAAGCCCGAGCCCCTAGTAGCAGCTCCTTCGAGGGGCAGAGGATGAGCCCGAGATCGTGCTAAGGCCGAGTCAGGGGCAGGTCTCAACCCAGAGTATCAGCACCAGGGGCGAAGCCTCAAGTAGAGTTTGAGGCGGAGGATCCAGCCCAAACCGTTCTAGCAGGGCCAGCTCAAGGAGCAAAGGGGTTCATTGCTACCCAAGTAATCCAGGATGCTCTGATCCATCCGGTGGCCATATAGAGTGTGTCTCCCAGGTAGTATTACTTCCTGAAGCACTTGTCGTCTCTCAAGATGGGGGCAGCACAAACTCATGCTGCCCGCACTCCGGAGCAGATGGCTCCCCAGTTTCAGACTCCACCAGCTCAGCCAAGTAGCGTAGTTCTTCCAGGTGTGTTGGATCAGACCACTGATGAAGTTGCTATGTCTGTTGATGCTTTGTGGAGGTTGGATAGGTTCACCAAGATCTTCACCATTACTTATGGCGGTACATCTTCAGAGGATCCGCAAGACTATTTGGACAGGTCATGAGGTTCTACAGAACATGGGGATAGTGAAGACCAAAGGGGTCGACTTTGCTACTTTTCGTCTGTCAGGTTCCGCCAAGACTTAGTGGAGGGATTATCGTTTGGCTAGACCAGCTAGGTCGCCGGCTTTGAGATAGTATCAATTCTCTCAACTGTTTCTGGAGAAGTTTCTTCCTATCATATAAAGGGAGGACTATCGGAGGTAGTTTGAGCATCTCCAGCAGGGTTCTATAACTGTCACTCAGTATGAGACTAGATTTATTGCCTTAGCCCATCATTCTCTTATTATACATCCTACCGAGAGAGAGAGGGGGGGAGATTTATTGAGGGACTAGCTTAATCTATCATATTGCAGATGGCTAAGGAGAAAGGGAGTGAGATTTCTTTCCCGGATGCATCCAATGTAGCCAAACGAGTTGAGATGGTTCCATAACAAGGGAGTGGTCAGGGATCTGACAAAGAGGCCCCGTCATTCTGGCAGGTTCAGTGGTGCCTCATCTAAAGGTAGGAATTCTTTTGGTAGGGTCCATCCTTCCAAGACATTTCATTCAATACTTCAGGCTTCTCACGGTGCCCCAGGTGGTCGTGGTTCTCATATGCAGTATTTTGATTAGTTTCCCTACAGTGCACCACTAGCCGCTATCAGTGCACCTCCGCTCTAAAGATTTAAGGGTGGTTACTCATGCTATTAAGGTAAGCAGTCGTAGTAGCCGAGGGCTTGTTATACTTGTGGAGATACGAGGCATATCGCTAGATTTTGCCCTCAGGCACCGAGAAGCTATTAGCATCTGGGTTCCCATGCCATGGTTCAGGCACCGAGTGTTCCAGCGCCCGCTCAGCCTGCTATAGGTAGGGTCGACAGGGATATTGTTTGCATTGATTTGGCTCCAATCTATCCCTTCATATCGTATGGCCCCGCCAGAGTTGAAAGAATTGAAAGAACAGTTGCAAGACATGCTTGATAAAGGCTTTATTAGACCTAGTGTCTCGTCAAGGGGTGCGTCGGTGTTGTTTGTTAAGAAGAAGGATGGATCGATGAGGATGTTCATAGACTATCAGTAGTTGAACAAGGTTACAATCAAGAATAAGTATCCATGCCGGGGATTGATGATTTGTTTGATCATCTTCAAGGTGCCAAAGTGTTTTTGAAGAATGATTTGAGATCTGGCTACCATCATTTGAGGATTAGAGCGTCTGATGTCCCTAAGATAGCTTTTCGCACTCGGTACTGGCATTATGAGTTCTTAGTGATGTCGTTTGGGTTGATACATGCCATAGAAGCTTTCATGGATTTGATCAACCGAGTGTTCAAGCCTTATTTGGATCCCTTTGAGATTGTCTTCATTGATAATATTTTGATTTATTCCCCCAACCGGGAGGAGAATGTACAGCATCTTCGAGTCGTTCTCCAGACTCTAATGGACGGTCATTTATATGCTAAGTTTTATAAATGTGAGTTTTGGTTGAGTTCAGTTGCATTCTTGGGTCATCTTATATCAGCAAAGGGTATTAAGGTGGATCCTAAAAAGACTGTGGCAGTCAAGGACTGGACTAGACCCATATCAACCACAGAGATCTAGAGTTTCTTAGCTTTGGCGGTCTATTATCGTCATTTTGTGGAGGGGTTTTTATCTATGGCAACACCGACGACTAGGTTGACCCAGAAGGGTGCCCAATTCAGGTTGTCGAACAAGTGTGAGGAGAGCTTCAACAAGCCCAAGATAGCTTTGACTACGGCGCCAGTGTTGGTATGACCTACAGGTTCAGGGCCATATACTGTATATTGTGAGGCACCTCGTATTGGACTTGGTGTGGTTTTGATGCAGAATGGAAAGGTTATTGTATATGATTTTCGACACTTGAAAATCCACGAGAAGAATTATCCAGTTCATGATTTTGAGCTAGCAGCCATTATTCATGTCACGACCCAAAATCCATTAAGGGTCATGGTGGCGCCGGACAGTGCTACCAGGCAAGCCAACCAAATACTTAATTAGATTCTCAATTAAATATTTCCTAAAACACTTATTTTATCCGTTTAGAACAATACACAGTAAATTCCACCGAATAAACAAAAAAAACATTTAACTTTTAAAACTTCTGAATAAACCCAAATACATCCCAGAACCCAGTGTCACAAGTACATGAGCATTTACTAGGGAATGACGTAAAATACGGTAACTGTCCGGAATACATGTGGACATAAATGAAAATAAAGATAACAGAAAGAGACTCTGCTGGCTGCGGGTCACCTCGAGAAGTGCAGCTCACCCAAGTCTCCTTATCAACCATGCTACTACGCCCAGTGGCCACTAGAAATGTAGGTGCATGTGCAACAATAAATGCACAGCAAGTGTAGCATAAGTACAAAAACAATGTATACTCAGCAAGTATCCCGTCTACTCTCAAAGAACTAGAGACGAGAGGTCGACTTCGACACATGCTAACGGTCCAATAATAATATACTAAAAATGTGAGGAAATCATGGATTTATATAGCGGTTATAACTCACAAAGTCGGAAAATAGGCAAACACCTTAATAAATAATAAAGAATTTCCAAGATTTACTTTTCTTTATCTTTATAAATTTATATCACGCCATGAAAGGTAATATCAACATTTAAAACTCTCAGGCAAACAATATATGCATGCACATATTACGTTGAGGTCGTACGGCCCGCTCCAACAGAAATGTAAAGTCCACACTACCGAGGGTCGAACAGCTCAAACTATAGATGCATCTACTACCCCACTCATGAACTATCATGCGACGCGGTCAACATAAAATAAATAAATACCCTGCTCACGAATCATACATGCGATGTAGGTACACATAGAAATACATGCTCAAACAGCCAATTAAGGATTTATCAAGGAACATGCATCCAAATAAAAGTAAATCCTCTTTTAAAAATTCAAGAAAATAAAATTTAATCCTTTTAGAAGTTCATATACTAATTCAATCTTATTTAAGCAATTCAAACTATCAATAAGTTTATGATTAATCCAAGTATCGCATGCTTTTGGGTCCTAGACTACCCGGACAATAGCATTATAGTAGCTAAGCATGAACTCTCATCACCTCGTGCCTACGTATCCCCCCACAAATAGGAGCACATAACCAATTAACTCACCTATGGGGACAATTCCCGCTTACAAGGTTAGAAAGGAGACCCACCTCGTTTCAATGCTTACTTTCCGGTCAAATAATGAACAATCCAAATCTATTCAAATGGTGTATAAACAAATCAATATACGCTCAAAATTTCATTTTCCAACTAATAAGGTGATTATCCAATCCTAAATGTAAGATTCCTAAAATTCACCCCAGGGCCCATGTCCCAGATTCTGAAAAATTTTGAAGAAAATTGTTAACCATAACCTTATGAAGTCAATTATATGATTTTTACACAATTCCATAACCATTTTCGTGGTCAAATCTCATTTTTATACGAAATCTAGGTTTTCATCTAAACCCTTTATTTCACCAATTTTTACATGTTAATCTATGTATTAAACTCATATTGTGTAGAAATTACTTACCTCAAAGTACTAGGAGAAAACCTTCTTCCAAAAGCTCCAAAAATTGCCCAAATCCGAGACTCAAAACTCAAAAATGAGTTAAATGGGTTGTCTCCCATTTTTAGGCATTCTGCCTAGGCAAGTCGCATGTATGAAATGCGATTTTTCCTGATTTCGGGAAAATGAACTACTATCACTCTTCAGTCAATGGACCATAACTTTTGTAGAAATCTCTAAATGATGAATGGTTTAACTTTCTAGAAACTAGAATTAAAGATCCACAACTTTCTTGTTTTATAAATTTTCAGAGTCCTTATGGATTTCGACATACAAGCCTCCAAAGTAGGCTCCTCGCATTAGAAATTTTTGGGCAAATTGCAAAATAACTTTAATTGACTTCATTCAATCAACGATAACTTTATGTACAATAATCTAAATGATGAACGGTTTCTTTTTAACTTTACTAGCCTTCATTCAATCAACCATAACTTTATGTACAATAATCTAAATGATGAACGGTTTCGACATTATAGATAAGCTCCAACTTTTGGAATTAGAATCTAACCCTGATATCAAAAAGTATAACTCTCGGTCAAACTTCTCAAAAATCTTCAAATTTCTATTTTAAGTCAAATGGCTCCAAAATGACCTATGGACCTCCGAATTCACTTCCGATCGAGATCCTAACTCCAGAATCACCATACGGAGCTACTCCCAGACTTAAAATCTCAAACAGACATCTATAACACTAAAATTCACTTCAAGCCAAACTTATAAAATTTCTTCCAAAATACTAACTTTCACAATAGGTGCCAAAAAACTCCCAGGTCATCCAAAATGATCTGGGCATAAGCCCAAGTCCGAAATCATCATACAAACCTGCTGAAACCTTCAGATCTCGATTTCAAGGTCGTTTACTCAAATATCTAATCCTAGTTAATTCTTCGAACTTTAAGGTTCCGAAATGAGAATTTTCTTTCCAAATAAACTTTGAACTTTCCGAAATTCGATTCCGATCATACGTACAAATCATAATACCTGAAATGAAGTTTCTCATTGCCTCAGACTACTGAATCCCGCGCTAGAGCTCAAAACACCAGTCGGGTCATTACATTCTCCCACTTAAACATACGTTCGTCCTCGTACATGCTGAGAACTACACTGAAGCAGTCTGAAATCATTGTTTAACACCTCATGCACCTTTTCGTGTTACCTCAACTCAGTTAAGCACATTAGATCGATCAATTCTGAAGATATTCCCTTTTATTTAAGCAAATAATCCTTAGATCCCAATTCTAACATTCGAAATTTTACGCCAGACCTGTTTCTAACATACGAAGACCACGTCAATCACCACATGATGCACCAGAACATGACTGCACCCTTTTTGCTAAATTCATACCTTGCACCGCTTTATTCACATAACCACAATAGCATTCTCTAAGCATAATAGTCGAAATTCCATGAATATGATTCTCCAATTGCACTCCCTACACATACATAGGTCTTGCTCTAATTCTTGCAATACCGCCATGACGGACGAGATGTGCATAAATTCATGACCAACTGCCGAGTCAACCAATCATTGAGTCTATACTTCTGACAAGAACCATTACCTCATTGTGAACCAAATATTGATCCTTGCTCCTTAATATATTTCATGTAATCGGATTGCATTGATCCTAAATCCAATGATCTTTTCTCACTCAGTACGAACTGCTCCGCCGATAAGCCACCCAAACATGACCAAAAGTCTTATATGACGCTACAATGAGCCAATAGGCTACCGATTAGAATGCGACTCAAGAGGAAACGAACTCCAAAAAGGAAATTCAATTTCCCCGCTCGCGAATCATACATGCGACGCGGGGAGCATATCTCATATAAGCTTTCCTCATAAAATAGGAAACAGAACACATAAAAATAGATATGTGGAACTGTTCCGAACATCACACTATTACAGCATGCAACCCGATCCAAATAGCATAATCATGGCGGCGAACCACCCGATCCATACAACATAACCATGGCGGTGTGCCACCAGATCCAAATAACATACCCATGGCGGCGTGCCAGCCGATCCACAAATAGAACTCATATAGGAGGTATACATCAAGCTAATTTGCTCATTACAACAAATTGTCGAATATCGGTCACAAGCATGCTATGTGCATAATACCATCCCTGGGGGAGCATATAGTGCCGTAGGATACAAACTCAAGCACAATTGAGGTACGATATACAATCTGAATCTCGAGAGCCTTTATGCCCATATCATATCATCTTTACGTGGAACCTAAACACATAAGAAATTCACCGAGACGTCTCATAACTCATCGACACAGTACATCACTACATGAAACTGCTGACAATGAAATAACACCCTGACTACTCTCCCATAAGCAGCGCATTGTTGAATTGACCACATCTGACCTGATATAGGGAGTCCATATTCTCATTAAATCCATCCACAGACTATAAGTCGATCCTGATCGTACCAAGATAGGTCAATAACATTTCAAAGGTCCAAACTAACTTCCCTTTTCTCATAACACACGATAACGACCGTCACAAACGGAGTAATCCTCCACAATCTACAACACCATAAAATGAGTGCCCTCCGGGCAAATATACTCAACTTATCAATATCATCACAAATCTTCATACTTGGTCTAAATCTTTAATCGGTCAAGTGACTGTATGCCATACTTATACCATCTTTCTGTGGGACACACTCCCACAACCTATCATATTAGATAACAAGCCCGCACTAATGCTGAAAAGCGATTAAGAATTCTTAACCAGGATGCAAAGCCTTTACCATGAAACACCAATATCATGTGATGCTCAAGACAATACCAACTAACCTTAAACATCGAAACTCATTTCCTGCTCATCCGAGCTAGTAACATCCTTGTCAACACCGAAATGCAACTTTGATCCTCACTTCAAATTCCATACCACTTATTGCACCTATCATGCTAGCATGCAATAGAACAAGATTTTCGTCATTAGTCTGGAACTTATAATAGATTAACACTTCATCATATACAAACTTTTCACTTAACTCGCTTCAGGAGAACCATAGTAACACACAGGCAAATTCTCATAGAATATGCAAATCTCTAAGTAGTGGTCTAAGCCACCATGACCCTTCTGAAATCCGCTTCCACATAACAAGCCATAACAGTAGAATGCTTCTTAATAATATCAATTACGGCAGCTGAGAAGCCTCATACGTACCATCACAAATCATTTGCATAACTTGATCACGTGGAAAGGATTGATCACCACAATTATTATGCCAATTCAACCAGGGCTAGCCAATCCATCTTCGCACAATTTATCCCTGATTTCCATCGAAACAATAATAACTCCATTGAACACTTACAACACTATATCCGCACTCGTCCCGAGTGACCTTGAATCACGAGGCCATGTTGTCTCAAATCCCACGAACCATATAATAACTCCCAAATGCTACACTGCAAGCCAACAAATCATAGAACATTCTGGGCCTCTTCTCATAAGCTGCAACAAAATCGTGTCTCTTAATCGTACCAAAAGTCTTGAAATCATTAGGCACCATACTTCACCTCTTTTTGAATCCATTAGAACCGTTTTTGGAGCCACCCGCTCTGACTTGGCCCCAAATATAATCAACTCCATGAATACCCTCTCGTCGAAGCAACCTGCACAATTACTTCCATTGAAACTTGCATCTGCACAAGGCATAAATCCTAAATCCTTCCCCAAATCTAAACATGAGCCAATAAGGCCAACTAGCGTACACCTTTAACAATTCCTTTGATCCATTACCACTTATGTTCTTTTCCCATAGCTGGAATATCCCATCAATATGCTAATAACCAAAAACCTCACAAGTAACCATGCAACCCAATCATAGGTGGTGGGACTCTCCCACTAAGCTTGAAGCCATTATTTCACAACTCTAGAATTCACCAGGATTATTTATCTCTTATTGGCATACCCCGTGCGTAATTAACTGCCCAAATTCTCGAAATCATTCAGTAAAAACCCCATTTTCATACTCCCAATCATCAACCATATTCACACGACCGATCATTTTGTTGTATAACCAATAGAATTCTCCGTAGGAGCTTAGCCAACCATGCGACAGCTAACCTGCTCACCGGGAATAACCCAACTGTGGAAATCACTTCCCGACATCTTCCAAATCTACTGCACGTGGTACAATCACTACGGCATCAATAACCCCTCCTAAGTACGATCTCACTTTCTAGCTGCACAAATTCGTTCGCCCCTCGTGGACATTAATTAAATGTGCGGCAACACCCTTCCAAATTCAAAGTTATGTTGTATCCTCCTTCATATCAAGAAGATCCTTTCCGCTATATCAAATCTCCTGCCGCATAATGGCCTATACTTCAAATTAAACTTGTGGACTTCAATCTCCAATCACAAAAATCCTAAGTCATTCCAAACTCTCCTTAAGGTGCGTAGTCATCCTACCACCAAGCCCCTATGTAGTTTTGCCACTCTCCTACTTTGGGAAAATCGCTTCTTTAATCAACTACTCCACATGTGCTCCTTATACCTGATCTTTTAGAAGTATTAAACACCGCTTGACACTTCCCAAACGTCCATCCTCATTCTTTACTGCTCAATTGTTGCCTTAGGTAAAATTTATCTTCATAGCACTTGAACCCACAATTCGCTACTAACTTTAAACCTTTCTAAAGATATTCTTTCCCGGGCTGCCATTATTAGAAATGCTGATTCAATCCTGAACCACCTTACCTCGCAATAACTAACCGTCACTTCTTCAATATTGACCCGCAATATCCTGCTCCAAAGGCAATCGTAGAAAATCGTAACACCGGCAACTTAACATATTCAATCAAGGACGAAGATACCACGTCGCCAATGAAAGCTCCACCACACTTTAATATACCAAGTATCGTTCCCCCATCAACCCAAATCTGAACACTCTCAGCCTGATTGTCTTTCCCTTGCCGGGAATAAAATACCAAATCTCTAGATCAAGCACTGAGTAGACTTCCCTTCAGGTCATTCACCACCCCGACACGTACGCAAACATCCTACCATCCTAACAATATCATGGAATAATTGTTCATAAGCATCATGGAAACTTGTGCCTAACCTCAGAGCTCTCAAAAGTACCGCCACTGAGCTGAAACAATAAAATATTCTTCCACAAGGAGATGATAATAGTCCAATTAACTATACCAGGAGATATATCCCGCATCACATTCGTAGCGCTGTTACAATTCATCAATTCTTGATTTATAACCAGTGGTTCGCATCGTGTAAGATTGAATATGATAGAAATAAAGGCATAAGCCTCAAAGGAAATAAATCGCACGCAAGGAATCAAGAAAGGAAGTACTACTAACAGCCCTGCAGCCTACCAAAGATAAGTACAGACGTCTCCGTACCGATCCACGAGACTCTACTAGCTTGCTCATGACTCGTGAGACCTATGGAAACCTAGTGCTCTGATACCATATTGTCACAAATCAAAACCACTAAGGGTCGCGGTAGCTCCGGACACCGCTGTTAGGCAAGCCAACCAAACACTTAATTAAATCTCATTTAAATATTTCTGAAAACACTTCTTTTATCCGTTTAGAACAATACATAGAAAATTCCTCTGAATAAATAAAGAAAACATTTAATAATTTTTAAAACTTCTGAATAAACCCAAATACATCCCAGAATTTGGTGTCACAAGTACATGAGCATTTACTAGGGAATGATGTAAAATACAGTAATTGTCCGGAATACAAGTGGATATAAATGAAAATACAAATAACTAAAAGAGACTCTGTTGGTTGCGGGTTTCCTCGAAAATGCAGCTCACCTAAGTCTCTATATCAACCATACCGCAATTCCTAGTAGGCCACTAGAAATGTAGGTGCATGTGCAACACAAAATGCACAACAAGTGTAGCATGAGTACAAACACAACGTGTACTCAACAAGTATCTTGTCTAATTTCGAAGAAGCATAGACTAAATCAGCTCATTTTATTCCTGTAGCAGTAATTCTTCGGAGTGGTTGACAGAGATCTATATCCGTGAGAACGTTCGTCTTCATGGTGTACCCGTGTCTATCATTTCTGACCGAGGTACGCAGTTTACCTCTTATTTCTGGAAAGCGGTTCAACGTGAGTTGGCATACGGGTCGAGTTGATCACAGCATTTCATTCACGGACGGAAAATCCGAGCGTACTATTCAAAGCTTTAAGGATATGCTCCGAGCAAGTGCTATTGATTTTGGAGGTTCATGGGATTAGTTCTTGCCATTAGAGGAGTTTTCCTAATACAATGGTTACCAGTTGAGCATCAAATGGCTCCCTATAAGGCATTATATGGTAGGCTATATCGGTCGCCGGTTGGATGGTTTAAATCAGGAGAGGCTCTGTTGTTGGATACAGATCTAGTAAAGCATTCCTTGGATAAGGTTAAGATCATTCAGGATAGGTTTCGTACCACTCAGTCCAGGCAGAATAGTTACACTGACCACAAGATTCGCGATGTGGCATTCATGATCGGAGAGAGAGTATTTCTTCAGGTGTCGCCCATGGAGGGCGTGATGAGATTTGGGAGCTGGTAGTGAGCTTTGATATCCTTTTCACTTGAATTGAACAAAACTAGCACTGAAACATCTTAAATAGATAAAAAAAAACTCAAAAGAAATGAAATGCGATGATTTTACGAGTTAAGGATAAGAAGAATCCAAAACCAGATGACTAATAAAAGGAAAAGAAGAGAACTTATCTTACTAGAACATCTGGCACCAATTGTCATGACATGCATTTAGGATTAATCATCCCAATCTGTCCAACTAACCAGCTTTCAATTGCCATACTTCATTGCCCCAGAATTTCTATCACTTGATTACTTTACCCAAACCTTGACTTTGTTCATTCCTGCGATGCCTTGAAACAGTTTTCCATCCACAGACCTTTTGCCAATTAACCACTTCTCAACTCACTTTCGCACCAAGGTGCCGGCGATGGTTTTCACAAATAAGACTCTCTCATTTATTTTTTCCTCTCAGCTCCCGTCGCCTTATGGTTCATGTGAAGGTTTTCACCAATAAGACTCTCTCATTTTTTTAATTTGTTCTTCTTGCTTGAACCAGAGTGTTTCCCCAGTCATGAATAACTTCTACCTGCTCAACTTGGCATTTCTCAAAAAATGATCAAAAGGTCTTTCTTAGGACCGCAATATAGGCTTTTGGATGGGTTAGGAAAGAAGAAGGGTATAAAAGGCTCAAAACGATTTCAAAATGTGTTAAAATTACAACTTTCGGAATCCAATTTCTTTCAACAATCACAACTTCTGCCCCAGTTTCTAGCTTCGGGACTTTTAGATTTTTATTTTGGTATGACTGAACCTCTGAGAGGCTGCCTACGTACCCGTTCAGGATCAAGTTGAACGTAGTTCACGTTATAGAAACTACATTGTTGTGATTTTCTTTGTTTTCTTTTCTTTTGTTTTTCTTTCTTTTTCCTTCTTCATTTTTCCTTTCATTTCTTTTCTTTTTTTCTTCTTATCATTTTTCATTTTTTTTATTTTATTTCTTTCTTTTCCTTTTCATCATTCTTTCTTTCTTCTTTTCACTTTTCATTTTTCTTCTTCTTTTCTTTATTTATTTTCATGTTTCCTTCTTTTTCTTGCGCACACACATTTTTGAATTATGTCATTGACTAGGAGAGAGGGCTATGAAGTAAAATAAGTAAGGCTCAAAATGGGTGACAAAGGATAAAGTGTTTCAGATAGCAGAAGAAAACGACTTCGTCATTTCAATCTTCAAAATATGCCAAATACATAACAAGTAAAATCAAAACACGAAAATCACACAGAGTACCTCTTGGCCATATTGGTGTTGATGGCCATTTCTACACATTTTTCTTTCACATCTATTAGATATAATGCACCACTAGACAACACTCTGGTTAAAACAAATGGCCCCTGCCAGTTTGGGGCAAATTTTCCTTTTGCTTCAACCTTATGAGGAAAGATACGTCTCAGTAATAACAGTCCGGCTTCATCTTCCTCGGATGCACTTTCCTATAGCACGCGCTTTTCCATTTTTGTTGGTACAATTGGCCATACCGCACTAATACTAATCTATTTTTATTAATCAACACTCAACTATTCAAGGCGGGTAAAATCGTCATCATGTTCCAACGCATTGTCACACTCAACTTCATGTATTATTACTTCAGGATAAGATCAGCTTTCAAGACTGGGCCGAGGATTCCTCATGCATGTCATGTTATTGATATTAACATAAAAGAGCTGTACAGAGAAGAAAAACAAACTGAAACGGAATTAAGAATGAATAAAGAAAGACAATTGCATTTAACTCAAGGAAGAGATAAAAGGGTTTTAACTCATCCAAATGGACGGAACATGGTATCTGGACTACGGTACCTTGAATAACCTAGACAGCTTAAAGAAAAACAAAACTCACTACCAAAACTTCCAGTCATTGACTTTTTCCCGTGGTCAGGAGAACTGTACATTTTCTTTGCTCAACCCTTCTCCTACTTCAACCATGTTTACCTCAGTGGATAACATTTTGAACCTCTTACCCACATCTCCATCCACACCACTTGATGACCCAAAAACCTTTGACGACAGCGACTTATTATCTACCCCTTTCAACTGAACCACCACTTTCTCACTGGTTGGCTTTTCATTCAAATTGGTTTTGCTAGAACGGATCATCATTACCGTCTGCGAAGGTTTCTTAGGCTTTCCTCCCTTATACATCAATTCGATCACATGAGCCTCATGGTGAGCCGACAGTGGATTCTGATTGATATTTGGTGACTCAGGGGCCTGAACCTTAATCCGGCGAGTGTCAATAAGCTCTTGCACGGCTATTTTTAATTTCCAGCATTTTTCAGTATCATGCCCGGGCATCCCTGAACAATACTCAAACTGACAAACTGGTCCAGATTTTTAGTAAAGGGATTTGGCACTTTGGGTTCAACCAGGTTCAACAGGCCCAGCTGCCTCAATTTGTGGAAAAAACTAGTATATGACTCCCCCAATGGAGTGAATGTTCTCTGCTTCTGCACCCTCTCATTCTTGAAAGCTTGATTCCCACGGAAACCAGATCCTGGAGTATTTCTGTAATCCTTGGGGGTGGATATGTGTCATATGGAGGTGGGTATGTGTATTGGGTAGCCGGTGCATGCCATTGCACATAAGCCGAAGGCTAGGTATAAACTTGAGTATAGTGAAGGGCAAAATGTGGCTTCGGTGGTGGGTAGTAGGGTTGTGGAGGGCCATATGAGGTGTATGAGTAATTTGGATGGTGGGGTCTGGGTTGGTTGTATGGTGAAGGGCCTCAAGATCTGGACCAAGCTCCGGCTTCGACTGTTGCAACCCCTTCTTTCTTCTTCTTTCCCAACACACCCAACCCTCGCAGCCTATTTTCTCCAGCGGAACCCATACTCCCTAAAACTTTCCCCTAGCTTCTACTCAAGTTTTATCAACGACAGGTAGTCTGGGATGATCTAAAGATTATATTGAAAATGGCCAGTGAATGCATGTGCTAGATCATCCCAAGTATACCACCAAATAGGATCTTGGCGCGTATACCATTCTAGTGCAGACCCATTCAAACTTTGCCCAAAGTATGCCATCAACATTTCATCTTTCCCACCGGCCCCTCTCATCTTAGTATAGAAACCTCGCAAGTGTGCCACCTGGTCGTCATGACCCTCATATAAATCAAAATTGGGCATTTTGAACCCTACGGGTCACTGAACATCAGGGAAACGGCACAAATCTTTGTAGGCAACACTGACTTGACTGCCTAAACCATACATGTTCCTGGAGGAATGCTCCAGGCTTTTGACATTACGAATCATTTCCTCCTGTTCCGTATTCTTAACTGGTTTCTCAACTTCTTCCGGGATATCAAAATGAGGTATATAGGTGTATGTCTCGGGAGCTTTAAAAGTGGGTTAGGGAGGGTAATATTGAGTGTCGTGGCCTTGGAACAGTGGATCACTAGATGATCTTTGTAAAGTAGCTGGGGGAGGTGCCACAAAAAATGGAACCATGGGTGGAGCAGGGTTCTATTTGGGTGGTGGAGCTGGAGGATCATATGAAGTGGTACCATAGCCCTGGGTAGGATATGGGAAAGTTGAAGATGCGTGGGGGGTGGTGGGCTCCGGATCCTGAGCCAGAGGTGGGATATAGGGTGGGTTGGCGGGGTATGATGGTGTCGGATGCCCCTGAGACCAAGCCTGATGCATTTCGGCCATTTCGCTTTGAATTTCCGCATCTCGTCTTTCATAGCACCCACATCTGTTACCTCAGCATCATTAACAGGGTCCACAATACTGATGTCTGAATCATGTCCTGTCATGTCTACTTTATCTTTCGACCGGGTGTTGTACGGTGAGTTTCCAGAGTTGCCAATCAACTAACCAGCTGCATGGACTCACACATTTAGACAACCACTTTGGTTAATGGTTAGGGCATGAGCAGATTTGATAACCGCATGTTGGGGAATGAATGCACCTCAGCAGTTAACGGATTCTATTATGCATTTGCTCGACTGCTTGCATCATCCCGGCCTTTTCCTATTCCCGATTGCAATTTTTCTTTTTTTCTTTTCTTTTCTTCTCTTCTTTCTTTCTTTTTTGTTTTTGCTCTTGCTTTTGCCTTCTTTTGTTCTTATTCTTTCATTCCCTCTTATTTTCCATTGTTCCTTTTTGGTTTCTATTTTCTCTCATTTGTTTTTCTTTCCTCTCTTATTTTTCACCCTTTTTCTGTCATTTACTTTCTTGTTTTTCCTCTGTTTTCTTTTTCTCTCTTTTTCTTGTTCTTCTGCACTTTTTGTTTTTTTAGGTTATGGTCGAATCCTATGGAGATTGCCTACGTATCATGACCCCGCATGAATTAGACCAAGCGTAGTTCTTGCAAATAAAAGGTAAAAACAAAAACATATTTTGGGTCTTTTCAATTTTCATAACAAAGAATGCTTTGATTACCAGGATTTTTAAAAAAAATTGAATAACTTATAAAACTATCAGACTCTAACAAAAAGACAAAATACGGACTCGAAAGTCAAAGAACCCATACCCTAATCAAAAGAAAAACAAACTGACATATTCTTTCCCCTGTATGCCAATTTTAACCAAATGGTTGTTTTTGCAAATGTGGTCCCTTCCCAATTTCACATGAATTTTGAGGCCGGGGAGGATTATTTTATGACACTTCACGAACTTGTCCGTTCTTTTACAAAAATAGCCTTTCGACAACTATAAGATACTCTAGGGCTATCTCGGCAAGAATGGTTTGAGACGCTGCCGAAGTTGGATCGGCTTATTTTCACCAAAATCTAAATGGTATTCACTTGACCAATGACTCTTCTCCTTTTCCAATTTAAAATAAAAGATTTGGTTTTGCAAACACAGCCTTTCAGCACCTCGGGGACGAAGATTATAAGGCTGCGTCAACTATCCGACCAAAATCCTGAAGAATCACCAAAGGTGGTTGTTCTCGCAAAAGCAGCCTTCCGGCGCCCTTTAAGGGACATTCGGCTTATTTTGGACAAGAATGACAACACCCCACTTATTTATGACAAAAATTAAACTTTATTAATTTTTGGCTATTTTTGCAAAGGGGAATTTGGACCCGATGAGGGTTGCCTACGTATCTCACGCCCTATGAGAATCAAACCATGTATAGTTCAGGCAAATAAACTAACTAATTTTTTGAAAACAAACATATTTTTTCCTTTTCTTTTATAGCAAACAAACTATTTTTCTTCTCCGTTTCTTGAACACAAAACAAACTAAAACAAAAGACACAATTTTTTTCTTTTTTTTTTTGGGTAAAACAAATAATTTAAAAGTAAAATATTTTTCATTTTCTTAAAATTTTCGGCAGTATTCCGACAGTACTTGGACATTAGGTTTTTCAAAAATAATCAACTAACTCTCCAACTGCTATTTTTCATTTATTCTCTTTTCTCAATCTTCTAAAATTTTCTAACAATCCCGAGATTCAGAAGCTGGTTAACATGCGGGTCCGAAAAAAATAAATGCACAGAACATAAGTATGATGCATCAAGATGGTCTTTTCCATTTCAGGTTGCTATTCCTAGACGGACTCAACCCCTGTGTTGAGCCCCCTAAGTCAAAAAATGCACAAGATGCAGATAAGCATTCCTACTAGGGATCCGGCATGAAGTTGAGTTATTCTAAGTTCATAACCTGGGTGTTTGTTGTAGACCTGGCTTACCCGAACAGATAACTCGAGTCGAGGGGGAGGCAGTATCCCGGGAATACATAAGCTTCGCCGGTTTTGCAACTTATCCAAACCTCGTTCTAAATTGAGAATTAGAAACTATACAGAAAAGAAGTCGCACGAAGTGCACCCTTCTTCATGATTTATAAGACTTAGAGAGAAGAAGGGTTTCGGCACAATTTATATACAGTTCATGTAATATCAAAGCGGAAAAATCAATCAACTAGCACATTAGGCACAGATCATGTAACAAAATCAGATAAAGCTAAATACAACAATTATTCCAAGCTCGAATTCTGAACCCTGAACAAAACGTTCTGGGTTCTTGTCCCCAGCAGAGTCGCCACAGTTGTCACACCTCCTTTTTCCCTACACCCCGCAAGGGCATAAAGGCGTTTTTCCAATTAAAGGACAATCGGAATGGGATTTATTATTTAAATTTCAAAGTCGCCATTTGGGAGATTAATGGTGTCTCAAGTCAGCAGTTGAATCCCGAACCGAGGAAGTTATGACTCTGTTAACAGTCTGCGAACAAGAAATCCGGATAAAAAATTATGTTAACACAGGAGAAAGTTAGCCATTCCTGGGTTCCGTGGTTCTAGCACGGTCACTCAACTATTGCATTTAGCTTATTTATTTGATTTTATTACATGAAGAACCTATGTGCCAATTTTTACTTTTTACCGCTTGTTATTCAATATGTATTTTTAAGAGAAAGTGAACGTCGCTTAAAATATGTCTTTGGATCACGTCACACGAAATGCACCTGAAGTCCTAAACACATTTTATTCGACGTTTTGGAATTTGGATTTGGGTCGCATGAAATGCACACCCCGAATTTAAGAAGGTAATTTTATTAGAATCGCATCTAAAAGAGTCTAGCGCGTTTTTAACCTTTTGGGAGAGACGTGAAATTCTCTAAATGACCCATCCTAAATTTCTAAACATTTTTTAACCTTTATTGTGGGGTCCCGGAATTTTGCATTTTTATAGGGCGAGGCTCGTCCCATTTTATTTTAAAGAGTAAACCTAAAAACGACTATGTTTTCTATTTTTTATTTTTGTCTCCAAAAGAAAAGGAAAAATCCTAAATGATTATTATTAAAACTTGTGTTACAAGTTCAAGTCCGGATCCAAAATAAAGGGCAAACCTTATATCTTAAACCCGCTACCTAACCCAAACCCCAAATTTCAAATATCAATTAATCCATTGATAGGAGTTTCAAACTGGGCCCAAACGACTGGCCCAATAAGTCTGATTGACAATAGCAAAAACGATTAAACAACTGAGGGATCAAATCCCTGCTAATACAATTCATGTTGTGCGTTTTAACTTCCACAAATGGATCCCTCTCGTGAAACCCAATGCAGCCGCCCAGTTGGAGTATGGCGTAGGCAATCGAACCCCCACAAAGGTTGTGATGCTTGATCTAATGGTTCCACTTGTATTTAATAATTAACCAAAAACCAAACAATTGATACTATTCTACCAAAACTACCTCATCTACCAGTGTAAATAGACTAAAGAGAATACTTACCTAATGACAAGTTATCAACATCCAAACAATTACCAATTTTAAGTAAGTCATTGCCATTGTCGAGATTTTACATGTAAAGACCTTTACACTAATTTTCAATGTGTGTGTTAACATGATAATGCCCAGCAGATTCCATTCCTATGTTCTATCATTTTGAATCTAAAGTGATAACTACACAGAAGTAATGAACTAAACTAATTAAGCTGAGTCTAAACTCTAGTCTTCATAGCTTGCAAACTCAAATCAATACAGTCCAGGATCTACATTAATAATCTACAATCATTCATTAGAATAACCTTCATATTTAAACTCAGTAATAACTAGACATATTGAAAGTAATTTCAACCTAACAGACTACACTATCACATATTGGACAAGCTCGAACCAAGAGTGCTCTACAAATTTCATTGATAATGCATTTCCTTTGCAGTCAGGAAATTACATGAGATTACTTGAGTGTGTACCTGATTTTGAAATTACAAGGGAAAAGAAGATGGCTAGGGACAACAAGCAACAGCATCACATATTCAGGAGTAGTTAAAAAAGCCAACAATAAAATCCTCAACACAACCACAACAACAGCACTTTAAATTCAAATGAGCTTCTCAAATATCCAGAAATGACACCAAATAAGCTTGAGAAAACATACAGAACGACCCTACTGACTGAAAGAAACCCTGAACTTGTTTAACACCAACCAATAATTCTTTGAACTATTAACTCGCTTGAAGATGAACTGAAAAACTTCAATGGAACAGTAATTTCTGCATTTTTTTTAGTTTTTCTGGAGATTTCTACTGTTTTTGGATTTTTTTTTATTTGAATTCGAAAGCTAAATCTGAAATTAAAAATGAAAGGAAAAAATTCAATGTGAGGTTTTTAGGGGTGAAAAATTTTAAGGCCCTCCTCAAGGCAAATGCCTCACTATTTATAGGTGAATTAAGTTTTCAAAACTACCTCTTATGTCTCACCCTATTGTTATTTTTACCCCTACTTATTGCCTTATTAACCAAGTAACTACCACTATTTATCTGAAAACTATCTAGATGCCCCCATTTAGAAGGTTCTAGTATTATCCCCAACCCTTCTATACTACAAATTACCTATAATACCCGTATAATCATTCCAATTTACTAATTAATCCAATCAGCTATATCCAAACCTCCTAGAACTAATTATCTCAAATAAACACTGAACATCAGTTAAATTTAAACTTAATCAAACCAACCAAATATTAATTCAAACAGACGGCAAACAAACGATTTGAAAGCAGGTTGCCAACAGAATTGAGCTAAAAGTCCAAAAAAAGAATCAAATTATAAGAAGAACATTCCACTAATCTAATCAATTTGAACAAACCAACACCATACAATCTAGATCAGTCAACTAACAGAAGAAGCAAAACTAATCCGAAAATTTAAATTACCTAAATTTAAAATTCGAAACAAACTAGAAACAAAACTAAAAAAATTGCACCACAGAACTCACACATGCAAGTACAAAGAGACAGAGAAAACGAAATAATAAAAAGAAATAAAGAAAGAAAGAATACTCACCGACAAACCAAGAACTCCTGTCAGCGGTTGAGCCCAAATCGTCCAAAAAGTGTTACCCGTAACATCCCTAATCATATGTTTTCATAAGAAAACACTTGATTAGGGGTGTTATGGTCCGAATATGGAGATTTAAAATTAGGATTTTGGCTGGAAATTTTCAATCCGGCATTCGAGCAATTCCGGGAAGATTCAAGGAATGCCGCTATAGGGGTTGGGTAGAGTAGGTCTGGAGGTGCTATGGTGTAATTTTAGGGTCATTTGGCATAACTGGCGACTTGGCCGGAAAATCATCTGATGAAGATTCGACGAGATATGGTAGGATTCGAGTGAAACCAATTTGATATTTGCAATGAGGAAGAGAAAGAGAATCTGGAATGTTATTTTGGTGGTCGTTGGTGTAGTTAGCGTTTGCCGACGGAGGCTCCGCCGGCAGAGTGACAGAGGCGATACGAGGAGGACGAAATTTGGTCTTTGACCTAATGATAGGTCTCCGACCATTATATGAAATTTGAGAGGTTAAGTCTCAGCCATTGGATTGAGAGAATGGACTATTGTGATTGAATAACATCGAAATGGTGTCGTTTTGGACGCTACGAATTGGACCAGGCAGGGCCTTCGCTTGGGCCTGGACTGCTTGCGCCTGGCGGTTAGGTACGAAAATGGCCCAAATATTTCCTTTATTAGAGACAGCTTTTCATTTTTCTTTTCATTTTAATTGTTTTCTCTTTATTTAATTTGTTTTTTTATGTTTTTCATTTTGTATTTTTGTGTTATTTATTTTTATTATTTTTGTGGAGATGCAAGAAATTAAACTAGAAATTAAACTAAAGTACTTAGTGCATATAATTGTTCTAAAACTAAATTAAGACAATTTCACAATTAAAATGCTAAGTGAAATATTTTTGTTATTTTCTTTATAATTTACTCCAAAACAAATTAATCTCTTATTAATTCTATAATATGAAATTAAATCCCAAATACAAATGCTATTTTTTTGTATTATATATGAATTAACATGTACAAATAAAATGAAACAATTATCAAAAAATGAAACCAAAATGCACAAAAATTGTAAAAATAAAGAATAATTATTTTGTTTGGATTTTTGGGAATAATTTGCTTAGGGCAAACATCACGTGCTCACAATAATTAAAAAAGTTGAAAAAAGCTTATGAAAGTTTCTTGGTAATTAACTATTGTTGAGTATTGGCTCAAGTTGAGTTCATTTTGTAAAGTAATTATTGAAAACGAGATTGATTACAGCTGAACCCCTTGCGGGGATGTTATAGTTGATATTTTTGATTCCTTTGCCGGGATGTTATTGTTGATATTGTTGATACCCTTGCCGGAATGTATTATTTCTATTATTTCAGTGAGAAAGTGTATAAAGTATGAAGGGTTATGTCGCGCATGATATTATGAGTGAGTGTTAATGCATGAAGGATGATGCGGTGCCGATATTATGAGTGTTAATGCATGATGGATAATATAGTGCCGATATTTTGAGAGTTAATGCATGATGGGTGATGTTGTACCATGATTATGTGAGGTAATGCAATAACGGTGATGTCGTTCTGTTTCTAATATTTCATATGGTGAGAATGAGAGTAAAAGCACGAAGGGTGATGCCATGCACGTGTTAGCGTTTCCATATTCTTGTTGATATAGATATGATGTTCATTGTGTTTCTTTATTGATGCTTCTTTATTGGCTTATTGTTAAAATCTGATATTCCCCATTGCACGTTCCCTTCCCACTTTGTTCTGTTGATTCATGTTATTATGATTCTATTTATATATTATTTAACTACACAGGTATATGTGTTTGTTGTGTGCTAGCCTCGTCACTACTTCGCCGAGGTTAGGCTCGACACTTACTCAGTACATGGGTCGCTTGTACTGATGCTACACTCTGCACTCTTTTGTGCAGATTTCGGTACTAGGCCAGGTGAGTAGTTGAGGTAGCTACGTTCAGTCTAGGGAGACCAAGGTAGATCTGCTAGCGTCCGCAGAGCCTGAAGTCCCACTTCCCTGTTTTAGCTTTCTGTTGTATCTTTTCATTCCGAGGACAGTTTTACTTTTCTTTCCAGACATGTGTTTGTAGTAAAGAAATCTTAGTTGTTCGTGAAGGTGTGGAACCAGATCCGTGGGTACACATGTATTGGATTATTTGATCATGTTATAACTCTTCCGCACTTATCATTTGCTTAATTTTAGTTATTGTTTATATCTATTTGGGTTGATTGATAATAGGTTAAAACCTTAATAGTTGGCTTGTCTAGCTTTCACGAGTAGGCGCCATCACGACTCCTGAGGGTGGAAAATTCAGATCGTGACAAGTTAGTATTAGAGCTCTAGGTTGCTTAGGTCTCACAACTTATGAACAAGCTAGTAGAGTCTGAGGGATAGGTACAGAGATGTCTATGCTTATCCCCCGGAGGCTACAAAGTTTAAGAAGAACTTCACAAATATTCTTCTCCGCCATACGATTTGACTTATCAATGCTAATGAAACTTCTTCCCTGTTCTTTCACAGATGGCGAGAACACTTGCTTCTTTATCCGCTGATAAGCAGCCCGAGCCCCTAGTAGCAGTTCCTACGAGGGGCAGAGGATGAGCCCGAGGTCGTGCTAGGGCCGAGTCAGGGGCAGGGCCCAGCCCAGAGTAGTAGCGAAGCCTCAAGTAGAGTTTGACACGGAGGATCCAGCCCAAACTGCAGGGTCAGCTCAAGGACCAAAGGGGTTCATTGCTACCCAAGTAATCCAGGATGCTCTGATCCATCCAGTGGGCCTTATGGACAGTGTCCCCCAGGTAGGATTACTTCCTGAAGAACTTGTCGTCTCTCAGGATGGGGGAGCACAAACTCTCGCTGCCCGCACTCTGGAACAGATGGCTCCCCAGTTTCAGACTCCAGCAGCTCAGCCAGTTAGGGTAGTTCTGCTGGGTGTTGTGGCTCAGACCGCTAATGGAGTTGCTATGTCTGCTGATGCTTTATGGAGGTTGGATAGGTTCACCAAGCTCTTCACTATTACATATGGCGGTACATATTCAGAGGATCTGAATGACTATTTGGACAGATGTCATGAGGTTCTACAGAACATGGGGATAGTGATGACCAAAGGGGTCGACTTTGCTACTTTTCGTCTGTCAGGTTCCGCCAAGACTTAGTGGAGGGATTATTGTTTGTCTAGACCAGCTAGGTCACCGGCTTTGACATAGTATCAGTTCTCTCAACTATTTCTGGAGAAGTTTCTTCCTGTCACTTAGGGGGAGGACTATCGGAGGTAGTTTGAGCATCTCCAGCAGGGTTCAATAACTGTCACTCAGTACGAGACTAGATTTATTGCCTTAGCCCATCATTCTCTTATTATACATCCTACCGAGAGAGAGAGAGAGAGAGATAGAGAGAGAGAGAGAGTGGGATATTTATTGAGGCACTAGCTCAATCTATCATATTGCAGATGGCTAAGGAGAAAGGGAGTGATATTTCTTTCCCGGATGCAGCCAATGTAGCCAGACGAGTTGAGATGGTTCTATTACAAGGGAGTGGTCAGGGATATGACAAGAGGATCCGTCATTCTGGAAGGTTCAGTGGTGCCTCATCTGGAGGTAGGGATTCTTTTTGTAGGGGCCATCCTTCCAAGCCATTTCATTCAATACTTCAGGCTTCCCACGGTGCCCCATGTGGCCTTGGTTCTCATATGCAGTATTTTGATTAGTTGCCCTGCAGTGCACCACCACCGCTATCAGTGCACCTCCGCTCTAGAGATTTCAGGGTAGTTACTCATGCCGTTAAGGTTAGCAGTCCCAGTAGCCGAGAGCTTGTTATACTTGTGGAGATAGGAGGCATATTGCTACATTTTGCCCTCAGGCACCGAGAAGTTAATAGCATCAGGGTTCCCATGCCATGGTTCAGGCACCGAGTGTTCCACCGCCCGCTCATCCAGCTAGAGGTAGGGGTCGACATGGATATTGTTTGCATTTATTTGGCTCCAATCACTCAGCCCATTTCTATCCCGTCATATCGTATGGCCCCGCCAGAGTTTAAAGAATTGAAAGAACAGTTGCAAGACCTGCATAGTAAAGGCTTTATTAGACCTAGTGTCTCGCCTTGGGGTGCGTCGGTGTTGTTTGTTAAGAAGTAGTATGGATCGATGAGGATGTTCATAGACTATCGGTAGTTGAACAAGGTTACAATCAAGAATAAGTATCCATTGCCAAGGATTGATGATTTATTTAATCATCTTCAAGGTGCCAAAGTGTTTTCGAAGATTGATTTGAGATCTGGCTACCATCATTTGAGGATTAGAGCGTCTGATGTCCCTAAGATAGCTTTTCGCACTCGGTACGGGCATTATGAGTTCTTAGTGATGCCTTTTGGGTTGATACATGCCCAAGTAGCTTTCATGGATTTGATGAACCGAGTGTTCAAGCCTTATTTGGATCCCTTTGAGATTGTATTCATTGACAATATTATGATTTATTCCCCCAACCGGGAAGAGCATGTGCAGCATCTTCGAGTCATTCTCCAGACTCTAATGGACGGTCAATTATATGCTAAGTTTTATAAATGTGAGTTTTTGTTGAGTTCAGTTGCATTCCTGGGTCATCTTATATCAGCAAAGGGTATTCAGGTGGATCCTAAGAAGACTGTGGCAGTCAAGCACTGGACTAGACCCATATCAACAACAGAGATCTAGAGTTTCTTAGCTTTGGCGGGCTATTACCGTCATTTGTGGAGGGGTTATTATCTATGGCAACCCCGATGACTAGGTTGACCCAGAAGGGTGCCCAATTCAGGTTGTCGGACAAGTGTGAGGAGAGCTTCCAGAAGCCCAAGATAGCTTTGACTACGACGCCAGTGTTGGTAGTACCTACAGGTTCAGGTCCATATACAGTATATTGTGAGGCACCTCGTATTGGACTTGGTGCGGTTTTGATGCACAATGGAAAGGTTATTGTATATGATTTGCGGCACTTGAAGATCCACGAGAAGAATTATCCAGTTCATGATTTGGAGCTAGCAGCCATTATTCATGTCATGACCCAAAATCCATTAAAGGTCGTGGTGGCTCCGGACACTGCTGTCAGGCAATACAACCAAACACTTAATGAAATTCTCAATTAAATATTTCCGAAAACACTTATTTTATCCATTTAGAACAATACACAGTAAATTCCTCCGAATAAACAAAAAAAACATTTAACAACTTTAAAAACTTCTGAATAAACCCAAATACATCCTAGAACCCGGTGTCACAAGTACATGAGCATTTACTTGGGAATGACGTAAAATACAGTAACTGTCCGGAATACAAGTGGACATAAATGAAAATAAAGATAACTGAAAGAGACTCTGCTGGCTGCGGGTCACCTCGAGAAGTGAAGCTCACCTAAGTCTCCTTATCAACCATGCTACTACGCCCAGTAGGCCACTAGAAATGTAGGTGCATGTGCAACAAAAATGCACAGAAAGTGTAGCATAAGTACAAAAACAATGTATACCCAGCAAGTATCCCGTCTACTCTCATAGAAGTAGAGACGAGAGGTCGACTTCGACACTTGCTAACGGTCCAATAATAATATAACAAAAATATGAGGAAATCATGGATTTATATTGCGGTTATAAAGCCGGAAAATAGGTAAACACCTTAATAAATAATAAGGAATTTCCATGATTTACTTTTCTTTATCTTTATCAATTTATATCGGGCCATGAAGTAATATCAACATTTAAAACTCTCAGGCAAGCAATATAAGCATGTGCATATTATGCTGATGTCGTACGGCCTGCTCCAACAGAAATGTAAACTCTGCACTACCGAGGGTCGAATGGCTCGAACCATAGATGCATCTATTACCCAACTCGTGAACTATCATGCGACTCGGTCAACATAAAATAAACAAATACCCTGCTCACGAATCATACATGCGATGTAGGTACACATAGAAATACATGCTCAAACAGCCAATTAAGAATTTATCAGGGAACATGCATCCAAATAAAAGTAAATCCTCTTTTAAAAATTCAAGAAAATAAAATTTAATCCTTTTAGAAGTTCATTTACTAATTCAATCTGATTTAAGCAATTCAAACTATCAATAAGTTTACGATTAATACAGGTATAGCATGTTTTTGGGTCCTAGACTACCCGGACAATAGCATAATAATAACTAAGCACGAATTCTCATCACCTCGTTCATACGTATCTCCCCACAAATAGGAGCACATAACCAATTAACTCACCTATGGGGACAATTCCCGCTTACAAGGTTAGAAAGGAGACTCACCTCATTTCAATGCTTACTTTCCGGTCAAATAATGAGCTCAAACCCCCAAATCATTGCCGAACAATCCAAAACTATTCAAATGGTGTATAAACAAATCAATATACGCTCAAAAATTCATATTCCAACTATTAAGGTGATTATCCAACCTTAAATGTAAGATTCCTAAAATTCACCCTAAGGCCCATGTGCCAGATTCTGAAACTTTTTGAAGAAAATTGTTAACCATAACCTTATGAAGTCAAATATATGGTTTTTACCGAATTCCATAACCATCTTCGTGGTCAAATCTCATTTTTATAAAACAAATTTAGGTTTTCATCTAAACCCTTGATTTCACCAATTTTTACATGTTAATCTATGTATTAAACTCATGTTGTGTAGAAATTACTTACCTCAAAATACTAGGTGAAAACCTTCTTCCAAAAGCTCCAAAAATTGCCCAAATCCGAGACTCAAAACTCAAAAATGAGTTAAAAGGGTTGTCTCCCATTTTTAGGCATTCTGCCTAGGCAAGTCGCATGTATGAAATGCGACTTTTCCTGATTTCGGGGAAATGAACTACTATCACTCTTCAGTCAATGGACCATAACTTTTGTAGAAATCTCTAAATGATGAATGGTTTAAATTTCTGGAAACTAGAATTAAAGATCCACAACTTTCTTGTTTTACAAATTTTCAGAGTCCTTATGGATTTCGACATACAAGCCTCCAAAGTAGGCTCCCCGCATCCGAAATTCTGGGGAAATTGCAAAATAACTTTACTAGCCTTCATTCAATCAACCATAACTTTATGTACTATAATCTAAATGATGAACGGTTTCTTTTTATACAGACTAGAATGCAAGGGCTACAACTTTCTTGTTTTGCACATTTCCAGATTCCTTATAGATTCCGAGATATAAGCCTCTAAAGTATCCTCCTTGATTGCACCATTATTGTTCCAAAACAGCAGTTGCAGCAAATTTTCAGCAACTTTAAAGTTTCGAAATTGATCTGAAATCACCCCGAAACACACCCGAGTCCTCCAGGGCCCCGTTTAATCACACAAACCAGTCTCATAACACATTACGGACTTACTAGAGACCTCAAATCATATCAAAAAATGCTAAAACCATGAATCACACTCCAATTCAAGCTTTACGAACTTTGAAATTTCAAACTTCTACATTCGATGTCGAAACCGTCAAACCACGCCCGATATTCACACAAGTCATATTCGACATTATAGATCTGCTTCAGAATTAGAATCTAACCCCGATATCAAAAAGTAAAACTCTCGGTCAAACTTCTCAAAAATCTTCAAATTTTTATTTTTAGTCAAATGGCTCCAAAATGACCTATGGACCTCCGAATTCACTTCCGATCGAGATCCCAACTCCAGAATCACCATACGGAGCTACTCCCAGACATAAAATCCCAAACATACATCTGTAACACTAAAATGCACTACAAGCCAAACTTATAAAATTTCTTCCAAAATGCTAAGTTTCACAATATGAGCCAAAACACTCCTAGGTCATTCAATTCCGACCATACGTACAAGTCATAACACCTGAAATGAAGTTTCTCATGGCCTCAGACTACTGAACGCCGCGCTAGATCTTAAAACAACCAGTCGGGTCATAACATTCTCTCCCACTTAAACATACGTTCGTCCTCGAACGTGCTGAGAACTACACTGAAGCAATCTGAAATCATTGTTTAACACCTCATGCACCTTTTCGTGTTACCTCAACTCAGTTGAGCACATTAGATCGATCAATTCTGAAGATAATCCCTTTGATTTAAGCAAATAATCCTTAGATCCAAATTCTAACATTCGAAATTTTATGCTAGACCTGTTTCTAACATACGAACACCACGTCAATCACCACACGATGCACTAGAACATGACTGCACCATTTTTGCTAAATTCATACCTTGCACCGATTTATTCACATAACCACAATAGCATTCTCTAAGCATAATAGTCGAAATTCCACAAATATGATGCTCCCATTGCACTACTTACACATACATTGGTCTTGCTCTAATCTTGCAATGCCGCCATGACGGACGAGATGTGCAGAAATTCATGACCAACTACCGAGTAAACCAATCATTGAGTCTATACTTCTGACAAGAACCATTACCTCATTCTGAACCAAATAATGATACTTGCTCCTTAATATATTTCATGTAATCAGATTGCATTGATCCTAAATCTAGTGATCTTTTCTCACTCAGTACGAACTGCTCCGGTAATAAGCCACCCAAACATGACCAAAAGTCTGATATGATGCTACAATGAGCCAATAGGCTACCGATTAGAATGCGATACAAGTGGAAACGAACTCTGAAAAGGAATTTCAATCTCCCCGCTCGCGAATCATACATGCGACGCGGGGCGCATATCTCATATAAGCAATCCTCAGAAAATAGGAAACACAACACGTAAAAACAGATATGTGGAATTTTTCCAAACATCACACTATTACAGCACGCAACCCGATCCAAATAGCATAACCATGGCGGCGTGCCACCCGATCCATACAACAATGGAGGTGTGCCACCCGATCCAAATAACATATCCATGGCGGTGTGCCAACTGATCCACACATAGAACTCATATAAGGAGGTATACATCGAGCTAATTTTCTCATTACAACAAAATGCTGAATATCAGTCACAAGCATGCAAAGTGCATAATACCATCCCTGGGGGAGCATATAGTGCCATAGGATACAAACTCAAGCACAATTGAGGCACGATATACAATCTAAATCTCGAGAGCCTTTCTGCCCATATCATATCATATTTACGTAGAACCTCAACACATAAGAAATTCACCGAGATGTATCATAACTCATTCGACGCAGTACATCACTACATGAAACTGCTGACAACGAAATAACACCCTGACTACTCTCCCATAAGCAGTGCATTGTTGAATTCAACACATCTGACCTGATATAGGGAGCCCATATTCACATTAAGTCCATCCACACACTTCAAGTTGATCCTGATCGTACCAAGATAGGTCAATAACGTTTCAAAGGTCCAAAATAACTTCCCTTTTCTCATATACAAACTTTTCACTTAACTCGCTTCAAGAGAACCATAGTAACACACAGGCAAATTCTCATAGAATATGCAAATCTCTAAGTAGTGGTCTAAGCCACCATAGCCCTTCTAAAATCCGCTTCCACATAACAAGCCATAACAGTAGAATGCTTCTTAATAATATCAATTACGGCAGCTGACAAGCCTCACAAATCACTTGCACAACTTGATCACACGAAAGGACTGATCACGCGTACCATCACAAATCACTTGCACAACTTGATCACACGAAAGGACTGATCACCACCATTAATATGCCAATTCAACCATGGCTAGCCAATCCATCTTCGTACAATTTATCCTTGATTGCCATCGAAACAATAATAACTCCATTTAACACTTACAATACTCTATCTGCACTCGTCCCGAGTGACCTTGAATCACGAGGCCATGCTGTCTCAAATCCCACTAACCATCTCATAACTCCCAAATGCTACACTGCAAGCCAACAAATCATAGAACATTATAGGCCTCTTCTCATAAGCTGCTACAAAATCTTGTCTCTTAACCATACCAATAGGCTTGAAATCATTAGGCACCATACTTCACCTCTTTTTGAATCCATTAGAACCGTTTTTGAGATCCACCCGCTCTGACTTCGCCCCAAATATAATCAAATCCATGAATACCCTCTCGTTGAAGCAACCTGCAGAATTACTTCCATTGAAACTAGCATCTGTACAAGGCATAAATCCTGAATCCTTCCCCAAATCTAAACATGAGCCAATAAGGCCAACTAGCGTACACCTTTAACAATTCCTTTGCTCCATTACCACTTATGTTCTTTTCCCATAGCTGGAATATCCCATCAATATGCTAATAACCAAAAACCTCACAAGTAGTTAACCATGAAACCCAATCATAGGCGTTGGGACTCTCCCACTTAGCTTGAAGCCATTATTTCACAACTCTAGATTCACCAGGATTATTTATCTCTTATTGGCATACCCCGTGCGTAATTAATTGCCCAAATTCTCAAAATCATTTAGTAAAACCCCCTTTTCATACTCTGAATCATCAACCACATTCACACGACCGATCATTTTGTTGTATAACCAATAAAATTCTCCGTAGGAGCTTAGCCAACCACGCGACCGCTAACCTGCTCACCAGGAATAACCCACCTGTGGAAATCACTTCCCGACATCTTCCAAATCTACTGCACGAGGTACAATCACTACGGCATCAATAACCCCTCCTAAGTCTGATCTCACTTTCTAGCTGCACAAATTCGTTCACCCCTCGTGGACATTAATTAAACGTGCGGCAACACCCTTCCAAATTCAAAGTTATGTTGTATACTCCTTCATTTCAAGCAGATCCTTTCCGCTATATCAAATCTCTTGCCGCATAATGGCCTATACTTCAAATTAAACTTGTGAACTTCAATCGCCAATCATAAAAATCCCAAGTCATTCCAAACTCTCCTTAAGGTGCGTAGTCATCCTACCATCAAGCCCCTATGTAGTTCCGCCACTCTCCCACTTTGGGAAAAATCGGTTCTTTAATCAACTACTCCACATGTGCTCCTTATACCTGGTCTTCTAGAAGTATTAAATACCGCCTGACAATTCCCAAACGTCCGTCCTCATTCTTTACTGCTAAATTGTCGCCTTAGATAAAATTTATCTTCATAGAACTTGAACCCACAATTCGCTACTAACTTTAAACCTTTCTAAAGATATTCTTTCCTGAGCTTCCATTATTAGAAATGGTGATTCAATCCTAAACCACCTTACCTCGCAATAACTAACCGTCGTTTCTTCAATAATGACCCGCAATATCCTGCTCCAAAGGCAATCGTAGAAAACTGTAACACCGGCAACTTAACATATTCAATCGAGGACAAAGATACCACGTTGCTAGTGAAAGCTCCACCACACTTGAATATACCAAGTATCGTTCCCCCATCAACTCAAACCTGAACACTCTCAGCCTGATTGTCTTTCCCCTACCGGGAATAAAATACCAAATCTCTAGATCATGCACTGAGTAGACTTCCCTTCAAGTCATTCACCGCCCCGGCACGTAGGCAAATATCCTACCATCCTAACAATATCAAGAAACAATTGTTCATAAGCATCATGGCAACTTGTGTCTAACCTCAGAGCTCTCAGAAGTACCGCCACTAAGCTGAAACAATAAAATATTCTTCCACACGGAGATGATAATATTCCAATTAACTATACCAGGAGAAACATCCCGCACCACATTCGTAGCGCTGTTACAATTCATCAATTCTTGATTTATAGGCAGTGGTTCGCGCCGTGTAAGAATGGATAGGATAGAAATAAAGGCATAAGCCTCAAAGGAAATAAATCGCACAATGAGGAATCAAGAAATGAAGTACTCCTAACAGCCCTGCAGCCTCCCAAAGATAAGTACAGACGTCTCTGTCCGATCCACGAGACTCTACTAGCTTGCTCATGACTCGTGAGACCTGCGGAAACCTAGTGCTCTGATACCATATTGTCACAACCCAAAACCACTAAGGGTCGTGGTAGCGTCGGACACCGCTGTTAGGCAAGCCAACCAAACACTTAATTAAATTCTCATTTAAATATTTCTGAAAACACTTCTTTTATCCGTTTAGAACAATACATAGTAAATTCCTCTGAATAAATAAAGAAAACATTTAATAAATTTTAAAACTTCTGAATAAACCCAAATACATCCAAGAATCTGGTGTCACAAGTACATGAGAATTTACTAGGGAATGATGTAAAATACAGTAACTATCCGGAATACAAGTGGACATAAATGAAAATACAGATAACTGAAAGAGACTCTGCTGGTTGCGGGTTTCCTCGAAAGTGCAGCTCACCTAAGTCTCTGTATCAACCATGCCGCAATTCCTAGTAGGCCACTAGAAATGCAGGTGTATGTGCAACAAAAATGCACAACAAGTGTAGCATGAGTACAAAAACAACGTGTACTCAACAAGTATCGTGTCTAATTTTGAAGAAGCATAGACGAGAGGTCGACTTTGACACTTGCTAATGGTCCAATAATGATATAATAAAAATGTGAGAAAATCATGGATTTATATAACAGTTATAACTCACAAAGCCGGAAAACAGGTAAACACCTTTAAAAAATATTAAAGGATTTCCAAGATTTACTTTTCATTATCTTTATCAATTTATAGCGGGCTATGAAAGGCAATATCAACATTTAAAACTCTCAGGAAAGCAATATAAGCATGCGCATATCATGCCGAGGACGTACGGCTCGCTCCAGCAGAAATGTAAATTGTCCACTGCCGAGGGTCAAACGGCTCAAACCATAGATGCATCTATTACCTGCGAACTATCTTGCGACACGGTCAACATAAAATAAACAAATACCCTGCTTGTGAATAATACATGCGACGCAGGTATACATAGAAATATATGCTCAAACAGCCAATTAAGGATTTATCAGGAAACATTTATCTATATAAAAGCCAATACTTTTTTAACAATTTAAGAAAATAAAGTTTAATCCTTTTGAAGTTCGTTTACTAATTCAATGTGATTTTAGCAATTCAAACTGTCTATAAGTTTACGATTAATCCAAGTATAGCATACTTTTAGGTCCTAGACTACCCGGGCAATAGCATAATAGTAGCTACGCATGGACTCTCATCACCTTGTGCCTACGTAGCCCCCCAAAAATAGGAGCACATAACAAATTAACTCACCTATGGGACAATTTTCTCTTACAGGTTTAGAAAGGAGACTCACCTCGTTTCAATGCTTACTTTCTAGTCAAAGAATGAGCTCAAACCCCCCAAATCATTTCCGAACAATCCAAAACTATTCAAATGGTGTACAAACAAATCAATATATGCTCAAAATTTCATATTCCAACTATTAAGGTGATAATCCAACCCTAAATGTAATAATCCTAAAATTCACCCCGGGCCCACGTGCCGGATTCTGAAAATGTTTGAAGAAGGTTGTTACCCATAACCTTATGAAGTCAAATATATGATTTTACCAAATTCCTAATTTTACCAAATTCCATAACTATTTTGCTGTCAAATCTCATTTTTATACAAACTCTAGGTTTTCAAATAAACTCTTGATTTCACCAATTTTTACATGTTAATCAATGTATTAAACTCATGTTGTGTAGTAATTACTTACCTCAAAATTCTAGGTGAAAACATTCTTCCAAAAGCTCCAAAATCACCCAAATCCGAGACTCAAAACTCACAAAATGAGTAAAAAGGGCTGACTCCCGTTTTTCTGCATAGGCAAGCCGCATGTATGAAATGCGACTTTGCCTGATTTTCGGGGAAAAATGAACTACTATCAGCCTTCAATCAATGGACCATAACTTTTTGTACAAATCTCCAAATCATAAATGGTTTAATTTTATGAAAACTAGAATTAAAGAACAACAACTTTTGTATTTTATAAATGTTCATATTTTTTATGGATTTTGAGATATAAGCCTCCAAAATAGGATCCACACATCAGAAATTTCTAAGGAAATTGCAAGTAACTTTACTACCTTTCATTCAATTGACGATACCTTTCCATAGAAATATCCAAATGATGTACGAATTATATTTAGGGAAACTAGAATGCAAGGGCTAAAACTTTCATGTTTTGCACATTTTCCGATTCATTATAGATTTCAAGATATAAGCTTCTAATGTAGCCACCTCGATTGCACCATTGTTGGTCCAAAACAGCAGCTACAGCAAATTGTCAGCAACTTTAAAGTTCCGAATCGATCCGAAACCACTCCAAACACACCCGAGTGCTCTAGAGCCCCGTAAAATCACACAAACCAGTCCCATAACACATTACGGACTTTCTCGAGGCCTCAAATCATATCAAACAACACTAAATCCTTGAATCACACTCCAATTCAAGCTTTATGAACTTTGAAATTACAAACTTCTACATTTGATGCTGAACCCCATCAAACCACGTTCGATTGACCTCAAATTTTGCACACAAGTTATATTCGACATTACAGACCTGCTCCAACTTTCAGAATTAGAATCTAACCCCGATATCGAATTTAAGTCAAACTTCTCAAAAACCTTCAAATTTCTATTTTTAGCTAAATGGCTCCAAAATGACTTACGTACCTCCGAATTCACTTCTGATCGCGCTCCTAAATCTAGAATCACCATATGGAGCTACTCCTAGACTCAAAATACTAAACGGACATTGATAACACTGAAATGCACATCAAGACAAATTTATGAAATTTCTTCCAAAATGCTAACTTTCACAATAGGCGCCAAAATACTCACGGATCATCCAAAACCCAATCCGGGAATAAACCCAAGTAAAATATTATCATAAGAACCTGATGGAACCTTCATATCTCAATTCCAAGATTGTTTACTCAAAAATATATTCCTAGTTAATTCTTTTAACTTTAAGCTTCCGAAATGAGAATTCTCTTTCCAAATTAACTCTAAACTTCCTGAAATGCAATTCCGACTATGCGTAAAAGTCATAATACCTGAAATAAAGTTGCTCATGGCCTAAGACTGCTGAACAGCATGTTAGAGCTCAAAACGACTGGTCGGGTTGTTACAATTCACACGCTGAAGATTTGAAGGCATTACTTATATGGCATGTCATGTGAGGTGTTCATGGATCATAAGAGTTTGCAATACTTGTTCAAGCAGAAGGATGGTTGGATCTATTGAAATGCTATGATATCACCATCTTGTATCGTCCGAAGACGACCAATGTAGTGGCTGATGGTTTGAGTAGGAATTCAACTAGTATGGGTAGCCTTGTGTATAATCCAATTCGCAAGAGACCACTTACTTTGGATGTTCAGGCTTTAGCCAATCAGTTTGTGAGGTCAGATGTTTCTGAGCCCAGTCGTGTGCTAGCTTGCACAGTAGCTCGTTCTTCATTATTTGAGTGTTTTAGAGATCGGCAGCATGATGATCCTCATTTGCTTGTCCATAGGTACACGGTGTGGCATGAGTGTTCCAAGAAGGATATAGTTGTAGATGATGGAGTTTTGAGGATACAAGGTCGTATTTGTTTGCCTAATGTGGATGGACTTCGTGAATTGATTCTAGAGGAGACCCATAGTTCCCGGTGCTCTATTTATCCAGGTGCCGCTAAGATGTATCAAGATTTGCGGCAGCATTATTGGTGGAGGAGGATGAAGAAAGATATTGTGGCATATGTAGCTCGGTGTTTGAATTGTCAGCATGTAAAGTACGAGCATCAGGGACCTGGTACTTTGTTTCATAAGATTAAGATTCCTGAGTGGAAATGGGAGCGTATCACTATGAATTAAGTAGTTGGACTCCCACGGACTTAGAGGAAGTTCGAATCGGTATGGATTATTGTTGATAGGTTGACCAAGTCAGCGCATTTTATTCCTGTAGCAGTTATTCTTCGGAGTGGCTGGCAGAGATCTATATCCGTGAGAACGTTCATCTTCATGGTGTGCCCGTGTCTATCATTTCTGACCGAGGTACGCAGTTTACCTGTTATTTTTGGAAAGCTGTTCAGCGTGATTTGGGCATACGGGTCGAGTTGATCACAACAATTCATTCACGGATGGACAGTCCGAGCGTACTATTCAAATCTTGAAGGATATGCTCCGAGCAAGTGTTATTGACTTTGGAGGTTCGTAGGATTAGTTCTTGACATTAGAGGAGTTTTCCTACAACAATAGTTACCAGTTGAGCATCCAATGGCTCCCTATAAGGCATTATATGGTAGGTTCTGTCGGTCGCCGGTTTGATGGTTTGAATCGGGAGAGGCTCTGTTGTTGGATACAGATCTTGTAAAGCATTCCTTGGATAAGGTTAAGATCATTCAGGATAGGTTTCGTACCACTCAGTCCAGGCAGAAGAGTTACACTGACCGCAAGATTCGCGATGTGGCATTCATGGTCGGAGAGCGAGTATTTCTTCGGGTGTCAACCATGAAGGGCGTGATGAGATTTGGGAAGAAGGGTAAGCTAAGACCTAGATTCATCGGTCCTTTTGAGATTATTGATCGAGTGGGAGATATGGCTTATAGACTAGCATTGCCGCGGAGTTTATCAGCTGCGCACCCAGTGTTTCATGTGTCCATGCTTCGGAAGCATCACGGCTATCTATCCCACGTGTTACACTTCAGCACTTTCCAGTTGGACAAGGACTTGACCTATGAGGAGGAGCCGATATCCATTCTAGACCGGTAGGCTCGTCAATAGAGATCGAAGACTTTCCCTTAAGCTCGTGTGTAGTGGAGAGGTCAACTTGTTGAGGCAGCAACCTGGGAGTTTGATTTCAATATGCGGAGCCGTTATCCTCATCTTTTCAACGACTTAGGTAATTTTCTATGTCCGTTAAAGGACGAGCGGTTATTTAGAGGTGGAGAATGTGATGACTCAAAATTTTATCTCTTGTTTTAAAAGTCAAAACTGTGTTCTGAAACCTTAAAAACCTCCCTATGTCTCACCTCAATTTGCGTTCGTATCCCGGGCGCATTTCCGGAAAGCTTTTATGTAAAATTTAAGAAAAAGATTGATGTTTACCTTTAAAAATGATTAAAGTTGACTTTGGTAAATATTCTTGGTAAATGGACCCGGAGCTATGATTGGACGGTCTCGTAGGATTCGTAGTAAAACATAGGACTTTGGTGTATGCCCAGAATCAAATTTCGAGGTCCCTAGCATGAGAAATAAAATTTTAAAGAAAATTATTTATTGAAAATATAAAGGCTTTTAAAAGTGAAATAATACATGTTTTTAATGGTATCGGGCTCGTATCTTAGTTTCGGTGCCCCATCCATGTTTAAAATAATAATTAAGTCGAATCTGTTAAATTTGATAAGAATCGGAATTGATTTGGTATAAATCGGACTTTTAGTTGAGAAAATGGAATTTTCAATGTTTTAAAGAATTTCATGAATTTGAGGTTAAATTCATAGTTATTGATGTTGTTTCGGTGATTTGATCAAATGAACGAGTCTGTATGATGTTTTCAGACTTGCGTGCATGTTTGGTTTAGATCCCCGAGGGCTCAGGTGAGTTTTGGATAGGCCACTGAGAGATTTTGGACTTAGATAAAATTGTTGTTGAAGCAGGTATGTATCGCAGGCTTTGATCTCACAATTGCGAGGTCAGGCTTCGCAGTTGCGAGCCAAACAGGATTGGCAATTGTGAGTGCTTAATCGCATTTGTAGGAAATCCTAGGCCTGCCTTGTTCATATTTGCGAACTTTTCTTCACATTTGCGAAGCCATCAAGGAAAGGAAGTCATCGTAATTGCGACCAATAGCTCGCAATTGTGAAGGAAGCATAGCAGGTTCACAATTTTTAAGCTTGTCTCACATTGGCAACCGTCGCAATTGCGAAGCTCCTGTAACAATTGCGACATCTGCGACCTGTTAAGTGGGATTTCAGACGGGATTTCTCATCATTTTAAAACTTTCTCAAAACCTAAACATACTTAAGCGATTTTTCAAAGGCTGAAACTTCTCCAAATCATAAGTATGTAATTTCTCACTCATCTTCTTCAATATAATCCATCTTTTTACATAATTTCACTTCAAAATCTTGGGTTTTCATGGGAAAATTGGGTGTTTTTGGGTAGAATTTAGGATTTTCAAATTTTGGGGGATTTGGACCTCAATTTGAGGTCTGATTTCAAAACTAATTGCATATTTGAGTTTGTGAGTGAATGGGTGAACGGATTTTTGTTCGAACATTGGGTATTGACCAAGCAGTCACTGGGTCGATTTCTGGCTTTTGGGGGAAAACCTTACAAAATCTATTTTTATGTATTAGAATTGGTTTATTTAGAATTTATTAATGCTATTAAGTAAATTATGACTAGATACAAGCAGATTGAAAGTGGAACCGAGAGGTATAGCGGTAATTGAGGCTTAATCTTGTCCGTAGAATCGAGGTAAGTGTTTTTCCTAACCTTAGCTTGAGGTAATATGAGTTGTGGTCTTATTTGATATGTGTTAGTATCGAGTATGATGTATAGGTATGGTGACAAGTACCTATACGTTGGTGTCAAGCATACTCGTGAGTCTTATATTATGATTGTTTTGACTCTATTATGTATCATTCGTGCTCGAATTGATGAATATCAAAGTTGAACAAAGCTTATGAAAGTTTCTTGGTAATTAACTATTATTGAGTATTGGCTCAAGTTGAGTTTCATTTTATGAAGTAATTGTTGAAAACGAGATTGGTTATAGTTGAATCCCTTGCCTGGATGTTATAGTTAATATTATTAATTCTCTTGCCAGGATGTTATTGTTGATATTGTTGATACCCTTGCCGAGAAGTATTGTTTCTATTGTTTGGGTGAGGAAGAGTGTAAAGCTCAAAGGTGATATCGTGCATGATATTGTGAGTGAGTGTTAATGCACGAAGCGTGATGCCGTGTCGATTTTATGAGTGTTAATGCACGAAGCGTGATGCTGTGTCGATATTATGAGTGTTCATGCACTAAGGGTGATGCCGTGCTGATATTCTGAGAGTTAATGCACGAAGGGTGATGATGTGTCATGATTACGTAAGGTAATGTACAAAGGGTGATGTCGTGCCATTTCTGTTGTTTCATATGGTGAGAACAAGAGTAAAAGTATGAAGGGTGATGTCGTGCACGTGTTACCGTTTCCTTATTCTTGTTGATATAGATATGATGTTCATTATGTTACTTTAATGATACTTCTTTATTGGCTTATTGTTAGAATCAGATATTTCCCATAGCATGTATCCTTCCCACCTTATTATGTTGATTCCTATTATTATGATTCTGTTTGTATATGATTTAACTGCACATGTATATGTGATAATTGTGTCCTAGCCTCGTCACTACTTTGCCGAGGTTATGCTCGACACTTACTCAGTACATGGGGTCGGTTGTACTGATGCTACACTCTGCACTCTTTTGTGCAGATTTCGGTACCAGACCTGGTGAGTAACTGAGGTAGCTGCCTTCAGTCCAGGGAGACCAAGGTAGATCTACTGGCGTCCGCAGAGCTTGAAGTCCCCCTTCCCTGTTTTAGCTTTCTGCTGTCTCTTTTCACTTCGAGAACAGTTGTACTTTTCTTTCCAGACTTGTGTTTGTAGTAAAAAAATCTTAGCTGTTCGTAAAGTTGTGATACCAGATTTGTGGGTAGACATGTATTGGATTATTTGATCATATTATAACTCTTCCGCACTTATCATCTGTTTATATTTAGTTATTGTTTATATTTGCTTGGGGTGATTGCTAATGGATTAAAACCTTAATAATTGGCTTGCCAAGCTTTCACAAGTAGGCGCTACCATAACTCCAAGGGTGGGAAATTCGGATTGTGACACATTTTTACCTATTGGATTATTAGATATTGCAACCTTGATTATTTCCTCACCGATTCCCTTCGCATCACTGTCCTTTTCTTGTGCCTTCTAGCCTTTCATAACCCATATAAACTGACCATTTCCTCTGAATATCAAAAAGTGATCGGAATTTCACCCCAAATAAGGATTGAGAAGATCAACCCCGGTTGTCTATCTCAACCTTAGCCGAATTTGGTGCTTGTGGTCCTCTTACTTTATTACCGGCCCATCTTAGATGATTTCTTAATTTTAGTATCGTCCTTCGTTTCTAGCCAACCCCCACATTTATCACCAATTATCTTCATCACTTTCTTGTTTTAAAGTTGTAGATGAAGCCCCAAACTATGATCCATGTCCATTCAAAATTTTTATTGTCGGGAAAGAACCCCGCCGATGGACTTCATCACTCTAGCCTAAGCTTAGAACTTTTCCTCTGCCTTTGACCTACCAAAATGTGTTCAACCGTTTTCCTTGAGGGGAAATCAATCAGAATTGCACTCCATTCATGTCATACACGTTAACGCCATGATCTATCTTCCAGGTTTGTGTATCCCATCTTCGAACATCAGTTCTCATCGGTGGATCTTCCTGGATAGAGAAATCGCCAACCAAACACCTTTGCAATATTTTAGTTCCTCTGACATCTTCTCCCAACAACTCTTATCAGATTGTTTGAAGTCCCTATCTGGAGACAAGTTTCATATGTAATCCACTTGCTCTTATCTAGTGCCCCTTTGTATGACTATGCTTCAGTTAGTTTTTGTATGTGCCTTCTATAAGGACCCTTTATGGTCGGCGAAATACTATTAGTGAAGCTCTCAATATACCTTAAATTTGTATTCCACCTCTATTTATTATGACTTCTGGTAGAATAATTACAACCCCATGTGACCTTGTACCGAAATTATGCATGTAAATCTACCAAATTTGTTGTGTTTTAAGAAACCGTAAATGTCTAGATATGGTCCCTACTCCTGCAAGTCTTAAAGAACCCTCCCATGTATGTTAATGATTCTTTAAGAATTTGATAGACACAACAGATTGCTTCTTACTTAGCATCAGCTTCCGAATGACTTACTTGCTACTTTCCACCTATTTGAAGCGGATCTCAGCACCTTCGTTATAAGCTCGAATACAAAATGATTTTCCCCCTGATCGAAAACAAATTCTATGACCACAGTTCGATATTGATCGGAAAAAAGGTGAAAATTGAAGATGAACTAAAAGATGTGCCAATTTCCATTGACCGACACTGGCCAACACTGGATTTATCCAAAAGCCCATAAGAGTTTGCCTCGTGAATCGTGCCTGAGAGATAAGAGAGTCATAGTCGAATAATATCATTCTAATCCATAGTCATAGTCGGCATGCAAACAGTGTATCCAACACCCATTAATGCACATAACGACTTAAAAGCTTGTGAAATTTCAACAATCAAGACCAACTGACATGGTCATAGCTTTCTTTATGTCCAGACCTCATGCATAAGAGTTGGGCATGTCCAACTCCAATAATGCACAGGAGTGAGGTCTTTTGTCCCCTACCATTTGGTCTAATTTATTTTGTTTGTTAATATAACCCTTCAGAATCTAAGTTTGAAACAGGGTGGTTTTTTAAATTTTAGCTTAAAAAAATATGTGAAAAAACTTATTTGTTAGGGCAATTCTTTTTTGTAATACTCTTGCTTAGATCAACCTGCTGTTATATCCTAAACTAACAGATATTTATACTAGGTAAGGAGTAGTTTATGCTAAGATGTTAACCATCTGTGTGAATACATAACATTAGATCTTTTTATCAAAAACTTTTATTTTGTTAATATGAAAATTTGAGTAGTCCAATTCAAGGTCTTAAGATATTAGTCAAAGTTCTACTTTTATAAATTTGGAAAAATTGAAATAAAAATGTAAAACTTTTGAAAGGGAATTTACTGCATTTTTTTTATTTTTTTCCCCACCCGGCGTTTGGTACTTGCATTGGAACCCGATTATATCAAAATTCGTGTTGCGTACAGCCCATTCGGGAGAGGGCTCCCAACCAAAGATTTTTCCATACTGCATTTTAGTTGTAGTTAAAGTTCTACATAATTTAGAAATTTCATAAATGCAATCCAAAATATATGTACCAAACTTATGCACTAAATAGTATCAATAATACATCCTTAGATCCCACGAACTTTACTTCGAAGAAATCTGAATAATAGATTAATGGACTGAAATGAGAATTACTTTATACCATTCAAATAAGAAAAGGATTTTTAAAAAATCTTACTCGAGTACACAGTTCAATAAAGGAAGAATTTAAAGTCAAAACTTTAATTCAATTTCAAAATCCTAAATATTAAGAAAATAGTACAAAAATAACATTTTATTCAATATAAATATGTTTTAAAGGATAAAAAACTATCAACATTTTGTGTTGGTGTTAAAAATAGTATTAAAGATTGTACCCTGTTGTAATTCCACTTGTCTTACAAAAATTCCTTACAATATTGAAAGGCATCTCAAATCATGTCTGAAAATGCATCTCATTATTGTCTTTAGAACTATCATTTTTATCCAGGACCTGAAAGGAAAGAAAACCATTCTTGTGGCACTTTCTGAAGGGGGGAATCAGACCAGGTTGTCACTGTTCTAGAAGAGGAAGTGTAGCTGGCACGTCGAACCATGTCTGTCAACGATAAAAGTAGCCCTAAAGTGAGGGCCCCGGAGATCGTATTTCTCTTTGCTTTTACATGCGAACAGGCAAATCAGATCTGAAATGAGTGTTATAAAATCGACGGTGTTACAAAATCCAGATATGAGATCAAGTCATTAGGAAAGAAAGATATCAAACTGCACAAAATCCAGTACAAGGTAAAATAAACACTCCAATAGAATTGTTGTTTGAGCGTATTCAGAAAATATTATTTAAGAACCAGGCACAACGCCCATTGTTGCCATTGAGAAAAAAAAAGCAAATACCATCGTATATAACTAAGCTAAGATGGGAGCTATTAAAAGCTTTCAAAACAATAGGTTTCAGTCTTCACAAGGGCGATTGCGGAACTGCATTATTGTGGAGCAGACACAAATAAGACGCTGCTCTAGCCAGAAGCAGTTTTCTTTTGCTGGAAAACGACAGCATAAACTGGGACTATAACACCAATGGCGACCGCAGACCAAACACCAAGGGTCATCTTCAGCTTCTGATTAGACATTCTGTCTAAGTTGTACATGTGTTTCGCATGAAGATAGAATGGCTCATCATGGCCATGTCCACCCATTCTTCTTACACTAGTTGAGTGGATTCCTCTGTTCACAGTTGAAACAAAAAGTTTCTAAATTTCAGCAAGGTGCGGTGTATAAAAGCATGAACCTCTTTGGAACTTGAGTGAAAGGTAGTTATCATATAGAAAGTCAGATGCAAACACAATGAGCGTTTAAACTTCAACGCTAAACAAAAGGGAGTTGAAAGGGACCAAAGCAAATGAAACTACTATTAAAATAGGCCTAATGACAGAGTATTGACTAATGACCGAGTATGGAAAGTTCACATAATGCACGGAATGCAGCAATACACAAAGGCATTTGATGCAGAATATTACATACAATCACTTTCACATAGTGCACGGAAGGCAGCAATACACAAAGGCATTTGATGCAGAATATTACATACAATCACCTTATCAATACACAAAGGCATTTGATGTAGAATATCACATACAATCATCTTTCTTTTAGCCAATACCCAAAAGGAGGTCCGGTAAAAGACACATAAATAGGGAAATGATCTTCTAATTGGCATGAAATCTGAAAGTGGTTAATTTGGAGCCTCAACTTATAGCATGTTTGGCCAAGCTTCTTTTCGGCCAAAAGTGCCCTTTTTCTTCAAAGTTAAGGTGTTTGGCCAAGCTTTTAGAAGGAAAAAAAATGCATTAAAGTAGAAGCAGAAGCACAAAAAATTAGCTTCTTCCCAAAAGCACTTTTATGAAAAATACACTTAGAAGCACTTTTTAAAAGCCTAGCCAAGCACTAATTGCTGTTCAAAAGTGCTTTTTAAATTAATTAGTCAAATACAAATTGTTTCTCACCAAAAGTACTATTTTGCAAAGCACTTCCGCGAAAAACACTTTTCAAAATAAGTTGATTTTAGAAGCTAAGCCAAACATGGTATAAAGCTCTCTACTTATAGATGTGTATCAATGACATAAGAGAGGGTTAGAATGGCAGTTTTTTCAAGCAATTGTTTAGTGGCAACTTAGAAACACTTCAGCAAATGAGATTCCATCTTATGCAAAAAAAAATTCATATATTACATTTGACGCGAAGTTGCTTAAAGAATTTTGCTAAATTTCTTTGTTTCGGCCACCAGATTCCAATGCGATTACAAGTTAATTATGGTCAATGTAACATAACAGAAAGTCAAAGTTCTAGCAGGGGAAAAAGTTATTGTAGGAAAAGTTTGCCCAATTCTATCAGCAAATAATCACGAATAGCCAAAATTACCCCAAGTACAGCTGCTACCAAAGCATGAAAAATCAGATTGACTAATACACATCAGTGTATGTACACGTTGCCAAATGTTGATGAATGTTAAATCACACATATATGCCCCATCAAGTCATTTAAATGAGTTTCCAAACAAGGCTTTATATGCTTCAAGGTACGTAATAGAGTGCTATGAAAAATTCCAGAGGATACTTTGGTAAAGTATTTGTATATTCAAAAGAACGACCCATATAATCTCTTTTTCATTCAGACTCATTTCACCCAATCATTTTCCCCATACTCTATCCATCTCTGTCATGGATCTTTTGTACCAGGTTCGCCATGACAGTTGGAAGAGAAACAAGAGGTGTGAGACGCACCTTTCCTCACAACCAGGGCAAAAATTTAAAGATTTATACTGCAACAACTAAGGAGAATCAACCAAAGAAGATATTTTCGGATTCAGCTCCTCTCCAATAACTTATCCCTCCATTTCCTCCAGTTTAGGTTTCAAAGTCAACACAAGTGTTCCCTAAACACATTAGTGGTTCAAATTTGTTCGGTAAAGCCAAACTCACTCTCATTCAGCCAGAAAAGAACCCCTTCCACTTCCTCCCAAATCTCTCAAGCAAGAGAAGATGAACAGTATTGGATCATGAACGCACTTTAGTCAAGAAAGTTCAAAGATTCAAGAAAAGACCCTATAATGTCTTAACGACTAAAAAAAATGACCCTATAATGTCTTTCACCCTTTAATAGGCTATCACACGGTGCTATCCACAGTCCACCATAAGGAAATCCTCCTACAAGTTTCTATAAGACTGATTATGTTTTCTTTTGGAAAAAATCTGCTTTAAAAAAGAAAGAACAGGAAAAAGGCAAAATTTGGTTGCCGGAGAAATGAAGATTAATGCTAATTCTATCGACAGGGCTCTATAGTTGAATCTCAATCAAAGTGAAGGAGCCTCAACTTGAATTAAGAACCCAAATAAGCTTGATTTTGCACCCCATTACAGACCTGCCTGCCATAGAAGCAATTTCAGCAGCTCATTTCACCGACACTGCAAAACTCTTTATCAACCTCTTTCTCAAAGGAAGCTGCTACTTTTGGTTTGACTTGGTATTAAAGTTGTTTACATGCAATTCTTTTGACACATTTCGGCGGAAAGGAAGGGATAATTTTCTGGCAGTGGAAAAGAGAGAGAACTTTGACCAAGGTCAAAACATTGGGTCAAAGAAAATAAATCCGAATCATTAATTTGTTAAAGGGGGCACGTGTAATGAATCTATGACCTAACTAGAGGAAGGAGAGATTAGCTGCTGGAAAAGAGTCGAATCCAATATTTACGAAACCAAAAAGAAAAAAGACATGACAACCCCTTTCGTCATCATTTTATTTTTATGAATGGTTAAGAGATCAACTCCTTTCACCTTCATAGTACCAGCACATGCAGAACAAACTGTACACATCATACATGTATGATCGTGCGAAGACTAATCACTAAATCGGGGATTTCAAGTAAAAAATCTGATAAATTGTGTTATATTAAGAGAGAAAGCTATTTACAGAACCTTGTATTATTGCCAAACACATCACTTTATGTTTAATAATCTGAAGCACCTCATCTAAAAGTTTAACATGTAAGAGATAAGATAATTTGTTTTTATTTAGTCATTACTTAATTTATTTCTTCTAGGTAACAGTGACGGAACAGAGCTCTAGTACCATGTCAAACCGTGTGAATCACATCATTGACAAGTTTAAGCTATCTGAGGAAAAAAAAGGGAAGTCCGGTGCACTACGCTCCCACTATGTGCGGGGTACGGGAAAGACCCGGACCACAAGGATCTATTATACGCAACCTTACCCTGCATTTCTGCAAGAGGCTATTTTCACGGCTCGAACCGGTGACCTCCTTGTCACATGGAGACAACTTTAACAGTTACGCCAAGGCTCCCCTTCTAAGCTATCAGAGAGAGGTGACACTTTTAATTAGTTATAGTTATTTTAGGCCAACGACACTTTTTAATCATCTACACACCTTTAATGCCCATAAGCAAAAATGTCATTTTACAGTTTACTGCAATTACGAGAAGTACGTAATTTGCTATGTGAAAATGTACTAATGCCACCAATCCCCAGAAATGGGAAAAAGGGAAAAAGAAAAAGGTCATTAAACCATCGCACTTCCATTATAGTAATAAACTAAGCCTAGCTTCAGACCAAGGTAACATAACATTGAACTAAATTTGACTAACAGCTCCCTTTAATCCCATTTGTATAAATTCATTATAAGTATATTATGCTGGAGTAAACATATACATATTGGTCAAAACAAATTATTTTCTTTTTCCTGCAAGAAGGAGCAGCCTAGTGCACTAAGCTCCAGCTATACGTAGATTTAGGAAAGGGTCGAACCACGTTGGGTCTTATGTAATATATATGCAGCATTAACTTGCATTTATTGCAAAAGACTGTTTCCATGATTGTTTCCTGCTAACACTCAAGCAACTTTTACTGTTGGCCGAGAAATGCAACCTTTTGGCCAAGATACCTATTAAGCCTAACCAGTTGATCTAAACCTCATTGGCCTAAGATTTTCTTTTTATCTCTGGTTCGCAAACACATGCCAATAGAAAAGATAGGTGTGATGCATAAAAAAAATTCATTTTCCTCTTTTGGGTGGGGTTGGGGTGGGGCGTTCACAATACAATCAATCAGATCTAGAAGAAAATAAAACCATGAAAATAACCGATTCATTACAAGGGGCTACACTAAAACTGATAGATTTACCGTAAACACCCATCAAAGTACATTCAATAAAAATCAAAATAGATTAAAAAGAACACAATTTGATAATAAATGGAAAAAAAGAAGGGAAAAAACCAAGAATGAGTAAGCACGGGTAGGAACTGACCAGAGTTGGAAAGGAGGGATTGGGAGGAGGTGATAAGCTTGGATGCACTCGACCTCAAAAGCCATCGCCGCTATGTGTGTGAGAGAGAGAGATGGAGAGAAGAGTTCTATGGTTTTCTTTTCCTCCCTACGGGGGTGGTCAAAATTTGGGATTTTCCATATTCAATCTTATAGTGAAAAAACAAAAAACTCAGTTTTATAAGGAAATTTTATCTTTTTTCTTTCCTTTTTGTTCTTTTTTGGTTCTTGTTTGATTTATTAATTAATGTATATATAAATAAAGGAAAATAAATAAATAAGTGTAGGCATATAAATTTTATCGAAATTAAATTGATAAAATAATTTGGATTAAATATCAAATATATTTGTCCAAATAAATAGTATGAGCTAATTTATAACCATTTAATTGGGCCACAAATAATGAACCCACTTCATCAAGTTCAAGATGTCATCTTCTTGTTTAGTGGCAACTTAGAAACACTTCAGCAAATGAGACTCCATCCTATGCTAAAAAAAATTGATATATTCCATTTGATGTGAAGTTGCTTAAATAATTTTGCTAAAGTACTTTGTTTCGGCCACCAGATTCCAATGTGATTACAAGTTAATAACATCCAATGTAACATAACAAAAAAGTCAAAGTTCTAGCATGGGAAATATTGTAGGAAAAGTTTACTCAATTCTATCTGCAAATAGTCACGTCTAGCCAAAATTACAGCTTCCACGAAAACATGAAAAATCACATTGACTAATACACATTAGTGTATGTAAACATTGCCAAACATTGATGAATGTAAAATCACACATTTATGCCCCATCAATCATTTAAACGTGTTTTCAAACAAGGCTTTTATATGCTTCAAGGTACTTAACAGAGTGCTATGAAGAATTCTAGAGGATGCTTAGGTAAAGTACTTGTATTTTCAAAAGAAAGACCCAGAAAATCTCTTTTTTCATTCAGATTCATTTCGCCCAATCATTTTTCACATACTCTATCCACCTCTGTCATGGATCCTGTCGCACCAGTTTCACCATGACAATTGGACAAGAAAGAAGAGGTGCAACACAGAATTTTTCTCACAAGCAGGGCACAAATTTAAAGATTTATACTGCAAAAACGAACAAGCATCAACCGAAAATGATATTCTTGAATTCAGCTCCTCTCCAATAACTTATCCTTCCATTTCCTCCAGTTTAGACGCGAAATTAACAGTGTTCCCTTAACAAATTAGTGGTTCAAATTTGTTACGGTTAATCCAAATACCTTAACAGTATCTCTTTTCCACTCTCTTCTCTGTATCCAGAAGGAACCCTTATACTTCCTCCAAAATCTCTCAAGCAAGAGAAGATGAACAGTATTGGATCGTGAATGCACTTTAGTTATGAAAGTTCAAAGATTCAAGAAAAAAATGACCCTATAATATTTTCCCGATCAAAAAATGACCCTATAAGTCTTTCACCCTGTAATAGGCTAAAACAAAAGTAGATACTTGTTGGAATTTCACACAGTGGTATCATCTTTACAGATCGAATTGCTCACAGTAAAATCCACAGTCCACCATAAGGATATCCTCCTGCAAGTTTTTATAAGACTGATTCTGTTCTCTCTTGGAAAAAATCTGCTTTTCTCTATTTTGAACTTGAAAAAAAAAAGAGGAAAAAGGCCAAATTTGGTTGCTGAAGAAATAAAGACCAATGCGACTTCCACCAACAGGGCTCCATAGTTAAATCTCAATCAAAGTGAAGGAGCCTCAACTTGAATTAAGAACCCAATTAAGCTTGATTTTGCAACCAACTAGATGGATTCTCCGTCAAAGCAATGCTTTTAGCTCTGTTAATACCTTAAAGGTAGGATTTTCCCTTGGGATTTCCATTGATGGTGTAGAGGATCCTCCACTTCCAATCTTCCCTAAAGACCTGCCTGTCATGGAAGCAATTTTAGCAGCTCATTTCACCGACACCACAAATTTCTTTATCAATCTCTTTCTGGGAGGAAGCTGCTACTTTTGTTTTGACTTGGTGTTGGATTTGTTTACGTGCAATTCTATTGACACATTTCGGAGGAAAGGAAGGGATACTTTTCTGGCATTGGAGAAGAGAGAGAACTTTGACCAAGGTCAAATCACTGGGCCAAAGAAAATAAATCTGAACCACTAATTTGTTAAGGGGAGGAAATGGAGAGATTAGCTGCTGAAAATCAGCTGAATCCAATATTTACGAACCCAAAAGAAAAAAGACACGACAGCTCCTTTCATCAACTCCTTTCATATTCATATTAGCAGCATGTGCAAAACAAACGGTATACATCATAAATTTATGATTGTGCGGAGGTTAATCACTAAATCGGGATTTCAAGTCAAGAAATTTGATAAAATTTCTGTTGAATTATAAGAGAAAGCTATTTACAGAACCTTATAGTATTGCGAATACATCACTTTATGTTTAATAATCAGAACCACCTAATCCAAAAGTTTAACATGTAAGAGATAAGACACTTTGCTTTTATTTAGTTATTACTTCATTTATTTCTTCTAGGTCACAGTGACGGAACACAGCTCCGGTACCATGTTGAATCATGTGAATCACATCATTGACAAGTTTAAGCTATCAGAAAGGTGACACTTTTAATTAGTTATAGTTATTTTAGGCCAACAACACTTGTTAATCATCTACACACCTTTAATGCCCGTAAGCAAAAATTACATTTTTAAACTGCATTTACCGGAAGTATGTAGCTTGCTATCTGAAAATGTACTAACGCCACCAATCGCCAGAAATTGGGGAAAAGGCAAAAAGAAAAAGGTCATTAAACCACGGCACTTCCATTAAACAAATAGCTTCACACCAAGGCAAATAACATTGAACTAAATTTGACTAACAGCTCCCTTTAATCCAATTTGTATAAATTCATTACAAGTATATTATGCTAGAGTAAACATATACATATTGGTCCAAACAAATTATTTTCTTTCTCGTGCAAGAAGGTGCAGCCTGGTGCACTAAGCTCTAGCTATATGCGGATTCAGGAAAGGGTCGGACCACGTCGGGTCTAATGTAATATATATGCAGCATTAACTTGCATTTTTTGCAAAAGACTATTTCCATGGTTTGAACCGGCGACCTCATGGTCACACTGAAGCAACTTTTACTGTTGGCCAAGAATGTAGTTGGTGGAGGATGAACCAGCATTCTTTTGGCCAAGATGCCTAATAAGCCTAACCAGTTGAGCTAAACGTCATTGGCCTAAGATTTTCTTTTTATCTCTGGTTCGCAAACACATGTCAATACAAATGATATGTGGGATGCATAGAAAATTACTAATTCATTTTCCTCTTTTGGGTGGGGTTGGGCCATTGGGGTGGGGGGTTCATAATACAATCAAACAGATCTAAAATAAAACCATGAAAATAACCGATTCATTACAAGGGGCTACACTAATACCGATAGATTTACAGTAAACACACACCAAAGTACATCCTATAAAAATCAAAATAGATTAAAAAGAACACAAATTGATAATAAAATGGAAAAGATGAAGAAAAAGAAAACAAATTGATAATAAAATGGAAAAAAAAAGGAAAAAATCAAGAATGAGTAAGCAGAGGTAGAAACTGACCGGCGTTAGAAAGGAGGGATTGGGAGGAGGTGATAAGCTTGGATGCACTCGACCTAAAATCCATCGCCGCTACGTGAGAGAGAGAGATGGAGAGAAGAGTTCTGTGGCTTCTTTTCCTTCCTACGGGGTAGTCAAAATCGGGGATTTTGCATATTCAATTTTATAGTGAAAAACAAAAAAACTCAGTTTTATGAGGGAATTTTATCTCTTTTTCTTTCCTTTTTGTTCTTTTTTGGTTCTTGTTTGATTTATTAATTAAATGTATATATAAATAAATAGGTGTAGGCATATAAAATTTATCGAAATTAAATCGATAAAATAATTTGGATTATATATCAAATATATTTGTCCAAATAAATAGTATGGGCTAATTTAATTAGATTAATTATACAAGTCCAACATATAAGGTCCAAATGCATTGGGCTAACCCATTTAATTTGGCCACAAATGATGAGCCCACTTCATTAATTCCTATATGCCCAGTATGGTGTCACGTGCCAAATGATGTGGCACGCCAAGTCAGACAAAAGAGCTAATAGGATCGTGCCTCGTATCAAAATGACAAGACATGCCAAGCCAAATCAAGTGGCCAATAAAACCGCACCACGTGTGCAGGTGACATATTCTGGCCAATCAAATGCGACCATGTCACACTTCAATTTGATTGGTCAGAAAGTGTTTGTTCTTATCATAATTCCTCTCTTCCACAACTATAAATAAGGGTCTTCATAACCTAGAAAAGACACTAGAAGCTACAACAAGAAGCAAGAAAAAGCTCGTGGATCAAACGCTGCAAATTCCTCCACAAGTTTCAAACTTCAAGCAATTAGGTTCTAGTTCAAACAATTAAGTTCATGCTAGAAAACGAATAACAAATAAAGTTCAAGCTCAAGAACAAAGAACAAATCAAGCTCAAGCTCAAGAACCAAGAACAAATTAAAATTCAAGGAGTACGAGTTCAAACCAAAGTTCGTGCTAGTTAAATCCAAGATCATCATCTGTGGCATAAATATAGATTCAAGATAAAGCTCGAAGGTCCTTGAATTTATTTACTATTGGAAAGAAGAATCATAGGATTCGTGGAGACTTTACACTCATATTATTTGAAATTTAATACTACGATTGTTGCGATATTTTTTTATCTTGATTATTTTTTTTTTGACGTAATTTTATTGTCTACAAATTCTGGCATGCCCGGTGGGACAATCTCTACCTCTTATCTCAAATTTTCAATCACTAAAGTCCAAGAACGTCGAAATGTGTTAAAAGAAAATCAACTCTGGATTAACATCCACCAAGGCTACTAAGCTTCCAGCTCTATGTTGATGTGGAAATCATCCTCAATGTTACCTTTGAAAGCTTCGGACCAGTTACAAAGAGTAAAGCAAGCTCTTTAGGACAACAAGCACTCTAAGTGTCGTCCATTTCAACCCATATTTTAAATTTTTCATCCTCAAAAGGAGAAAGACCCTCTACGAACATACCCAAGGAGGAAGTGATATTGCTGAAAAGATTAAAAAAACTCTAGCTCTACTTGACCTCTCTGGATCCAAGAGCTCTATTGTGAAGGAATATGGTGATATTTTAAGTGATGGATCTTCCTCACTTACACCGCATAGCGTGAGCCATTCGAGAATCAATCTAGTAACAATCCATGTGTATGGATCAGAATCTGACCACATTTAATTACGGAACTAGCTCTATCCTCAATAATCTACAATTGATAAGTGGTACGACAACCCAGAATGAATGACAATTGACTCTTATATGATCCAATCGACGGGGTTACGACCTTCTCACGCTTCGGAGGCGGAACCTACACATGGTCACGGCCACTTATTGCCAACTCACGAAGCCCACAGCTATAAATATCCAGAGAAAGAACCCTAAGAAGGGGCTTCTTCTTCGACACTATTTATAAGAGAGAAATACACAACAGTACTCATATTATGGGAGAATGGAACACCATTGTAAGGCTCTGAACCTCTTCAAGGATAGGTAGAACAAATCACTACAGTCAATGAAGTCTCCTTATACATTTCCCCCCCATTCTCAATGCTTGTTTCTCATATCTTTTCACTTGGTCCAATGATTTATTATGATTTGCTATGATTTACCCTTATTTATTTTGATTGTATTATGCTTGTAAAGTATCTTGATAACTTTTGAGCCAAACAATTTGGCGTCGTCGGTGGGGATTTCCTAGCAAAATCGCATAGTTCTTCCCTGGACCAAAAGGAAAGAAACACCAAAAAAAAGAGAAAACAATCTAGCTTAGACAAGCCAAAGCGGCGTATCGGACAAAAGGAATTAGAAGGCCTCAACGAAAACCTGAATCCTTTGTCTCTCCCACCTCTAACAGTGCAAGCAAGAAGAAGAAGCCCCTCCTAAGGGATGATCTATGTAGAACAATCTCCCACATCCCTGATACGGGATATAGCCAAAAACCGGCACAGAAATTTCTCAATCCGGGAGTCACCTCAGGACAACCTAGATACCCTGATTAGGAAGACAGCGTATAAGTTGTACAAGATCCCAAATTAAAATCGAGCCTCGACACTCAACAACCATGGCATTGGGCCAATCAAATTCAATAAGTTTGTCACACCTTCTTTTTCACTACATCTGTAGGGGATTTAATTATTAATTATTCAGAGTCGCCACTTGGGAGATTTATGGTGTCCCAAGTCACCAGTTTAATCCCGAACCGAGGAAAATATTGACTTCGTTAACAGTCCGCGAACCAGAAATCCGAATAAGAAATTCTGTTAATCCGGGAGAAGGTGTAAGGTATTCTCGGTTTCGTGATTTTAGCACGGTCGGCTAACTGTTGTATTTGATTTTACCTGATTTTAATACATGCTAGCTTATATGCCTTTTATTTGTGAACCTCTTTTCTATTTATTTTATAAGAATTACGACGTCGTGAAAACACGTTTCGAACCACGTCGTAATCAATGCACCCGTGATAGTCAACACATTTCGACTTCATCGAGATTTGGATTTAGGTAGCATCAATGCGAACCCGAGTTTAAGGAAGTAATTTAATTAAATCGCGTCTAAAGATTCTAACGTAATATTATTTTGGCGAAGGCCGTGAAGTTTGCTAAACGGCCCTCCCAAATTCTAATCATTTTAATAACCATTTATTGAGGGCCCTACATTTATTTATTTTTGTTTGGTGAGGCTCGTTTAATTTTGTTTTACCTAACACTCTATAGCCTAACAACTGAATCCAAAGAAAAATTATTAAGGTCCAAATCTTCCAAGTTAAATCAAAATCCAAATGCTATATTTCAAAACCACCCAGCAGTCCACCTCTAAACCCATTTTCTATGGCTCGTTTCATCAAACCCGAGTCTTATTATCCTAAATTTTGCAACAACGTCTAATCTACACTACACCACAGGATAGACAAGATACAAATTAAACTATTATTTAGCAAATCAAAAAAAATTCACCATTGAGCATTTTAAACAAACAGATTACGTGCAAAGTCAATAACATAACTAAGAAAAATATAAACTAAGATGAGGAAAAATAATCAAAACCAATCAGAAAGAATCGTTTCTGATCTCAATCATGGGAATATGCAGCATATTGATGTCAATTTAACCAAGTGACCAGATGAAAATGAAACTGAAGAACGGACCTTATATTATTGAAATCTGGAGCAAATACAATGAAAATAAAGCTCTAGGATAGCAAAGCATTCGAGCGAACTACAGAGTAGCCATCTGGACCGAAATAGCAACCTTGAACACACCCGTTAACCAAAGGACACACCGGAACACTCGACGACACAAACTCGACTGGATTTGTGGTGGAGATTTCGAGCTCTGGTCTGGTGTCTGTGTTGATGAAGAAAGTAGAGGTGAGATCATTTGGTTCTGTTTGTCCCATCTGGAGCTGGTTAATATGACGAGCTACTGGAGCTCGTTTTTCTGGCGAGTTTCAGGCAGCCATGGGTGTGCTGCTTGAGTTCAAATGAAGAAGAGGAGGCTGAGAGGGTCGTTCTCGTGGTACTGTTGCGGCTGCCTTCGGTGAGTTGCGGGTGGCGTTGGATCTTAGAGCTTCATGGAGCAGAAGATCATGGAGGGGGTCGAGTGAAATTTTTGCTAGTTTGTCAAAATGAGAGGAGCAGATCGCTGGGGGTCGGGTCTGTTTTTTTCTAGCTGAAAGAGGTCTTCCCCCTTTCTTAAGGTCTGTCAGATGGTAAAAGAACGATGGGGTAGAGTCACGCTATTTCCGTGTCTCTAGCTCAAGGGAAGGTCAAGCAGGTCGGGTATGGAGATTGGGCTGGCGGGTCATTTTAGCTTTAGGGCCTAGGTTAGGTAGATTAGGGTATAGGATTGGGCCCCAAATTCAAATTAAATTCTTCTTTTCAATTTCCTTTTCTTTTAATTAAAATCCTACGTAATCCTAAGTTATTCAAAACTGTTAAATTAAACTAATTAGCTAGTTATTACTAAATCCTAAATTAAAAGAGAAAAAATCAATAAAAGAAAAAGGTATAAAAATGAAGCAATTTTTGTGATTTTTTATTTTTATCAAACAACTAACTAATCACTTAATCCTAAAATGTGAGGGAAAATTTAAATGCAATGCATGGTATTTTTTATTTTTAATGTAAATTAAATATGCACAATAATACAAATAATTAACAAAATTCTACAAAAAATCCAATAAAATTGCAAAAACTAGGAATTATTATTTTCTGATATTTTATGGGAGCAATTCATATAGGGAAAAAATCATGTGCTCACAAAGTTCGGCCTCAGTCGAACTAGGACTCGGGCCAAGCGCCTTCGTTATATAATTCAATGGGTCGACCTCGCACGAACTACAAGGCCAAGTGCCTTCGCCATCAAGTTTAGCAAGTTCGACCTCAGTTGAACTAGGACTCAGGCCAAGCGCATTCGCTATTTAACACAACGATTTTGACCTCGCTCGAACTATAAGGACAAGTGCCTTAGCCATTAAGTTTAACAAGTTTAACTTCAGTTGATCTGGTACTCAGGCTAAGCGCCTTCGACAATAAACTCAACGAGTTTGACCTTGCTCAAACTATAAGGCCAAGTGTCTTCACCATCAATTTTAACAGGTTCAGCTTCAGTTGAACTAGGACTCAAGCTAAGCACCTTCGACATTAAACTCACCGAGTTTGACCTCGCTCGAACTATAAGGCCAAGTGCCTTCGCCATCAAGTTTAACAACTCCAACTTCAGTTGAGCTAGGACTCAGGCTAAGCGCCTTCGACATTAAACTCAACGAGTTCGACCTTGCTCGAACTATAAGGCCAAGTGCCTTCGCCATCAAGTTTATCAAGTTAAACTTCAGTTTAATTGGGACACTCAGTCTAAGTGCCTTCGACATTAAACTCAACTAGTTCGACCTCGCTCGAACTATAAGGCCAGGTGCCTTCGCCATCAAATTTAACAAGTTCAACTTCAGTTGAACTGGGACTCATGCTAAGCGACATTAACCTCAACGAGTTCTACCTCGCTCGAATTATAAGGCCAGGTGCATTCTCCATCAAATCAGGCTAAGCATCTTCGATGTTAAACTCAACGAGTTTGACCTCGCTCTAACTATAAGGCCAAGTGCCTTTGCCATCAAGTTTAACAAGTTCAACTTCAGTTGAACTGGACTCAGGCTAAGCGCCTTCGACATTAAACTCAACGAGTTCGACCTCGCTCGAACTATAAGGCCAAGTGCCTTCGCCACCAAGTTTAACTTCAGTTGAACTGGGAATCAGGCTAAGCGCCTTCGACATTAAACTCAACGAGTTCGACCTCGTTCGAACTATAAGGCCAAGTTCTTTCTCCATCAAGTTTAACAAGAACAACTTCAGTTGAACTGGGACTCAGGCTAAGTGCCTTCGACATTAAACTCAACGAGCTCGACCTCGCTCGAACTATAAGGCCAAGTGCCTTCGCCATCAAGTTTAACAACTTCAACTTCAGTTGAGCTGGGACTCATGCTAAGAGCCCTCGACATTAAACTCAACGAGTTTGACCTCGCTCGAACTATAAGGCCAAGTGCCTTCGCCATCAAGATTATCAAGTTAAACTTCAGTTGAATTGGGACTCAGTCTAAGTGCCTTCGACATTAAACTCAACTAGTTCACCTCGCTCGAACTATAAGGCCAAGTGCCTTCGCCATCAAATTTAACAAGTTCAACTTCAGTTGAACTGGGACTCGGGCTAAGCGACATTAAACTCAACGAGTTCGACCTCGCTCGAACTATAAGGCCAAGTGCATTCTCCATCAAATCAGGCTAAGCACCTTCGATATTAAACTCAACGAGTTTGACCTTGCTCTAACTATAAGGCCAAGTGCCTTTGCCATCAAGATTAACAAGTTCAACTTCAGTTGAACTAGACTCAGGCTAAGCGCATTCGACATTAAACTCAACGAGTTCGACCTCGCTCGAATTATAAGGCCAAGTGCCTTCGCCATCAAGTTTAACTTCAGTTGAACTGGGACATAGGCTAAGCGCCTTCAACACTAAACTCAACGAGTTCGACCTCACTTGAACTATAAGGCCGAGTTCTTTCGCCATCAAGTTTAACAAGAGCAACTTCAGTTTAACTGGGACTCAGGCTAAGTGCCTTCGACATTAAACTCAACGAGTTCGACCTCGCTCGAACTATAAGGCCAAGTGCCTTCACCATCCAATTTAACAAGTTCAACTTTAGTTGAACTAGGACTCGCGCTAAACGCCTTCGACATTAAACTCAACGAGCTCGACCTCGCTCGAACTATAAACCCAATTGCATTTGCCATCAAATTTAACAAGTTCAACTTCAGTTGAACTAGGACTCAGGCCCTTCGACATAAAACTCAACGAGTTCGACCTCGCTCGAACTATAAGGCCAAGTGCCTTCGCCATTAAGTTTAACAAGTTCAACTTCAATTGAACTGGGACTCAGGCTAAGCACCTTCGGCATTAAACTCAACGAGTTCGACCTTAGTCGAACTATAAGGACAAGTGCCTTCACCATCCAATCTTAACAAGTTCAAGTTCAATTGAGCTGGGACTTAGGCTAAGCGCCTTCCACATTAAACTCAACGAGTTCGACCTTGCTCGAACTATAAGGCCAAGAGCCTTCACCATCAAATTTAACAAGTTCAACTTCAGTTGAACTGGGACGTAGGCTAAGTGCTTTCGACATTAAACTCAACGAGTTAGAACTCACTCGAACTATAAGGCTAAGTGCATTCTCCATCAAATTTAACAAGTTCAGCTTCATTTGAACTGGGACTCAGGCTAAGCGTATTCGACATTAAACTTAACGAGTTCAACCTCGCTCGAACTATCAGGCTAAACACCTTTGACATTAAACTCAATGAGTTCAACCGTACTCAAACTATAAGGCCATGTGCCTTCACCATCAAATTTAACAAGTTCAACTTCAGTTGAACTGGGACGCAGGCTAAGCGCCTTCGGCATTAAACTCAACGAGTTCGACCTCGCTCGAACTATTAGGCTAAGCGCCTTCATCATTAAACCCGGCAAGTCCAACCTCCGACGAATTGAGGCACAAGCTAAGCATCATCACCATTTAAGTAAGTTCTTCTCATTTGAATTAAGATTCGGTCCACATGTCGTTACCTCCAAGTTAAAGTTCGACCCCAGTCAAACTAAAAGGCCGCATTTTTTACCATCATAGTCGGTAGTTTGACCGCGTCCGAACTAGTACTAAGGCTAAGTGCCAATATCTCCAAACAACGGTATCAGATCGCCCATACCTAGTTAGAGAAGCAAAATCGTTAACGATCAACAACTTATACGCCAACCCTAGTTGAGCTCAATGGCGAGTCATCTCTACGAACACGTGCAAAAGAAAGTTTAAAGGGGAAAACGGGAAAGTACAAAAATAAGTACAAGACAAGCAACTGAAAAGAGAATTTATTTATCTACAAAGCCTGCAGCTATTCCCTTTGAGCAGTAAATTCAACTCTGTGGGAACCTCGATAAAGAGATATTTCCCCTCCGCGCGCACCGTTGAAGTGTTGAAACCTTCTTGAAACATACGGACGTCGTCGGGATCTAGGTCGGATTCGGACTCATACTCGTCCTCTACCACATTCATCCCCCTTCTGCCATCAACGAGGTGGAACAACCTGCCGTAGCCGTCGAAAGGGCACTTAAATCAACAATAACAACCGCTGAGGAATGACCTTCCGCCTGAACGACTGAAATATACAACTGAGTCGCCGAAGCGACAACACCATCCCGGCTTAAGTTAACTGGGGCAACCCACCCCCCCCACCCACTGTTCGCCCACCCTCAATGACGGGCACCGTAACCGCACTTCTTTCTGAATCCGCTTGGGGGAGTCCAAATTAATTACCATGGGAGGAGCTGGCGCGAATACCGCCCTCCGCCTGTGCAATGACCTCTCTTCCTCCCCATTCGATAGAGACTCTGCTCGAGAACGAACAGCCCCTACCGGATCTTCTTCTCGAAGAACAGCCCCTGTCGGAGAAGGGGCCATTGATGACTCAACTAACGCTGCCCTCGGTACTGGGCATGGCGCCGGTGTTGCAGCAAGTCAACCAATCACAGCTGGCCGACAAAAGGCCAACCGAGGAGCCCTGCCGCAACGTGCCCTCTCTGGCCATAACAAGCAAACAAAGTCAACAGATCGAATCAAAACAAAACGAAAGAGAAGAGAAAGCCAATATTCCACCTATCACGGGGCGGCGACCATGACTCTCCCAGAAAGACGCCCATGTGCGAATCCCTACCGTATGGAGGTGAACGGCCTCAACCCACTCGCGTATCCCACCCAACGGAGGCGGCGTCAACTTTTATGCTACAAAAACAATGACATGAGTCAACTCGTACGAACATTAGAAGAAAAGAGTGTTAAAAGGGGGTATTTTATGGTCGGGAACTTACGTACAAAATTCCAAACTCTGGGAACCCAATCGGGTCCGTCACTAGATGATCGGTCCTGATATAAAAGAAGTGCTCAAAGGGGCGACAGTCGATCTCGTCATCCAGTTCAATGGCCAAGCCCCTCGACCCGCGAGGGCACGCATGGATCATGGTGTCGTGGATTTCTAGGGAGCGTATAGGCTAAGCACATGCTGCAGCGTGACCTCTCTATCAACTAGATCCGTTTAATTGATAAACATCAAGAGCAATTTGTAGAGAGAATGAGAAACCTAGTCAGACACACCTCGTAGTAACGATAAAAGTCGACCACCGGCAATGGAAGCCGGAGTGTGAATCCCACCTTGAAAGGGTAGGCGTAAAACATGCAGTACCCTCTAAGGTCGACCTGGACTCTGTCCTCCCCGTTAGCAAGTGCAATGTCGGCATAACTTGGAATGCCCCACTATTTTCGCATTTGGGATATCCCAACTTCCCCCATCTGCTCCACTCTACCGTCAGCAATAAAATCAACCACCAGACTCCCGGGCAGAAATACAATCTCATTGACCGATGGTACTTCATCACTTTCCACTAATTCTATATTTCCCGTCGCTGGGGCTGGTTCTTAGACCACCGGAAGATTAACCGGAAGGTTGTAATGAGAAGGATTCCTTGCCATTGATAACTCACGAACAAAGGAGAAATAGGTTTTGATGGAAAAGATGAATATTGTAGCAATCAAAGAATAGAGATAAAGAAAGAATCGTAGGTAGAAATGCTTCCTTAAAATATTTCTTAGGTAATCAATGAAAGTATGAGAAGCAAGTGCTAGACTCTCTCTATTTATAAAAAACAAAATTGGCCTTCACGAAACCCAATAGCCATCATTAAATACATGGCTCGCTGTAAAACAGTTTGGTTTCACATAAATGTGCGTCATTATGACAGACTCCACCAGGCGACTTTTCAGTTATCGACCGGCGTGTCACCCCCGTAATGGTCGTGACGACCCGCGAATGTTGGGATGGTGCTCTATGCGGTTTCAAAAATTCAAATACCGCCAAGTGTATAGAAAGCACGCCTTCAGTCTTCTTAGCCAGCAATGTACAGTCCGTCCACCGGGGACGATGGGTTACATCCCCGGCGAACGGAGGGACTAACTGTATGGGTCAAAATCTGATCAAATATTAATTACGAAACTAGCCCTATCCTCAATAATCTACAATTGATAAATGGTACGAAAACCCAGAATGAATGACAATTGACTCTCATATGATCCAATCGACAATGTTACGACCCTCCCACGCTTCGAAGGCGAAACCTCGACATGGTCACAACCACTTATTGCCAGCTCACGAAGCTCACAACTATAAATATCAGAGAGAGAACCCTAAGAAGGGCTTCTTCTTCGACATTATTCAAAAGAGAGAAATACATAACAATACTCATACTTTGGGAGAATGGAACACCATTGTAAGGAGCTAAACCTTTTCAAGGAGAGGCAGACCAGATTACTACAGTCAATAAAGTCTCCTTATACATTTTCCCCTAATTCTCAATGCTTGTTCTTCATATATTTCACTTGGTCCAATGATTTATTATAATTTGCTATGATTTACCCTTATTTATTTTGATTGTTTTATGTTGTAAAGTATCTTGATAACTTTTGAGCCAAACACCATGTTACTCCTCATCATCCACAACAATCACGCAAGCAATGGTGATAAACACTTCATCTGTGGAAGAGTAGTTGTCAAACTTAACCGAAGTAAAATACACTTAGAAGCAGTTTTTAAAAATTTGGTCAAACACTAATTGCTGCTCAGAAGTGCTTTTCAAATTAATTAGTCAAACACAAACTATTTCTTAATAATAGCCTGTTTGGCCAAGCTTATTTTTGGCCAAAAGTATTTTTTTTTCCAAAAGCATTTTTGGCCGAAAATTGAGGTGTTTGGCTAAGCTCCTGAAAGGAAAAAATGCTTTTGAAGAGAAGCAGAAACAATTTTGGAGAAGCAGAAAAAAGTAGTTTCTCTCCAAAAGCATTTTTTTGAGAAGCACTTTTGAGAAAGATACACTTAGAAGCAGTTTTTTAAAGTTGACCAAACACTAATTGCTGCTCATAAGTGTTTTTTAAACTAATTAGTCAAACACAAATTGTTTTTCACCAAAAGTACATTTGAGAAAAGCACTTTTGAAAAAAAAATACTTCTCAAAATAAACTGATTTTTGCAGATTGGCCAAACAAGCTATAAAAATACTTTTGAAAAAAACACTTTTAAAAATAAGTTAATTTTTGTAGCTTGACTAAACAGACTAATAAATCGCTTTAACTATCCGAGACTTCAAAGTGTTTTTTGGAACCAACGGCATATAATCACAATTACCATTACCGACTTATAAATCATATAGTATTTGTTAAGTATTTAGTAGTTGCGACCTTCGCAAATTGTTTGCGACGTATATATCGCTCCCATATAAATCGTATTTAGCGGTTTGTGCCTTTTAAGTTTTAATAACCGTTTGGTTTTTGTTATCCTAAAAATATTGTCGCTGCCTTCCAAGATCTAATTTGGTAGTTGGTAACAATCAAAATCCTCAAATTACACCAATCCATATGTCGAGCAAAGAAACCTCAAATGCAGGTAACTGCGATCGGCTGTACACGGCCTTAACTGGTTGCCACCGGCGGTTCGCGACGGGGAGAGAAAGGGAAATAGTATGCCGCCACATAAACCGGTCATTGGCAGAGTGTATGGTGGCAGTTGTATGTCCAGCCGAATCGGACGCCGTCCGCAGCCTCTGCTCCAGTGGTGGCACCGCCCTCAAACGCCGACAGTGTCGGGAGGCCCAGCTCTCTCTTTCCGTTTGCCTCGCCTCCCATCAGGACCTTTCCTGAATTGAGAAGAGAAATCACAAGGCTTTTCTATTTCTCTTTTTTTATTAATTATTTTGTGGGGTTTCCATTGTAATTTTCCATTTTTCGTTTATCTTATACATAAATTGTCTTACATAAATATTTGATGAAGTTAATAATTGAGAAGAAAAAGAGATCAACATTGCTAGAGCAAAAAAAAAAAAACCACTTTTGAGTAATGCAAAAAAATAAAATAAAATAAAAATGTTTTACGAGTGATGCAATGTGAGCTATTTTTTCTTTCAGAAAAATCAGTGTGTCTATTTGCACAAAATATAAATAATCAAGCCAAATATATAAACTATTTTTTTTATATATTTCAATTTCGGTCTTTATTGAGTTTTTGAGTTTTTCTTTGGACTAATGCGATTATTTACTCGTTATGGTCTTAGATAATAAGAAAATGAGTGGGAACATTAGATAGTTCTTGATTAACCTTAAAAAGAAAATTTGAGCACATTACACCTTAAATCCTATTAATTATGTTAATGAGATTCAACAATTTATAAAAAAATTTGTTTTTATCCTACTTGAATAATGTAATTTTCAACAATTTATAGAACAATTGGGTTCCGTATTTTTCAATTTTATAATCCACATTTCAATTTACAATCAACTAATCTAAAAATAATATGCTAAGATTCAATATCCAACTTCAATAGGTTCTCAAAATTACTATTTAATTTTTAAAAATGATTCCTCAAGCTTTTAAATTAATTTTCAAATTGACTCAAATATTAATTCAGCAAACCAAGTTCATTTGGGTGGTAAAAATTAGATTTTTAACAAGCTTAAATATGTGGGTTTAAATTTCAAATTTGATTTAATGAAAAATTTAGAGTGGGTACTATTTAGACTTGTTAGAAATAATATAAGGAGGTTGTATATAAAATTTAAAGTCATTTAATGGAGACTTAGATTGGTTTTGAACAAGAATTACAACTAGAAATCGTGAAAGAAGTTCGTCTACAGACGCTTGTATAAATGTGTATAAAAGTGTATAACGTTTGTTTCTACACTATTATACAAGATTATATTAAAAAACTGATTTCGTCCTCTTCCTTGCGTCTTTTCTAGAATATAACTCAAATCTTGCCCAAATTTACTCCAAATCACTTCAAATTTAAATTTTGTACTCCTTTTGATATTTCCAATCAATTTGAACAATACTCAATCAAAACAACAAACAAATTCAAAAAATGCATTTTCAAAAGCAAAGCTTTGAATTGTCTTCAATGATGGACTTATACTCCTCAATTTTTACACTGCAAGCAGGTGACACAATAGGAGAAGCAAAAAATATACGATACCGTGAAGTATATGTAGAAGATATGAGATGAAGAGAGAGTGAAAGTAATGGCTGTAAGAACAAAGAATTAACTCCATGACTTTTAGAAGCAATGATTGTAAGAACAAAAAATTTGAATTCGCAAGTGCTTCAAAATATGTACAATATGAGGTAGGCGGGATAAAACTTAAAACATAAATTATTTTTTATTATGGTATAAAGACATATGTGTTTTCTTATAATTTTTTCTAGAAAGTTTTGTCTATTAAGACTTGCATGTCACAATTCAAAAAATGTATTTTTCTTTGTTTGCTATTCGATTAGCATAGTTCTAACTTCAAAATGTTGCATTTTCTAATATCTTCCAAACTTATACAATTATATTTGTTACTTGTTAGTAAGCTAATTACTCTGCAAACAATTCCTATGTTATTTGTTACATTACAATACATTTGCTACATTTTTTCCTAAATAACATGTTAACCAAATTTATGAAGAAAAACATGTGAATCGCAGGATTCCGAAAATAATAGAAAAAGAGTATGACACTTCAGGTTCCAATTTATAATTTTTAAAAATTCTAAAACATTTTTTTTGACAACTTTCATAAGTATAAATTTAAACCAATGTTGAAATTCAATTTTACACGTTGATTTAATATTTTAAAACCTTAAAATGTTGTTTTCTCAAAATATAATACGTATTTCTCTGTGACAACACCCATATATAACAATCATTCACTATAACATCCAATTTCTTTCTCTAAAAACCGATGTTTAATTTTTACCTACATATAGTAGCAACAACCATATATATATATATATATATATATATATATATATATAACATTATTTATAAAATTATCATTCTATAACAGCCATATAAAAACTTTAAGGTTACTAATAATAATTCTAAGAATATGCACACAATCTTATTCGTTGAATAAAGTTTTTATTTTGCAAAAGACATAAGGTTTCAAGATTTTCACGTGATATCTTTTTCATTGGATAAATGCCAAAAGTATTTAGATAGAAGATTTAACTGCCAAACTATTAGATTGTCTTCAAGCGAAAGTTATTGGATACTTATTCAATCATTATATCAGCTACAATTGCAAAGTTATTCCATTAATTTTAAAAGAATTTATTTTTCTAAGTAGCTTTTAAATGTGTGCCTTTGAGTTTAAATCTTTATACTTTTAGTTATGAATTTCTGAATAATGTATTAGATAATATTTAACAAGTAACATATGCATATCTTTTGAGATTATAAATTTGAATAATTTTCTTATCTTTTATATGTAACATTGGAAAAGGAAATAATTTTGATTTTTGAAGAATTTGTATTTATAATGATAAAAAATATTTAAATCTCAAATATTAAGAGGGATTTTTACATTCCTATGCCATATAGTAAATTATATTACTGTTCATGCTTAACTTTTAATATAATTACCTTTTATACACCTAAATACCATATATGTACATTTTAGGGATTTTAATGGTATTAATTAATCTCCTAATTTAACTCTACCGTATATTCCCACTTGTGGCAATCCGGCCCGTCATCTCATGCATTTCCGTCCCGTTTCCCCTGTTGTATGCTTCCTCGTGTGTGAGTATATGTATTTTGTGAATTTGAAGTGATTCAGATAGAGTTTGGTAAGAAATGAGACAATTAGTCTCTTTAAGGAAGCATTAGTTTGGAAAAGTCAACCGGATGTTGACTTAGTTAGAGGGTTCGGAATTTAATTCCGGTGATTCATTAGTTTCGGGGGATGATTTAAGGCTTAGGAGCGCAATCAGACGTAATTTTGGAGGTCCAGTGAAGAAGTTAGCCTATTTTGGCGAAGTTAGTATTTTGGCGATTTTCGATTAATAGGTGAAATTTTGATCCGAATGCTGTTACAGAATTTCAGAAGTTATTATAGCTTTGTTAAGTAATTTGAAATATGTGTGCAAAATTTCACATCATCTGAACGTGGTTCGGATGATTTCGGTATCGTTACTCTATAATTGTCGTCCGCTTTGCACTGCTCGCACTTCTAAAATGTCCAAACAAATCTCACTCTCCCTTTTAAACCCCCACCACCAACATTTATTCCTTTTAAAATTCAACTACTGATGTTGCCTATGTAAAACCATGAAGCCAACAAATATAACGTCAAAATAGAAAGAAAAATAAAGTAATTTTTATATTATAAAGAAAAACAAATGAGAATATTTTTGTCGATCATCAAAATTCACAAAATGCCCTCAATTTCACCAGCCTTTTCTACCTGTCCCCACCTCCTCAATAAAAAAAAAAAAAAAGTCCAACCCTACCCCTTACCTCTACATATATATAACATATAATACATACTACAAGAAAATATATATGAGAATATATATACATAACATACAACCTAAACTACAAGAAAATATATAAGTAATAACATATATACATAAGATACGATATATATAAGAGAATATATATACATTATACATAAGAGATACAATATATGTACTACAACAAAATATATAACTATATATGTTATAATATATATTACATAATATAAAATATATATACTACATGAAATTATATAAGAGAATATATATACACATAACATATAATATATACTACAAGAAAATATATAAGGGAACATATATATATATATATATATATATACAAAATATACTAATTAGTACAACACAATATACTAATTAGTAGTACCACCATTGGCACATCTTCTTTTAGTTTTTTTTCCTTTTAATGGTGGTATTAGTACCTTGTTGTGCTCATTTCATTGGGGGAAGGAAGACTAAGAAAGATATGTCATTTTGGGTAATAATATATACATAATATACAATATATATTAATTACTACAACACAATATACAATGAAATATATATTATATATACTATACTAATAACTTAGTATACTATATAAAATATATTCTATACTATACTAATAACTAATATACAAGATATTGCCTTAAAAAATCGCCAGGCCCGACCCGCTAAACCCAGGACCACTGTGGGCTTAGGCCCGTCAAGGGCTGGTCTCACCCGCCAAGACTGCCAGGCCCGGAATACGAAGCCCGGCCCGTGAGACCCGTTCCCAGGACAAAATACACCCTTAATGTTTGGTATGATAGAAAATGTTTTTCGTGGAAAATATTTTGTTGGAAAACAAGTAGTAATCTTATTCATTTTTCGGTATTTGGTACACAAACCATGGAAAACATTTTCTGAAGGAATATTTGAACCGCAAAACTTTTGAACCAACAAATTTCCGAACGCACAAATTTCATAAACTTCTGAACTGCAAAACTTTCGAAACCGCAAAATTTCGAACATGTAAACTTTATAATTTCTAAATCCGTAAACTTCAAAACACATAAACCTCCGAACTCATAACTTTGAAACTTGTAAAAGTTTGAAATGTAAATCGAAAGATGAAAAAGTAAAACTAAAAATATATAAAAAAAAATTTTACGGGGGGGGGGGGGGGGTCGGGGTGAAGGAAAAAAAACAAAAATTTAAAAATTACAAAAAAGTAAAAAAAAAAAAATCTTGTGCGGGAGTTGGGGGGGGGGGGCGTGGGGGTGGTGTTGCAGAAAAAAATAGAAATTTTAAAATTACAAAAAAAAGTAAAACAAAAAACTTGTGTGGGATTGGGAGGGGGTAGGTTGGTGAGGGTGGAGGTTAGGGAGAGGGTGCAAAAAAGAAAACAGAAATTTTAAAATTTAACAAAAAAAGTAAAAATAATCTTTTTTCTTGGGGATGGGCGGTGGGGTGTCGGGAGGATTGGTGAGGATAAGGAATAAGGTGAAGAAGGTTGAGAATGGTGAGGATAAATATTTTAAAAACTAATTAAACAAAAAAAATCTAGAAAGAGTAATTAGTCAAACCGTACATGTATCGGTATAAATTGACTTGTAATTTGAAATCAACTTCTCTTAATAAAGTTTTTAAGGTGAAATCTTGCTACATATCTATGTCGAGCGGGTGAGTCCTTTGAAAATGTTTAAATACTAATAAAACTTGGCGGAATTTGGTGCTTTCTTTTGTTGTTATATTCGTTTATCCCTACAATTGATGCTTATGTAATTTTTTCGCTGTGCTTACTTTCTTGAAAATCGTTATTTTGCATGTACTCATATGCATCTGATTTTTTATGCCGAAAATATATAAATTGCAGGTAGAAATTGGTAATGTATGTGGATCGATAATGCTTATAATTTGTTCACTCTTGTTTAATAGTCCTTTGATACAAATATTATCATTCATGTTGGCCTTAACACCTTCGATCATGTGAGTTCTTCTTAGTTCGTTTGTGTAAACATATTCATTTGTGTATAGCTAATTATGATTATGACATTATTGTTTAATTTTTATTTTATGTGAATTTACTCTTAAAATTTTCTGCAGTTCATTTGTTAATTTTTTGATTTTAAACTTATTATGGTAAAATTACATTAAGATGTTGATCAACTTTTTTACCAAAATTATTTTTTTAATTAATCCAATTATTAAACTAGACAAGTGGATATGTGTAAGAACTTTAATGTAATATTAATGTCAATGTGGCTTAAAGTTTCTGTAGAACATTACACATCCAAGTATCGTTAGGAGTCTAAGTAAAATTGTAATTACTGTTTTATATGCATTCTCTATATTTTTTTATTTGGGTTTAGAAATTATTTTTCTATTTAAGTTAGTAATAGTCGATATGATTGTTTTATTTCCAATTTATTCCAAAGAAAACACACACATAAATACACAAATACCAAGATCAGAAACACACTCTTAGGCAATTTGTTCAAAACTACAAGAATTGATGAATTAGAAGAATTCTCTTCGGTTCCCACCTCTATGATTGCTTTCTCTTTAGAATTCATACAGATATAATTCCTTTAAATTTCAAGTTAGATTACTTAGTAGTTTTTGTTCTTCCCCTTTTACTCTTTAAAAATAGAGTTCGCATTGGATAAAATAGTAATTTAAATATTTTTCTAATATTTAGGAATAATTATTTAATTATTTTCCTAATATCTAAAATATTAAAAATTTATTTTTCTTATGTGTGCTTCTGTTTCGTTTACGATGTAGAAAACGCGAGTTAGGACCAACGATGCTTCCTTTGTGGTACGTAACTACTATTTGTTTTGGCATTTGAAATAATTTACAATAATTTCTTTATACAACCTTTAGATGCAAATTTTCATCAGCAAGATGCTGAAGAATTAGATTGAATTAGTTATAATGCTATATATATACATATATATATATATATATATATATATATTCAATATTTATTAATATCAAGAGTTTAGACTTTTTAATTTATAATTAGAACATAATCATAATATAATATTTATATGTTTTCTTAAGAAGATATATTCATTGAGACGGGATACACGCGCAAGGCGTATGTTGAAACTAATAATAAATTAAAAGCCTGGAATGTATATACTTTATAAATAAATTTTTATGTAGATAGAATAATTTACTAAATATTAGGGTAATATAGTTTAATAATCCCATAGGACAATTCAGTATAAAAGTTGAAACAAATATAGAGACTGTTGACCCTATAAAATAGAAGTAATTTTACCAAGTAATCCAAAATTGGGGAAAATTCACTGGCGCTATTTTCCAGTTTCCCTCATTCAAAGTGCGCTTATAAGTTTCCCTCCTTCAGTTCCTTCTCCATTACACCATTCTCCATTCCCCCAATGCCTTCTTCTTCCACAGTTATCCACACAATCGACGACGACGACGTACGCTCTCTTTCTCCCTCTGTGTGTGTTTCCTTTGTTTTCAACTACTAACCCTCATGCTATTTTCCTATAGGAATTTGATTGGGACTTAGCTGTGAAAGAAATCGATGGGGCTTTAGAAGCAACAGCAATTTCCAACAGACCATTTTCTTCTAATTTTGCTTCTACTTCTCATTCAAATCACCAAAATAAGGAAACCCATAAATATCCTTTTGCTTCTTCTTCTAGACAATCCACACTTGATAAATTTTTCCAAAATTCCACCAACCAGGACAATCGAAACGGGCTCGGACAAAAGAATGAAGATGATTTTGAATCTTGTGGGCCCAGTGAATCATCTCATGGGCCTAGTGATGTTAAGATTGATCCGGAGGCTGCAAAAACTTGGATTTTCCCAGGTTAATTTTTTCACTGTTTTTTAAATACTTCATCAATATCCTGTTTTAATTTATCTATTTTTACATATTTATGTTCTCTAGAAGTCAAAAAGTGCCAGCATTTATGAGTGTTTTACTTTATGTTTCACGGATTCTTCATTTGACTTGATGTACATGTCCCAAATGAGATACTGTAATATTTATCGTTCCAATTAAATAAACTTAGATAAAAGCTGAATGTGTTTGTACTCATCGTAGACGTAGGTTTGGCAGTTAGTTGTTGATTGGGCTTTTAAAGAATTAGTAAATACTCTTTATGTTCCAATTTATGTGAAGAAAGAAGATTTTTGAAACTTGTGGTCTAAATTAAACCATAAATATATGTGCGGCTAAAAATCATCTCATTAAGGATAAAATGAGAAGTGTATTGTTAGATTGTCTCTAAATATAGAATCATGTCATTCTTTTAGATTGTCTCTAAATATTTATGTTCCTTATGTTTACATAACCATTTACGTTATTTCTGCAGGATTACTTATGCTTTGTTTTGTTATTTTGTTTTGTCTTGCCTTGGTTACTAATTTTGTCTTTGTTTTCAAATGCAGCTTTTCATTCTGTCCTATGCGCCGAGGGTCGCATGGAAGCAACCTCTCTGCCCCAGACCCCACCTGGTGGGAGTATACTGGGTAGTTGTTGTTGTTGTTGTCATTCTTTTAGGACAAACTAAAAAGGAAATACCATCACATACACTAGGACGGTGGGAGTACCATTTGTTGTGACCCAAGGGGATGACTGAGTGGTTTAGGTGTACAAGTACAACTTGGAGATCCCATCTTCAAATCTTAACTATAATACTCAGCAGTATCTTTTCATCCATGTTGAGCAGGTTGATCTGCCAGCTGTGCTTGTGGGCTTTAGTAGGCTGCTGAATGAATTAGTCGAGGCCCATATATGTTGGTCGAGCCCTACGATTATCAAAAGAAAGGAAAAAATAGAAAAACCATGTATGATATTTGATGTTGGTTAATCTATTGTTATCCTTATACCAAAACATAGCAATGTGGGAGAAGGTGAAAATTATTGTATGTTGCTTTTGAGAAATAATTATAATTTTTGTTAGTGAAGTGAACTGCATTTTTTTCTTCTTTCCTTTTAAGACCTTTTTGTTAAATTTTAAGCATGCTATCTCTGTTCTCTAACATGATATTTAAGCAAATGGCTGATATTGACGTGCTACTTGAATGAAACTTTTGCATGGATAGTCATAAGCTCTGTGATGTAACTGTCACTATCTTTTAGGTAAAGCATTGTAGTAATTTCTTGGAATGAAGACTCATGTTCAGTTAACTTTATTTTTCCTGCAGTCAATTTCGATCGTCGTGATTATCAATTTTCTATCATCCAGACTGCTCTTTTTAGCAATACCTTAGTGGCATTACCTACAGGTCTTGGGAAGACATTTATTGCTGCTGTTGTAATGTATAATTATTTCAGATGGTTTCCAGAAGGTAATGCAGTGCTACATCTATGGTATTGCTTATTCTTTTAAACTTGTCACAGACAAGAGGGGCTTGCTCTGATGGTAAGCAATCCCCACTTCCAACCGAGAGGTTGTGAGTTCGAGTCTTCCCAAGAGCAAAGGTGGGAAGTTCTTGGAGGGAAGGATGCCGGGGGTCTATTTGGAAACAGCTTCTCTACCCCAGGGTAGGAGTAAGGTCTGCGTACATACTACCCTCCCCAGACCCCACTAAGTGGGATTATATTGGGTTGTACTTTTACTCTCGTCATGTCTCCACATCGAAGAGCTAGTTTTTGAGAAGCAAGATTAATCTCAGCTGAATCTGCTGAAATTTTGAGCTTTAAAAAAATGACAAATAGGTGCTTTGAACATAAGAATTTACTCTCCCCATCCCAATAAACTCAACCTAAACTAACCTCTACATTTATGTAGAGTAAAATATTGAATAAACTGGGAAGTTTAAATAATAGTTTAAATCGTGAAATGGTTAGTCAGTAGCGTGTCATTGGTACTTTGCTTTTCTCTTATACTCATTGGGCAGTTCAGATGGACTTAATAATTCTATCCCAACCAAACTCAAAAGGGGCGAGATGGAAATTCATTTTCTGCCCCCAGTGAGATGGGAGGTAGTGAGCCCCTAGTCTGTTGCTGGTAGATCTAATGGGATACTGGACACGAAAGATTGCAGCCCGGAGAAATGCATGGCTCCCTGCCGGTTCATGGGATGGATGTTCGCATTCCTCCGCATGATCTAACACTACCTCGTTCATCCAGATGCCAAATGAAGTTGAACAAGTGTGATATGAGTAGTTCTATAGCAGACTTAGGTCTCCATGCTTTCTCTTCCCTCTGTCCTCTTTTTCTTGATGACATCTTTTAAATTCTTACTCTCTTGCACCCTGTATAACAAAGAACAAAAAGATTTGTTTTGAAATACGTGTTAAGAACTTAACATGCAAAAATCCCCACGGATACCAAACATCCACTGGTATGTCCAGCAAAAGAGCAAGCTAATAAAGTCGTGATATATATACATCACAATGAACCTTGAGCATTTTGATTCATAGACTTCAATTGTTAAGCTCTTACCATTGCGAATGATCATTTTGATTTAAATGGACCTCTGTCAGCAGCTAATTCTACTTGTTATATTTTTCTTTGACTTTTCATCATATTGTTCGTGGTTCTTGTATTTTGAGTGCACATCTTATGCTAACAACTGTGAAATATTATGCAGCAACATTATTAGGCTAGATACTTCAGTTTATGCATTTTCAAGTTTGTGAACAAAGGAAATTTTGTTTTGAGTTTTAAGATGCCTGAATCCCGATGAGCCCCTCACTTACTAATGATGGTCCTGTTTATATATATATATATATATATATATATATATATATATATATATATATATATATCGTCTGAGAAGATATTTTAATCCAAACCTTTGGATTAACTGTTCTGGATGGTGTCCCAATGGCAGGGAAAATTGTTTTTGCAGCTCCTTCACGCCCACTTGTTTTGCAGCAGGTGGAAGCATTGCATCTGTTTGTAGATATTCCACAAGTAAGCTAGAAGTTTGTTCTGTTTTCTATTATTTCTAAGTTGCTTTTCTAATCCTGTGTCCTAAAAGAGCAAATGTACTGTTATTTATTTTTTAAGACATTTGTTACTAAATTGATTACAGGAGTGCACAATTGATCTGACAGGTCAATCAAATCCGTCGAGAAGAGCGAGCTTATGGAAAGAGAGACGAGTTTTCTTTGTTACTCCACAAGTGCTGGAGAAGGATATACATTCTGGTGATGTTCTTCACTCTGGTGCTGATACAATTTTAAAAGTGTTATATAGTTTTCGCGTATTCAAGGTTTACCCCTTCCACATGATTTGTGCTTTCAGGAGAGGAAATTGAACTTAACTGCGGTGACTTATTTGAATTTCTGGATGTGAAAGTACATGCTAGAGGAATGTGTCACTTATTTTGTATAATTTGATCACTTTCGGGTCAACAACCGTAATCACTCTTAACAGAGGTGTTGAAAGAATGAAAGAACGTCTAAAACTGAATTTATATAATTTATTTTTTGACATACTTTTGGAGGTATTTTCACTTAATAACTCTACACTTTCTGTAGATAATATCTATTTAACTAACACCGTGATTACGCCTTTCTTGTTTTGAAGAAAAATCAGATGTAATTATTTACCAGAAGCTTGAGGACACTATTATATTAAGCATTCTAGGTTCGAACAAGAATGAATATAGGCTAATGCTTGGCCCAAACAGAAGTATTCTGCTTAGATACTATCTAAATATGCAAAACGAAAACGTAGAAGAGGCATCAGACATTGAAGTTGTTAAGCTATAACAAGTTCAAGTATGTTTACTTGACAATAACGACTTTGAGCTTATCTCATTTAGGTTTGATAACGCACAAAAAATTGTTATTTGCTTCACGGTTTTTAACAGTCTAATAACTGCTTGAATGACCCTGGCAAGTGGGGAATGAATGACCCTAGCAATAATGATCATAACGGTATATCTTAGGGAATGGGGGATGGATATTGTTTGTTTGTTGGAGACAAAATGGAAAACATGACAAATGGTGTTGTGAGGAGTATTTGTGGAGGAAAGTGGGTGAAACATGATGCTATCCGCCTATCCCATCTAGGGTGTTCGCATGGGGATACTTTTATTATGGGATGAGAAAAAAAAATAAAGTTATGGAAACTGAGAAAGGTGAGTTATGTATATCAGTGAGATTTCAAAATTAATGGAATGTGGTGAAGAGGGATTTCAGGGGAGTGTGTGGTCCTAGGGAGGGTTCGAAGGCGGTATTTTTGGAAGAGATACTACTATATGGAAGAGTGGGACATTCCATGGTTGGTGGGAGAAAATCTCAATACTATCTGATAGTCGGGGGAGGGAAGGGTGCATAACCGGGAGGGGGAGGGGGAGTAGGGGGTTTACGACGACTATGTAGGAGTTTTTGGAGTTTATCGATAACCAGTTTCTTGTTTACCTTCCTTTAACAGTTGCCAGATTCACTCAGTCTAGTTGGAAGATTCTTTTTCTAGATCAAGACTTGACAGATTCTTGGTGTCCAATTTTTGGGATGAGATGAATCTAGGGCTAGGCATATATTGGGTATAATCGATAGCTCGAACCGATAAAATGCTATTGGGTTATCGATATCGGGTTATTAGGTAAATAATTCGATAACAATCTAATATTATTTGACTATTGAGTTATTGGTTCGAGTCTCAGTTTGCCCAATTTTATTAACGGTTTAACAGATAACCGAATAAGCTTTAACAAAATTATAATTTTACTCACTGTATATGAAGATTTCAAGAAGAAGAATAGAACTTATTGTATTTCAGTATATTATTCACATCAAGAGTACTGATATTTATACAATGTATCCTATGGCTAAACTAGGAAAGGAAATAAGTGATTACACTAATTAAGCTACAGAATATAATAAGCCTATAATTAAGCTAAAGAATAAAATATAATTTAATCAAATCTAATCAAATTTCTTACTAATTACACTAATCAACACTAATCAAATCTAATCAAATCTTATTACTAATTACACTAATCAACGGTATATAAAGCCACCCCATTGCTTCATTCTCTCATTCTCTTAATTCTCTTGGCAGTTGCTCTTAATCTTCTTACCGTAATCCTTAGAATAACTTTTAAACTTTTCTGAATTTCTCATTTTAATTCTTCAATTAAGATTTTTAGTTTCAAACTTTAAAGAATTAATTGTTTAGATTTTTAGTTTTGCTATTTGTTTCTTTTGTTGCAGTGATTCTTTAGTATTTACAAGACTAGAATTTTATTATTTTGCCTGCCTGCAGTAAGATAGTTAGTATGATTAGATTGTTGAATATCTTATTCCTTACTCCTACTAACTTATAACTTTGAAAGTTGAGATCATTCATTGGGATTTTCATATGCAAGAAGTTGAAATTTAATCCATCTTTTCTTGAGAGCAAAAATTCTGTTTCTTTCTCTTAGCATTATGATCACGATTTCTGTAATAAAAACATGAAACTTTTTGGATATATTTTATTCTTATCGGGTAAACTAATAACCGAACCAGTAAGGATTGTTAACTGATTAATCGATACCTGATAATCGATATTTTATCGGTTCGGTTATCGATTTAGCATATTTATAAACCGATAACCGATATGCTGAACCTATAACATTCACAACCGAACCAACCGATGCCCACCCCCAGATGAATTCGAATGTGATTCTGGTTCCTTTCCCTAGATTGACATCAGACCATTCACCTATTATGCTAGGTGTGTGTGTGTGGGGGGGGGGGGCGAGAGATCCTTTTAGATTTGAAAATATATGGTTGAAGGCGTCAGACATAGGAAAAGAGCGGCAGGGTGGTGGAGTAATTATGTGGTGGTAGGGAACTCGTCTTTCCGACTTGCAAGGAAACTAAAGATGCTTAAGAGATTTGGCAGGGTAGAGGTCAAGGTAAAAATGGTCATTCACGAGGTGAGAGAGTTAGAGATGGTAGAAAGGAAGACGGGGTTGGTGAATAGGGAAAAGGTGAGGAAGGAGTTAAAAAGAGCTAGCTTCTTTGGCTATAGCTCATAAGATTAGTTGGAGGCAAAAATCGAGGGTGTTATGGTTGGAGAAGGGGACTTGAATACAAATATCTCCACAAGGTTGCGGTGGCTAGTAGGAGGAGAAACTCATAGACTCCGTAGAGATAAATAGGGTGGTGCATGAGGGTCTGGAGGTAAGTGAGCTATCGTGGTTTCTAACGAACAATTATTTATGGAGGAGGCAGATTAAAGGGCTATTCTAAGGGGTTTTGAGTTTAAAAATGTAGGGGAATACAAAAGTGGATAGTTAAAGAAGACTATTAGAGAACATTAGGTGAAGAAGACAATTGAATGTTTTATAGGGGACAAAGCTCCAGGACCAGAAATGCCAGTATAGACTTTTGGCACATGTCGACTAGCTAAAGGTCACCTTCGGTTCTAGGCAAAGATCCGCCAGTAGCAGTTCCTATCCCAGTTCCTATTCAACATTCATTCTTTCAAAGTATTCTCCCCTTGCCATGCTTTAATCAGCTGCTTTGCGGACTGCTCTTGCTCTTACTGCTCTTTCCTATGCTTCCTGCTTCTGAATACTTGCCTTTCCCTCACCGTACACGATTTTACCTTAGTATTTTTCTAGTAGTGTTAGAAACTATTGCAGCTTTCTAGAGTACGGGGGAGTTCGAAAAAAGTCTCAATGCCTCTTTCGTTGTCATCATTCCGAAAAGAGAGGAAGCATCGAGTATAAAGGTTTATAGACCTATTGTTCTAGTAGGGAGCATTTATAAAATATGTATTGGATGAAACAATATCTACTTCGCAAAATGCTTTTATGGAAGGTAAACAAATTCTAGATGCAACATTGGTGGCTAATGAATTGGTTGATTCGAGAAGAAAGGGGAACCGAGGATTTTGTATAAATTGGATCTTGAGAAAGCCTATGATCATATTAATTAGGAGTTCCTTGACTTCATTATGTTGAGGATGAGATTTGGGGCAAGATGAAAATAAATCAAGTTTTGCATTTCAACCGCCAAGTTCTCTGTCCACGTGAATGGTAATCCATGCGGCTTCATTGGTTGGTTGCACGAGAAGAATGAGACAGAACGACCTACTTCGTATATATCTTTCATTTTAATGATGGAAGCATTGAGTAGAATGATGGCTAAAGTTATAGTAGGGGGTTACTTAAGTGGTTTTTCTGCAGCGATGAGTGGTCAAAGTATTGTAAGGATGTCTCATCTATTATTTGCAGATGATACTTTAGTGTTTTGTGATGTAGATAGAGCCTAGTTGTTTTATATGAGACAAGTGCTGACACGGTTCCCATTGGTGTCAAGCCTAAAGATAAACCTTAGAGAATGCGAGATTATTCCAGTGGGGTGCAGAGAATCTAGAGGTCCTAGCACATGCGAGGAATTGTATGATCTGGGTTCTTCAACTACTTGCTTGGGCTTACCGCTAGGTGCATCTAACAAAGACCTAGTGGTTTGGAACCCGGTAATAGAGAGGGTAGACAAAAGGCTCGCAGGTTGGCAAAAGAGGTACTTATCCGAAAGAAAAAATGAATTGTTAATTAAGAGTACATTATTGAGTATTCCCACTTATTTCATGTCCCTGTTACAGGCTCCGGTTAGCGTTACTAGGAAGTTAGAAAAACTTCAGAGACATTTTCTATGGCATGGCTCAAGTGGGGAGAGGAACTCACTTGGTTAATTGAGAGATTGTTACTACACCGGGGTGTTGTGTAGACTTGAAAAAATAAAAGAGTTTTCAACAAGGTGTTAGTGACAAAGTGACTATGGAGATTTGGGGTAGAGGTGGAGGCTTTTTGGAAGGGGTAATTGCATAGAAGTATGAGGTGTTGGAAGGGGGGTGGAGGACTTAAAATGTCACTTCCTTTTGGGTGCGGGTTATGAAGAAATATTATAAAAGGATGGAAAAATTTTAATTGAAATATATTATTCAGGGTGGGTAAGGGGAAGAAGATAAGTTTTTGAGATCATAGGTGGTGCGAGAGCAACCCATTGAGAGTCACGTATCTGAACATGTACAATATATCAAGCCAAAAGAAGATGCCGGTCTTACGATTGTGGAGCTTATAAGGGGGAGAAATGCAATGAGACTTGAGATTTAGGAGGAACTTGCAAGACTGGGAGGTAGAGGAATATCAAAACTTGCCCGTACTGTTTCACAATAAAAAAATATCACAGGATAGACATGATGCATGGAGAATGGAGGCGGGAAAAATAACGTTTTTTCCAGTAAGTCCTATTATGAGTAGCTTCTGATGAGAGAGGAGCCAACTTTTCCACATAATTTGGTATAGATTCCATAAATAGCGAGAATGGTTCTTCAATTGGCTAGCTATCAGACGAGTGATTTTGACGGCGGAGAATTTGTGGACGAGGAAGATTACTTATGTTAGCTAATGCTTCATGTTTAAAGAATCAGGAGAGAATGTGAATTGCCTCATTTTACATTCTCGGATAACATCTTACTTGTGGTTGAAAATTTTGAGATGGTGTGGTATGGAGTGGGTGATGCCGGGCACCATAATAGAAATAATTTTAGCTGGGTTTTATGAGACGGAAGAGAAGACACATGACATGAGTTGTTGCTCCCCTAGCACTTATGTGGATCGTATGGAAAGAGAGGAATAGTAGAGCCTTTGATGGAGTAGAGAAAGATCTTGTATTTTTGAGGAATAGCCTTTCTTCACTTGTTGCTTTTTGGTGCACCCACGAGGTTCATTTATGTATAGATGGTTGGATGAAATTTATAGAAAACCGTATCTTTTTGTAGGGTTTTCTATCTTTCCCTATACGTTGTGTATATGGCATTTTCTTGCACTTTGTTTTTAATCGAATTATTACTTTATTCCCCCCCTAAAAAAAAGAAATATTTGGCTTGCATCCGATTATGGATTTTCCTATCCATCAGTATGGTCATTGGCCGTTCCTTCATGATATTTTTAGTTCCATGATTATTGTGCAGAGCATGTATTGTCATTGGTGTACGTCATGGAGGTGATTTCATTTTGTAGGGGTGTGAGAAAGCACTGGGAGGAAATATGATATTATTCATATATATTGACAATGATACAAAACAATGATCCATATATATATATATATATATATATATATATATATATATATATATATATATATAATACATGTCGTACTCCTAATACATATTAGATTAAGGTTATTTACTACTATTTAACTACCAAATTAACACTTCCCTTCAAGCTCGTGCTTATAAATCATATGTACGAGCTTGTTACATATATAACTAATATGAGGGCCAGTGCAAGACTTGGTGAAAATATCAGCAAGTTGATCATTCAACTTCGCAAATTTTGTAACAATATCTCCTAAGCGTATTTTTTCTCTTATGAAGTGACAATCAATCTTAATGTGTTTAGTCGTCTCATGGAACACCAGATTTGATGCAATATGAAGGGCAACTTGATTATCACACACAAGTTCCATCTAGCTGATTTCACTAAATTTCAATTCCTTGAGCAATTATTTGATCCAAATTAGCTCAGGTATTGCCATAGCCATTGCTAGATGTTCTTCTTCTGCACTAGATCGATCAACTATATTCTGTTTCTTGCTTTTCCAAGACACCAAATTGACTCCTACTAAAACACAATATCCAAACGTAGAACGTCTGTCAGAAAGTATTCCTGCCCAATCAGCATGTGAGTATCCAACGATCTGCTCATGGCCTCGATCCTCAAACAATAACCCTTTGCTTGGAGTTGATTTTATATACCGAAGAACGCGGACAACTGCATCCCAATGACTAGTCACTGTGAGATAATTTAGTTTACCAACCAACCACCTATATCTTGCAGGATTGCTAAGCGGCTCCCCTGTCATGGTAGAATTTAAGAATTCAGATCAATCAGAGTGTCAATCGGTCTACAACCTGTCATTCATGTCTCCTCAAGAATGTCTAAGACATACTTCCGTTGTGATAGAGGGACCTCAATACCCAGAAAATACTTTAGTTTGCCCAGATCCTTTGTCTGAAAGTGTTGAAACAGATGTTGCTTCAATTTAGTAATACCATTCTGATAATTGCCAATAATAACAATATCGTCAACATAGACCACCAAATAAATACAAAGACTCGAAGTAGAACGCCGATAAAACATAGAGTGATCAGCTTCACTTTGAGTCATGCCAAACTCTTGGATAACTGTGCTGAACTTACCAGACCAGGCTCGAGTAGATTACTTTAGACGATAAAGTGATCGGCGTAAGCGGCATACAAGGCCACGAGACTCCCCCTGAGTAACAAACCCAGGTGATTGCTTCATATAAACTTCATCCTCAAGGTCACCATGTAAAAAACATTCTTAATGTCTAGTTGATAGAGATGCTAATGGCGAGCAACAACCATGGATAGAAAAAGGCGTACTGATGCTATCTTAGCCACGGGAGAGAAGGTATAACTGTAATCGAGTCCAAATATCTGAGTATATCCTTTGGCAACAAGACGGGCCTTAAGACGATCAAGCTTGCCGTCCGGACCAACCTTGACTGCATACACCCAACGACAACCAACAGTAGATTTGCACGAAGGAAGAGGAACGAGTTCCCAAGTACCACTCGTATGTAAAGAAGACATTTTGTGAATCATAGCTTGCCAACATCCTGGATGAGACAATGCTTCACCTGTAGACTTAGGGATGGAAACAGAGGACAAAGAAGATATAAAAACATAATATGGTGATGATAGATGATGATAACGTAAACCGATATAATGAGGATTAGGATTAAGTGTGATCCGTATACCTTTCCGAAGTGCAATCAGTGTACTAGGAAGAGACAAGTCTGCAGTAGGAGCAGGGTCAGGTGTAGGACATGAATTGGCCGAGCCTGATGTTGGGCGCGGACAAGGATGATAAGCCAAGAGTGGTGTTCCTGTGGCTGAGGATCTAGGAGAGCCACATTAGACTCCCCAACGGTTGGAATGAGTAAGACATCTGTGGCAGAAGGTAAAAGAGGAGCTATAATAATCTCTTCAAAAGTCGGTATATTGTAAGACCACAGATATATCGAGGTGGTCAGAAAGAAAGGTTTAGACTCAAAAAATGTGACGTCAGTTGACATAAGGTATCTACGAAGATCAGGTGGGTAACACTTTTAAACACGAGAATAACCAAGGAAGATACATTTGAGAGCATAAGGAGCTAACTTATCTTTCCCAGGGGCTAAGTTATCAACGAAACAAGTGCTCCAAAAATACGAGGGGGAAGAGAGTGATAGCATCTTAGGAAGCTCAACTCTACTCAAGAACAAAGATGAAACTTTGAAATCTCAAAAAGGGCCTTTAACAAGATGTCAAGCTAAAGAGTTGCAAAAGAAAGGTCATTAGACTTCAAGTGCAAATAAAGAAGTTAAAGTTGTTAATTGGGAGAAAGAGCTCATAGATTGGCTAGGTGTTAAAATTGTTTTATTGGCCAAAGTTATATCCAAGAAGAGGAGTATTAGATCCCAAGAGACATCCTTTGAAGAAGGTCCAAATCAGTCTACTTTTGTACCATTTTGGCACCTAAAATGTGTCCAAACTTGCAACCTAATAAGTCCTACAGGAAGTCACCTTTTTATAACATAAAAAGGACTTGCTTGATGTAAAAGAAGGGTACAATAATCGTGCTAGAAGTTGAGTGCAAGTTGGTATCAAGTTGTTTGTAAATTTCCTTCAACATTTTCAAGATTTCCAAGTCCAAGATTGATTTTTGACTTTCAAGATCATATCCTAAGGTAGTTGGACATTTTGTCCAAAGTAATTAGGACTTTATTTCTTTTTCAAAGATTTGTAAGGTTTCCAAGATTGGATTTGGACTTTCAAGATCATATCCTAAGGTAGTTTGATATTTTGTCCAAAGTAGTTAGGACTTTTTTTTCTTTGTTTTGGTAGAATTAAGTAACTCCCTCTCTATATAAAGGTGTGTCTTCTTTATTTTTAAAGAGAGTATGATGGATAATATCAATAAAGAAATGTGAGAATTTTCTTGCACCATTGTGTGTGGTTGGTTACTCTTGGATTTATTCTTCAACCTTCAAGAATCAACTTAAGGTGGTAAGATTAAACCAATTTTGAAATCTTAGATCACCTCTAGGTATTCAGGAAAGGTGATAAGTTTAGGCTTATTGTTGTTCTTGTTATTCTTAAGGTTCGTGTTTCACCATTTTCGAAATCTTAGATCACTTCTAAGTATTCATGAAAGGTGATAAGTTTAGGCTTATTGTTGTTCTTGTTATTCTAAAGGGTCGGATTTCACCATCTATCTCTTGTTTTTTAATTCTCTACCAAAGGCAATTAGTTTTTCGTTAGCTAATTGTTGTTGCTAGGATTCAACTTCAAGAATAGACTTCTTGAATTCAAGAAACTCTTTCTTGAATTCAATCTATCTTTCATTTCCGTCTTTTTTGTTTTCGTTTCCTTAATTTCTTTTAGCTTCCGCACGTTTCTTAACTTCTCTTTAATAATTTTTGAATCCCCTATCGTGTCGTTATCAGATAGTATGGGGAAACAATACTGAAGAATATGATTCTGGATGGGAGATGAAGGCATCCGATGAACCAAATAACAAGCTGTGAGAACTGCATCGCCCCAAAAACGCAAAGGAACATGAGATTCAGGGAGAAGTGTGCGAGTAGTCTCAATGAGGTGGCTATTCTTTCTCTTTGCAACCTTATTTTGCTGAGGGGTGATCACATATTTAGTTATGCACTAAAAAATCTAGGAAACTGATTGAAATATTTCATAATGGATCGGATCGAACCGAACCGAACTAATTCTAAATGGGTTGAACCGGCAGAATGTACACCCTAATTCAATCTCCTATCCTTCGCTAGTGGTAGGCTTGTATTAAAAATAATGGCACCCGCAGTCATCAAATTTGAGATCCGCCTCTGCGGTGGCCGTATGAATAAACTCCACATATACACCGATAACCTAAGATGCGCCTCAATGGAAACACATATGCAGTTAATACTAAAATGACTATAATGCCTTGAATTTAGATTTTAATGCCAATTAAGCAACCTGGTCGAAACCATTGGCTCTTCTAAAATATAGTAATGAAACATTTAATACCTGATATAAGCCAAACCAAAAATTGTTTCACTAGTGCTTCGGTAACTGGACATTGATTGCACGAAATTCATTAACAGGACCAACAATTCCTCAGCATGCTGGCATTCAATGGAAATTTCCCTCTTTAAACCCTGTCTGAAACCAATAGTGAAGCGGATGGTCTTATGCTCAGCACAGTTGACAAAATTTAAGCAGCACAAAAATTTTCTTCTCAGCTACTGGATTTAAAATCAATCTGCATATACATGCTTATCTGTTCAACTAATCAAAGTGATCAAGCCCTCTGTTATAGTACACTATCCAACTCCATGTGCGAAATTTGAATTTTCAGTCATGTATGCAGCTTGACTCATGGGAAGTGGTTTAGTTCAACTCAACACTTATGCAACAAGGGATTTTCCACTTTGATCTCCTTCTGTAGTTCCATGTTCCACTTCAACGAGTGTCCACAAATTGCCATCACATTATACCTAATTCCCACAATGTAACAAAATAAGAAAAAAATCAGAAAGAAGTTCAACTTGGCTACCAATTTACAAACAAATAACATTAAAGAATTTCGCACTTAATAGGTAAAACTGAGAAGAAAAGTATTTGGGAGATGCATAGACTACCACCAGAAAAATAAAAGTAACTATCCTAAACTGGAATAGTTTTTCTCGTTAGAACAAGAGGTCCGATGAATAATTCCTTGAGAAGTGATAAACTGTTGAAATTGAGAGGATAAATATTCCAAGGCATTATCACTACGACAAATGCGAATAGAAACACCAAATTGATTTTTGATTTCAACACAAAAATTCTGAAATATAGATAACAACTCTAAACAATCTTTCATTAAGAAAAGCCAAGTATATCTTGAATAATCTTCAATGGAACTAACAAAATAATGAAATCCCAAGGTTGAACTGACTCTACTAGGACCCCATATATCAGGATGAACTAAAGAAAAAATAGATTCTGCATGACTCTCAATACTTCGAGGAAAGGAGGCTCGAGTATGTTTCCCGAGCTGACACGGCTCAAAATCTAATCTAGATAAACTAGACAAACTAGGCACCCTCTTCTGAAAGTTATATGTCCTAAACGTTTCTGAATTAGGTCCGGAGGATTTGTAACTAGACATGCCTTGGAGGAATTATGTGAGTTAAGGTAGTAAAGGCCTTCTAATTCAAGTCTTGTTCCAATCATCTGTCCCGTACTGTGGTCCTACATAATAATAGAATCATCAATAAAATATATACCACAATGGAGGGCACGAATCAAATGACTAACAGATGCAAGACTAAAAGGACATCCAGGGACATAAAGAACGGAATCTAGAGTGACAGAGGCTAGGGGATTACCTTGTCCAATTTCATTTGCTTTAGTTTGAGACCCATTGGCTAAAGTAATAGTGGAAGGAGACTGTGAATACACAATATTTGACAAAAGAGAGAAACGCCCGAGTCCACGACCCAGGGTCCAAGAGTACTAGACTAGGAAATACAAGCAAAAGAATTATCAGCAACAGAAGTATCAGTCTGAGCAATAGAGACTACTGGTGGAGATGTCTACTTACTTGCTCGATACTGAAGGAACTCATTATATTTCCGTTCAGATAAAGAAAATCCATGGTTACCTATAGTCTTGGTCTGAGCAGCATAAGCATTTTTGGGTGGACGATCATGTAAAGAATAACACACGTCACGAGCGTATCCAAGTTTATGACAATAAGAGCACTTGGGTCTAGATCTTCCAAAACGACCTCTTCCTTGTCTATTATTTATATTTTGAGATCCCTGATTGTTCACTATCTGGGATGCGAGAGCAGACAAGTCAAGTGTCTGTGATGAGATCGCTGGGTGACTTGGTGCCGCAGCAAGGCGAAGGAATCGAGAATAATTCATCAACTGTGGGGACATTCGTACTAGCCAAAATCTGATCGCGTACTAAGTCAAGATCATTAGGAAATCCAGCAAGAGTAAGAACTACAAAACATCTTTTGTCACTGCTCTTGTTGCTTACTTTTAACACTAGTAGAAACTGGCATCAACTTCTCAAATTACTCCATTACCGCTTGTACTTGTCCCAAGTAAGTAGACATATCTTATTCACGTTTTTTAAATTTGTCATCTGCGATGTCACATCATAGGAACGAGATATGTCATTAGTGTATAAAATGCGAGCCTTTTCCCAAACCAAATAACATGTTTGGAATGGATGAAACAAGAGCATCGACTTGGAATCAATAAATCGCCACAGAATACTGCATAATTGAGTTTGAATGAATTAATTTGAAGAAGTATTTCATGACTAGAGGTTGCATGCACATTTGAATGTATTTACTTTTGATTACGAGAATTGTAAACCTCATAACTTTGAAATTTCCGTTCTTAGACCATATTGAACGTTTATGAAATTATATCTGTAAAATCACAGGAATATGCTTCGCGAGACATCTAGTTTGCTTGGTAATCGACGAGGCTCATCGCGCAAGTGGAAATTACTCTTATTGTGTAGTAGCTCGCCAGGTTTGGCAGTCAGTTTGTTTTTATGTCCTAGCTTTCTGATATGATTCTTAATGTGTCTGTCAATATGAGGCTATTTTGTAACTTTATGAGTTGCTTTGCCACGTGAATTTAACCTGGTACCTGTTTATAGTTGTTCTCTCCTTTCTGTTGATAATCAGTAATCTAAAAGAAGCTATATAACTGGGAAATATGTTCAACATTCTCTCTGTGTGGACTACTTACTATTTAGAGATGCATGTGATACCTATTCTTCGGGAGGTGAGACAAAGAGACCGGTGATCACCGGCTCCCCTTTTTGATGTTTCACCCTTTCACCGCATGTAAGCTTCTAAAATCTGGACAGTTTATCAACAATTTGGAATTCTGCACCTCCACAAGTAATTATTACAATGATGTGGAGCAGCATGAATCCTTTTAATAGAAAGACTGTGAGAAGGCACGGGAGAAGAATATATAATTGATATGTAAACATGATACAATGAGCCCTATATATAATACAATGACCTAGCCTACTCCTAATACAGTTTAGACTAGACTTCTAATACAGTTAGACTTCTAACACTCCCCCTCAAGCTGGTGCATATAAATCATATGTACCGAGCTTGTTACATATGTAGTTAATACGAGGACCAGTGAGGGACTTGGTGAAAATGTCTGCAAGCTGATCATTTGACTTTACAAACTTTGTAGCAATATCTCCCGAGAGTATCTTTTCTCTGATAAAGTGACAGTCAATCTCAATGTGCTTAGTTCTCTCATGGAACACTGGATTTGACGCAATATGAAGAGCTGCTTGATTATCACACACAAGTCCCATCTGACTAACATCACCAAATTTCAGCTCTTTGAGCAACTGTTTGACCCAAACGAGCTCACATGTCGCCATAGCCATTGCTCGATATTCTGCTTCTGCACTAGACCGAGCAACCACATTCTGTTTCTTGCTTTTCCAAGATACCAAATTTCCTCCTACTAAGACACAATATCCAGAAGTAGAACGTCTGTCAGAAGGCGATCCTGCCCAATCAGCATCGGAGTATCCAACAATCTGCTCATGACCTCGATCCTCAAACAATAAACCTTTACCTGGAGTTGATTTTATATACCGAAGAATGCGAACAACTGCATCCCAATGACTATCACATGGCGAACCCATAAACTGGCTCACAACACTCACAGAAAAGGAAATGTCAGGTCTTGTCATTGTAAGATAATTTAGTTTACCAACTAACCGCCTATATCTTTCAGGATCGTTAAGAGGCTCCCCCTGTCCTGGAAGAAGTTTAGAATTCGGATCCATTGGAGTGTCAACAGGTTTACAACCTGTCATTCCTGTTTCCTCAAGAATATCTAAGGCATACTTCCGTTGTGAGATCACAATACCTGAGCTAGACTGTGCGACCTCAATACCCAGAAAATACTTTAGTGTGCCCAGATCCTTAGTCTGAAAGTGTTGAAAGAGATGTTGCTTCAATTTAGTAATACCATCCTGGTCATTGCCGGTAATAACGATGTCGTCAACATAGACCACTAGATAAATACAGAGACGTGAATCAGAATGCCGATAGAATACAGAGTGATCAGCTTCACTCCGAGTCATGCCAAAGTCCTGGATAACAGTGCTAAACTTACCAAACCAGGCTCGAGGAGACTGCTTTAGACCATAAAGTGACCGGCGCAAGCGACATACAAGGCCACGAGACTCCCCCTGAGCAACAAACCCAGGTGGTTGCTCCATATAAACTTCATCCTCAAGGTCACCGTGTAAAAATGCATTTTTAATGTCCAGCTGATACAGGGGCCAATGGCGAACAGTAGCCATAGAGAGAAAAAGGCGGACTGATGCTATCTTAGCCACTGGAGAGAAGGTATCACTGTAATCAAGCCCAAATATCTGAGTATACCCCTTGGCCACAAGACGAGCCTTAAGACGATCAACCTTACCATCTGGACCAACCTTGACTGCATACACCCAACGACAACCAACAGTAGATTTATCCGAAGGAAGAGGGACGAGCTCCTAAGTACCACTCGCATGTAAAGCAGACATCTCGTCAGTCATAGCCTGTCGCCACCCTGGATGAGACAATGCTTTACCTGTAGACTTAGGGAGGGCAACAGAGGACAAAGAAGATAGAAAAGCATAATAGGGTGATGACAAACGATGATAACTTAAACCAATATAATGAGGATTAGGATTAATGGTGGTCCGTATACCTTTCCGAAGTGCAATCGGAAGAGACAAGTCCGCAGTAGGAGCATGGTCAGGTGCAGGAAGTGAATCAGCCGGGCCGGATGCTGGGCGAGGACGACGATGATATGTCAAGAGTGGAGTGTCTTGTGCATGGAGTCTAGGAGGAGCCACAGTAGGTGGTCCAACGTTTGGAATGGGTAAGACTTCTGTAGAGGAAGGTGAAGTAGGAGATATAGACTCCCTAAAGGCCGGTATAGGTAAAACTTCAGATATAGCCAGATGGTCAGAATGGTCAGAAAAGGTAAAGAAAGGCTTAGACTCAAAAAATGTGACATCGGCTGACATAAGGTACCTACGAATATCAGGTGAATAACAACGATAGCCCTTCTGAACACGAGAATAACCAAGGAAGACACACTTGAGAGCACGAGGAGCTAACTTATCTTTCCCAGGAGCTAAGTTATGAACGAAACAAGTGCTCCCAAACACACGAGGGGGGACAGAGTATAAGGGTGACTGAGGAAACAATACCTCATGCGGAATCTGATTTTGGATGGAAGATGAAGGCATCCGATTAACCAAATAACAAGATGTGAGAACTGCATCGCCCCAAAAACGCAGCGGAACATGAGATGCAATGAGAAGTGTGCGAGCAGTCTCAATAATGTGCCTATTCTTTCTTTCTGCAACCCCATTTTGCTGAGGGGTATAAGGACAAGAGGTCTGATGAATAATTCCATGAGAGGACATAAATTGCTGAAATTGAGAGGACAAATATTCTAAGGCATTATCACTGCGAAGGGTGCAATTAGAAACACCAAATTGATTTTTAATTTCAGCACAAAAATTTTGGAATATAGAAAACAACTCAGAACGATCTTTCATTAAGAAAATCCAAGTACATCTTGAATGATCATCAATGAAACTAACAAAATAACGAAATCCAAGGTTGAACATACTCTACTAGGACCCCATATATCCGAATGAACTAAAGAAAAAACAGACTCTGCACGACTCTCAATACTACGAGGAAAGGAGGCGCGGGTATGTTTCCCGAGCTGACATGACTCAGACTCTAATGTGGATAAACTGGACAAACGAGGCACCATCTTCTGGAGTTTGGACAAGCTAGGATGTCCTAAACGACTGTGAAGTAGGTCTGGAGGATCTCCAGCTAGACAGGCCTTAGAGGATGTTAGGGAGTTAAGGTGGTAGAGTCCGTCTGATTCAAGTCCTGTTCCAATCGTCTGTCCCGTACTGCGGTCCTGCATAATAAAAGAGTCATCAATAAAGTATATTCCACAATGGAGGGCACGAGTCAAACGACTCACAGATGCAAGATTAAAAGGACAGCCAGGGATATAAAGGACGGAATCTAGAGTGACAGAGGGTAGAGGAGTTGCTTGTCCAACTCCTTTTGCTTTAGTTTGAGACTCATTAGCTAAAGTAACGTTGGGAAGAAACTGTGAATACGTAATATCTGACAAAAGGGATTTATTACCTGAGATATGATCAGAAGCGGCTGAGTCCACCACCCATTGTTCAAGAGGACTAGACTGGGAAACACAAGCAAAAGAATTACCAGCAACAGAAGTATCAGGCTGAGCAACAGTGGCTACTTGTGGAGACGTCTGCTTACTTGCTCGATATGTAAGGAACTCATTATACTCCCTTTCAGATACAGAAAATCCCTGGTTACCTGTAGGCTCGGTCTGAGCAACATAAGCATTATTTGTTGGTCGACCATGTAAAGAATGGCACACATCACGAGTGTGACCAAGTTTATAACAATAAGAACACTTGGGTCTAGATCTTCCAAAACGACCTCCTCCTCGTCTATACTCCATAGTATGAGAAGCCCGATTGTCCACGGATTGGGAGACGAGGATAGATGAATCAAGTGTCTGTGATGAGCTCACTGGGTGACTTGGTGCTGCAACAAGGCGAAGTAAGCGAGAAAATAATTCATCAACTGTGGGGACAGTCGGACTAGCCAAAATCTGATCGCGTACTGATTCAAGATCATTAGGAAGCCCAGCAAGAGTAAGAACTAGAAACAGCTTTTGTCGTTGCTCTTGCTGCTTTGCAACGCTTCAGAAACTGGCATCAACGTCTCAAATTCCTCCATAACTGCCTGCACTTGACCCAAGTAAGTAGACATATCCAATTCCTGTTTCTTTAAATTTGTCATCCGCGATATCACATCATAGAAACGAGATATGTCATTAGTGTATTAAGTACGAGCCTTTTTCCAAACCAAATAACATTTTTGGAATGGACGAAACAAGGGCATCAACTTGGAATCAATAGATCGCCACAAAATACTGCATAACTGAGCATCAATCTTCTCCCAATGTGCTTTGGCTTTTTTATTTCCGTCACTAGACTCTTTGGTTAGATGATCCTGAACACCTTGGCCTTTACACCACAACTCGACAGACGATGCCCAAGCTAGGTAGTTTGAACCTCCCATTAAAGGTTCTGAGGTAATCATAATACCGGAACTGCCAGAACCCTGGTTTTTAGGCCCGAAAGCATCTAGTCCCAAAGACATCGTTGGATTATCAACTGAAAACTCGCTGAAACTGAACAGAGGACTGAAAACTGGTGCTGCCGGAAAAGCACTGTAGCTGCCGGAAAAATTCAAAGTTGTCGGAATTAAAAAGTAAAAATATGGATAGGCTCGGAATTCAAGTAGGAGCAAACTGTCCTGAAGAAATTTTGGCCGGAAAGTACTGTAGCTGCCGGAAAAATCACTGTAGGTCGCCGGAAAAAATCAAAGTTGTCGGAATCGAACAAAAAGTGGATGGGTAGGGTCGGAATTGTATTCCGAGCAATCTGTTTCTGAAGGAGCGAAGCCAAAAAATGGCCGGAAACAGCCCCACGCTCCGGCGCGTGGTCTGACGCGCCGACAGCTGTGGTGGCGCGTGGGAGCGCGTGACGGGGATTCTGCCGGAGAAATTTCTGGGGTTTGGTCGGAATTGTGAGCCGAACCTCGCGGTGGTCTCGGATTTTGCACAACACCACCAGAAAAGGTAGTTTAGGTATACTGACAGATTGTTTAGTCGCCGGAAAATTGCACGGCGACGAGGTCTTCTTCCCGGAAGTAGCTGGAATGATGCACAGCTATACTATTCTCACCAAAGCTCTGATACCATGTGAGAAGGCACGGGAGAAGAATATATAATTGCTATGTAAACATGATACAATGAGCCCTATATATAATACACATAACCTAGCCTACTCCTAATACAGTTTAGACTAGACTTCTAATACAGTTAGACTTCTAACAAAGACAAAATCAGAAAATCTGAAGTCCTCGATGTAAGTTTTTAGCAAGTACAGTAGTTTTATTCATGAATTACACCACCAAGGATGGTACTGTCTTGAGTAAAAAAGTATCATGGATTTGATTCCTCAAGTGTGGATGAAATAGAGGAGATGCAGTATGATTCTATGTAGGTTGCGAGAGACATTTTACACCAAGATTTTCGATAGGGTAATCACCCATGCACTCGGAGTATAGAAAATCAAGAAGACAAATCTATAGATATTCAAGAGTATGGGACAAAAAAGTTCATCACGCTCCCAAAATGTTAAATAAAATTTTGAAAACATCTATACATCAAACTTGTGAACTACTGTGACAGTTGCTCTATTTGGTCTAATCTGTCATTGTGATAACTGAAAGAAAGGAATTGCGGAAATAATTTAGTTGCTTTTTTGCTTTATGTAGAAGTTGAAACCCATTGTTGGTCTAGTGCCAGCTTTACATACCTAATTCAGCATTCTACCTCAGATTTTTGTTCTGCCTTTTTCCTGCTAAAGTCAAATCCTTGGCTCACTCCTTGGTCCATTTTCAACTGGGCAGGCTTCTCTTAGTTCCAAGTGTAAATGCTTATTTTATTTTTTCAAGCTCCATTATGGTGTACATTTTTAATCCGGTGTCCAAATATAAGGGAAACATTTTGAGGTAGTATTAGATTATCATGCTATTTCCTGTTAAACTTTCTATAAAATATGTCGAATTTCCATATCAATTCCTCAATTTATCTCCATTTGGTTGGTGAAAATTCAACTTTTTTGATTTATTTGTAGTTGATGGCATGTAATGTCCAAGTCAGGACATTAGCATTAACTGCAACACCTGGGTGTAAGTTACTAATTATCTGCTGGACTTTGTTGGACTTTAAATTGGTTTCATGTCTTATGTCACTCTTCTTACTGGGATCTTCCATATGTTAGCTAAACGGCAGGCAGTTCAGAACGTGATTGATAACTTGCAAATATCAACACTTGAATATCGAAATGAAACTGACCCAGATGTGCTCCCATATGTGCATGCTCGAAAGATTGAACAGATAACGGTCTAAATATATCTCCCTTGGGCTCTTTACTGAACCTTTTTTTCCGTTGTTTATGTTCAAAAATTTTCAAATCATGCTTTCAGGTTCCCATGGGCCAAGACGCTGATGAAGTTGGTAAACTCCTCTTGAAAGTCATATGCCCATTAGTGAATCGGCTTAATGCATATGGTCTACTACTGAATAGAGACTACCGGACAGTATGGCTACTATTACTTGAAAATTCTTTAGATGTTTTCTTTTGATTATGATGTAGTTGTTTGCTACATTCCTGGGGATGTGCTGTTTTGACTAGTCAGTCAGCGATGTTCAGGTATAGGGTAGTTGTTCTTTGAAGTCTGTCATTATCCTCTTTCCAAGCTTTCTTCCTATTTTTGTTCTGGTTATGTTTTTCTTACCCATTTGCATTTCTCAGTGGATTATAGTGATACAATCTACTGTTGAAGAGATGCTAATGCCTCCATGTGGCTCCTATCCTGCAAGACTTGAATAAATTGTTTGATGCTAAGGCCCGTATGTGTACTTTGGCATAGTTAGTAGCTGCAAAAGTAAAATGACTATTTTATTTTGTTAAAGAGTTGCAATAAAATTTTAAGTTGTAAATTTGATTTAATGTCATTAGTTAGTAGTGTATAATTGCCAGAAAAATTTAATTGTAAATTTCTGTCTTAAAAATCCTGATATCTTTTGTTCTTAATGTCTTCTCATCACTAAATTCAAATGTAAGCTCTAGTACCAGATTGTATTAGTATAATTCTAGAGGTTTCTACTCTATACAGATATGGACCACTTTCAATCTGTGAAATAATTAGATCATTAGTAACATATAAGACAAGGGGTCCTATATACTCTTTAAGCAAAATCACGTTTACACAAAGACCCGGATGGCACGCATGGATCATGGTGCCGTGGATTTCTAGGAAGCGTAGAGGCTAAGCACATGCTGCAGCGTGACCTTCCTACTAGCTAGATCCGTTTAATTGATAAATATCAAGAGCAATTTGTAGAGAGAATGAGAAAGCTAGTCAGACACACCCCGTAGTAACGGTAAAAGTCGACCACCAGCATTGGAAGCGGGAGCGTGAATCCCATCTTGAAAGGGTAGGCGTAAAACACGCAGTACCCTCTACGGTCGACCTAGACTCTGTCCTCCCCGTTAGCAAGTGCAATGTCGACACAACTTGAAAAAAATAGTTTCTTTCCAAAAGTACTTTTTTGAGAAGCACTTTTGAGAAAAATATACTTAGAAGCAATTTTTTAAAGCTTGGCCAAACACTAATTGCTGCTCATAAGTGTTTTTCAAACTAATTAGTTAAACACAAAATGTTTTTCACCAAGAGTACTTTTGAAAAAAAAAAAAAGAGCACTTCTCGAAATAAGCTAATTTTTGAAGATTGGCCAAACATGCTATAAAAATACTTTTAAAAATAAGTTAATTTAACTATCCGAGACTTCGAAGTGTTTTTTAGAACCAGCGGCTTATAATCGCAATTACCATTACCGACTTATAAATCATACAGTATTTGTTAAGTATTTAGTATTTGCAACCTATTTCGCATTAATTGTTTGCGACGTATATATCACTCCCATATAAATCGTACTTAGCGGTTTGTGCCTTTTAAGTTTTAATAACCGTTTGTTTTTGTTATCCTAAAAATCGTTGTCGCTGCCTTCCAAGATCTAACTTGGTAGTTGGTAACAATCAAAATCCTCAATTACACCAATCCATATGTCGAGCAGAGAAACCTCAACTGCAGGTAACTGCGATCGGCTGTACACGGCCTTAACTGGTTGCCACCGGCGGTTCGCGGCGGGGAGAGAAAGGGAAATAGCATGCCGCCACATAAACCGGTCATTGGCAGAGTGTATGGTGGTAGTTATATGTCCAGTCGAATCGGACGCCGTCCGCAGCCTCTGCTCCAGTGGTGGCACCGCCCTCAAACGCCGACAGTGCCGGGAGGCCCAGCCCTCTCTTTCCGTTTGCCTCGCCTCCCATCAGGACCTTTCCTGAATTGAGAAGAGAAATCACAAGGCTTTTCTATTTCTCTTTTTTATTTAACGGTTAAGGGTCAAATATATCCTTGTACTATTAAAAATAGGTCATATTTATCATTCGTTTGAATTTTTTATCAAATATATCCCCACCGTTATACATTAGGGCCGTATATATCCTTCAGCCGTTAAAATTTGCTTCCAGATTCTTTTTTAACATGTGGCATGTTCTGATTGGACCAGATGACCAGTCACATTCGATTAATTAAACCTGCCCTGACCTAGCGTATTAAACCCGTCCGACCCAACATAATAAACATTTTGCACCAGCGTAATCTACTACTATCTCATTAATCTTTTAATTAGTTAGTTGGGTTTATTTTAACTTTTTAAAAAGTTTTCTTTAGATAATTTAAAAAGAAAAGCTCGTGAATTTTGTTTTTTCTCTAACAAATTACATCTCACTTTACTTTTTTAGGATAAGATTTTCATATTCACTTCTTTTGACGATCACATTTGTTGTTGGAACATAATTCCATTTCATATATACGATTTTGACATTGAGAAAGGGGCCAAAAAGCATTAGGGACAGAGAAGAGAGGGAGGTGAAAAGAAAAGTAAAACCTAGAGCCGCCTACTTCATCTTCTTCTACTAATACTAGTTCCCTGTTTGATCCATTTTGATAACTATGCGAATCCTTTGTCCAATACCATCTTCCTTAAACCGATTTTATTTTTCATTCTCACATCCGCATGCACCTTCCTCCCATTCTTCCACTATTGAGATAACCCCAATTCCTCTAACCACAATCACGAAATAGTTGTTAATTTTTGTAGCTTGACCAAACAGATTAATAAATCGCTTTAACATATTTAGCGGTTTGTGCCATTTAAGTTTCAATAACCGTTTGATTTTTGTTATCCTAAAAATCCAAGATCTAACTTGGTAGTTGGTAACAATCAAAATCCTCAATTACACCAATCCATATGTCGAGCAGAGAAACCTCAACTGCAGGTAACTGCGATCGGCTGTACACGGCCTTAACTGGTTGCCACCGGCGGTTCGCGGCGGGGAGAGAAAGGGAAATAGCATGCCGCCACATAAACCGGTCATTGGCAGAGTGTATGGTGGCAGTTGTATGTCCAGCCGAATCGGACGCCGTCCGCAGCCTCTGCTCCAGTGGTGGCACCGCCCTCAAACGCCGACAGTGTCGGGAGGCCCAGCTCTCTCTTTCCGTTTGCCTCGCCTCCCATCAGGACCTTTCCTGAATTGAGAAGAGAAATCACAAGGTTTTTCTATTTCTGTTTTTTATTTAATTATTTTGTGGGGTTTCCATCTTAATTTTCCATTTTTCGTTTATCTTAGACATAAATTGTCTTACATAAATATTTGATGATGTTAAATAATTGAGAAGAAAAAGAGATTAACATTGCTAGAGCAAAAAAAAAATCCACTTTTTAGTAATGCAAAAAAATAAAAATAAAATAAAAATGGTTTACGAGGGATGCAATGTGAGCTATTTTTTCTTTCAGAAAAATCAGTGTGTGTATTTGCACAATATATAAATAATCAAGCCAAATATATAAATCTATTTTTTTTTATATTTCAATTTCGGTCTTTATCTGAGTTTTTGAGTTTTTCTTTGGACTAATGCGATTATTTACTCGTTATGGTCTTAGGTAATAAGAAAACGAGTGGGAACATTAGATAGTTCTTGATTAACTACTACTGCTACAACTACAACAATCCACTATAATCCCACTTAATGTGGTCACTTAATGTAGTTTGGGAGGGTAGTACGTACGCAGACCTTACCCCTACCCTTGGATAGAGAGGCTGTTTTCAAATAGACTCTGGCATCCTTACCTCCAAGAACTTATCACCTTGCTCTTGGGGAGACTCACAACCTCTCGATTGGAAGTGGGGTTGATTAACCTTAAAAAGAAAAATTAAGCACATTACACCTTAAATCTTATTAATTATGTTAATGAGATTCAACAATTTATAAAAAAAAATATTTGTATTTACCCTACTTGAATAATGTAATTTTCGGACGACAAAAATTCAATTGAATTGCTTCCTTATCTTTAGCTCTACGTACCCATAGTTATAACTGCAAAAGCTTTGCACTCACTCGGAAGCACACTTACGACGTCTTTGTTTGCATAAATAAATCCCACATTATTAGTAGGATTAATACGTTAGAAAGTTAGGGAAAATTTCACATTAGAACAATTGGGTTCCGTATTTTTCAATTTTTATAATCCACATTTCAATTTACAATCAACTAATCTAAAAATAATATGCTAAGATTCAATATCCAACTTCAATAGGTTCTCAAAATTACTATTTAATCTTTAAAAATGATTCATAAGCTTTTAAATTAATTTTTAAATTGACTCAAATATTAATTCAGCAAGCCAAATTCATTTGGGTGATAAAAATTAGATTTTTAAAAAGCTTAAATATGTGTGTTTAAATTTCAAATTTGATTTTGTGAAAAAATTTAGAGTGGGTACTATTTGGACTTATTAGAAATAGTATAAGGAGGTTGTATATAAAATTTAAAGTCATTTAATGGAGATTTGGATTGTAACAAGAACTGCAACTGGAAATCGTGAAAGAAGTTCGTCTACAAACGCTTGTATAAAGGTGTATAAAAGTGTATAAGGTTTATTTCTACACTATTATACAAGATTATATATAATTATACAAAAAACTGATTTCATCTTCTTCCTTGCGTCTTTTCTGAAATTTAACTTAAATCTTGCCCAATTTACTCCAAATCACTTCAAATTTAAATTTTGTACTCCTTTTGATATTTAATCAATTGGAACAATACTCAATCCAAACAATAAATAAATTCAAAAAAATTCATTTTCAAAAGCAAAGCTTTGAACTGTCTTCAATGATGGACTTATACTCTTCAATTTTTACATTGCAAGCAGGTGACACAAGAGGACAAGAAAGAAATATACGATACCGTGAAGTATATGCAGAAGATATGAGAGAAGAGAGAGTGAAAGTAATGGTCGTGAGAACAAAGAATTAACTTCATGACTTTTAAAAGCAATGATTGTAAGAAGATAAATTTTGTATTCGCAAGTGCTTTCAAAATATGTACAATATGACGTAGGTGGAATAAAACTTAAAAATATAAATCATTTTTTATTATGATATGAATTCATGTGTATTTTTCTTATAATTATTTCTAGAAAGTTTTGTCTATTAAGACTTGCATGCCACAATTCAAAAAATGTATTTTTTCTTTGTTTGCTATTCGATTAGCATAGTTCTAACTTCAAAATGTGGCATTTTCTAATTTCTTCCAAACTAGAGTAAGGCATCTTTAGTAAAGGGAAAAAATGGAAACAACTTTACTTTAAAAAAAAAATTGGAACTCTAACTTATACAATTATATTTGTTACTTGTTAGTAAGCTAATTACTCTGCAAACAATTCCTATGATATTTGTTACATTACAATACATTTGCTACATTTTTTCCTAAATAACATGTTAACCAAATTTATGAAGAAAAACATGTGAATCGCAGGATTTCGAAAATAATAGAAAAAGAGTATGACACTTCAGGTTCCAATTTATAATTTTTAAACATTCTAAAACATTTTTTTTGACAACTTTCATAAGTATAAATTTAAACCAATGTTGAAATTCAATTTACACGTTGATTTAATTTTTTAAAACCTTAAATGTTGTTTTCTCAAAATATAATATGTATTTCTCTGTGACAACATTCATATATAACAATCATTCACTATAACATTCAATTTCGTTCTCTCAAAATCGATTTTTAATTTTTACCTACATATAGTAGCAACAACTATATATATATATATATATATATATATATATATATATATATATATATATATATATATATCATAACATTATTTATAAAATTATCATTCTATACAGCCATATAAAAACTTTAAGGTTACTAATAATAGTTCTAAGAATATGCACACAATCTTATTCATTAAACAAAGTTTTTATTTTGCAAAAGACATAAAATTTCAAGATTGTCACCTGATATCTTTTTCATTGGATAAATGCCAAAAGTATTTAGATAGAAGATTTAGATGCCAAGCTCTTAGATTGTCTTAAAGCGAATGTTATTGGATACTTATTCAATCATTATATCAGCTACAATTGCAAAGTTATTCCATTAATTTTAAAAGAATTTATTTTTCTAAGTAGCTTTTAAATGTGTGCCTTTGAGTTTAAATCTTTATACTTTTAGTTATGAATTTATGAATAATGTATTAGCTAATATTTAACAAGTAAAATATGCATATCTTTTGAGATTATAAATTTGAATAATTTTCTTATCTTTTATATGTAAATTAGAAAAGAAAAAAATTGATTTTTGAAGAATTTGTATTTATAATGATAAAAAATAGTTAAATCTCAAATATTAAGAGGAATTTTTACATTCATATGCCATATAGTAAATTATATTACTCTTCATGCTTAAGTTTTAATATAATTACCTTTTATATACCTAATTACCATATATGTACATTTTAGAGATTTTAATGGTATTAATTAGTCTCTTAATTTAACTCTATCGTATATTTCCACTTGTGACGACCCGACCCGTCGTCTCATGCATTTCCGTTCCGTTTTTCATGTTTTATGCTTCCTCGTGTGTCAGTATATGTATTTGGTGAATTTGAAGTGATTCGGATAGAGTTTGGTAAGAAATGAGACAATTAGTCTCTTTAAGGAAGAATTAGTTTGGAAAAGTCAACCGGATGTTGACATAGTTAGGGGGCTCGGAATTGAATTTCGGTGATTCGGTTAGTTTCGGGGGATAATTTAATGCTTAGGAGCGCAATCAGACGTAATTTTGGATGTCCAGTGAAGAAGTTAGCCTATTTTGACGAAGTTAGTATTTTGACGATTTCCGATTGATATTTGAAATTTTAATCTGAAGACCGTTACAAAATTTCAGAAATTATTGTAGTTTCGTTAAGTAATTTGGAATATATATACAAAATTTCACGTCATGCGAACGTGGCTCGGATGATTTCGGTATCGTTACTCTATAATTGTCGTCCGCTTTGCACTGCTCGCACTTCTAAAATGTCCAAACAAATCTCACTCTCCCTTTTAAACCCCCACCACCAACATTTATTCCTTTTAAATTTCACCTACTGATGTTGCCTATGTAAAACCATGAAGCCAACAAATATAACGTCAAAATAGAAAGAAAAATAAAGTAATTTTATATTATAAAGAAAAACAAATGACAGAATATTTTTGTCGATCATCAAAATTCACAAAATTCCCTCAATTTCACCAGCTTTTTCTTACCTGTCCCCACCTCCTCAATAAAAAATAAAAAAAAAAGTCCAACCCTACCCCTTAGCTCTACATACCCATTATATATGTATATATAGGTTCGTTTGTACAGATTTCCGGCGAAATCATGCTTCGTCTTCTTCTTCTTAGCTGAGGTGCAGATTTCCCGGCGAGAAATTTCTGGTGATGGTAAACGACGTAGTTTCGCAGGCATTTAGAGCGTTGGTGGAAAGTGCTGAGAAGAAGTACGCCAGAGTACGGGATTTGCCGGCGTACGGAAGATGGGGAACGAGCAACCACAATTTTCAGGCGAAGCAAGAATCTGGTGGGACCAACAATAGTAAATTGACCTCAAAGGCTACTACATCAACAAGTTCTTCTCAGAATTGTATGTGTGTCGCATACTTTTTGTGGAAAAGATAGACAGAGTAAAGTCTGCACAATAAGGGGTCTTAGAGATAGAAGAATTAGGCCTTTAGTGCCTACTGCAATTCAATTCTACAAGGGATCGAAGGTTGTCAGTTTTGTGTTCGATTTAAGCGGAAAGGGAATAGGAGAAAAAAAGAAGGAAAATGGTGTAACTTAGGGTGTGTTTGGAACGATAGAAAATGTTTTTCGTGAAAAATATTTTCCTGGAAAATAAGTAATAATTTTATTTATTTTCTGGTGTTTGGTACGCAAATCATGTAAAATATTTTCTCAAGGAGTATTTATAAATAATTTTGATACATTAAACATGAAGCCATAAACTTTCAACAGCAACAACAACAGCCCAGTATAATCCCACTTAGTGGGGTCTGGGAAGGGTAGTGTGTACACAGATCTTACCCCTACCCTTGGGTAGAGAGGCTGTTTCCAAATAGACCTCCGACATTCTTCCTGCCAAGTACTTCCTGTTGGAATAAATCCGACTATAACCCTTTTAGCCTTCATATCGAATTACTTGGAACTAAAACATAAGCGGAAGCGTACCTGAATCCACAGGTGGAAGCTCCTTGATCCTTCTTGAAGATTGTCCAAGGTTTGGCTTTCCACTTGATATGCAAGAACAAGTATGCTCTCTCTCTCAATGGGAAGAAGAAGAAGAGAATGTGTCTTTCATTCTTGTGGGAACCATAACCCCCTAATTATAACATGTAACCCACATGTAACCCAAGAGTCACATAACTCAACCATACAACATGAAAGGTTACATGTATGTAACCTTAGTTAGCCCATCATTAACTAAGGTTACTCTTTTTGGGTATCTACACATAAATTAGTCTTACACTTTATATGACAATGTATTAGCCTCCTTAACAATAATGTCCATAAGACCACTAATTTAGGCCAAACCAAAAGATAGCACATAACATATAATTAATCAATATATTGTCCATATGTATGTAGTACAAGTCCAAATGTCTAACAATATCCCACTTGGACGATATACTCATGCATATGTACAAACCTAGCATTATATGTTACATTATAACTTTATGAGCTCAGTATTGCTATCATAAAAAAATCGGCATGAACAATCCGGTCCATCAATCATATCAACATAGGATCTAAGAGCTCTTAGTTACTCTTGCGTAACTAGAACCAACATTGATCACGTATATCAATATAACCAACGACATGGATCAAGTGTAAGTGTGTAGCATGGAAATAACATAAAGTGTGGTCTGAAATAGTATGTCTATTTCCAACTGGTTCTCTTTATTGAGATCAATCATAAACCATAAGAGTACATAAAACTTTAAAACTGAATATCTGCAGATAAAACCTTAAAGACTGAATTACCGAATGCACTGGAAATAGACATATGCTCATGAAATACTTTGGGTGGCAATCCCTTAGTAAGAGGATCCGCAATCATGGAGTTTGTACTGATGTGCTCTATGCACAATTGTCCATTATGTACTCTTTCTTTAACAACCCGAAATTTGACGTCCATATGTTTTGCCTTCGTCAAACTACTGTTATTGTTAGCATAAAGGACTGCTGATCTGTTGTCGCTTAATAGCCTGAGTGGCCGTTTAACGCTGTCTACTATGCGCAGTCCACTAACAAAATTTCGCAGCCATAATCCTTCATTGGATGCCTCATAACATGCCATGAATTCCGCTTCCATAGTGGAAGTGGCCGTAAGAGTTTGCTTGATGCTTCTCCAAGAGATAGCACTGCCAGCAAGCATGTAGATATTGTTAGAATATACGCTTAACGCTAGAGGGAGGGGGGTGAATAGCGTTATAATAAAAAGCAATGTAAATTTGCAGAATTAAAATTGCAGGAATAACGTAAGTGCAGTAATTAAAATGATAAGGAGAGAACACACCGGATTTTATCCTGGTTCACCACAACGTGTGGTTAGTCCAGTCCCCGAGAGACTCTCTCGAGTTTTACACTAACTACGTTAAGCTTACGGGAGCCTAACAAACCGTTACACTTGCTCGTAGATATACACTCTACAAGACTTCAACCTGCTCGAGGATACCGCACCTCAAGACTTCAAACCAAGGAACTACCTTTCCTTCTTACAACAAGGGATTAGACTATCCCTTCAAGTGTGTACAATCACTTAGCACTCAAGACAAGACTCTCTTTATAGAGTAGATATGAGTAAAAACAATATGCTCAAGAACACAACAACTTCGTCAAGAGTTTGGCTCTCAAAAACTTATGAAATGAATATAAAATGATTGCAAAGAGAGTATGTAAGCTTTAGCAAGAATGTAATCAGTTGTTGTGTTTAGAAGAGTGAATTTGAGTTGTATTTATAAACACCCAAAGCCGTTGCTTAATTGCCAATCACAAATTGCTGATTTTGTGCTAGGATAATCGATTATCTGATTCTGCATAATCGATTATCTGCCAATCGTTTAAAAATCATTCCCAGATATTATGCATAATAATCGATTATCCAAATCGTATAATCGATTACCTGACAACGTTCAAAAAATCAATCCCCGATTTTAAGCATAATAATCGATTATCCAAAATCGTATAATCGATTACCTGACAACGTTCAAAAATCAATCCCCGATTTTATGCTTAACATAATCGATTGTCTGATTGTACATAATCGATTATCTTTCAGTGTTTGAAAATACTTTGGCAACGGTCTTTAATATAATCGATTACCAGAAAAGCCTTAATCGATTATTTTGCTACTTTGTAAAATCTGATGCTCACTGTCCCAACATAATCGATTAGTCTAAGGCACATAATCGATTATCTTGTAGCTTTGGAAAATCTGGTGAACACTGCCTTAACATAAACGATTATCATATGGTACATAATCGATTATCTTGCAGCTTTGTAAAATCTGGTGAACACTGCCTTAACATAATCGATTATCATAAGGTACATAATCGATTATCTTACAGCTTTGTAAAATCTGGTGTACACTGCTTTAACATAATCGATTATCATAAGGTACATAATCGATTATCTTACAGCTTTGTAAAATCTGGTGTACACTGCTTTAACATAATCGATTATCATAAAGTACATAATCGATTATCTTACAGCTTTGTAAAATCTGGTGTACACTGCTTTAACATAATCGATTATCATAAAGTACATAATCGATTTTGTTTGTCCAGATTTGAAAAAACATGTTTAGAATTCATTTTGGTTAAAAAGAAATGTTTGAAAATCATTTTGCTTTAAATTAAAGATGCATGGTTTGATAAAAATGATTTTACGAGAGAAGCCAAGTCTTGAATCAATTGTCGGATCAAGATCACAATTATAGAACGACTCGTGTATAACTTTGTTGCTTTACTTAATCTTGATCTTTTTTTCTCTTGTGCTTGGACTTCGGCATATGTCAATGTTCCGTTCACGTCGGTTTGTCATTTATCAAAACCTACAAATATGAACACACGTTTAGTTTATCGACTTGAGAACGTGTTTCAACAATTTCCCGCTTTTTGATAATGGCAAACCAATATCGGGATATGCATATTAATTAATTCATAATGACGATCCAAGACAAGTATATAGATATGCAACGAGTTCCCCCTCAAGTTATGAATTCCCCCTCAATTTATGCCAATATGTATTAGTGTGCATAGCCCATATCTTCCCCCTTTTGACATTAGCAAAAAAAAAAAATAACTACCTCTTTATTGATTAAACAATATTGCAAATACATAAAAATAAAAGACAGAATATTATGCAAACTAGAAAAACAAAGAGACAAGACATTATTCATTATCATCATTGACTTCCGTCTCGACATCCGGTACATCTTCCCGAAGGACAAGTTGGGCATACGGATAATTGACGTGATCAAAATATCCATGGAGCTCGTGAGTCAATCGATTAACATTCATATCAATACGATTTAGGGATGTGGACATGGAGGCAAGTTGCTCGAAAATAGATTGGAGGGATGCATCGGACGGGGCCGGATGACGACGTCTTTGAGGTGGAGGAGGAGGCGGATGCTCACCGATATTGGGAAATGAAGATTCTTGAATTTCCCAATGTTTTGTCGCCTTTTTGTGAGGACCGACGGAGGTGTCGATACCGAAAGCAACAAGAATGGTCATAACGACAAAAGCATAGGGGAGTGGCTTATCTTCCCCAATTGCATCATATAATTGAGTCATGACGAACTTGCACCAATTGTGCGAGCCCCGGTGATAATGGCATGCATGAGTTTTGAATCCTCATGAGAGATAGTTGTGTGATTGAATTTTCGCGGTTTTAGAACGCGGGTGATGAAATAAAAAATTAGACGATATTCGGGGAGCATGTTTGTAATGGTTGGACGACGATGGTCCGGAGTTGCAATAAATTCACCGATGCCAATTTGGGTGAAGAGAAGTTGTTCATCAAATAACGCGCCTTCTCCCCTAGTATAGAGAGAAATGTCTTCCCCATTGCGCGGGATTTTAGTGAGGGCTTGAATATTTGCCTCAGATAGAGGAATTGAAATTCCATTGACGTTCGAGACAATATCACCATCTTCGTCCTTCTCTAGATTTGAATAGAAGGCCCGAATTAGAGGAGGGTGAATGTACGGAATGTGAAGATATAGGAATTCAAGGAGTTGTCTTTGCATAAGCATATTTGCTGTGGATGGAGGGGCGCTGTGATTAAGGAAACGATCCGTGGAAAATCGAGGAGGAAGGATTTCTCGATTTTCAAAATTTTCAACGAAGCGCATAAGTTCGGCTTCACTATTGAATCGTAAATAAGAACCATCTTTATATCAATGAACTAGTGGACGAGTGACGGAAGAGGAGGCAACATTTTTGCCGGAACGAGCTCGTTTGGACGTTTTGCCCGTCATTTTGAATAAATAGTAATAGCCTTTGAAGATTTTTGAGAGATTTTTTTGAGAGTTTGGGAGCTAAGATTGATGTTTTAGTGAAGACATTGAAGATATAATGCACCTATTTATAATGCGAAGAATGAAAGTGCATTAAAGTTAAGAAATCTGCAAAAATTTAAGGAGCAAACGGTCAGAAACGGTAACTATTTTGAAATACTGACTGAGAATAATCGATTATGGAACTATGGTAATCGATTATTCTGACACAGTGTGCCCAGTAATTTTCTGACTCGGGGAATAATCGATTATGCTTTTGAGATAATCGATTATTTCAGGAAATGTAGTAACGGACATCCGAGACGGTAATAGAAAAATCGATTACACTGTTTTAAATAATCGATTATTGTCACACAGTGACTTAACACCTGAAAATGAATGTCAACATAATCGATTAGGGATATGTGATAATCGATTTTTTTTATATTTAACAGCTAAAATCCTGCAAAGCCAAAACTGTTAGATAATCGATTGTAGTGTTGTATAATCGATTATGTCGATTTTCCAGCATAATAGACATAAAACGTAAACGGGGAATAATCGATTATTGACTTTAGAGAAATCGATTATTCTGCACAGTGTCTGATAATTCCCCCTGTCTTTGGGGCGATACCTGCAAAAAAGAATTAGGCGCCTCCGACGCTCAAGTTAGTAATCGTTAAAACATAAAAATGCAATGCATGAATTAGATCAACGTGGAGTCAAGAATCCCGAGTTCACTACGAATTCGGAAGAAAGACTCTTTCTCTAAAGGCTTTGTAAAGATGTCGGCCAATTGATCGTTTGTTTCAACAAACTCAATTTCGACATCACCTTTGAGAACGTGATCTCTTATAAAGTGGTGCCTAATTTCTATGTGTTTCATTCTTGAGTTAAGAACAGGGTTCTTCGTCAAGCTAATGGAGCTAGTATTATCGCATCGAAGAGGGATATGATCGATACTAAGGCTACAGTCCGAGAGTTGTTGTTTCATCCAACGGATTTGAGCGCAACAACTCCCCGCGGCTACATATTCAACCTCGGTTGTGGACAATGCAACACTTACCTGTTTCTTGCTAAACCAAGAAACTAGAGAGCTACCGAGCAAATGGCAAGTGCCACTAGTGCTCTTGTGGTCCAATTTGCAACCCGCAAAATCGGAATCGGAATAGCCAACAAGTTGGCAAGAAGAACCTTTGGGATACCATAGTCCCACATTTATAGTTCCAATAAGATACTTCATTATCCGTTTTACCGCAGTTAGGTGCGACTTCTTCGGACATGATTGATATCGAGCGCATAAACATACGCTAAACATGATGTCCGGTCTACTAGCACTAAGATAGAGACGAGATCCGATCATACCTCGATACTTCTTGGTGTCTACTTCCTTACCTTTCTCATCTTTGTCAAGATGGTCGGATGTACTCATTGGGGTGGCCATTGCTTTGGCGTTGCTCATTTCAAAACGATTTAGCAACTCCTTGCAATATTTGGATTGGCAAATGAAAGTTCCCTCTTTCAATTGTTTCACTTGCAGCCCCAAGAAGAAGTTTAGCTCACCCATCATTGACATTTCGAATTCGCTAGTCATTAACTTAGAAAATTCCTCGCATAAAAAATCATTAGTAGCACCAAAAATAATATCATCGACATAAATTTGAACTAATAGAATGTCATTGTTTTTATTTTTGATAAACAGTGTAGTGTCAACTTTCCCCCTTTCAAACTCATTGTCTAAGAGAAATTTACTTAGACGTTCATACCAAGCTCGAGGAGCTTGTTTAAGACCATATAAAGCTTTCTTAAGCTTGAAGACATGGTCGGAGATGTAAAATCTTCAAACCCCGGGGGTTGGTCAACATACACTTCCTCTTGAATAAACCCATTGAGGAAGGCACTTTTGACATCCATTTGAAATAATTTGAAATTCATAGATGATGAAAAAGCAAGTAATAAGCGAATGGCTTCTAGGCGTGCAACGGGTGCATAGGTTTATTCATAATCAATGCTTCTTCTTGATTATATCCCTTAGCAACTAGCCTAGCTTTGTTTCTAGTGATTATACCATTTTTATCTAATTTATTCTGAAAAACCCATTTCGTACCAATTATGGTGTGATTATCGGGTCTTGGCACCAATTCCCAAACTTCATTACGTTTGAATTGGTTAAGCTCCTCTTGCATTGCCAAGGTCCAATGCTCATCCCCATTGCTTCAGAAATGGTTTTAGGTTCTATTTGTGAAACAAAAGCCATATGTCCTACGGTGTCTTTAAGAAGATTTCGTGTACTTACCCCTTTCTCGATGTTGCCAATTACCTTGTCAAGAGGATGGTCTTTAGACGTCCTCCAAGCCTTAGGCATTATCGATTCTTCTTCTTGTGGTGGTACTTCTTCCGAAGGTTGTTCCATGACTTTATCTTGAACTTCCTTTGGATCCTCCTTTTGTACCTCGTCTTGAAGATTGATTTTCTTTAAAGCATCTGCAAGATCAACACAAGAACCCTTTCTCGCCAAGCGAGCATCATTTTCACAAAATACTACATGAGGAGATTCCTCAACAGTTTTGGTTCGATTATTATAAACTCTATATGCTTTGCTACGTGATGAGTAACCAAGAAAAATTCCTTCATCAGATTTCGCGTCAAATTTTCCCAAGTTATCTTTTCCGTTGTTGTGAATAAAACATTTACAACCGAAGACTCTAAGATGGGAAAGATTTGGTTTCCTTCCCTTATAGAGTTCATAGGGAGTTTTCATGAGTATCCGTCTAATGATAGCTCTGTTTAAAACATAGCTTGCGGTACTCACGGCATCCGCCCAAAAATATTTGGGAATTTCGGCCTCATCGAGCATGGTTCTAGCCATTTCTTCGAGACATCGATTTTTACATTCTACCACTCCATTTTGTTGTGGTGTACGTGGAGCCGAAAAGGTATGTTCAATACCGAGTTCGTCACAAAAATCCGTGAAGATGTTATGATCGAACTCTCCCTCATGATCACTTCTTATGGAAGTGACGGTTGTGTTCTTTTCATTTTGGACACGTTTAGGAAAACTTTTAAAAGCATGAAATGCATTACTTTTATGAGCAAGAAATAACGTCCATGTAAATCTAGAGTAGTCATCAACAATAACAAAAGCATAAAGATTACCACCATGACTTTTAATTCTAGAAGGTCCGAAAAGGTCCATGTGTCGAAGTTGTAAAGGTCTAGTGGTTGAAACAACATTTTTGGATTTAAAGGAAGCCTTTGTTTGTTTCCCTTTTTGACATGAATCACAAATAGAGTCTTTTTCAAATTTCATGTTTGGAAGACCAATTACTAAATCTTGTGAAACTAGTTTGTTTAAAAGATTCATATTTACATGAGCTACTCTACAATGCCATAACCACATGTCGTCTTCTTTACTCAAAAGACAATTCACATAACTTGATGAAGAATTTTCAAGATCAACCATATATATATTATCCATTCTAATACCACGAAGAATAATTTTAAAATCACTACGACGGATAACTAAGCATTCTTCGGAGTCAAACAATACAAGATTTCCCTTGTCACATAATTGACTTATGCTCAAGAGATTATGTTTAAGACCTTTAACTAGCAAAATATGCTTAATGGAGGAGGATTCGTCCTTACCGACCGATCCAATGCCGATAATCTTTCCTTTGTTATTGTCTCCAAAAATAACATTTCCTCCTTCCGTGGGTTTTAGTTGAAGGAATTTTGATGCATCCCCGGTCATATGTTTGGAGCATCCACTATTAATGAGATTTTGGTACCCAAGCCATTTTGGGTCCTTGTGCGTTAGGTGCAACATATTGGTGTGATTGTCCTGCAGTGAAATGTCTATGTCTAGTGAAGCATGCGGGAGCAATATGTCCAATTTTATTGCAATAATGACAAATGACATTCGGATTGTGCATTCATCTAGGATGATAATAATTTAGAGGTCTAAATTTATTCACTCTATTTCTAGGAATATAGTTTTGATGTAGTTTTCGAAAATCTTGTCTAGGTGGTCTATACATGCCAATATTTCTTCTAGTATTTACTCTATTGTTAGGAATATAGTTTTGATGTGGTTTTTGAAAATCTTGTCTAGGTGTTCTATACATGCCACTATTTCTTCTAGCATTTGTTCTAGGATGAGTTGCAATTCTAGGATTAAAATTTCTAGGTTGAGTGTTGACATTTATTTTATTTTGCCTAAGTTGAGTCTTAGGTGGTTTAGGAATGGACTCAACTTTTTCTTTTGGCTCGTGTTTAAAGCCTACACCGTGCTTAGTGGATTTCAAATTTACAAGCACTTCATTGAGATTTTTGTGTGAAGAATTGAATTTGTGCAAAGTGCTTCTAAGACTTTCTACTTCTTCCTTTAGAGATTTGCAAGAAGTACAATCCTTATTTGAGCTTTCGGCTTTATCGGCGCTTCTTTTGCCATAAAACTTGTTTTCCTCTTTTAATTTCTCATTTTCAAGAGTAAGTTTTCAAAATCCTTTTCTTTTGAAGAAAATTGTTTTCTTAAATCTTTTATAGATTTAGAAGCGCTAATAAACTCTTTATACAACTCATCAAATGCATCTTGCAATTCTTCTAAAGTGAAATAGTTCTTAGAAGTGGTACATACCTCATTTTGAGTTTCTTCGTGTGCCATAAGACACAAGTTTGCGGTCTCGTTTCCTTCTCCATCACTTGTTTCATCTCCAGAGTCGCCTCCCCAAGAGATGTATGCTCTTTGTTTCTTGAATGGTTTCTTCTCCTTTTTGATATTTGGACAATTTGATTTGATATGCCCGATTTCTCCGCATCCATAGCACTTCAATTGGTCTCCTTGTTGCTTACCTTTTCGTTCATACTTCTTTTGCATGAACTTGTGAAATTTCTTAATAACGAGTCCGAACTCGTTATCGTCGTCGCTTGAATCCTCATCATTTTGAGGTTGAGTCGTGCTTGCTTTAAGGGCGATTCTTCGTTTCCTTTGATCATCCAAAGGAGGGTTAAGAATAGTAGATTCATAGGTTTTGAGATTACCTCTAAGCCCGTCGATTGTGACATTTGTAATGCCGATTGACTCTTGAATAGCGTCGGCTTTGGAACGCCATTCCGGAGTGAGACTTCGAAGAATTTTACGAACAAGTTCCCTATCCGTGAAAGTCTTCTTAAGAGCATGAAGATCATTAACGATTTTTGAAAATCGTTCGAACATATCATCTATCTTCTCGTTTTCCTTCATATGAAAAAGTTCATATTCATGGGTTAGAAAATCTATTTTAGCTTCTCTTACCTGGTCCGTACCTTCGTAGGTAATTTCCAATTTATCCCACATTTGCTTAGCCGTGGTGCAACATGAGATTTTCCGATAATCATCAGGATTTACAGCACAGTACATCATGTTGATGGCTTTTGCGTTGTTCTCCACCTTTCTAATATCGTCTGCATCATACTCATCTTCCGATTTTGGCACCATTTCATTTTCTACCTTTTTGGTTGGAATTTGCTCTCCATTCTTGATAATTTTCCATAGTAGAAAATTATTTGATTGAATAAATATATTCATCCTTTCCTTCCAATAGGTATAGTTTGTGCCATCGAATAGTGGTGGCCTTGTGAAGCATTGTCCTTCACCTAATCCTGCATAAACACTGCGAGTAGAAGCCATGGAAAGTTTCTCTCAAACTGTTAAGTCTTTCAGAGAGTATGACTCTGATACCAATTGTTAGAATATAAGCTTAACGCTAGAGGGGGGGGGGGTGAATAGCGTTATAATAAAAAGCAATGTAAATTTGTGGAATTAAAATTGCAGGAATAACGTAAGTGCAGTAATTAAAATGATAAGGAGAGAACACACTAGATTTTATCCTGGTTCACCACAACGTGTAGTTAGTCCAGTCCCCGAGAGACTCTCTCGAGTTTTACACTAACTTCGTTAAGCTTACGGGTGCCTAACAAACCGTTACACTTGCTCGTAGATATACACTCTACAAGACTTCAACCTGCTCGAGGATACCGCACCTCAAGACTTCAAACCAAGGAACTACCTTTCCTTCTTACAATAAGGGATTAGACTATCCCGTCAAGTGTGTACAAATACTTAGCACTCAAGACAAGACTCTCTTTATAAAGTAGATATGAGTAAAAACAATACGCCCAAGAACACAACAACTTCGTCAAGAGTTTGGCTCTCAAAAACTTATGAAATGAATATAAAATGATTGCAAAGAGAGTATGTAAGCTTTAGCAAGAATGTAATCAGTTGTTGTGTTTAGAAGAGTGAATTTGAGTTGTATTTATAGTGCTCAAAACACCCAAAACCGTTGCTTAATTGCCAATCACAAATTGCTGATTTTGTGCTAGGATAATCGATTATCTGATTCTGCATAATCGATTATCTGCCAATCGTGTAAAAACCATTCCCATATTTTAAGCATAATAATCGATTATCCAAATCGTATAATCGATTACCTGACAACGTTCAAAAATCAATCCCCGATTATAAGCATAATAATCGATTATCCAAATCGTATAATCGATTACCTGACAACGTTCAAAAATCAATCCCCGATTTTATGCTTAACATAATCGATTGTCTGATTGTACATAATCGATTATCTTTCTGTGTTTGAAAATACTTTGGCAACGGTCTTTAATATAATCGATTACCAGAAAAGCCATAATCGATTATTTTGCTACTTTGTAAAATCTGATGCTCACTGTCTCAACATAATCGATTAGTCTAAGGCACATAATCGATTATCTTGTAGCTTTGAAAAATCTGGTGAACATTGCCTTAACATAATCGATTATCATAAGGTACATAATCGATTATCTTGCAACTTTGTAAAATCTGGTGAACACTGCCTTAACATAATCGATTATCATAAGGTACATAATCGATTATCTTACAGCTTTGTAAAATCTAGTGTACACTGCTTTAACATAATCGATTATCATAAGGTACATAATCGATTATCTTACAGCTTTGTAAAATCTGGTGTACACTGCTTTAACATAATCGATTATCATAAAGTACATAATCGATTATCTTACAGCTTTGTAAAATCTGGTGTACACTGCTTTAACATAATCGATTATCATAAAGTACATAATCGATTTTGTTTGTCCAGATTTGAAAGACATGTTTAGAATTCATTTTGGTTAAAAAGAAATGTTTGAAAATCATTTTGCTTTAAATTAAAGATGCATGGTTTGATAAAAATGATTTTACGAGAGAAGCCAAGTCTTGAATCAATTGTCGGATCAAGATCACAATTATAGAATGACTCATGTATAACTTTGTTGCTTTACTTAATCTTGATCTTTGTTTCTCTTGTGCTTGGACTTCGGCATATGTCAATGTTCTGTTCACGTCGGTTTGTCATTTATCAAAACCTACAAATATGAACACACGTTTAGTTTATCGACTTGAGAACGTGTTTCAACAGATATAGCCTGATGTAGACTTCAGACTATCCTGACATCCAGCAAAATCGGAGTCGGTGTACCCGATGATCTCAAGCTGGTCCGATCTCCGATATGTGAGCATGTAATCCTTAGTTCTCTGTAAGTACCGCATGACCCTTTTGGCTGCCTTCCAATGGTCCATTCCCGGATTGCTGAGATATCTGCCCAGCATCCCAACAATGTATCATGTCGTGTACATACCTGAGCATACATCAAACTACCTACAGCCGAAGTGTAAGGTGTCTTCTCCATTTCCGTAGTTTCAAAATTATTATTTGGGCACTGTTTGAGACTAAACTTGTCTCCCTTAGCAACAGGGGTATTGCCTAGTTTTTAATCCTGCATGCCAAATCTTTTAAGAACCTTATCGATATAGCCCTTTTGTGACAGACCGATAACACCTTTGGAGCGATCTCGATGTATCTGAATTCCAAATATAAAAGAGGCATCACTAAGATCTTTCATTTCAAATTTCTTTGAAAGAAATTTCTTAGTTTCGTGCAATAATGCTATATCGTTACAGGCAAGCAGTATGTCATCGACATATAAAACCAGAAAATTATATTTACTTCCACTGAACTTATGGTATATACAGTCATCAGCAATATTCGGTTCAAAACCAAAAGATGTAATGACTTCATGAAACTTATGATACCATTGACGGGAAGCCTGCTTGAGCCCATAGATGGATTTCTTTAATTTGCAAACCCTTTTCTTTGAGTCTCCCGAAACAAATTTTTCAGGTTGCACCATAAAAATTGTTTCCTCAATGTCACCATTGAGAAACGATATCTTAACATCCATCTGATGAAGTTCAAGATCAAAATGTGCTACTAGTGCCATTATTGTCCTGAAAGAGTCTTTCGATGAAACTGGAGAGAAAGTCTCTTTATAATCAATGCCTTCCTTTTGAGTGTAGCCCTTTGCGACAAGGCGAGCTTTATACTTAATGACATTGCCCTCTAAATCCCTATTGGTTTTAAATATCCATTTACAACCAATTGGTTTAATACCTTCGGGCAATGTAACAAGCTCCCAAACGCCGTTATCGCTCATAGACTTCATCTCATCATTCATGGCATCAATTCACTTTTGAGAGTTAGAACCTTTTATGACTTGACGGAAGTTGATTGGATCATCTTCCTCAAGTCCAATGCCACTTTCTTGTTCTTGGAGAAATACAACATAATCGTCCGGAATTGCATTTCTCCTCTCTCTAGTGGATCTCCTTAATGGCACTTCAGCTTCTTGAGGTTGTTGAGTTTGATTTTCATTAATAATATCAGGAACTTGATTAGGGAGATTTTCGAGATTTTCTTGAACTGGAGTTGTGTGATCCGTGTCAGGAATGAGAACACCCTGACCAAGATCAACAACTGGAGAGAAAGACACATGTTCTTCCTCTAAGACAAAATCTCTAACAACTTTATCTCCCCACCCCAAAACTCAATATCCTCAAATAACCGAGCATTACTCGTCTCAAAAATAGTTCTAGAAGTGGGATCATAAAACTTATACCCCCTAGATCTTTCAGAGTATCCAACAAAATAGCTACTAACCGTTTTAGCATCCAGTTTCTTTTCATTCGGCCTGTAAGGCCTTGCCTCAGCTGGACAACCCCAAATGTGTAAGTGCTTAATACTGGGTTTATTCCAGTCCAAAGTTCATATGGGGTTTTGATTGTAGCTTTAGTTGGAACCCTATTAATAATATATGTTGCGATTTTCAATGCTTTGCCCCAGAGTGTGTCTGGCAAAGTAGTACGACAAATCATACTTCTTACCATGTCCTTTAGTGTCCGATTTCGTCTCTCAGCTACACCAGTCATAGTAGGACTGCCTGGCATAGTGTACTGAGGAACGATCCCACACTCATCTAGGAATTTGGCAAATGGCCCTGGACGTTGTTCACCTGAACCATCATATCTACCATAGTATTCACCACCACGGAAAGATCTAACGGTTTTAATCCTTTTGCTTAGTTGATTTTCAACTTCGGCCTTATATGATTTGAACACGTCTATAGATTGGGACTTCTCATGAATGAGATATAGGTAACCATAACGAGAGTAATCGTCTATGAATGTGATAAAGTATTGTTGACCATTTCTACATGGTGTAAGGAATGGCCCACAAATATCCGTATGTATCAATTCTAAGACATCCGAAGCTCTCTGGGCACCTAATCTCGTCTTGTTTGTTTGTTTACCCTTGATACATTCAATGCAAATATCCGAATTTGAGGAATCAAGAGAATCAAGAATTCCATCTGACACGAGTTTCTGAATTCTTTGTTTGGATATGTGACCCAAACGTTTGTGCCAGAGTGATAAAGAATTCTCATTAGTTAATTTTCTTTTGGTACCACTAGAACTTGTATGCAAAGTTTCATTATGCGAGGTTATTATGTCAACCAAATATAGGCTATCATATGCTGATAAAAGACCAGTACCGATAAGATTTGAACCTTGAAAGAGACTAACTTTATTGTCACCAAATGAACATGAATAACCGGATATGTCCAATTTGGGAACAGAAATTAAATTCCGTCTAAAAGACGGTACAACAAAAGTCTCATTCAAATCCAAATAAAAACCAGTCTTAAACAACAGCCTAAAATTTCCAATAGCCTCAACTTCAACCCTTTTGCCGTCACCCACATAGATGTATCTTTCACCATCATTTGGTTTTTGGCAGTTCAGGCAACCCTGCATAGATATACTTATGTGAGTAGTAGCAGCAGAATCTACCCACCAAGTATCTTTAGGTACCGAAATTAAATTAACTTCAGAACAAACAAGAGAAAGAGATATACCCTTTTTCGCACGCCAAGCGTGGTATTTGGTACAATCTTTCTTCATGTGATTAGTCCCCTTACAGAAAAAGCAACCTGATTCTGTAGTTTCAACCTTAGTTTCCTTATGTTGCTTCTTCTGGGGCCTTGCAACCGCAACTTCCTTATTTTTCCTCTTCTTGTTCTCTTTAGAAAAGGATGCCAAATGAGCACTTTCTGTCTTATCTTGCCTTATTCTCTCTTCCTCTTGCACACAATGTGAAATTAGCTCATTAAGAGTCCATTTCTCCTTTAGGCAGTTGTAACTGACCTTAAACTGATTAAAGTATGCAGGGAGAGAGATCAAAACTAAGTACACAAGCAGTTTCTCAGGTAATTCCAGCTTGAGTGACTTTAGTTTCGATGCAAGATGAAACATTTCCAAAATGTACTCCCTTATGTTTCCTTTACCTTTATACCTCATGGAAACAAGTTTACTCAAAAGAGTACTAGTTTCCCCCTTTTCGTTTTGTGCAAAACGCTTTTCAAGGTTCTCAAGGAACACTTTGGCATTATTTTCTTCATTCATAGTGCCCCTAAAAGATTCTGGAATTGCATGTTTCATGATCATAAGACTCATGCGATCTGAGCGTTCCCACTTCTCCATCTCCTTCTTGTCATCAGAAGAAGATGTATCCTCAAGAGAAGCAGGTTTCTCAATCCGAAGTGCAAGGTCTAGATCCATGCAACCGAGAACTATCATAATGCTCCCTTTTCATTCCTTAAAATTTGTGCCATTAAGCACGGGGATGCTGTTAATGTTCGCAGATATTGTAGCAGCTGAAGAATTCACTGAAAATAGAACAAGGACAACTTAAAACATGCTTACAATTACTTGATTTTAACTTTAGTAAACAGATTCAAAATAGGCAAATCCCATTACAAGATACCTAGCACAACATTGATTCTAGTATTTGGACAGAAAATCAACTTGTAAGTGGTACTCTTGGTGTAGTAATCAAATATTGACAATAAACTCCTGTCAAATATCAAGCCTTCCTTTGGGCCGACTTAATATTCACATGGAAAACATAATAATTGTCACATATTTATCACCACAAGCATGTTCGAATTCCTGCCAAATAACAACCTTCCTTTGGGCCAGTGTTAAACGCATGGAATACTAACATACACAGTCATCTTATATTTCAAGATCAATCAATCTACACAAAAGAGGTTACTTTGGTAACATAATGTTTCAATTGACTAATTTAAAATATTAGATGCTAAATCAATTAGTTCTTTAAGCCATATATTGAATCTTAACTGCAAATGTTACATGTTTTGACATGTAAAATCTGAATATTAAAATCTGAATCCATAACGGGCAAAACATTAATCTTAAAAAACTGAATATAAATGTACAAAACATTAATAATTAAAAAACTGAATATTAATTGACAAATTATTAATGTACAAATCTGAAAACTTAAAAAACGTTTCTATTAATAATGAAAAACGTTTCTTTAATTAATTGTACATTATATCTTCAATAAACTGCCAGAAAATAAAACATTTCTGCAATTTATTGCCAGATAATCGGATCCTGATAATCGATTATCTGGGCCTTCTGGAATTTTAAATTTTTGCTGAAATTCTAGGATAATCGATTATCCTAATAGGATAATCGATTATCTTGGCTCTCTGGAATTTCCAATTTCTCTGGAAATTCCAGATAATCAATTATTTCAAAAAAATAATCGATTATCCTATGGTTCTGTTTCATAAATTTTTGATGAACAAATGCAATAATCGATTGTTTCAAAAAAATAATCGATTATGTTATGCTTCTGTTTTGCAAAATTTTGGTGAACTTATCAAGATAATCGATTACCTATACAAGATAATCGATTATCTTATCAATCTGTCCAAGAACTTAATGTGGCTTTCAACAAGAAACTTAAACAAGGAATCATGTTCAACAATCGAAATTTTGCAAATAATTCCATCATTTCAATTCATATGGTGATAACATGGTATCGAAATACTAAAGTTTATTATCAACATATCATTCATGAAAGCATGCTATATCATGGTACTAGAATTTCATAATCAAAATTCTATCTTGATTTAATCATAAAGCTTTATAACATGGATTTCATGAACTTCCAAATGATCCAATACGAAGGAGGCTCTGATACCAATTGTTGGAATAAATTCGACTATAATCCTTTTAGCCTTCATATCAAATTACTTGGAACTAAAATATAAGCGGAAGCATACCTGAATCCATAGGTGGAAGCTCCTTGATCCTTCTTGAAGGTGTCCAAGGTTTGGCTTTCCACTTGATATGCAAGAACAAGTATGGCTCTCTCTCTCAATGGGAAGAAGAAGAAGAGAATGTGTCTTTCATTCTTGTGGGAACCATAACCCCCTAATTATAACATGTAACCCACATGTAACCCAAGAGTCACATAACTCAACCATACAACATGAAAGGTCACATGTATGTAACCTTAGTTAGCCCATCATTAACTAAGGTTACTCTTTTTGGTATCTACACATAAATTAGTCTTACACTTTATATGACAATGTAATTGGTCTCCTTAACAATAATGTCCATAAGACCACTAATTTAGGCCAAACCAAAAGATAGCCATAACATATAATTAATCCATATATTATCCATATGTATGTAGTACAAGTCCAAATGTCTAACACTTCACACCTTGCTATTGGGGAGACTCGAACTCACAACCTCTCGGTTGGAAGTGGGAGTTGCTTACCATCACAGCAACTCATCTTGTCATAAACTTTCGAACCAACAAATTTTCGAACGCACAAATTTCATAAACTTCTGAACCGCAAACTTTCATAACCGCAAAATTTCAAACCTGTTAACTTTATAATTTCTAAATTCGTAAACTTCAAAACACATAAACCTCCGAACTCATAACTTTGGAACTTGTAAAAATCTGAACATGTAAATTGAAAGATGAAAAAGTAAAACTACAAATATATTAAAATTTTATTTACCGGGGGGGAGGGGTCGGGGGCAGGGGTGGGGTGCAGAAAAAAACAGAAATTTAAAAATTACAAAAAAGTTTTTAAAAAAGAAATTGTGAGGGAGTTGGGGCGTGGGGGTGGTGTTGCATAAAAAAAAAAGAAATTTTAAAATTACAAAAAAAAAAAGTTGTGCGGGATTAGGGAGGGGTAGGTTGGTGGGGGTTAGGGAGAGGGTGCAAAAAAGAAAACAGAAATTTTAAAATTTAACAAAAAAAGTAAAAAAAAATCTTCTTTCTTGGGGGTGGGGATGGGCGGTGGTGTGTGGGGAGGAATGGTGAGGATAATGAATAAGGTGGAGAAGGTTGATAATGAGTATTGGAAAATGGTTTTCCTCCATTTGATAGGGAAAACATTTTCCTCCAATTGGAGGAAAATGAGTTGATAAGGAAAATATTTTTCAAAATATTTAAGCCAACCAAACATAGGAAAATTATAAAACATTTTAACGAAAAATATTTTACTTCATACCAAACACACCCTAAATCTCTTAATTGAATGCATTAATCTATATTATATTAAAAGCACAAAGGCCCTTAACGAATTGTCGTTCGTCTTTTTTACCCTTTAAAATTAGAGTTCAGACTATGCAAAATAGTCTTTTAATTACTATCCTAATATTTAGAAGTATTTATTTAATAACTTTCCTAATATTTAAGAATAATCATTTATTATTTTCCTAATATTTAAAATTTCGAAAATTAAAGTTTATATATATTAAACCATTCCTTATTCAAACTATATACAAACTTCTATATTTAAGAGTTTTAATTTAGAAAGATTTTAGTTATATAAATTCTTTCCTTTTATAATCACTACTTCTAACACCAAAGATTTAAGCAATAATATTAAGCTAAATATGAAAACACGATTTGACTAAAATTCTCTCTTACCAAATATTAGAAAGTTGACCCATCTGCTAATTGTCGTATCAATTTTAAATCTAAAGACTAAAATAAATTAAAAATAGATTCAATTTAAAGAATTTCATATATATTTAAATATAGTCATACACTGCTTTCTTGCATTTTGTGTGCTAAAAGAAAAAACACAAGGAAGGGAGATAGGGATTTTGGCGAGAGAAGTTTTAGAGAGAGGAGAGAGAAGCTCTGGGACTGGCAAGCGAGACGCCGCCAGCCGCCGGCCACCACACGACATATCCAATCGACCTTACTAATACTTCCCCACTGTAAATATATCGAGAGTGATAACACCGGAAAGCGGAATACCGCAACACCCCTGCTACACTGGTTTCCTGGTATGGGTAGTGCTCCTACAGTCATGCAGGCACCGCCGACGAAGGAGGTCGTAGGTGGAACGACGATGGATAGGAAACTCACGTACTCGAATGAAACCCAGAAGCAAACAATGGCAGAGGTAGTCAAATGTAATAGGATTCAAAATCAGGGCATGCAGCTTAAGTTCTATCCAACGATGATGAAGGATGGAGTGAAAATCGCAAAATTGAACCCTGAGGAGATAGAGATTCAAAACCAGAAGTGGAGGTATGCTTTAATCGGATATGTTTAGGAGGTAACCCGTCATTTAAGGAAATGTTGAAGTATGCTTATGGTGTCTGGAATGAGGTTACAACGCCTACAGTGTTGCTGCATGATGATGGGTACTTCATCTTAAAATTTGAATCTATGGAGGATAAGAACCTCATAATGCAACAAGGACCATATACGTTCAATGGTAGGCCCATGTTTTTGAAGGAATGAGATCCTAATTTTCAGATTCAGAACGAGTCGATGAGAAATGTCCCAATTTGGGTCAGTTTCCCTGGGCTGCCAATCCAATGCTGGGATGAAGAGAACTTAGGCATAATTGCAAGCTCAATTGGTAAGCCTTTATGTACCGATAGATTAACTGCTGAATGTGAAAGAATCTCCTATGTGAGAGTTCTTGTGGAAGTTGATATCGCTCAACCTCTGCCTGAAAATGTCTACATTGAGATACCAGATGGAAGAAGCTTGCTACAAAATGTGGAGTATGAATGGAAACCAACCTTTTGTCTAGAATGCAACTCGTTTGGGCACAAAAATGAAGATTGTCAGAAGGAGGAAAAACAGGCTGAAGGGATCCAGAGGCAGAGAAAGAGGAAAAAGAAGACAACCAGATTGCAATGGCAACCAAAAGCTGTAACTGAGGAGAAATTAGATGGGCAGCAGAATGAAAAACCAACAGAGTTACCTGCAGTAGAAGTTCAAATGAATAATAAAAGCGAGCATATTGCAATTGTCCAAGGACCTAAATATAGAAAACAAAACAAAGAGACCAACTATGTTGAACTAGCTAGGAGAAATACATTTGAAGTACTCACTATATTAGAGCCTCCTGATGGGAACCAACAGAAGGGAAAATGCAGCCTAGAGCCAGGTCTATTAGATCCAGGAGGCACTACATCTACTATTTCCCTATGATTATTGTATCCTGGAATATTAGAGGACTAAACGAGTCATACAAACAAAGAGAGTTAGTCAAATTCCTGAGGACTAATAAAGTTTATATAATAGCTTATCTAGAAACTACAGCGAAACAGCAAAACTCAATGGCAATCTATAAGAAGTTGGGAGATGAATGGACAATAGGGAACAATTATGCATATGCTCCAAATGGAAGGATATGGATAATGTGGAAAGAAGTCAATGTTCATGTGGTACTTCTGGAAAACACTGATCAACTGATCCATTGTCAGGTGAAAGATAAGAATTCAACTTTTACTAGCTACATCACATTTGTATATAGCCTACACATTACCCAACACAGAGCACCACTATGGAGGGACTTGAGAGTTGTCCAACATACTGTCCATTGGCTTATAATGGGGGATTTCAATAGTTTGTTAGGGGTTGAGGATAGGATAAATGGTCAGCTAGTGCATCCTTCAGAGATAGCTGAATTTCAGAGATGTATTGATGACACTGGAGGGGCAGCTTACCAAAAGAGGCAACAAATTCTCATGGAGCAACAAAAGAAATGCTGAAGCCAGAGTCTATAGCCATATCGACTGGGCCTTTGGTAATGATGAGTGGTTCAATTCTTACACAGGGGTGGAAGCAGTATACATGTTACCTGGATGTTCAGATCACACCCCTATACTGATAGACACTGAAATAATTAAAATTAAAGTGAATAGACCATACATGCTACTACTAACAGTTATGCAACAAAAATAATACAAGGAAGCAGTTCAAAGAGTGTGGAGTCAACAAGTCGAAAGATACACTATGTATTCTATTTGGAGAAACTGAAAAAATTGAGCAGGAAACCAGAACCATTCATCAGGAGCACTCATCTGTAGATAAAAAGCTGCAACATATGAGAGAAGATCTGAGGGTAATTCAAGGAAAATTGAATGAAGATTATTTCAATGAAACAACGATTGAAGAAGAAAAGAAACTGTTAGAGAACATTGAAAAGTGGGAAGTAATTCAATAACAAATAATGAGACAGAAGTCAATAGCAAACTAGATCCAACTTGGTGATAGAAATACAAAGTACTTCCATGCATATATGAAATCCAGACAAGCAAGAAACAGGGTGAGCAACATTCTCAATGACAACCATATGAGGATTACTGATCCACAACAAATCCAGCAAGAGTTCACTCACTTATTTCAACAATTACTGGGCACATCAGCATATCAGCTTCATGGAATAGACATCAATGTTGCTATAGATGGGCCCTGTCTATCATTGCACCAACAACATCAATTATTAACTCCAGTAACAAGGGAAGAGATCAGCCATATAGTACATCATCTTCCTAATGACAAGGCTCCTGGAATAAATGGTTACCCTGCAGAATTCTTTAAAAAGTTTTGGCCAACTGTGGGAGAGGAGGTTATAGAGGCAATGCAGAATTTCTTTCAAACTGGAAAATTATTGAAAGAGATTAACTGCACAACTGTTACATTGATTCCGAAAGTGAAAAATCCCAACTATGTCAAGGAATTTAGACTCATTACTTGCTGCTCAATACTGTACAAAGTTATTGCAAATATCCTTACAAACATACTTAAACTAGTTGTGGGTTATCTGGTGGGGCATGCACAATCAGCTTTCATAGAGGGGAGAAACACCCTAGACAATGTTATTATGGCTCATGAACTGATAAGAGCTTACACCCAAAATGAAGTATCTCCCAGATGCATGATCAAAGTGGATATTAGGAAGGCTTATGACTCTGTTGAATGGGGGTTTCTGGGGGCAGTGTTGCTGGAATTTGGTATACCTTACAAAATGGTCACTTTAATTATGGAGTGTGTCTCCACAACAAGCTTCTCTTTACTAATCAATGGAGGTCTCACCAGAAAGTTTGCAGCAAGAAAAGGATTAAGACAGGGAGACCCAATGTCTCCCTACCTGTTTGTCTTAGTCATGGAATACCTCAACAGAATATTGAAGCAACTAAACAGGAACCCAGACTTCAACTTCCACCCAAATGCTCCAAGTTACAAATCACTCATATATGTTTTGCAAATGATCTCTTGATGTGCTGTAGAGGTGATAAGATCTCAATGAAGTTACTGCTGAAAGAATTTGATAACTTTTCCCAGATGTCTGGACTGCAAGCAAACTTGGAGAAAAGCTCTTTGTACATAGGATGTGTCTCACAGGAAGTCAAGGAGAAGTTACTGGCAGAATTTCAACTAACATAAGGGAAATTCCCATTCAAATACTTGGGAGTTCCCTTATTAACAAAAAAGATCACAATCACACAATGCTTACCTTTGGTTGAAAGGACAGTGGACATAATTAGATGTTGGTCATCCAAGGTCTTATCCTATGCTTGAAGACTCCAACTGATCAAGAGTGTTCTATTTGAAATGCAAACCTATTGGGCCCAGGTCTTTCTCCTTTCAAAGAAGGTCATCAAACTAGTTGATGGAATATGCAGAAACTATTTGTGGACTGGCAATCATGAGATAAGTCATAGGGCTCCAATAGCATGGGAAACAATATGCAAACCAGAGGCAGTTGGAGGTTTGAATGTCATTTGCTATGAGAGGTGGAACAAAGTAGCCTTGTCGAAGCTGCTATGGGCTTTAATGTTAAAGAAAGGTAAGCTCTGGATCAAATGGATCCACTGTCATTATATAAAGAAAAAGGCAGTTGATACTATGGAAACACCAAACCATGCTAGCTGGTTGGTAAGGAAAATATTTGGAGCAAGGGAATGGTGGACACACGATAGTGCAGCAATGCAAGCATGCTGCCATAATGGAAGCTACAACATCAGAAAAGCATATATACACTCTACTCCACATTATCCCAAAGTTCACTGGAAAAAATTAGTGTTGGTGCCTGGACTACTGCCAAAACAGAAGTTCATATTATGGATGACATTGCATAGACGTTTGGCAACAGTTGACAGTTAGAAAAGTGGGGTATCCACACTAACCAGTCTTGTTCACTATGTGGGAGAGACTGTAGAGACACACGATCACCTGTTCTTTGACTGTTCTTATTCCCAAAAACTGTGGCAATGCTTGTTAAAGTGGCTGAACTTCAACAGATTGATAAACAAATGGGAGTTAGAGGTGCAATGGGTTCCTGCTAGAGTAAACAACAGAAAGCTAAGGAAAACCATTCTAGGAGTGGTGTTTTCAGCAGTTGTATACAATAGTTGGATGGAAAGGAATGAAAGAAGATTTCGTCAGTCGAGCAAAGAAGCTACAGACAGAGCAGGGCGGATCGCAATCCAAGTGCACATCACTGGATTGAAGAAGCCAAAATGGCAGCCTACCCTACGGTACATAAACTGCTATCCTCAATGTACTCCTTCACTATATCTATATTTTTGTATGCTAGGAGTTAGTTAAACAACTTTTTTTGGTTGTAGAGTAGTTAGTTGATCAAGTTTGAGATTTGTTCTATAGTCCCAAAGAACAATTGATGTACATTTATACTGGTTGAAATATAAATTTTCTTTTCGACAAAAAAAAAAAGAAAGAAAAAACACAAGGAACGTCCAAAGCAATTCAAATAATGTTGCATTCAAAAAGAGTGTGTTCTCTACTTCTCTTATTCACCCACGTTCCAGGTATTCTCACTAATGACCCGATACAATAATTTATATATATATATATATATATATATATATATATTATGTTGGATATAATTGTTATTTTACTCAATAATAAAGTGTTTATGGCTTTGTTTTATTTAGTTCAAGATTTTTTCGGATTTCCTATTTTTATGATTCGTTAGTGGCTTTCCTTTAGGTTCAGAATACTTTAAGTTTTCTTTGTATATGTTTATATAATTCTTTACTGCAGTTTGATTCTTTTATTATCAATTAATAATTCATCTTTAAGTATATTGTGTATTTTCTTTGTTAGGTTCTGAAGACTACTTCTCTTTGGCCCTCCGTCACCACTCTATGTTTCATATTTATCATTTTTGACGTATTTGGTGCTATTCGTTTTTTTTGCGTGCCGACAAAAATAAATATTTAAAAAACTAATTAAACAAAAAAAGAAAATCTAGAAAGAGAAATTAGTCAAATTGTACATGTATCGGTATAAATTGACTTATAATTTGAAATCAACTTTCTATTAATCTGTCATAAAATTTTTAGGTTGAAATCTTGTTACATATCTATATCGAGCGGGTGAGTCCTCTGATAATGTTTAAATACTAATAAAACTTGGCGAAATTTGGTGCTTTCTTTTGTTGTTATATTCGTTTATCCCTACAATTGATGCTTATGTAATTTTTTCGTTGTGCTTACTTTCTTGAAAATCGTTATTTTGCATGTACTCATATGCATATGATTTTTTATGCCGAATATATATAAATTGCAGGTAGAAATTGGTAATGTATGTGGACCGATAATGCTTATAATTTGTTCACTCTGGTTTAATAGTCCTTTGATAAAAATATTAGCATTCATGTTGGCCTTAACACCTTCGATCATGTGAATTCTTCTCAGTTTGTTTGTGTAAACATATTCATTTGTATATAGCTAATTATGATTATGACATTATTGTTTAATTTTTATTTTTATGTGAATTTAGTCTTAAAATTTTATGCAGTTCTTTAGTTAATTTTTTGATTTTAAACTTATTATGGTAAAAACACATTAAGATGTTGATCAACTTTTTTACCAAATTATTTTTTTCAATAAATTAATCCAAATTATTAAACTAGACAAGTGGATATCTGTAAGAACTTTAATGTAATACTAATGCCAATGTGGCTTAAAGTTTCAGTGGAATATTAGACGTCCAAGTATCTTTAGGAGTCTGAGTAAAATTGTAATTACTGTTTTATATGCATTCTCTATATTTTTTAGTTGGGTTTAGAAATTATTTTTCTATTTAAATTAGGAGTAGTCGATATGATTGTTTGATTTCAATTTATTCCAAAAGAAAACACACACATAAATACACAAATACCAAGATTAGAAACACACTCTTAGGCAATTTGTTCAAAACTACAAGAATTGATAAATTAGAAGAATTCTCTTCGGTTCCCACCTCTATAATTGCTTTCTCTTTAGAACTCATACAGATAATAATTCCTTGAAATTTCAAGTTATATTACTTAGTAGTTTTTGTTCTTCCCCTTTTACTCTTTAAAAATATAGTTCGCATTGAATAAAATAGTAATTTAAATATTTTTCTAATATGTAGAAATAATTATTTAATTATTTTCATAATATCCAAAATATTAAAAATTTATTTTTCTTATGTGTGCTTCTGTTTCGTTTACGATGCAGAAAACGCGAGTTAGGACCAATGATGCTTCCTTTGTGGTACGTAACTACTATTTGTTTTGGCATTTGAAATAATTTACAATAATTTCTTTTTACAACCTTCAGATGCAAATTTTCATCAGCAAGATGCTGAAGAAATAGATTGAATTAGTTATAATGCTATATATATACATATATATATATATATATATATATTCAATATTTATTAATATCAAGAGTTTAGACTTTTTAATTTATAATTAGAACATAATCATAATATAATATTTATATGTTTTCTTAAGAAGATATATTCATTGAGACGGGATACATGCGCAAGGCGTATGTTGAAACTAATAATAAATTAAAAGCCTGGAATGTATATACTTTATAAATAAATTTTTATGTAGATAGAATAATTTACTAAATATTAGGGTAATATAGTTTAATAATCCCATAGGACAATTCAGTATAAAAGTTGAAACAAATATAGAGACTGTTGACCCTATAAAATAGAAGTAATTTTACCAAGTAATCCAAAATTGGGGAAAATTCACTGGCGCTATTTTCCAGTTTCCCTCATTCAAAGTGCGCTTATAAGTTTCCCTCCTTCAGTTCCTTCTCCATTACACCATTCTCCATTCCCCCAATGCCTTCTTCTTCCACAGTTATCCACACAATCGACGACGACGACGTACGCTCTCTTTCTCCCTCTGTGTGTGTTTCCTTTGTTTTCAACTACTAACCCTCATGCTATTTTCCTATAGGAATTTGATTGGGACTTAGCTGTGAAAGAAATCGATGGGGCTTTAGAAGCAACAGCAATTTCCAACAGACCATTTTCTTCTAATTTTGCTTCTACTTCTCATTCAAATCACCAAAATAAGGAAACCCATAAATATCCTTTTGCTTCTTCTTCTAGACAATCCACACTTGATAAATTTTTCCAAAATTCCACCAACCAGGACAATCGAAACGGGCTCGGACAAAAGAATGAAGATGATTTTGAATCTTGTGGGCCCAGTGAATCATCTCATGGGCCTAGTGATGTTAAGATTGATCCGGAGGCTGCAAAAACTTGGATTTTCCCAGGTTAATTTTTTCACTGTTTTTTAAATACTTCATCAATATCCTGTTTTAATTTATCTATTTTTACATATTTATGTTCTCTAGAAGTCAAAAAGTGCCAGCATTTATGAGTGTTTTACTTTATGTTTCACGGATTCTTCATTTGACTTGATGTACATGTCCCAAATGAGATACTGTAATATTTATCGTTCCAATTAAATAAACTTAGATAAAAGCTGAATGTGTTTGTACTCATCGTAGACGTAGGTTTGGCAGTTAGTTGTTGATTGGGCTTTTAAAGAATTAGTAAATACTCTTTATGTTCCAATTTATGTGAAGAAAGAAGATTTTTGAAACTTGTGGTCTAAATTAAACCATAAATATCTGTGCGGCTAAAAATCATCTCATTAAGGATAAAATGAGAAGTGTATTGTTAGATTGTCTCTAAATATAGAATCATGTCATTCTTTTAGGACAAACTAAAAAGGAAATACCATCACATACACTAGGACGGTGGGAGTACCATTTGTTGTGATCCAAGGGGATGACTGAGTGGTTTAGGTGTACAAGTACAACTTGGAGATCCCATGTTCAAATCTTAACTATAATACTCAGCAGTATCTTTTCATCCATGTTGAGCAGGTTGATCTGCCAGCTGTGCTTGTCGGCTTTAGTAGGCTGCCGAATGAATTAGTCGAGGCCCATATATGTTGGTCGAGCCCTACGATTATCAAAAGAAAGGAAAAAGAGAAAAACCATGTGTGATATTTGATGTTGGTTAATCTATTGTTATCCTTATACCAAAACATAGCAATGTGGGAGAAGGTGAAAATTATTATGTTGCTTTTGAGAAATAATTATAATTTTTGTTAGTGAAGTGAACTGCATTTTCTTCTTCTTTCCTTTTAAGACCTTTTTGTTAAATTTTAAGCATGCTGTCTCTGTTCTCTAACATGATATTTAAGCAAATGGCTGATATTGACGTACTGCTTGAATGAAACTTTTGCATGGATAGTCATAAGCTCTGTGATGTAACTGTCACTATCTTTTAGGTAAAGCATTTAGTAGTTTCTTGGAATGAAGACTCATGTTCAGTTAACTTTATTTTTCCTGCAGTCAATTTCGATCGTCGTGATTATCAATTTTCTATCATCCAGACTGCTCTTTTTAGCAATACCTTAGTGGCATTACCTACAGGTCTTGGGAAGACATTTATTGCTGCTGTTGTAATGTATAATTATTTCAGATGGTTTCCAGAAGGTAATGCAGTGCTACATCTATGGTATTGCTTATTCTTTTAAACTTGTCACATACTATTTCCGGTAACTACTCTCGTCATGTCTCCACATCGAAGAGCTAGTTTTTGAGAAGCAAGATTAATCTCAGCTGAATCTGCTGAAATTTTGAGCTATAAAAAAATGACAAGTAGGTGCTTTGAACAAAAGAATTTACTCCCCCCATCCCAATAAACTCAACCTAAACTAACCTCTACATTTATGTAGAGTAAAATATTGAATAAACTGGGAAGTTTAAATAATAGTTTAAATCGTGAAATGGTTAGTCAGTAGCGTGTCATTGGTACTTTGCTTTTCTCTTATACTCATTGGGCAGTTCAGATGGACTAAATAATTCTATCCCAACCAAACTCAAAAGGGGCGAGATGGAGATTCATTTTCTGCCCCCAGTGAGATGGGAGGTAGTGAGCCCCTAGTCTGTTGCTGGTAGATCTTGTGAGAAAGCACGGGAGAAGAATATAACTGAGATTAAACATAATACAATGAGCCCTATATATAATACTAATAACCTAGAGTTCTACTATATTTACATATCTAACACTCCCCCTCAAGCTGGTGCATATAAATCATATGTACCGAGCTTGTTACATATGTAGTTTAACATCGATTCCCAAAGACATCGTTGAAAATTTGCTGAAACAGATGAAGGAAAACTGTTTTTTTTTTTTTTTTTTTTTTTTTTTTTAACAGAAGTTTACTATATACAATTCACGATTTTATACCACAAGCGTTATAGAATGAAACATATATAGTTATAATAGTGTAACAACATGTGAAATTTATATTAATAAACAATACCTACCTTGTAGCGCACATATAACAAGAAAACCATTCCACAAGATATGTGGATCTTTGACTGTGATATATTCAATTTTCAAACCTTCATCAAGGTGATGGCGCAAGAAAATCAAGGCCTTAGCACAGTTTCAAACCTTCATCAAGGCGATGGCGCAAGTAAATCAAGGCCTTAGCACAGTTTCAAACCTTCATCAAGGTGATGACGCAAGAAAATCAAGGCCTTAGCATAGTCTTGGGTGGATGCATTATTTCTGTCTTTAATGGCGTCTCCAAGACCCATAGCATCTAAGTGGATTTCAGCATCCAACACCCATGTCATATAGTTCTTGCCCGAAATTTTAAGGGCAACGAACTTTCTTTTCATAATGTCAGGCATAAAACAAAATTACATCAAGAGCGTGTTCATACTTACGGGCTCTATTACAATTATCACATTCATTTCAGGAATGGATCATAATCATGTGCTTTACACAATCTCATGTCAAATATTACTTTCATAAAGTGAAAGATTATTTTGAGAATCTTTATTATTCTCATTATCACAATAATGACGATTATAATTTCGTCTATTGCCACGTCCACATCCATTGATACCTTTATGGTAATAATTTTGTCTTCTTTCAGACTTATCACATACTGCTACCACATTCTCTAAAGGGAATGGAGCAAATTCAATTGGACGGAATTCTTTGCCACGTCCACATTCATTGATACCTTCATGGTAATAATTTTGTCTTCTTTCAGACTTATCATATACTGCTTCCATATTCTCTAAAGGGAATGGAGCAAATTCAATGGGACGGATTTTCAATTCTTTGCCCACAATCATACATGAATTTAATCATGGCAGGACATATATATTTTACCACTTCATGCGGTTATAATTTCTTACGAACTCTATTAGAGTTACAATCAAACTTTGTTGTCTATGTTTGTATATAAAATCAAATTATAGAATTCCAAGAATTTGAAAGAGAAAAGTAAATTACTTACCTTTAAGGTATACCAATAAATGTTGTGATATCAAATATACCTCTTGAGTTTCCATCCCGTTGCATTACTTTATGATGATACCATCTCTTCTATTTTTCCGTATAGAAATTATCTTTCGTGAAATATGTTTGCGAGCTTTCAAGAACTCGGACTCCATGTTGGGCATAGTACGATGGACACCTGGATTTTGCATCTGTATAGGAAAAGGATTTCCACTCTGCTGGGCTAGCCCAGGCAAAGAAGTGCTTCTTTGATTTGGAACCTGCCCTGAAATCTGCCCCGACATATGCTGGAAATTCATCTCTTTCTTGTATCCTTGTAAATAAGGTATAGCCGACAGCTGTGGCGGCGCGTGGCGGCGCGTGACGGGGAGTCTGCCGGAGAAATTTCTGGGGTTTGGTCGGAATTCTATTCCGAGTCTTGTGGTGGTGTTGGTTTTTGCACAACACTGATAATTAGTGACTTTGACGTAATTAGTCACTTAGGTCACCGGAAAATTGCACGGTGACCGAGTTATTTCTTCCCGGATGTCGTTGGAATGACGCACAACGATAATTATCTCACCAAAGCTCTGATACCATGTGAGAAAGCACGGGAGAAGAATATAACTGAGATTAAACATAATACAATGAGCCCTATATATAATACTAATAACCTAGAGTTCTACTATAACTAGAGTTCTACTATATTTACATATCTAACAGATCTAATGCGATACTGGACACGAAAGATTGCAGCCCGGAGAAATGCATGGCTCCCTGGCGGTTCATGGGATGGATGTTTGCATTCCTCCGCATGATCTAACACTACCTCGTTCATCCAGATGCCAAATGAAGTTGAACAAGTGTGATATGAGTAGTTCTATAGCAGACTTAGGTCTCCATGCTTTCTCTTCCCTCTGTCCTCTTTTTCTTGATGACATCTTTTAAATTCTTACTCTCTTGCACCCTGTATAACAAAGAACAAAAAGATTTGTTTTGAAATACGTGTTAAGAACTTAACATGCAAAAATCCCCACGGATACCAAACATCCACTGGTATGTCCAGCAAAAGAGCAAGCTAATAAAGTCGTGATATATATACATCACAATGAACCTTGAGCATTTTGATTCATAGACTTCAATTGTTAAGCTCTTACCATTGCGAATGATCATTTTGATTTAAATGGACCTCTGTCAGCAGCTAATTCTACTTGTTATATTTTGGTTTGACTTTTCATCATATTGTTCATAGTTCTTGTATTTTGAGTGCACATCTTATGCTAACAACTGTGAAATATTATGCAGCAACATTATTAGGCTAGATACTTCATTTTATGCATTTTCAAGTTTGTGAATAAAGGAAATTTTGTTTTGAGTTTTAAGATGCCTGAATCCTGATGAGCCCTTCACTTACTAATGATGGTCCTGTTTTTATATATATATATATATATATATATATATATATATATATATATATATATATATATATATATATATTTTAAGCCAAACCTTTGGATTAACTGTTCTGGATGGTGTCGCAATGGCAGGTAAAATTGTTTTTGCAGCTCCTTCACGCCCACTTGTTTTGCAGCAGGTGGAAGCATTGCATAAGTTTGTAGATATTCCACAAGTAAGCTAGAGTTTGTTCTGTTTTCTATTATTTCTAAGTTGCTTTTCTAATCCTGTGTCCTAAAAGAGCAAATGTACTGTTATTTATATTTTAAGACATTTGTTACTAAATTGATTACAGGAGTGCACAATTGATCTGACAGGTCAAACAAATCCGTCGAGAAGAGCGAGCTTATGGAAAGAGAGACGAGTTTTCTTTGTTACTCCACAAGTGCTGGAGAAGGATATACATTCTGGTGATGTTCTTCACTCTGGTGCTGATACAATTTTAAAAGTGTTATATAGTTTTCGCGTATTCAAGGTTTACCCCTTCCACATGATTTGTGCTTTCAGGAGAGGAAATAGAACTTAACTGCGGTGACTTATTTGAATTTCTGGATGTGAAAGTACATGCTAGAAGAAAGTGTCACTTATTTTGTATAATTTGATCACTTTTGGGTCAACAACCGTAATCACTCTTAACAGAGGTGTTGAAAGAATGAAAGCACATCTAAAACTGAATTTATATAATTTATTTTTTGACATACTTTTGGAGGTATTTTCACTTAATAACTCTACACTTACTGTAGATAATAGCTATTTAACTAACACCGTGATTACGCCTTTATCCTGGGAGAGTCTCTTTCAACTCTTCATAGGCTCCTAGTGATGGATGTTGATCTCTGGGTGAAGAAGAAGAGGAGGGGCGCCCGGGGTCAACCGAGGATTAGATGGGGAGCTTTGTCCAAGGAGAAAGCTCAGGGGATAGAAAGGAGGTTAGAGGAGGGCGGAGCTTGGAGAAGTTATGGGGAAGCGGACGCTATGTGGTCAGCGACAGCTAACTTGGTTAGGGGGGTAGCACGGGACGTGCTCGGGGTTTCTAAGGGATATTCAGGTAGGCATCAGGGTGATTGGTGGTGGAACGATGTAGTCAAAGGAAAAGTGGAGGCGAAGAAGGCGGCGTTCGCAAGGTTGGCAGGGAGCACAAGCGAGGAGGAGCGGAGAGTGAACAGGTTGTCCTACAGGGAGGCGAGAAGAGAAGCTAAGATGGCAGTCACGGAAGCTAAAAACGCGGCGTTCGGTCGCATGTATGAGGAACTAGGGGAGAAAGGTGGGGAAAAGAAGCTATTTCGGCTGGCTAAAGCAAGGGAAAGGAAAGCCCGTGACCTAGACCAGGTCAGGTGTATCAAGGACGAGGATGGTAGAGTTTTGATGGGGGAATCGCAAGTCAAACAGAGGTGGCAGGCGTACTTTCGGGACCTTCTTAACGAGGAGGGGGATCGGAGCATAGAGCTAGGGGAGCTGGGGCATTCAGAGCGTCATAGAGACCTTGGGTACTGCAGGCGCATTAGGGTGGAGGAGGTCTTAGGGGCGTTGCGCAGGATGAGTAGGGGTCGAGCAACCGGGCCTGACGAGATCCCGGTGGAGTTTTGGAAGTGCATGGGTAAACCTGGAGGGGAGTGGCTCTCTAGGCTATTCAACGTGATATTCAAGACTAAGAGGATGCCGGATGAGTGGCGGTGGAGTACAGTGGTGCCCTTGTACAAGAACAAGGGGGACATCCAGTGCTGCAACAACTATAGGGGTATTAAACTAATGAGCCACACGATGAAGGTTTGGGAGAGGGTGATTGAGGCGCGAATGAGGGGGGCGACGAATATATCGGGGAACCAGTTCGGTTTCATGCCGGGCCGCTCCACCACTGAGGCTATTCACCTAGTCAGGCGGCTGGCGGAACAATTCAGGGATAAGAAGAAGGACCTGCATATGGTGCTTATCGACTTGGAGAAGGCGTATGACAAGGTTCCGAAGGAGGTGCTATGGAGGTGCTTGGAGGCGAAGAGTGTGCCAGAAGCCTATATCAGAGTTATCAAGGACATGTACGATGGGGCTAAGACTAGGGTGAGGACGGTGGGTGGCGATTCAGACCATTTTCCTGTGGTAATGGGGCTCCATCAAGGATCGGCGCTGAGTCCCATGTTGTTCGCCTTAGTGATAGATGCTCTAACCCGTCATATCCAGGGGGATGTGCCCTGGTGTATGCTCTTTGCTGATGATATAATATTGATAGACGAGACGAGGGCCGGTGTTAGTGAGAAGTTAGAGGTGTGGAGACAGACCCTCGAGTCTAAAGGTTTCAAGATAAGCAGATCTAAGACAGAATATCTGGAGTGCAAGTTCAGTGACGAGCCGAGTGGGGTGGGTAGGGATGTGATGCTTGGTTCTCAGGCCATCGCCAAGAGGGACAGTGTCCGATATCTTGGGTCTGTGATTCAGGGGGACGGAGAGATTGACGGGGACGTCACCCATCGGATAGGAGCAGGGTGGTCGAAGTGGAGGCTTGCTTCTGGGGTCCTGTGTGACAAGAAAATCCCACACAAACTCAAAGGGAAATTCTACAGAGCCGTGGTTAGACCTGCGATGTTGTACGGGGCAGAGTGCTGGCCCGTGAAGAACTCCCATGTCCAGAGAATGAAGGTTGCTGAGATGAGGATGCTTAGGTGGATGTGTGGGCACACCAGGCTGGATAAGATTAGGAATGAAGTTATTCGACAGAAGGTAGAGGTGGCCCCAGTGGACGAGAAGATGCGGGAAGCAAGGCTGAGGTGGTTCGGGCATGTACGGAGGAGGGGTCCCGATGCCCCGGTGAGGAGCTGCGAGCGGCTGGAGATTGCTGATGGTCGGCGGGGTAGAGGGAGGCCTAAGAAGCATTGGGGAGAGGTGATTAGGCAGGACATGACTAAAATGCAGGTTACCGAGGACATGACCCTCGATAGGGGAGTCTGGAGGTCTAGAATCAGGGTTGCAGGATAGGGGCTCTTAGAGTCCTTCGTTCGCCTCACCCGGGGTGGGTGTGGGTTAGTAGGGTTACCCATCGATGTCTAGTGTTTTAGCCTAGGTCCCCTCTTGGTTGCGATGGTATTTATGTTCCTTGTGTTTACATAACCATTTACGTTATTTCTGCAGGATTACTTATGCTTTGTTTTGTTATTTTGTTTGGTCTTGCCTTGGTTACTAATTTTGTCTTTGTTTTCCAATGCAGCTTTTCATTCTGTCCTATGCGCCGAGGGTCGCATGGAAGCAGCCTCTCTGCTCTTTTGGGTAGGGGTAAGACTGCCTACATATTACCCTCCCCAGACCCCACCTGGTGGGAGTATACTGGGTAGTTGTTGTTGTTGTTGTTGTTGTTGTTTTGAAGAAAAATCAGATGTAATTATTTGCCAGAAGCTTGAGGACTCTATTATATTAAGCATTCTAGGTTCGAACAAGAATGAAGATAGGCTAATGCATGGCCCAAACAGAAGTATTCTGCTTAGATACTATCTAAATATGCAAAACAAAAACGTAGAAGAGGGATCAGACATTGAAGTTGTTAAGCTATAACAAGTTCAAGTATGTTTACTTGACAATAACGACTTTGAGCATATCTCATTTAGGTTTGATAACGCACAAAAAATTGTTATTTGCTTCACGGTTTTTAACAGTCTAATAACTGCTTGAATGACCCTGGCAAGTGGGGAATGAATGACCCTAGCAATAATGATCATAACGGTATATCTTAGGGAATGGGGGATGGATATTGTTTGTTTGTTGGAGACAAAATGGAAAACATGACAAATGGTGTTGTGAGGAGTATTTGTGGAGGAAAGTGGGTGAAACATGATGCTATCCGCCTATCCCATCTAGGGTGTTCGCATGGGGATACTTTTATTATGGGATGAGAAAAAAAAATAAAGTTATGGAAACTGAGAAAGGTGAGTTATGTATATCAGTGAGATTTCAAAATTATTGGAATGTGGTGAAGTGGGATTTCAGGGGAGTGTGGTCCTAGGGAGGGCTCGAAGGCGGTATTTTGGGAAGAGATACTACTATATGGAAGAGTGGGACATTCCATGGTTGGTAGGAGAGAATCTCAATACTATCTGATAGTCGGGGGAGGGAAGGGTGCATAACCGGGAGGGGGAGGGGGAGCAGTGGGTTTACGACGACTATGTAGGAGTTTTTGGAGTTTATCGATAACCAGTTTCTTGTTTACCTTCCTTTAACAGTTGCCAGATTCACTCAGTCTAGATCGGAAGATTCTTTTTCTAGATCAAGACTTGACAAATTCTCGGTGTCCAATTTTTGGGATGAGATAAATCTAGGGCTAGGCATATATTGGGTATAATCGATAGCTCGAACCGATAAAATGCTATTGGGTTATCAATATCGGGTTATTAGGTAAATAATTCGATAACAATTTAATATTATTTGACTATTGAGTTATTGGTTCGAGTCTCAGTTTGCCCAATTTTATTAACGGTTTAATCGATAACCGAATAAGCTTTAACAAAATTATAATTTACCCACTGTATATGAAGTTTTCAGGAAGAAGAATAGAACTTATTGTATTTCAGTATATTATTCACATTAAGAGTACTGATATTTATACAATGTATCCTATGGCTAACTAGGAAAGGAAATAAGTGATTTCACTAGTTAAGCTACAGAATATAATAAGCCTATAATTAAGCTGGAGAATAAAATATAATCTAATCAAATCTAATCAAATCTTCTTACTAATTACACTAATCAACACTAATAAAATCTAATCAAATCTTATTACTAATTATACTAATCAACGGTATATAAAGCCACCTCATTGCTTCATTCTCTCATTCTCTTAATTCTCTTGACAGTTGCTCTTAATCTTCTCACCTTAATCCTTAGAATAACTTTTAAACTTTTCTGAATTTCTCATTTTAATTCTTCAATTAAGATTTTTAGTTTCAAACTTCAAAGAATTAATTGTTTAGATTTTTAGTTTTGCTATTTCGGGTAGGGGTAAGGCTCGTCTACATATTACCCTCCCCAGACCCCACCTGGTGGGAATACACTAGGTAGTTGTTGTTGTTGTTGTTGTTTCTTTTGTTGCAGTGATTCTTTAGTATTTACAAGACTAGAATTTTATTATTTTGCCTGCCTGCAGTGAGATAGTTAGTATGATTAGATTGTTGAATATCTTATTCCTTACTCCTACTAACTTATAACTTTGAAAATTGAGATCATTCATTGGGATTTTCATATGCAAGAAGTTGAAATTTAATCCATCTTTTCTTGAGAGCAAAAATTCTGTTTCTTTCTCTTAGCATTATGATCACGATTTCTGTAATAAAAACATGAAACTTTTTGGATATATTTTATTCTTACCGGGTAAACTAATAACCGAACCAGTAAGGATTGTTAACCGATTAATCGATACCTGATAATCGATACTTTATCGGTTCAGTTATCGATTTAGCATATTTATAAACCGATAACCGATATGCTGAACCTATAACATTCACAACCGAACCAACCGATGCCCACACCCAGATGAATTCGAATGTGATTCTGGTTCCTTTCCCTAGATTGACATCAAACCATTCACCTATTAAGCTTGATGTGGGGGGGGGGGGGAAGGAGGGCGAGAGATCCTTTTAGATTTGAAAATATATGGTTGAAGGCGTCAGACATAGGAAAAGAGCGGCAGGGTGGTGGAGTAATTATGTGGTGGTAGGGAACTCGTCTTTCTGACTTGCAAGGAAACTAAAGATGCTTAAGAGATTTGGCAGGGTAGAGGTCAAGATAAAAATGGTCATTCACGAGGTGAGAGAGTTAGAGATGGTAGAAAGGAAGACGGGGTTAGTGAATAGGGAAAAGGTGAGGAAGGAGTTAAAAAGAGCTAGCTTCTTTGGCTATAGCTCATAAGATTAGTTGGAGGCAAAAATCGAGGGTGTTATGGTTGGTGGGGGGGGCGGACTTGAATACAAATATCTCCACAAGGTTGCGGTGGCTAGTAGGAGGAGAAACTCATAGTCTCCGTAGAGATAAATAGGGTGGTGCATGAGGGTCTGGAGGTAGGTGAGCTATCGTGGTTTCTAACGAACAATTATTTATGGAGGAGGCAGATTGGAGGGCTATTCTAAGGGGTTTTGAGTTTAAAAATGTAGGGGAATACAAAAGTGGATAGTTAAAGAAGACTATTAGAGAACATTAGGTGAAGAAGACAATTGAATGTTTTTTAGGGGACAAAGCTCCAGGACCAGAAATGCCAGTATAGACTTTTGGCACATGTCGGCTAGCTAAAGGTCACCTTCGGTTCTAGGCAAAGATCCGCCAGTAGCAGTTCCTATCCCAGTTCCTATTCAACATTCATTCATTCAAAGTATTCTCCCCTTGCCATGCTTTAATCAGCTGCTTTGCGGACTGCTCTTGCTCTTACTGCTCTTTCCTATGCTTCGTGCTTCTGACTACTTGTCTTTCCCTCACCGTACATGGTTTTACCTTAGTATTTTTCTAGTATTGTTAGAAACTATTGCAGCTTTCTAGAGTACGGGGGAGTTCGAAAAAAGTCTCAATGCCTCTTTCGTTGTCATCATTCCGAAAAGAGAGGAAGCATCGAGTATAAAGGTTTATACACCTATTGTTCTAGTAGGGAGCATTTATAAAATATGTATTGGATGAAACAATAGCTACTTCGCAAAATGCTTTTATGGAAGGTAAACAAATTCTAGATGCAACATTGGTGGCTAATGAATTGGTTGATTCAAGAAGAAAGGGGAACCAAGGATTTTGTATAAATTGGATCTTGAGAAAGCCTATGATCATGTTAATTGGGAGTTCCTTGACTTCATTATGTTGAGGATGAGATTTGGGGCAAGATGGAAATAAATCAAGTTTTGCATTTCAACAGCCAAGTTCTCTGTCCTAGTGAATGGTAATCCATGCGGCTTCATTGGTTGCACGAGAAGAATGAGACAGAACGACCTACTTCGTATATATCTTTCATTTTAATGATGGAAGCATTGAGTAGAATGATGGCTAAAGTTATAGTAGGGGGTTACTTAAGTGGTTTTTCTGCAGCGATGAGTGGTCAAAGTATTGTAAGGATGTCTCATCTATTATTTGCAGATGATACTTTAGTGTTTTGTGATGTAGATAGAGCCTAGTTTTTTTATATGAGACAAGTGCTGATACGATTCCCATTGGTGTCAAGCCTAAAGATAAACCTTAGAGAATGCGAGATTATTCCAGTGGGGTGCAGAGAATATAGAAGTCCTAGCACATGCGAGGAATTGTATGATCTGGGTTCTTCAACTAGTTGCTTGGGCTTACCGCTAGGTGCATCTAACAAAGACCTAGTGGTTTGGAACCCGGTAATATAGAGGGTAGACAAAAGGCTCGCAGGTTGGCAAAAGAGGTACTTATCCGAAAGAAAAAATGAATTGTTAATTAAGAGTACATTATTGAGTATTCCCACTTATTTCATGTCCCTTTTACAGGCTCCGGTTAGCGTTACTAGGAAGTTAGAAAAACTTCAGAGACATTTTCTATGGCATGGCTCAAGTGGGGAGAGGAACTCACTTGGTTAATTGAGAGATTGTTACTACACCGGGGTGTTGTGTAGACTTGAGAAAAATAATCTAAGAGTTTTCAACAAGGTGTTAGTGACAAAGTGACTACGGAGATTTGGGGTAGAGGTGGAGGCTTTTTGGAAGGGGTAATTGCAGAGAAGTATGAGGTGTCGGAAGGGGGATGGAGGACTTAATATGTCACTTCCTTTTGGGTGCGGGTTATGAAGAAATATTATAAAAGGATGGAAATTTTTTAATTGAAATATATTATTCAGGGTGGGTAAGGGGAAGAAGATAAGTTTTTGAGATCACAGGTGGTGCGAGAGCAACCCATTGAGAGTCACGTATCTGAACATGTACAATATATCAAGCCAAAAGAAGATGTCGGTCTTACAATTGTGGAGCTTATAAGGGGGAGAAATGCAATGAGACTTGAGATTTAGGAGGAACTTGCAAGATTGGGAGGTAGAGGAATATCAAAACTTGCTCGTATTGTTTCACAATAAAAAAATATCACAGGATAGACATGATGCATGGAGAATGGAGGCGGGAAAAATAACATTTTTTCCAGTAAGTCCTATTATGAGTAGCTTCTGATGAGAGAGGAGCCAACTTTTCCACATAATTTGGTATAGATTCCATAAATAACGAGAATGGTTCTTCAATTGGCTAGCTATGAGACGAGTGATTTTGACGGCGGAGAATTTGTGGACGAGGAAGATTACTTATGTTAGCTAATGCTTTATGTTTAAAGAATCAGGAGAGAATGTGAATTGCCTCATTTTACATTCTCGGATAACATCTTACTTGTGGTGGAAAATTTTGAGATGGTGCGGTATGGAGTGGGTGATGCCGGGCACCATAATAGAAATAATTTTAGCTGGGTTTTATGAGACGGAAGAGAAGACACATGACATGAGTTGTTGCTCCCCTAGCACTTATGTAGATCGTATGGAAAGAGAGGAATAGTAGAGCCTTTGATGGAGTAGAGAAGGATCTTGTATTTTTGAGGAATAGCCTTTCTTCACTTGTTGCTTTTTGGTGCACCCACGAGGTTCATTTATGTATAGATGGTTGGATGAAATTTATAGAAAACCATATCTTTTTGTAGGGTTTTCTATCTTTCCCTATACGTTGTGTATATGGCATTTTCTTGCACTTTGTTTTTAATCAAATTATTACTTTATTCCCCCCCTAAAAAAGAACTATTTGGCTTGCATCTGATTATGGATTTTCCTATTCATCAGTATGGTCATTGGAACGCCGTTCCTTCATGATATATTTAGTTCCATGATTATTGTGCAGAGCATGTATTGTCATTGGTGTACGTCATGGAGGTGATTTCATTTTGTAGGGGTGTGAGAAAGCACTGGGAGGAAATATGATATTATTCATATATATTGACAATGATACAAAACAATGATCCATATATATATATATATATATATATATATATATATATATAATACATGTCGTACTCCTAATACATATGAGATTAAGGTTATTTACTACTATTTAACTACCAAATTAACACTTCCCTTCAAGCTGGTTCTTATAAATCATATGTACCGAGCTTGTTACATATATAACTAATACGAGGGCCAGTGCAAGACTTGGTGAAAATATCAGCAAGTTGATCATTCAACTTCGCAAATTTTGTAACAATATCTCCTAAGCGTATTTTTTCTCTTATAAAGTGACAATCAATCTTAATGTGTTTAGTCGTCTCATGGAACACCAGATTTGATGCAATATGAAGGGCAACTTGATTATCACACACAAGTTCCATCTAGCTGATTTCACTAAATTTCAACTCCTTGAGCAATTATTTGATCCAAATTAGCTCTGGTATTGCCATAGCTATTGCTCGATATTCTGCTTCTGCACTAGATCGATCAACTACATTCTGTTTCTTGCTTTTCCAAGACACCAAATTGCCTCCTACTAAAACACAATATCCAAACGTAGAACGTCTGTCAGAAAGTAATCCTCCCCAATCAGCATCTGAGTATCCAACGATCTGCTCATGGCCTCGATCCTCAAACAATAACCCTTTGCTTGGAGTTGATTTTATATACCGAATAACGCGGATAACTGCATCCCAATGACTATCACAGGGAGAATCCATAAACTGACTTACAACGCTTACAGGAAAAGAAATATCAGGTCTAGTCACTGTGAGATAATTTAATTTACCAACCAACTACCTATATCTTGCAGGATTGCTAAGCGGCTCCCCTGTCATGGTAGAATTTAAGAATTCAGATCAATCAGAGTGTCAATCGGTCTACAACCTGTCATTCATGTCTCCTCAAGAATGTCTAAGACATACTTCCGTTGTGATAGAGGGACCTCAATACCCAGAAAATACTTTAGTTTGCCCAGATCCTTTGTCTGAAAGTGTTGAAACAGATGTTGCTTCAATTTAGTAATACCATTCTGATAATTGCCAATAATATCAATATCGTCAACATAGACCACCAAATAAATACAAAGACTCGAAGTAGAACGCCGATAAAACATAGAGTGATCAACTTCACTTCGAGTCATGCCAAACTCTTGGATAACTGTGCTGAACTTACCAGACCAGGCTCGAGTAGATTGCTTAGACCATAAAGTGATCGGCGTTAGCGGCATACAAGGCCGCGAGACTCCCCCTGAGTAACAAACCCAGGTGATTGCTTCATATAAACTTCATCCTCAAGGTCACCGTGTAAAAAATATTCTTAATGTCTAGCTGATAGAGAGGCTAATGGCGAACAACAACCATGGATAGAAAAGGCGTACTGATGCTATCTTAGCCACGGGAGAGAAGGTATCACTGTAATCGAGTCCAAATATCTGAGTATATCCTTTGGCAACAAAACGGGCCTTAAGACGATCAAGCTTGCCGTCCGGACCAACCTTGACTACATACACCCAACGACAACTAACAGTAGATTTGCACGAAGGAAGAGGAACGAGTTCCCAAGTACCACTCGTATGTAAAGAAGACATTTCATCAATCATAGCTTGCCAACATCCTGGATGAGACAATGCTTCACCTGTAGACTTAGGAATGGAAACAGAGGACAAAGAAGATATAAAAACATAATATGGTGATGATAGATGATGATAACGTAAACCGACATAATGAGGATTAGGATTAAGTGTGATCCGTATACCTTTCCGAAGTGCAATCAGTGTACTAGGAAGAGACAAGTCTGCAGTAGGAGCAGGGTCAGGTGTAGGACATGAATTGGCCGAGCCTGATGTTGGGCCCGGACAACGATGATAAGCCAAGAGTGGTGTTCCTGTGGCTGAGGATCTAGAAGAGCCACATTAGACTCCCCAACGGTTGGAATGAGTAAGACATCTGTGGCAGAAGGTGAAAGAGGAGCTATAGTAAACTACTCAAAAGTCGGTATATGTAAGACCACAGATATATCGAGGTGGGCAGAAGAGGTAAAGAAAGGTTTAGACTCAAAAAATATGACGTCAGTTGACATAAGGTATCTACGAAGATCAGGTGAGTAACACTTCTAAACACGAGAATAACCAAGGAAGATACATTTGAGAGCATAAGGAGCTAACTTATCTTTCCCAGGGGCTAAGTTATCAACGAAACAAGTGCTCCAAAAAATACGAGGGGGAAGAGAGTGATAGCATCTTAGGAAGCTCAACTCTACTCAAGAACAAAGATGAAACTTTGAAATCTCAAAAAGGGCCTTTAACAAGATGTCAAGCTAAAGAGTTGCAAAAGAAAGGTCATTAGACTTCAAGTGCAAATAAAGAAGTTAAAGTTGTTAATTGGGAGAAAGAGCTCATAGATTGGCTAGGTGTTAAAATTGTTTTATTGGCCAAAGTTATATCCAAGAAGAGGAGTATTAGATCCCAAGAGACATCCTTTGAAGAAGGTCCAAATCAGTCTACTTTTGTACCATTTTGGCACCTAAAATGTGTCCAAACTTGCAACCTAATAAGTCCTACTGGAAGTCACCTTTTTATAACATAAAAAGGACTTGCTTGATGTAAAAGAAGGGTACAATAATCGTGCTAGAAGTTGAGTGCAAGTTGGTATCAAGTTGTTTGTAAATTTCCTTCAACATTTTCAAGATTTCCAAGTCCAAGATTGATTTTTGACTTTCAAGATCATATCCTAAGGTAGTTGGACATTTTGTCCAAAGTAATTAGGACTTTATTTCTTTTTCAAAGATTTGTAAGGTTTCCAAGATTGGATTTGGACTTTCAAGATCATATCCTAAGGTAGTTTGATATTTTGTCCAAAGTAGTTAGGACTTTTTTTTCTTTGTTTTGGTAGAATTAAGTAACTCCCTCTCTATATAAAGGTGTGTCTTCTTTATTTTTAAAGAGAGTATGATGGATAATATCAATAAAGAAATGTGAGAATTTTCTTGCACCATTGTGTGTGGTTGGTTACTCTTGGATTTATTCTTCAACCTTCAAGAATCAACTTAAGGTGGTAAAATTAAACCAATTTTGAAATCTTAGATCACCTCTAGGTATTCAGGAAAGGTGATAAGTTTAGGCTTATTGTTGTTCTTGTTATTCTTAAGGTTCGTGTTTCACCATTTTCGAAATCTTAGATCACTTCTAAGTATTCATGAAAGGTGATAAGTTTAGGCTTATTGTTGTTCTTGTTATTCTAAAGGGTCGGATTTCACAATCTATCTCTTTTTTAATTCTCTACCAAAGGCAATAAGTTTTTCGTTAGCTAATTGTTGTTGCTAGGATTCAACTTCAAGAATAGACTTCTTGAATTCAAGAAACTCTTTCTTGAATTCAATCTATCTTTCATTTCCGTCTTTTTTGTTTTCGTTTCCTTAATTTCTTTTAGCTTCCGCACGTTTCTTAACTTCTCTTTAATAATTTTTGAATCCCCTATCGTGTCGTTATCAGATAGTATAAGAGTGACTGGGGAAACAATACTGAAGAATATGATTCTGGATGGGAGATGAAGGCATCCGATGAACCAAATAACAAGCTGTGAGAACTGCATCGCCCCAAAAACGCAAAGGAACATGAGATTCAGGGAGAAGTGTGCAAGTAGTCTCAATGAGGTGGCTATTCTTTCTCTTTGCAACCTTATTTTGCTGAGGGGTGATCACATTTATGCACTAAAAATCTAGGAAACTGATTGAAATATTTCATAATGGATCGGATCGAACCGAACTGAACTAATTCAAAATGGGTTGAACCGGCATAATATACATCCTAATTCAATCTCCTATCCTTCGCTAGTGGTAGGCTTGTATTAAAAATAATGGCACCCGCAGTCATCAAATTTGGGATCCGCCTCTGCGGTGGCCGTATGAATAAACTCCACATATACACCGATAACCTAAGATGCGCCTCAATGGAAACACATATGCAGTTAATACTAAAATGACTATAATGCCTTGAATTTAGATTTTAATGCCAATTAAGCAGCCTGGTCGAAACCACTGGCTCTTCTAATATATAGTAATGAAACATTTAATACCTGATATAAGCCAATCCAAAAATTGTTTCACTAGTGCTTCGGTAACTGGACATTGATTGCACAAAATTCATTAACAGGACCAACAATTCCTCAGCATGCTGGCCTTCAATGGAAATTTCCCTCTTTAAACCCCGTCTGAAACCAATAGTGAAGTGGATGGTCTTATGCTCAGCACAGTTGACAAAATTCAAGCAGCACAAAAATTTTCTTCTCAGCTACTGGATTTAAAATCAATCTGCATATACATGCTTATCTGTCCAACTAATCAAAGTGATCAAGCCTCTCTGTAATAGTACACTATCCAACTCCATGTGCGAAATTTGAATTTTCAGTCATGTATGCAGCTTGACTCATGGGAAAGTGGTTTAGTTCAACTCAACACTTATGCAACAAGGGATTTTCCACTTTGATCTCCTTCTGTAGTTCCATGTTCCACTTCAACGAGTGTCCACAAATTGCCATCACATTATACCTAATTCCCACAATGTAACAAAACAAGAAAAAATCAGAAAGAGGTTCAACTTGGCTATCAATTTACAAACAAATAACATTAAAGAATTTCGCACTTAATAGGTAAAAACTGAGAAGAAAAGTATTTGGGAGATGCATAGACTATTCCACCAGAAAAATAAAAGTAACTATCCTAAACTGGAATAGTTTTTCTCGTTAGAACAAGAGATCTGATGAATAATTCCTTGAGAAGTCATAAACTGTTGAAATTGAGAGGATAAATATTCCAAGGCATTATCACTACGACAAACGCGAATAGAAATACCAAATTGATTTTTGATTTCAACACAAAAATTCTGGAATATAGATAACATCTCAAAACAATCTTTCATTAAGAAAAGCCAAGTATATCTTGAATAATCTTCAATGGAACTAACAAAATAATGAAATCCCAAGGTTGAACTGACTCTACTAGGACCCCATATATCAGGATGAACAAACAACAAACAACAACTACCCAGTATATTCCCACAAAGTGGGGTCTGGGGAGGGTAATATGTAGACGAGCCTTACCCCTACCCGAAAGGGCAGAGAGGCTGTTTCCAATCGACCCTCGGCTCAGTTAAGGAAAAGAAAAGAAAGGAAAGGAAAGGAAAAGAGAAGAAAAAGAAAAAGAAAAACAAAAAGAAAAAGAAAAAACAAAAACAAAAGAGCATTATTAACTCCAGTAGAAATAGCGTAAATAACTATATAAACATAAGAGCCATAAATAAAATAGCATGCAATAATATCATACAGTAACTACCATAAATAACTACCATAAGGGAGACACTCCAAAACACAAATTATCTATGGATAGTCCTACCAAGCCTCACCCAACCCCGGGTGAGGAGTACAAAAAACTCTAGGAGCCCCTATCCTACAACCCTGATACTAGACCTCCAGACATTCCTGTCAAGCGTCATGTCCTCGGAAACCCGCATTCTAGCCATGTCATGCCTAATCACTTCTTCCGAATACCTCTTGGGCCTCCCTCTGCCTCGCCGAACGCCGACAATCGCCAGGCGCTCACAACTCCTCACCGGGGCATCAAGACTTCTCCTCCGCACATGCCCGAACCACCTCAGCCTCGCCTCTCGCATCTTCTCATCCATCGGGGCCACCCCCACCTTCTCTCGAATAACTTCATTCTTAATCTTATCTAACCTGGTGAGCCCGCACATCCACCTGAGCATCCTCATCTCTGCAACCTGCATTCTCGGAATATGAGAGTTCTTCACTAGCCAGCACTCCGCGCCATACAACATTGCAGGTCTAACCACAGCTCTATAAAATTTCCCCTTGAGTTTCTGTGGAAATATATTAGGATGAACTAAAGAAAAAATAGACTCTGCATGACTCTCAATACTTCGAAGAAAGGAGGCTCGAGTATGTTTCCCGAGCTGACACGGCTCAATATCTAATCTAGATAAACTAGACAAACTAGGCACCCTCTTCTGAAAGTTATATGTCCTAAACGTTTCTGAATTAGGTCCGGAGGATTTGTAACTAGACATGCCTTGGAGGAATTATATGAGTTAAGGTAGTAAAGGCCTTCTAATTCAAGTCCTGTTCCAATCATCTGCCCCGTACTGTGGTCCTGCATACTAATAGAATCATCAATAAAATATATACCACAATGGAGGGCACGAATCAAACGACTAACAGATGCAAGACTAAAAGGACATCCAGGGACATAAAGAACGGAATCTAGAGTGACAGAGGGTAGGGGATTATCTTGTCCAATTTCATTTGCTTTAGTTTGAGACCCATTGGCTAAAGTGACAATGGGAGGAGACTGTGAATACACAATATTTGACAAAAGAGAGAAGCGCCCGAGTCCACGACCCATGGTCCAAGAGTACTAGACTAGGAAATACAAGCAAAAGAATTATCAGCAACAGAAGTATCAGTCTGAGCAATAGAGACTACCGGTGGAGATGTCTACTTACTTGCTCGATACTGAAGCAACTCATTATATTTCCGTTCAGATAAAGAAAATCCATGGTTACCTATAGTCTCGGTCTGAGCAGCATAAGCATTTTTGGGTGGACGATCATGTAAAGAATAACACACGTCACGAGCGTATCCAAGTTATGACAATAAGAGCACTTGGGCCTAGATCTTCCAAAACGACCTCTTCCTTGTCTATTCTTTATAATTTGAGATGCCTGATTGTTCACTATCTGGGATGCGAGAGCAGACAAGTCAAGTGTTTGTGATGAGATCGTTGGGTGACTTGGTGCCGCAGCAAGGCGAAGGAATCGAGAATAATTCATCAACTGTGGGGACAGTCGTACTAGCCAAAATCTGATCGCGTATTGAGTCAAGATCATTAGGAAATCCAGCAAGAGTAAGAACTAGAAACATATTTTGTCACTGCTCTTGTTGCTTACTTTTAACACTAGTAGAAACTGGCATCAGCTTCTCAAATTACTCCATTACCGCTTGTACTTGTCCCAAGTAAGTAGACATATCTTATTCACGTTTCTTTAAATTTGTCATCCGCGATGTCACATCATAGGAACGAGATATGTCATTAGTGTATAAAATGCGAGCCTTTTCCCAAACCAAATAACATGTTTGGAATGGATGAAACAAGAGCATCAACTTGGAATCAATAAATCGCCACAGAATACTGCATAATTGAGCATCAATCTTCTCCCGAAGTGCTTTGGCTTTTTCATCTTCTTCGCTAGACTTCTTGATTAAATAATCTTGAATACCTTGACCTTTACACCACAACTTTACAGACGAAGCCCAAGATAAGTAGTTTGAACTTCCCATTAAAGGTTGTGAGGTAATCATAACACCAGAACTGCCAGAGCCCGAGTTTTTAGACCCGAAAGCATCAACTCACAAAGACATAGTTGGATTGAAGAGAGGCTATGAAGTTATCACCAAATAACAGAAAGAATCAATTGAAAACTCGCTGAAACAGACGAATGAGACACTGTTTTTGTCGGAAAATTACTATAGTTGCCGGGAAAAATCAGTGTAATCGCCGGAAAAAACTCAAAGTGGTCAGAATATAATGAAAACAGTACGGGTGAGGTCGGAATTGGTAGATGACCCAACTGTTCTGAAGAAACTTTTTAAAAAAATGGCCGGAAGTGGCTGTAAGCGTCGGCACGTGAGCTCACGCGTGAGCTTCTGGTGGCGCGTGAGGAGACTGCTGCCAGAGATTTTTACCGGGGTTTGGTCGCGGATAGTGGTGACTCTAGTGGCAGTGTTAGATTTTGCACAACACTGACAGAGACAACGCTAATGCAAACAACCTTGAAAAAGTCGTCGGAAAAAGGCTTCCGGTGACTAATTTTTCTTCCCGGAATCGCTGTGCTCATGATTGATCTGATACCATGTGAACGGGAGAAAATATGATATTATTCACATATATTGACAATGATACTATGAGCCCTATATATATAATACATGTCCTTCTCCTAATACATATGAGATTAGGGTAATTTTTTGCTACTATTTAACTACCAAACTAACAAGGGGCTACCAAATGAGTCAACTTCATTCTTTAGGGGTTGGGATATCTATAGTCTAGTTAATGCTTATGGTGCCTTTCCTAGTTGACAAGTCACTGCATGCTTTATTGGCAAGCTTGATTGCTATTCCGTCTTGAGTTTAAATAGAGCTTATCTTGTGTGTTTTCGGAATATAGAATATGGTGTACACAAGGGATTGTATTTTCAATGGTCGGAGTTTAATATATGATTGTAATAGCCAATAGCTCACGCCCCAGATAGATCTAACACAGCAAATAAAATGCTGTTGGTGTAGCTTTTGGTTTTAGTTCTTTTGTAGTGCCCGAATGGGAGTTATGTTCAAAAGTAGCTAGCACATCAACCATATGAGTTTGAATGAATTAATTTGAAGAAGTATTTCATGACTAGAGGTTGCATGCACATTTGAATGTATTTACTTTTGATTACGAGAATTGTAAACCTCATAACTTTGAAATTTCCGTTCTTAGACCATATTGAACGTTTATGAAATTATATCTGTAAAATCACAGGAATATGCTTCGCGAGACATCTAGTTTGCTTGGTAATCGACGAGGCTCATCGCGCAAGTGGAAATTACTCTTATTGTGTAGTAGCTCGCCAGGTTTGGCAGTCAGTTTGTTTTTATGTCCTAGCTTTCTGATATGATTCTTAATGTGTCTGTCAATATGAGACTATTTTGTAACTTTATGAGTTGCTTTGCCACGTGAATTTAACCTGGTACCTGTTTATAGTTGTTCTCTCCTTTCTGTTGATAATCAGTAATCTAAAAGAAGCTATATAACTGGGAAATATGTTCAACATTCTCTCTGTGTGGACTACTTACTATTTAGAGATGCATGTGATACCTATTCTTCGGGAGGTGAGACAAAGAGACCGGTGATCACCGGCTCCCCTTTTTGATGTTTCACCCTTTCACCGCATGTAAGCTTCTAAAATCTGGACAGTTTATCAACAATTTGGAATTCTGCACCTCCACAAGTAATTATTACAATGATGTGGAGCCGCATGAATCCTTTTAATAGAAAGACAAAATCAGAAAATCTGAAGTCCTCGATGTAAGTTTTTAGCAAGTACAGTAGTTTTATTCATGAATTACACCACCAAGATGGTACTGTCTTGAGTAAAAAAGTATCATGGATTTGATTCCTCAAGTGTGGATGAAATAGAGGAGATGCAGTATGATTCTATGTAGGTTGCGAGAGCCATTTTACACCAAGATTTTCGATAGGGTAATCACCCATGCACTCGGAGTATAGAAAATCAAGAAGACAAATCTATAGATATTCAAGAGTATGGGACAAAAACGTTCATCACGCTCCCAAAATGTAAAATAAAATTTTGAAAACATCTATACATCAAACTTGTGAACTACTGTGACAGTTGCTCTATTTGGTCTAATCTGTCATTGTGATAACTGAAAGAAAGGAATTGCGGAAATAATTTAGTTGCTTTTTTGCTTTATGTAGAAGTTGAAACCCATTGTTGGTCTAGTGCCAGCTTTACATACCTAATTCAGCATTCTACCTCAGATTTTTGTTCTGCCTTTTTCCTGCTAAAGTCAAATCCTTGGCTCACTCCTTGGTCCATCTCCAACTGGGCAGGCTTCTCTTAGTTCCAAGTGTAAATGCTTATTTTATTTTTTCAAGCTCCATTATGGTGTACATTTTTATCCGGTGTCCAAATATAAGGGAAACATTTAGAGGTAGTATTAGATTATCATGCTATTTCCTGTTAAACTTTCTATAAAATATGTCGAATTTCCATATCAATTCCTCAATTTATCTCCATTTGGTTGGTGAAAATTCAACTTTTTTGATTTATTTGTAGTTGATGGCATGTAATGTCCAAGTCAGGATATTAGCATTAACTGCAACACCTGGGTGTAAGTTACTAATTATCTGCTGGACTTTGTTGGAATTTAAATTGGTTTCATGTCTTATGTCACTCTTCTTACTGGGATCTTCCTATGTTAGCTAAACGGCAGGCAGTTCAGAACGTGATTGATAACTTGCAAATATCAACACTTGAATATCGAAATGAAACTGACCCAGATGTGCTCCCATATGTGCATACTCGAAAGATTGAACAGATAACGGTCTAAATATATCTCCCTTGGGCTCTTTACTGAACCTTTTTTCCGTTGTTTATGTTCAAAAATTTTTAAATCATGCTTTCAGGTTCCCATGGGCAAAGACGCTGATGAAGTTGGTGAACTCCTCTTGAAAGTCATATGCCCATTAGTGAATCGGCTTAATGCATATGGTCTACTACTGAATAGAGACTACCGGACAGTATGGCTACTATTACTTGAAAATTCTTTAGATGTTTTCTTTTGATTATGATGTAGTTGTTTGCTACATTTCTGGGGATGTGCTGTTCTGTCTAGTCAGTCAGCGAAGTTCAGGTATAGGATAGTTGTTCTTTGAAGTCTGTCATTATCCTCTTTCCAAGCTTTCTTCCTGTTTTTGTTCTGGTTATGTTTTTCTTACCCATTTGCATTTCTCAGTGGATTATAGTGATACAATCTATTGTTGAAGAGATGCTAATGCCTCCATGTGGCTCCTATCCTGCAAGACTTGAATAACTTGTTTGATGCTAAGGCCCGTATGTGTACTTTGGCATAGTTAGTAGCTGCAAAAGTAAAATGTCTATTTTATTTTGTTAAAGAGTTGAAATAAAATTTTAAATTGTAAATTTGATTTAATGTCATTAGTTAGTAGTGTATAATTGCCAGAAAAATTTAATTGTAAATTTCTGTCTTAAAAATCCTGATATCTTTTGTTCTTAATGTCTTCTCATCAATAAATTCAAATGTTAGGGACGTGTAAGCTCTAGTACCAGATTGTATTAGTATTGTTAGAAGTCTAACTATAGCAGAACTCTAACATTGGATTAGGCTAGGTTATATGTATTATATATAGGGCTCATTGTATCATGTTTAATATCAAGATATATATTCTTTTCCCGTGCTTTCTCACATGGTACCAGAGCTTTGGTGAGAATAATATAGCTGTGCGTCATTCCAGCTATTTCCGGGAAGAAGACCTCGTCGCCGTGCAATTTTCCGGCGACTTAACAGGCTGTCCGTAACTAAGCTACCTTTTCTGTTGGTGTTGTGCAAAATCCGAGACCACCACGAGGTTCGGGAGAGAATTCCGACCAACCTCAGAAAAAATCACCAGAAACACACGTGTCACGCGCCCCCACGCGCGGCAGAACCCTCGGCGCGTGAAGCCCACGCGCCGGCGCGTGAGGGCAGTTCCGGCCACTTTTTCAGTTTGTTTCTTCAGGACAGATTGGTCGGCTATCAATTCCGACCCTACCCATACTTTTTCCGTTCGATTCCGACAACTTTCAGTTTTTTCCGGCGACTTTATTAACTTTTCCGGCAACTACAGAACTTTCCGGCCAGAATTTCTTCAGGACAGTTTGCTCCACCTTGAATTCCGAGCCTATCCATATTTTTACTTTTCAATTCCGACAACTTTGAATTTTTCCGTTAGCTACAGTGCTTTTCCGGCAGCTACAGTGTTCCTGTTTTCCGGCAGCGCCAGATTTCAGTCCTCTGTTTCAGTTTCAGCGAGTTTTCAGTTGATAATCCAACGATGTCTTTGGGACTAGATGCTTTTGGGCCTAGAAACCAGGGTTCTGGCAGTTCCGGTATTATGATTACCTCAGAACCTTAAATGGGAGGTTCAAACTACCTAGCTTGGGCATCGTCTGTCGAGTTGTGGTGTAAAGGCCAAGGTGTTCAGGATCATCTAACCAAGGAGTCTAGTGACGGAGATGAAAAAGCCAAAGCACATTGGGAGAAGATTGATGCTCAATTATGCAGTATTTTGTGGCGATCTATAGATTCCAAGTTGATGCCCTTGTTTCGTCCATTCCAAACATGTTATTTGGTTTGGGAAAAGGGTCGTACTTTATACACTAATGACATATCTCGTTTCTATGATGTGATATCGCGGATGACAAATTTAAAGAAACAGGAATTGGATATGTCTACTTACTTGGGTCAAGTGCAGGCAGTTATGGAGGAATTTGAGACGTTGATGCCAGTTTCTGCTAGCGTTGCAAAGCAGCAAGAGCAACGACAAAAGCTGTTTCTAGTTCTTACTCTTGCTGGGCTTCCTAATGATCTTGACTCAGTACGCGATCAGATTTTGGCTAGTCCGACTGTCCCCACAGTTGATGAATTATTTTCTCGCTTACTTCGCCTTGCTGCAGCACAGAGTCACCCATTGAGCTCATCACAGAGACTTGATTCATCTATCCTCGTCTCCCAATCCGTGGACAATCGGGCTTCTCATACTATGGAGTATAGACGAGGAGGAGGTCGTTTTGGAAGATCTAGACCCAAGTGTTCTTATTGTTATAAACTTGGTCACACTCGTGATGTGTGCCATTCTTTACATGGTCGACCAACAAAAAATGCTTATGTTGCTCAGACCGAGCCTACAGGTAACCAGGGATTTTCTGTATCTGAAAGGGAGTATAATGAGTTCCTTACATATCGAGCAAGTAAGCAGACGTCTCCACAAGTAGCCACTGTTGCTCAGCCTGATACTTCTGTTGCTGGTAATTCTTTTGCTTGTGTTTCCCAGTCTAGTCCTCTTGAACAATGGGTTGTGGACTCAGCTGCTTCTGATCATATCTCTGGTAATAAATCCCTTTTGTCAAATATTGCGTATTCACAGTTTCTTCCCAACGTTACTTTAGCTAATAGGTCTCAAACTAAAGCAAAAGGAGTTGGACAAGCAAATCCTCTACCCTCTGTCACTCTAGATTCTGTTTTTTATGTCCCTGGCTGTCCTTTTAATCTTGCATCTGTGAGTCGTTTGACTCGTGCCCTCCATTGCGGAATATATTTTGTTGATGACTCTTTTATTATGAAGAACCGCAGTACGGGACAGACGATTGGAACAGGACTTGAATCAGACGCACTCTACTACCTTAACTCACTAACATCCTCTAAGGCATGTCTAGCTGCAGATCCTCCAGACCTACTTCACATTCGTTTAGGACATCCTAGCTTGTCCAAACTTCAGAAGATGGTGCCTCGTTTGTCCAGTTTATCCACATTAGAGTGTGAGTCATGTCAGCTCGGGAAACATATCCGCGCCTCCTTTCCTCGTAGTATTGAGAGTCGTGCAGAGTCTGTTTTTTCTTTAGTTCATTCGGATATATGGGGTCCTAGTAGAGTATGTCCAACCTTGGGATTTCGTTATTTTGTTAGTTTCATTGATGATCATTCAAGATGTACTTGGATTTTCTTAATGAAAGATCGTTCTGAGATGTTTTCTATATTCCAAAATTTTTGTGCTGAAATTAAAAATCAATTTGGTATTTCTATTCGCACCCTTCGCAGTGATAATGCCTTAGAATATTTGTCCTCTCAATTTGAGCAGTTTATGTCTTCTCATGGAATTATTCATCAGACCTCTTGTCCTTATACCCCTCAGCAAAATAGGGTTGCAGAAAGAAAGAATAGGCACATTATTGAGACTGCTCGCACACTTCTCATTGCATCTCATGTTCCGCTGCGTTTTTGGGGCGATGCAGTTCTCACATCTTGTTATTTGGTTAATCAGATGCCTTCATCTCCCATCCAGAATCAGATTCCGCATGAGATATTGTTTCCCCAGTCATCCTTATACTCTGTCCCCCCTCGTGTATTTGGGAGCACTTGTTACGTTCATAACTTAGCTCCTGGGAAAGATAAGTTAGCTCCTCGTGCTCTCAAGTGTGTCTTCCTTGGTTATTCTCGTGCTCAGAAGGGCTATCGTTGTTATTCACCTGATCTTCGTAGGTACCTTATGTCAGCCGATGTCACATTTTTTGAGTCTAAGCCTTTCTTTACCTCTTCTGACCATTCTGACCATCTGGCTATATCTGAAGTTTTACCTATACCGGCCTTTAGGGAGTCTACTATATCTCCTCCTTCACCTTCCGCTGCAGACGTCTTACCCATTCCAAACGTTGGACCATCTACTGTGGCTCCTCCTAGACTCCTTGCACAAGACACTCTACTCTTGACATATCATCGTCGTCCTCGCCCAGCATCCGGCCCGACTGATTTACTTCCTTCACCTGACCCTGCTCCTACTGCGGACTTGTCTCTTCCGATTGCACTTCGGAAAGGTATACGGAACACCCTTAATCCTAATCCCCATTATATCAGTTTAAGTTATCATCGTTTGTCATCACCCTATTATGCTTTTCTATCTTCTTTGTCCTCTGTTGCCATCCCTAAGTCTACAGGTGAAGCATTGTCTCATCCAGGGTGGCGACAGGCTATGACTGACGAGATGTCTGCTTTACATACGAGTGGTACTTGGGAGCTCGTCCCTCTTCCTTCAGGTAAATATACTGTTGGTTGTCGTTGGGTGTATGCAGTCAAGGTTGGTCCAGATGGTATGGTTGATCGTCTCAAGGCTCGTCTTGTGGCCAAGGGGTATACTCAGATATTTGGGCTTGATTATAGTGATACCTTCTCTCCCGTGGCTAAGATAGCATCAGTCCGCCTTTTTCTCTCTATGGCTGCTGTTCGCCATTGGCCCCTGTATCAGCTGGACATTAAAAATGCATTTTTACACGGTGACCTTGAGGATGAAGTTTATATGGAGCAACCACCTGGGTTTGTTGCTCAGGGGGAGTCTCGTGGCCTTGTATGTCGCTTGCGCCGGTGACTTTATGGTCTAAAGCAGTCTCCTCGAGCATGGTTTGGTAAGTTTAGCACTGTTATCCAGGACTTTGGCATGACTCGGAGTGAAGCTGATCCCTCTGTATTCTATCGGCATTCTGATTCACGTCTCTGTATTTATCTAGTGGTCTATGTTGACGACATCGTTATTACCGGCAATGACCAGGATGGTATTACTAAATTGAAGCAACATCTCTTTCAACACTTTCAGACTAAGGATCTGGGCACACTAAAGTATTTTCTGGGTATTGAGGTCGCACAGTCTAGCTCAGGTATTGTGATCTCACAACGGAAGTATGCCTTAGATATTCTTGAGGAGACAGGAATGACAGGTTGTAAACCTGTTGACACTCAAATGGATCCGAATTCTAAACTTATTCCAGGACAGGGGGAGCCTCTTAACGATCCTGCAAGATATAGGCGATTAGTTGGTAAATTAAATTATCTTAAAGTGACAAGACCTGACATTTCCTTTCCTATGAGTGTTGTGAGCCAGTTTATGGGTTCGCCATGTGATAGTCATTGGGATGCAGTTGTTCGCATTCTTCGGTATATAAAATCAACTCCAGGTAAAGGTTTATTGTTTGAGGATCGAGGCCATGAGCAGATTCTTGGATACTCTGATGCTGATTGGGCAGGATCGTTGTCTGACAGGCGTTCTACTTCTGGGTATTGTGTCTTAGTAGGAGGAAATTTGGTATCTTGGAAAAGCAACAAACAGAATGTGGTTGCTCGGTCTAGTGCAGAAGCAGAATATCGAGCAATGGCTATGGCGACATGTGAGCTAATTTGGGTCAAACAGTTGCTCAAAGAGCTGAAATTTGGTGATGTTAGTCAGATGGGACTTGTGTGTGATAATCAAGCTGCTCTTCATATTGCGTCAAATCCAGTGTTTCATGAGAGAACTAAGCACATTGAGATTGACTGTCACTTTGTCAGAGAAAAGATACTCTCGGGAGATATTGCTACAAAGTTTGTAAAGTCAAATGATACATTTTCACCAAGTCCCTCACTGGTCCTCGTATTAACTACATATGTAACAAGCTCGGTACATATGATTTATATGCACCAGCTTGAGGGGGAGTGTTAGAAGTCTAACTATAGTAGAACTCTAACATTGGATTAGGCTAGGTTATATGTATTATATATAGGGCTCATTGTATCATGTTTAATATCAAGATATATATTCTTTTCCCGTGCTTTCTCACAAGTATAATTCTAGAGGTTTCTACTCTATACAGATAAGGACCACTTTCAATCTGTGAAATAATTAGATCATTAGTAACATATAAGACAAGGGGTCCTATATACTCTTTAAGCAAAATCACGTTTACACAAAGATATTGAGAATACATTGGAGGAGCAGGGGTTAGTATTTGGATAGCAAAATTGAACTATTGATTTGCTGGTTTATTAGGTTTCCAATTTCTGAAGATTATGCAGTCTTTTCTTCTTCTAAGGGCTTGACAAATCATGGTAACCATGTTCATATATACAAATGGGATGAGCTCTTCTTCCATTTCAGCTATATCATGTTACAGTTGCCACTACTACTTAAATTGGAATGCACAATCACTAGGTTCTATATATACACACTTGTTCTTTGTTTTTAATCTTTTATGTAAGTCTCTCTCTCTCTCTCTATATATATACTTGATTCTTAAGGTTTGTTTGTTTTGTCCAATTTACAGTTAAGCCCGCACCAAGTACTTGAATCACGGTCAAGATTTCGTGAAGCTCCACCGCAAAATTTACCTCAAGTGAAGTTTCAAGATATTGATGGATTACATGGAGTTCTTGTAACACTTTACCATTTACTGAAACTGCTCTCGAGCCATGGAATAAAATCTACATGTGAGATGCTTGAAGAAAAACTGCAAACCAATAAGTGGGTTTTTTACAATAGCATCCTCCTAGTAACATACCGCCCCAATGTGTTTCTTATATAATGTGACGTTAATCCATTGACCAGCTGCATCCAAGATATTATCATATACGTGTCGTGCAGTTATTTTTACCAGTTTTCTACAACTTCTACCTCTTCTTTCTGAAATTTTCGTGTCCGTTTTCTTAATATGTACATGTCATTTACAGGTTATTTGGACGACATATGGGCAGAAATGAAATTCTTTTGAAAGCAAAGCATTTAATGCAGCAAGTTGTATCTCATGGTGCTCCTAGTCCTAAGTTATCAAAAATGCTGGAAATACTCACCAATCATTTCAGTATGTTACACATCGTAGTGTTCTGTTTCTTTAAGTATTTGTTCATTTTAATTGTTCAATGAGCACCCTGTTTGTCCATACATGCACGCAAAATGGCTTTGAAGCTTGTTTTAATGGGTTTTCTATTCATATTTAGGTATCATTTTTATAAATGAAATTTGATTTTCATCAATAGGTTCGGGAGTTTGGGTATGACATTTGATTTTTTTATTTCTGCAAATTGATTTAGGAAGCTTGTTGGAAGTTGTATATTTTTCCATGTCATAGTAACCGCAATAGAAAGAGGCAAATCTAGTGACAGACACATAATCAACTATTATCCTTCGAGTTTTTGGAGAATTATGAGCTAGTTTCATTGTTTCTAATTAAGCTTTTGTTACTTCTTTGCCATATTTTTCAAACTTAACTTTATTGTTTAGTCCTAGGGAATTCTAGGTGGGCTAGTAGTAGTACATTCTTCCAACATTGCCCTCTTTCACAATGCCAACATTTTAGCTTGTTTCTTTTGTTACAGTCTTGGCTGTTTGTAAAATTGTTGAACCATGCCAACAAAAGATAAACCCCAAACATGTTTGAGACTGAGGTGTAGTTGTTGTTTTATGTCATCAGAAGATAAACGTTGGCTGCTGATAACTTTGTTCCCTGAGAGGGAGCCTTAAGGTCGCCAAAACAAACATAGAAGAAATTTAGGCCATAGATATATGATTTTGTAATGATTCTTTAATGAACATTGATTTTCACGTTAAAAGACGAACCATGAATGTCTTATGCACATGTTTTGGTGGAGTATCTGCTTCGGGGGTATATTTGCCCTCTAGAAAATGACAAACCAAAGTCAGATTGACTGACATAAGCGAATATGAAGCATTATTGTTTGCTATTGTGGATTTGAAGTTCATTTGTAGCTTATGGTGCAAACTAGAGTACAGTCAAATATTGGCTAGCGATTTATATATGGAATGCAGCAAATAGGTATCTCACTCAACCTTTTCTGAGTGGGCTCTATATTAGCAAGAGGAAATGTCATTTCAAGTGCAGATTGTCAATTGACAGAGATTGGCTTTAGTCTATGCTATGGAAAGTGTGGGGTCCTTGTAATATCAGATACTAAGTAACTAATAGTTTTATAATGTTATTATCAATTCGCGGACCTTAGTTTTCATAGTCCTTCTTCACATAGTCAACTGTAGTTCTAGGGCTTCTACCTTCTTAAATTTGATAGAAGATGTAGTTTTTTATGATGCTGGAATTTATCATAATCAAGCCGATGGTAGTTAATTATTTAGGATTTCTTTTATCTTTTTCATAGTTTCTCGTTTGGACTCTAGACTTGCTCATAGTAAATATAGCACTCCTCTTTTCGTATTTTCTTTGATATTTGTCCATCTGTTGCAGATAACAATGATCCTAAAAGTTCAAGGGTTATCGTTTTCTCAAATTTTAGACAAAGTGTCAGGTGAAGCCTACATTAGATCCATTCTCACACTTCAGTTACTTGATTGCACCAGTTGGATTCTTTTTACTTTTGAATTCTGAAGGCCTGATTTTGGTTGCAGTGACATATTGCTTGCTTTGAGGACTCTACCAGATTTTGTTAAAGCTACTGAGTTCATTGGCCAAAGCTCAGGTATCCCTGCCCTATACATTTCAGTGGATCAACTTCCTACTGCATTGTTACTTCATCTTTTTCTTTGTTAGACAACGGATATTTCTTCTTCGAAAAATGCTGTCAGACTGTTCATGTCAATAACGTTAAGAGGTGGACTGGTAATTTCTCCTTATGTGTTTGTTATTATTACCATGTCTGCTGGAATTCAAGGTTTTACATAGCAGTGGATGCTGTTTTATGGTCGTTATATTTCCATCATTAGGGTAATAGGTAGGGGAAGATCGGTTATTATTGTTCCAGAGGTAGCATTCAATGCAGGGTGGCTAGATATTGCAATGAAGATAGAAAGGTTCATTAACCGGGGGGGGGGGGGGGGGTTGAGGAGAAATGTCTTTAATGCTTATAAGGAGGTTGAAGAAGGACTCCAATATTCCAACATTGTCAGGAGCCATAAATGGGTAGGCAGAGAAATGAATGATGCAAGAGTTAAATGAAGATGGAGGCATCATTCATATATCTTGAAATTATAAGCACAATGAGCTGCTGGGTAGGTGTTTGGTAGGGCTCTTTCCAGAAGGCAGCCCAGAAATGGCAACTTTATCAGAGGTTCGAAAATGTGCCTCTAATTCTTGGAAGCAAACAAAGGAAATCAACATATACGAGATGGACAAGCACAGATTCCTTCTTGAATTCCCATCGAAAGCAACAGCCGACCAAGTTCTGAAAATAGAATGGTTCTGGAAGAAACTCAAAGTGAAGCTTCAATGGCGGTGTCCAACGGTGGGAACAATTCCAACTTTTGCAAAAAGACTGCTGCTTTAAAGAAAATGGGCCCTGATTAATTCGCCCAAACAATTTCTGAAGAAAAGGCTTTTAATAAGCCCACAGCAAGGTCCATAACTGCCCTCTTTAATGAAGAATTAAAAGCCATCCAGTTCGAGCCTCTTAAGGAAGACCACATTCTAGTGCTAGTGGAGGATTTAAGAGACAAAATCAGCAACGAAATAACAAAAGAAGGAGAGCAAGAAAAGGGAAAGGAAGGCGAGGAAGAAGGAAGAAATCAGATCGTGCTGATTGAGGATAGTGAAACAGTAACCGAGGCAGGGAATGAAGGAACATCAGTAGAAACAGAGAAGTGCAACAACATGCAGATACAAGAAGCAGTTACAGATAGGTGTGATGCATGGGCAATAGAAGAAGCAGTGCCTCTAAACCAACAGCCTCTAGAGCTTGAAGAAGACCTAGAGTTTGAAGCATCTTTTTGGGTGCACCAGAACATTATAAAACTCAGTGAAGAATTTGGGTTGGACTTCAATGGTTGCGAAAGAGAAGCTTTGGAATTGTTCATGAAAATTGACAGCAGAAGACAAGTAAATAAAGGGAAAGAAGTATCATCAGTGTACCAGATACCAAAGAAAAAGGGAATCAAAGAATTAAAAGGTCTAGAACTAGGAAGTAATTTCAAGAGCAATGGGACAAGAAGTAGGGGAATCATTATCAGTCAGATTAATGTTAGTAAACATATTATCATGGAACGTGAGGGGGCTGAATAGGGTAAGGAAAAGGAGATTTATTAAAAGCTTGTTACTAGAGTGGAAAGCAGACATAGTTTGTCTTCAAGAATCTTGTGAGAAGGCACGGGAGAGAAAATATGATATATTGATATTGTGTGTCTAATGCAATACAAGATGTGCTAATTTATAGCTACTCTATACAAAGGGCATTCAACTCCTATTCCAATGTGGGACAACTACATATCTATATCTAACACTCCCCCTAAAGCCGGAGCATACAAATCATATGTACCGAGCTTGTTACATATATAACCAATGCGAGGACCGGTGAGGGACTTGGTGAAAATATCTGCAAGTTGATCATTCGACCTCACAAACTTCGTAGTAATATCTCCTGAAAGTATCTTCTCTCTTACAAAGTGACAATCAATCTCAATGTGTTTAGTTCTCTCATGAAACACCGGATTTGATGCAATATGAATGGCAGCTTGATTGTCGCACACAAGTTCCATCTGACTGATTTCACCAAATTTCAACTCATTGAGCAATTGTTTGGTCCAGACTTGTTCACATGTTGCTGTGAGAAAGCACGTAAACATAATACAATGAGCCCTATATATAATACTAATAACCTAGAGTTCTACTATAACTAGAGTTCTACTATATTTACATATCTAACACTCCCCCTCAAGCTGGTGCATATAAATCATATGTACCGAGCTTGTTACATATGTAGTTAATACGAGGACCAGTGAGAGACTTGGTGAAAATGTATCATTTGACTTTACAAACTTTGTAGCAATATCTCCCGAGAGTATCTTTTCTCTGATAAAGTGACAGTCAATCTCAATGTGCTTAGTTCTCTCATGGAACACTGGATTTGACGCAATATGAAGAGCTGCTTGATTATCACACACAAGTCCCATCTGACTAACATCACCAAATTTCAGCTCTTTGAGCAACTGTTTGACCCAAACAAGCTCACATGTCGCCATAGCCATTGTTCGATATTCTGCTTCTGCACTAGACCGAGCAACCACATTCTGTTTCTTGCTTTTCCAAGATACCAAATTTCCTCCTACTAAGACACAATATCCAGAAGTAGAACGTCTGTCAGAAGGCGATCCTGCCCAATCAGCATCGGAGTATCCAATAATCTGCTCATGGCCTCGATCCTCAAACAATAAACCTTTACCTGGAGTTGATTTTATATACCGAAGAATGCGAACAACTGCATCCCAATGACTATCACATGGCGAACCCATAAACTGGCTCACAACACTCACAGGAAAGGAAATGTCAGGTCTTGTCACTGTAAGATAATTTAGTTTACCAACTAACCGCCTATATCTTTCAGGATCGTTAAGAGGCTCCCCCTGTCCTGGAAGAAGTTTAGAATTCGGATCCATTGGAGTGTCAACAGGTTTACAACCTGTCATTCCTGTCTCCTCAAGAATATCTAAGGCATACTTCCGTTGTGAGATCACAATACCAGAGCTATGATCAGAAGCAGCTGAGTCCACCACCCATTGTTCAAGAGGACTAGACTGGGAAACACAAGCAAAAGAATTACCAGCAACAGAAGTATCAGGCTGAGCAACAGTGGCTACTTGTGGAGACGTCTGCTTACTTGCTCGATATTTAAGGAACTCATTATACTCCCTTTCAGATACAGAAAATCCCTGGTTACCTGTAGGCTCGGTCTGAACAACATAAGCATTTTTTGTTGGTCGACCATGTAAAGAATGGCACACATCACGAGTGTGACCAAGTTTATAACAATAAGAACACTTGGGTCTAGATCTTCCAAAACGACCTCCTCCTCGTCTATACTCCATAGTATGAGAAGCCCGATTGTCCACGGATTGGGAGACGAGGATAGATGAATCAAGTGTCTGTGATGAGCTCACTGGGTGACTTGGTGCTGCAGCAAGGCGAAGTAAGCGAGAAAATAATTCATCAACTGTGGGGACAGTCGGACTAGCCAAAATCTAATCGCGTACTGAGTCAAGATCATTAGGAAGCCCAGCAAGAGTAAGAACTAGAAACAGCTTTTGTCGTTGCTCTTGCTGCTTTGCAACGCTAGCAGTTCTCACATCTTGTTATTTGGTTAATCGGATGCCTTCATCTCCCATCCAAAATCAGATTCCGCATGAGGTATTGTTTCCTCAGTCACCCTTATACTCTGTCCCCCCTCGTGTGTTTGGGAGCACTTGTTTCGTTCATAACTTAGCTCCTGGGAAAGATAAGTTAGCTCCTCGTGCTCTCAAGTGTGTCTTCCTTGGTTATTCTCGTGTTCAGAAGGTCTATCGTTGTTATTCACCTGATATTCGTAGGTACCTTATGTCAGCCGATGTCACATTTTTTGAGTCTAAGCCTTTCTTTACCTCTTCTGACCATTCTGACCATCTGGCTATATCTGAAGTTTTACCTATACCGGCCTTTAGGGAGTCTATATCTCCTCCTTCACCTTCCGCTACAGAAGTCTTACCCATTCCGAACGTTGGACCACCTACTGTGGCTCCTCCTAGACTCCATGCACAAGACACTCCACTCTTGACATATCATCGTCGTCCTCGCCCAGCATCCGGCCCGGCTGATTCACTTCCTGCACCTGACCCTGCTCCTACTGCGGACTTGTCTCTTCCGATTGCACTTCGGAAAGGTATACGGACCACCCTTAATCCTAATCCCCATTATATTGGTTTAAGTTATCATCGTTTGTCATCACCCTATTATGCTTTTCTATCTTCTTTGTCCTCTGTTGCCCTCCCTAAGTCTACAGGTGAAGCATTGTCTCATCCAGGGTGGCGACAGGCTATGACTGACGAGATGTCTGCTTTACATGCGAGTGGTACTTGGGAGCTCGTCCTTCTTCTTTCGGATAAATCTACTGTTGGTTGTCGTTGGGTGTATGCAGTCAAGGTTGGTCCAGATGGTAAGGTTGATCGTCTTAAGGCTCGTCTTGTGGCCAAGGGGTATACTCAGATATTTGGGCTTGATTACAGTGATACCTTCTCTCCAGTGGCTAAGATAGCATCAGTCCGCCTTTTTCTCTCTATGGCTGCTGTTCGCCATTGGCCCCTGTATCAGCTGGACATTAAAAATGCATTTTTACACGGTGACCTTGAGGATGAAGTTTATATGGAGCAACCACCTGGGTTTGTTGCTCAGGGGGAGTCTCGTGGCCTTGTATGTCGCTTGCGTCGGTCACTTTATGGTCTAAAGCAGTCTCCTCGAGCCTGGTTTGGTAAGTTTAGCACTGTTATCCAGGACTTTGGCATGACTCGGAGTGAAGCTGATCTCTCTGTATTCTATCGGCATTCTGATTCACGTCTCTGTATTTATCTAGTGGTCTATGTTGACGACATCGTTATTACCGGCAATGACCAGGATGGTATTACTAAATTGAAGCAACATCTCTTTCAACACTTTCAGACTAAGGATCTGGGCACACTAAAGTATTTTCTGGGTATTGAGGTCGCACAGTCTAGCTCTGATACCATGTGAGAAAGCACGGGAGAAAATATAACTGATATTAAACATAATACAATGAGCCCTATATATAATACTAATAACCTAGAGTTCTACTATAACTAGAGTTCTACTATATTTACATATCTAACACCATAGCCATTGCTCGATATTCTGCTTCTGCACTAGATTGAGCAACTACATTCTGTTTCTTGCTTTTCCAGGAAACCAAATTTCCTCCTACTAAAACACAATATCCAGACGTAGAACGTCTATCAGAAGGTGATCCTGCAAATCAACATCTGAGTACCCAATAATCTGCTCATGACCTCGATCCGCAAATAGTAATCCTTTTCCTGGAGCCGATTTTATATACCGGATAATGCGGACGATTGCATCCCAATGACTATCACAGGGAGAATTCATAAACTGACTTACAACACTCACAGGATAAGAAATGTCGGGTCTAGTACTGTGAGATAATTTAATTTACCAACCAGCCACTTATAGCTTGCAGGATCACTAAGCAGCTCCCCCTGTCCTGCAGAAATTTATAATTCGGATCCATCAGAGTGTCAACAGGTCTGTAACCTATCATCCCTGTCTCCTTAAGAATGTCTAAAGCATATTTCCTTTGGGAAATAACAATACCTGAGCTAGATTGAGCAACCTCAATACCTAGAAAGTACTTCAATCTACCTAGATCCTTAGTTTGATGCTGGAAGAGATGCTTCTTCAGATTAGTAATACCATCCTGATCATTACCAGTAATAACAATATCATCAACATAGACTACCAGATAAATACATAGATTCGGAGCAGAATGTTGATAAAACACAGAGTGATCCGCTTCACTACGAGTCATGCCAAACTCCTGGATAACCGTGCTTAACTTACCAAACCACGCTCGAGGAGAATGCTTAAGACCCTAAAGTGGCCGACGCAATACAAGGCCACGAGACTCCCCCTGAGCAACAAAACCAAGTGGTTGCTCCATATAAACCTCATCCTCAAGATCACCGTGAAGAAAAGCGTTCTTAATGTCCAGCTGATACAGGGGTCAATGACAAACCGCAACCATGGATAGAAAAAGACGGACTGATGCCACTTTAGCCACATGAGAGAAGGTATCATTGTAATCGAGCCCAAATATCTGAGTATATCCTTTGGCAACAAGACGGGCCTTAAGTCGATCAATCTGGCCATCGGGACCAACTTTGACCGCATAAACTCAACGACAACCAACAGTAGATTTACCTGAAGGAAGAGGAACAAGCTCCGAAGTACCACTTGTATGTAAAACAGACATCTTGTCACTCATAGCCTGTCGCCATCCTGGATGAGACAACGGTTCACCTGTAGACTTAGGAATGGAAACAGAAGACAAAGAAGATATAAAAGCATAATGGGGAGATGACAGGCGATGATAACTCAAACCAACATAATGAGGATTAGGGTTAAGTGTGGTCCGTATACCTTTTAAAAGTGCAATCGGTGTACTAGGGGCAGGGTCCGCAATAGGAACAGGGTCAGGTGCAAGATGAGAACCAGTTGGGCCTGATGTAGGGCGCAGACGACGATGATAAGGTGTTCCTGTGACCAGGGAACTAGGAGAAGCAACACTAGACTTCTCAATGGTTAGTATGGGTGAAACCTCTATGTTCGAAGGTGGTGGAGGATGAGCTATAGGGAACTCCTCAAAGGTCGGTATAGGTAAGACCTCAGATATATCATGGTGGCCAGCAGAAGCAAAGAAAGGTTTAGACTCAAAAAATGTGACGTCAGCTGACATAAGGTACCTATGAAGATCAGGTGAATAACAACGATATCCCTTCTGAACACGAGAATAGCTAAGGAAGACACACTTGAGAGCACGAGGAGCTAACTTATCTTTCCCGGTGGCTAAGTTATGAACAAAATATGTGCTCCCAAAAACACGAGGTGGTAGAGGATATAAGGCTGACCGGGGAAACAATACTGAATGTGGAATCTGATCCTTGATGGGAGATAAAGGCATCTTATTAATCAAATAACAAGTTGTGAGAACTGCATCGCCCCAAAAACGCAACAGAACACGAGATTCAATTAGAAGTGCGCGAGCAGTCTCAATAAGGTGTCATTTCTTTCTGCAACCCCATTTTGCTGAGGGATATAAGGACAAGATGTCTGATGAATAATTCCATGAGAAGTCATAAATTGTTGAAACTGAGAAGATACATATTCTAAGGCATTATCACTGCGAAAAATGCGACTAGAGACACCAAGTTGATTTTTTATTTCAGCACAAAAACTTTGGAATATAGAGAATAACTCAGAACGGTCTTTCATTAAGAAAAGCCAAGTACATCCTGAGTAATCATCAATGAAACTAACAAAATAACGAAATCCCAAGGTTGAACTGACTCTACTAGGACCCCATATATCAGAATGAACCAAGGAGAAAACAGACTCTGCATGACTCTCAACACTACGCGGAAAGGAAGCTCGGGTATGTTTCCCAAGCTGACACGACTCACAATTTAATGTAGACAAACTAGATAAACTAGGCACCATCTTCTGAAGTTTGGATAAACTTGGGTGTCCTAAACGACGGTGAATTAGGTCCGGAGGATCGGTAACTAGACATGTTGTGGAATTACCGAGTGAATTAAGATAGTAAAGACCTTTTGATTCAAGTCCTGTACCAATTGTCTGCCCCATACTGCGGTCCTGCATAATAAAAGAATCATCAGTAAAATATATACCACAATGGAGGACACGAGTCAAACGACTAACAGATGCAAGACTAAAAGGACAACCAGGGACATAAAGAACGGAATCTAGGGTGATAGAAGATAATGGGTTAGCTTGTCCAACTCCTTCTGCCTTAGTTTGACATCCATTGGCTAAAGTAACAGTGGGAAGAGACTGTGATTCGTCAAAAGTGATTTATTGCCAGAGATGTGACCAGAAGCGCCTGAATCCATGACCCATGGTCCAAGAGTACCAGACTGGAAAACACAAGCAAAAGAATTACCAGCAACATGAGTATCAGTCTGGGCAACTGAGGCTACTTGTGGAGATGTCTGTTTACTTGCTCGATACTGAAGGAGCTCATTATATTCTTCTTTAGATATAGAAAAATCTTGGTTACCTGTAGTCTCGGTCTGAGCAACGTAAGCATTTTTGGGTGGACGACCATGTAAGGAATAGCACATTTCACGAGTGTGTCCAAGTTTGTGACAATAAGAACACTTGGGTTTAGATCTCCCAAAACAACCTCGTCCTCCTCTGTTCTCCATAGTTTGAGACGCCCGGACATCCAATGTCTGCGATGCGAGAACATAGGAATCAAGTATTTCTGATGAGATCGGTGGGTGACTTGGTGCTGCAGCAAGGCGAAGTAATCGAGAGAATAATTCATCAACTGTAGGAACAGTCGGACTAGCCAAAATCTGGTCTCGCACTAAATCAAGATCATTAGGAAGTCTGGGGAGTGTAAGAACTAGAAACATCTTTTGTCGCTGCTCTTGTTGCTTGGCCACACTAGTCGAACTGGCATTAATGTCTCAAATTCCTCCATGACTGCTTATACTTGACCCAAGTAAGTAGACATATCTAATTCTTGCTTCTTTAAGTTTGTCATCTGTGATATCACATCATAGAAGCGAGATATGTCATTAGAGTATAAGGTACGAGCCTTTGCCCAAACCAAATAACATGTTTGGAATGGACGAAACAAAGGCATCAACTTGGAATCAAGAACGCCACAAGATGCTACATAATTGAGCATCAATCGTTGCCCAAAGCACTATCGCCTTTTCATCTCCTTCACTAGACTGTTTAATTAGATGATCTTGAACACCTTGACCTTTACACCACAACTCGTCAGATGAAACCCAAGCTAAGTAGTTTGAACCTCCAATTAACGGTTCCGAAGTAATCATAACACTAGAGCTTCCAGAACTCATGTTTTTAGACTCAAAAGCATCAATTCCCAAAGACATTGTTGCAAAATATTACCAAATTAGAGAAATAAGCAAATGTAATCCATTGAAACAGAGTAAGGAACAGTGAAACAAAATAATGAGATATCGTAGTAGTCGGAATAGTAGTGTAGCTGCCGGAAAAATTCAAAATGGCCAGAATGAAATAAAAACAGTAGGGGCAGGATCGAAATTACCAGACGACCCAACTGTTCTGAAGAAATGTTCTCAAAAAATGGCCGGAAGTCCACTTTTGAAATCACTATTCACGCCGGAAAAATATAAATGTTGTCGTAATTTGGTGTAACCTAGATGGGTAGGCTCGGAATTGCAAGGGGAATAATTTGTTCTGTAGAGTCATCGCCAAAAAATGGTCGAAGGTGACCCACGAGACGTCGGAAACTTCGCCGGAAAATTTTCTTCAAGTGGCGAGTGGCGGCACGTGGAGGGCATTCTGATTGAGGTCTTTTTGTGGGTTGGTGGCCAGAGCCCGATCTACTTTGTAGTGGTATTGGCTTTTGCACAACACTGACGAAAAGTGGATTGCCGAAAAAAGACTTCTGGTCAACTGATTTTCCTTCCCGGAGTCGTTGGAATTTCTGCACAGCGATAAGTCTCTCACAATTGCTCTGATACCATGTGAGAAGGCACGGGAGAGAAAATATGATATATTGATATTGTGTGTCTAACGCAATACAGGATGTGCTAATTTATAACTACTTTATACAAAGGGAATTCTATGTGCCGAGGGACTGGAAGCAGCCTCTCTGCCCTTTTGGGTAGGGGTAAGGCTGTCTACATATTACCTTCCCCAGACCCCACCCGGTGGGAGTATACTGGGTAGTTGTTGTTGTTGTTGTTTATACAAAGGGAATACTACTCCTATTCCAATGTGGGACAACTACATATTTATATCTAACAAATCTAAAATTTAAGGGGATATCAGGGAGATTAATAGAGAACTTTGGGGTCACAGGTGGGTGAATATACTCAATTAGAGGCTAGTGGGACTAGAGGGGGAATTATAGTTGAGTTGTGTCCCACATCGGTGGGTTATGGGTATCTTGGTCACATTATATGATTTTGGACATTCCTCACCTTACAAGCTAGCTTTTGGGGTTGAGTTAGGCCGAATGTCCATTCTTATCATGGTTTCAGAGCTTCAGTGAGAAAATTATCGTTGTGCGTCATTCCAGTGACATCTGAGAAGAAAAATCTCATCGCCGTGCAATTTTCTGGCAGTTTCGTTTTGTTCCCATGGTTCATCACTGCTACAGTGGTACTGTACATATTCTAGTACCACCATCGGATTCGGAACCCTTGTGCGACTAAACACTAGAAATTCCAGTCCTATCGGAACATAAAATTCAGTCACCGTGCATCTTTTCGGTTGGCGACTCGAAATTGATTTGTGTTATCTCCTTATCAGTAAGTGTCGTACGAAAACCAACACTACCATCTTTTTCGGCAGAAAGTTCCTCACACTCCTCCACGCGCCGCTAGAATTAGGGTTCCGAAGAGCTACTTTTCCGGCACATGTGAGCCATTCTGGCCACTTTTTGACAAAACTTCATTAGGACAACTTACTCGTCCAGTGATTCAGAGCCAGGCCCATCCCAATTTATTGTTATCGATGTTGAGCCCCCATTTATATTGTCCACGCTCCAGTTGCAGGCCTAGGCGTGGGGGATGTTGATATTTTATCCCACATCGGTGGGTTATGGGTATCTTGGTCTCATTATATGGTCTTGAACAATCCTCACTTCACCTCACATACTCTTACATGTAAATTTTAGGCAAATCTCAGGATTATATATGGCATTTATCAGTTGTATATGCTCCTAATGATAGAAGGAAAAGGGAAGAAGTGTGGTGGGAGTTGGCAGGGGCAAGGGGTCTCTTTTTTGGTCCATGGGTGGTGTGTGGGGGATTTTAACACTGTGATATCCTTTGGAAAAAAATAACTGAACCAGAATTTCAAGAGGAATGATGGATTTCTCAAATTTCATTGAAGATATGTAGTTGGTAGATATTGAGTTAGCAGGGGAATACACTTGGAAGAAAGGGGACATACATGTTTTGCAGCTAGACTAGATAGATTTTTGGTTTTCCACTGACTGGAATGAAGATTTTAGAAGCATCAAACAACAGGTGATGCAAAGGGAGAAATCTGATCACTTTCCATGGATGCTCAAATGTGGAAGCTGGGAACCAGTCAAATCATATTTCAAGTTTGAAAACTGGTGGTTATGGAGGGATTTAAAGAAAGAATTGAAGAATGATGGAACTCCTTTAACTATGAAGGGAGGCCAGATTTTATACTGGTCTCCAAACTCCAAGCTCTAAAGAACAAGCTCAAAGAATAGAGTAGAACGTTGCAAGGCAACCTAGCTTTGCAGAAGGCAAGTGTCCTCATCCAACTTGCAGATTTGGAAGGAATTCATGATCAAAGGAGCCTGACTGAAGAAGATATCCTTTCAAAGAACTTATTATCCTTGGAGTTTGAGGAGATTGCTAGTAATAAAGAAGTAGCATGGAGGCAGAGGTCAAGGGCTTTATGGTTAATAGAGAGGAGACAAGAACACCAAGTTCTTTTCACAGAATAACTAATGCTCACAGAAGATGCAATAACATAGATCAACAGTCGGTAGAAGGGGAAACTTTACAGTCTCCAGAAGACATCAAAAAGGAGGTTATCAGATACTATAAGAAGTTGTACACAGAAGAAAAAGAAGAATGGAGACCAATAGGACCTAATAACATCAACCAAATTATCACAAAGGAGGACAACTTATTGTTGCAAAGCCCATTTGGAGAACAGGAAATATGGAATAGTGTTAAGGCATGTGCAAGAGACAAAGCACTAGGACCAGATGGATTTTCAATGGCTTTCTTCAACAACTGTTGGGATGTGGTAAAAAAGGAAGTTGTAGTAGCAATCCAAAACTTCTATGAGCAAGAGTATTTGAAAAAAGTATGAATGCTACCTTTGTAGCATTGATTCCTAAGAAGGTAGGGGCAAAAGAGTTAAAAGATTTCAAACCAATAAGTTTGATCAGTAGCATTTACAAGATTATCTCCAAGCTACTAACTGAAAGACTTAAGAAGGTGGTCAACAAGCTGGTGGATCATCAACAAATGACATTCATTAGGGGAAGACAGATCATGGATATTGTTCTAATAGCTAATGATTGCATAGACACAAGAACTTCAAGCAAAGAACCTGGGTTCCTATGTAAGCTGGATATACAGAAGGTATATGATCATTTGAATAGGAGGTACCTTTCAGAAATTCAAACGGGGATGGGATTTGGAGGGAGGTGGACTAGCTGGATAACAAACTGTATAACTACTGTGAGCTTCTCAGTCCTTATTAATGGAGCTCCAGTTGGATTTTATTCCATAAAGGGGGCTAAGGTAAGGGGACCCTTTCTCCCCTTGATGAAATGCTAAAGAAAGCACAGACAAACAACTGGATAAGGGGATTTAAAATGACCAATAGAATAGACAACAATAGAAGGATTTCCCATTTACAATATGCAGATGATACTTTGGTTTTCTGTGAAGCAGAAAGAAAGCAGATGAAAGTCCTAGGAGTGGTATTCATCCTATTTGGAGCCACTTCTGGATTGCAAATTAACTGGCAAAAACGCCTTATTTATTCAGTTAATGAGGTAATGGATATACAGAGTCTGTCAAATGTTTTTTTATGGGAGGGGGGGATGGGGGTAGCGGGTGGGGTTTTTGCCTACAGTATAGGATGCCTTTGGGAGCCAAGAGTAAATCAAAAGGAATATGGAATAATATATTGGAGAAATGTGAAAAGAAATTGACAAACTGAAAGAACCAATATCTGTCAATGGGAGGGAGGTTGATCTTGATTAATTCTGTTCTAGATACCATGCCTACATATATGATGTTTTTATTCCCAATGCCAGCTAGTTTGGTGAACAAAATTGATGCCCTTAGAAGAAACTTTCTATGGGAAGGTAATTGTGAGAAAAAGAAGTTCCACCCGGTTAAGTGGGATGATCTAATTACAAGCAAAACTCATGGGGTTTGGTATCAAAAATCTGAAAATCCAGAATCAGAGCCTGAAGATGAAGTGGTTGTAAAAGTTTACAGCACATGTACAAATATTGTGGACAGAAATGATTAGGGAAAAATATGGAAAGGAAGGAAGCTGGACAACCAAAACAGTAAGGAGGCCATATGGAGTCAGTCTGTGGAGATCAATTAGGAACCTATGGCCAAAATTAATCAACAAAGCAAAGTTCAAAGTTGGAAATGGTAGGAAGATCTCACTGTGGGAGGACAATTGGCTAGGACAAGGACCTCTGAAGGGGCTCTTCCCTGACATTTTCAATTTATATCAACAAGAGAATGCAACTATAGAAGAGGTATGGTCAGACGAAGGTTGGGACCTCACATTCACAAGACTGTTAAATGATTTGGGAAATTGACTGAGTTGTGGAATTCTACAGTTCTTTGCAGCAGTTCAGTGGCATCAGCTCAAACCAAGATCAAGACATCACCAATTGGCAATACAATAGTCAAGGGAAGTTCTCGGTTAAAGATGCTTACTAGGAGTTTAACTAACTAATAATTAGGTAGAATGCTGGCCATGGAAGATGATCTGGAAAGTTAAAATCCCATACATGGTGGCATGCTTCACATGGTTACTGGCAAGTGACAACAACAACTACCATGTAAAATTTCACAATGTGGGTCTGGGGAGGGTAATGTGTACGCAGACCTTACCTATACCGCGATAGGGCAGAGAGGCTGTACCTCACACAGTGGTTACCGGCAAGAGAACCGGTGCTAATTCATGACAATCTAACTAGAAGAGGTTCCAATTGTGTTCCAAATGTTATCTATTTGAGGAGGAGGCAGAGACAACTCACCATCTTTTTCTGCATTGCAAGTTCACCACTCAGATATGGAGAATCTTCATTAGTCTGAAGCCAGGAAGAAAAGAACAACTACCCAGTAAAATCCCACATAGTGGGATCTGGGGAGGGTAATGTGTACGCAGACCTTACCCCTGCCCTAGTAGGACAGAGAGGCTGTTTCCGATAGACCCTTGGCTCAGAACAAAGGCAATGCCAGGAAGAGTTCTTGATATTTTGGCAAGCTGGAGTAAAATGGCGCACTTTCTAGAGAAGGAAAGAGATGGAGGATTGTCCCAGCATGCATATGGTGGACAGTTTGGGAAGAGAGGAACCAAAGATGTTTTGAAAATAAGTCTAGCAACATTCAAAAGATTAAGAAGAAATATTTTGCTCTTTTTTATTTTTGGTGTAAATGTCAGCTATTGGAGGATCATGAATCCATTTTAGATGTATTAGAGTCCTTATAAGAAGAAGAAGAAGGACTAGGAGTGCCTACTTTTTGCTAGGGTACCCTTTTTTATAATTATGGGTGACTTCACAATTCTAGTGAAGTCTTATATCAAATATACAACTATGTTACCTTTTTCAAAAAAAGAATGAAAACAAGTCGGAAAATTGCATTTTTGCATCTAAATTGTATGGTTGACAGTATTTTACCTCAGATATTTCTCTTAATTATAGTTTTCGATTCTTTTGTTCAAGTAAATTGTTTTGTCTTTATAATGATTTTTCTGTGTGCATAACATACGCACACAGGTATTCCTCATTAGGGCCTTGGTCGTAAGCCCATGCTTTAATTGCACTTTACGCTTAAAGCTCCATCAAAGCCTTTGCGCTTTTCTGTGCTTTTTGCCTTTGACAACTCTTGTTTCCTGTTTCTGGTGTTCATATCTCGTTTACCATGTGAAACACTTATTATCTTCAGTCCTCAGACTGGTTTCGCAATGGTAGTCTCATCACTAAATTGGAGGAATAATATCTTCATATTTTTATGTTATAGTTCTTATTTATTTCTTTCATTTTTAGTTCTAAGGATCTGCAGTTCTCATAGTATTATTTCATGAACTTCCTTTGCAGGCAAAGCATCAAAAGGCCAATCGCAAAAGAATCAACAGGCTGTTTTGGAGGTAATTCTTTTGCTGTCCTCTTATTGTCAGTAGACAATCGACCTTGCTTGAGTTAACTTTTTCATGTAGAAATTTCGGACTGGCGAATACAATGTCATTGTTGCAACATCAATTGGTGAAGAAGGTCTGGATATCATGGAAGTAGATCTTGTCATATGCTTTGATGCTAACATTTCACCTTTGAGAATGATTCAGCGCATGGGCAGAACTGGAAGGAAACATGAAGGACGAGTTGATATCCTTTTCATCTTGTTAGGATTTTCCTTTTCTTCTTCTTTTGAAATTCTTTAAGACCAAACTTTTTTCTCTGTACTTGCATATTCAGTTCCTGGAGGCTGGAACCCAGTTTTTGTTTTTATTTCAATAGATTTCCTTAATGAAGTTCTACTAGTCTTAGCTCACGAAGGAAGAGAGTTAAAAGGTTACTTACAAAAGCAAACAAGCGGCAAGGCCATTATCAAAGACATGAGAAATGGGGGAATTCGCTTTTCATTTTATTCCAGTCCAAGGATGGTACATCATATCAACAGATTTTTCTCATCAGCTTCAAGGAAACTATACCTTCTTAAGTCTTTATATTTGTCTATTGTAGATTCCACATATTTTTAAACCAAAAGTCCAGTTCCTCAAGCTATCAATTCCACAGTTTGTTCCTCGTGGAAAGAACATAAAAGATGTTAGCCCTATTCAAGTGTCTGCATTGCCGAACAAATTAAGTGATGAAGAAGCAAACTTGCTTGCGAAATATTTCAAGTTTACTGCTCAGGAGTCTCGGGACGTATGGAGACCATCACTTATTGCCTTCCGTCATTCTCAGGCATTTCCTTCCAAAGTGCACAGAGTGGCGCATTCATTTAGAACAGTGATGCTAATAGATGCCATGCAACATTTGCAAGAAATATCTTTTCCTCGAGATATCAAAGCTTCTATCAATGAGGTTCTTATGCTGATATTTGCTTAACTTTATTATTTGTAGAATAACTGAAAATTGAATCACTTCTCTTTGATGGCTCAGGATGAAACTTTTGAAAATTTATCTATGAAAGTTGAAGCCACCAAACCATGTGAAGAAAATCTGAAAGGTAATATACACATACTCTATAGCTTCATCACCAAAACTATCAGCATTTTGAACATTTTACTGATTGATGTTTGATAATCTATTACTTCACTGGCTCTACATTACCACTGAGTCTGACCGAAATTATATGTTTCTTTTCATTAAATGGTTTCATATTCAACGATTCAATTTAGTACACATAATGCCGTGATATGTTAATTTGCCCTTCCATATTGTTAGAAGTGTAAATATAGTAGAACTCTAACTCAAAGTGTATTAGGAGTAGGTTAGGTTATGTGTGTTATATATAAGGCTCATTGTATCATGTATATCAATATATATTTTTCTCCCGTGCTTTCTCACATGGTATCAGAGCTTTGGCGAGAATATTATAGCTGTGCGTCATTCCAGCTAATTCCGGGAAGAAAGACCTCGTCGCCGTGCAATTTTCCGGCGAGTTAAGAGGCTGTCCGTAACTAAAACTACCTTTTTTGTTGGTTTTGTGCAAAATCCGAGACCACCACGAGGTTCGGAATAGAATTCCGACCAACCCCAGTAAAAATCACCGGAAAATCATCATCCACGCGCCCCCACGCGCCGGCAGTACCCTCGGCGCGTGAGCCCACGTGCCGGCGCGTGAGGGCCTTTCCGGCCACTTTTTCAGTTTGCTCCAGAAAGACAGTATGGTCAGCTCTCAATTCCGACCCTATCCATACCTTTTTCGTTCGATTCCGACAACTTTCAATTTTTTCCGGCGACTTAACTGACTTTTCCGGCAGCTACAGTACTTTCCGGCCAAAATTTCTTCACAGTTTGCTCAACCTTGAATTCCGAGCCTATCCATATTTTTACTTTTCAATTCCGACAACTTGAATTTTTCCGGCAGCTACAGTGCTTTTCCGGCAGCTACAGTGCTTTTCCGGCAGCTACAGTGTTCCTGTTTTCTGGCAGCGCCAGTTTTCAGTTCTCTGTTTCAGTTTCAGAGAGTTTTCAGTTGATAATCCAAAGATGTCTTTCGGACTAGATGCTTTCGGGTCTAGAAACCAGGGTTCTGGCAGCTCCGGTATTATGATTACCTCAGAACCTTTAATGAGAGGTTCAAACTACCTAGCTTGGGCTTCGTCTGTCGAGTTGTGGTGTAAAGGCCAAGGTGTTCAGGATCATCTAACCAATGAGTCTAGTGACGGAGATGAAAAAGCCAAAGCACATTGGGAGAAGATTGATGCTCAATTATGCAGTATTTTGTGACGATCTATTGATTCCAAGTTGATGCCCTTGTTTCGTCCATTCCAAACATGTTATTTGGTTTGGGAAAAGGGTCGTACTTTATACACTAATGACATATCTCGTTTCTATGATGTGATATCGCGGATGACAAATTTAAAGAAACAGGAATTAGATATGTCTACTTACTTGGGTCAAGTGCAGGCAGTCATGGAGGAATTTGAGACGTTGATGCCAGTTTCTGCTAGCGTTGCAAAGCAGCAAGAGCAACGACAAAAGTTGTTTCTAGTTCTTCCTCTTGCTGGGCGTCCTAATGATCTTGACTCAGTACGCGATCAGATTTTGGCTAGTCCGACTGTCCCCACAGTTGATGAATTATTTTCTCGCTTACTTCGCCTTGCTGCAGCACCAAGTCACCCAGTGAGCTCATCACAGACACTTGATTCATCTATCCTCGTCTCCCAATCCGTGGACAATCGGGCTTCTCATACTATGGAGTATAGACGAGGAGGAGGTCGTTTTGGCAGATCTAGACCCAAGTGTTCTTATTGTTATAAACTTGGTCACACTCGTGACGTGTGCCATTCTTTACATGGTCGATCAACAAAAATTGCTTATGTTGCTCAGACCTAGCCTATAGGTAACCAGGGATTTTCTGTATCTGAAAGGGAGTATAATGAGTTCCTTAAATATCGAGCAAGTAAGCAGATGTCTCCACAAGTAGCCACTGTTGCTCAGCCTGATACTTCTGTTGCTGGTAATTCTTTTGCTAGTGTTTCCCAGTCTAGTCCTCTTGAACAATGGGTTGTGGACTCAGGTGCTTCTGATCATATCTTTGGTAATAAATCCCTTTTGTCAAATATTGCGTATTCACAGTTTCTTCCCAACGTTACTTTAGCTAATGGGTCTCAAACTAAAGCAAAAGGAGTTGGACAAGCAAATCTTCTACCCTCTGTCACTCTAGATTCCGTTCTTTATGTCCTGTGAGTCGTTTGACTCGTGCCCTCCATTGCGGAATATATTTTATTGATGACTCTTTTATTATTGGAACAGGACTTGAATCAGACGGACTCTACTACCTTAACTCACTAACATCCTCTAAGGCCTGTCTAGTTGCAGATCCTCCAGACCTAGTTCACAGTCGTTTAGGACATCCTAGCTTGTCCAAACTTCAGAAGATGGTTCCTCGTTTGTCCAGTTTATCCACATTAGAGTGTGAGTCATGTCAGCTCGGGAAACATACCCGCGACTCCTTTCCTCGTAGTATTGAGAGTCGTGCAGAGTCTGCTTTTTCTTTAGTTCATTCGGATATATGAGGTCCTAGTAGAGTATGTTCAACCTTGGGATTTCATTATTTTGTTAGTTTCATTAATGATCATTCAAGATGTACTTGGAATTTCTTAATGAAAGATCGTTCTGAGATGTTTTCTATATTCCAAAATTTTTGTGCTGAAATTAAAAATCAATTTGGTAATTCTATTCGCACCCTTCGCAGTGATAATGCCTTAAAATATTTATCCTCTCAATTTCAGCAGTTTATGTCTTCTCATGGAATTATTCATCAGACCTCTTGTCCTTATACCCCTCAACAAAATGGGGTTGCAGAGAGAAAGAATAGGCACATTATTGAGACTGCTCGCACACTTCTCATTTAATCTCATGTTCCGCTGCGTTTTTGGGGCGATGCAGTTCTCACATCTTGTTCTTTGGTTAATCGGATGCCTTCATCTCCCATCCAGAATAAGATTCCGCATGAGGTATTGTTTCCCCAGTCATCCTTATACCCTGTTCCCCCTCGTGTTTTTGGGAGCACTTGTTTCGTTCATAACTTAGCTCCTAGGAAAGATAAGTTAGCTCCTCGTGCTCTCAAGTGTGTCTTCCATGGTTATTCTCGTGCTCAGAAGGGCTATCGTTGTTATTCACCTGATCTTCGTAGGTACCTTATGACAGCCGATGTCACATTTTTTGAGTCTAAACATTTCTTTACCTCTTCTGACCATTCTGACCATCTGGATATATCTGAGGTTTTACCTATACCGGCCTTTAGGGAGTCTACTATATCTCCTCCTTCACCTTCCGCTACAGAAGTCTTACCCATTCCAAACGTTGGACCATCTACTGTGGCTCCTCCTAGACTCCCTGCACAAGACACTCCACTCTTGACATATCATCGTCGTCCTCGCCCAGCATCCGGCCCGGCTGATTCACTTCCTGCACCTGACCCTGCACCTACTGCGGACTTGTCTCTTCCGATTGCACTTCGTAAAGGTATACGGAACACCCTTAATCCTAATCCCCATTATATCGGTTTAAGTTATCATCGTTTGTCATCACCCTATTATGCTTTTCTATCTTCTTTGTCCTCTGTTGCCATCCCTAAGTCTACAGGTGAAGCATTGTCTCATCCAGGGTGGCGACAGGCTATGACTGACGAGATGTCTGCTTTACATACGAGTGGTACTTGGGAGCTCGTCCCTCTTCCTTCAGGTAAATCTACTGTTGGTTGTCGTTGGGTGTATGCAGTCAAGGTTGGTCCAGATGGTAAGGTTGATCGTCTTATGGCTCGTCTTGTGGCCAAGGGATATACTCAGATATTTGGGCTTGATTACAGTGATACCTTCTCTCCCGTGGCTAAGATAGCATCAGTCCGCCTTTTTCTCTCTATGGCTGCTGTTCGCCATTGGCCCCTGTATCAGCTGGACATTAAAAATGCATTTTTACACGGTGACCTTGAGGATGAAGTTTATATGGAGCAATCACCTGGGTTTGTTGCTCAGGGGGAGTCTCGTGGCCTTGTATGTCGCTTGCGCCGGTGACTTTATGGTCTAAAGCAGTCTCCTCGAGCCTGGTTTGGTAAGTTTAGCACTGTTATCCAGGACTTTGGCATGACTCGGAGTGAAGCTGATCACTCTGTATTCTATCGGCATTCTGATTCACGTCTCTGTATTTATCTAGTGGTCTATGTTGACGACATTGTTATTACCGGCAATGACCAGGATGGTATTACTAAATTGAAGCAACATCTCTTTCAACACTTTCAGACTAAGGATCTGGGCACACTAATGAATAGTCGGTTAGTTGGTAAACTGAATTATCTTACAGTGACAAGACCTGACATTTCCTTTCCTGTGAGTGTTGTGAGCCAGTTTATGGGTTCGCCATGTGATAGTCATTGGGATGCAGTTGTTCGCATTCTTCGGTATATAAAATCAACTCCAGGTAAAGGTTTATTGTTTGAGGATCGAGGCAATGAGCAGATTGTTGGATACTCCGATGCTGATTGGGCAGGATCGCCTTCTGACAGACGTTTTACTTCTGGATATTGTGTCTTAGTAGGCGGAAATTTGGTATCTTGGAAAAGCAAGAAACAGAATGTGGTTGCTCGGTCTAGTGCAGAAGCAGAATATCGAGCAATGGCTATGGCGACATGTGAGCTAGTTTGGGTCAAACAGTTGCTCAAAGAGCTGAAATTTGGTGATGTTAGTCAGATGGGACTTGTGTGTGATAATCAAGCTGCTCTTCATATTGCGTCAAATCCAGTGTTCCATGAGAGAACTAAGCACATTGAGATTGACTGTCACTTTATCAGAGAAAAGATACTCTGGGGAGATATTGCTACAAAGTTTGTAAAGTCAAATGATCAGCTTGCAGACATTTTCACCAAGTCCCTCACTGGTCCTCGTATTAACTACATATGTAACAAGCTTGGTACATATGATTTATATGCACCAGCTTGAGGGGGAGTGTTAGAAGTGTAAATATAGTAGAACTCTAACTCAAAGTGTATTAGGAGTAGGTTATGTGTATTATATATAGGGCTCATTGTATCATGTTTATATATCAATATATATTTTTCTCCCGTGCTTTCTCACACATATGACGTCTTTTCAAATATTTTCCACCAGTTTTACATGGTGCAGCAGATTATCTCCGGCCAATTTCAATATAACAGCACTTTGTTGTCTTAGTATCCATTATAATTTAATGGATACGTGGAAAAGATTGAGGTTGCACTTTAGTTATTTATGCCAATAAAATAAAGACAGATTTCTTCTAGCGAAAGCTCTTGCCCCCAACACCCCCCTCCCCCCAAAAAAAAGTTATTCTGAATTATGGTGCCAGTATGGAGAAGAATTGTGGTCCAGTCTGCACTATCTCGGTCACAATTTTACATATTCCATTTAAATTAATTTCAGTGTACGAAACATTGAAATTATTCAACCTATTGCTTGCGTTTTATCCATTTTATCTGTGTGAGAAGGCACGGGAGAAAATATGATATGTATTAATATATTGTGTGTTCAATACAATACAAGAGGTCCTTATTTATAGCTATACTATACAAGGACAGTCTACTCCTATTCCAATATGGTACAAGACTACATATCTAACACTCCCCTCAAGCCGGTGCATACACATCATATGTACCGAGCTTGTTACACATGTAACTAATACGAGAACCAGTAAGAGACTTAGTGAAAATATCTGCTAGTTGATCATTCGACTTTACAAACTTTATAACAATATCTCCTGAAAGTATTTTTTCTCTAACAAAGTGACAGTCGATCTCAATTTGTTTAGTCCTCTCATGGAACACCAGATTTGACGCAATATTAAGAGCAACTTATTTATCATACACTAGCTCCATCCTGCTGATTTCTCCGAACTTTAACTCCTTAAGCAACTGCTTGACCCAAACTAACTCACACGTTGCATAGCCATGGCCAGACATTCCGCTTCGGCGCTAGATTGAGCAACTACATTTTGTTTCTTGCTCTTCCACGAGACCAAATTACCTACTACTAGAACATAATATCCAGATGTAGATCGTCTATCAGAAGGTGATCCAGCCCAATCAGCATCTGTGTACCCAACAATCTTCTCGTGACCTCGATCCTCGGATAGTAATCCTTTGCCTGGAGCTAATTTTATATACCGAAGAATACAAATAACTGCATCCCGGTGACTGTCACAGGAGAATCCATAAACTGATTTACAATACTCACCGGTAAAGAAATGTCAGGTCTAGTCACTGTGAGGTAATTCAATTTTCCAACCAACCTCTTATATCTCGTAGGGTCTCTAAGAGGCTCCCCCTGTCCAGGCAGAAGCTTGGCATTCGGATCCATAAAAGAGTCAATAGGTCTGCAACCCATCATTCTTGTCTCCTCAAGAATGTCTAAGACATACTTTTGCTGTGAAATAACAATACCTAAGCTAGACTGAGCGACCTCAATACCTAGAAAGTACTTCAGTCTGCCCAAATCCTTAGTTTGGATGTGCTGAAAGAGATGTTGCTTCAGATTAGTAATACCATCCTGATCGTTGCCAGTAATAATAATATCATCAACATAAACCACCAGATAAATACACAAATTCGGAGCGGAATGTTGATGAAATACAGAGTGATCAGCCTCACTACGAGTCATGCCGAACTCCTGAATAATTGTGCTGAACTTACCAAACCAGGCTCGCGGGGACTGATTCAAACCATATAGTGACCTGCGCAATCTGCATACACAACTACTAAACTCCCCCTGAGCAACAAAACCAGGTGGTTGCTCCATATAAACTTCCTCGTCAAGATCACCATTGAGAAAAACATTCTTAATGTTTAACTGATAAATAGGCCAATGACGTACAACAACCATGAAAAAAAAAAGACGAACATATGCTTCTTTAGCCAAATGAGAGAAAGTATCACTATAATCAAGCCCACAAATCTGAGTATATGCTTTTGCAACAAGATGAGCCTTAAGCCGATCAACCTGGCCATCCGGGCCGACTTTGACTGCATAAACCCAACGACAGCCAACAGTAGACATACATGCAGGAAGAGGAACAAGCTCCCAAGTGCCACTTGCATGTAAAGCAGACATCTCGTCAATCATAGCCTGTCGCCATCCAGGATGAGATAGTGCCTCACCTGCAGAATTAGGAATAGAAACAATGGACAAAGAACATATAAAAACATAATGAGGTGACGACAGACGATGATAACTTAGACCAACATAGTAGGGATTTGGATTAAGTGTGGACCGTACACCTTTGCGGAGTGCAATTGGTTGACTAAGAGGAGACAAGTCCGCAGTAGGCGCAAAATCTGATGCAAGATGTGAATCACCTGGGCGTGATGCTGGATGTGGACGATGATGATAAGTCAAGAGTGGCGGAGCTGCAGAAGGTTGAACTGGATTATGTGGAGGAATTGGACCTGGAGCTATAGATGGTGGAACGGGAGCTATATGTGGTGTAGCCGGAGACGTAGAGGAAGATGGATGGGAGATAGTGACTGAATCTCCAAAAGAAGGGATCTGTAGTACCTTAGAAATATCTAAGTGATTACCTGGACCTGTGAAGTATGATTGGGTTTCAAAGAAAGTAACATCATCAGACTTAAGGTACCGTTGGAGGTAAGGAGAATAACATCGATACCCCTTTTGCATTAACGAGAAACCAAGAAATACGTACTTAAGAGCACATGGAGCTAACTTATCTGTTCCTGGAGTAAGGTTATGGACAAAACAAGTGCTTCCAAAGACACGAGGTGGATGAGAGAATAAAGGTAAGCGGGGAAACATAATTGAGAATGGAACTTGGTTCTAGATAGCTGAAGATGGCATACGATTAATAAGATAACAAGATGTAAGAACTGCATCCCCCTCAAAAACGCAACGGAGCATGAGATTGTATGAGTAGGGTACGAGCAATTTCAATAAGATGTCTATTTTTTCTTTCAGCTGCCCCATTTTGTTGAGATGTGTACAGACAAGATGTTTGATGAATAATCCCACGAGATTTCATAAACTGCTGAAATGGGAAAGACAAATACTCTCGGGCATTATCACTACGAAATGTGCGAATAGAAACCCCAAATTGATTTTGAATTTCAGTGTGAAAGGTCTGAAATATAGAAAATAACTCAGATCGATTTTTTATCAAAAATATCCAGGTGCACCTAGAATAGTCATCAATGAAACTAACAAAGTAGCGAAATCCTATTGTAGAATTGACCCGACTAGGACCTCAAACATCTGAATGGACTAAAGTAAAATGTGGCTCTGTTCGATTATCAATATGTCGAGGAAAATGAGAGCGAGTATGCTTACGAGCTGACAAGGCTCACACTCTAGAGATGACAAGTGAGATAAACCAGGTATCATTTTCTAAAGCTTTGACAAATTAGGATATCCCAACCGTTTATGTAATAAAACTGGTGAATAGGTACCATGACAAGTTGAAGGAAGACAAGATGTGAGTCCATGTGATTTAGCGAGGATAAGGTAATAAAGTCCATTTGATTCACGCCCCGTACCAGTGAACCGCCCTGTACTACATTCCTGTATAAAAACATGGTCATCAAGAAATAAAACGGCACATTAAGTGATTTGGCTAGGTGACTAACATCTATGAGATTAAAAGGACTATTAGGGACATAAAGAACTGAATCTAAAGGTAAGGAAGGAATTGGACATGATTGACCTATTGCAGTTGCCATGGTTTGAGTCCCATTGGCTATTGTGACTCTTGGAAGAGATTGAGAATACGAAATAGTAGTGAAAAGAGATTTGTTACCAGAAATATTATCCGATGCACCTGAATCAATGACCCAAGACTCAAAGGATGAAGATTGAGAGACACAAGTCACGCTATTACCGGTCTGAACAACGGAAGCTATCTCAGAAGATGTCTGCTTAGCTACTTTGTACTGAAGAAACTCAAAATGATCCACTTATGAAACGATCCGACTATTTGAAGCATCGGTTCCCATGTCGCTACAATTAATAGTAGTAGGGTTAACTTGAGATAGTGAAAATTAGTAACTCTTTTGGGAAAACTAAAGAAATCTCTGAGAAAACACTGTTTACACCAGGAAAACAGAATATTGTTCTGCACCGAAAAATACAGTTCACTCGAGAAATACTGTAGCTCTTGGAATATTACTGTAGCAGCCGGGAAAAAAATCCGAATCGGTCGGAATGAAATAAAAACAGTAGGGGTAGGATCGGAATTAACAGATGACCCAACTGTTCTGAAGGAACTTTTTCAAAATATGGCCGGAAGTCCACTTTTGAAATCACTATGCATGCCGGAAAAATATAAAAATGGTCGGAATTTGGTGTAACCTGGATGGGTAGGCTCGGAATTGCAAGGGGAACAATCTGTCCTAAAGAGTCGTCGCCAAAAAATGACCGGAAGGTAGCCCACGCGACGTTGGAACTTCGCCGGAAAATTTTCTTCGGACAACTACAATAGTGCCGGAGATTTTCACTAGGGTTTGATCGCCGGACAGTGACTACTCTTGTGGTAGTGTTGGATTTTTTACACAACACTGACAGAGACGAAGCGGACGCAAAACAACTTTGAAAGTCGCTGGAAAAAGGGTTCCGGTGATTGATTTCACTTCCCGGAATCGCTGGAATTTATGCACAGGATAAATCTCTCACGATAGCTCTGATACCATGTGAGAAGGCACGAGAGAAATATGATATGTATTAATATATTGTGTGTTCAATACAATACAAGAGGTCCTTATTTATAGCTATGCTATACAAGGACATTCTACTCCTATTAAAATGTGGGACAAGACTACATATCTAACACTATGAATTTTAACTTCCAAAAGCATTTTAAGTCTGTTTGCATATCTTTTTTTTTTTGCAAAGGTGGTTGTGATTATCCTCTTTAATCCACTTATAAATAAAAGTATCGTCTTCAACCTACTTATAAAAAAGGATATCTTCAATCCTCTCATAGACTAGCTCGGGGAATCTTAGTAGCTTAGTTGGTTTGCTACCTGAACTTTCACGTTGTTGGTGAGAGTTCGATTTCCCATCTTGTAATCCCTCCCTATTTTTTCCCCTACCATGTAACAAAAAAAATAAAATTCTAGCTCTTCTTTTGTTCCTCGATAATTTAGAATCTGGTTCTGGTGCTATAATGATCTTTTACACATGAAATATTGCTATTAACTAGCTGGCTGTGCTTCATTGTCCATGCATAGTCCATGTCTATAATATGTTAAGGCATTATCCAAACAGCTGAAGCTACCATTGGTATGTTTTCATGAACAAGCTCATGTTTCTCTTTGCTGGGTGAATTAGAGGCAAGAAGGCCAAATAACACTGGAAAACTATGCTAATTTTTCCTTGATCCTGCTTCTAACAATTTTAAGAGTATTGTTTTTTTTTTTCCTGATGTTCTCTACATCAAACAAAAGAAAATATAAGAGAAACAAGAATAGGCCAGAAAAAGAATTCAGATGTATGTTGTACTTTAGTGTTACCATTCTCAAAAAAAAAAAAGAAGATATATGTTGTCTTCATAGCTAATAATATTCAGATTCATACAGGCTGTTCTGCTGAAGATGACTGTAAAACAGAACAACAGAAGGAGTCTGTACCCCTGCAAAGTCCAAATAGTAAAAAGACGCTTTTATTGGACATATTTCAAGGGGAAAGCTCTCATGCACATGCCTTCCTATTTGGCTCGGAGTTTGTAAGTGTTGATGATCAGGGGAGGGTTATAGTCTCATCTGTTGCCCAACTTTTTTTAAAAGAAACTTTGGTTTCTAAGTTTACAAACACCAGATTTTTTGAAAAGTTCAACCTGCCAGAAGAAGATTCCCTTCATGGTAAGGTTTCAGTGAATGAGCTGGAGGAAAAGACTGATGGAGTAAAAGACATTTCTGCTACTCAGAAAAGTGCACAAAAAATTAATTTGGAAGCATCAAGAATCTGTGTGTCTAATGCACAGCAGCAGAAGATATTTGATCTCTGCGAGAAGAATTTTCAAAGTCCAGATCACAAGGTAAAACCAGAAGGTAAGAGCATCAGTGAGAGTCTGAAAGTTCAAATTTGTGGGACGCCAATAGTAGATGATGAGCCAGACAAAGAGTTCGGAGATATGGAGCTTAGTCCACGTCTAACCAACTTTAGTGATATCGAGTTTGTCCCGGAATCTCCTATAACTGAATCTCCTATAACTGATGGTCTCTTTATTTTCCTTACACAGTCTTTTATGGAACTATGCGCTTATATTTTTTTTACAGCATCTTTTTGTTACTATAAAAGTTTTATCTTTTCTTTTGCAGGGGTATTAAAGGATAAAGGTGCACAGTTCATGGTTAAAGACCTTGTTTCAACACCAAAAGAATCGTCAAAACAGAATGAAAAGACTGCAGGTGGCATTAGCACCTTTGGAAAAGATAATGCAATGCCAACTCCTGTACAAAACATTCAGAGTAATGAACAGAGAAGTTGCAAGTACACTTGTCTAATTGCTGAAGATAATCAAACTCCTATGGCAAACTTATCAAGCAAAAGCTGTAGCAAAGACTGGGAACTTGGCTCTACAGACAAATCAGAGAGTGTTGGACAAAAACCAAAGTTTAGAAGATTGCGCAAACACGGTGATCTTCCTAGAAGAAAACCTCCAGACAAGCAAAAAACTGGTACTTCCCAAATACGAACAGCTCCTTGTGGCACTGACAGTCATACTGGTTTCAAGCACGGAAGAGCTATAGGTAACTTGGATGCTTTACTTTTCTAGCAAAAAAAAAAGCATGCTTGCTGCTAATCATTCCTGGATTTCAATGCTAGAGGGTTTCAATTAGCTATTCATTTTCCTACAACCTTTTAAAGGATTTTGTATTCTATGTCATTTAGGAAGTATGTTTATGTTGATAAAAAAAGAATATTGATGTATCTTCTATTGCCATCAGGTGAGAAACGGCAGCCAAACATTGTGACAGACTTCATTGAAGAGGAAGCTGAGTAAGTTCATTCTTAGAGAACTGGAAATCGCATGCTCCTATTAATTGATGCTAGTTAGCTCACTTCATGAAATAAACACATAGATGGATTGCATAGTCAATATGCTGGCCTTGCTGGTGGTAGTACTCGACCATGGTATAATATGGTACTATAAGTTGTATTGTCTTCATTTGATTTCACCGAGGAGTAGTGGAACTTAATTGAATTTGTTCTTATTCTTTTGTATTTCACTCTTCATAAGAACAGGGTACTTAGCTGTTTCGTTCTTTCTGAGTCGTGGGGGTGTGAAAAACTGATGTCTCAATTGAAATCTTGAGCTCTGTGCTCCTCTTCTTTGTTTATTGTGTCTCTACAGGCATTCCTTTCTTTTATGTCTTATTCCTCCCTCAGTCTCTTTATACTTTTCCCAGTTCAGTCTTTTTCCCTATCTGACTGTTGTTCACTCTGGAAGAGGGAGATGTAGAAATTCCTCAAATATCATAGGGAAAAAGTAAGTTTCTAGCAACAGATCTTAAGATAAGTGCACATAAGGATATTGAGAAGTATATTACTCCCCCTGAAAAATTGCATGAAATATCTTAACCTGTGCAGGAGATATTGTTTAGGATTGATAAGAATGGACCTTGAGCCTAACTCAACCCCAAAAGCTAGCTTGTGAGGTGAAGATTGCCCAAGCCATATAATGAGACCAAGGACCTCAAATCCCTCCGATGTGGGATAACTCAACACCCCCCTCACGCCCTAGAGCGTGGACAACATAAATGGGGGCCCAACATCGGTAACAATAATTGGGACGGGCTTGGCTCTGATACCATGATAAGAATGGACCTTGGGCCTAACTCAACCCCAAAAGCTAGCTTGTGAGGTGAGGATTGCCCAAGCCATATGAGGAGACCAAGGACCTCAAATCCCTCCGATGTGGGACAACTCAACAAGGATGTTGATGAAACTGAGATATTGTTCTATGCTCAAGAATGGTACCTACTATTGAATAGCTACTATCCAAGTACTCAAAGGAAAGTATGGTTAGCAATTTCCTGTGGTATCATCGAGATTCTGCACCTGCACTCGGTGCATGGTTTATGGGTTATGGCTATCATGCCATGTGTCAACAAGACTGCATAAATTATGGGTTAATGGGATACATATAGTGTCAACAAATACTTATCTTCCATTATTCTGACTTGCTAGAATACTATGACGGGCAATATGGCCCTCAAATACGTAATAGCATTTGTTAGTTTTGGTATCGGGATACTATGTTTTATTCTTTCAAAGAGTACACGTTTATAGGAGAAAACAAATCAATAAAAAATGAAATAATCTTGTGATTCCAGACAAAGGGGTATTTCTAATCTAATCTAATCCCTAAAAATCTGAAACTTTCCTAACTTAGCTTATCTTGATCATATATGATCAATAATCAGATAATACAAATCGACATATCTGATTTGATTTGATCATATATAACCATAGTAAGATATTACAAATCAACACTCCCCCTCAAGCTGGCATGTAGATATCTGACATGTCTAACTTGCTTACAAGACTTTCAAGTCTTGGTTTAAACAACCCCTTAGTAAAATTATCTGATGTCTGTTGATCAGTTGGCACAAATGGCAAGCACAGGCTTCCTTCTTCGAGTTTCTCCTTGATGAAATGCCTATCCACCTCAATATGTTTTGTTTTATCATGTTGAATGGATTGTGGGAAATGTTTATGGTAGCTTTATTGTCACAATCTTCTAAGTTCCTCCATCATTTTCTTAAGCCAAATCATCTCACAGATTCCATGAGCCATAGGTTTGTACTCTGCTTCACCACCAATACCATGTTTATCAGGTAACCCAGTTCTTTTTTATTTTGACTCATTCCCTCATTATTGCAAAGCAAATCTTCTTCTACAAACTTCTCTCCCCGAAGATGAGTGCCAAGAAAAGGTTGGGATTCAAAAAAGAGTAACATCCATAGTAACCACAATCTTCGTTGTATTCGTATCATAACACTTGTACCCTTTTTGATTTGGAGCACGAGGTTCTAGTTTGCTCTTATTATGATCATGATTGTGAACGAAAGCACTACAGCCAAACACTTCAATGGCAAATCAGTAGTTAGCCTAGATATAGTAAATTTATCTTTGAATAGGCTAAAGGGACTTCTACAACTGAGAGCTTTAGATGGCATCCTATTTATCAAATAAGTGGTTGTCAAAAGAGCTTCTTCCCATAAATATTGTGGAACTCTAGTAGTAAACAATAAAGATGTAGTTACTTTCAATAAATGTTTATTCTTTCTCTCGACAAACCCATTTTGTTGGGGCATATCAGGGCATGAACTTTGATAAATTATTCCTTTATTTTAAAAAAAAAGTTCCTAATGCTCATTAAAAAACTCCCTGCCATTATCACTCCTACAAATATGGATTTTCTCTTGAAATTATGTTTCAATCATAGCATAAAAAATCTCGAATACATTTTTTACATCTAACCCAGCTTAACTTAGTGTGATCATCAATAAAACTCACAAACCATCATTTTCCATTATTTGTCAAAACCCTAGATGGTCTCAAACATCACTATGGATAAGCTTAAATGGTTTTGAGGCATGATATTTATGAGAGAAAAATAGAGCGTCAATGTTTTGCCATTTTACAAAATTCACGCTGAAACAAAAGCTTTAAATAATAAAAACTAGGATGACCAAGCCTATAATGCCAAACCATAACCTTATTTTCAATAAAAATGGAGTTTAAACAAATAGAATTTTTGTTTACTGAATTGTTTCCATCCTCCAGGAAATAGAAACCTCCAGACTTTTTAGCACTGCCAACATCCTCCCCAAGACCTTGTTATGACATTCACAAGAAACCGAGTCAAATAAACAACAACAATAACAACAAACCCAGTAGTTTCCCAAGAGTGGGGTATGGGAAGGGTAAGATGTACGCAACCTTACTACTGCCCCTAGAAGGGCAGAGGGATTGTTTCCGATAGACCCTCAACTAGAGAACGACTGAAAAAGAAAAGATAATCGCAACAACTAGGAATAACAACAAGATTAAATAAGATCGAATCCAAGAATGTAGTCAAACTCTAGGTAGTAATAGATCTATTAATAAAAAATATCATACTAACACTAAAAGCTAGTGAACTGAGTAAGACAAAGAGAAACGCTCGACTACCTACGAACTTTCTACCCTAATCTTTGACCTCCACACCCTCTTGTCTAGGGCCATGTTTTTAGTCAGCTCCAGCTGCGCCATGTCCCGCCCAATAACCTCTCCCAAGACTTCTTACGCCTACCTCTACCCCTCGTGCTATCCACCGAGGTTAACCGCTCACACCTTCTAACTGGGGCTTCTATTTTTCTCCTCTTAGCATGCCCAAACCATCTCAACCTCGCTTCCCGCATCTTATCCTCCAGGGCCACTCCCACCTTTTCCTTGAATAACTTCATTCCTAATCTTATCCAACCGGGTATGCCCTCACATCCACTTCAACATCCTCATCTCAGCTACTTTTAGCTTTTGGGTATGAGAGTTTTTGACCGGCCAACACTCTGCTCCATACAACATAGTCGGTCTAACTACAACTTTGTAGAACTTACCTTTAAGTCTCAGTGGCACATTCTTATCACACATGTGCTGTAAACAAATAGGAAAAGGATTATTTTGGTGACTTATAATATGAACAGCCTTAGAATGTGGTTTTCAGGGTGTAAGATATTAAAGCTGTAAAAGACAGACAGAAACTCGCAGTATGATGAAGTAAATGTGATGTTGCTCCAGAGGTAACGTCAGAAGATAACTTATGATAAGTGATAGGTGTTAGATATGTAAATATAGTAGAACTCTAGTTATAGTAGAACTCTAGGTTATGTGTATTATATATAGGGCTCATTGTATCATGTTTAATATCAATTATATATTTTCTCCCGTGCTTTCTCACATGGTATCAGAGCCTTGGTGAGAATATTATAGCTATGCGTCATTCCAGCTACTTCCGGGAAGAAAGACCTCGTTGCCGTGCAATTTTCCGGCGACTTAAGAGGCTGTCCGTAACTAAAACTACCCTTTTTGTTAGTTCTGTGCAAAATCCGAGACCACCACGAGGTTCGGAAGAGAATTCCGACCAACCCTAGAAAAATTCACCGGAAACCAGCCAGCCGCGCGCCCCCACGCACCGGCAATACCCTCGGCTAGTGAGCCCACGCGCCGGCGCGTGAGGGCCTTTCTGGCCACTTTTTCAGTTCGCTCCAGAAAGACAATTTGGTCGGCCTTCAATTCCGGCCCTACCCATCCTTGTTTCTTTCGATTCCGACAACTTTCAGTTTTTTCCGGCGACTTTATTGAATTTTCCGGCAGCTACAGTACTTTCTGGCTAGAATTTCTTCAGGACAGTTTGCTCAACCTTTAATTCCGAGCCTATCCATATTTTTATTTTTCAATTCCGACAACTTTGAATTTTCCCGGCAGCTACAGAGCTTTTCCGGCAGCTACAGTGATCCTGTGTTCCGGCAGCGACAGTTTTCAGTTCTCTGTTTCGGTTTCAGCGAGTTTTCAGTTGATAATCCAAAGATGTCTTTGGGACTAGATGCTTTCGGGTCCAGAAACCAGGGTTGTGGCAGTTCCGGTATTATGATTACCTCAGAACCTTTAATGGGAGGTTCAAACTACCTAGCTTGGGCTTCGTCTGTCGAGTTGTGGTGTAAAGGCCAAGGTGTTCAGGATCATCTAACCAAGGAGTCTAGTGACGGAGATGAAAAAGCCAAAGCACATTGGAAGAAGATTGATGCTCAATATTATGCAGTATTTTGTGGCGATCTATTGATTCCAAGTTGATGCCCTTGTTTCGTCCATTCCAAACATGTTATTTGGTTTGGGAAAAGGGTCGTACTTTATACACTAATGACATATCTCGTTTCTATGATGTGATATCGCGGATGACAAATTTAAAGAAACAGGAATTAGATATGTCTACTTACTTGGGTCAAGTGCAGGCAGTTATCGAGGAATTTGAGACGTTGATGCCAGTTTCTGCTAGCGTTGCAAAGCAGCAAGAGCAACGACAAAAGTTGTTTCTAGTTCTTACTCTTGCTAGGCGTCCTAATGATCTTGACTCAGTACGCGATCAGAGTTTGGCTAGTCCGACTGTCCCCACAGTTGATGAATTATTCTCTCGCTTACTTCGCCTTGCTGCAGCACCAAGTCACCCAGTGAGCTCATCACAGACACTTGATTCATCTATCCTCGTCTCCCAATCCGTGGACAATCGAGCTTCTCATACTATGGAGTATAGACGAGGAGGAGGTCGTTTTGGAAGATCTCGACCCAAGTTTCTTATTGTTATAAACTTGGTCACACTCGTGACGTGTGTCATTCTTTACATGGTCGACCACCAAAAAATGCTTATGTTGCTCAGACCGAGCCTACAGGTAACCAGGGATTTTCTGTATCTGAAAGGGAGTATAATGAGTTCCTTAAATATCGCGCAAGTAAGCAGACATCTCCACAAGTAGCCACTGTTGCTCAGTTTGATACTTCTGTTGCTGGTAATTCTTTTGCTTGTGTTTCCCAGTCTAGTCCTCTTCAATGGGTTGTGGATTCAGCTGTTTCTGATCATATCTCTGGTAATAAATCCCTTTTGTCAAATATTGCGTATTCACAGTTTCTTCCCAACGTTACTTTAGCTAATGGGTCTCAAACTAAAGCAAAAGGAGTTGGACAAGCAAATCCTCTACCCTCTGTCACTCTAGATTCCGTTCTTTATGTCCCTGGCTGTCCTTTTAATCTTGCATTTGTGAGTCGTTTGACTCGTGCCCTCCATTGCGGAATATATTTTATTGATGACTCTTTTATTATGCAGGACCGCAGTACGGGACAGACGATTGGAACAGGACTTGAATCAGATAGACTCTACTATCTTAACTCACTTACATCCTCTAAGGTCTGTCTAGTTGCAGATCCTCCAGACCTACTTCACAGTCGTTTAGGACATCCTAGCTTGTCCAAGCTTCAGAAAATGGTGCCTCGTTTGTCCAGTTTATCCACATTAGAGTGTGAGTCATGTCAGCTCGGGAAACATACCCGTGCCTCCTTTCTCGTAGTATTGAGAGTCGTGCAGAGTCTGTTTTTTCTTTAGTTCATTCAGATATATGGGGTCCTAGCAGAGTATGTTCAACCTTAGGATTTCGTTATTTTGTTAGTTTTATTGATGATCATTCAAGATGTACTTGGATTTTCTTAATGAAAGATCGTTCTGAGTTGTTTCTATATTCCGAAATTTTTGTGCTGAAATTAAAAATCAATTTGGTGTTTCTATTCGCACTCTTCGCAGTGATAATGCCTTAGAATATTTATCCTCTCAATTTCAGCAGTTTATGTCTTCTCATGGAATTATTCATCAGACCTCTTGTCCTTATACACCTCAGCAAAATGGGGTTGCAGAAAGAAAAAATAGGCACATTATTGAGGCTGCTCGCACACTTCTCATCGAATCTCATGTTCCGCTGCGTTTTTGGGGCGATGCAGTTCTCACATCTTGTTATTTGGTTAATCAGATGCCTTCATCTCCCATCCAGAATCAGATTCCGCATGAGGTATTGTTTCCCCAGTCATCCTTATACCCTGTTCCCCCTCGTGTTCCTGGGAAAGATAAGTTAGCTCCTCGTGCTCTCAAGTGTGTCTTCCTTGGTTATTCTCGTGCTCAGAAGGGCTATCGTTGTTATTCACCTGATCTTCGCAGGTACCTTATGTCAGCCGATGTCACATTTTTTGAGTCTAAACCTTTCTTTACCTCTTCTGACAATTCTGACCATCTTGATATATCTGAGGTTTTACCTATACCGGTCTTTAGGGAGTCTACTATATCGCCTCCTTCACCTTCCGCTACAGAAGTCTTACCCATTCCAAACATTGGACCATCTACTGTGGCTCCTCCTAGACTCCCTGCAGAAGACACTCCTCTCTTGACATATCATCGTCGTCCTCGCCCAGCATCCGACCCGGCTGATTCACTTCCTGCACCTGACCCTTCTCCTACTGCGGACTTGTCTCTTCCGATTGCACTTCGGAAAGGTATAAAGAACACCCTTAATCCTAATCCACATTATATCGGTTTAAGTTATCATCGTTTGTCATCACCCTATTATGCTTTTCTATCTTCTTTGTCCTCTGTTTCCAATCCTAAGTCTACAGGTGAAGCATTGTCTCATCCAGGGTGGCGACAGGCTATGACTGACGAGATGTCTGCTTTACATACTAGTGGTACTTGGGAGCTCGTCCCTCTTCCTTCAGGTAAATCTACTGTTGGTTGTCGTTGGGTGTATGCAGTCAAGGTTGGTCCAGATGGTAAGGTTGATCGTCTTAAGGCTCGTCTTGTGGCTAAGGGATATACTCAGATATGTGGGCTTGATTACAGTGATACCTTCTCTCCCGTGGCTAAGATAACATCAGTCCGCCTTTTTCTCTCTATGGCTGCTGTTCGCCATTGGCCCCTATATCAGCTGGACATTAAAAATGTATTTTTACACGGTGACCTTGAGGATGAAGTTTATATGGAGCAACCACCTGGGTTTGTTGCTCAGGGGGAGTCTCGTGGCCTTGTATGCCGCTTGCGCCGGTCAATTTATGGTCTAAAGCAGTCTCCTCGAGCCTGGTTTGGTAAGTTTAGCACTGTTATCCAGGACTTTGGCATGACTCGGAGTGAAGCTGATCACTCTGTATTCTATCGGCATTCTGATTCACGTCTCTGTATTTATCTAGTGGTCTATGTTGACGACATTGTTATTACCGGCAATGACCAGGATGGTATTACTAAATTGAAGCAACATCTCTTTCAACACTTTCAAACTAAGGATCTGGGCACACTAAAGTATTTTCTGGGTATTGAGGTCGCACTGTCTAGCTCAGGTATTGTGATCTCACAACGGAAGTATGCCTTAGATATTCTTGAGGAGACAGGAATGACAGGTTGTAAACCTGTTGACACTCCAATGGATCCGAATTCTAAACTTCTTGCAGGACAGGGGGAGCCTCTTAACGATCCTGCAAGATATAGGCGGTTAGTTGGTAAACTAAATTATCTTAAAGTGACAAGACCTGACATTTCCTTTCCTATGAGTGTTGTGAGCCAGTTTATGGGTTCGCCATGTGATAGTCATTGGGATGCAGTTGTTCGCATTCTTCGGTATATAAAATCAACTCCAGGTAAAGGTTTATTGTTTGAGGATAGAGGCCATGAACAGATTCTTGGATACTCTGATGCTGATTGGGCAGGATCGCCGTCTGACAGGCGTTCTACTTCTGGATATTGTGTCTTAGTAGGAGGAAATTTGGTATCTTGGAAAAGCAAGAAACAGAATGTGGTTCTCGGTCTAGTGCAGAAGCAGAATATCGAGCAATGGCTATGGCGACATGTGAGCTAATTTGGGTCAAACAGTTGCTCAAAGAGCTGAAATTTGGTGATGTTAGTCAGATGGGACTTGTGTGTGATAATCAAGCTGCTCTTCATATTGCGTCAAATCCAGTGTTTCATGAGAGAACTAAGCACATTGAGATTGACTGTCACTTTGTCAGAGAAAAGATACTCTCGGGAGATATTGCTACAAAGTTTGTAAAGTCAAATGATACATTTTCACCAAGTCCCTCACTGGTCCTCGTATTAACTACATATGTAACAAGCTCGGTACATATGATTTATATGCACCAGCTTGAGGGGGAGTGTTAGATATGTAAATATAGTAGAACTCTAGTTATAGTAGAACTCTAGGTTATGTGTATTATATATAGGGCTCATTGTATCATGTTTAATATCAATATATGTAAATATAGTAGAACTCTAGTTATAGTAGAACTCTAGGTTATGTGTATTATATATAGGGCTCATTGTATCATGTTTAATAAAGACAATAGGTTTTCACCATCATCGTCTTTGATGAACAGACAGCCTGAGACCTCTATTTCAAGTTCAGTACTGCAACCTGTCAGAAAACCTTTCCTTTTCCTTTGTGATTTATTTAGTTTTTATTTTATCATCCTAGACACATGCATTGTAGAATTAGGGGTAGAGCTTCAAACTTGTTTTTTAGGGAATAGGGAGTGGAAACGGGGCGTCTTGATAAAGTTTCTTACACCAAATTTATGTTTGCGCATTCCTATATTCATCTCCTATACTTTTCCACAATTTTGTTTTGTGCTCTGAAATTTTCTAAATACTAATATGCCCTTTTACTTTACAGAAAGGAAAAGAAAGATTAGTGTTAAAACATAACTTTTCTACACGACTAAGATGCACCAGAACATGCAACAGGGCTAGTGTTACATCTTAGATTATGAAAAAGATTGCATAATTAATGGCGCAATTGACATGTCCAATGCCCATTGAGTTTGTTCTGCAGCCCATTGATGTTTATTATTACTGCAATTAATGGCATCATAGATCGGTTACTAGTCAAATTTTCATACTTATAATGAATTTCATCTGCCTCGTGCACTTCTCCTGATATGCTTCTATAATAATGGTTTTTACGCAGGGTGTCTTCAGAAGTTTCAGTATCCGATGATGAGGAGGATAAGCAGGATTACAGTTCATATGATGATAGTTTCATAGATGACAAGATAAATCCAACAGCGGCAGATAGTCAAGCCGAGGCTGGTGAAGTTGATATGATAGCGATTTACAGGTTTTTATTAAGTTTATCTCTTTATTTTCTGTTTCATTTTACACGTTTTCTCCCTTTTCTGGGTGTTTTTAGTATTGATTCCTTTGAAAATTTAAAGTGATAAAATAACCGCTCTTCATTTTTGGGAGCGAAACTGTCCTATTTTGAACTAAAATGGTGTTATCTGATCATTAGGTTTAAACAAACAAATCAGTGTAAGAATATTAGGGGGTGAATGCATGATGAGACTAGGCTAGGCATCTCATATGACCGACTTTCAAAATAGCTTTACAAGTAAATGGAAATGGAACAAGCTCAGTTGAAAGGTCAGGTTATTCAATGTGTGCAGTTTCTACTTGCTTGGGACTGATGTCCCTGCGCTCTGTTTCTTTTACTCAAATTATAAATAATTTTCAGTTCTAGCTTCAGAATTAAGAAGAGATTATAAGCACTAATGTCTTTGTGCTTAAGAACATATCAGCAACATGGACTTCTATGAAACAAAACACTTCAATATGTGAAGTTTTGAAGGATGTGGCGATGAACTTCTTGGCTGAAATTTATTATTTGATAGCTGGTGATAAAGTACTCAAACTTCAATCTGACATTCTCTATCATCAGCATTTCTCGGGGATTCTTGTAGTTCGCTAGGAATTTAATGATGCTCATAATGGTTTTGGTTCAGAAATCTGAAGTGCAACAACAACAACAACAAAAAACTCAGTGTAATCCCACAAGTAGGGTTTAGGGAGGGTAGTGTGTACGTAGACCTACTTCTACCTGATGAAGGTAAAAAGGCTCAAGAAAAGGAAAAAAAAGGAAACAGTAGTAACAAACATTAACAACAACAGAATGATTAGATAACTAAAGCAAACAAAACAACATATAGTACAAGAGTAGTACTAATACTACTGGTAAGGATAAGATAAACTCTCGACTACCGACCAACTTTTTACCCTAATTCTCAACTTCCACATCTTCCTATCAAGGATTATGTACTCGATAAGTGGAAGCAGCGCCATGTCCTGCTTAATCACCTCTTTCTAGTACTACTTTGGCCTACCTCTACCTCTCCTCAGACTTGTCATGGTCAGTGGTCAGCCTCTCACAACTTCTAACAGGGGCATCTATACTTCTCCTTTACACGTGCTCAAACTATCACAACCTTGATTTTCGCATTTTGTCCTCCATGGGAGGCCACTCTCACCTTGTCCCGAATAACTTCATTTCTATTCTCATCTCCTGGTATGCCCACATATCCATTTCATTATCCTCGTTTCTGCTACTTTCTTCTGGACATGAGAGCTCTTGATTGACCAACTTTTAGCCCCATATAATATAATCGGTCTAACCACCACTTAGTAGAACTTGCCCTTAAGTCTTGGTGGCACATTATTATCACACAAATACTAGATGCGAGCCTCTATTTCATCCATCACGTTCCAATATGATGTGTGATTTCCTCGTCAATCTCCCTGTCCCATTGAATTAAACCCAAGATACTTGAAACTACCTCTTTTGGGGACGATTTGTGATGAAGCTTCACGTCCACGTCCGCTTCACAAGTCCCATCAGTGAACTTGGATTCCAAGTATTCTGTTTTGGTCCTGCTTAACTTGAAACCTTTAGACTCTAGGGTCTATCTCCAAAGCTCCAACCATGTGTTAACCCCACCTCACATCTCGTCAATCAGTACTATGTCATATACGAATAACATGCACCATGGCACCTCCCCTCAAATATGTTGTATCAACATATTTATCGCCAAGGCGAAAAAAAACGGGCTAAGAGCTGATCCTTGGTACAACCCCATCATAACTGGGAAGTGCTCCGAGTCCTCTCTCACTATCCTCACCGGGTCTTAGTACCCTCATACATGTCCTTAATCATCTTACTATACATTACCGGCACAGGGCTAACCTCCAGACATCTGCATAAAACCTCTTTTTGGACTTTATCCTAAGGTTTTTTCAAGGTTAACAAATACCATATACAAGTCATCCTTCCTCTCCCTGTACTACTACACCAATCTCATCACAAGATGAATGATTTTCGTAGTCGATCGCCCCAACATGAATCCAAACTGGTTCTCGGAAATAGACACACTTCTCGTCATCCTCACTTCCACCACCTTCTCCCAAACTTTCATACTTACTCAACAACTTGATACCAAGTAGTTATTGCAATTTTAGATATCACCCTTATTCTAGTATCCATTCTTCGAATATCTTCGTCCTGAAAATGATATTAAATAACTTGGTAAGCCATTCCAAGCCTGCTCGGCCGCATTCCTCTAAAATTTTATATGGATTTTGTCTGGCCCAATTGCTCTACCTCTGCTCATCTTACGCATCGTCCCCTCTATTTTCTAAATCTTAATACGCCTACAATGTCCAACTTCTTGCTGATTCTCGGAGTCCTCTGACTCACCAAGCACAATGTTCTTGTCTCTCTCCTCGTTCAATAGTTTATGGAAGCGTGTCTGTCATCTTCGTCTGATATGTGCCTCTTCCATCGATACTTTGCCTTCTGTCTTTGATGCATTTCACTTTGTCCAAGTCACATGTCTTCCTCTCCCTCATCTTTGCTAACCTAAACAGTTTCTTGTCCTCGCCTTTGGCCCTAAGCTCCTCATATAGAAGTCTAAATGCTGCAATTTTGGCCGCCGTAATTGCTATCTTCGCCTCTTTCTTTACTTTCTTGTACCACTTCCTATTCGTCCTCTTCTTCTCCTTATCTATGCTTTCCATTCAAATACGCCGCTTTCTTGGCTTCCGCTTTTCCTTGGACCTCCCCATTCCACCACCAGTCCCCTTTGTGTCCACCGGAATATCCCTTCTTGATCCTAGCACCGCTCTAGCCGCTTCCCTAATTACTAAATTTAATGACTAAACTGATTATTTCATTTGGCTGTTCCGGATGAGAGCGAATACGCAACACTAAGTAGAGAAAATGATGATTTAAATAGCTAGGCTAAAATCTATGACTGGAAAAATCATTCAGATCTATGTTTGCTCCGACTCTCCGAAAATGTCATTAGGTGCATGTCGGATCCTTCAAAAGTAGTGTATTTTTAGAGGATTTGACACAAGTGCGGCAGCATTTTGGAGAATCCGCGCATCATAGATTCAGATTTACTTAATCATAATCCACCTTAATTTGAAGGTAATGGCACCTGAAACATATATCATGTTAGGAAGCAAAACTATGTTCACACGGATACAGGGGCATGAGCTCGATATCTGACTTTGTTTAGAGAAGATTTTGTGACTCAAGAAAGCTTGGATGCTGATTCTTTATGTTTTAAACTGTTAATTGCACTCCATGATATATTTGTGCATATACTTACTGAATCTTCAGCTATATATATATATCATTTCTTGTCCTTCCCTCTTTCTTGAATGTTGTAAACTGAAGAAAGAGAAAAGATCAATCTATTTCAGATGGAGCAAATGCGTGTGATCATTCATGCGAAGTGGTTTAAATGTTGTGAAGAAAATATCTTCTTCTAGCACTTTCTTAAATCTTACATTAAATAGCTTCATTATTGACAAAGTACCATTTTTATCAGGGAGATACATTCCCTTTTAGTAATATTTTCATGAAGCCATAGATCATCTGATGGTCACGGCTGCATTGTCTTGATTTCTGGACCTAAGCCAATCTTTAATCACAGGCGTTCACTGCTCACTCAGTCACCGATTCCAAACCTTTCAACCGATTATACTCCTGATTCTGAGGTTCCAACTAGCAGAACAGATGAAAGCAAGAGCTCATCTGGGACAGCAAATCATCACATACCTCAAACTGACCCAAAGTCAATAACGAGAAATTCCTCGAACTTTCAGCAAAGTATTAATAGAATCCCACCAGAAGCAGTACCATGCTCAACCACTTGCTCATTGAGAGAAAACGATAGCAAGTTAGAGAGTCGGAAAAGAAAGTTAAGCTATTATCAGGCAACTTCACTGCCTGTTGTCAATTTACATGACGAGTTCTCTCGTCATTCTAAAGCTGTAAGCGTAAACTCACATCTTTTGGAAGAAGCAGCAAAGAATGAAGTTGGGGATCCTTTTGATGATGACCAGTTCTTTCAAAGTATCGATCTTGATGCAATGGAAGCAGAGGCTGCTAGAATTCTTAGAAATAAATCACAGTCCTTGGTTCAGAATAGAGTGAATTCAATACCTATTACACAAATTCCTGATGGCGGAAACTCTCCTTCATTTGATCTGGGAATTTAGTTTTTCTGTCTCGATTGTTAAGTCAGTGTTACAGCTCGAATGATGAGTTATATAAAGGGAAAAGAAAGTATTTATTATCCGCATCATTTAATATGTCAGTCGTGAGGCAAATGAGGCGTATGTAAATGCAAGGAATATGGAAACATTTTGCTGTATATAATTTCAAAGATATTGTTTCCCTAGTCCAAGTTCTGTGGCTTTGAAGCATTAGTTCTGTGGCTGTGTGGTTGAAGTAGCCACTGATTTCTCAAGTAAAAAAATTAAACCACTAAGTGGCATCAATTTGTTTAGAGTCAGATCAGCATGGAATTGGTATAATTGAGGCTAACAATTAGCTCTCCAATTCTCAAACGAGACCTAATGATGCATTGTATAATCCTAAGACGAGAGTTTTAAATTTTCTTTTTATTCTTATTTGTCAAATTTATAATTACAAAATATATATTTTATAATATGTATTTTAAATATCTAATACGGTAATAATTTTTTATATATATAAGGTATATTTACTTATCTTTTAAAAATAATCATTTATATTATTAACTTTAATTTAAAATAAAAATATCTAACTATGTAATTTTATTTGTGCACCCAACATGACATAAAATTACATTGTAATTACGTTATGGCAAACTGATATGTTTACGTAACTTCTGTATTGTATAATAATTACTAGGTTGGATAGTAGTTGCACTAACTAATTCATATATAAGGTATCCTTCCAAACAGGCTCTTATGATAATTTATTGGTTTCTATTTTTGTTTGTTAGTTTTAATTTAAAGAGCCATAAATTTAGATTTACTAAGTCTAAATCTAAGAAAAAGGACTTTTTTCAATGGATATGATTGAAATTCATTGAAAATATGTAGATGAATCAATATACAATATTTGAGGAAGTTTGGAGGTAATTTGGATTGATTTGATATCAAAATTTTTAGTTAAAATAGAGTTTAATTTTTTTCATGCAACATATATGTCAAACATGTATCACACATGTATTTTACATGCATATATGGAGATACATGTGATACACATTTGATACATATAAGATATGTACGTGATAAACAAATGATATACAATGTGATACACATTATCTTTTCCCATGTTCATATTCGAATTTTCAGTTCAAACTACCTCAAAACTCCATCAAATCATCCCAAAACTTAGATTCAAACTTTTTAAGATGTGCTCAATCTATTCCAATAACACACAGTCAAAAGAAAGTAAAAATTTGATCTTTTTAAACTTCAAATGATTAATTGGCTAATATTGATAGTATTTTCTGAATTGACTAATTTTTGTACTAAATTACTTAGGGGCTGACATAACTGGTAGTTTCTCTCTAATCTATTTACTTATGAGTTTGTTCGAAAAATATATAAAATTACTACAAAAATCTGTAAACCAACACACACCACATGCACATTTTAGTCTCGGTTTCTCTTCATTTTTGTTTGACCAAATCAAATCAAATATGTCGGATTTATTTTTTAAAATTTAATACCAAATTACAGAAAATCAAGAAACAAGTCAGTGTATAGTTTAGAGTCTTTAGACATGGAATGTAAATATAAACGTTTAAAATATCACTAAAATTTCAAAAAAATTAGAAGTTGAACTCTTAATTTAATAGCGTAATGGGTGCAAGAGTATAGTCCCATCCAACTTCTCGTCCACTTACGCTTGTAGTGCTTTTGAAAGCCGATACATGAACTTTAAATTTTTCTCATTTGAACATTTGAACTCATGATTCCCTTAATTTATAAATCATTTGACCGTTGACCATGCCAATGTGGCGTCAATTGGTCCTAATCAGCCTGTTGCACGAGGAACACGACGTTTAGGAGCGTAACAACCCTCTTCCCAACTGTCCAAAATGGTGTCTATTTTAGTGGGTTCTTATTCATTCATTGTAAAATACATTATCCCTCTATTATATAGAATTTGAAGCTCCATTCCTTCATTTTTCTAAAATTTGAAGCTTTATTTTTTTTCCAGACTGTAAAAATGATGCAAAATCCTGTATTTTATCATTGTGGAGTTGAAGCTAAGTTTTGCATCATTTGTAAGCCAACAAATCCAGGAAGAAGGTTTTATGAGTGCTCAAATTATGGTCGAAATAATTCTTATAATCTTTTTAGATAGTTTGACCCGCCTCTTCCAGATCACTCTAAACAAGTGATTTTAGGGTTGTTATCAAGAATTAGAGCGAGAGATCGACTATAGCATAGGAAGAGGGTGAAGATCATTTTAACTTTAGTTGTTGTATTACCACTAATAATTGTAATTTCCTTCTTAGTCTAGTTAGCACTAATCAGTATCTTCATAACCATATGTACAATGATAATGACAAAATGTATGATGTATTTTTGTGGAATGAAAAGCAATTTTAACATTAGCAGACATATATAAACAACCAAGTTCGAACAATCTTCTTGGTTGACAAAATTAGCTATTGAAAGTTGTCTAGTAGCAGAAACAGTTTAAACATTGTGCCAAAATAGAAGTCAAAGTTAAACATCCATAATTAACCTACAAATCAAGTTCTGCAACTAACAATCTTAAGTTATCACATAAACAAACATTTAGCAGATCATTATGGTTGAGATTGGTTGATGTTTTGCTTAGATTTGCTCAAGTTTGGACATGGAGACTAAATTGGCTGAGATGAGGAATGGACTTGAGGTTGGCTAAGGCTTGCTTGAGTTTGTCTTCTCCTCAACTGTTGTTGAAGTTGCCTTTGTGTTATAGCATTTCTTCCTTGCCATCTTAGTCCAGGTGCACTGTATCCAAGATCAATATTGGTCTTCTTAGCATCTACTATTTTTGTAGGAGCATAAAGTTCCATATCCCTTGATCCCACACTGTATAGGAAGTCAAATTAACATCCAAACTACTAATATTTAAATAAAAATCCAAATCCAAATCACATACCTTTTCTATCATTGTTCCCGAATCACTAAAACAAATCAAATCTAGTAGTTCTTGGTCTTCATCGAAGTCCGGTAGCTCTTCGCATTCCTCTAACAATAGATAGAATATCCTCAGAAGTCCTTGATCTCATACTTTCAGTATCTTGATATAAGATAAATTACTATCTAATAATTTAAAAAATGGTCCTAATACAGCTTAACTAATGTAAAAAAATGAATACTTACAGATGCATTTGTAGCAACTGATGGTTGAGTATTTCTAGTAGCAGCAGTTCCAGATCCATTTGCAACAGCTGATTGTTGAGTATTTCTAGTCCAAGCAGTTCCACAATCACTTATAAAAACTGATGGTTGAGTTGTTCTTTGAGCAACCTGAGATGATTGAGTAGCATTAGCATTTCTGGTACCTGCAGTTCTAGATTCTTGTCCTTTCTGAAATTTCCAAAAAATAAAATGAGCTATAGAAACAACCAAAATACAAGTCACAATAAAAAAAATTGCATATTATATGATCGTTTACCAGGATAATACATTCCTCTTGTTATGGCTTATTGTCTTAGAATGAGAGCATGCCATTAGTGTACCTTTCCTTGATCTCTTACCAAGCTTCTTTGTAAGTTCATCTTGAGTTCCTTTTTTATTTTTCTTAGGCCTATTAGGAATCTTAGTAATTACAAGAGGCTCAACAGTGGAATTCTAAGTTGATGTCCACATCTCCATGTTGGTTACTGCATGTATGTAACAACTGAAACCCTTCAGGTATGTTTCTTTTCAATATTAGGGAACAACATAGTCAGCATGCTCAAATCTCTTAAAAACATTGCACGTATTGCATGGGAGCATGATATTCATTTTGAGCTGCCATGATCTGCATGTGCATGTATTGTTGAAAAATTCAACACTATGTTTGTAAACTCCATGTTGTATCTCATACCCAATATCCCCATTCCATTTAAATTCATACTTAACTACATATTGAGATTGTTCCTCTACATACCCCATTGCCATAGGAGATACATCAGATATCCAACTAGTTGTAAATTCTCTCATGATAGTCATCCTCTCCATCACCTTTACTCTAGTCTCTTCTAATATGGTTATGATAGACTTGTGCCTAGCAGACATGATCCAATTATTAAAAGTCTCACAAATGTTGTTGTCCACAAATTACATTTACTCCAATTTTTAAAGAATGCTCTACACCAATATTGTTTGGAGTATCTCAGTAAATCCTCAATGATCTTACTATCACCCAATTTTTCCAACTCATCTATCTTAGCATTCAGATATGCTTCAAATAAAGCCCTTGCACAGGCCCAGAACTTCTTCCTTCGTTCTTCATCTTTTCCACTTTTGTTTCCAGTTGCTCTATATGTGTCTTACACATATTCTGTGCTCAGCATTTGGCATCAACTCAGCCACATATTGAAAAGTCACTTATGCAACAAGAAAAAGAATTAGAATATCAGAAACATATATCAAGTAATTACAGGAAGAATAAGGTGAAATATATACCTTTTGCATATCAGAAATGATGGTCAACTCTTCACCTTGGGATTCTGTGAGCTGCAAATCATGCATCGGGCACCTAAAAAATCATGACCATGTGTTCTTTGTCTCTTTTTTTTCAACCACTGCCTAGGCAACAAGGTACATTTAGTTGTTACCATCTTTACCAATACATGATAATAGCTCACCTTTATACACACCCTTCAAAAATGCTCCGTCAAAATCAATAACATTTCTACGACCTTCCAACCAACCTACTTTGCAAGTATATAGACAAATGTATATCCCCACAAACACCTCTTTACCAAGTATCCTTTGAAATCTTCACAACAACAATGCTGCCAGGATTTGTAGACCTCAGCATGTCGGCATAATCATATATTCTAGTAAACTTCTACTTGTAATCACACAAATACTTGCCCATGACCTAATGTCTAGCCTTGGCACATGTGGAATTTCCCACATATACACCATACTTTATCCAAATCTAATCTTGCAACTTTCTAAGCTTTATTTTAGGTTTGGTTGATAATCTTGTTCTGGAAATGTTTAGCTACCCATGATGTATTAGTCATCTTATTTCTTATTGCTCTGAAATACTTATGAACATGATAATAGCTGCTGACAATGAAATTCCATGTGTGTCCCTCCAAGCTTCCCAAAATATGCCATCTACATCTTGTTGAGTTCACACATTTTTTCCTAACCCTATGTTGCTCATTAGGTCTCAACTTAATTTGAACTAGTCTTTGTACAACATAATCTTGCAAAGACGTTCTGAACTGTTTAACACTTTTAAAATCATTTCCTACCAGAAATAAATTTTCTTGCAAGCAGGATCAAAATATACCATGCTGCTGTATCTTCTTGGTTGAGGGTTATGCATCCCATCTTCTTTAACTACTTCATCATCTGTATTATCACTACCTGGATCTGAACTGTCCAGATATTACCCATCCCCTCCCAACTTCCTAGCATATTTGAAACCCTATCGTTATACCTATCTTCAAAATCAGGGTATATACCTATAGGTCCACCAGGTATCTCATCAGTATTAACTTTACAAGATCTTAATTTACTACTCTTTTCATTCACTTTAGCCTGTCTAGCAGCAACAACTTCAGGTTCTAGGTCACTTGTCTCTTCAATAATACCCTCATCGGCATCATATAATGACTCATATGTATTATCATCATCATCAGAAATAGCCTCATAATCACCATCCTCACTCTCAGTACTTCGCTCATCACCCTCATCACCCTTAGCATGACCCTCAGAACCAGTTGCTAAATGAAACTTGTAGAACTCACCTTCATCTTCACTAGATTCTTCTGTATCCTTTTCTATATCACCAGCCCTCTCTTTACCCTTCCCATGAGCGTTATTACCCCTCTTTATATCATTGTTAGGTGAGTGTGTTAACATAGAATGAACATCATTTGTTTTCCCATGTGGCATTTCATTAAAGCCACATGGATGAACATTGGTGGGGTTCACATTTATATCACCACTACTTAATATTTCATCTAGACCCAAGTCAACACATGGTGTATTAATTGTGTGACATATATACACATTAATAAAATCCACATCCTTAAGGTCTTTACACAAAGTTAACACATTAATATCAAATTTCAAAAATCTAAATTCTCCTTTTTGGTTTATTTTACATGCATATTTATCTAATGTTAAGTACCCCATATCCTTAGCCCACTCATTAAAATGAATTATATGCAATTCATCAATGTCAGCCCGATGAACGACTGGACAAATTTGCCCACTTACATAGATTATAAATGAGTCAGCCACTAACCACCCTAGATGACGAAATTGTAATTTCACATAGACAACCATTGAGACCTATATAAAAAAATGCCAAGTAAGATACACTTTTAACCCTAAAAATCCACAAACTTTATCAAAGTGGGAGACAAGAATATTTTGATATGCAAAAAACCCTAATTTTTAACCGTAAATGCCAGATCAATCACGGAAAAGAAAAAATCCCTAAAGTAAAGTGAATATTTGACTGTTTTCCCCAATACTGAAAGATAAAATCCCAAATAACAACAGACAATTTATTCATGCAAACAAAAGTAGCTTTGACTATTACGTATTACTCATATTATTTCATAAGAAATTAGATGATAAAAGACAAAAGAGATAAACTAACCTTCAGATTCTATAACATGACTGGAATCGAAAGCACAGACTAAACGAAACTCGATCATAACGAGATTAGTAGATAATGAATGAAAATACTATAATGGGTAAGTGATTATGATCGGTTTTGGAAGGGGTGACTGATTTTTTAGGCTATTACTAACCTAGGTTTATGAGGGGAGGGTTGGTTCGAGAGTGGAAAAAGAGGAAATATGTGTCTATTTGGCCGATCTATTGATTAAAAGAGGGGGGACCACAATCAGTTGGGGTTTGTTTTCACGCCCTTGACATGTAATAATCCCATTGGTCATTTGCTGACTGGATGAACACGTTTGTGTATGTGTAATATACGCGCGTATGCTCAAGGATCAAATGTGTTTATTAACAAAGGAAATCATGAGTTCGAGTGTTCAAATAAAAAGTTTCAAAGTCCGTGTATCGACTTTCAAAAGCTCTACAAATTTAAGTAGCAGGAAGCCATTACGCCAATTTAAATCCTACATACATCTCCGTTTCAACCTATGCTTTTATTGTACTCAATTGATACACTTTCAGCTTTTGTGCTATGAAATCTAGTTTGCTCTATGATGCATCTGCATTCCTGATCTGCAATTTCATACAATTGCACGTACGCGAAAGGCAATGAAGAGTTCAGCTGCTTTATCTCACAAAATATCTTAAGGGACGTTTGGTACAATGGATAAGTAAAACTAATTTTGGAATAGAAATTTAATACCACATTATCCCTTGTTTAGTTACTAATCCTGCAATAAGTTATCCCAAGATTAAATATAGTAACGGAATAACTGATACCTGCCAAAGGATAGAATAGTAATCCCGAGGTAAGTTATAGGTCTCACCGAATCACACATAGAGATATTGATAACACACATAGATATAATGGTATTTCATAACTAATTGATTGAGAAGCTGCCCGTAGACCACCTAAATAGGAATATTTATTATTTGATCCATATTCCGACATAAGAAGTCCAACGGGAGCAATACTTGAAATGGCAATCCAGAAAAAACACCAATACTAAGATCGGCTCGAACAAGGTGATCACCAAAAGGAATTACTGAATAACTTAGAAAGATGGACATTACTGCTATGGATGGTCCGATACTGAATAAATGAGTATCTCCTATGGATGCAATAAGGTTCTCTTTCAAAAGTAGTTTTGTCCCATCTGCTAGAGCTTGAAGAATCGTAAAGGGCCAGTATATTCAGGTCCGATACGTTGTTGTATTCCTGCAAATATTTCTCTTTCTAACCAAACAATTACTAGTACACCTATTGTGATTCCTAATACACGAGTCAAAATAGAAAAAAACATCCATATGATCCCATAGACTTCTTTTAAGGATTCCAATTTGAAAAAAGAATTGATAGTTTCTATTTCTGTTGTATCAATTATCATTTCAACAATCAACTTCTCCCATAATAATATATATGCTACCTAATATTATTCTAATATTAGCCAATTTCATTTTTTTAACTAACTGAGGAAGAATTTGCAAATTGATAAAACCCGGTGGGTGAATTTTCCATCTCCAAGGAAAAACGCGCTGATCTCCTACGAGAAAAATTCCCAATTCTCCTTTTGGGGCTTCAACTCTCACGTAAAGTTCTTGTTTCGACAATTCAAAAGTTGGAGAAGGTTTTTTACTGATATATCAGTATTCAAAATCATTCCATTCAGGATCTTTTATTCTGTCAAAACGTCGGATTTCTAAATTCATAAGGCCCTCCTGGAATTCCTTCCATAGCCTGTTGAATAATCTTTATAGTTATCTCAGTTCACAGGAGTAATACAACATACCAACCAGTCAATAAAAAAATATTACCAAGATAACTAATCCCAGCATAAGTTGTTTTAAAACCAAATGGCCCCTAAAGTACTTTTGATGAAAAGCAGTTTCTGTTCGGCTAATTAATTTGAAAAGTATTTTTCAGCAGCAATTAGCGTTTAGCCAAACATTAAAATGCTTCTAAGTGTATTTTTCAGAAGTGGTTTTCAGAAAAGTTAGCTTCTCCAAAACTGCTTCTGCTTCTACTTAAAAGTACTTTTTTCCTTCTAACGCTTGGCCAAATTCATTTTAGAAAAAAGTATTTATTTTTTGGAAAAAATATTTTTGAACTTGTAAAAGCTTGGCCAAGCAAGCTATGAGTTCATTCTTCAGATTATTCTACAGCAAAATAACTCCCCCCCCCCCCCCCCTCCCCAAAAAAAAAGAAAGAAAGTAAAAGCGACTGAGATCTTGGAAAAACTCTTACTATTTAACATTTCTTAAAGTCATCTCCAACCTTATCCCCATTCCCCATAATGGGGCTAATTTTTAGGGCAATTTAGCTCCAACCATTCTTCATTTTTGTCCCCAAAATAGGGGATGAATAGTGTTCCTTCAAATATGGCGGTACACTATTCATCTTCTCCATTACTATTCATCACTTTATTATTATTATTATTATTATTATTATTATTATTATTATTATTATTATTATTTTATTTAATATTTAAATTTATCTCTTTATATTACCTAATTGTGTTTATGTAATATCTTTATAATATTAATTTTACATCTTCACTTTGGTGTATAATTTTGATATATTAATTTTTGTGCATTTATTATTTTTATGTAAAATTATAAGTTAATTTTATTATAAGTTATAATTTTACAAAAAATATATAATTATCTCAAAAAATGAATGGTGCAAATATAAAATATTAGATGTTTCTAAAATTAAAAGGTGCGAATATATCATATTAGATGTTGCAATGATTTCCCTTTTATTTGAATTATTAGTTAATGTAATGACCCGAACCATCGTTATGTGATTTACTGCCCTATTTTTCCCGTTTTATGATTTTCTTAGTTTCACTATATGTGTTTGGAGAATTTGAAGTAATTCGGATAGAGTTCGGTTAGAAATAAGACAATTAGTCTCTTTATGAGAAGATTAGTTTGAAAAAGTCAAGCGAATGTTGACTTATGAGTTAGAGGGCTCGAATGGATTTCTGATGATTTGACTAGTTAAGGGTGGTGATTTATGACTTAGGAGCGCAATCAGAACTAAATTTGGAGGTCCGGTGTAGAATTAGGGTTGAATTGACTAAGTTTGAATTTTGGCGAAGTGCGGTTGATAGGTGAGATTTTGATCCAGGGGTCGGAATAGAATTCCGACAATTGTAGTAGCACCGTTAAGTGATATTAGATATGCGTACAAAGTTTCAGGTCATTCGGACGTTTTTAGGTCAGGTTTTGGATCAAATACAAGTTTCGCAAGTTTTAGTTTAACTTAGGCTTGAATCCGTGGTAATTTGATGATTTTGATGTTTATGATAGTATTTTTATGTTACGAGAAAGTTTGAATGAAGAAATAAAATATATATGTGCTTTTGGTTGAGGCCCCGAGGGCCTCGGGGTGATTTCGGATGGCTAACGGGGATTTTTGAATAAGATAGTGCAGCAGAAAAATTGAAGTAGAGATTTACTCTATGCGATCGCATAGGAGGTTTTGGAGGGCCATGAATTTTCCCTATGCGATCACGTGAGAGGTTCCGCGATGGCATAGGTTTGGGACCTTGTTCAGTGCTGTCGCGTAGGGGTGAGTGCGATTGCATATTAGTGGGGCTCAGTGTTATGCGATCGCATAAGAGGAAAATTGAGGGCCCCAAATTTTGGTCTATGCAATCATAGGAGTAGGGATGCGATCGCATAGAAACACGAGCTGCTGGATAGAAGGGTTTTTAATAACATTTAGTCCGCGAACCAAACCTATTGTCCACCATTGTTACGCAATCAAGAGAGCTTTTTGAGCTATTTGAAGCGTGTTTTCAACGGGTATTGATTGGAGGTAAGTCTGCTGACATAAAAATACCATTTTTATGAAGAATCAACCCTCAAATCCATGAAATAATGTTTAAATTATGAAGAACTAGGGCTTAGTTTTTGAAAATAAATTTTGGGAATTTGAAAGGCCATTCGAGCTCCGTTTTCGACAAATTTTATATGTACGGACCCGTGGCGAGACGAGGTATCAATTGATATATTTTTCAAAATTTTTCGAGGAGTGGGCCCGGGACTTGGGTTTTACCAACTTCGTGATTTTTAGTGTTTTTCGAGTAATTTCAATTGGGTTATATTTCTTTAACCTATAATAACGTATTTGTTGTGATTTTGACTAGATTCGACGCGCGTAGAGGGAGATTCAAAAGGAAAAGGAATTGCAGACCACTCTACAACCAGTTAGAAGTGAGTAGTTTGTATAAATGATGGTCTAAGGGTTTGAAACCCCGGTTTATCACATCGTGACGCTATGCTAGGGCGTGACTCGCACCCCATGGCAACTGCGGGATCGTATATGATTGGGGATTGTGACTTGGTCCATCTCAAGAGCTAAATATAATTATTGGCGGCTGATACGCACCCTGTAGTGAATATATCTGGGCTTATTGCCATGTTTGGGGCCTTGTGCCGATCTGTAGCATCTGTCTAGGATGAATATCTTTGTGATAACATGATTTGCATAATCATTGATTTTAGTCATGTTCTTAATCACTCTTATTAAATACTAAGTCACCTTTTTCTGAAATTAAGTAACTAAATTGTATTCACCTTAATAATTGAAAATTGGAAAACTAGATTGAATCTGTTAGTGACTTATGCGCATACTGTGGACTGAGTATGGGTCGGGCTGCATGCCGCATCAGTGATATGATGATATTGCGCTTGGGCTGTAGGAGCCCCTTCGGAGTCTGTGCACACCCCTAGTGAGCGTCGTCGACGTTAAATGGATCGGGTTGTACGCTGCAGCGGATTCATGTGCATTGCATTGCATTTTTGCATGATACTTGACTGATATATATGATACAAGCTTTGTTGTTAGTTCGTAGTTAAGGTGTCTGACTTTTAGTTTTAGCTTTGCTTTGTAGCATTTCGTGGATTTCTTACCTTCAAACATTTTATATTCTTATTACTCACTGAGTCGGTAGTACTCACCCCTACTCCCTGACCATGTATGCAAATTCAGGTACACCGGTGGCTTAGATGAATAGTTGTTGTCTCCGCAGATTGTTCAGAGTTTTTGAGGTAGCTTGACGTTCGCAGGACCTGGCTACTCTTCCTCTTTTAGATTATTATTATTATTATTATTATTATTATTATTATTATTATTATTATTATTATTATTATTATTATTAACATTTCTAGACTTATACATTCTTATTCAGATATTATTATCCAGATTGTTTTAGAGGCTCTATACTCGTGACCCCAGATCTTATCAGAGTGTTTATTGGTTTTCGCATCTTTCCGTATCATTTTACTAATATTATTGGATTATTATTCTAAAAGTATTTCAGTTCTCCTTAAATTGTCGGTTTTGAGACTTAACATTAAATTGGGAGCGATTGTTGGTCAGGCTTGCCTAGCTTTTGGGTTGGGCGCCATCACGACTGGGTTTGGGTTGTGACAAGTTGGTATTAGAGCCTAGGTTACTAGGCCACACGAGTCATGAGCTGGTTTAGTAGAGTCTTGGGTATCGGTACGTACACGACTGTATCTATCATTGGGAGGCTACAGAACTTTTAGGAAATACCTCACTTTCTTGAAATTCATATCGTGCGGCTTTGTTAATGTGAAAACTAAATTTCGGTATTATATTCTCTAGCTGATGGCGAAAACCCGTGCTAACGGACGTGGCAGACGACCACCAGTACCACCTGCTAGAGGTCGTGGACGCGGTCGTGGTGCTGCACGAGGCGGACCGGCAGGGGCAGCACCTGCAGACCCACCAGCTGCCCAGGTCCAGGATCAGCCTCCAGCTGTAGATTCTCCAGCATCACCTATTCAGGCACCGGCAGTGCCCATCATGATTCCTGGTCTCCAAGAAGCTTTGGATCAGATTTTTTCTGTCTGCACTGGCCTGGCTCAAGCGGTTTCAGCCACCACAGCAGCAGCTACTTCTCAGACCGGGGGTGGTCATCAGACCCCCGATGCTCGCACACCCGAGCAGGTTGTTCAGGGATTACAGAAACTTAAGGTAGCTCTAGTTCAGCCAGTTCAGCCAGCCGCACCAGTTGCTCCAGTTGTGCCAGTCACACCATCTCTAGCTCATGTGGTGCCAACTATGTCGGATGACGAACAACATCATTTGGAGAGGTTCGGTAGACTCCGGCCTTTGACTTTCAGTAGTGCTGAGGGTGAGGATGCCTAGGGTTTTCTGGATAAGCGCCAGCGTATGTTTCATATTGCGGATATTTCGGAGTCTAATGGAGTGGCTTTTACTACTTTCCAGTTTACAGGGCCTGCATTTACTTGGTGGGAGAGACTATTGGGGCAGCACCCCTCATTTGACAGCAGTTTTCCACGGTATTTTTGGAGAAATACATGCCTCAGTCTCACAGGGAGGGGCTGCTTCGTCAGTTCGAGTGGTTGACTCAGGGATAAATGACAGTAACTCAGTATGAGTTGAGGTTTACATAGCTAGCTCGACATGCTACTTGGATGATCCCGATAGATCAAGAGAGGATTAAGAAGTTCGTGGATGGCCTCAACTATCCGATCCGCATATCGATGACTAGAGAGAGGGCTACAACAGTTACATTAGAGGAGGTAGTTGATGCGGCTCGTCAGATTGAGACTGATCATCGTCGAGAGCGTGAGGAGAGGGTGGCTAAGAGTCCTCGAGGTTCAGGTGGTTTCAGTGGTGCTTCGTCTAGGGGCCAGTTCCAGCGCAGCAGAGGTCGTTCCTTCAGACATCTTCAGTCAGGTCGTACAGAGTCTAGTGGGGCCTCTTCGGGTCGGGGTCATCAGTAGAGCCAGCCTGCATTGATTGCCCTTCCAGCTCAAAGCTCTGCTCCTACTTCTTCAGCCCAGGGTTCATCTGCAGTGAGGGCTTCCCATCAGTCCCCTTCTCCAGCCCCAGGTTGTTGCTACGAGTGCGATGAGTTGGGTCATATGAGGAGACAATTCCCTCATCTCCGTAGTAGACAGTCTCAGCAGGGGGATCAGCCCTATCTTCTGCTCCAGTTTCTTCGGCACCCACTCAGTCAGCTAGGGGTAGAGGCCAGGTAGCTAGAGGTTGCCCTAGGGGTGAGGACCGTACTGGCGGTGGTCATGCTCAATTCTATGCTCTTTCAAATAGGTAGGACGCTATTGCATCAGATTTTGTCATCACAAGTATTATCTCAGTCTGCCACAGGGATGCTTCTATCTTATTTGATCCCGGATCTACCTATTCCTATGCATCTTCATATTTTGCTCATCATTTAGGTACGGCATGTGGTTGTCTTGCCTTACCTGTGCACGTATCTACCCCGATGGGTGATACTATTATTGTGGATCACATATATCGATCGTGTCTGGTTACTATTGGGGGTCTGGAGACCGAGTTGACTTGTTATTATTGGGCATGGTGGATTTCGACGTGATTCTAGGCATGGATTGGCAATCTTTGTACCATGCTATTCTGGATTATCATGCCAAGACATTTACGTTGGCTATTCCGGGTATTCCGAGGATTGAGTGGTGAGGCGTGACTGATTATGTACCCAGCAGGGTGATTTCCTTCCTAAAAGGCCAACGGATGGTTGGGAAGGGTTGTTTGTCGTACTTGGATTTATTGAGGGATGTGGAAGCTGAGGCTCCTAGTTTTGATTCGCTTCCTGTTGTAAAGGATTTCCTTGATGTGTTTCCAGCGGACTTACCCGGCATGCCGCCGGACAGGGACATTGATTTTGATATTGATATAGTGCCGGGCACTCAGCCCATCTCTATTCCTCCCTATCGTATGGCACCAGTGGAGTAAAGGAGTTGAAAGAACAGCTTCAAGAACTCATAGATAAGGGGTTCATTCGCCAGAGTGCATCACCTTGGGGTGCGCCGGTGTTATTTGTAAAGAAGAAGGATGGCACAATGAGAATGTGCATTGATTACAGACAACTGAACAAGGTGACAGTAAAGAACAATTTTCCACTACCCCATATTGAGGATTTGTTTGATCAGCTTCAGGGGGCAAGGGTATTATCTAAGATTGACCTCCGATCAGGTTATCACCAGCTGAAGATTAGGGATTTAGACATTATGAAGACGGCTTTCAGGACGAGATATGGGCACTACGAGTTTCTAGTGATGTCCTTTCGGGCTGACTAATGCCCCATCCGCGTTCATGCACTTGATGAATAGTGTATTTGTCCATATATTGATTCTTGTATGATCGTGTTTATTGATGATATCCTGGTATACTCGGGTAGCCAGGAGGAGCACGCGCAGCACCTAAGGGTGGTATTGCAGAGATTGAGAGAGGAGAAGCTTTATGCGAAGTTCTCCAAGTGTGAGTTCTGGCTTAGTACTGTGGCGTTTCTGGGACATGTGGTGTCCAGTGATGGTATTCAGGTTGACCCAAATAAGATTGAGGCGGTGCAGAGTTGGCCCAGAACGTCATCAGCTACTGAGATTCGAAGTTTCCTCGGCTTGGCGGGTTATTACTACAGGTTCGTTCATGGCTTTGCGTCTATTGCTTCACCTTTGACGAAGTTGACGCAGAAGAATGCTCCATTTGTGTAGTCGGATGAATGTGAGGAGAGCTTCAGAAGCTCAAGTTGGCTTTGGCCACAACTCCGTTACTAGTATTGCCTTCAGCTTCAGGTTCTTACACAGTGTATTGTGATGCTTCGAGAGTTGGGATCGGTTGTGTATTAATGCAGGAGGGTAGAGTGATTGCTTATGATTCTCGTCAGCTAAAGCCTCATGAGAAGAACTACCATGTTCACGACTTAGAGTTGGCTGCAATTGTTCATGCCTTGAAGATTTGTAGGTGTTATCTATATGGTGTATCTTGTGAGGTATATACGGACCATCGCAATCTTCAGCACTTGTTTAAGCAGAAGGATCTTAATCTGAGACAGCGGAGATGGCTCGAGTTACTCAAAGACTATGATATTACCATTTTGTATCATCCCGGGAAGGCCAATGTAGTGGTCGATGCTTTGAGCCGGAAGGCAATTAGTATGAGTAGTTTGGCGTACATTACAGTTGGGGAGAGGCCCCTTGCGGTTGATGTTGAGGCCTTGGCCAATTAGATGGTGAGGTTAGATATGTTCGAGCCTAGCTGGGTGTTGGCCAGTGTGGTTTCTCGATCTTCTTTGTATGACTGCATCAGAGAACGCCAGTATGATGACCCGCATTTGCTTGTCCTGAAGAACAGGGTCCAGCATGATGATGCCTGAGATGTGACCATTGGTGATGATGGTGTGCTGCGAATGCAGGGCCGGATTTGTGTGCCCAATGTGGATGGTCTACGAGAGTTGATATTAGAGGAGGCCCACAGCTCGCGGTATTCATTTCATTCGGGTGTCGTGAAGATGTACCGGGACTTGAGACAACATTACTGGTGGAGGAGAATGAAAAAGGATATTGTGAATTATGTGGCTCGGTGTCTCAACTGTCAGCAGGTCAACTATGAGCACCAAAGACCCAGTGGCGCACTCCAGTGGATGGATATTTCGGAGTGGAAATGGGAGAATATTATCATGGATTTTGTGAGTGGTCTTCCTCGTACCTCGAAGAAGTTTGATTCGATTTGGGTGATTGCGGATAGGCTGACCAAGTCCGCGCAGTTCATTCCAGCATGCACTGCCTATTCTACGGAGAAGTTAGCAGAGATTTTCATCCGGGAGATTGTATGGTTGCATGGGGTCTCGGTTTCCATTGTATCAGATAGGGGTACCGTGTTTATTTCCCAGTTCTGGAGGAATTTTCATCGGTAGTTGGGCATACAGGTACAGTTGAGCACAACATTTCATCCACAGAGGGACGGGCAGTCCAAGCGCACTATCCATATATTAGTGGACATGTTATGTGCCTGTGCTATTGATTTTGGAGGTTCTTGGGCTGAGTTCTTGCCATTTGCGGAGTTTGCATATAATAGCAGCTATCAATCCAACATCCAGATGGCGCCGTGTGAGGCCTTATATGGGAGACGATGTAGATCTCTGGTTGGTTGGTTGAGCCCGGCGAGGCTAGATTATTGGTGACAGAGATAGTTGGGGATGCCTTAGAGAAGGTGAAGGTGATCCAGGAGAGACTTCGTACAACTCAATCGCATTAGAAGAGTTATGCGGACCGGAAGGTTCGAGATGTATCTTATGCAGTGGGTGAGAAGGTCTTGTTGAAGGTTTTGCCTATGAAAGGCGTTATGAGGTTTGGAAAGAAAGGGAAGCTGAGTCCAAGGTTCATTAGACCTTTTGAGATACTTAGGTTGATTGGGGAGGTGGCTTGTATGCTTGCTTTGCCACCTAGCTTGTCAGGCGTTCACCCTGTGTTCCATGTTTCTATGCTCCGGAAGTATGTTGGGGACTTGTCGCATGTATTATACTTCAAAACGATTCAGCTGGATGAGGACTTGACCTATGATGTGGAGTCGGTGGCCATTTTGGGCCGTCATGTTCGAAAGTTGAGATCAAAGGACATAGCTTCGGTGAAGGTGTAGTGGAGAGTTCGGCCGGTGGAGGAGGCCACTTGGGAGACCGAGTAGGAGATGCACAACAAATATCCTCACTTGTTTGATACTCCAGGTATGTTTCTTGACTAGCTCGAGGATGAGCGTTTGTTCAAGTTGGGGAGGACGTAACGACCCGAACCATCGTCACGTGAGTTACCGCCTCGTTTTCCCCATTTTATGCTTTTATATGTTTCATTATATGTGTTTGGAGAAATTGAAGTAATTTGGATAGAGATCGGTTAGAAATGAGATAATTAGTCTCTTTATGAGAAGGTTAGTTTGGAAAAGTCAACCAAATATTGACTTAAGAGTTAGAGGGTTCGGAATTGATTTTTGACGATTTGACTAGTTACGGGTGGTGATTTATGACTTATGAGCGCAATCAGAACTGAATTTGGAGGTTCGGTGTAGAATTAGGCTTGAATTGGCTAAGTTTGAATTTTGGCGAAGTCCGATTGATAGGTGAGATTCTGATCTGGGGGTTGGAATGTAATTCCAATAGTTGCAATAGCTTCGTTAGGTGATTTTGGATACGCATGCAAAGTTTCAGGTCATTCGGAGGTGTTTAGGCCGGATTTTTGATCAAATGAAAGTTTCACAACTTTTAGTTTAACTTAGGCTTGAATCCGTGGTAATTTAATGATTTTGATGTTTATGATAGTGTTTTTATGTTACGAGCAAGTTTGAATGAAGTAATAGAACATATCAGTCTTTTTGGTTGAGGTACCGAGGGCCTCGGGGTGATTTCGGATGGCTAACGGGGATTTTTTAATAAGATAGTGCAGCAGAAAAAATGCAGAAGAGATTTACTCTATGCGATCACATAGGTAGGTATGCGATCGCATAGGAGGTTTTGGAGGGGCCATGGATTTGCCTTATGCGATCGCGTGAGAGGCTCTGCGATCGCATAGGTGTGGGACCTTGTTCAGTGCGATCACGTAGGGGTGAGTGCGATCGCGTATTAGTCGGGCTCAGTATTATGCGATCGCAAGGGGTGTTATGCGATCGCGTAAGAGGAAAATTGAGGGCCCGGATTTTTGTTCTATGCAATCGCAGAAGTAGGGATGCGATCGCATAGAAGCACGAACTACTAGACAGAAGGATTTTTAATAACATTTCATCCGTGAACCAAACCTATTTTCCACCATTGTTAAGCAACCAAGAGATTTTTTTGAGATATTTGAAGAGTATTTTCAATGGGTATTGATTGAGGTAAGTCTCTTGACTTAAAAACACCATGTTTATGAAGAATCAACCCTCAAATCCATGAAATTATATTGAAATTGTGAAGAACTAGGGCTTGGTTTCTAAAAATGAATTTCGGGGATTCGAAAGGCCATTCGAGATCCGTTTTCGACAAACGGACTCGTGGCGAGACGAGGAATTCGTTAATATGATTCGAAATTTTTGAGAAGTGGGCCCGGGGCTCGGGGTTTTACCAACTTCGTGATTTTTAGTATTTTTCGAGTAATTTCAATTGGGTTATGTTTATTTAACCTATAATAACGTATTCGTTGTGATTTTGACTAGATTCAACACGTGTAGAGGGAGATTCAAAAGGAAAAGGTATTGCGGACCACTCTAAAACCGGTTAGAGGTGAGTAGTTTGTATAGATGATGGCCTGAGGTTTTGAAACCCCGATTTATCACATCGTGACGCTATGTTAGGATGTGACTCGCACCCCATGGCAGGTGCGGGATCGTATATGATTCGGGATTGTGACTTGGTCCATCTCAAGAGCTAAATATAATTATTGGCGGCTGATACGCACCCTGTAGTGAATATATCTAGGCTTATTGCCATGTTTGGGGCCTTGTGCCGATCTGTAGCATCTGTCTAGGATGAATATCTTTGTGATAGCATGATTTGCATAATTACTAATTTCAATCCTGTTCTTAATCACTGTTATTAAATGCTAAGTCACATTTTCCCTAAAATTAAATAACTAAATTGTATTCACCTTAATAACTGGAAACTGGGAAATTAGACTGAATTTGTTATGTGACTTATATGGATACTGTGAACTGAGTATGGGTCGGGCTGTGCCGCAGCAGTGATATGATGATATTGCGCTTGGGCTGTAGGAGCCCCTCCGGAGTCTGTACACACTCCCACTGAGCGCCGTCGACGTTAAACGGACCGGGCTGTATGCCGCAGCGGATTCATGTGCATTGCATTGCATCTTTGCATGATGCTTGACTGATATATTTGATATTGCTTTGATGTTAGTTCGTAGTTAAGGTGTCAGACTTTTTGTTTTAGCTTTGCTTTGTGGCATTTCGTGGATTTCTTACCTTCAGACATTTTATATGCTTATTACTCACTGAGTCGGTAGTACTCACCCCTACTCCCTGCACCTTGTGTGCAGATTCAGGTGCACTGGAGGCTTAGCTGAACAGTCGTTGTCTCCGCAGATTGTTCAGAGTTGTTGAGGTAGCTGCTTGACGTTCGCAGGACCTGGTTACTCTTCCTATTTCAGATTATTATTATATACATTTTCATACTTATATATTCTTATTCAGTTATTATTATACAGATTGTTTTAGAGGCTCTAGACTCGTGACCCTAGATCTTATGGGAGTGTTTATCGATTTTCGCATCTTTCCGTATTATTTTACTAATATTATTGGATTATTATTCTAAAAGTATTTCATTTCTCCTTAAATTGTCGGTTTTGAGATTTAGCGTTAAATTGGGAGCGATTGGTGGTCAGAATTACCTAGCTTTAGGGTTGGGCGCCATCACGACCGGCTTTGGAGCGTGACAGTTAATCTATAATAATTACTTACAAATTATATTATTTAAAAGTTTATGAAATTATGACCCACTTATTTTTTAAATGTCAATACTCAAGGAATATATGGAGCACACTGCTTAATTGGAGGGGAGAAAGACATCAAATTGGTCCCTGGAAAGAAGAGGTCTTATGGTTGATTAAAAGAACAAAAAATGGTAGACCTCGTAATAGCATATGCGCAGATTTCAGAGAAGACAAACGGATACAAAGAAGTAAAAGAACTATTAATATGTAAATGATAGTTGTCTTTTTCCGATAGTTTTTCTTTGATGTTAATTTTGAGTCTAACTCCATTGTCCAAAGGAGTTAGAGACTCGTTAAATAAAATCTGATATTGGACTAAAAAAAAGATGGAGTTTATTTAATAAAAATTAAAAAATTAAATTAAAATAAAAGATAATAATATAATATAGAAGAGAGAAGTATATAAAAATGTTTGGAAAAAAAATGAAGGAATGGTTGGAGTAATTTATCCCAAAAATAAAGAACTCGTCATTCTGAGGACAAAAAATGGGGTAAAAGTGGGAGATGCCCTAAGAACCCTCTAATTGTTCCTTTACTGGGTTCAGCACTTCTCAAAAATTTCCTTTAGTCCACCAAAATCAATAGAATAGGCAGGTTCAGTCCAGAAGCAATGAGGACCTCGTGAAATCGATGGTACAAAACTTACAATTAAAATAATAAGAAATAATAGAGAAAAATGTTGGACACAGTTGAGAAATATCTATCTTCCAAGTAGAATAGTTTCAAAATGCTACAAACAATTAGGAAACCTGACTTAATGGCATTACTTAAATTTCAAATCCATAATTACTCTGCATATAAAGAGCCATGTTAGCCTGGATATGGCACTCAAATCTCAAACCTGCAAAGGAAAAGAAGGAACTACACTGCCATCCCACAAAACAAAGCTTTAAACAGCATCCTAGCAACATCCACATACAACCTACTCCTACACAACTGCAGGTTAAAAACTTGAGTAGTCAAACACATTATTTTTACAAGGAGAAATAAACACATTCTGTTGCTGGATTTGGCAAGTACGAGCAACTGGCGCTAGTGAGACATGAATGACATGTTTCGTCTGAAATCCAACGATTTTAGTGCTGACTCTGAGAACTTGCCATCAGGTACCCACAAACCTCCATTTTGAGGCAGCAAAAGTGGTGCTTGATTACCCTTTGGTACTTCTCCAGCTTCTGGAGTATCTTCTTTCTTTTTCTTAACGAATTCGAAGAAATCGGCAACTTGGCGAGCATACCTTCACATAGGATGGCAGTTAAATAAAACATAAAGACCATTGCAGCTCAAATACCAAGCAAAAGAAAGGCAAGGATGTGGTAAACAATACAACAGAAACACAGCACAGGAAAACATAAAAACTTACAACAGCACTCCAAAAAGATGTGTTTTTAGTCAACTATTAGAAGAACTTATGAACTTAAAAAAGTGATCCTACAATTTACTATTATTTAATGGTTTGGTGCAGTATTGCTTTAACAAGTTTTAGTGTCTATAATACACTCTGGCACATCAAGGACTAAAGGCTTCAAAAAGCAACGATTACCTGTAAGAATTTGTTCGATATAGAATATAATATTCCAGCATACTATGAAGGAGAACTCCTCAGAGGACACAAATCATTTTACAGGGGATAATTTCTGGAGGATCGAAGATACTCTTTCATCCTCCTTTTAGGGATCGAGTGTGGAAGGATGCAAGACCCAATTGTGAGTGTAAAAAATGTAATTACACAACCCCCCCCCCCCCCCCAAAAAAAAAAAGCCTTCTCAGGGAAAGAAAAAAACAGCCCTCTTCCAACTGTCAGATCTGCATTCCCCACAACTGTCCTGCCTATTATATATCCACATCAAGTCCCCTGTTAGGCAATACCCTACAAGTTACTGGCGTTTTCAATCATTGATATACACATCATTCACCCTATAGAAACATCTTAGAGTACTTGACATGTATGGCTTATTAAAAGATTAAACTGTTTCTGGCATTTGCTGGATCCAACAACCAACATTCAGTCCGCAAAACATTGATCTAGGTAACACTTGAAGACATTAAGTTAATATTGGACAGCAACTAAGGTACGAAGAACGATAAAGTGATCAGCATTAACATGAGTTGTATAAACAGTAGTTGGCAACTGCAAGAAAAGGAACTTAGTTTGCCTCAGTAGACATGCTAAATTAAACTGCAGGAAAAGACGGTGTCCTTGTTTCTATAGATTCATAACCAAAAAATGATATCCTCTACTGAGTATACTCTTAAGTGAAAGAGAAATTATATAAACATTTACAGAAAATAAAGGAAAGTTGACATACTCCCTCTTTGCTTCAACATCTCTGTTAAAGTCAATGTTAGGCTCGCAGTCAAGAACCAAAGCAGGAACCTGCATCATAATAGACAGTTAAACAGTGTTGTATGTCACAAAAATGTATATGGAACTGCTTTATCAGAAAGAAAAAGAAATGGATGTCCATGAACTGAAGTTACATTCATGGGAAGTACCTTTTGAATACTTGGGTGCATGTGATTGCCCTCCAGATAAAAAACACGGTCCCTTATTTCTGGGGGTACGGATTTATCGAAGTGTAGGGGCAGCTGACTAACAGACAATACCCCATGATTTCCACTTTCAAATGGGAAAAGCCAGCTTTCATGCTTTTCATGCAAGTCTCGCAGATATTCCAAGGAAACGCCACCTTCCTCTTCTCTCTTACGCAACATCATTCTCTTGTGACATGTATCAGGGCTTGCTCTAAGGTAAATAAAGCCATCAGGAATTAGTCCAGGCAAAGTTGAAACAACTGGGTCAAACCATGAGTCATAAATACTGATCTCCATCTCATTCATCCAGTTTGCTTCATGAACAGCTCGTACAAAGACCTTTATGAAAAGGTTATGCATCATACAGTGGCGCTTGTAAGAATCAGGTATAGTACATTGCATGCAACAACAAAAAAACAACTAGTTCGGATCGGCTGGTATGGTAGGTTGTATATGATGCGAAAATCAACTCAGAGAGGATTGTTCTCAAGCATAGCACGTAAACCAGATATTTGTCAAATACTCTCTCTCCCCGCTAATTTTATATGACAACATTACTGTCGGGTAAAAATATAATTAAAATTACAATATAGTGATTGATGGCACCTTTATTTTTTTCCAATAAGGATGATTTATAGTACCTTGATGTAGTTTCTAAATATGTAAATTTCCCTTCACAAGCAAAAAGAACAAAAAAGAACCTAAGGAATCGTGTTCAAATCCACACCGAATATTAGATGGTTTGATCATCGTGCTCCTAATGCCAATCAGTCTTTTTACATAGATGGAATATTTGAGTGTACTGACGAGTGTCTTTAAAGGTTAATCAGAATATGTATATTACTATGGCAAGTCTAATGTTCCGTGTTAATCTTGATGAGGTGCGTACCCATTAAAAGATGTGGAACTTTGCATAACTGTAATGACCTAAAACATACATCGTCTTAGGGGTTAAGGCATAGCTAGATAATCAAAGATCACGCAAGAAGATGCAATCAATGAGCATAGTAAGGTAAGAAAATTTACCATCCTGTCACTGAAAACACTTCTCTCCATCAACCTGAGGGGCCTGATACCACAAGATGATTCTCTCTCCTGCATAACTCTAGTAACAAAAACATAGTTCTGAAATGTATAAGCATATCTTTGTGGCTCCGCATAGAATGCATCTAATATGTTAAAGTGATCTGGTCCAATATCCTGCCACTTGTCAATAGGCTCGGGAACTATTTCAACAAGATCTTGCAATTCAAGTGTCTCATTAGCTATTCTCTGCAAAAAGGTTGTTTTTCCAACACTAATGTTTCCCTCAACACAGAAAGTAAGTCGTTTCTTTTGAGCTGACTTCACATCAGAATCTGAGTTCTTCTCTTTCAACTCTTCATCCACGCTCTTTTTGATAAATGTGGTGATACTCTCAGCATGGTTTCTGTGAATGATTCCAACTGAGCTTTGCAAGAACTCAACCATCTTCTCCTTGGATTTTCCAAAGAACTGCAGCGAAGCTAAAATAAGCCCTTTATTATAACAAAACACGTCAAATTTACAATCAAACAAGTTGCACAGTGCCCTTGATATCAGCCAAACATTAGATATCAGTACATACTTTCTTTTAAGCTAAGTATTTCTGGCCTGTAATTCTAACACAACCCATTAATAACTATAAAACGGAGACCATATTCGCTATCCAAATTGGTCAAGTGAAACAACATAGTAACTGAAAACAATCTCCTCCCACAAGAGAGGGAAGACACTTTTCCCCTTTTGAAATATAATTCCAATAACCAACAACCCAAAAAAAAAACAGAGGTTGTTTCCGATAAACTTTTTCTGTCATATAAAAAACACATACATAATAAATCCGCATGTATTCCTAAACCAGCGTACAATGCTATACAACGAACTAAAAGAACCTTCATTTTACCCTCATTAACGAAGTTAAACATCTTACTTTTTTAACATTTCAAAGGAGAACACTATACAATGAAGGAACCAACTAAAAAACACCACAAGGCAGGCATCACTAGATATTTGGCTTCTCAGTAGCTTAACCGTATTACCTTATCTCTGTAGAGCTGCTTGAGCTGATCAACGCCCATAAAACCCTTCTGCACCAACTTCCTCAAATTCCTTGGCCCAACACCCGGTATTGTTAGCAAATCTGGACTAGCAAGAACCCCTCCTCCACCTCCAACTCCCCCAACACCCGCCCTCTGCCGCCTCGCCAACCTACCCACCCCCGTCTTCTCCTCTTCCTCTGAAGAACCATTAACAACATTCTCCTCAACAACCCCATTTTCCAAATCCTTCTCCTCTTCACCAGAAGTCACCGGAACACCCTTGTCCGAAGTGGAAGCAGCCAGGGTGCCGAACCAGGCGGCACTAGTCCTACTCTGCTTCAGCACAACCCAAGCCCTCACCGGCGCAGTAGTATCAAGAGAACACCTACACATGCGGCAACTATTAACCCTGGGAACAACCGACTTAGAATCAGTAGAAATATTCCGAAAACCTCCGGAAAAGGGATTAGTGAAATGGTGGAGAGCGGCTGGAGAAGAAGAAGAAACCATTGTTTTAGGGCTGAGTTTGTGGTTAGCAGAAAGTGGGTTTTTGTTAAACCCTATGGCTATGGGGTAAGAAAGAGCGTTGAGGGATAGGATTGGAGGAGGTAATTGTAATGATGGGTTTCTGCTTAACAGTTTCTGCATCCTTCTGGCGCATTTCACAGTTAGTATTCACACAACAGAGTGATAAAACCCTAACACAGTAAAACAATAAACCCTAATAAATCTTTGCTTCTACTGTTTATATCCATCTATTTATCTGTGTGTTCATAGATAGCAGTGAAGGTAGAGACAGGTATATATAGAGAGAGAGACAAAGCGGGAACAAAAGAGAAAGGGTTTTTTCTTTTTGTGTTTGGGTTTTGGCCAAGCACCAAAACAAGCGGATTATATTTAGAGATAGGGGAAATTTGCATTTTTAGTCCCTCAACTATCCATAAACTCTAGTTTAGGGGAAGAGAAATCGACGAAACACCAAAATTACTATATTTGGCCAAGCTTTCAAAATTAGTTTATTTGAAAAGTGTTATTATCAAATTAGTAAGAAGCAGTTTGTATTTTGTTTGGCTAGAAAGTTATTTATGTACTTTACAAGCTTAAAAACAATAAAAAAAGAATAAGGGTAAATCGTAATAAAATATAATGAGACCTAGAGACGATTGTGATGATATGATCACCATAGATCTGAGAATGCAGAGATAATATTAGTTTAAGAGAGAAGCAAGCGATAGGGGTGTTCAAAATCGATCCGAAACCGAAAACCAATCCAAACCGAAGCTTAACGGCTTATTGGTAACGGCTTAACGGCTTAATGGATGGGGAACGGATTGAATTTTTTTTATTAACGGCTTATCGGTTTGGGGATGGATTATTCAATTTTCTTAACGGCTAATCCGTTAACCCGTTAAGAATATAATATATATACATACATATATATATATATATATATATATATATATATATATATATATATATATATATATATATATATATATATATAATTTAGTGATAGAATTGAGTTGTCTAATACATATATGGTTCTATGTGTGTCATGGAAAAAGAAGAATTGAAAGGTTGGTTATGACTAGAGGAACGACACCTGATGAAATAAATTTGTGCATTTTGGATGATTGCTTGTGGAAAATGGAGAACGATAGTTATTTATAGAAGAGGAGTGTAGAGAACAGAATTTACCAGAGCACTTCAATTTTTAAAAGTTCATTGTGGGAGCTGAATGGAAATTTGCGCGACAGATTTTTTTGGTTATATCCGAAGCTTATGAGTACACATGTAGTGTGGCCTCTAACAGAAGATAAGTTCTGTTTTATTTTTCTCGATACTGAACTAGTAGTGAATTTATCTATTTTATAATCTACATGCTGATGGCGATTGTTTCATTAGTTACATCATATTGCCTCTAAAATATTATTTTTTATGGTAATTCATTATTTCTAAGACGAGGAGAATAAGAGATATTTAGTGAACATGTATGTTAGGCCGATAAACCGCCCATTAACCGCCCTATAAGAGCTAACCCGATACCAATCCGCCCGATATCTTATCGGGTGGCTAACGGATTAATATATTTAAAAGCCGATAACCGTTAAGCCAAACCGTTAAGAGTAAAAGCCGCCAATCCGCCCGATGAACACCCCTAGCAAGCGATAAAGATAGAAATTGGGATAGAGAGTGAGAAATACTATTGATCATCAGCTCGACGATGGTTACAATGTGGAGGTTTCCTTTATATAGTAGGAGACCTCCCTCGAAATAATAATAAAAAAGGTACAAAAGTAGGCAGCTTCTTCTCAATGAAGAAGTTAGACTCTAAATGGCATCGCCTTTGTTTTGTTGGCAAGGCCGTGCCTTCACTCGGGCCGGCCTTGCCACAACGGACGTGCTCACTTGGCGTAGGGACGTCGAGAGCCAAATTTTACCTAATACAGTTAGTCCCTCCGTTCGTTGGAGACGTGCCGATGGCCGTCTTCAATGGACGGAAATGCATACGTCGTTTTTACAAAAATTTGGTCACACCCAAAGGTGCTTATTCAATGGATATGAACATGTGCGATGTGGTTGAGTCGTTGACATTCAACTCCCCCTCCCCTTTTTAGAGTGACGTCACCGGTCACGTGCGTCATCATTATATTTGTTCCCGAGATGGTTCAGAATATGACGTGACGTTTTGGTTTCCCGCGTTAGTTTTCGAATCATGCCTTTTCGATTTTCGCGTATCTTACCCATATAAATAGTGGAGCGGTTCAATACGATTCATCTTTCGAACCTTTGGAGAGTGTTTCTTGATTTCTTTCTTCACCTCTTTTTCTGGCAGTCGCTGCTTCATTTGAGAACCACAATTTTCAGGGATTGTACCTCTCGTCGTTAACACTTTTCTTCATAAACCATACAATGGTAAAACGTCATCAAGATAGTAAGAAGACCAAGGACAACGCCCCTTATAGGGTTTCGCCTTCTTCCGGTGGTGAAGAGGAAGAAAAAGTTCTTGTCCCTTTGTCGGTGAACAACATACTTCCGAAGAACAAGAGCACCCGAAACGACTTTAACAAGAAGATTTCAACTCCCCTTAGGAGCATAGTGAATTAATGTAATCCCACTTGGATGCCCTTAGGGCAACGTACAGTATCTCAGACAAAGTTAAAATGGCTTCGCTGGGAGGGACTATGCCAATGTTCATAGGTCTGGATTCTGCACGTTCTATGAATATCCGCTTCTGATTGGGTATAGTTTCCTGCTCAACCCCTTGGCGGAGGAGTTCTGCCGCTTTTTCAGGGCGTGCCTGGCTCAACTCACGCCTTATACTTTGAAGGTGTATAGAATTCTTACCACATATGCGTCCAAGACCGGGGGTGTGGTTTCAGTTCACCATCTACTGCAGATGTTCAATGTAAGCTATATGAGGGGTACCATGCTCAATTTGACGTGACGTGGTATGAAGAGCTTCGTAGTGCACTGCGACGATAAAGCCAATCGCGGCTTCTGGAAAAGATTCTTCTATATCAGGACGGAGCACTTGGTGTGTAACCCCGAAGGGTTCCCGGAAACATGGAACTCGGAATGTAAGTACCCTTGTGTGTGATTTTATGATGATTATTGTTATGACGACTCAACCATTATGGATTCTTTGTCTTATTCTTGTAGTGGCAACTCGCTCGCCTCGAACGATTGATGATATTAGGTCGTGGGTGGAGAGGTTGATACCGTGTACGGAGGAGTGCCGTAATTGGGCCGAATTCTGTAGACTGCACGGCCCAACAAGTAACATCATTTCCTTTTCTTCTCTCTTTTTGTTCGCCTCGGCTTGAAGGTCCTTTCATTTCGGTTATTCATTGTACCCGCATTGGCAGGTCTGGGCATTTCTAAGAAGACGAAGAAGAAAATTGTTGTTGGCCCGTCTAGGGTGGAGTTTGATTTCGATGGGGAGATATACTCCTCGTAGGCTCTCCTAGTGATAGTGCTCTTTCGACCTCACGGCAGGAGGCTGAGCCGGAGGTGGCACCTAGGGCGGTGCCTGAGGCGTCGCTTGAAACTTTGTTGGAAACGGCGCACGTGGAAGTGCCTTCACTCAGGTTGGCCTTACCACAACGGACGTACTTACTTGGTGTAGGGACGTCGAGAGCCAAATTTTACCCAATACATAATTTGAATAATTAATTTTTTTGGTAAATTTCTACAGAAACCCGTAGATGTAACTTTCTCACTATACAATATCTCGCAAATCATACAAAAGAAGTAAATCGAATGAGGCAAGTGTGATTATGACTATTCAAAACCGAGCCATAACAGTTAACCGAACTGCAAAATTGCTTTATTGGCTTGATATTGGGTTATCAAGTTATTGGTTGGTGAACAGATTAAAATTTTATGATTAATAGTTTAACAATTTGAAGTTGAATTACTCAATTTTTTTATCGGAAAAACCGTTAATCCGTTAGGAACTTTTGCCTTTATACTCCTATGTATACTGCTTGAAACCCTAAATTCGTAATTTTTCAATTCAACACTAGGAGCAGTCAGCTTAGGAGATTCGTAAGTTAGTTAACTAGATTTTTCTTTGAGATAAGAAGGAGATTTGTTCGTGCACTAGTTAACTAACTTGTTTTCCTCATAATAATATATTTTTTTCTTCTTTCAGTTGAGTTGACGTTTTTTTAATCCATACCACACTTATTTACTCCTCTTTTACTGGATATTGCATATATGGATTAAGGAATATAATATAAATAAATCTAGACCTAAACTTTTTGTTATCTCTAGTTTTCTACTTCTTTATTATTGTCTAATTGATTTAGCCAATGATCGCTAATCCAAAATCAGTCTGCTTGATGCTTTATTGGTTGGCTAGCAGTTTATTATATTTATAAACCGATACCAAGAAGTCCAACCGTTAAACATAAATATCTGTCTGATCCACCCGATAAGTATCCTTAAGCTCGACAAAACGAGTTTTAAGGAGGCTACTGCCAGTAGCATACGGGTGAGGGAAATCGATCTAGTCTCCCATGTTGCAAACCATTCACCCAACCAATTCAATCGAAAAATATTATTAAGCAGTAATTAATGTTTGGCCAAGCTTTTAAAAAGCGTTTTAGATGTGTTTTTCTTAAAACTACTTTTTCGGAAAAATTATTTTTTCTATTTCTTAAAATTACTTTTTCTTCTACTCAAAAGCATTTAATTTTAGAATAAAAAGAGTACTTTTAACCGAAAAAAAGCTCGGCAATATGTGCTATAAGATAGGGAAGTTTGTACTTTTAGTCACTCAACCATCCATAAATTCTAATGTTGATTACTTGTGATATTTCTGGCTAAGAAAAATTCAACTTTCAATCAATTTAATATGCACTTTTGATCTTGGTACTTGTGAATTTTCATTCGACAATCCATCTTTCACTTTAAATTTGTGCTGCCATGACTCCATATTTAATGCTAATATAGTTGTAAAAATAGTTTTAATGTAACATATTTTCTATATAGAGGAACCAAAACATATATTTTTATGAATTGAATACTAAATATCCTTAGTCAGATACTACATGGGTTAAATTAAATTTTACCTATAACAAAGGCGCCACAAATATTAATATCCCTATTAAAATATATTTGTTATTTCAAGAATTGATTAAATTTCTCGTGTAGTTTTAAGTATGACATTTTTATTTTTTCAAGGTATCTTTTATTTGTTGTCCTTTTTAATAGAGGTTTGCCTTTATTTGAAAGAAGACATGATTAGTTCATAATGGATAATATAGAAAATTATCAGAAGAAAAATAGTTCGAAAAAATTAGTCATTTGAAAAGTCAATCAGATTAAAGTTCTCTTATAATTTTTTTGCTTTTAATACTTTACAATGCATCCGATTTATATTGTATCTTGAAATTATAACTACTATAACTTATTACAAAATATTCACTTAGTATTGACAATATTTAAAATGTAAAAAGATAAATACTTAATTAGCACTGATCAAAAAGAATAATAAGGATATGGATTTTATGGTAAGATAAATAATCCTCAAAAATAAGAAATTATATTTAAAATGTGAACATCAATGGGACCATACCAATATTAAATTATGGGCTTCTTAGTAAAATAGTAAAGAGATTCTTTCTGGAATGTAGAGATTGTCCTTATTTGGTGGGTAAAAACTACATAATAAAGAGTAATTGTCTTGTCTTTTGTCAGTGTGCTTATTTTTGCAGATTTTAAGGACTGTGAGGAGTCAGTGGAAAGACATGAACGCATTACATAATTCAAAAAACATTGGTCAAAATGGATGACACCTAATTAATTGATGAAATTCTATGGTTTTTTTTGTCTTTTTGAATTTTTAATCCTGTTATAATGAAGTTGTAAGCACATGGTATATTAGGACAGTATGATATGTAATATATTAAATGCTGCTTAATAAGTAATATATAATCCTATTACTACTAAAATAACGAAGTTGTAAGCACATGTCTACTAGGAGCATGAATGTGGGATCACTTCAAACAAACCCTAATCTTTTATAGTCCATAAACCAATCCTAAAAGTTTAGGAATTGGCCAACTTGCAATTGTTGTGCTATAATTTAAATTTTAAACTGATAGAAAAGAAAACAAAATTAAGCGTAATCCTATAGGGATTGAAATATAAATGAACAGTCCAATCAACCTATTTGAAATTCACCATCTTTGAAACAATATTTTTCTGATTTGATAAATCAGTTAAATTGGATTCGTACGTCGCTTATATTGAATTAATTATATGCCAGAATATATTATTGAGCTAGGATAGTACATATATGTATAGAAAATTTAGGGGTTAAAGCGTACAAATTAGAAGTTAGTAACTAATTTAACTAATAGGTTGTTAGTAGGTGTCTATATACTAGGTAAGCTTTTCTTCTTAGCTAACTTCTTCTTCTCAAATCGTGAATAACAAGGGAGATTCCTCACATTGTTTTCTCTCTTAAATCCTCATGCATTTCCTCTTCCACTGAAAGTTGATATGGTATCAAAGCAATCGATCTGATTCCATTCCTTCTATCAATCTCACAACTCTGGTTTTTGTTTTCAATTTTTCATTTCGTCGATGATCATCGTCCCAGAGCTAGGGTTCTTAATTCAGAGCAAAAATGGCTAATGATGGATCGATTGCTGAGATTGTGCTAGGACACACTCATCATCTGTATTTATGACCTTCAGACACGACGGGAGAGCATCTGATTGAATTCAAGCTGATAGGGACAGAGAACTACAACTTGTGGTCTAGATCTATGAGAAATGGACTGTTTACGAAGAACAAAATCGGATTTATTGACGGAACCTATAATAAGGAGAATTTTGGGCGAAATTTGCATGATCAGTAGGAAAGATGCAATGCATTTTTGCTATCATGGATAATGAATACTGTTACCAAAGAGCTCTATAGCACTATAGTCTATGGATCCTCTGCGTGCAATGTGTGGAAAGATCTGAAAAAACGGTTTGATAAGAGAAACATTTCTAGAATCTACAATTTGTCACAAGAGATTATGACTCTTAAGCAAGGTTTGGCACCAGTCTCTGTTTACTATTCTAAATTAAAGGACCTATGGGATGAGTATGTTGTTATGATACTTACTCCTTCATGTCCATGTCCTGAGTCAAAGATATTTGTGGAACATATTCAGCAACAACGTCTAGTGCAATTTTTGAGTGGTCTCAACAAATCATTTTCTCAAGCAAAATGGCAGATAATGTTGTTGATTCCAACTCCAAACATCAATGAAGCCTATGCAATGGCCGTGTAAGATAAAAGTCAGCGAGCCAAGGCATGTAGCATCAATAATTTGAAAATAGGAGCTCAGGCAATGGTGTATAACACATGTCATGTAGCTAACCCAATAGCTTCTAATGCAGGTTATGGAGCTAATGTTGTGGGCTACATCACATAGCAGACATACAGTGGAGGCTACAAACAAAAGAACCAATTGTACTATGATTATTGTAAGAATAAGGGACACACTAGGAATGCATGTTACAAACTAGTAGGCTATCCTACAGCTTTTAAACAAAAGAGGAAGATATTTGGAAGGAATGCAATTGCAGCACATATTCAGATGACAGGCCCTAATGAGCAGGTGGAACGTATAAAAGCTGAACCATCAGGACATTTCTTTACAGAGGAGCAATATCATCAGCTGCTGCAAATGCTCGACCAGGCCAACACCAAAACTTCACCTAATACAACAACCCATGCTAAGGTAATAGGTATACCATTCTCACTTCTGAGTATGATCAAAGAAAATATGTGGTTTATAGACTCGGGAGCTACAGATCACATGGTGTCTAGCCTACATTTACATATTAATTATGTGGAGCTGTCTGAAAGTAATTCAAGAAAAGTGCAATTGCCTACTGGAGAGACAAGTATGATTACACACTTAGGGACTTCCAGCATATTAGATGGCATAATGATCAAGAATGTACTCTATATACCTAAGTTTAGGTATAATTTGTTATGAGTGTCTAAGTTGACCAAGGATTTGGGCTTATTTATTGCCTTCTTTCCTGCATGCTGTATATTCTAGGGCATTTGCAGTGGCAAGGTGAAGGGGATTAGTAGAGTGGAGCATGGATTATATGTGCTAGACCAGAATGTCAAGAGTAACACATAGGGAGGATTGCCTATTTGCCTCATTTCTTCTACGCTGCCTGTAAATAGAATAAATGCTGCCTTATGGCATAAACGATTACGTCATGTACATGTGGAGACTATGAAAAGAATGCATATGTTTGGAAATACAAAGTTTGTTAACTATGATGATCATTCTTCTATATGCCCTTTGGCTAAACAAAGACGTTTACCTTTTTCAGATAGTACTACAAAGAGTTATCCATTAGGGGATCTTATTCATGCAGATGTGTGGGGACATTTTAGAGTACCCACCCATGATGGTAAAAAATATTTCTTAACTCTTGTGAATGATTTCAGTAGATTCACATGGTGTGCCTCATGAATTCTAAGGCTAAATCAATTGTGGTATTAAAATTCTTAATTACTTTGACTAAAACAAAAAATATTTCCAATGTCAAAATTCTTAGAATAGATAATGGAGGAGAGTTTTTCAATAACCAGCTTGAGGAGTTACTGTGTACAAAAGGTATTGCTCATCAAAGTACATGTCCATATACCCCTCAACATAATGGGGTAATGGAAAGAAGACATAGATACATACTGGACACTGCCAGGTCATTGAGGTTCCAAGCGAATCTACCTTTAAGGTTTTGGGGAGAGTTTATCATGACTGCAGTGTATCTGATCAATAGAGTTTCCTCAAGAATATTATGTGGGAGATTTCCATTTGAGTTGTTGTTTAACAAATCCCCCTTACTGGATCATCTTAGGGTATTTGGTTGTCTTTACTATGCTGCAAACTTGAAGAAAAGGGACAAGTTCTCTTCCATAGTTGTTCCTGCAGTTTTCTTGGGTTATTTTTTAACGCAGACGGGTTATAAACTGTTTGATCTATCTAATCGTGTAGTTTTTGTCAGCAGGGATATTATTTTCTCGGAAGACAACTTTCCATTTATGCAACTGTCGAGTGAATTAAGTTCAACTATTCCATCTACACATCAAAATCACCATGTACCTATTACTGACATTGATGCTCCTCCTCTGACAACTACATTTACCAATGATGATTCTGTAGTTGATATAATGCCCATGGATTCACCACTTCCAAATATGCAGGAAGACATATTACTCAACAGCCCTGTTGATGATTCTCCTACACCACCTAATATGGATTCTCATACATCACCTACTGTTGATTCTACAATTGTTGCACACACACCATTACCTCAGTATGAAGACAATTTTGAACCTAGCAGGAGCTCTAGAACTTCTAGACCTCGTATTTGAATGCAGGACTATGTGAGTTCCCAGAAAAGTGCCTACCCCATTTCCAACTCTATCAGCTATCTTCAATTGAAACCTCACTACTCCAAGAGCTTGGCTGCTTATTCTTCAAAGACAGAACCAAGATCTTTTGCTGAAGATGCTAAGGACTCTAAGTGGGTTGATGCCATGCAACAAAAAATTCAAGCCCTGGAGGATAACCAGACTTGGAGCTTGGTGCCACTACCACTTGGGAAGCAACCTATAAGGTGTAAGTGGGCGTTCAAAATTAAGTATCAAGCTTCAGGTGAGATCGAGAGATACGAAGCTCGACTTGTAGCAAAAGGTTACACACAAAAGGAGGGCCTTGACTACGCTGATACTTTCTCACTTGTTGCTAAAATGGTGACAGTAAGATCAATGTTAGCACTGGCAGCTTCCTCTGGTTAGCCCCTCTATCAGATGGATGTTCATAATGCCTTCTTGGAAGGCAACTTAGTTGAAAAAGTTTGTATGCTTGTTACTCCTAGTTTCTCTGAGGGAGTTGCCAAGCAGGGGAAGTACCTTGTATGCAGGCTGCACAAGTACTTATACGGGCTTAAACAAGCATTCCGACAATGAAATATCAAGTTATCTGAGGCATAACAGATCATGGGGTTCTCTCAAAGCCTCTATGATCACTATATATTTATCCAAAAAACTGACACTTATCTTGTTCTAGTGCCCGTCTTTGTGGATGATCTGATAGTCATTGAAAAAATCATTATAATAATTAACAAGACAATGGCCAAGTTACAACAATTTTTTAGAATGAAGGATCTTGGAGAATTGAAATTCTTTCTTGGGATTGAGGTTGCTCGAAAAAAAAAGGGCATATACACGAGCCAACATAAATATGCATTAGAGCTAGTTTCAGAACTTGGACTAGCTGGGACCAAACCTTCTAGCACGCCATTAGAAATAAACCAAAAATTAATTTCTGTTGATTTTGACAAGTTGGCTTCTTTCTCTGATGATAATGCTCAAGACCCTCTCTTGAAGGATGCTGCTGAGTATCAAAGATTGGTGGGAAGATTACTATACTTAACAATGACTAGGTCGGATATATCATTTGCTGTAAAAACCTTAAGTCAGTACATGCACTCTCCTAAGCAGTGAAGAGAGTTGTCAAATATGTCAAAAGTACACCAGAGCAAGGACTGTTATTACCATCATCAGGTGATGGGACCTTGAAGGCATACTGTGATGCTGATTGAGGAGCATACCTTCAAACTAGAAGGTCAGTCACTGGCTATTCAGTATTCTTTGGCAATGCTTTGATTTCTTGGAAATCAAAGAAGCAGGACACAGTAGCAAGGAGTTCAACAAAAGCTGAGTTTAGAAGCATGGCTTCCACTAGAGCAGAAATTGGGTGGCTCATCTATTTGGTGAATTGGGTGTCAAGTTACAATTGCCTGTGGATCTATTCTATGATTGCAAGACAACGATCCAAATCGCAATAAATCCTGTCTTTTATGAAAGCACAAAGCACGTTGACATTGATTGTCATTTCATTATAGAGAAGATAAAGGCTGGTATCATCAAAACTATAGGCTGGTATCATCAAAACTATACACGGGAACACTAAGGAGCAAATAGCAAATTTGTTGACTAAGTGACTTGGAAGAGAACAACACCATCATATGCTTTTGCAACCTTGGAATGAAGAATATTTGTCTAGCCTCCAGTTTGAGGGGGAGTATTGAACCAGGATAGTACATGTATGCATAGAAAGTTTACGGGTTAAAGTGTACAAATTAGAAGTTAGTAACTAATTTAACTAATAGGGTGTTAGTAGGTGTTTGTATATAAGACTAGGTGAGCTTTCCTCTTAGCTAACCTCTTCTTCTCCAATCGTGAATAATAATGGAGATTTCTCATATTGTCTTCTCTCTTAAGTCGTCATGCATGTCCTCTTCTATTGAAAGTTGATATATATAATGATGGTATGTTTGTATGATTGTATCTATCATCGGTTATCTACTTATGTGAATTAAAAAAAAAAGCAATATCTTTTTTTGAAAAATGAAGAATTATTAGTTGAGAATGTTCGTTATTATATACTTTTTAAATTCAAGGCTGCATGATATCACATATGTAACGCATATGCAATTTTTGTAAATTGAATAAAATTAATATGACGACTTTTTCTTACTTTTATCATTGAAAACATATAATCCGTCATATATAATATTTTTTCACGGATTTCAACAAAGTCATTATATTTATTGAATATTGTATCAATTATTATAAAATTAAACTCATAAAATTTAAATCTTGAATTCACCGATACATACGAGAGAATTCTTGAGGGGAGATCAACATGGTTTATCTTCACAACAGAAAATACAATCACAACTTTGATTAGGGTCACAATCCCCTATTTGAAATTCTCCGCGAATACCAGCAGGTGGAGGGCCGCTACTAAACTTGCTAATGCATAAGCTATTGCAATTTCGTGCATCACAAGGTTTTGTGGTTGATGGTATGTACACATGACACCGATTTAATATTCCATTCGTCTTAGTGCCTTCATTTTTTTGTAAGAAAAATAAAATCAATGTGCGAATAGAAATAAAAACATATTAAAATACTAGAAAGCTAAAGGATTGCACCATGATTCCCCGAAATAATAATTAAAAAAAAAACTTATACGTCTTTTCTCTTATTCTTTTTTTAATCTTTTGTCTTTTATTTCTTTTCTTTGATGACAAAGCAACCATTGAAAGACGTTGAGCTCTATTTACAGCACCATTCCTTTGAAAATTTATTTTTTAAGTTTAGAAGGATACTTTTTCCTCAATATTTTTTGGATTTATTTTTATCTTTATATTAGCAAAAAAAATAATTAAAATTTAATTATACGTACTCGTGTCATGTTTTTATTAGATATCACACTTAATTATCAATGACATGAAATTAAACTAATGTTTTTTTTCCTTTTTCTAAAAAATACACAGTTCTTTTCTTAAAAATTCGACAACAACGATGACAAGGAATATCATCTTTTTGAACCGAAATCAAAATCAGAGTATTTAAGTTTTGGTCTTTATTGTTGACATGGTGTTGCTAGTAGTTATGAAACAATAGAATAATAAATTAAAATAGGAAACATAATGAGAGCAACAAAAAAAAGTAACAAAATCCACATGACAAGCAAGTGTGTTTCACCTCCTAAGAAAAATATGGTTATGTCATTTTAAGGAAATATTTGTTCCACTTTAGAATAACACAGGGGTTATAGAACCCCCTAAAACTTAAGTCATAAGTTGGGGGATATTTATGCCTTTTTTCTTTATTAAAATATCATAAATCTTTTGTTGAATTCTAGTCTCAAGAATGAACAAATTAATTAGATCATATAAATGAGTATGAAACTTACCGAGAACACTAAACAGGACAAATATAAAGAAAGCTATGCTTGAGAAGTACTTCATGATTTCTTATTAAAATACCAAGAAATTTCGATACTCAAATTGTATCAATGGAGCTTTTGATGTCAGGATTAAGCTGTTGTAAACAATTTATAGGAACAATTAAGAAACAAATATAGGGGGAAAAAGGAAAGATAAAGTAACTTAAAGGGAAAATATAGGCAACAAATTAATTTCAGATTAAGTGAGGATTAACTTTCCAAGATTATTAATGAACATAAGAAAATTACAAGATTCTTAATTAATTTAGTCTATCTAAAATTGACTAACGGAGATTAACTTTCACATAAAAGTAAGAGATAATGCATAAATATCCTCATTGAACTTGTCCTGAAAAGCGATTTACACACCTTAACTTTACGGGTGTCCTAACACCCCACGATTATTTGACGAAATGTATTTAGTTACTCCCTCTCTAGACATGGGCAGCTGCGCGTGCTTGACAACCAAAGTGAGCGCGTCATTTCTGTTTTAATCATTTAAAATAGTCCAAAAAATAATAAAAAATATAATTCTTTAATGTTAATATAACCCAACCAACGGTAAAATCCCATCTTCCCCAAATATTTACCAAAACCCAACGAAGAACCCTATCTTCTTCTTCTTCTTCTTCTTCTTCTTCTTCTAATTTCTGTCGAAAATCCATCAAAATTCCTTGTTGAAGTTGTAATAGTTTTTCTAATGCCTTCAAAAGAAAAGAATTTGATAAGGCTTTGCTCGGAAGAGGAAGAAAATAAGTCAAGTGGAGAAATTCGATGCAACCATGGCTATGTGCTGCTATTGTTAACAGCTTGGACCCCTCGGAACCCAGGAAGAAGATATTGGGGTTGTCCATACTATGGGGTAAATGATTCTTAAAATTATTTCACTTATTAAGTTGTGATAAATTAGCATTCATTAATTTTGTCTTGTTAATCATCTTAGGGTGCTCGTTCTTGTGATTTTTGGGTTTGGAAGGATTCTGAAATTGATCCTAGATCCAAATTTGTTATTCCAAAGTTGCTTGAAAAAGTGGGTGAACTTGAGAATGCATTAGAAGGCTTTGAAAATCTTGCCAAGTCGAGGACTACTCTAAAGGTTGACAACACCATTGAAGATGACAAGATGAAGAAGATTGAGGTTCAATTGGTGAAGTTGCAAGATGATATGGAGAAGATGAAAGCGAAGGAAACAAAGTGGAAGAGTCAATTAGCTAAGTCAAAGGGTAGGGAAAATGTACTTTGGTTCACTATATTGGGCATGTGTATTATTCTTGTTGCTTGTGAGTATTCAGGGATCTCATTGAAAGAAGATGCAATGAGGTTGCCATTTTGAATCTAGTTTAGGATTTAATTTGTATGTTTACAATGTATTCATTCAATATGCAGTTGTTCTTGTTATGATTATGTTCCTTAATTACTAGTTTCACCTTTACCTACTCAATTAGATTCAATTGCTTTATGATCCACTCTTATTACTATTTGATTCATATGTGCCTTATTTGAAACTGTTATATCTTTTCCCTGACTGCTTATCTTTACTTGAAGTTGTAGTTATCCCTTTTGTAAATTTTCTCCCTTAATTGAAGCTATGATGATCTTTTTGTTGCCTAATATTTTTTAATTGGTTGTTTCTTTCCCGCAATTGCCCAAACATAAAAGAAGCTTACATATCCTATGCCTTAGAGGACTCGCCCTTATTTGGAATTATTTGACTCGTGTTAGTTCCTTATCATTGAATTGTACACTATGGGTTATTGTTACATATTATTTTCTTTCATGTTGAGCTGTTCTTGCTACGCCTAGCATTCTTTATTATGGTTATTATTTGTGAACTAATTCTACCATTTCTTGTGATCGAAGGTTCTTGAGTTCATTTATTTATCGTACTTTGTATCATTGTCATTGTTGTTGTACATGTTGTGGTGATGCACGAGGTTTCTGCCGTGTGGTTGTTGATATGGGGTTCCACGAGGTTTCTGCCATGTTGTTTTGATATTTGCACATGCAGCATCGCAATATATATATATATATATATATATATATATATATATATATATATATATATATATATATATATAATGTTCAACTTATTTTCACAA